>CM059602.1:254317642-256717642 GCA_030412105.1 Cyclura pinguis
GTGATCCCGCTGGCTCCGTCTTGGTCCTTCGACCCCCCAGGCGCTTTCCACTTTCCCAGCCGGGCAGAGCAAACGCCGGTTTTGGGGTCCCCGTCGGACCCGTTCTGCACCCCTCGTACTGGAGGGGTGTTCTGCCGCCTCTGTGGTAGCAAAAGAGGCGGCTGGAGTCCAGCGGGTGGCTGCTCAGAGCTGTGCCATTGCGCAGCTTCAATCCGAGCTGCCACTCGCGCTGGCCATGCAACCGGAAGGGGATTCCTCCAATTTGTTTTCAGTCAATTTTTTTGGGGGGAGGGGGCTGAAAAATCAGTGTGGGTGATGGTTTTGCTTAAAAACTCTTTCGCTTTCCCTCCAGAAAAGTACTTTCTTCAAACTTCTCAAGAGTGATTTTAATTCCCAGAACATCATTCTCAAATCAGTGAACTTGGTCGTGGTGTGACCCAGTCAGGATTGGGTGTGTTAACTGAAAGCACTTCTTTGATTCCAGAAGCATGTCTATCCCTGTTTGACTCAAAATGAAAACATATCAGCCAAAGCATTGGCCAGCTCCCCTTTTTCCCTCTTTTGGTAGCTCTTTCTCAACTGGGAAAGGCCATGGCTGATAGGCTGTATCAGGGCTGTGTGGTATAAATATCTGCATGTGGAGATGCATATTCACTAAGCTAAACAAACCTTTTGTTTAGTGACAATGTGGTACAACTAAATGTGCAGCTGAATGCACAAGCAAAGAAGTACTATGGCCAGTTTCAGCAGGCACAGATATGCATTGCTCAAGAAAGTACATCTGCATGTACAATGGAGGATGTAAACAGCTCTGCTTCTGTCATATGGGCAGACATTTCACAGACACTGAGCACTGGACAAGAATGTCCCACAACTTCTGTAGGGGAACTGAGGCTTGTGTCTTGAGTCTGGACAGCAAAAAAGGTAGGATGTAAACAATCAGAAGTAGTGGAATGGGGGAGAAGGAGACGGAGATCATAATACTGGCAGGTTTCTCTATCCTATTTTATGGAAGACTAGCTTCTCTTTGAAATCATCTTCTATCTGAAGGGCTGTCCACTTGAAGATGCCGATAACAGATAGCACACAGGTTACTGTTATGGTACTGTGTACCCCTCAAGATTGATATGGTTTAATTGGCAAAATATTGTTTAATTAGTACATACATTAATATGAATTGATATAAAATGGAACCTGAGGTGACTGGAAGGTCAAGCTGGGCAGAGGAAAATAACTGACTGAATATGTGTGATTGCAAGGCAATCCCTTAGGCATATCTGAAGTCATTGTGAGGCAGATTACGAAGAAACTCCAGAGGTAATAGGCTTAAACTGAAGCTGGAACATCTCTGAGGATACAACGGTCAGGGGAAGTTTCCACCAAAAGAATGATTATTTCAACTCTGCTCCCTCACACCTTGACGTTTTCCCTGCATTGTCCCCCCAAACTTCTCCTCAATACAGAGTTATCACAACAGCCATTACTTCTTTGTCACTTAAACACTAAGACCATTAACTCCATTTGGATCCTGTTGTCTGTGTTGCAACTCCCATTGTCCACTTGCCTGGTAGTGTCATGAGCCCGGCTGAGCATGCTGCCGACTCAGACGGGGACTCTGAGTTAGACGAGGAACCCCAGGTGGGGGTGGATCCCTGGGAGGGAGAGGGGGCTCCTGCAGAGGCAAGGGAGGGGCCTGTCAGCGACCCCACAGCGGTCCCCGAGCCAGTACCTGCAGCAGAGGAGACCAGTGCTACGGGCTCGACAGAAGCTGCTGTTCCTGACTCCAGCCCGGAGTTTGCTGCAGACCCTCCCCCCACGTTCCTCCAGAGGCGGCGAGAGAAGGAGGCGGTTCGCAGATCAAAACACTTACAAGAGAAGCGTCTGAAGTCTGAGGGCCTTCAGCTGTGAGCTTAGCCAACGGACGCTTGATCAGCCCAGCTGGGTTAAGGACTATGTATTTAAGTCAGACGCTGGGGGGAGTTGGGCATGGGGCAACAACTGTCTTACATCCGGGGAATCTGCATCCTGTATTTTTCGCTCCAGACCTAGCTGTTGAGTTTGCTGTCTCTTTTCGTTTGGGTGATGTAACCTCTTGTTTATTTTACTACTTATCACTGAAAGCCATACACTTCGGCTCCTGCCTCTGTTTTCTGTTCAAGCTGCCACCTGACATTGACAGGTAGAGCCATTCTCATTCATACCTGCAGGGTGGTTTTTGGGTATGTAAGCCCTCCATTTTGAGCAGTCAGGCACAGTACTTCCCTTGCTGGTCACCACGCTGTCACTCTGATTTCTGAATGAGTACTGTCCTTTGGTGTTTGTCTAAACCACATTGCTGCTTTCTTTGCTGTTCCCCTGATTGGTAATTACCACCCAATCCCAAAAAAAACCTCCTCTATCCACAACTTTCCTCCCTTTACCCTTCATTTAGCTCTTGTGTCAATGTGTGAATGCTTGGATCTTCTGTGTGTGTGTGAGTGAACTTTCAATAAAACACATTTTAGCTTATTTTGGAATCTCTGGCTGGTTCTTTCCTGAAAGACCCAGTAAACATTGGTGGAAGATCTTGTTAGGTTACACCCCCTCTCACAGGCCTCGTAATTTGAGTTAATTCCCCTTGCCATGTGCAGGTACTGGCATTGTGAGTGGACCCCCTAAGCCACCCATGTTTTGGGGCAGCAGTTGCCTGGTCACAATCTTTCCCACTATGGTAAAATGTATTCCAGTTCTGTTTAAATTATTACTATTATTTCCATATTTGTGTCTATACCCATAAATCAATACCTATACATTTGATGCCGTTTTCAGCCCTCTTCGGTCCTTTTTTTGAATCATAAATAAATACATACATATATACATACATACATGCATAAATATATAAATAGCATAAATATGTATTTTCTTCTTTTGTGATGACACATAAGAAGGCACCCTTTTCCCAACCCCTTTACCCCTTTTCTCCACCTTGTCATGCAACTCTTCCTTCTCCCCCTTCATCCTTTAACTCCTGTTTCTTAAGTGCATCATGTAGTCTGCCCCTTTCCATCATCTTTGCCCTGGGTTCCCCACTGCTTACTTTCTCCATCCCTCAAGCTTTCTTTCCACTAAATCCACTTCTGTCTACTTTCAGCCCAGCCAAACCGTCAACTTTGCCTACCACCACAGGAAATGGACAGCAAACATTCACAGTACTCTGTTTCTCATACAGTATAAAATGTTCACACAGTTCCTCTAACTATTGTTAGAACTCAGCTAATTGGTGGCTGAGGCTTTGATATATTCAGCTCCTCCTGAAACTTGGTACAATATAGATGTGCTCCATACCCTTACCCTTTCAGAAGAGAAGAGGAGATAAATTAAAGGAAAAGGAGACCTCCTGTAGCAAGGTTGCGCACACATCATCTTGACAGCTTATATACAAATAAAAACATATCTGATTTTTTTGTAAAACATTTGTTGTAGAAACATAATGGTTATCTATAAAAGTTTGCTAGAGGTTATGTACTCATTTCTCCTGACAAGGAATTTTTTAAGAACTAATGTTAAAGAAAGAGCCTTTGAAATTATGCCTTCTTTGTTGCTTTCAGCAAGGAATAATCAACCCTTTTATTCTTGTGGGCAATTTTATTGTGATACTATTTGCCACAGGATCTGAGTGCCCAATCTTTGTAATGCATTATGAGAGTTCAGATGCCCCCAATCTATGTATTAAAATAAAACATGTGAAGATTGTAGAAAGTTAGCTTTTTTTGGACCTCAATGCCAGATGAATTGCAGCTATTTGTTGTTGTTGTTGTTGTTGTTGTTGTGTGCCTTCAAGTCATTTCTGACTTATGGTAACCCTAAGGCAACCTTATCATGCGTTTTTTCTTGTGCTGAGAGTATGTGACATGCCCAAGGTCACCCAGTGGGTTTCCATGGCTGAGTGGGGAATCAAACTGATCTCTAGGCTTGTAGTCCAATGCTCAAACCACTATACCATGCTGGCTATATCGAACCTTCATAAAACCCACCTTTTCCAAAACTGTGCATATGGAGATAAAGTCACTCATCTTAGCCCCATCCTTGCCATTGCATGCTTCTAGCATGACTTTCCCCACACAAAGGGCTTAATCCCAACTAGAGCACATTCATTGCTGAGTCAACACACAGACAAATTCCATTGATTCAATGGGTCTTCTGGGGCCATATTGAGCCAGTGTGAAACAGGTCAGGGCCACCCCTGTGTGCAGAAACTCTTTCTGTTGGCATCAGTTTGCACAGATACTTCACTCATACGGTAACTACATGTACAGGTGATGGTGGGCCATTTTTTCTGCAATTGGTGAGGAGGTGGGAAGTTAAGTTACTTGGCCCTGTGTCTCCCCATCACACATTCTTTCAGTGTACATGAGTCATATGAACTGCCTAGGACTCTGAGATTGAGTCCTGTCTTTGATGGTTGTATAGAACAGGGAATTTCAACAGGTCTTGCTTGCCATGCAACCAGGCCACAGACAACACATGCTTGAATTCCCTCATCTACACAACCATTAAGGCTACAGGAGCCCTCTGCAGTTCACATTCTGGCAATCCTGAAACGACCTGATTCTCTCCCTCAGTTCACTGGGTTCACAGTGACAGGACAGATGAGTTCCAGGATGGGTACAGTCTCTTGCCAATACCAGAGAATACTCATACTGATGGAGGATGAAGAAGTTTGCTATCTTGGAGCATTTTAGCATGGAGACAACATACCCTCCAAACGTCCTGATTTCAAAGGGACAGCCCTAATGAATCTTCTTTTGTCCCATTTTTTCAGCTGCTTTGAAAATGTCTCCATTTCTTTCTCTTCCTCCCACTTTCCCCTTTTGTCTTTGGCTTAATTCCATTGGTGCCAGCTGAATCCAAAGTGCAAAAGTAGTTTGTGCAGTGGAGAGGAGAGGAGAGGAGAGGAGAGGAGAGGAGAGGAGAGGAGAGGAGAGGAGAGGTAGGAATCTTGAATGAATGAATAGATTTATTTTGGTCACACACCAGAATATGGTGGAATTTTCTCCTTCCCAATAGGACCAGGCAAAAGCAAACTGCTGCAGCCACTGGAAGCTTGTGTGTTGCTCCTCATTAATAACTTTTGCCATCTTGATCACATTCTGATGTTGTTTGGCCACATATGTCTTAGTTTTCACCAGTGAAATGTTGGAGGATGTGGGGCCACCATAAGTTAGAGTCCACTTGAAGACACATAAAAATAACAGGCCAGTAACTGAGTCCTAGAAATACTCCCAACCTTTTATAAATAGGAGAGTGGTGTATCATCTTTGCAAAACGTGGGAAGCCACCAAATGATGGTGTTATGGGGAAGGGATTGTGGTCATTTGGAGGAACTCTAGAGAAACAAATTCACCTCCAAAACCTCAGCTTCTTTGACCCTGATTGTATTAAATCAATGTAGGCAGACAGTATGCACTGCTATACTGTAAGTAATGCCACATATCAGTTTTTACAACAGTTTTTTTTTTTAAAATTAACATGGTTTCTGGGAATTTGGTGGAGCAGCCACATTCAATCAAAGTTCAAACAATCATCTTCTAATAGAGTATTACTAATCTTTTCTTGAAGGGCTGTGCAAGATACTAATTCTGCATTTTCTTTATAACATTCCAGGCATTAATTTCTCTTTTTGATCCAGCTCTTGATTTGCTTTTTTTTTTTTTATTCAGAATGCAACATTCTTTTTGTTATCCATTGGCAATAATACTGAACATGTATCTCCAGACGGAGAGAAATAGAAAAATATATGCCAAAGATTAGGGGCCGTTGCCAAAGCAGTGATTGTTTTTCTGCACTGGAACAAATCGAGCATGCTTTTCAGATATCTTAATTCCTTAATCTTTGCTCTGCCTCTGCTAGTCTGTTGTGATTTGTTTTACCATTTTATTTTGAGGAGCAACAACAACAAAAATCTAAACTGAATAAAGAACAATGTTGGAAACATTAGAGCATGGACAATTTCTCTGGCCTGCTTTATTGGTACTGTTTTCTTATCACTTCAGCTACCATCTTCAGTGCGGCTGTTGGATGGAAAAAAATGTCATTAAATTCACTGAAACCCACTTCCAAGTAAAGGGGATAGGAGCAAGATGGTAACATGCTTACATCCATAATTTTAAAGTGTAGGGACTTTGGCAAACAGTCACTTAGAAGACATTTTCTTTCGGAAGGTTAATGCACTTATGAGGTGGCATTGCAGCGTAGGCAAGTGACTCAACTATGAATCACGAAAGTGCATGGGTTGAATCTCACCTCTGCCATGCTTTCCCTACCCTTAAGTATCTGGAGGCAGGCTTGTGCCTTTCATCCCCTTCACCAGGTGGTCAAACATGTGGTCACTAGAACCTGCTTTTGTGGTCCCCAAAAGCTTCACACCAGTCCCCCAAAGTTTCCAAACCAGGCACTGAAGAAAAAAAAAAATTAAAGGCAATTTTCATTTTTGCCCTCAAACTATGCAGAAAGCATCCAAACATGTAAAAAGCCTCCACCCAACCTTGACAAGCCATCTCCAACCAAAAACTATCCATAAAAACCTCTATTTTCCTGTGTAGTCCCTCTCAAAATGGTGAAAGGAAGTGATGGGAAGTCGCTTCCTGTTGCCATTTTGAGAGGGACTACAGAATGAAACTGAGGAATTTGGGCTTTTGGGGAGTGTACAGCCTGGAGGTTAATCTAGGGGGTTTGATTGGCCCCTGGCCCCCATGCAGTTGTCTATTCTACCCTACAACCTCTCTCCCAACACTCATGAAGCATCATGTTGTTGTCTTTCTGCACAGACTTTCCAGGGTTTGCTTGCTGTCTCACTTCTTAACTAACCTGCAAAACCCTTCTGGGTCACAGAAAGTAGCATGATAAAGTGAATGAATGTGGCTGCAGTCCGATATTCAGTTACCTCAGAGCAAGTCCCTCTGAGTATATGTCTGAATGCTACTGCAAATAATGCATCCCAGAAAATAATGAGGATTTCATATTGTGTTCAGTTCCAACTCTCTTTATAAGTACATTGTTTATTTCCAGGCTCAGTATAGTCAATATACTGGACAGATAGCACCGAACTTGGAGTTACACACTGGCTGTGATGGGGAACAACCCATACCAAAGTTTGGTTCCGCCTGCTGAGTATCACATTCCAGCAATATCTATCTATATCTATATCCAAAAAAAATATTTTAAAACACATCCAAATACTCTTTAAGAACTCCTAGAGTCATTTTAAAAAAACAATCCCAGAATCCAGTTATCAAAAAGTTAAAACAGAAGTTTCAAACAGTGAAGGCCATGCAGAATAGCACTGTTTTGGCTGCCTGATGGAAGCTTTAAAAATATGGGGGCAGCCTAGTTTTCTAGGTTAAGGTGGTAAAGAAGTACCATAGTCGAGGTGCTGTTGTAGAGAAAGCCCTTTTATGTGTACTCACCAACCTAACCTCATGAGGTGCTGGAACACACAACAGAACCCTCTGTGAAGATCTCAAACTTCTGGCGGTCTCGTATGAGAGGAAGCAGTCTTTTAACAGTAGTGCATTGAACTGCTTTTAATTCCATTGATGGTTTAATTGTATTTGTGATTTTTGCATGATATAAAGTTGCATCTGTTTTAATCTTTGTAAGCTGCCTGGAGTCCTGGACTGGTGGACAAGATGGGATATAAACAAATATAATCCTCACCCTGCCTTCTGTGTTCCTCTCCTTATGATAAAATGCCTTTGAAAAGATATAAAGATTCCCCCACCAAAAAAACTCTGGATGGATATATGCAACTCTTCCACAAGCATTTATTAAAGGCAACACACTGAAGTTTTGTACCTAATGAAACAGAATATTATTCTGATAGCAATTTTATACATTTTATTGAGCTGACTTATATGCTGATCTCTTGGTTAACTTGTTTCTTACTCCTTCTTCTTGATTGATGACTAAATGAACTGGGAAACCCTGAGAGTTTGCCTTGTTAGGATTTCTAGTCCATCTTCGCTCAGCCCGTGGAGAGGAGGTAGTGATAAACAAAATCTATATAAATGATCTGAGACAATACCCCCAACCCATTCATGAAGCAGAAAAGCTACACACAGGGGGAACCCGACTGCAAAAAACTGTGTCTATTAAGGAGGATCACATACATAATTGTGTATTATTAGGAAGACTGCATATGAGTGTCAGTATCTACACAGAGATTTTTAGAAAAAGATTTTGAAATCTCTGTAGAAGTAGGATGGGATGTGCTTGTACCTCTAAAAACTTGCATATTGCGAAGACGATTCTTCCATTCTACATTTCCTATTTCCTACAGCAGCATCACCACCCCCTGCAAGAAATCCTCTTTCAAGATACCTTATTGGTTATGAGCCTTCAGGTGCCCTCCGATTTATGGCTACCTTATTCTGGGAATATCTTAGCAAGATTTAATCAGAGGAAATTTGCCATTGCCTTCCTCTCAGGCTGAGAATGTGTGACTTGCCCAAAGTCATCAGGGTTTCCAGACCGTGCAGGCATTTGAATCCTAGTGTTCTGTTCCAACTAAGGTTTCCAGGTTTTCAAAGCAGCAGTAAGGGACAATTGAAATTCATGATGTGTAGGGTTGACAGTCAGGACATGGCTATGAAGAAGATTGGGTTCTACCTGAATACCAAATAAAATTTCAGTTAATTTAGCCTTGCATTTCTTGGTAATATTAACACATCGCCCATATACTCCAAACATAAATTACATGATGCACTTTAGGAGATCTCAATTTAGTTTCTTTGTTATTTTATTTTATTTGGCATTCATCAATAATCTTGAACTTCTTTTGATCATATCAAGAAATGCCTGAATATTATAATTAAAATTCAAAGTAACATGAATCTGAGGGTTGGTTAGGTTTGAAGAACATCTGTCCTTCTCATTACACCCATGCAGTCACATATGGGATCTTTGGTGTTTTGTTCAGCCTACACAAGGGGTAAGCTTTCTCACCCTCAGACAAGGGACATCTGGCAATGTTAAATTCAACACTCAAACCACTGAACCATACTAGCTCTCAGCTTATTGGTAGTCAGCTGCAAAAAAGGATTTTGAGTTTATATATCAAAAGTCCACCTTTTCAGTCTTGTTCTGTTCTTACCACAGTGCTTCTTGGGCCAAACACTGCTGTTGACGCCAACCATGACAAATAAGGAACATAGGACAGATGATGGAGGAAGCCAGTACAAATTACTAGAGCTCAGTGAACCAGTGCCTGATGATGTTTCATAGAATCACAGAATCATAGAGTTGGAAGAGACCATAGGGGCCATCCAGTCAACCCTCTGGCATGCAGGAACCCATATCAAAGCACTCCCAACAGATGGCCATCCAGCCTCTGCTTCATGTCTTTTGGTCTTTGGGGCAGAGCAGTGATACGTCTCGTATTTTTGATACAGTGACAGCAGGAAGATCAGGTGCCAGCCATGTTCACAACAGACTCAACTCTGGCATTTGGTATGCAGCGAAGAGCACTAAATGCTGTGGGAGTCCATCTGTTGCAAGCATGGCTGGCACCCACTCTTCTTCCTCTCAGCTCCATAGGCCCAGGAAACATGCAAAAGTAGCATATGAGGCAGACCTATATAAAGCCTCACGAAAGTCTCAGGAAAGGAGAGCTTCTCATGAGAATTCTGAACTCTTATAAGAACTCTAATCTTGTGAGAGCGTGGAACTCTTGAGGCGGCCCTTCTCTTGTGAGACTTGAGGTGGGTTTCCTTATCAAATTGTGTTTTGTGATAATGAATGATGCATTTTAGAGTGTGCTTTTAACACATTGGCTGTTATGTTTTATTTATGCATTTGATCTCCTCATAGTAAGCTCTTCTGAAAGGCTATGCAGAAATCTTTTAAATAAATAAAAGCAAAATGTAGAGCGTGCAAAGTGATTTTCATAAATTAGTGGTTTACAAGTACCCTTTAGGTAGATACTATTCCCGTACAGCAGACAGAGGTTACAGACTGAGCAAACATCTCGCTTAAGGCAGAGCAGTCCTATACTTGAAAGTTCCACAGTGTTCAGTAAGGTTTGCTCCATGGGAAATGTATTTAGGATCAGCAGTAGAAGGAAATTCTCCTGAAACTTGAATTTTAGGATCATGCCCTTAGGTGATAAATGAGATGGGATCTGAACTGAACTTTGAAAAGTTATTCTTTGAACTGCTGCTCTTTGAGTGGCCATTGAGTGGAGTAGTGACTTATGGAATGGAGTGGTAATAAAACAGCCAGTCCTTATGTGAGGGTTGTTGTTAGGCGACATCAAATTGTTTCCCATTTTTGCTGACCCTAAATCATGGAGTTTTCTTGTTCAGATGTGTTCAGAGAGTATTTGCACCTTTTTGAGGCTGAGAGAATGTGACTTGCTGAAGGTCACCTACAGGGTTTCCATGGCCAAGTGGGGATTCAAATCCTGGTCTCCAGAGTCATAGTCCAGTACCATGCTGGCCCTTCTGTCTTGTACTACTGAAGTCAAAAACCTACCAATTGATCAACCAACTTTGTTATTAGTAACTCTACTTTGAGGGGCCTGGAGGAAAAAATTCACAATGGCCTGAATCATCTTCCAGTAGTCCTGGAGAAATGGCCCACATTTCTTGTCCCTTCAGCAACATGTTTGCTGTTGTTGCTGCTCCTGTTGCTACAAGGCAGCGAAGGGCAGCTAAAGCAATTGTAGCTAAAAGATCACAACATACAAGAGTTAAAATGTGATTAAACTATCCCAAAATTAAAACCTGCTACAAATGTAAACCATGGTAAGGAAAACAGCAGTATTTTAGTGACTCTTCCTTACATTCCTATATATCAGTAGAAAATCATACAGCAGGAATCTTGATGCAGACAGTCACAGTGAGATTGGGTTGCTTTGTTTTTGGCAGGCTTCTATCTGTGCATATGTATTAGTGGCAGTTGGTGACCACCGGGTCAACGGGTTGATGAATCCATTCTATTGTTTTTAGTAACAGTACTATTCAAGGTGCTAATCCGTAACTTGCAAATCAATTCAGCACCTTGGAGAGCTGCTTCATCCTTTAGTTCATGCTTACAACATAGGCTCAGATCCTTCATCAAAGAGACATAGCATAAATTTCCACCCACAGAGTTGCACCACCATTGTGCTATACCACTTCGTTACAGAGTCATGTGATTGTACAACCAAATGTGTATTGCACTTTGATACCAATCGTGTAACAACGTGATTAATGCACTGTGTTCAATTATGTGCAATGAACAACATGCAGTGCACAGATAGGTGAAATGTCACATGTGTAACATCACTTTTGTAATCTTTAGTTGAATATAGGTGCTCCTCATCAGCTAAAATGGTACAACCATAAGTATAAGGTAACTTATGCACACATAAGACACCAACAAGATGGCATCTCCAAAGGAGATTCATTGTTCCACTGACCTGGAAATCACCAGCCACTCTTGACTCATTTACAATGGTAATGCAGAAATTAGGGAAAGAAAATTATGGCAAATTGCATGTCTATAGGTATTTGCATAAAGTATGGAAAAAATAATAAGGCACAATTGAGAATTCCTCTTTTTGGAAGCAAGATAAGAGAATGCAGAATATAAGAATGCAGGAAGAAATTTAGAGGAAAGAAATGTTAAAGGTCTCCCTGTTCGGCAAGGTGTCAACTGTCTCTAAGATTTCTTTTGCACAGGCAATGCAACAGCAGTGAGATGAGCCACCTTGTCTGGCATCTGGCTGTTTCTCCGACCCTGTGATATTTAGGTATGCACATTAAGTGACTCAGCCTTGACTGACTGTATCCATTTCTTGTTCTCCCTGGCAGCCAAAGGAAGTGGCAAGAGTCTTGCCTTTGGGACTGTGTCAAAACTCTGTAATATTGAGATAGACAACCGTCTCACCTTTGGGGCACATTTGACTTGCCGTGATAGATGTGTTGTTCGCTGTTGCATTGCTCTTCCTTTGTCTGTCAGAAAAACACTGATGTAGAAAGAAAGGTATTTCTTTCTTTTTTAAAAAAAATATTATTATTGAGAATACATTTTACTAATATAAAACAGCACATAAGGAAATAAACACAAGACAATAACATAACTTCTAACGAAACAACTAAACAACCAACTAAACTAACACACGAAATATCACAATTACACCATAGCAAAAGAGGAGTAAAAGATCACACACATGACTTCCCATACCTTAGAAAACCAAAATTTATAAGATGTTATTATATTTCCTCTAATTTCTATCAATATCTTGGTCTTAACTGTTCAATGCTATAATTATATAAAATTTAAACTACATTTATACTTAGAAAGTTATTGTTGTTTTGTGCCTTCAAGTTGTTTCTGATTTATGGCAACCTAAGGCAAACCTATGACAGGATTGTCTGGAGCCAGGAGTCTGTTATGCATCCACAGTTACCCAGTGGGTTCCAATGGCCAAGTGGGGAATCGAACCCTGGTCCTCCAGGGTTGTAGACAAATGGTCAGATCATTACACTATGCTGACTTTCTAGAATATTATTACTCTACATCTCATGGTAAATGTAGAATACTCTTATAAATTCAATATAATGTTCTACAATAATAATTCTAATCTTTTTCTTCAAAACCTACTATTACAAGTCCCTCCCCAGCTTCTCTTTAAAAAATTGTAACCTTCTCCCATTGATTCTTGATTCCTTGCAATGATTCTTCTCTAATTAGCATAATCAATTTATCCATTTTGGCCATTTGTGAGATGGCTGATGGCTCATCACCCAGTCATCAAAAGAAAGGTATTTATTGAGTCACTTGCACCTGGAAGATGCTGATGTGCTGGCTTGCCTGTCACAGATTTCCTTCCCACATGCACACTAGCTATAGGTCTCCCCCCACATATGAACAGACTTGTGTGAAGGTATTAGAATGTATACCAGGAGCGCACGTGCATAATATATAACTAGGTTAAAAGACAGAGAGTGGAAGCCTGTTGGTGCCATATACATGTAAAAGTTTCCTTACAATCATATATGTTCCCTTATAGATGTGGCTGCATTTTCTTTTCTTTTCTTTTCTTTTATTGGCCAGTGTGTGTTGGACACATTCGGTTCGTGGTTGTCCAAGCAGTTTCACAAGTGTAACTGTTTTACAGGGGCAAATTTGGTGGCAGTATGGTGGCAGCATCAGGAGAAGGGTGAACCCCTGGGAGATCCAAGGATGTTTTCAATCTTGGGGCAGTCAAACCCTGACTAGTGTTACCCCCAAACGTAGGCGCCACAAGGGCCACCCTGCAATGCCAAATACCTCCTTGAAAAAGTGGGGAATTAAATAGCTCAAAATCAGGAGGTTGCGAGAGGGGGGCAACTTAGTGAGATCTTTTCTACCAGTGTTTATGGGCACATGCAGGAAAAGAACCAGCCAAAGATTCAAAAGTAAGCAAAAAAAAAAGTGTTTTATTGAGGGGAATTCACTCATGTATGCACACTAAATACACACAATCACACATTCACACAAGAGCTCACTGAAAGAGAAAGGGAGGAAAAATTATGTATAGAGAGGCTGAGGGGTTTGGGGGATTTATAATTACCAGTCCAGAAGAGTAGTAAAGAACAGAAATGCATTTTGGATTAGGTAGGACCTAAGGACAGTTCTCATTCAGGAGCCAGATGGACAGAGTGATGGGTAGACCCTCGAGAGACTCCACTGGGTATCCTGAAATCAGGGGTATTTGTACTCTGAAAATGGCTTGTGACTGTGAAGGTTCCAGATGCAAAACTAGGAAGAAGAATGGACCTAGTCTTCTATGGCTTTTGAAGCTAAGCAGTGTTAGAATTTCGGAAGAAAATCAGCCCTGTGCTTTATAAATTACAGCAAAGCCTTTGAGTAATTATGGTTTACTCTAAAAGAAAAAGGAGTGCTACAGCAACTGATTATCCAGCTGTGTAAGCTATACTTTGGGCAAGAGCCCACAGTCAAGACACAATATTGAGAAACAGAATGGTTTCCCATCACTCTGTCCCTTTAATTTATGTTTGGTACTTACTATGTGGAAAAGCAAAGACTCAGAGAAAGCTAATGTGAAAATAGCAGGGAGGAACATCAACAATTTGAGATATGCAGATAATTTCAGAAAACAGCAAAGAATTCAAACAACTAGTGATGAAAGTTACAGAAGAATGTGCAAACACAGGGTTACAGTTAGATATTAAGGAGGTAAAAGTAATAAGCACAGATATTTTACGTGACTTTAAACTGGGTGATAAAGACATTGAAATAGTTAAAGATTTCCTATATGTTGGCTCAGTCAGTAGTCACAATGGAGACTGCAGTCAAGAAATCAGAAGACAATTAAGACTTAAAAAGGCAGTCATGAAAGAACTAGATAGAATCCTCAAGTGTAAAGGTATATAATTAAATAACGAAGTCAGAATCATCCACAGCATAATATTTCCAGTTTCTATGTATGGTTGTGAAAACTGGATGGCGAAGAAAGCTAGCAAGATGAAAATCATCTCATTTGAAATGTGGTTCTGGAGAAGAGGCCTATGGATACTACAGACTGCTAAAAAGACAAATAAATGGGTCTTAGAGAAAGCCAAACCTAGAAGCCATGATGAATAAACTGTGGCTATCATATCTTGGACATATCATGAGATTATGTGGCTCATTGGACAAGGTGTTAATATCTGGTGGTAGGAAAAGAGGAAGACCACACTACAGATAGATTGATTCAATCAATCAATCAATCAATCAATCAATCAATCAATCAATCAAGGAAGTCACAGCCCTGTGTTTCTAAAACCTGAGCAGGGCAATTGATGACTGGGGATCTTGGAGGTCTCCCTTTCAGGAGACACTGTAAGTCGAAGCTGACTTGACAGCAAACAACAACAAAGTGTTAGGCTTAGTTAGCACTTGGATGTGACACCACCAGGAAGTACCTGGTTTGTCCAATTAAAGGTGAGAAAGAAGCTTGCCTGAAACTCTGGAGCACAGTGCCAGTCATTGTTAACAAAACTAGGCTAGATAGATCAATTGTCTGATTCAGTATAACACAGCTTCCTGTACTCAAGTGGATAACCAACATCCTTTGTCCAGGCCATGTGTGTGTATATGTTCCTTCAAGTCCCCTGTTGATTTATGATGACCCCATGAATTCCACAGGTCTTTTTTTAGACAAGGAATACTCCAAGGTGTTTTTTTTTTCAGTTCCTTTCATTGAAACATAGCCTACAGAGCCTGGTATTCATTGGAGGTTTCTCATCCAAGTACTAACCAGGGCTGTCCATCTGACCCTTAGTAGATAGAACACGAGAAGATATTCAGGGTCAATTTCTACTCATCTCCAGAGTTCAGAGGAACTTCCTCACAATTAAGCTTCAAAGAGCTATTGAAGAATGTGACACCAATGTTCTTTCGGACCGAACAACAAATCCTACTTGAGCATGATGCTTTGTTCTCAAGCAATAAGGAAGCACATAAACCAAACATCTCACACATTATGCATTGAAGATGCTCTCATGCTGTGTTTCCAAGCTAGGAGTTTGTAATTACTGCAGCATGGTGCTGAATGCCTGGGTAGCACATTTATTCTGCCACCATATTTCTCAGGAGTGTTGCCGGTGGAAATGAATGAAGCAAATCATTCACATGAAAACAAATGGAATAGCAGTCAGAGAACTGGAGAGATATGTGTTACCCTGTTTTCTGGGGGTCCCGGGAGGGACACCTAAATAACCTTGCAATTACACAAATTGGGGAAATTAGTCAAGAGCACTGGTTGGTAAAATGAGAGGCAGGGTAACGCAGTGGAATCTTGTAACCCAGTGTTTACGGGGTCAGGCCAAGTCAAGAAGCAGACCGGTTTGAAAATAATGAATGATCTTTATTAAATACAGGCACACAATGTAAGCAACACATGCACACAGATAACTAAGGAAAATAAAGGTGTGAGTAAGATAGCGGGATTTTCAGAGGGATAGTTGATTCGGGTGATACAAAACCTGTTCCTGAAGCCCGGAAGAAGATAGGGAGCGATGCTGGGGTTTGATGTATCTCAGCACGAGGAGCTGAGGGGAAGGCTCGCTGGACAAAGCGACAGCAAGGCGGGATGGAAGCCAAGAGCGATCCCAGGAAGCGCTCAAGGTCAGGGGTTTTTATAAGGAGAATTGTGACCGCAGGCTAGGTTGGACTTGGGGAAAACAATAGATTTGGGGCTGGAGACAAAGCCTCCGAAAGGTCAGAATTTGAATGATTGAGTTACAGCCAAATTGTCAATAGGATAGCTGGTATGCAAACACGGAGTACTTGAGTGTTGTATAGTCAGATCATCAAGCTGCCAGCACTGGGCAGAGGATCTTTTGAAAGTTGCGTGCATACCTAATGGAGGTACTTGCCTTGAGGTCTCCTAAAGCTGCAAGTCGGCTATTTCTGGCCTGCCTGTATTGTGTTGGAATATTACGGCAATTATCGGCCGAGCCTGTGTGCGTGCTTGTCCGGGGGCCTCGCAAGCACGTGGAAGAGAATGGGTATGCGAGGCCGAATTATCGATATCAAGTGATATCTTTTTTTATATTCCCAAAGCTCGGGCTAGCCAGGGCAGTAACATATGTGTATTGTGCACGCAAGCTGATTTTTTAAAAACTCCAGAGGAGTCTATTGGCATCTAATGGCTAATTTTGAAAGAAGATCACAGTCCCATTAGATCGGGAAAGCACTGGAACTGGCAAAGACCTTGACTGATCCTCGTCCATTGCTTCTTGATTTGTGCTATATCTGGTCATGTAATCTGAAAAGGAGTTTATCGTACCAGATTTCCGCGAACCCAACCAGTGATGTCATTGGGGTTATATTTCAGGGGAACAATGTAGCCCCCAACTCAGCAGCATAAGCATGAGGTTTCCTGCAAAGGGTTTACGGTTGGCTCAACATGTTTTAAAGTGAAATAGCACAACTTATTAAATTTACCCAATTGCTTTCAATCTTTCTGCTGATATGCACAAGGTTCCTAGATTTCTAGTGGCTTGCAGTTAAGGATGGAAAGAACAACAATAACTTCATAAGTATAAATGTAGTTTAAATTTTATATAACTGTAATATTGAATAGTTAAAATCATTACTTAAGTATGGATATTGATAGAAATTAGAGGAATTATAACGAGTGGTAGTGATTTAGGAACTAGGACTCTAGCAATCAGAATCCTCACTCAGCCATAGAAATCCACTGGATGGCTTTGAGCAAACCATGCTCTCTCAGAGAAAGGCAATGTCAAATCCTTTCTGAACAAATCTTGCATGGAAAACCCTGCGATAGGTTTGCCTTAAGGTGACCATGAGTCAGAAATGACTTGAAGGCACACAACAGCAGGAAAAGAGATTTCACCTAAACATCAGGAAGAACTTCCTGATGGTAAGAGCCATTCAAGACTGGAATATGCTGCGTCAGAGTGTGGTGGAGTCTGCTTCTCTGGAGGTTTTTAAACAGAGGCTGGATGGCCACTTGCTGGGGATGCTTTGAGTGTGTGTTCCTGCATGGCAGGGGATTGGACTCAATGGCCACTGCAGTCTCTTCCAGCTCTATGATTCTAAGGTACTTTGTCTCCAGAGCTTTTATGCTCCAGCTGAGCCGAGGTGGGGGAAAATCACCTAACTGATGAATACGGTAACCGTGTTGTGTGGCAAATGTTCAGGTGTTATGGGACTTGTAGCCAAAATATTTTGACTCTGACTCCCAGGATCCTCCAGTTAACATTAGGAGTTGTAGTCCAAACAGTAACTCTCACAGATTCTGCTCACTGTTCCCAGTGATTCGTTCATTATAAATGAACCATACTGCTTTTCTGTTTAGAAATGCGAGTTAGCAATTGAGTTACCAGGAAATACATTTGGTGTCAAGCTGGCTCCATTTTTCTACCTCACAGAGTCCTCCACGTTTGAGTAGGGCTAGCTTGCCAAGATGATGCAGTGGCTTCCTACCAGTTCTGCCGTTCCACATTTCTTCTCCCCATATGCTTCCAGCTGCCCTTCAAATAACCATTTCCACAGCACTCCAGCTTCTTGGATGTTTGCAAACCTCCGGTGTCTGTAATAATGAATACAGCTGGTTCTTGCAGGCCAAATATTAAGCAAGCTGTGGTTAGGGCAAAAAGTAAACAAATTCCCCTATTAATATCTCCGCTTCTATTTTCTCCCAGGGAATAAAAATGAAAATAAAATGTGGATTTAGGAAAAAAAAGCACCTCTCACAGGCCCACCACGGTAGTTGTCTGGAAGGAGAGGCAGCTCTAGATGCTGAATCATTGAGGTAAGATAATTTGTGTGTGCTTTGGCATGCATCAGACCAATGTCCCTTCTTGCTTATTGAACAGCAGAGTAAACAGAGGTGAAGAAGCTGCCTGCTTTGCCAGTGAACGAACACTTCTGTTTATTTGTTTTGTGCTGATGAATCTGAAAACATGGGAGGAGGACTGCATTATGTCAGAAGCTGGAGGGAAAGGATTTGGCTGGAATCCCGTTGGTGACATAAGTAGGTATAATGTTAAATTATACCTCCACATGTCCTTTAAGGGTCACTGTAGACCCTTAAATCCACTTAAACAGGGGTCAAATGGCCTTTAAAGAGAGAATCCACTACCTCTTTCATGCAATGAAACCCCCTGACTACAGAACCTCTCTGTCTCTGTCTCTCTCTGTCTCTCTCTCTCTTTCTCTCTCTCGCAGCCTTCCCCAGGCATTTAGTGACTGGGGAGGGGCACATAGTGTCAAGCTATGATGTTACAGCCAAACACACAAAGATGATGCCACCCTTATGGACCTGCAGAGGACACCCACCCAAGAGGTTCTGGAGCATGCCTTCTATATGTGGTGCAGCAGCCCAAGAAACCAATACAGTTCTAGGCTGCATCAACAGGAGTATAGTGTCCAGATCAATGGACATAATAGTGCCACTCTATTCTGCTTTGGTCAGACTTCACTTGGAATATTGTGTCCTGTTTAGTGCATCACAGTTCAGGAGGGATATTAATATGCTGGACCATGTCCAGAGAAGGGTGACCAAGGTGATCAAAGATCTGGAATCCAAGCCTTATGTGGAACAATTTAGGGAACTGGACATGTTTAGCTTGGATAAGAGAGGACTGAGAGGTGATATGGTAGGTATCTTGAAATATCTGAAAGGATGTAACATAAAAGATGTGGTAAGCTTCTTTTCTGCTGCTCTAGAATCGAGAACATGAACCAACGGATTCAAATTATAAGAAAAGAGATACACACTAGGAAGAATTTCTTTATTGTAAAATCTGTTCTACAGTGGAATAGACTGCCTCAAACAGTGGTGAACTCTCCATCTTTGGATGTTTTTAAACAGGGGTTAAATTCCCTTTAAAGAGAGTTCAAATGCTTACTTGTATATTCCTGCATTGCAGGCAATTGGATTAGATGGCAGCAGAATTCTCTCCCATCACCTGCTACTTGACATACTTAACCCTGAAGTGTCTCAAATGTCATTTGTATATACACATATGTGAAAAGAGTGGCTTAAACTTACTCTTGTCTGGCAATATGAATTATGCCTGTATACTTTGTACTGTATTTGTCAGTAAGGAATTACATAGGTATTTTTTTTAAGAGGAATAAGTCATTGGAAGCCAGAACCAGAAAACAAACCAAAAACCAGGAGCTTTTGTTGCCCGCCAATCTCAGCGTCAACAGAAAACATGTCATCACATTTATTATTGAGGAAAGTCAACAGTCAGTCCTTGATGGGAGGTGTCAGGCTAATTCTTTACTTCCTAGAGACATTCCAGCTTATATTCTTAGGGAATCACCACACATGGGGAAAATTTACAAAATGCTTTGGGCTCTTGGTTCCAATTGTAAGTTTCTGAAAGTCTGATCTATAATACCACATTTTTCCAAGTTACAAGTATTGTACCGTATACTGTATAGTGAAATATTGATTCTGCTATGTTCTACCCTTCCCAAGTTCTGTTCATTAATGTACCAGCTTCAGTTACTGACTGGAAAAATTATGTTCCATATCTACCCAAAATATTTCTGACTCTCTCTTTCTTAGCTCCATACCTGGACTTTTCTGGGAGGAAGCAATGTTCAAGGCCATTTACAGCTACTCCTCTCACAGCTGCTCTGAGTTGTTTGGGAACTCTCCCAGTGATGAATCTCAGAAAGATACAGTCCAGCACCAGGAAACCTCCTGTAGGACTTTAAACAGCTGCAGGCCATGGAATTACAAGTGGTTTACTACCTTCACGGCAACAGATCCATCAGCCATGCCTGTTATACTTGGAGGGCTAAGACAGGAGAATTATAGCAGGAATGCTGTGATCCAAATATTGTTGAACCACATTTCTGATCAGCATAGCCAATGGGAGGGACAGTGGAAGTTGAAATCCACGGCAACTGGAGGCCAGAAAGTTTCTGCCCTATATTACAGTCATCTTGATATTTGCAAGGGGGATTTAAAAGAGAGAGAGAGAAAAAATGCTGTAGCTGTAGCAGAGAATAAGTCCTATGCCCACTTCAGACTCATCACACTAACAGGCACATTACTTAATCAGAAGCCCAATTTGAAATTAATTGTTTGAGCCAAGATGTGCTCTGTCCAAATGTGCCAGGTAAAGAGTTCTTTCCTTTTTACCAGACAACAGTAATAAGAGTCAAAGATGTGAAAGAGCCTTATCTTTCTGCCTGAGGTATCCTTTTGCTTTTCTTGTCCTTGTTGAGCTGCACATCTTAGCCAACCTAACGGATGGAGTGAAAATTGTTCATTTATTTTTATCAGGGCCTGATTGTACCTGCAAGGCTAAAATGTCTAGCGCAGCCAAAGAGGAGGAAATCATCCACATTCAGGCAGGAAACGAGCAAGACCGAAATCAAAGTTCTTTATGCTAAATATTCCCAGACTTGTGGAAACTAGATAAGCGTTTGAATACACAGGGATGGCAAAGAACTAATTCTGTTTCCAGCTGCTAGAGGGACTGATGATATTTGGATACTTGAAATTTAAGAAACCAACACTGAGCATAATGAAGAAGTTGAGTAATGGGGAAAAAAAAGAACTGTACAGTCTCTTTTTGAAATATTATTTGCAGTGTAGTGGAGCTGGGGCTCATGAGGTTGAAGATCTGGGATGTTTTGGGTACCACCACCTAGAAAACCCTGTCACATGAGGTAGCCCAAGGGGCTAATGCTGATTGTTTTTTCAGTATTGGAGATAGAGGAATCCTCCATCTCTGTTCCTAAAGGCAGCAAGTCAGCTTAGTGAACAGAGAGCAAACCACATGGCACCCATCTCTCTCTTCCAAAAACCGCCCATTGCTTCCCAATGTCTGCTATCCCCCCTGAGTGTCTCAATACACCTACCACTTACCCAGAGGATATTTTCTTTGGCTGTTCCAAGATTGCAGAAGGACTTGCCCAAGGAGAATCACCAACTAGATATGCTGTCTGCATTTGAAACAACAGTGAAGAGAAGTGTCTTTCAGCTGGACTGTCCTGATTATTTCTAGATTATGAATTTTAAAGTATTTATTGGTTGACTTTAATATTTATTGGCTGTATATGCTCTTTTAATTGGTGTTATGTGGTTAATCTGTTGTTGTTCTCCCCCTTGATCCACAGGGAGAGATGATAAGAAACAGTAACAATAACAACCACAACAAGCATTTTTTGTTTGAAAAAGTCTTCTGTGACATTGTCCTCTTGGCTCCACACTGTCCTGGAACCAAAATATTCTTTAAAAATGATTAAGTGAACTTTTCATGAGTAGCCACACAAATTAAAGTTTGTACTTGCTGATTAAGACTGGTCCACCCTGATTAATCAGCAAAACCAATTAAAACCGACAGCCTTGATTTGCTGGATCAGCTCTGGCGGTTCAAGTGGAAGCTTCTTTTGCCCTCCAAACTTCCCACCTGGTCGTAAGTTCTTTAGACAACTTACAGGAACTCATAATGCATTTGTATGATGAGAAGAGCCAACACGTAAAACAGGTGTGGGAATAATGAGACCCTTTGGCTATTGTTGGACTGCAGTCACCATCATTTTTCCCCTTTGGCTGTGCTGGCTAGGGCTGGGAGTAGCTGCAGTCCAAAAATGATTCCCATCCCTGAGGACAAAAGTCATTCAACTGTGGAGAGCATCTCCTCCAGGAGACCAAACTGAAAAGGCTTTTTCTCAGCCAGAAAAGACCATTCTTTCTTTTCTTTCCCCTTTTTATAGATTTCTGATGTTATATAGGGTCCTTAGATACCACACAGTTATAGTGCTTTTATTCCACTAACTACTACAGCATCATCCTTGGGAATCCTAGAATTTGTCCAACAGGGAGGGTGCAAATCTCAAGACGTAAGATGTTATCATGACAATTAAAGTGGAGTCACAGCACTAGAACTGTGTAGTAGGAAAGGGTCCATAGTTTGCTAACACATTAAAGGAATTAAATAAATTAATCTTCTGTTTTCCCCCACAAGGTTAAGCAACTGTCCATCACTGACAACTGGTTGATCCTGAATTTTAGGATTATGAGAACGTGTTATCACCTGCACACCTGCCAAAGACTGATATGGTTTAACTGGTGAAATATTATTTAATTAGTACATACATTGATTGGCATTGATATAAAATGGAACCTGAGGTGACTGGAAGGTCAAACTGGGCAGAGGAAAATTACTGACTGAAAATGTGTGATTTAAAGCAGGTCAACCAACACCCCCTCTAGGCATATGTGAAGTCATTGTTGGACAAATTACCAAGCAACTCTGGAGATAATAGACTTAAGCTGAATCTGGAACATCTCTGTGCATACAATGGTCAAAAAGAAAGTTTCCACCAGTGATTGTTTCAACCCTGTTCCCTCACATCTGGATGTTTCCCTGTATTGTCGCCCAAACTTCTCCACAATACAGGGCCATTACAACAGCCATTACCCCTTTGTCACCTAAACACTAAGACTATTAACTCATCCAGACTCCATTGTTTGTGTTGTGACTCCCATTGTCTACTCATGTGGGAGAGCCATTCACACCTATACCTGCAGGATAGTTTTGGGATATAAAACCTCTCAGTTTTAATTGATTCAGAGCAGTCTCTTACCTTGCTGAATGCCGCACTGTTGCTCCAATTTCTGAATGAGAACTGTCTTTAAGGTGCAGACCTAAGCAACATCACTGCTTTCCTCGCTGCTCTCTGGATCAGTAATTATCACTTGAACCCTAAAAGTCCTCTAGCCACAACTTTCCTCCTTTTATCCTTCAGTTAGTCCTTGTGTGAGTGCTTGAATCTTTTGTGTGTATGTGTGAATCTTTCAATAAAACACATTTTAGCTTCTTTTGGAATCTTTGGCTGGTTCTTTCCTATGTGATTCCATAAACATTGGTGGAAAGAGCTCGTTAAGTTACCCCCCTCTCACAGGCCTCCTAATTTTTAGCTAATTAATTCCCCTCTGTCAGATGGAGGCACTGGCATCCTGAGTCGCCCACATTTTGGGGTAACAACAGGAAGAAAAACTTCTCTGTGCATTTTCTCCCTACCATGCTTAATTCCATCCACCTCTGTCATGCTTCCCAAAGGTTGACTTTGCTTCTGTGCTAAGATTGACACTTGCTGTCACATAATGCTTCACTGCACCTACACTGTAACTGGATATCTTAAGTGAAAACTAGTCAAATAGTGGACATAATAACATTAGAAACACGTACTGGGCCACACCAAAGCCTATGTTCTGTTTACACAGTGACTAGATTCCCACGAAAAGTCCACAAGTAGGTAGGGTGGCCAATCATGACTCCTGATGATGTTGTTATGGATTTAGTATTGACTGCAGTTGATCACAGCTTGTTGATCAAACAATCAATCAATCATTCAATCTCAAACATGCACACACCTCCTTTCCTGGTTGGAAATTAGGGCAGAAATCTTAGCTAAAGGGGCAGTTCCCACATCAGAGGTTCAATAAGGGGATTATTCCTTCTCACTCTTTTAGGGCAATGGGGTAAAGGACATTCAATCTGGCCTACTTGCTTCTAGCCAGAAAATGGACACAGGACATTTCTGCTCTACACTGTTATAGTGCTATTATTCCACTTTCAGCATCCTATGGAATCCTGGGCTTTGCAGTTTAGGGAGGGGCTCTCAGAATTCTCAGCCAGGGAGCTCTTTGGCCTCAGTAAACTACAAGCCCCAGAATTCCAGAGGAGGTTGAAAGTGGAATAACAGCACTATAACAGTGTAGAGCAGAAAGGCCCACAGAGGGTAAGCCCTTGCACTATAATACCTGGGAGAGAAGAAGGAAACTGACTAGGTAAATATATAGACCCTTTGGGAAGTCTTTCCAAGTTGCAGCAATAAATTAATCCCACAAACTGCAGCAAGCTGCTGCTCTATGAGCTGAACTGCAGATTTTCACATAGCTCTTTCCTCATGCCTGGAGCTGTGCCCACTGAAACTGTTGAATTTGCACCCTTGTCTCCTGCCTGGAGATGACCTACAAAAACTCGAGACTCACAGCCCAGGATCTGGCAACCCTACAAATAGGCCATGAGTAGAAGAGCAGCCTCCAACTCACATTCCCCAGCAACTGATAAGAGACAAATTGCCTCTTCTAGTGGAGGAACCCTTTCACACTACACATTTACAGTAGTAGAACCAATGTGGTGTAGCAGTTTGAGCAGTTCAAGCTTACGGGTTTGAATCATCAGTCATCCATGGAAAGCCACTGGAGAATCTTGGACAACCTGCACTCTCTCCTCCTTAGAGTAAGGCAATGGGAAACCTTCTCTTGACAAGAAAACCCCATGATAGTGTTACTATACATTGGAAACAACTTGAAAGCACACAACAAGAACAAGAAAATATTCTGCTTTAACTGCCTTGACATGGTAGTTTTGGGAGGAATATTTAGAATCCTCAGCCAAATAGTATGAGGACTTCATAACTACAAACGATGGCACTGTAACAGTGAAAACAGAATCATAGTGACATAATTGTATAGAGTGAAAAGACTGGCAGCCACTGACTAACACTGCTGAATCTTCTTTCAAAGCTCCCAAGCTGGTAGTCATATTGTGGAAGTGAATTCCATAAAATAGGTTTGCCAGGATTAAAATTGGAAAAGGGCTTCCATACCTTCAAGAACTGTACAGAACAGGTAATTTTATCAGGTATTGCTTATTAGCTAGTTGTATTGTTACCAGGCTGTACATTCCCACTTCTTGATATGGTTTAATTGGCAGATATTAATTGGCATAAAATACAAATCATACACTGTTGGGGCTGCATGGCTATGCTGGCTAAAAGAGGAGTGGCGTAACATGTGCAGAACTAGGTCAGATAGGACCTCAGGGCATTGCCAGGTCATAGTAAAAAAACCAGCTAGGAAGTTCCAGTGGTAATGAGCTTGTCAATGTCTCTTCCATGACTCGACCTTCAGAAACAGTAGTACCTGAAAACAGCACCACAGAGCAACCAACGTCACCAATCAGTTCCCTCTTCCCACTGAATTTCTTCTTTATTAATCACCTGCCAGCCATTCAGGAGCTATCACAATTCTCATCAGTTATTTGTTACCTAATGCTAAGACCACTAGTCTGTCCTGGACTCTATTGTTTGTGCTGCTGGAGAGCCATTAATGCCTTCGCCTTCAGGGCAAAAAAGAGTATTTAAACTCTGCCTCTGAGCCAACCAACTTGAAGCTCAGTGTACTCGTCACAGGTTGTCACTCTACTGCTCTGATTCCTATCTGTACCGCCCTTGGACTCTTAGTCTAAGCCACATCACTTTATCTCTTCTCTCCTGTTAGGTAAATATCACCCATTTTGCCCTAAACTCTCACTTTCCATCTTTTCATCCCTTTTCCTTCAACTAGCCTTGTGTAATTGCAAGACTGCTTGAATTGTGTGTGTGTGTATGTGTGTGTGTTTGTTAACTCCCCCAAGAAAACAAATTTTCTTTGAATCTCTGTCTGGTGTACCTGCATTAGCACTGGTATACACAGGTGTAAAAGATCTTGCTAGGTTACCCCCCTCTCAAAGGTCTCCATTTTGAGCTAATAGTCCACACTGTTTTATGGAGACACTGGCTGTCATGAGCCAGGCTGAGCGTGCTACCAATTCAGACTTGGACTCCCAGCCGGGGGAGGATCCCTTGGAGGGGCCTTCAGGAGAGGGGGCTCCTTCAGAGTCCAGGGAGGAGTCTGCCAGCGACCCCACGGCTGTCCCGGGCACGGATCCCGAGCCAGTACCTGCAGCAGATGTTTCTGCTCCAGAGGCAGAGGCTAGTGCTTCTGACTCGACAGAGGCTGGTGTTTCTGACTCCAGCCCGGAGTTTGCAGCAGACCCTCCCCCCACGTTCCTCCAGAGGCGGCTGGAAAAGGGGGTGGTTCGGAGGTCTCAGCGGCTGCTGGAGAAGCATCTGATGAATCGGCCCTGAAGTCTTGAGGTGCTCCAGCTGTGAGCTGGGCCAACGGACATTTGATCAGCCCCAGCTGGGCTAAAGACTGTGTATTTAAGACAGACGCTGGTGGCGTTGGGCATGGGGCCACAACCGTCTATCAACCGGGAATCTGCGTCCTGTGGCATGGGCTTTCTGTTCCAGGCTAAACCTTGATGTTTGGGTTTGCTGCTCGTGGGACTTGGATGTTTGTTTTGGTGACGTAACCTCTTAATTTCTTTATTACTAAATTTCTTTATTACTAAACTCAGCTCCTGCCTCTGTGTCTGCTTAGCCGCCGCCTGACATTGACACTGGCATTTAGGTTGGACATCTGAGCCACCCACATTTTAGAGTAACAGTATGTCAAGCAAGACTTGCTAAAATGCTTTCTTCTATACAATCATTAAAGGTACAGAAGCTCTATCCAGTTTTCAATCTGGCCATACTACGTAATTCATGAAGTAGTACTCCTTCTCTCTCCCCTACTCACTCACCATTTAGCTTCACTTCTGATGAACTCCAGTTTTACAAAAGGGAGAAACCCTCTCCCTATCCATGCCATGTTTAATTTCCACATTTCTGTCACATTCCCTTCTTGCTTGGTTTTAATTCCTAAACTGAGCAGCACCTAATGTTGTAAATATTACCAAATACTTTCTTTTCCTCTTCTGAGCCTAATACCAACATCAGCAATGACTTAACTGCAGAAACAGTCTGTGTGAACAACGTCATTCCATGAGAGATAATCTAGTTTCTGAGTGGATAATGTACCAGGCAAAAAGGATTATACCTCCAATAAGCAAACTGGATTATGGCTGGCGAAGAAGGGGAAAAATGGGGCACTCTAATTATTCCTGATTAAACTGAAATTCATAGTGGATATGTACACACACAGAGTGCTCAGCTCACATGTCCCAGAACAGTTCTTCTGCTGGAAGAAAAGGTAAAAGAAGTCAAAGATTAGTGTAATTATCCTTATGTAGAGAAGAATGAACAGATTAGGCATTTGGAACAATGTGAACAAAGCAAGAGGACAGAAGGAAACAATGGGACCAGGGAACTCCTCATGGTCTTGATTCTATTTATAAAAACCCTCTCCCCATCATGTTAGACTTTAGTCTTTAAGCTATTACAGTTTATTCACAAATACTTGGCATTGTACCTTGTAAGAGAGTCTGTAATCAGGAAATCTGATCACACAGGCTTTCTGGTCATACAGAAGACTAACAACATTTTATAGTCTATTGTATACAATGGAGAATAGCAATGGGCAACAATTCAGGAACCTATTTTCTCCTCTCAGTTCCCCATGGGCCACACCTGCCCAATGGTGTATGGAAATACCACAGGTCTTTTTTTCTGTAACCTGGCCAAAATAGCAACCAGAAGTGATGACACAGTACTTCTGGTCTGTATTTTGAATGACATATGGCCAAAAAATTGAGAGTAGGGTAGGTTATGGGAGGTTTTTTTTTCCAAGGCTACTGAGCATATGGGGATTTCTGGCCCAGTTTGGGGCCAAAAGTCACACCAAAAATAAAATTGGAGTGTTCAGGGCCTTCAGGAGACTAGAAAGGGACTACAATAGTGGGATCCAGTGGCTAAAATTGCAATCTGCACTTTCCCCATCCCTGATGTAGAGGCTGAGGGGAGAGCCAATACTTGTGATCCTTTTATGTCCCCTGTCCCACAAAACAATGGTTTTAATTTGAAAATAACACCTTCTTTTAAGGAACCACACTACTTTCCCTTTTTCTTTTTACTGCTACAGCTCCTTCTTATATTTCTGAGGTGTGCATGTTGTTGTTATCAGCCCCCACACACCTCTGGATCTGATATGGTTTAATTGGCAAAATATGATTTAATTGGTAAAATACATTAATTAGCATTGATATAAAATGGACCCTGAGATGACTGTAAAGCCAGGCTGGACAGAGGAAAGTTACTGACTGAACATGTGTGCTGCACAATAGGTCAGAAGATCCCCTCTAGGTATAGCCAAGGTCACTGTCAAACTAATCACCAGGTAACTCTGAGATAATAGCCTTAAGCTGAGGCTGTAACGTCTCTGATACCATGCAATAGCAATGGGAAGTTCCCACCAAAGCACTCACTGTTTCAGCCCTCCTTCCTAACACCTGAAAGTTTCCCTGCATTGTTCCTTTACCTGTCCACCATTACAGAGCTATTACTACAGCCATTAACTCTTTGTCACCTAACACTGAGATCATTAACTCCATCTGGACCCATTGTCTGTGGCAACCTTCATTGTTTGCACAGCCAGAGACCCATTCACACTCTTGCCCTCCAGGCAGATTTTGGGTATAAAACCCCTCTGTTTTGAGCAGTTTGATGTAGTATCCCGCTTGCTGAATGCCACGCTGCCACTCTGATTTCTGAACGAGTACTGTCGTTAGGCACAAGTCTAAGCCACATCACTGTTTTCTTCACTGAGGGGTTCTTTTTAGCCACCATGTCTCTCGCCTTTGAAAACTGACTTAAGGTATCCCAAAAGTGAACCTATCATGAGGTTTTTCTTGTCAAGATTTGTTGTCTTTGCCTTTCTCTGAGACTGAGAGAATGTGACTTGCCTAAGGTCACCCAGTAGGTTTCCATGGCCAAGTGGCGATTCGAACTGTGGTCTCCAGAGTCATAGCTTCGGCACACATACACTCCTGCTACCATGTCCATTTTGTCAGGGGTGTGGCAGTAGGAGTATGTCGATATGAACCCAAACTTCTCCCTCATTTGCAACTGAGGGAGCAGTTTCAGCACCCACAACCACCCCTCTGCCCCATCCCTGTCGCTGCTGCTGTTGGTGTCCAGCAGAAGGTCTTTGTGTACCCCATATGAGGACTCAATGGACCCCCAGGGGTCTAGGGACCCCAGGTTAAGAACCCCTGTTCTGAAGGATCAAGTTGTTTAGCCTTCAACTTTCTCTCTTCAAGGTGAACAAGGAAAGTTTCTTTGCTCCAAAGTGGGGCTGCTATTCAGCTCTGGCTCTGACTGGAGCCTGTCATCGGGGCTCACTTCTTCCCCGTCGTCATCTGAGGTAGGATGTGATAGTTATGTTGCTGTGTGAAATACAGGACAGAGACCCTGCATCTTTTAATATTTGTGTAGAGGAAGGAATTTCAGCAGGTATTGTTTATCATGAAGAGTACAGGAGCCCTGTCCTGTATTTCACATAGCAATCCCACTTCAAGGAGTGCAGAGTTTAATTTTGTCAGGGTGAGAAATTGCTGCAGTTGGCAGTTTTAATTGTTTCTTCAGTGAGAGGTATGGGGAACTCTGAATGGAACTTCCTCAATGGAAGAGATACATTTACTTCTGGTGCACAAGAATGTTTAACTTTATTGTCAGAGCAAGGTGTGTTTGGTGACAATTACAATTAAAAAAGGACTTGGGAAACTGAATGGACAACAAAGCCACAACATAACTGTATGTTTGGGAGAGGTGAAAGGATCTATAGCTTTTGTCCCTCATGAGATTTCTATCTCTGCCTGTTTTCCCAATATTCATTATTGAGTCTTGCTGCACAATGTTCCATCAAGATAGCCATTCTATAGCCCACTTGGCAGGTTTGGGGGCCAGTCTTTCCACATAACTGACAGGGGGGGAGTGACACCCCCTGCCAAAAGTTGCACTGCCAACACTAAGATGTGTGGAAATAGAAGCAAAGAGAAAACAGAAAGCATTTCTGTGGTTAAAACAAAGTACATTGGGAGAACATGCATTGTTTTATTGCAGAATCACTCTTCCAGGAAGCAAAGTGTGAGTCTCCTTAAATCAATGCACATTCTCCCAGTGTACTTTGTTTTAAACCAGAAATATAGAACTATAAACTGCCTCCACAATGTTGCCAAATTTGGTGAGGGCTGTATGGGCTGTATGAAATTCATGTCCTCATTTATCAAACACTTCTATAGTGAGAAACTGAGAGATTTTTAGTAATAAGTCTCCCAATCAGCGGAGTATTTTGTAATGCACAGCAGAAGTTGAACAAATTACCAGTCCCACTTCATCATTTCCACCCCAGATACACTTAATCTAACTCAAAATAAACACAAACAGTTTGGTTAATAATATGAAAAGTTTATTCACAAAATCTTGTGCATATTCTACACAGGTTCAATTCTTGAACAAAGGAAGACAAAATTAAGCAGTCACAAGCTTGCTGAAAATAATCCCTGTTAGGAGATATCAGAGCATGCTTTCACAAGGCGAAGACAAAAGAGGAAGAGGAAGAGAACATGCAAGGGGAAGTGGGTGTTGACCAAACAACAGAAAGTTTACTCTAGGCAGTCCCCTCTATGCCTACATTAGACAGGCAAACTAACTAGCCAGTTAATTAAGCATGCAAAAGTTGCCACTCCCAACATCTGTTACCCCAGTGGGGTACTATACCCATTAGAGATATGCAGCTGGAGTATCATATGTCCAGGTTACAATATCAAAGCTATTGAACAGAAAACCAACTTGTATTTTTAAGTGCTTAACTAAAAGTTTTTTATTATTATTATTATTTATTAAAAAAACTTCCCCCTTACAAGCATCAGTTCATTAGACATAATAATATTTACAATATATAAAATACTCTTTTGTATGGATAAATCAACATATCACTGTGTAAGTCATTAAATCTATACATTCTTCAGTTCTTACTTTCCATTTTTACATTTATTTCTTATACCATTATTGCTGTAAGTTAGGATCTTCTTTCCTAATATTTCAATATTCTTATTCTTATCTTACCATACTGTGTCTAATATCAACCTTTTTTATTTTGAAGTTCTTACTTTGATCCTATTCTATTTTCTGTCTTCTCCTATTAACTTCCTACTTCCTTTTGGTCGGCTATCTAAGGTTTCCTTTTCTGTTACCTCCTCCATTAACCCTATTTTTGTGGACTTGCCAGAATATTGATATCTTTTTGATTTATTTGATCTATTTTGCTAATCGTTGTCTTTACTTCTCTTTATGTTCTTCTTCCTCCCCTTGACATGGTCGAGTCCAGTTGTTATCAATATATTTTTTCACTATCTCCATTTCTCTTATTTTCTTATCTTTCTTCTCTCCTCTTATTGCTCATGTTAAAGTGTCATAAGTTACCAATTCTCGGAGTTTATTCATCCATTCCTCCAATTCAGGTATTTTGTCTCTTTTCCAATGTTTTCAAATATTATTCTGGCTGCTGTCACCATGTATAGTATTGTATCTTTGATGTAAGCTTTATCTATTTGGTGAGTCATATTTAATAGGAATATCTCTAGTGACATTGGAATATTTATTTGTAAGATCTCCATCATACTTTTATGAATTTTTTTCCAATATTTCCTTGTTTCTGAACATAACCACCACATATGATAAAATGTTCCATTTTCTCCTTTACACTTCCGGCAATATTTTGCATTCATCTTATACATTTTACATAGCTTGTCTGGGTCCAAATACCACCTATAGAGAATTTTAAAGTAGTTTTCCTTCAGACTCTGCCAAAGTAAATTTTTGAGTATCTCTCCAACTTTTTTCCCAGTCTTCCAGCATTATTTCATGGCCTATGTTACGTGCCCATACGATCACTGTATCTTTTATTGTTTCCGTTTCCAATTCTCTGTCTATCACGTATTTATAAAAATGGGATGTATGATGTTCTTTTTTCTCAAATATTATCTTTTCAAATTCATTTAATTGAATGTTTTTCTCAAAACCTTCCAGTTTTTGATCCATTTTAAACCTTTCTTTCAGTTGCATAGGTAAAAATCACTGGCAGTTCCAACTTTCATTTGCCAATTCTTCTCTTGTTTTTATTCATAGATCTTCTTTTCCATCCCATATTATTATATCTTTATATGTGATCCAATTCTCTTGTATCTTTCCATTTCCCAAATAAGGCTTCCCGCGGAGATACCCATAGTGGAATTCCGGAATATATTTTCTTTTTCCATTTCTTCCAGATTTCTAGTAGCGATCTCCTGATGTAATGGCTGGAAAAGTCTCTGTCTATTTTTGCTTTATTGTACCAAACGTACGCATGCCAGCCGAATCTAAGATCTGCTCCTTCTATGTTCAATATTCTTTCATTTTCCAACATTATCCAATCTCTTAACCAAGTCATTCTGTTTGCATGGTAGTATAATTTTAATCAACTAAAGGTTTTAAGTTACTACAATGCTAGAAATCTGGGGATTCACTGAGGGGATTGAATTCTTATTTTGAAGTGGCAATGCCCTCATTTTGGTCCTCCCTCACCCCATAACTACACATTTGTAACAGCATTCTGTAATAGATCACAACCAGCACTTTGAATTGTGCTCAAAAATGGACTGATGGACAGTGAAGCTGTTGGAACAAGGAAGTTCTGTGTTCTCTGTATGCAAGCCCTGCCAACAGTCTCGTGGTAGCATTTTTGGCTTGCCAAAGTTTCCAAACGCTACAAGCTTCTGAAGTGATGATAACAAAATCATCATCATCATCATCAACAACAACAACAACAACATCATCATCACCATGACCATGACCACCACCAAAACTACCACCACCTTCAAAGAACTGGCCATGTTAGTCCATTGTAGCATAAAAAGGTAAAAAGGAGAGGAAGGAGAAAAAAGGACTCCAGAAGCATCTTTAAGTCTAACTGATTTATAATTTATCGTGAGTTTTCCTGGATATCAATTCACCTCCTCAGAGGAAATGACAGAGTGATATACAGCTATGATGAAAATACAGTGTGATATATGGAGTGATAAAAATACATCAACCCCATTACAAAAGTCTAAAGTACTGTAAGGTGGAAAGTGGGAAAGCTATCCAAAAACACAAAGAGGGCAAAAGCACTTCAGTTAGAAAGCAGACAATCATGCCCCCAAGCTTTTATAAAAGGGAAGTTTTGACCATCCCCGAAATGTCCTTTAACAAGTCCATTATTAAATTATGTTATGTTGTCTGTGTGTATGTGTCTTCAAGTCACCTGTTGTCTTAACAGCAACCCCAGAGATTTCATAGGTTTCTTAGGCAAGGAATATTGCCAGTTCCTTCCTCCAAAATATATCCTCCAGCACCTGTTATTCATTGGTGTTCTCCCATCCAAGTACTAATCAGGGCTGACCCTACTTAGCTTCCAGGATCAGACAGAATCTGGTTCCTTTCAGGGATTTAGACCTCTCTCACAATTTACTGAGGCCACACACCCATAGCTATACAAGTAACTAATGCTTTACCATTACTTTGGAAAGGAGGATATTATTCTCTAATGAAATTATTAGCACAGTGTAACTTAGGCCATTTCCACACGGTGTAAATAAAACGGTGCAGTGCATCCTCCACGGAGGATGTCTGCACCTTGGAGTGGACTGGGTCCGGACTACTTACCATAGATCTGCACCTCAGTCCACTCCGGAGCAACTCCAAGTGGTCCTCCAGCATGTTTTTGAAAGACCTGATTTTTCAGGGTCTTTCAAAATGCTGGCGCGAGCCATTGCGTGCCTGCTTTCTGATGCAGATTTGCAGGCTCGCACCAATGCGAGCCTGCGATCTGCGGAGGGCGGGTTTAGGCTGGCGAGCTTCAGTGGTTGGTCGAGACCCACGACCAACCGAAAGCCACCATTTTGGACACCAGAGCAGTGCGGACCTACGATCAAGCACTGCTCCTCCTCACCCCGGACTGGACCGGACCCACAGAAGATCCGATGAGTAGCAGCAGGGAGTGATTCCCTCAACGCTTGCGGAAATGGCCTTAGTTATGCCTTAGTTTTAGAGGACAGAAAAAATCCAGGTTAATCACTTATGTACAGCTTACTTCCTGGCTCTGATGTCAACTGCGTCTCCAAATATATTAGGCAATGGGTATGCTCAGTTTATCCCATCTCCAAAATATCTTTGTCCCAAATCAGTCCTTTCCTATTTGGCCATCATCCAAAACTAACACGTCACCGGGTGAAATGTGGAGGCTTGAGTCTATCTCAGTTTGCACTCAATCTTCAACAAAGCGTGTCTTATTGCCTTTTAATGGGAACATGGCACAGAGCGGCAGATCAAATGAACCCGCCTTTGAAGATGAACAGCTTACTTAGACTACAAAGCATGCTGAGTTTATTGTCAAACTAGGTGGAGATTTCCCTAAAGAATTATGTGTTTAGCATGTTGAGATTCGTGGTGGATCAAGTGCAACCAAACACTTAACAGCCGGTTCTGGATAATTCTCAGGATTATAGAGTTGGCAGTTGCTCCATTTCTGGACACAATTTGAAGTGCTGCTTATGATCTATGAAGCCCTCTGTGACTCTGCTCCAAGCTGTTTGAAGGACCCTATATAAGCCTGTTTGATCTCTAAGATCTTCAGGAAGGACCCTTCTCTCTGTCCTTTTCAGTTTTGTTACTGGGAGCAAGAGAGAGAGGCTTCTTGGTGGTTGCTCCCAGACTTTGGAACTCCCTCCCTATGGAGGCATGGATGGCTCTCCCCTTGCTCTCCTTCCGTGGTCAAGTAAAAATATTATGAGTCCGTCAGGCTTTTAGGAATTGACTGTGACGGATTTGTAATGGCACTGTCCTGCTTTGTTGTTGTTTTTCTCAATATTGTCTTATAATAAATTTTAAATGGTTTTAACACAATCGATTACCTAATGGTTTTTAAAGTATATACACATGCACGTATATCACAAACTGATGGTTTAACTGTATACAGGTTACAATAATTAAAATAATCTGTAGCCACCTTGAGTCCCATGATTAGGATAAAATTGGAACAAAACAAGAACCACCTTTAGTAGATCTTGAAATGGTGTTAAACTGGAAAAAATCTAAAATGGGTGTTATTCCCTGGCATCAGAATGCTTCTATTACTGAAAAGCATGCATAATTTGCTGATCCAGGGTCCCTATGAAGCAGCTATGGTGACCAAAAATATTATTTTGAAAAATATTATTTTTGCTATGCACCACCTTCTTGTTAAATGTCTTGTGTGCCTTCAAGTCATTTTCAACTTATGGAGGCTCTATCATGGGGTTTTCTGGGTCTGAGAGTGTGTGATGTGCCCAAGGTCACTCAGTGGGTTTCTGTGGCTGAGTGGAGAATCGAATCCTGATCTCTAGGGTCATAGTCCAATGCGCAAACCACTGTATCATGTTGGCTGTCATCTCTTGTTCGGTAACAGTGACTAAAGTCTGTTTCGTGCCTGTCCATAAATGTAAGGAATCTCAGACATGGAAGTTTTTGGTTCATCTCAGTTCATATAACCAGGGCAGAAAGTAACTATAGTGGCCTTCTTCCATGTAATTCCTGTTAGATGTGTTGGACTACAGTTCCCATTACACCAATCAGCCAATGGGGGTCTTGCTGCATGTGGATGGTGCTGGTTGTATTTGAACACATCTGCAAGGCATCAGGTTAGGAAAGGCTGAACTAAAGGTGTTTAGAAGGAGTATGTTTTCTGGATCCCACCTGACCAAGGATTGAGGTCTGTTGGAAAGACTGTCCTCTATGTCCCACCTGTAAGAGCAACATACTATGTGAGAATATGGAAACGGGCCTTCTGCACTGTGGCATCCCGCTTGTGGAATGCTTTCCTCTTAGAGGCTTGATGGGTGTTGACACTGACTTCATTTTAGCACCAAGTTAGTATACAATTTTTTACTAAAGCTTAGCAATTTTATCTAATGTGTACTTGTTTTAGTTGTTTTAACTTGTGATGTAGTTTGATATGCTTTTAAAGTTTGATTTTTTTACTGTTTTTAAGTGTTTGAAATTGTTTACACTGATCTTATTGTACACTGCGGAGATCCTTGATGACAGTAGAGGACATAAACATTTGAATAAATAGAAACAATAAAAAAGGGACTTTCTGTTCTAAGGACTATTTGAAGATATTTCCTGTAAAAAATTACCTTGGGCCCATTTATATTGCACAATTATAGCAGTATTATTCCACTTTAACTGCCATGGTTCCATCATATGGAATCTTGGGATCTGAAGTCTAGGGAGAGGCACTTAGAATTCTCAGGTAGAAAGCTTGTGGGCTTCACCAGACTCCAAACCCCAGGATTCCATAAAATGGAACCAGGGCAGTTAAAGTGGAACAACAGTGCTATAACTCTGTAGTCGGAATGGGCCTCTAATTTTCACGTGTTCCTTCTAATCATGAACAGTAAACTTTCATTTCACATATTAAAATACTGTCACTTTTATAGTTCTGTTCTGATGCCAAAGATCAGGTTCAATGGCACCACAAAACCTCCACAGGAAGCTTTTGGGAAAGAAGAACCTTGGAGAGGAATCATTCCTTATCATCTCTCTGTCTCTCTCTCAATACCCATCTATAACTTTTAATAGTGTTCCAGTGTCAGACAGCTTCCAGCTGTCATATTGGATTTGTTCCCAGAATCTTTGATGTTGAACCATTCCACAGCAAAAAAAGGTGGCCATCACCATGTTCATAAGATTAGAAGATGGCTGCCAGCTGGTCATTCTCATGTCAGTGGGAGTGGTAAATCCATCTCAGGTTTTAGTAAAATTAAAAGGAGCTATCCAAGGTGCTGAATGATATTGTCTAAATTGGTTCAGCACTTCAGAATGCTGGTTAAAGTGCAGAGTAAAACTGGAGTGCATTGATTGATCCACTGAATTCACCAGCTGTCACTATTGTCTCCTGCTCAAAATGTGTTGGCCGTTATATTTTGTGGGAACCCACAATAACCCCTCTGGATTGGAGGGGTTTCTAAGTTGAAGTCATGCTGGCTGGGGATTTTGGGACTTGTAGTCTAAAACAATAATCTTTCCATGTTCAATTTAATTGTAGGTAGAGAGCTCTTTGTTTGCTTGGCCAGTCAGAGATGTAAGCACTACAGAGTTTAAAGGAACTTATTGCTGGCCAAATGTGCACAGGGGGCTGCTATCACCACTGATCCAACTAAACAGACTACTGTGCTACATAGAAGAGCCAGTATGGTGTAGTGGTTTGAGGGTCTGACAAAGAGACTGGGAGACAAGGTTTTGAAGTCCTGCTCAGCCATGAAAACCCACTGGGTGACCCTCAGCAAGTCACATTCTCTCAGCCTCAGAGGAAGACAAGGGCAAGCCCCCTCTGAACAAATCTTGGCCAAGAATACCCTGTGATAGGTTCATATCAGGGTCATTACAAGTCAGAAATAACCTGAAGACACACAACAATAACAGCAGCAGCAGCAACAACAATAATTGTGCTACGTACTACTACAGCTCTTTATTTATTTGTATGTGTTTTATGATAAACTATCACACTTCAAAACGTAATACTATGCTACTAGTGATGTTTGGTTGTTTCTGCTTCTAAGCGATGCCAGTTAGCTTTCTTTGAAAGACTAGATCCCTTTATGGATAATTTAACTATAACTATGCTCCTCCATATTGACAACTGCTTTTCCCTTCATCTTCCAATCTGACTAGTTTAATAATCCTCTTCCATCCTACTATGAGTGATCAGGGAAGAACATTGTATAGAGAAGAAAGTTACAGGCCTCTTGATCTTGTAACACCTGGGCACCATGGACTTACATTTGTTCCTCCCCCCCACACACACCATTTTTTGTTAATTTGTGGATTAACTTGCTTTTCTATGCACAGATTCTTTCCAACATATTACTTCTTTCCTTTTTCCAACCAATAGTAGTACAATTTTACAATCAAACTAATTGGAAAGGACAAGTAAAAACAAATGCACTCTAAGTAGGATAGATAAGGCATGATGATGAAGATGATGATGTAGTAAGATTGAAGCTTAAAGAGGAGAAGCCTAATGGAACCAGTAGGGATCCTGGAGATTATCTTAATGATCATGGCTTGAAGTTCTCTTTTTAGGAAAATTGAAATTCAGTGACCCACAACAACTAAGAAATAGCTGGAAGCCGTACCAGAAGGTGGGAGCTATTTTGCAAATGGAAATGTCTTTATTTCCCTGCTCCTAGCCTTCAATCCTGTTAGGGATGATAGAGTTCAGAGGCCTATTGAGAAAGAATATGAGGGCTAAAACTCTGCATCAAGGAGATGGAGCCTAACTTTATAGACATGTGGCTATGCCATCCTGCCTTCTTAGCAAATTAGAACACCAAATGCACATCAGCATGAGCACTGTGAAGTGTGCTATACATCAGGACACATCTGTGCATCAGGGCACATCCAACCACAAGGGTACTATACACACACAAACACACACACACATACACACTCTTCAACAGAGTATGGCCATTCCACATTGGACAACGGTTGTTCTTATTTACCACTTATAAGCCAGCCTCAACTAGATTAAACCGCCCGAACACACATTTTGACAGAAAAATAAGATTTTTTTTTTTTGCAGAAATAAGTTTTCACAATTTTTTCCAAAGATTGAAAAATGGTAAAAATAATATATGAAAATTTCTCAATTTTGTTCAACAAGGAGAAAAGTCTTGAAAGTATTCTTTGCATGCAAGAATGGACTAAATGTAGATTTACATCCCAAATTCAGGTGGGGTGGGATGGGGTTGCTAAAATTATACAGATACAGCCATCATTTAGTGGTGGAACATATGCCTTGCATCTTAAAACTGTACACAAAACTGTACACAAAATTGAATTTGTGATGTCTCTGGAAATTTACCCACTGAATATGCTACATAAAATCTATATCAATATAACAAGGAAGTTCTGGAGACTCTTGTTATACATGACGATGTCAGCAAGAATAGAATATGCAAAACTCTGGAAAAATGAAGAAACTCCTAAGATTGTACAGTGGTTTTATAACCTGTCAGAAATGAAAGTGGCTGATATTTTAACTCAAAGAATTAAAGGTCTGACGGATGATAAACTTACCAATGAATAGACACCCTTGAACAATTTTCTTCAAAAACTGAAAATTTGAGACTAGTAGACTAATTGGTATAGTACATATGTATGCATGTATGATGAGGAAAATCACATCAGGAATAAAGATGGGGGGAATAAATGATATTTAGTAAATAATGGAAAGTAAAATCCTACATTGACTTAAGAAATGGCAAGAACAGAAAACATCCTTTGGTACAAAATATATCAGCGATAAACAATTAATTAGAGCTTTCTTTGGAAGTACAGTTAAGATAGAACTATAAATATTACTGTATTCTAGGAGGAATGGAGGAAGGATATGAAAAAACTTATAATAACTAACTTGTTAATGTAAATATGTAAAAATAGCTGTTATTTAATGTATTTTACTTGTTGAATGTACACATAAAAAAGGTTAATAAAAATACATAAAAAAGGGGACCATCTAAGCCCAGAAGTGGGGGAAAATCAAAAGGAGATGGATCTGCTGTCCCTAAACCCCTCTGGATAAAATGAAGCTTCACTCTTTTTCCTACAAACACATAGGCCATTTCCACACAAGGTTGGTACATTGTAGCTGCGTCGAATTCTTACCCTCTGGTCTGCACGTTGTACCATTTTAGCATCAAAAGTTTTCCTTGTGGTGCTGCACGTTTTCAGCTCCTAGAACGGTTCACTGCAGTTCACTGAAATGAGAAACTGCTGTATGTGGAAAATGAAAACTCCAATGTAAATCTCCCAAACCAGTTCTGCTTCGGTTTTCGCCTACATGCAGAAGCGTAGCATCGATGCACATCACAGAAGTGGCCAGCTATGGGCGTTGCCAGGCTGTCCTTTCTGTCCTTTCCGTCCCTATGTCTCTCCACCCATCAAAGTCTTCATGCGTCAAACGGACAGCGGGAAGAGAGTGGATCTGGTAATGGACTCTTAAGACGTGTTTTTTTCCATGTATCAACAAACATACATTTCTATGCACAAATGTAGCAATGCAGAAATGTGTTAAAAAATGTGTGCGTTTTTTACCAGTCAGTGACGGTGGGGTGAAGGAGGGGAATGGGAGTGGCCAGAGACTTGTTGTTGCGGACGCAGCAACTGCTGTTCTCTGCAGTAGTACGATGTAAATGCGGGGTGGGGTACAGACAGCGCAGTTTCTGAATTTCTGAATTCAGTTTCTGAATTGGAGTATAAAAACACTGCTCTTGACGTGCAGTGAACTGCTCCTCCCCTCTCATGCAGAAATGGCCATAGAAAGGGAGGAGCAGCAACACTCTCCAAGTTGGTGCTTGCCAACAGCAACAGAAAGCATAGTCGTCAATATTTCAAAGGTGAAGACCGGGAACCATGAGGCCAAGCAACGTCAGAGTGTGGTCAAGATGGCAAAAGTAATTCATGAGGAAGAAAAGACCGGCTAAGAAAGGCTGTAGCAGTTTGCTGTTGCCTGACTATACAGGGGAGGTCAAACTTCTGCCCCACCCTCCTTCCCCTTCAGCCGAGTATAGATGATTTTTGCACTTTGAACTCACACTGTTATTGTTTGCCATCAAATCGTCTTTGACTTCTGGCAACCCTATGAAAGACAGATCTCCAAGATCCCTGCTCATCATTAGCGATGTCAGGAGTGATGGACTAAATTATCAGCCAACAAAAGAATTTCAGAAAGAATAACATTGAATTGTAAACACAAAAGACTAGCCTAAAGAAGTAAATATTTATAATCACTAATAGCATGTATATACTTAAAACAGTTATAATAAAACAGAGGGCAGAAGCAGTAAAGAAATGTTTAAGAAACATGGTTTAATTAAGCCCGAAGGTCAACCGACAAAGAGCTGAACACCCATACCTTTCAGAAAAAAAAAGTTTGTCAGGGAAAATAAAATCGAGAAAAAGATAAATGGACTGAAGGCATTGTTAATCCTAGTAAAATTGATTATGTTTATTTTAACATTGCATTTATACATTAGTACAAATATGATGGAGAACGTTAATACTATTTTTTTCTATTTTTTTACTATTATTGCAATGAATTACTCTGTTCTATGGCCCTTTCCACACTACACTGTTACAGTGCTATTATTATTAGGGAGGGACCTTTGGAATTCTCAGCCAGAGAACTCTTTGGCCTCAGTAAACTACAAACCCCGGAATTCCACACGATGTTGAAAGTGGGAAGTTGAATAATAGCACTACAACAGTGTAATGTGGAAAGGCCGTATATTTTTATATCTTTCTTTTTACAATTTTCTTTGAACTTAACAAATATTATAAGATGCATGTGTAGACTGGAGAGAGAGAGAGAGAGAGAGAGGGAGAGGGAGAGAGAGAGACCTCAATCTCTGGTGATCAACTGCTCTTCTGAGGTCTTGCAAAGTGAGGGCTGTGGCTTCCTTCATTGAATCCATCCACTTGTGATGCTTTTCTTTTCCTACCGCCTTTGGGAAGGAGAGAATTCTGATTTGGGGAGGCAGTGCTCTCATCCCCGACACTCATAGCTACATCGCTATTTAAAGAACCTGGGATGATACCTCCTGTGGGCACTGTGGGCCGTGCTGGTTGGAGGAAGTCCATTTCGTGGATTTGTGTTTGGCCATTTCCTGCCGGTGGAATTCCATGTATCGTTCAAACTGTATGCTGAAATCATGAATCTTCTACCTACTGCTGGCCTTTTCCAGCCACCTCTGGGAGGGTTAGCTAAGCAGCTGGTTAGTAGCAAGAAAAAAGGACCTGAGGGTGGGGGGGGGGATGACAACTCCCTGAAAAATATATCGAGCTTAACAGAAGAAATACTGCAATATTCATGAGGTGCCATTTTTGATTTGTGTCAGATGACACGTTTCCCTTCATTCGTCCTAATTACCAATACTGCTTTGTGAAATAGAATTTGGGGGATGTATTTACTGCCTGTCAAACAGTATATTTATGTCATTCCCCATAATTATCAATTTGTGGGACTACATCATTGCTACTTCTTGAGTTGTCACTTTGAATTATTTGGAAGGCATAAATCTAAAAAAAAAATAATATGCAAGGGGTTTCAGATGTATTATTTCATTAAAAATGTACTATGTAGGTTCCAGGGAAAGCTTCTTTTTTAAAAAAAAAGAAAAAAAGAAAGAAAAAAGAAAAGGAATGCATCAACCATTTTTACAATTATTTTGTTCCCAAACAAGTCATATTACATTATGAATCGGTTGCCTGCTTCAAAGAGCTGTGTTTTTGCTGCACTTCCAGTGGTGTGTTAAAAGAATTTACCTGGGGCTTGGGGGGGGGGGGATTAAATTGATGAAGCCTTCCAGTGGATAAAATATGAAAATGCTGTCCGCAACTTAGTTCTTTACTCCTTGATAAAATATCAGTTCAATGAATCCGGCTGTCTTGTATAAGTTCCCTTTCACCTACCAATGTGAACAAATGGGACTCTGACTCAAAATCCTCTATTGGGAAGGAGCAGATGGTAAGGACCAAGAGGCACTTGCCAGTGGTGGCATCCTGCATTTTGAGATTCTCTAGAACATCCAAAAAAGCTAGCACTCCTCTGTGATTTAGACGGCTAGTGAAGACTTCATTAAAGGAAGATGTAAAGGACTGATTCTGGCTCCTTTATTTCTTCACTAAGTGTTTTATTTGTGTTGTGTTGACAACCACTGGGATCCATCCTGCTTGTCCTCCTGCTTAACATTATCGTAATCATCTATATTTATATCTTGCCCTTTCCCCAAGTTTGATATCGAGCGGTCAGCAAGTCAGACTAGGGCCCAGGAAGCCCGCGTTTAATTCTCCAGTTAGCCATGAAAGCACAAGAGAGGACAGTTTCACTTTTAGCACTGTTGCCAGGCTTTCAGAATAGGACTAAGGGATGGTCGATATTTGTGACACATGGGAGGAAGGGTGGAGGCCTGATTGCGAATGTATTTATAGCAGGTACACTGGGGAAGAGAGAGCGTTTTCCAGCAAAGTCAAACTGTCAGGTTCAAGGCAAATGGTGATTCCTTCACCTAGAGGGGTTCTCATTCAGTTGAGGATAGTTGAATGGGAGGGATGTTTTCTCAGAGAAAACCTAGTGAAGGGGCAGAAGAGAAATCCTCCTGTTAAATCCGGCCAGAGAGAGTGGCCTAGATTTGGAAACACAGCCTTTAGCAAAGGGGGAAGCCAATGGGATGTACATTTGTGTGAGAGAGAGACCTGTGCCTTTATGATGTTATAAAAAGACAAGAAACCGTTTAAAAGTATTCTAAAGATTTGCTTAAACTTGGGCCCATTTTTAAAATCAATACTTTATTCTGTTTGTTGTTTTAATTAAGATTATATTTTCTTATAAAGTTGGTCTCTCAACTGAATGATTCTTAGGGATTATAACCATCCAGAACCACACTACCATCAATCTCTAAAAGGGATTTATTTAATAAATGGAAAGCTTTGCCCTGGTTACACAAGGGTGGTGGTTTTTTAGGGGGTGGGAGTGCCAGAGTTGTGTGTGGAGTGGCAAGGTGCTTTCACAGACTTGCAGGGGGGACAGAGCTGCCATCCCAGTCTGAAGGAAGAAAAAGTAAGGCCTTGCCTGTCTGTTATTGTGTATTCTCCACAGACCCCAACAAGATTTTGATCAAACTTTCTAGCCCTCAAATAATGCAACCTTTTATAATAAACCTACCTTTCAGCCTAACTTTCCTTCCAGTGAGGAAAAAAGGATGATTATATACCACTTTGGTCTGAAAGTCCTGTACCATGACCAAAACCACTCTAAAGTCAACTCCCAATTAAAGACAGATCAACAATTGTTAAAATGCCCACTTAAGAACAAGGAAAAAGGAGACAAATCATTTAGAAAAGTTCATTTTTGAACTACAGCTCTCAGACCCTTCCCACAACTCACCTTTTTGCGGAGCTGGGGTGCAGGGATCGAGCAAGCAGCCTCTTATGAGAGGCTCTCTTGTCCCCATTGCTTCAGCTCTGCAGCTGCTGCTTGCTCGTGAGCAGGTAGCATGAGAGCCCCTCCTCTTCCTTCTGCAGTGCAGCCTGGGATTTTCCCAGGCTGTGCTGGGGCAGGAAGTGTGAGTACTGTGGCTCTGGAGCTCCGCATGCATGGCAAGTGCGCACGGGGCCCCAGAGTGATGCATGATCGCACACCATTTTCAGCTCAAAGCCAAAAATGAAATAGTGTGCAACTGGCGCCTGCCAGCCCCTGGAGCGTTGTGTGATTGTGAGTGCATCGTGTGGACTGCTACTCGCAGTCGCGTGATGCTCCAGGGGCCCTTTCACATGGCAAATGCCATGTGAAAAGGGCCTCAGAATCTGCTGCTGGCCATGATGGCTAAGGGTTCTGAGAATTGTCAACCAGTAAAAAGGCAACCCACTCCATCTCTGAGGACAATATACATCCGTTCCGTAGAAGTTCTACAGCTATGGGGCCACAGCTGAAAAGCCCTGTTTCTAAGAAGTACTGGAGAATATTACTGTACATGATAACAACAGCTCTTATTGAATATGCAAAGATGTGGAAAACTCAGCAAATACCCACATTAGAACAATGGTGGGGTACACTGATTGAAAACAAAAATGCTGATATGGTCTCTCAGAGATTAAAAGGGAAATCAGACGAAGAGATACAAAAAGAATGGCAAATTGTAGTGGGTAATTGCTGGGTACCATCAGATGGAAATCTGTGATTCATGATTTAAGATAAATTATGAGGGGGCTACAGGATATATATCATGAAGCGGGAATATGGAGATGGAAATGCAAGAATCAACAAGTAATACTAGCACTAAAATGTAGTACAATATTTTAAGCACGTTAAGAAATATTGATAATGAAATCTAGATCAGTGTGGAAGATCAGAAATATTTCAAATAAGTTGACAGTTACAATTGTTTGTTTTATATCTGAATTTGAATAAAATGACTTTTTTTAAAAAAACCCTGTTTCTTATTGTGCCCAACAATCTAACCGATCTCGATGACAGGCCAAGGAGTAAGGCTTCTGCAACCGATCTTATATATCTGAGCTTCATTCCAGAATGAGTACTAAATGGAGGGGAGCATATGTGCCATTTAGGACAGGCAGATCGACAAAAGAACTTCAGCAGGAACACCAAAGACTATTTAGAGCAAAGCCCTGCAACCCATCTCAACACGATTATATTGTGTGCCAATATAATGAGCCCCTTTCAAGAAACTTACTGTATTGTATTCCAGCGCAGGGTTATACAACGGCAGATAAAGAGCTGGTAATTTGTACTATATCAAAGCTCCAGTGCTTTTGCAAGGTTCTGTCCCTCCCTAAATCTCTAGAAGCAAAAGAAAGAGAATGTTTCGGGAATGAGCAGCATCAGAATCAATGGCTGTGAGATAATGAGGCTCTGATTCTACCATAAGCCCAAGGCTGGCTGGCAACATGTTCGAAGATAACAACGTCTCCTTATACTGGAAGCCTGTGAGAATGAAGGTTTGATCTTCCAATAAGGAAGGCTTTCGGTCCGAGCTGAGAGCAGGGGCTTTGAAATCGACGTGAACATTTCAGGTTCAGCCTAACTTACTGTACTGTTCATGAGCTTCACCCGTAGTTATCCAACATGACCCTACCTCTACCTTTTCTCTATAGGGCTGCCCAAGGTATTTTGCTGCCTGAGGTAGCAAAGTGGCTCCTCTCCCACACTCCATGTACAGAATTTGATTGCTGGATAGGCAGTGGAACCAACCAATGGGATGGGGTCCTCTGTGACATCTGAGGGCATCAGCCTAGTTTAGGGGATGCCAAACAAGAATCATAGCCTCTTCTGCCCTGGAAAATAGTGGCTGGTAGCTTCCATGTCAGCGGGCCAGTGAATCTGCTTCAGAGTTTTGTATGACCTTTCAAGGAACTGTCCAAGGTCCTTAACCCCAACATAGGTTTTGAACTAAAAGATTGAAATAAAAATAAAAATGGATTTATTCTCCCCCTGCCCTTATATGCAAGGAGATGGTTGTGAGCTATACAAGAGGGATCTGTCTTATGAGAAAGTTGTGCCGGCAAAACCTTGGCTATCTTGCTACTTGGGACTTCATTTCCCAGATGTCTCAGTTAGAACGGCCAGTGATAGGGGATTGGGGGGTCTATAGGCCACAATATCCGGAGGACCAGAGGGTCACTTGGGTAAAGGCCTAAATCCCCACTAGAGTTAGACCCACTGTATCAGTGGAAGTTTTGTAAGTGTCGACCTACAATGTTTTCATTGATTCAGTAGGTCTTGGGACTAACAGATGGATTTATATCAAAGATTTCTATTCTATTATCTAGCTGCACTGTATACAGCATGTGTGTTGGAAAATATACTTTGATGGTTGGTGTCTCTTTGCTCTATTTCCCTTTAGACTCATATAACTTTCTCTATTTCTGTATTTCAAACAATCTCCTATTGTGGCATGTCTCAAGCCTGCATCTGCCTGAAAGCAAGAGCCACTTCAAGAGCAAATTCTCTTTGCCTTTTCCAGACTGAACCACCACCTTTTGCTCTTCTGCTCTGTACAGGCAGCTTGATGAGATACAATGGATTGTGCCTTCCTGTTGTGGCCAGAATGCCTTCTTCTCAGACTCCAAGGGAAATTTCTCCAGCCCCATTGTTTCCAAAAGCAAACAAACCCAAACTATTTATTTCACTGTTGCTGGCGTGCTCATCCCACTGTTATTGTTGCTATTCTGATATTTGAGTTTCTTAGCTATGCGGAATATAATTAAAGATGATCTGTACATAATTAAATTCTGTGTGCATTGTACAGATATATTTTCTCTGGAGATACCATGTCCTGTAGTCTATACTCTTCCCGGATCTCCTCTTAGGGACCCTTGCTCAAAGACAATCAGTACCCCAAATATAATTATTAATTCCTACTAAAATAGACTCATATAATCAATAGAACTGATGTAAGTGTCAACTTACCATTGATTCAATGGCTCTGGTCTAAGTAAGGCCCACAGATGATCCAGGCAAGTATTTTCAGCTCCCCCAACACCTTTCTGGGAATCCCATTGATTTCTTGTCCATGGTAAAATAGGGGAGGAGAGAAGGAAAGAAGCTGCAAGGAAGATACTGTGAACAGAAGGAGCACTTAACCCTTTTTGGTCCCCTGTGATCATCATCAGCATGTACACTGTTTCCTATGAAAAAATGTTGTTTTACATGAAACAACTTTTTGTAGAAACTTTTTTTTTTTTGCAAAAACCAAAAACGGTATTGCATTACCACCATCCCAACCTCTCTCATCTGTTAGTTTTCTTAGAATCAGAGAATCATAAAATCTTAGATTTGGACAAGACCACAACGGTCATCAAGTCCAACCCCCTACCATGCTGGAAAATGCAGCTACAGCATTTCTGAAATATGCCTCTGGTTAAAGACTCCCAAAGATGAAGACTCCACCTCTAACTGAGTAATCCAGCCCACTGTTGAGATTTTTAATAATTAAGCTAGAGTCTTTACTATTAATTTTGTTAGAATTATTATCATTTTTTGATGGTTGCCACCATTCTTTCATGTCCGATAATTAGTTTAAAGTTATATAGAATAAGTTGATAAGTGATTATAACTTATTATAAGGGATTTTTTTTTATTAATTGACTAATTGTATAGGTATAATTAGGAGGATAAGAGTGATCAGCAACAAGTACTAACCCTTTTTTCTTTTTCCTAATTATGGTATGTCATAGTATGTATGTTTACGTAATATTGATATATATTTTTTTTGTTGGACGTTAGATGATAGATTTAATTTGTCAATTTAATTTGTCAATTTGTATGTAGATGATTTGTTATTGTGATATTTTGATTTTTTTTTAATGGAGTTTTTGTTGTTCTTTTTGTTTACTTCTTTGCTTGTTATTTTTTTCTATGTATATACTTGATTTTGATAAAAATAAATTAGAAGAAGAGGAGGAGGAGGAGGAGGAGGAGGAGGAGGACAACAACCAGAAATGCCTTACCACCTATGGAGGATATATATATATACATATATAATACATACATACATATACATATACATATACATATACATATATATATGCACCATGCTTGTAACTCTATCGAAAAGGAGGGGTAAGATTAGTTTGGTATGACTTGTTTTTGAGGAACACATGCTGGCTCTTTGTAATCATAGCATTCCTTTGCAAGTGCACAGACATTAGCTGTTTAATGACCTGTTCTAGAACCTTTCCTGGGATCAACATCAAGTTTATTGGCTGGTAGTTACTCAGGAGCTCCTTTCCCCCCCCCCTTCTCAAACCCATGTTTGCTGTTGCATGTCTAGCGGTAATTATCAATCAATTATTAACTGATTAATAATGAATTAATCATTTATTAGTTATTAACTATTAACCAACTGGTTAACAATCAATTGACTATTCTTGATTCTTATTAATTCATAATTCATTATAATTAATTAAGTTACAATTAAGAGGAATACACTACCTTGAATTGTGATGGAGTCTCCTTCTTTGGAGGTTTTTAAACAAAGGCTGGATGGCCGTCTGTTTGGAGTGCTGTGACTGGGCTTTCCTACAATGGCAGAGTATTGGACTCAGTGGCCCTTGTGGTCTCTTCCAACTCTATGATTCTATAATTTATTAATTAGAAAACACTGCTTAACTGACACAGAGGAGGTCCTTTGAACCCAGAGGAGGCTGTTGACTTCAGAGAGCCACCCTCTGTGTGCAGAAAGTAACCAAAACGGTGCTGAAGGGGCACAAAAGCTTGTGTACCTCCCTTCCTCATATGTTTAGTATGCTCATGTTTAAAAAGCCTGAATGGGACTTGAGTTGTATTTAAAAAATCCCTGGATTAGTGTTGGTTACATAGAATTAATTAAAATATTAAAATGCTAATCATTAAGTGCCTGTCCTCACCATCCCATATGCCTGTGTGCTGGGACTTTCTTTTTTGAAAGCTGATTGTACCTAAGTCACTCTGAGAGCCTTTGTTCTCCTGAGCCAGGGATTATTAGAAAATAATCCACTTCACATACAGAATTGAATATATATGATGATCCCAGAATCATGATATACTTGTTATTATATGAATGCACACATTCATTTCCTCATTAATGATTGCATATTACTATAGTAGCATCATTTCTAAAGTGAATCCAATGAATCCAATAACAGGGAAAGCGTCTACATGATAGAGTTATAACAATACAATACCACTTGTACGTTGATAAGGCACTAAGAATTCTTGCTTATGGAACTTTAGTTCTCTAGAGTACTAGAGGTCTTTAGCAGAGAATTCTAAGTATCTCCCCAAACTACAAATCCTAGGATTTCATAGGATGGAGCCATGGCAGTTAAAGTCGTATCAAACTGCTATAATTCTTTAGTGCAGTACATTGATATACTTAGGGTCTTTCCATACTTCACTGTTATAGTGCTATTATTCCACTTTCAATATCCTGTGGAATTCTGGGGTTTGTAGTTTGCTGAGGCCAAAGAACTCTCTGGCTGAGAATCCTAAATGCCCCTCCCTAAACTGCAAACCCCAGGATTCCATAGGATGTTGAAAGTGGAATAATACCACTATAACAGTTTAGTGCAGAAAGGCCCCTAGTCTTTGCTTGAAAAGCTGATGAGAACAACCACAAGAGAGGAATTAGCTTACTGATTGAAATGGTATGATGGGAATGGGTGTTTTTGAGTGATTTTTAGAACACAACAGTGGTCAGCACAGAGGAAGCTATGTTTCCCCTCTACCCACTGTTTAGGTCCCACTAGCCTCCTCTCGTAGCCCTCTAACAATCCCCAGCTAAGTGTGGCCATGGAGAAACATTCAAGAGGAACAGATTGCAGGGAAGTAAACCACAGTTGGTGTCAGATGTTCCTATGTTCCTATGTATGTTCCTATGTTAACCAATCCAAATACATCATTCCTTCTTTACAAGAAAGGTATGGTAGACCCAGTGGAACAAGGTCCATGGGCTGCTCCTTGAAGATGTTCTCTGCTAAAATCAGCGGGTGACCCGTGAGTGAGGGGATTGTAATCCAAAGAGCTGTAGCGCTGTCAATCTTGTCCAAATAAGTCACAGGTAATCTAGCAGGATGAAGAAAAGGAACAAGAAAAGGTTATCAGCCAGTCCAAAAGTCATTGTACCAAGCCAGTAATCCAGATAAATGAAGCCAAGAGGCAGGACATCATCATCAATCACAGCTGGTCCAAATGTCAAGAGCATATGAACACAGAATCCATGGCTGCTCTTTGTGAAAGCAACAAAGACTCCAGGGAGCTGCTGGGAGATTTATAGGTAGTCACCTCTGGCTGCCAGGTACTTAATGAGTCAGCATTTCCTATTTAACAGACACTGAGCCCTAAAAAGCCTCTCTTTATTTCTTCTGCAAACTTCAAAAGAAAGGAGTGCATCTTCCTAGGCCCTTTCTGCACTACCTTCCCAACACACCATGGTAACTGGAGAAGGATGGGACTGCAACAACAGTTCTGCATGATGTCATCATGGTCCCATCCTTCTCCTATCTGCAGGCAGCACAATCACTGATTAAATCATTGATGGGTTTTCCCTGTCAATGACACACAATCGTGCCGCCATCTCGGATTTACCTGGTCTGCGGCATGGCAGCACTTCCTGCCCCAGAGCAGCCTGGGAAAGTACACAGCTGTGCTGTGGAAGGAAGAGGTGGGGCCATCACACTTCCTTCAACACAGAGCCAGCCAGTTCAGAGAGGAGTGCTCTTGTTGCGATTCCATGCACATTTATCTCCCCTCCTGGCAGTGCTGATGCCAGGATCCCCATCGGACGCCGCAGCGAAAAGGTAGGGTGCGGAAAGGGCCTCTGTCTGCCACATCCTGCTGAGAAGAAGGTCCCTCAACTGTTTCAGCCTGCAGTTCCCTGTATTTGGAGAGGCTCCAGTTATCTGGAGCCATAAACTCATGGCAATCTGACGCCTTTGTGTCCGATCCTTCTGATTAGGCTTAATTATGAAAGAAGGTCTATCTATATCCAGAAGATTTTGATTGGCCCTAGATTCTACACTGTCTACATCCACAGATAACATATAGTTCTATTTAATGATAGGGTTGACCCTGGTGTATGTGTGTAGTGATACTTTTCTCTTCCCTTCCTGCCCCATGTATCCCTTTTGCCCCAAAGGCACACTTGGGGCCTAAATGGCTATACTGCCCTAATATGGGTTCTTTTACAGCTCCAGAAGGCCTCAGCACACCGTCATAGTCACCATTTTGGACAACTGCAAGTGATGATACATCAGTTCCTATCATGTTGCTGTTGTTGTTGTTAATGTTAATACCCCTTCTTTTTCTCAGTCTGGAATTCAAGGCTGCTTGCAAACATTAAAACAGATGCATCTATGAAATTTACAACCTCCAAAAGTCAAAAATATACTGTATTTGCTGGCGTATAAGACACAGCGGTGTATAAGACGCACCCCATTTATACATTGGCAAATACTATTTGCCAGTGTATAAGACACACTGGCTTATATGATGCACCCCATTTTCAAACAGTGTTTTTCAGGGAAAAAAGTGAGTCTCATATACCAGCAAATAGGGCAATTACACTATGGATAAAAATCAAAGACAGTTAAAAGCATAACATTAAAAAGAAGAACTACAGATATAACCAATACAGCACATGAAAGGCCCTTCTCCCTGAGCAGTCAGCCCTCATAGACCTGCTGAAACAAACAAAAAATCTTCACCTATCTACAAAAGTATAGCAAGTAGTGAGCAAGTCTAACCTCTCTAGGAAAGGATTCCAAAGCCTAGGACCAAGAAGGCCCTCTTACATGTTCTTACTAGAAGTAAGTGTGGTGAGATAGAACAAAAAAACCTCCCCAGGAGGCCATTTTGTTTGTTGGGATGGGGAACCCCTACTGCATCATGTGATAGCCCTGAAAAATGATTTAGGATCTTTTAAATATGTTCTTTTTTCAGCCAAAAATAACTTTTTAAATTATTTAATTACTTTTTAATTATTGAAACAAAATAAGGAAAATGTGCTAAGGCTATTCAGGTATCTGTGGAGGGCCCAGGGGCCACACTGGACCACCCAAGGGGTCAAATATAGCTTACAAGCTGCCTGACTACCATTTCTGCTCTAAGGATCCCCTCCCCACAATGAGGCGGATTTGGGCTTAAGCACACTGACCCATCATTTTGATGTCTAGTTGCACTCTCAGAGGAGTTCATGCACTGTTTGTTTGTGACAAAAGAAAATCCATCCTTCAGCTGCCTGTCTCTGAGTTTCAAAAGCATCTTTGTCCTTGAGATAACAAATTCTCTACTGGAGAAGACTTATCTTGATATTGATTATCTCCATTCCTCCTGTGTCTTAGATGCATCATTCCAATTGGCCCTTCTGAAAAGTTACATTCGTGCTGTTTTCTCTTCTTTTCTGTTTCAACCTGCTTTTCTGCTGGGAGGCTTTAGGCCTATTTTTAAATAAATGAACCCAGTTTCATGAATTACGCTTCTCAATTGAACACATCTGAAAGGGGAGCTGGTGGGGTATAGCAAAGCTTCTATCCCATGCACATTTAGCTTTGAGTAAGTCTTGATGGATAAAGTAGGACTTACTTCTGAGTAATGCACATAAGATGAGGCTGCATGTTGTGCAAGATTCTATCAGAATATTTGAGCAGATATTGATCAATAGTTAATGTAGCACCTACACTGGATTATTTAAAATCCAGGGAGTTTTCCTATGTAAGTAGTCATCAGAGAAAAGGAAAACAAAAAATGAGTGGGAAAGGGAACAGATGCACTTGGAGCAGTAGCTTGTCCAACTATACCAGCCCAACCTGAAGTTGTTGGACTATAATTCCTATCATCACAACCATTTGACCCATAACAGTCCTTATCCATTGTCATGGAGGAGATCAAGTTCAAATTTCAGAGACGTAGCCCTATTTTTTGTGAGTGTTGGGCCAGGGACCTGTAGATTTGCATGTCTTTCATAAAACAACAACAAGTTCTCAAAAGCTGTGGACTGCCAAATATTGGCCATTGCCAATAGTTGAGTCTGATTCGTCAATACGAGTGTGCTAAGTCTACTCAACTTTAACCGAGATCATGAATGTTAATGATAATGAAATAACAGCATATTTGAAGAAAGGGTAGTTTGCATTTATTTATTGATTTACCAGCAGTCCAACTGGTAAGATGCAATGATGCTGCACAAGGAAGTACAGAATGATGAAAGACTGCTTTATCAGTAGCCCAGCTTCTGAGATCCCTTTGAACTGTGGCCATTCCCAGACTAGATTGTTATAGTGCTATTATTCCATTTTCAACATCCTATGGCATCTTGGGGTTTGCAGTTTGGGGAGGGGGCCTCAAAGACTCCTCCCTAAACTACAAACCCCAGGATTCCATTGTATGTTGAAAGTGGAATAATAGCACTATAACAGTCTAGTGTGGGAATGGAGTGTGTTAAAACATGTAGCGATTTGGGGTAGAATGTGTGAGAATTTCCCTATCATGACCCATATTCTCCATCAATCTTCTTTTTTCAGCTGGATGGGCAGCTAAGTACTGCTGCTTTCTGAAGATTTTAGAACATTTTGCTCCTTCTCTACAAATCTTCATCTGGCTGCCTGGCTGCTGGGATATTTTTGTCATTGCCCTAAGCAAAACTGCTTGTTGCTGCCTCTTAAGATGCTTGACCAAGCTGCTGGTGCTACAACTCTGGCGATTCACCACTGCTCAATTGCTGTCTATAGTGAATGTAGCTAGTAATCCCAGGACCTGCTTCCACCTTGTGGTGTTCCCAGATAATACTATACCTTCACTGCAGTGACTCAGACTGCGTACCTTTCATCTAACATCTAAAATCAAACATAACTGGGGAAAATGTGGTGAAGTGGGGAGAAAGTTTTTCAGTACTCAGAACACACAGGGACACATAAACAGACACATTAACAAGAAAGGCAAACATTAATTTAGGCCATTCAATCAAACAAAAGGACTGGGGGAAAAAAAAGAAAGACTGAAAAAAAAACCCCTCAGATTATATTAAAGAAACACCCACTCCTCACCACAGTTCATCCATGATCTGCTACTAACACAGCTAAATCTAGCTTAATGAACAAAGGGATGTTGGAGGAGATAACTGCAATGACTTTATGTAATTCCAGCCCAGAAATATTGTAACTGGGAAGTCCTAGTGATATTCTTGTCCTAGATTTCATGGTTGAGGTGATTATGAAGAAAACCTAGCTCCTTCTCACCCTCTTTGCATCACACCACCTTGGTATTTTCTTTGTATGATCATCTTGGAAACACACTGTTTGTCTTTCCCCCATTAACTGTGAACATCCAGGTCAGGGGTTGGAGGGCTTGGACTGTGCAGTTCTGATATGGAACTAAATTAGGCTAATCTGATTTGACCTGGAGCTGGTAAAAATCAGGTTGAACAGACTTGTTTTGCTTTATCATTTGGGATTTGACTGAGGCAGCTGCTCAGCTATATTGCACGTCACCCTGTAGCAAAGACATTAATGCAGGCTGGTAGCAAGAGCTCTCCTAGATCCATGGGCAGAAGGAGGAAGGATCAGGAGACACAGCTATACCTGAAGAATCAGTTGCTGTTGTGTTCTGTCATGTTGCTTCTGACTTATGGTGACCCTAAGGCAAACCTATCATGGGGTTTTCTGGGGCTGAGAGTGTGTGACATGCCCAAGGTCACCCAGTGGATTTTCATGGCCAAGCAGGGAATCAAACCCTGGTCTCTAGTGTCGTAGTTGAACACTCAAACCACTACACTACACTGGTTCTCTGGAGAGTCAGTAAGCCCTACTATTTCACTGATTTGACTATGATGTTATACACTGGGTGAATGTTGTTTTACTAAGGCCTTTTATCGCTCTGATGATGAACTCCTATAGCTTAGAACTGTAGCAATTCTTTGGCGTAGATGATAGATTCTGGTGCCCTAATGTTGATGGTATCCTAATGACATTTGTCTTTTGAGTTAGATCCCAGAGAACTGCCTCTGAGTTGGATCCAGACTTCATCCTTCTTACAGTAGACCCATTCAAAGCCATGAGGCAAGTTAATCATGGTTCATTTTAGTCCCATTGATTTCAGTGCATCTGACCAAAGGACAATTAAGTCTGGATCCAGCCCATTGTCTCCTGACTTGTGGAAATTGGATGCGGATGAATTAACAATCTTTCAGAGTTTTCCTAAGATTCAGGAAATCCTATTCCATTTAGTAACAGAATGCTTTTCTTCTCTCCAGGGGCTGGCAGATTATTAAGGCAATGCAAATTTCTAGGACATGCTTGTGGTTGACAAATTATTTCACGACTCAGGCTTAATGTGCGCATCCACCAATTTTCTTTTTTCTCTCTTCTTCTCCCTTTTGTAACACCCTCACCGACCTTGGCAAGGGCGTTGCCTGAAGACTAATGACCAGCTGGGATTAATGGTTTGACGTTGCATCTGAGGCCATCAGTACTTCCCAGCCGGTCACTAATCCCATTATTGCTTAATGGATCAGTTGCATCAAGACTCTGAAGTTTGACTCTCTGCTGCACGGGAGGAGAGACAGAGGTTATTACTGTAATAAGACGGGCTCATTTAATTAACTGATAAACCTACTTCTGGTACTTTTAGAAGAGGGGATTTGGAAAATGATGCCGAAAGGCACGAGGATTGATAGGGTCGGTTGTTTTCTGTCATTATTTCCCCCCAATAATAATAATAATAATAAAATAAAAAAAATATGCAGACTCCCTCGCCCCAGAGCAGAAAAGTGCATTGTCTGCACAATAGATTGTAATTTCAGTAGAGAGGTGGAGTCATTTAAAAAAAAACTAAGAAGAAAGAAAGAAGAAATAGAGAAGTATAGGAGCATGCCTAGGAGTGCGTGGAGAGCTGAAGGGCAGAGGGACAAGACAAAAGGTCAAAGGCATTATTGTTGGTACAGAACAGATCATATGCAGTAACTGATGCTACTGTACTACAGCTCCCAGCATTCCGCACCATTGGCAATGCTGGCTACAGCTACTGGGAGCAGCAGTCCACCAACATCTGAACAGCCACGATTCCTTCTGCTAGAAACTTTCTTCCTTCTCGTACATGCTCTTCTAAGATGATGCTATTTGAACAGAGGAGTGGCCTCTATTTTTAAAAGGTCCTCAAATCCATGAATTGAATCATAATAAGTTCCTTACAATTTATTCTATCAATTAATTATCAGCATCTGGTGGATTTGGGGGAGTCAATGTTCTTTGTCTCAGGACATAGAATGCTAGAATCTTGGAGTGGAAAGGGACCACAAAGACCATCTAGTCCAAAAGCCTGCCATGCAAGAATATACCACTAAAGCAAGCATGAAAGATTCCCACCAAGCCTCTGTTTACAGACCTCCAAAGATGGAGAGCCAATCTATTCCACTGTTGAACAGCTCTCACAGGAAAAGTTTTTAGGTGGAATCTCCTTCTTGTAACTTGAATTCATTGTTTTGCATTCTAGGCCATTTCTGCTCTACACTGCTATTACAGTGCTATTATTCCACTTTCAACTTCCTATAGAATTCTGGGGTTTGCAGTTTAGAGAGGGGCCTTTAGAATTCTCAACCAGAGAGCTCTGTGGCCTCAGTAAACAACAAATCCCAGAACTCCACAGGATGTTGAAAGTGGAATAACAGCACTGTAACAGTTTAGTGCGGAAATAGCCACAGCCTCTGGAGAATCAGAAAACAAGCTGGCTCCATCTTCCACATGACATTGCTTTAGATATTTAAAGATAGCTATCATGCCACCTCTCAATCTTCTCCAAGCTACACATATTCAGCTCCTGAAGTCATTCCTTATGAGGCTTGGTTTCAAACTTACGATCATCTTGGTTGCTCTTATCTAGAAATGTTGCTGCTTGTCAATATCCTTCTGTGTCCAGAACGGAACACAGCATTCCAAGTGAGGTCTGACCAAAGTGGAGTTGTAGAGTAGGTCCCCAATAACCATATGTCCAGTATACGCAGTTTTAATTACCCACAGTGAGGTGCAGTCCAAGAATATATACTTTGAATTTAATAGAAATTAAGTAAACGTGGAAGTAATAAAGCAAAATAAAGTGAAGTATAGTACAGCACATACAATATTATATGGAAAATGGCAGGGAATGTTAAATTGAAGCAAATGGAACCCCGTTTGCTCATAGTATCATGCTGTCTTGTGTTGTCCATGCTGTATTGCATTTCCTTACTGTATACACATACTCTAATGCTATTCAGTTATTTAGCTGGTCCCTCAGTTGCTCTTCGTGATCCGATTGCACTAATGTTCTTCTGCAGAATTCTTGTGCTTGCATCAAAGTCCTTGTCCTTATTCAGTACAGTCCCTGGTAAAGTCCTGGTAAACCCCCAGGCTGCACTGTGGAAGGAAGAGGCAGGGCTCTTGCGCGAGCAGGCAGTTCGTGCGGAGCTGAAGCAGCAGGGACGCGAGAGCCTCTCGCCAGAAGCTGCTCATGTGATCCCTGCACCCTAGCACTGGAAGAAGGTAAGGTGTGGAAAGGGCCTTTGTGTTGTTTGCAATGGCTACAAAGCACAAGAGTGATGATGCTGGCAATCTCGATAAGCCTAAGAGAATTCATGAACTTCTTCCTTTAAGTAAGAAGGTGAAAGTGCTTGACTTAAGCAGGAAAGAAAACAAAATGTGTTTCTTCCTTCTGTAAAATTCTGAAGATGGAAAAAGAAATCCATGCTAGCTTTCCTGTTGCACCTCAAAGAGCAAAAGTTACCTCCCCGGTGCAGGATAGGTGCTTAATTAGAATGGAGAAGGCATTAAATTTGTGGCTGTAAGACATGAATAAAAAACACATTCTTATTAACGTTAGTCTCTTGTGCCACAAAGCATTAAGGCTATAAGCAGATATCAGCAGAGCATCCACTCAAGCTAGAGCCACCAAGCAAAGTGGGGGATGGTTGCACAGATTCAGGAACAAGTCTGGATTTAAAAACATTTAAAAACACAAGACTGAGTGGAGAGGCTGCCTCTGCCAATAAAGCTGCTGCTACTACATTTCCAGAGCAGTTTAGGAAGTTGGTTGAGGAGAAAGGCTATCATCCACAGAAGGTGTTCAGTTGCAATGAAATTGGACTCTTCTGCGAAAAGAAAGGCCCACTAGAACCTACATTCATAAAACTGCAAAGGTGGTTCCAGGACAAAAAGCATGGAAGGACATGCAACACTGAAATGTTATATGATAAAGCCAGGCATAGTGTACAAATCCAAGAATTCACATGCTCTTAAAAACAAAAACCAGCTTCATCTGTCTGTGTTTTGGCAGCACAATGAGAAAAAATGGGTGACAACCGCTTTGTTTACAGAATGGCTTCACCAATGCATCACCCTAGACGTTATAAAATATTTGCAACAGAAAGGGTTGGAATTTAAAGTCCTGTTAATAGCAGACAATGCCACTCACCATTCTGAATCTGTGTGCTGTGAAAGTGAAAGTGCTGAAGTTGCCTTCTTACCTCCCAATACAATCTCACTGATTCAGCCTCTTGACTGGGGCATCATTTGTTTTGTCAAGGCCACACACCCCTGCCTGGTATTAGACTGTATTATATCAACAGTTGAGACAGACCCTGATGCAGATATAATGCAATGCTGGAAATCCTTCACAATTGCTGACACCACAACCATCATCAAGGCTGCAGTGGATGAATTAAAACCTGAAACTGTAAAGGCCTGCTGGAAAAACTTGTGGAGTGAGGTTGTGGATAATTTTCAGGCCATCCGGGGGAATCGATGGAGAAGTTAAGAGACTCATCCATGCAGCAAGATGATTTGGTGAGGAAGGATTTGCTGATCTGCTGCATGAAGAAGTGGAGGAACTTATTGATGGTCGAGGAGAAGTGTTATGCAATAAGGAACTGGAGAACTTGTTAAGACATCTTCAGAGGAAGAAGAAGAAGAAATGGAAACAGAATCAGCCATATGTAGCTTGCAGAAATTTGCTAAAGTGCCTCAAATTGCACAGATGTTAAAGGACAAATTGTGGAATATGATCCTTGGGTGGAACACAGCACTAAAATCACCCGCACAATCAGTGAAGGACTACAACCTTTGCAGCAACGCTTTGATTAGGGATGGGCCAACCGAATCCTCAAATCCTCAGCAAGGATTCAAAATTTGCAAATCTGAATCCCTGTGCAAAAATAAGCAAACTGAATCTTTCAAATCCACCAAGCAAAAAATAGTGTTTTTTTTTAAAGTTCTGTTTAAAAAAAAGTTTGAAAAAGTTTATTTTTTATTAAAGTTGCTTTTTAACCCGTTTTTAAAAAAGGGATTCAAAAGATTCGAGATTTGTGAGATTCGTGGATTCCCAGAACCTTCCAGGGATTTGGATCTGAATTCGGAAAATTCTGAATTCGTCTCATTACTAACTTCAATAAGTTAGAAAGAAGGAGAGATCGACTTCCATTATAATGTTCTTCTGGAAAGTTTCAGGAAAAACAAACACAGAGGGTTTGAAATCAACATTGTCTGCTGCTGAGATTGAGATCCAATTGTCAACATTATCTTGGCACTTTAATCCAGGATCACCTTCTTACGATCCTCCTTCTGATTATGACTCCTCAATGCTAGCCCAACACTATGGTATTGAGACACCAGCATTAGGCCACACTTGACTTTTTGCATACAAAAACATTTTAGTTTTGGACCACAAGTTGTTGTTAATTTTTATGTTTTTCAAAGTTGTGCACTGGCTCTGGACTGCAAATAATGGCTACAACCCTCCTTTCTCTTAGTTTCTATAGTTTTGGCCAGTTCTGTCTAATTCTCTCAAGTTTCAGAACCTCCTGTCCAAGCTGCATACTTGCCTTGATACCTATGTTGGTCATCTCATTGAAACAATAGGGTTTGCATTATCTGTGTTTTTTGCTATCCATGGTAAGTCCTGGAACATATCTGTGACCATGCCATACCGCCCCACTCCATGCTATGGTACAATTGGTGATGAATATCATTTAGCTGGCGCAAAATATACATTATATACTTATGGCTGAATGCCACATGGAAAGGGACTCTGACTAGGAATGTGTGCTTAAGCAGATGACATCAGCATGGCCAGGTTACAAGTTCAGGAGGATTAGCTGGAGATCCTCAACTTAATGTGCTTGAGATAATCCTATCAACTGCCCAAACTCAGAAACCAATAGCTAACAAGGCAGCTCAGATGAGGCAGCCAATGACCAACATCCTGTAACCTCTCCCTGTGAACATTTTCTTTTGTTTCCTCACTTTCCCAGCCATGAAAGGGCTACCATGACCTCCATAAATGCTTTGTCTCTTGAAGTAAAAAACCATTAGCCCATTCCTGACCCCTTTGTCTGCTCTGCTGGCAAGCCAGTAACATCTTCCTCTTCAGAGCAGAAAAAGAGTATTTAAACCCTAGCTCAGCCTTGGCATTTTACTAGCACTTGGGTGTCCCTCTGCCCCCCAGACTCTTAGTCCTCTGTGCTACCCTCAGACTCTCTTGTTTGAACCACCTTTCTTCAACTTTCTTCTCTTCAGGATTAGTAAATATTGTCCACTTCATCCTAAACTCCTCGCTATCCAAGTTTTCCCTCCTTTCCTTCTGTTAGCCTTGTATGGTTTGTGAGACTGCTTGAGCTCCTGCGTGTGTTTCTGATTTTTCCCAATAAAGACATTCTTTTGACTCTCAACTGGTGTCCTACAGTTAGTACTGGTATACACAGGTGAAAAGATCCCATGGTTACCCCCTTCTTGCAGGCCTCCTTGAGCTATAATTCCTCATCTTTTTAAGGAGGCACTGGCACTGCTGGAGGACCTCAAGGTTTCCTACCTTTTGGGGTAACATATCCCCCATGGTTATGGAGGACATGCTGTACTTCCCTTGATCAGGACACCATACTTTTGTTGATGCAGTTAAGAGTGCATTGACCTTTTTGGCTACTTCATCACACTATTGAGTTGTTTAATTTGTAGTCTACTAAGACTCCTAAATCCTTTCCACATCTTGTGATAGGTTTACAAAGACCTCCTGTCAACCTTCAAGAAAAATGAGGGAAAATGTATTTTCTCAGAGTCAATTCTACACTCTTTATTAGGAGAAGAAGAAGATGGTTCCCCCTTCAAAAGTTGACTGGACTGGAAGCTTAATCTTTCTTCAGTATCTTCAAACATTAGCCTTGCTTGAGTGACTGATGAACAAAGCAGGTTGCATGCTATACTTCTTGCCCAACATCCTCCAGCTGCCTGAGGTCACCACCTCTCTTTGCCTATTGGTAGAGCTGGGTCTAATTCCATCACAGATAGGATCACAAGCTCTCTCCTTACTGTGAGATTGGACCAGTTTCTCTAAGGAAAACTAAAATGATGGACTTCTTTATTTGGAGTTTATTTAGGATGTAGCATGTCAGACAGTGAGGATGGAACTTGACAGGTAACATCAAGAAACAGACTCCCTCTCCAATTTGGTATTCTAGTGAAGGGTGGAATAACACACCCCTCTGAATTTGAATCACAATGCTGCTTCAATAATCTATAGTTTCTGGCTTGATCTTCCTGTCACCTCAATCAACACCAAACCATCTGATAAAACAGAAGCAGGACACAGTTGGGCTGATATATACATTGGATGCAAATTATCTGTCTGCACAACTAGCCTAGCTGTGTAATATATATTTTTTCTTTCTTCTAAGATGGTCCTGTTTCTCTTGCAGGTTTTGTGAAAGGATTTCTTTCTGGCAACTTTTCTTTCTTCCTTTGTACTTTTTTATTGTTAATCTCATCCTTCCTGCTAGCAGCTGCCTGTAAATAACAGAGGTAGTACATTCAGGACTTCAAATTGATTGTTTTTAATACCTGGTTTGTGAGAGGAGTTTGCAAATTAAAAAAAGGAAGCAAACCTGTCCCTGAAATGAAACGCGGATGCACAGCCTGCAGCCTCCACATTCCTTTCCCAATATTCTCAGAATGAAACCGAAGACCTGGATTAAAGCGGACAGGACAATTTTCCCATGAACTCTTTAATTGGTTCAGATGGGCCAGCATCTCTCAAGGGGAATGGTCATGCATATGAAAGGAAAACACACCACTCAAAATCAAAACATTGTTATTGTGTTGTTATTATTTATAAAGTGCCCAACATCTTCTAGATGGTGTGCAGATATTGAAAGATGTGGCGGGACCTGACACCTGGTTTAAAGACTGGGAATATACAATAAAAGGAAAAAGGAACGGGGAGGGAAGAGGATAAATGAATCAGTCCTTGTGCAAATCAGGCCTGAATTCTCCCTAGAAACCAAGATGAATAAACTGAGGCTGTCGTACTTTGGACATTTCATGAGATGATGCGACTCATTGGAAAAGATCACATTGCTGGAGAAACTGGAAGGTAGTAGGAAAAGAGGAAGTTTACAAGGCCCAAGTAGGGCAGCTGATGTCCAGGGATCTTGAAGGTCCCTCTCATTCATAGGGTTGCCAACTTAAAGCAAATAACAAATAACAAATAAGCAAATTAAAGCAAATAACAACAAAATCAAGGGAAGAGGAATGCCAGCTCAAGAACAGCAGCAAATCCTTCCACTAAAGCTAGATATCCTGCAACACCTCTTAGATTGTTCCAGAGAGTTCCACAGCTCATTTCTTCAAATTTCAGAAAGAGTTAATTTGATTTTTTTTTTTAAAAAAAAAAAATGGAATGTAGAAGAAACTAAAATTATACTATTCATCCATTGAAGTCCAAGACTGTCAGGGATTCCAGGCAGGGAACCCTGGGAAAATGATCAGCCCACTGCAAAGAGGTTGCATCATGCCCCAGCTGTGGGTAATTGCAAGGTTGCGTAAGAAACTGGGGTTGTGTGCAGATGGTAGAGGGAGGTGTGCAAACCTCTACCTGATTGGTTGTAAATATGTGTATAAGAAAGCAATCCCCAGTATGTATTTGTCTGTTGACCAAACCGGTGTCTGGTGCAAGCCTTTGTCCGTCTTTTCCATGTTTTTGTACATAACGGAACTTTGCTGCAAGATAAAGTGCCTCCTGTTTGGAAGAAACTCCTCTGTGTGTGAGTATCCTTACTGGGGAATAAGGCTGCTGCTGTTGGCTCGCTGAACTCCGGTTTTCCACTGCATTTCTGTGGGGCTGAAACTCCTATCATCCCCCAACAAAGACTTAGAGACAAGTCTGCATTTGAAGGTCTGTATGTCTGGCCAATGTTGGGCTAGATATGAGTAAAGATGATGATGGTCAACCAACTGCCTTCCACTCTACACAATTATAGCACTACAATGCCACTTTAATTGCCTTGGCTACATCCTGTGGAACCCTGGGATTGGTAATTTGGTGAGGCACTAGAGCTCTCTGGCTGAGAATTTTAGACACCTCTCCCTAAACTGAAAACCCAGAATTCCACAGGATGTTGCCATGTCAGTTAAAGTGCACTCATAGCGCTATTAGTGCATGGGGAGAAAGAAAGACAGGTACAACATGGTCTTTTCCTTGCTAAAAAAATGTGCACATATTGGTCTGATTCTTATTAGTCTCAAGAAGAGTAGACCAATGGAATTAACCTACCTGTTGACTCATTATCCAAAAATTGATATAACAAATCTATTCTATTGGGCACTAACCAACAAGATTCAGCCCATGGAATACAGCTCAGCTAAGCAACGTTTATTTCAATTCACTGTGGATTAGAATTTACTAAAATCCACACGTTTCTTTAAGATGGAAAGGAGAATTTAAAAATTCACAGGTGAAACTGGTAGATTCATTGGTCACTGCAAGTGCCTACTCTAGACCCATAACACTACCTTTTTCTTTATTTATAGTATCATCTTAGCTATATATCCAAGAGCTGGCCTTTCAAATGTAGACTTAAATCTTTAACAGCATGCTCACAGATGAGCCTTGGTGAATCATCAGGGCTGTCTAAGTACCTTTTGAGAACTTTTTTCCACTTAAGGGAATTCCTGTCAATTTTCACTGAGGGCAGCGGCTTCCTGCTATACAAACAACACAGCTTGAAAGTATTAACTGTTAAAGGACTAAAACACCTTCATTTTCCAGACATTGGGACAGATACTTGTTGAAATCACTTGCAAGTAGTGACCAAGATCTTGCATCAGAGGTTGCAATGTGCAAATTTACAATGATGGAGCTACATCACTGATGTGATACCCAGCCATGCTAGTGAATTGGAACAATGCACTCTGAGACACTGGGCAAGATATCAGGTTGCAAAGGAAAGCTCCTGTTGCATAGTGGGACACTTTGCATGTCAGGACTTTGTAAGGCCCCGCTTTGGGGGTCCCTGATATCATTATGGTTTGGTTGGGCACCATATCTAATTGGCATCGTATGTAATTGGCAACACACTTTAATTGGCACTAATATCAAATTCAAGCCTGAGAGGTGACTGAGAGGTCAAATCGAATGAGGGAAGAAATCTGACTGTAAATGTGAGAAAGACAGGCAGGTCAGCAGAAAACACCCTCTTGGTATAACCTAGGTCAATTATCAGGTAAATCACTGCTGTTCCAGACAATAACAGAACTGAACGTCTTTCCAGGGAACACACTTGAGAAAATTCCACCAGGACGCTGACTGACAGGTGTCCATCCCCTGTACAGCTGGACTCCTTCCTCTTGCCTCATAGTACCCACAATACAGAGCTATTACAACAGTCATCATGTCTTTGTCATCCAAACACTGCGGACATTAGTGGGTTGATAATCCATTGTCTGTACTGCAACTCCCATTGTTCCACACCCAAAACTGTACATATCTTCCACTGCCACAGGCTATTTTTTGTATACAAATACCCCTGATTTCAGGATGCCCAGTGCAGTTTCTCAAAGGTCTACTGGTCACTCTGTCCATCTGGCTCCTGAATGAGGGCTGTCTTTAGGTCCTACCTAAGCCAAAATACATTTCTGCTCTTCACTACTCTTCTGGACTGATAATTATAAATCCTCAAAACCCCTCAGCCTCTTTATATGTAATTTTTCCTCCCTTTCTCCTTCAGTTAGCTCTTGTGTGAATGTTTGACTGTGTGTATCTTGTGTGCATACATGAGCGAATTCCCCCCAATAAAAAAACATTTTTAGCTTTCTTTTGAATCTTTGGCTGGTTCTTTTCCTGCATGTGCCCGTAAACATTGGGAGAAAAAGTCTCTTTAAGTTACCCCCCTCTTGCAAGCCTCTTCTTTGAACTAATTAATTCCCCACTTTTGCATAAAGGTACTGGCATCACGGGGTGGCCCTCGTGGCACCCATCTTTTGGGGTAACAAGATTTCACATGGTGCATGGTATATGTTGTACATTGAGACACATCATGGATCAGGACCATTGCACAACAACCATGTTTCTGGCTCCTGCTCTGCAAAGGTCCCGTCTCCCTTCTCCTCCTGAGAATACAAACATTGTGCAATTCAATTTTATCCAATTGTAGATTGGTTTATGATGATGCAATATGCCAAGAGGATGCCAGCCAATCCATATATTTGGGAGTGAAGATACTTTCAAGAATTCACATGAATGTTTGTGACTTTAAAAAAAGAAACTTTTGCAAACATATGCAAAACTGGGATAGAAAAAAAGAGAGATATTACAGAAAGCAAAAATAGACAGATTTCTCCATCCCTTGGGTTTATCCATTTCTCAGAAGCACACCTATTTACCATCACTACTATTCTCAGAGGAGAGAGGAAGCTTGTAAAAAAGCAATACCTTCCTAAATTTACTATGTTAATTAACATAGTAAAGGTAGGAAGGATGGGTTATTGTCACTAGTTACTGCTGCTGTGAGGGTCCATTATGCAGGTATTATCCTAATATGCAGCTGGACACATTCTGTGTGGTAGGAAAATAAAATGTGCGGTAGGGATTTGTGCAGCTAGCTATATGAATTTTAATCAGGAACAAGATTATTCCTTAAACAGATGAGAAAAAGATAAAGAATTAGAAAATTTATCTGGCTACTGTTAGCCTTCATTCATTAGAACCTCAGGTTAATAATGTATTATTGGAGGCAAGTGCATGACTGTTCCATCTGTGACCAAGGAGGAAAACATGCGTAAGAATCTGCATGGGATCCCATTGAGTTGCTCAACTGCACCCATTACTCCTTCTGCATCACAGCTTCAGGGTTTCTCCAGCACCCACAAACTCCTGCTTTTCATATTCAGAATTTTGTAATTACTTTCACAAGTCCATAAATTTGGTCAATTCTGGCACAGTCCAATCACATCTAAAAGATAGTACAATGTATCTTCTGGAAATGTGTATGTTATTTTCTGCAATGTGCTATATGGTCATGCAAAATAACATGCAGTACTCTCTTGATTGAGAGAAGTGTCTGGTTGGTACCAGCCCTTTGGCTTCTTGTGCAGGAGGGAAAAAAAGGCTTAGAATAAACCCTGTGTTACCCCAAAAGGTGGAGGACCACCAGCAGTGCCAGCATCTCCTTAGAATGTGGGAGAATTATAGCTCAAAGGAGACCTGCAAGAAGAGTGTAACTACAAGACTGTTTTACCTGTGTATACCAGTACTAACTGTAGGACTCCAGTTAAAGGTTTAAACAGGATGTTTTCATTGGAAATTATCAGACAGACAGACATGAAATCAAGCAGTTTCATGACCCATACAAGGCTAGTCAAAGGAGAAGTGAGAAAGGTTGGATAGACAGGTATTTCAGGTGTATAAGGCAAGATTTACTAGTCTTGGAGTGGAGGATCCAAAAGAAGTGGCTTAAACATAAGAGTTTGAGGGCAGCACAGAAGAATAGAAATCTGTCATGCAGTGTGATGCCCAAAGTGCTAGCAAAATGCCTGGGGCAGAGCTAGGGTTTAAATACCCTTTTTCCTACCCTGAAGGGAGAATGTTAATTGCTGTCTGGCAGAGTAAACAAAATAGGTCCGGAATGGACTAATTGTCTTACTTTGGGTGACAAAACATTGATGGGAGTCTGACAGGCTTTCAATCTCTTGGTTGGGTAAATTGAATGGGAAAGGTGTTGATAGGAAATGCTTGCAGCAGGAGTGATTGCCTGCCACACCTGGCGGTTTCGTTGACTATTGTATTGAGGTGTCAAGTCATTGAGAGGATTACTGGAAGTCTATTCTCTCTGGGCTTTCCCACTTAAACCTGTGTCCTGGCCATGCTGAGGTCATGCTGACCTAGCCCAGGCATATAGCCAGTGTCCTGCTTACTACGTGTTTCCCAGCCGTAAGTGTCCAATTTTTATATAATATTTCATGCCAATTTTGCTATCCCACAGGGGTGTAAGGGGTGGTAACACCTGCCACTGTGAATTATCTTGTAACAGATTGTGGTTCCTTTGTTTTCTGATATATTGACCCTACTCCCTTCATCTCATGTGCATACACTGCTCTGAGCTTGTTCGCAGGTATCTATATCAATTTGCCAAGCAAGCATATGCATCTCACGAACCGTTGAAATCCATTCAAAGTTACGCTGCAAAATTCTGCTAGCACTGGAGGTGCCAACAAGACTTATTTTGGTTTCCTACAGAGTGGTGAGGTACATGTTGCACATTTGCTCTTCTGCAGCCTTAGAAATCTCATAACTGCTCTTGTTTTTCCATTCTTGTGGACCTTGTTGGAATATCATTTTCTATATCTGGCTTGCAATGACCAAAGAGAATGTTTACATGGTAGCTGAGATTTGGTAGCGCACACAAGCACATGTAAAGCATTATCACAGCAACAATGGAAGCAATTAATGAGAAACATGCAGTACAGTATATCATTGCTCTTCAGAATTATTGAGAAAGATGCACCAGGGTGGTGTAGCATATGTCTCTACATACAGAGTTATGCATTAATTGTACTATGCAACCCTTGTGCTGAATAATTATGTTGCACAGCTGAATGCACACCCAAACATACAAGCAAATGTGTAGGTACATTTACATGGGTGTGCAGCTGTGCACACACATGCACATCTGTGTATGTCTGTGCATGCATGTATGTTCCCACGCATACATACACACATATGTTACTGCCCTGGCTAGTCCGAGCTTTGGGCATATTAAAAGATATCCTCTTGATATCATAATTCGGCTTCACTTCTCTATTCCCTTCCACGTGCTTGCGAAGCCACCGGACAAGCACGTAAACAAGCTCGGCTGTTAATTGCCGTAATATTCCTGGATAATTCAGGCAGCCCAGAAAATAGCTGACTCACTGCTTTAGGAGACCTCCAGGTAAGTACTCTAATTAGGTATGCAAGCAACCTACAAAAAAGCGTCTGCCCCGTGCTGGCAGCTTGATGGGCTAACTATACAATACCCAAGTACTCTGCGTTTGCATACTGGCTACTCTATTGAGAACCGCTACGATAACTCAATCATTCAGATTCTGACCTTTCGGAGGCTTTGTCTCCAACTCCAAATCTATTGTTTTCCCCCAAGTACGGCATAGCCTGCAGTCACAATTCTCCTTATAAAAACCCTTGATTACGAGACCTTCCTCGGAACACTCCCGAGTTTCATCCCGCCTTGATGCCGCTTTGCTTGGTGACCCTCCTCTTGGCTCCACGTGCTGAGCTACATCACACCCCAGCTTCGCTCTCTATTTTCCCGGGCTCCGGGACAGGTGAAGTATCACCCAAACCAACAATCTCTCTAAAAATCCCTCTATATCACTCCAACCTTTATTTTCTTTAGCTATCTTGTATGACTGTGTCGCATACACTGTTTCGCTTGTGTTTAATAAACATCATTTATTGTTTCAACTTTTGTGTGCTACTTGACTCGACCCAACCCTGTAGATATAGGGTTCAAGATCTCACTACGTTACCCTGCCTCTCATAATGCTAAGCAGTGCTCTGAGCTAATTTTCCCCACCTTTAGTTGAGCACATTTTGGTGTCCCTCCCGGGACCCCCAGTACACAGGGTAACACATAGTTGCACTGCATGAGCAGCTCTGCTTTGGCAACCTTGAATGGAATGCAGAAGTTCTGCACCAGACAAAAACATCCAGCTGCTTCCTTAATGGAAGTTATGGATACATAAGACAATAACAGAATTCTGCCATTGCATTGGAACCAAAACTGGGTGAGATATGGATCTTTGAGAACATGATACTCCCAAGTCCAGAAGCTGAGTGTGGGGTCATATCTAATGATACCCTTTTTACTTCTTGCTCCCTATATACTTGAAAATTTGCTTGGAAGAGTTGGGGGATCTTCTAGATATGTATATGTGAGGTCCATTTAGGGGATATAAACAGCCAAAAACATCACTCTGCTTCCTTTTTACTCTGCTGAATCCCTTTATCATCTCCATGGAATGTGTCCATTTCTGGAGAGTCAACTCTGATTCCATTCTTCAGAGGGATATAGCAATGAAGATTATAACAGTTTTGTTTCTCAAAATGGTCCAGTCCCCAATTCTCAACAAGACTTTTGCCTGAAACACAGGTTACTGATAAAACGTATTGGTCACAAATGGTTAAAGCATTAGAAGGAACTTCTTGATATTTATAGCAGTTGACAATGGAACCAATTGCCTAGAGACCTGGTAGGATCTCCTTCTCTGTACGTCTTCAGAAATAGGCTGGACAGCTACCTGGTGAGAATACTTTAGCTCAGTGTTCTCTAAATTTAGTCCTCCATGTATTTTGGACTTCAGGCCCCAGAACTGCTGACTGTTGGCCCAACTGGCCAGAGCTCTTGGGTACTGCAGGACCAAGGTTTGGGAACTACTGCTCTAGCTGGAAATCTTGCACTGAATGTGGGTGGACTTGATGGCCCATAGGGTCCCTTCCAACTTTGTAATTCTATGAGTAGTCTTGATTAGTAAAGCAATTGTTGAATGGTGAATCAACATGTAAATAATCTCATTGATATAATGACTCCACTCTTGTCAAAACTAATAATAGGATTCAGACCACAGAATAATAATGACAGAGACTCTGAGCACAAGTAGAGAATTTTTTCATCCTCACCATGCAATCACAAGCAGCCACCATGAATCAGGGGTAGGGGTGAACAACTTGGAGGTGAAAAAAAGGACTTTAGGGCACCATTTCATTTTCGAAACTGAGCTCCAGGTGGGACAGGCTATACATTTAAATGTAATACTGTGCACGTGAACTATCAAATTATCTCCTGAATTCCTATTGCTAGAGACCCCAGCGTTGAAACATCCTGTTTATGACAAATTGCTTTGGTCTAAAGAGCTGAACTTTGCCATTCCTGCAATGATTAACCGTGCATTGAGTTGTAAAGTTCTTGGAAGATACAAAGTGCTAGATAAGCACCACTAAGCATTATTAGGAGCCATAGCTCAGCCAAAAGAATTGGTCATCTGTCTATGTCAGGGGGACAAGGCTTCTGGAGCAGTAGCTCTCCACTTTGCCTCTTAGTTTCAAGCATGAGTGCCTCAGTTGCAAAAATACTCTTAGGCTACAATCCTGCACCTTACTTTCATAGTGTAAATCTACACTCATGTAGTAACATGCTAGTTGTGTTACATCACTGTTCTGCTGAATGCTGACATTGTAAACCAACTGTGCATCTGCCAATGTGGCTGTTTGTCATCCGTTTGTGCAATGGGGGATGCATGTGGACTGTTTCTGCAATCCCAGTGCATAAAGTGTGACATCTAAAGAACTGGCAAATAGTTACACCTCATCCAAGCATGTGCAATTGCCTGGCTTGAATCCTGCTGGTTAGTCCTGAGTAAAGTAGAACCATTCAATCAACCAACAAATGGTGAGTCAACACATTTGCAACCATATAATTAATCATAGAATTGGAAGGGAGCCCACAGCTCACTGAGGACAACCCTATGATAATTCAATGGCTGTACTGTGATCGGGACAAATAATAGGATTTAGGCTACATGAAATTGTTACTTCTATGGAACCCCACTAAAAATAGCCTTCAATATAACAGATCTGCTCAACAATTGTCTGAAAAGTATGGGTGGAATCCTGTTAGGCAGGTATGGATATATAATCTACAGCTGTATGCATTTGTAACTGCCATGTATTCATGATCCCTATATAGCCCCTAATTTACGGTCTTTGTAGGGATAGTGAAAGCCCCCCAGACCCCACTTACTAGTAAGCAGACACTGGGATCTACTGGGGGGGACCTGTCCCCCTATCTGATATGTAGCTGCCTGGTGTTCCCAACCCTCCTATTGATGTGAGGAGGATTTGCAGCAGGGGCCCTTTTTCTGCCTGTAGCACTGAAGATCACTCATGGTAGAGGATGGGAATGTCAGGCAGCCACATCATCATTGACAGGAGAATGGGCCTCCATTGATCCCAATGGCTGCTTATCAATAAGCAGGATTTGGAAGGGGGCCTGGCAACAGCAGTTACAGTGCTACACAATGCATAAATGATCATCTAGGATTCTGCCGTATTTTATTAATGCAACTTCTACACCATCACACCGGAAAGATTGTGGCCACAGTTTGTGGGGTTGGATTCTAGTGGAGGTACTTCTACTTTCATGGGCTAAAAAAAATTATAATCACAAATATGTCGATAAATCATAAACATGTTGCTTCTGTAGAGCATTTTATTCCTATTTATTTATTTATGATACTTATATACTACTTAATCACACCCTCCAAGTTTCACAGATGAAAACTGGCACACGTATTGCCATGCAACATCAGAGTTATTTGCCTTCTAGTTGTTCCTGGCTTTTGGTGAGCCCAACGTGAATCTACCATGGGGTTTCTGGGGCTGAGAGTATGTGACACACCCAAGATCACCCAGTGGGTTTCCATGGCACAGCGGGGAATCAAACTCTCCAGGGTCATAGTCTAACACTCAGATCACTACATCACACTGGCTGCCTCTGCATAATTTAAGTATCAAGTAGTTCTTACACTGAAAAGTCTGACAGTATTGCCCACAGGCATTCATTTGGTTGCAAGATACATTTTATAATATACTGCTTAGAAAGCCGTGCTGTGCAGTGTTATATAAAACTGATAATTAAGTAGAACTTATGGGAATAGAAAGATTTGTCATTACTCCTTGAACACCCTTCCCTAGACTCCATTTTGCTTCTGCCTTGGGGCCTGTTCTAAATTCTACACACCACCAGTCCAGTTTTTAGAGCTGTTGGTTTTAAGAGCTGACAATCATAGTGGATCCCATCAAAACCACAGAGAAGAACTAAAATAGCCAGAGAGTCCTGATAAATCAATATTGTTCTCTTTTGAAACCAGCCACCTTTTCTTGTGCACATTTTTTTCCTTGCTCCTACGGCTGCATCAGTGAGATATGCTAAATCTCTTTGAGAGGAAGAGATGGTGTCCCACCAGGTGAACCTTAATTGTAATTGTCTCTAATTAACACTTTCATAAGCTGCTAATCCCTTCTCTTGCAGCCTAAGTGCCACTCGACAAGCTTTACAATCATTCCCCCTCCCTTTTTTTGAAAGCATAAAAGGTGTTGGTGGGGAAATCAGATGAATTGTTCCTAGCTCATTGTTCATAAACACACTCTGCACGGAGCAACTTAAGAGATGAGGGAGACATTTAATGGAAGAAACAAGAAGCAGGGTGCTGTGGCTGAGGACAAAGGACGGGAGGGATGAGATTGGCTCCTTTACGAGCATGGACGGTACAGACACAAAGCAGTATTACTACTACTATTACTACTACTACTACTACTACTACTACTACTACTACTATTATTATTATTATTTCCAGTCTTTTTCTTCCCAGCCTGAGACTCAAAGCTACTTTGTTGTTGTTGTTATTATTAACTGCTGTCAAGTCAACTTGGACTTATGGTGACCCTATGAACAGGACACTTCCAAATCACCCTATCCATTTCTAATGTTGTCTTTCTCTTTTCCTACTGCCTTCCACCTTATGAAGCATTATTGTCTTTTCTATTGACTCATGCCTTTTCATGATATGACCAAAGTATGACAGCCTTAGTTTAGTCATCTTGGCTTCTAGCTAGAATTCAGGCTTGATTTGTTCAGGCTTGTTTGTCTTTTTAGCAACCCAGGGTATCTGTAGAACTCTTCTCCAGCACCACATCTCAAATGAGTTAACTTTCTTCCTGTTAGTTTTCTTTACTGTCCAGTTTTTATTACCATGCACAGAAATGGGAAATATGATGGCTTGGACAATCCTAACTTAAGCATTCAATGATATATTTTAACACTTCAGGATCTCGTCTAGCTCTTTCCCAGCTGCCCTTTCAAGTCCTAGTCTTCTTCTCATTTCTTGATAGTAGTCTCCATTCTGATTAATGACTGAACCAACGTTTGGAAAATCTTGGACTATTTCAATGTCTTCATTGTCTGCTTTAAAATTATGAAAATTATCTGTGGTCGTTATGTTTATTTTCTTAATGTTTAAGTGTAAAACTGCCATTTCACTTTCTTTCTTGACTTTCCTCAGTAATCATTCCAGGTGGCTAACAAAGATTAAAACAGGTATTGAAAAAAAAAGGGTACTAAGAAGCATGACCATTAAAAAGAAAACACATAAACAGGACAGCACATTCTGAAAGGCCCATTCTCCCCGAGCGAATCAGCATTCAAAGGCCTGCTGAAATAAAAAAGATTTTCACCCACCTATGAAAAGAAAGCAAAGAAGGTGCCAGTCTAACCTCTTCAGGATGGGAGTTCCAAACCCTGAGAGCAGCTACTGAGAAGGCCTTCTCTTCTGTTCTCTTAGACTTACCTGCGAGAGTGACGGGACAGACAGAGGAGGGCCTCCCCAGCTGATGTCAAGCACAGGCAGATTTACACAGGAAAGTATGATTTTTCAGGTAACCTGGACTTGAGCCATATAGGGCTTGATAGTTCATAACCAGCCAGTTGAGCTGTTGCCACAAAAGTATTATGTGCTCCCTGTAGCCAGCACATAGTATGAGAAGGCAGAGTTCTCCAGGGAAACTGATTCAGCATAGATTTAAATAAATAAAAAGCCAATTGCAGCTGATAGACCCTCTGTGTGTGAGGAATTGAATCTGTTCTAGATTTTTGTCTGAACTTTAAAGGAGCTATCCAAGGTGATGAACTTATTTTGGGGATAGTGTTCCACATCTTGAATAGCTCTTTCAAATTCCTGACTAAAGTTCCAAATGGATTTACCATTGGCTGTGACTGGAAAAGACTTCTTCATACAACTTAGGGAGATACTTTATCCTGCATCAGACCATGGGTTCGTATCATTCAGTATTCTCAACACTGGCTCTAAACACATCACCAGGGTTTTAGATAGCAGTATTTCCTAGGTTACTTGGAGATTTGTTGTTGTTTTGTGCCTTCAAGTCACTTCTGACTTATGGTGACCCTACAACAACCTAATGAATGAAAACTTAGTGCATGTACATTTGTAATGGATTGCTTATGAGAAAACATATGATTGCTGTACAATTCAGTTCTGGAAACTTCTGTGAAAGTGTCTTGTTGTTACCCATAACTATCCTTTGATCAACTTCAGAGTCTGTTCTTTGGAGCAAGCAGTTAACCTATACATGACCTATCCAAGCACTTCAGAGGTCTATCAATAATGGCAGAGAAGCTGTCTTTCAGGTATCTTGTATGCCATTAATAGTTTTCTGAACAAGCATATCTTTATAAACCTCTGAATTATTGATTATTTATTTAATTTATATTCTACCTTTCTCCCAAGGTGGGATTCAAAGCAGCTTCAACACAGGATTCTGTTTGAAAACAAACAAACATCTATTCATATACTTGTTGGATTTCAGGCCCTACCACACTACACTGTTATAGTGTTATCATTTCACTTTAACTGCTATAGCAACATTGCATGGAATCCTGGGATTTGCAGTTTGAGGAGGGGCATCTAGAATCCTCAGCCAGAGAGTCCTTGGGCCTCAGTAAACTACGAACCCTAGAATTCCACAGAATATTGTCATGGCAGTTAAAATGGAATAGTAGCACTATAACAGTGTGGTATGAAAGGACCTTCATCTCAAGATCTTAGGTTTATTCTATTGAATATGTGTAATTAATTTTTCATTAATTTTTCATTATTCTGAGATTTACTTAGCTGTTTCTCTGTTATCGCTGGCAAGTTCAGCTCCCCTCCAACTGTTCAGCTAGACGCATGTACTCCATGACAAATCAAAGGTGTCCATGTAACTATGGCCAGAATCCTCTTGGTGTCTTACCCCCACATAGATTTCCCTAGAAAAGCTGTAGGACATTTTTGTGCAATATGGAACATTTGTTCAGGTAGGGATTGCAAAAGCAAAGGTGCTCATGTGATGCTGTTGTGTATGGATATATGTGCAATTCGGGTTTTCATTCAGCTGCACATCTAGTGTCACAGTTCAATTGTGCAGCATTGCCACTCAACCCAAGAGCTGTACAGCTCAATGAATTAATAATTCTACTTGTGAAAGTTTACACTATGCAACTCCAATGTAAAATCTCAGCCTCTATCTGGAGATGAGATACAAGAATAGCTGCACAATTCCTCTCTAGTTTTATGGGTGCTTGACCACTCAGAAGGCCTTGGGCATTAGCTGAAGAATTTACCCGTGACTGCACAATGGGAGTCAGATTTCCCACACTAGCTTCTTTGTTTGGATGTTTACTATGAATTCATTGATTACCATGACACTACGCATTCCCCTTGATTTTGGCTTATAGCCTGGTCCAATTATCCCAGAAGAGAGCCCTTAACAGTGACCACCATTGTTTAGTTATGTAATGCGAATATTTGTCTAAAACGAAGAAGATTAAGTCAGTCTGGAATTGCTTTAGGTCAAGTGGGAAGGCAGCTGCATTCCAGTAAGAATGTCTTGATGCTGTCTGCAACTGCAACTCAGATCCTGCAGAAACCCAGAGATGCAATTAATGTAAAAAAAATCGGCAGTATATTGATGGATGACTTCAGCAATATGGATCCAGACACTGTGGTTGCATCAGTCTCCAGTGTGTGGAGCTAGGGCTAGCTGAACACATTGAGCCAAAGAACTGCCATTAAGACTAATCCATTCCCATTTACTCAGTAGCAAGCACAACTGAGTTCAATCAGCTTTACCCCAAAGTGTTAATAAGATCATACTAGCCTTGAATAAATGCTTCATAGACAGAATGTTTAGCCTCTTTGTCTGGGGTTTTGTAAAATATAACTTCAAGTCTCTGGAAGACCTTTGCAGTAGGGAAGCTCCTTTTGCACTAAAAGAATGAGGGGACCGTGGTAGTTTGGATGAAAACTACAGCTGAAATCCTATATTAATGAGGCAAGGCATAGCTTTTTGCTCATTCAATTATGAACTGGTTCTACAGTGCCACCACATTAGAGACATGAGTGTTGCAAAACCAAATGCAGAAGAACATCGGAAGTGCATTGGGAAAGACTCAGCATGCATTGCTGTGCAATCTGTGCAATGTGCACACATGTTGATAAACAATGTGCAGCCATGCCTAATGTTACCACATGTACGACTCTATTTCCTCAACCTTGAACTGAATGCAGCCGTTACTTATCAGACAAAAATGTCCAAACACTTCAGAATCCATGACGATGACGACGACGACGACGATGGGTGTCATGGGCTGGATTCAGCTTCTTCATGTGAACAGCAGCCTTGATGGGGGACAGGCAGATACAGGAGCTAATCAGGCTAGGATGAGAGTCAGCTGGCTCCAGCCTTTATAGGGAAGGCAGAGGGTGGTGGCTCAATGACAGAAACAATATGTGTGTTTGCCAGCCTTTGCCTTCGTGTGTGCTACAAATTCTTTGCTTGCCGTCTGCCTGGCCTGTCTGACCTTTGGGCTGTCTGACCTTGCTGCCTCCTGGATTCCTGACCTTTGGACCAACACTGGACTTTGCTTCTACTTCACTCTGGCCAGGCAAGCTTTATTGGACTACAAAGCTATATCCGTTCGCCTGCTGAATACCTTGGCACCCCATTGCCTGACAATGGACAGCCAGCACCTATAACAATGATGGTGGTTTACATGTTGCACATAAATGCATGAGATGGTATCTCAGCAATAGAACTGGGGAAAAATGACTTCAGGATCAGTCATTTTGTCCTGAGTTAGATAGTACGACACATCGCTATGAACCCTGGCAGTTAAGGGAAGCCCTAAGGAAAATCTAGAGTGCAGAAGCATCACTGAAGAAGTGGATATTTCATTAACTAATTAATAAATTCATTTGTATCCCACCTTTCTCCCAATAACGCGACTCAAGGCAGCTAAAAATGTATTAAAAACAGTACAAATTAAAAACAGTAGAAAAGAGAATATAAACATAAGATTTAAAGGGCAATTAAACAATTTATAAAGTTTAAACATTAACTATTAAAAATATTAAAATTCATTAAAAGATTATGTACAAAGCTTAAAAACAGTACCGCAGGGCATTAAAAGCCCAACTCAAGCCAGTTTGTAAAAGCCTGATGGCACAAAAATGTTTTGGCATGCCAATGGAAAGATAGCAAGGACAGGGACATCCTGACCTTTCTAAGGAGGGAGTTCCAAAGTCTAGTAGCAGCCACCAAGGAGGACCTCTTTCTTGCTGTGTGCCTTCAAATTGTTTCCAACTTATGGAGACCCTAAGGCCTGAACCTATCACAGGGTTTTCCAAATGAGTCTGAGAGGATGGTGGAACAGAGAGAAGGGCCTCTTCAGATGATCTTAAAGCTTTAACAGGCTCATAAAGGGAGATACATTCCTTCAAATAACCTGGAACCAAGTCATAGGCCCTTTCCGCATGAGGCGAGGGAATCCCTCCATGCCGTTACCTACCACTTCTTCTGGGGTCTGAAGCAACGCGGACTGTCCCTGAAACCCTTCCACAGGGCTCCTCCTTGGTCCAGGGCAAATCGGAGCAGTGCAAGGTCTGTAGATCTGCAGTGCTCCAGCTTCCAAAATGGCAGCTTCCGGCTTCCAAAATGGTGGTTTCCAGTTGGTCGTGGGTCCCGACCAACTGCTGAAGCTCACCATACCTAAAGCCTGCCTTCCGCAGATCTCAGGCTCGCATTGATGCGAGCCTGCGAATCTGCACAAGGGAGCAGGAACGCAATGGCACTTTCCAAGAAAATAAAGACCTGTTTTTTGCGGTTTTTAGAAAACACGCTGGAGGATCACTTGGGGTCATTTTGGAGCGGACTGAGGTGCGGATCTCTGGTAAGTAGTCCGCTCCTAGTCCACTCCAAGGTGCAGATGACCTCCGTGAGAGGAGGTACTGCCCCGTTCTAATTGCCTGTTGCGGAAAGGGCCATATAGGGCTTTATAGGCAAAACCAGCACTTTGCAATGTGTCCATAAATGGGCCAGCAGCCAGTGGAACTGTTGCAACAAGGGAGTTGTGTGCTTCTTGTAGCCAGACCCAGTTAACAACCTAGTTGCTGCTCTTTGGGCCGAGTGAAGTTTCTGAGCATTTTTCAAAGGCTACCCCCAAGTAGAGTGCATTATAGTAATCCAAACAGGATGTAACCAAGTCATGTACCACCATGGCAGGATCTGATTTCTCCAGGAATGTGTGCAATTGGTGCGCTAGCTTTAACTATGCAAAAACACTCGTGCTATCTGATGAAACTGGGACCTTCAAGCTAAGAGTGGAATCCAGGAGTATCCCCAAACTAAGAATATGCATTTTCACAGGGAGTATAACCCATCTAACATAGCTCAAATCCCTATACAACTCCCTCCCTTTGAAATAGAAGGACTTTTGAGCAATAATCACATGTAGACTTGGCCTTTTCTAAATGGAGCTTATGATTTGAGGAGATTTGTTCCTTTGCATTCCTTTCCACGCCACCTTCTCACCATTAGCTTGTCATGCTTAAATGCTTTTTCTTATCAAGGAACTATTTGTATTGAACCTATGGTACAGTTCAGCCCTTGTTTGTACAGTGTTTAGGAAGGCTTTTGAGAGTGCTTTGCCAGAAGTTAGAGTTCAAATTAGAGTTCAAGCAGCACAATACCACCCTGAGCTCCCCACTCTCAATCTGGTTTGATTTCAAAAGCTGAGTGGGATCAGGCTTGTTTAGTACTGGATGAGAATCATCGGGGAATACATGTGCCCTGGAGAAGACCACTAAGTTTCCTGGGTATTTGAATCGCTTCACGATTTTTATCAATCAGAAGTATACAAGATGATGAAACACAACAAGTATTAAGACAGCTAAATGAGGAAACTTTCAGAAAGAAAAAGGTGGCAATGCCAATGCAGTGAAAACAAGACTGGATATAAAGGGATTCAGATCTTGGCTTAATATCTCAAAACCCTAAAGCCATGATAAATCTGTCAGTTTGGATTTCTCGCATATTTCCCTGTTTTTAATCTCCAGGCTTTCCCATTGTACCATCCTAAATACTCCCAATCTTGTCTGTCTTAGAAGCTATGCATGATCAGGTCTGATAAGTGCTTGAATGGAAGACCACCAGGAAATTCCAGGAATCTCTAAGTAAAGCTAGGAAAACCCACTGCTGGCAGTCACAGTTGATGATATGGGCCTAGACTGATCAACGATTAGACCCAATATAAAGCAGCTTTGGACCATACGAATATCTAGTGTAAGACGAGAGACAACCCTCTCTCAAAGACGCTTCCTCCATTCTAACTACCATTCCTGTGGCCTCAGAGGGAAAGAAGAGACAGACACAGCTCCATCACGCCTAGGCCCAGAAGAAAACAAAGGACTCTCCCTCCAACACAGCTGCCATTGCCCTGACCTTGCAGGGGGAGAAACTATCTGCTGGACTTAATTCCTTCCTAAATTGCCAGGCCCTTTTCCTTCTGTGTCATGTCTTAATTAGATTATAAGCTTGAGGGCAGGGAACTGTTTGTTGTTCTTTTACTTGTAAAGTGTCATGTACAGTGATGGTGCCAGAGGGAGGGAGGGAGGGAGGGAGGATAAATCATAAACCCTAACCTGTTCTTTTTTAATCTCTTATGATTTAATGACACAGGTCATTTCTGCACTAGCCTGTTATAGTGCTATTATTCCACTTTCAATGTCCTGAGGAATCCTGGGGTTCGCAGCTTACTGAGGCCAAGAGCTCTCTGGCTGAGAATTCTAAATACCCTTTCTCTAAACTGCAAACCCCAGGATTCCATAGGATGTTGAAAGTGGAATAATAGCACTATAACAGGCCTGTGCAGAAATGGCCATAATTAAGGAGGAGTAATGACTGCTAAGCTGGATAATAAGCCAGGATTATGCAATTGTTCCATGCTTAAAAGCAGTAAACATCAGGAAAGCCAGGCTCTTGTAGGACTGGGAAGTCACGGGAGATTTAGAATGAGGAGATATGTGGCAACTAGATTTCAGACATTCTGAAATCTCTAGCAGTAAACAAGCAGTTGTGAGTTTAAAAAGCTAAGGAATTAGAAGACATCTACTTTACAAATGCTCCGCGGGATCCAAAAAGCCAAATGCATGAGAGAGCTTATAGATCAGTTGTTTGCAATGAAGACTCTTGTCTGATGCTAGGACATTTACAGCTTCCTGATCTTGACAGCCAGGTGGCCAATCATTAGGTATCTAGTGTTTAAACTTGTACATGAGGCGTATACTCCATCTCCATCCGTTGCCTTGGCTGTTCAAAGGAAAACAGTATCTCTTCAGCATTCACTTGCTGTGGCTGAAGTTAGGGCTCACCATCCAGAGTGCCTGCACTGGCTCTTGATTGCTCAGGCACTGAAGAGGGGCTGCCTTTTGGAGACAGAGGGTCTTCCTGGACTGGTTCTGCTGAATTGGATTTCTCAGATTCCACAAAGTGACTTATGACAGCAATGGGCAAACCAGAGTCCATGTGGTTGGTTTGGGCAGAGGATGGCAGAACCAGGAATTCATTGACAAGGTAAAGACAATGTCAAGCTCAAGGAGGTGACACATGCCCATGGTGTAGTATCTAGGCTTTCCAGCTCATAGTATGCAGTGCCTTTCTTACGAAATTGCGTACACACCGATCAATATTGTGAAGTCTTCAGGCAATGTAGACCATAGTTGGACAAAGTATCAACCTGCTGTTGGACTGCACCTCCTGGCATTGGCTATAAAGATTAGGGATCATGGGAGCTGCAGTTCAGCAACATACAGTGGACTACACTTTCCCTATTCCTGGTATAGATCATCTTGGTCAATTTTTTCAGAAGGCCATCTTAGGAAAGCCAGGTGTGAATACAACCTAGACATTCCTCACAGATTTATAGAATCATAGAATCATAGAAATGTAGAGTTGGAAGACACCACATGGGCCATCCAGTCCAACCCCCTGCCATGCAGGAACACCCTCAGAGCACTCCCGACAGATGGCCATCCAGCCTCTGCTTAAAAACCTCCAAGGAAGCAGACTCCACCACACTCCGAGGCAACCTATTCCACTGCCGGACAGCCCTGACCGTCAGGAAGTTCTTCCTGAGGTTCAGGTGGAATCTCCTTTCCTGCAGCTTGAATCCATTGCTCCTTGTCCTGGTCTCTGGAGCGGCAGAAAACAAACCCTCTCCCTCCTCTACATGGCATCCCTTCAAATATTTAAACATGGCTATCATGTCTCCTCTTAACCTTCTCTTCTGCAGACTGAACATACCCAGTTCTCTAAGTCTATCCTCATAGGGCATGGCTTCCAGGCCCCTCACCATTTTGGTCGCCCTCCTCCCACATTACCACAGATTCACATACACAGGTTTCAGCTTCCAAATTAAATATTATACCTCTGTTCCATAGGGCAGTCACTGCTGCATTGCCAATTAAACAAGAAATTAATCTCTGATAGAGAAGCAAAAGATGACACAGGTTTACAAGAAATATGCACCTACCAGTGGCATGGATGGGTATAAGTTGGGAAGTAATTATTAAAATTCAAATAGAAATAATGCTGCCAAACTCTATAATGCTAGTCCCAACTAGAGTTTGAAATAATGGATTGTATATTAAAGTTTAGACTAGTATCTGGAGCAAATTCACCCCTCCACTGACATGAAAGCCCTGTAAACTATTTTAAAAAGCCCTGTAAACTATTTCGATATCTAACTGCTTTTACATCTTTGAGTTCAAGTGGTTAAAAAATGCTTTTGAGATCTGCAGCTAACATACACAGCATAGTGCATGTTAAAGAGAGAGTATCCTCTAAGCTAATGCAAACATCCTTTAGCAGTCTCATTTATGAAGAGTTCAGCAAATTACACAAGTAGCAAGCTTTTTTCAAAAACCACAGAACTGGCTGAGCAATTCTCAACTCTTAACCTGAGGGTCAAATGGAATCCATCTATAAACAAAAGCAGGCTGACAAATACTGCTGTATTTACCTTGAACATGTTCCAACTGCTTTTAGGGAATAATGTTTTCTCGGTAGCAAGCTGTTTTTGTAGCTTCAAGTCAAAGAACCACAGCAGGCTCTTATCAGAAATGATATGCATATATGGCAATATGATATAAACTCAGATGTTCATGCCTACAGTCATCCAAATATTTATACTGAGGCTAGCCTATCCGAAGGCCATATCCTCCAACATTTCACAGATGAAAAATGTTACATATATGGTCAAGATGAGGAAAGTTATTAATAAGAAAGAACACACAAGTTAGAAGAGGCTATAGCAGTTTGCTTTTGCCTGAGCCTAGTGGGAAAGGCAAGATTCTGCTGTATTCTCTGTCTCCCATGCTGAGTTAATTGAGTTGGAACTACTTTTGCACTTTGAACTCAGTTTGCAGCAACCAAAGTAAGCTAAGGACCAAGGGGGAAAGTGGGAAGAGGAGAGAAAAACTGGGGCATTTTAAAAGTATCTGAAAAAGTAGGAAGGAAGGGGATTAATACGGGTAGTGCCTGCCAGATCAAGACAGTTGGATGGTGTGAAAGGCCTCCTACCAGCCAATTACAGGGGCAAACACTGGAGATCATGGTTCTCTTCTGTGTTTGAAGGAGTGGTCCTAGGTTCATGAGCTTGCACCCTCTGACAGGAAAGTTCTTCAAGCTTTAAGTTTGTGTAGTGGGTTGTAGGACTAGATAGGCACCATTTTATCATACCACTCTAAGCCCTAATAAGACAAGACTGAATTCATCAAAGACCATCAAAACACCACCTGATTTTTGTAATTGCTTCTCTTGGCCTAAATCCACTTGTTAGCCTTAACTGGAGTAGGCCTATTGAATCAATGGATCCAACATAAGTGTTGGTGAAGAAAATTCCCAGTGACCTACTGAGTCTACTCTAGTTGGAACTAATTACACTTGGCTCTCCATATCTGCTGAAGTTAGGGGCATTGGACACCCACAAAAATGGAAAAATATCAGAAGAGTGTGTGTGTGTGTGTGTGTGTGTGAACAGAGCCAAGGCATGGTGGAGAGAGCAGGCATACAAGGTCCAAATCAAGTCAGGGAAAAGAGAGGAAAAGGGGATGGGTTGATGTGGTGGCTTTATACTTTCTCTCCCAACGCATCTCCTTCCTTAGGTGTGTGGGGCCATCAGGAGAAGGGTTGTGGTACCAAGAAATCAGGCTGGGATCTGTCTGTAGTTGGCCAAAAGTAGGCTTCTATAGAGGGCTGCATGGCCTGAGTGGAACCACCAAGAGGGAAAGTTCCCCTGGAAAAGAAGAACTTGAGGTGGAGGGGCAGAGGTGGGAGAAACTCACAAATAATCAAATTTGTGAAAGGGAAACCTGCAAATGTGAAGGGCCATTTGTATTAGATAATGGCCAGGAGCCTTCCATATACTGTTGGACTTCAGATCCCGGTAGCCATAGCCAGCATAGCAGTGGGGGCTACAGTCTAAGAACGTCTGGAAGACTGCGTGATTCCTGCCCCCAGTCGCATAGGAATGAGGGGCAATGGGGGCAGTTTACCATGGGTGGCAATTTTTTGGGGGGGTATCCCAGCTTGTAGCCATGCTCTTGCATGCTGTAGTCCTGCCCCCTCACATTGCAGCCCCTCCCCACATACTGTGGCCATGCCTCCATGCACCGTAGCCCTGCCCCATGCATCGTGGCCACACCTCCACACACTGTGGCCATGCTCCCACCAGCCTTCTCTCTACGCATTCCCAGCTCCCTGACTGCCTGACCCTGATTTAGGCCCTAGTGATTAGATCTGTCAGTTTCCAATTGCTTTCTTCCAAGAGCTGGCCTCACCACAAGGACACTTCAGATAGCTGATTTGGGGTATCATGAAAATACAGCAAACTGAGAGCTAATGACTAGAATCCTGTTGGTTTCTTACACTTCTTAACTTTTCCTATGGAAAAGGTTGCCCATTTCTGCCCACTGGAAAACATTCTCATTCATTTATTTCAGCAACGCAGAAGTGGAGTTGCACATGCAGTGCTATTATGCAGGTAGGTGCATAATGGTACTGTATTGTAAATGTCCACACGTTGTACATCACCCATGGGCCAGCACGTGTGTTGGGGTGTGCATGCAGTTACACATTTACATAACACAGCCAATCAACATGAAGGTTCTGTAGCACAAACAATGCATTACTCTGCATTTGGAGATTTGTGCTATGCAATCACAATATTGAACCCAGCCCATTACACTGAACACTGCTTGTCATTGAAGGTGAGATGGATATGTGGGATTTTCTTCCCGGAGTAAAAAAATATTTTAACTGGACTTGTCAGCTACTTCACGCATACGTGCACACACGTACACATTTGCACCTTGACTTGGGGAGGACGAAGCATCATTTTCTGCAATACTAAGGAAAAATGTTTTGACCCACTCTCATGAGTAGCCTCGGAAATGGTGGGAAAAGGTGATCCCCCTAGGTTGTGCTTTTCTTCTGGCAAGAATACTGACTTGCAGCAGTACCTGGTATCTATAATTTCAGTGGGTTGGTGAATCAATTCTGGGTTCTAGTCTAAACTTTATAGGTATTGAGCTAATGACATGAAAGCTATCAGCTGCTTCTGATGAATTTCATTTTCTAAAAATCTCCAGATGTAGGAATTCATTTTTTAAAAATCTCGTTGGGCCATCCTGTACTCTTTAATATTTTAAAAATATACATTTTCCCCCGAAAACTAGAAAGCAACTGGCTATTTCCAGTTTTCTTTCATTTTTTTTTCACATTTTTTGAAATTTTTGGCAATTCACGCATTCCCTAGAGGCATATCATTGGTTCCTGGACCAGTTAATGTAGTTCATCCTGGCTCTAAAGGAGGAGGACATATATAGAAAGTACCACTAAGATCAGCCTCCTGCCAAATCTAGAGATTTGGATGGGACGTAAGAGAAGGTGATTCCTGCAGCTCTGGCTCACTGCTATCCATTTGTTTTTGTTGCAATCTCAGCTCATTGAATATTATCCTAAATTCTGGCCCTGGCATAAGCTGTGAGACATTTTCCCTTCTCCTCCCAAGAATAATTTAATGGTGTATAATGCGGTGAAATGGGAGCATTTCATAAGTGGACCTGTTAGGAGAAATGATGGGTTCAAGGACCTTGTGCCTGCCCGCTTCTTGATTAACTTGATATTAGCTGATTGCTCTGTTCTTCTCCGAGTTCTGAGGGCTTCGTTTTGCCGAGTGCTTTTTTTTAATATGCCCTTTAAATATCCCTGCCCTTTTGTTCTCATCAGTAGCTATTGTACCATTCTTTGCCTCCCCTTTCTCCCCTTTCTTTTGTTCTCCTTCCATTGAGTTAATCTCTAATCCAATTGCATTTCACGGTCATATAGAAGTTTATTTCAATTTTCTTTTACCCAAAGGTCATTCTCCAAGACTGATCTAGGACTCTTTCTTGTCTTCAGGAACCCTAGGAGTTTTCGGCAGAGGTGAGGGATGAGATCCTTATCGAATGTCAAGTTCCACTCATCAATACATGATTTCAGGCTGAGTGTTTGAAAACTAGCGTATTCAGAAAACCATTGTTCATGGTCACTTTTTTAAAAGGTTCTTTACAGGAATTACAGCAAAGCTATATCAACACAGGTTAAACAGTCTCTGGTCTTTTTATTGCGGTTATTGTGTGCCCTCAAGTCATTTCCGAGTTAAGGCAACCCTAAGGTGAACCCAGAGCCAATGTAGTGTAGTGGTTTGAGTTTTGGCCTGTGATCCTAGAGACCAGGGTTTGATTCCCTGCTCTGGCATAGAAACTCACTGGATCACAGTGTAACAGGAGGCTGTTCAGGGACTTTGGATTTCATTATCATTTGAACAGCCAATCATAACAAGAGTAGCAGCTCAGCCGGTAGATAAAATGAAGCAGAGTTGTTGCTTTTGCCTGTTGTGCCTAGAGAATTTTTTTTTAAAAAAAAGTCACTGCTTTACACATTTATGAGATTAGAAATATAGCACTATGAGATCATCAATTTAAAATAAATCTCAACAACTTGAAAAAGAAGAGGAAAGAACGAAACCCACTGTGTGATCTTGGGTGCATTACACCTTCTCAACCCCAGGAAAAACCTTGTGATTGGTTTGCTTTAGAGTTGCTATAAGTTGGAAATAACTTGAAGGCACACAACAACAACAAGCTGAACCTATCGTGGGCTTTTCTTGGCAAGATTTGTTCAGAGAGGGTTCATCTTTGCCTTCCTCTGAACCTGGGAGATTGTGAATTACCCAAGGTCGCCTGACGGGTTTCCATGCCTGAGCAGGGATTTGAGCTCTGTTCTCTAGAGTTGTAGTCCAGTGCTCAAATCATTGCAACACAGCGGCTTTCACTTATTCTTAACGAAAGGAAAATGACTTTGGAAGTTTTGATGGAAAGCAAAACAGAGTTTTTTCAAAGAAAAGCAGTTGGCGCATGTGCTTGGTTTATAGACATTGGTACGTGACTTACCCTTGACTCCAACTTATGGCAATCTTATCATAAGGTTTTCTCGGCAAGATTTATTCAGAGGAGGTTTGTCATTATATTCCTGAGAGTATGACTTGCCAAGGGCACCCAGTGGATTTGTAAGGCTGAGTGGGAATTTGAAGCTTGGTCTCCTACAGTCCTAGTGCAACACCCCAGCCACTATACCATGCTGATTCATTAAAATGGTGATCCAATTTAGTGTTTTCTTAGCAAGATTTATTTAGATGAGGCTTCCTCTAAACTGAAAGAGTGTGACGTGCCCAAGATTGGCCAGGAAGTTCCCATGGTTCAGCAGTGATTCTAACTCTAGTCTCCCTGAGCCCTAAACCAATGGTCAAACCACTACTCCACCCAGCTTTCATTATATGCTATATACATAGGATCGTTTTATTGGTAGTAAGTAAATCTGCCAGCATTTGAACATTGGATTATGACCTTGGAGAGCAGGGTTCTATTTCCCACTCAGGCATGGAAACTCACTGGCTGACGTTTGGTGTATCACAGACTCTCAGCCCCAGAAAACCTTGTGACACATTTCCCTTAGGGTTGTTATAAAGTCAGAAACGACTTAAAGACACACAAGAACAACAAACTCTGTTGTGACTCAGAAAAACCCAATTGATTGACCATAGAAATTTTACTGATGGACAGTGTGAATCTAAAAGTCTTTGCTGTTAGCTGCAGTGTCACTGAGGCACTGAATCTGACATGATCAGTAGTATGATTTTTGTTTGTTAAAGTTGCTATCCAAGATGTTCAGCCTGTTTTGGCAATTCGGTCCAGTAACTTAGATGGGAGCTTTAAAGTCTGTACTAACACCCAGAATGCATTCATCACCCCATGGACATTGGAGGTACCAGCTGCCACTAGACCCTAACTCTAGATGTGTTGCTTGCTGGGGTTATAACAGGGTGCAAGTTCAACGGCAAGCCAGGGGAGGAATGTCAACCCTGAGGTTCCTGATTTTTCCTCCCTCTGTACTCCTTGCAGTATCACAGCAGAAACTGCAATGAAACTATCTGCATGTGATTCCAGTGTTTCATCCCACTTTGCCTCCAGCAAAGATCTCTTCTCTGGGATCTTAAGAAATATATCTTAGTTCAGGGATGGGCAGTTTCAGAAGGAGTAAGAGTCAATGTTGTATCCTCAAGTTTAAGGGCTGCACCACTCTTGAAAATGTCCACAAACAGTGAAAGTCACAGAATCTTAGAGATGGAAGGAGTCATGACGGCCGTTTTGTCCAATTGCCTGCCATGTATCAACAGATGCCCTCTTGAAATATGCCCTGCTACCCCACTAGTACACCTGATCCCAGGGTCTACAATTTTAATATTTAATGTGATTCAACATGCCAGAGAGGTCAGCCGGATGAGCACACAGGCAGCAACAGTCGACCAATCGAGAACCAGGTCAGGCCAGTAAGATCCCCCATCATGTAGCCCCAAGAGACCTCATGCTGTGCAAGCCCACACTAAACAAAAGGTCTTCAGCTACTGAGGAGCCCACTTGAAGGGACTAGCATCTTCTCCCCAAGTTGAGCACCGATAGCAATAAAATCCTATCAGGCAAGGACCTTCTACATACATTCACACCACAACCCAATGCAACCGAAGATTCTGAAACTTTGGCAACACGTCGTAATCCTATCATGCAGAAAGGAGTTGCTATCGTGGAGCTTCTTTTCCGTTGCAACACCCATTGTTCTCCCCGGGAGAGGATTTACCCTTAAGGTACATTTTCCCCTACAAATAGTCCTAGTTTTTGAGAGTTTCTTTGGATAACTCCTGGTCATACCAGCAGACCGTTTCTCCATCAGTCGAGTAATCCCCTCAGCCCTCTCCGTGCTGAACTCTACTTTGTTCGCTGTTTTTCCCGGACCAAGGACTTCAGGAAAAGGTGCAGTACCACCCCCACTACGATCCCTTCAATATTTCCCCTATCCAGTTTCCACTCTTTGCTTCTTAATAGGTCTTGAGTGTGTGTGTGAGTGATTGGGTTGATGTGTGAGACTTTCTTTCAATAAAATCATTTATTGGACATCTTTGTTTGGTTTTTGGCTTGGCCTGACCCCTTAAAAACTGGGTAAAAAGAGCCTGCTAGGTTACCCTGCCTCTCGCTTTGCTATTGCTTGTGCTCTGTTGAGTTCCCATTCCCTACCACGTGGAGCACATTAAGGTGTCCCTCACAGGACCCCAGAAATCAGGGTAACAGCCCATCCAACCTCTGTTTGAAGACCTCTAAACCTGGAGAGTCCACACTTTCCAAGGCAAACTTTTCCACTGTTGAACAGCTCTTAAAGTAAGAAAGTTCTAATGTTTAGACGGGATCTTGGACTGTGAATCTGTTTGTTGGTGTTCTAGTCCTGGAGCAGAAGAAAACAAGCTTACTCTTTCTTCTACATGGCATTCCTTCAGATATTTAAAGATAGCTATCACACCACCTCTCAGTCTTTTCTTCTCCGAGTTAAACATATCCAGGTCCCTAAGGCTTTGTTTCCAGAACTTTGATCATCTAGATCACCCCTCTCCAGAAACATTCCAGCATATCAATATCCTCCTTGAATTGTCATGCACAGACTATTCCAGATAAATTCTAATCAAAGCAGAATGGAGTGGAACTGCTATTTCCCTTGATCTGAGTCCTTCAGTGCAAAGTCAAGATCACTATAGAAAGGGATAGAAATCAGTTTCTGAATTCTTTTGGAGGCCAAAACAGCTCCCCTGTAATGTTTTTGGATAAATTCTTTTTCCAGGGAGAATTTGCAGAAAACTTTTTTGTCTCATCTTGACAGTGGTTGTTGTCCTTGAAAATATCCCCAAAGGCACATTGATAGACCTAAGTGGACCGTGATGGCTGGAATCTTGTTATTGTATTACACTTATGGAAGTGCAAAAGCAGATGTGGAATGGCTGCATTCGATTCAAGATGATAGAAGTGTATAGTCAGCCCTCCACATTTGCGGGTTTGACTTGCACAGATTTGATTATTTGAGAGTTTCTTCAACGTCTGCCCCTCTCAATTCAGGTGCTTCTTTTCTGGGGAAATCTTACATCTCAGCAGCTCTGATCAGACCATACAGCCCTGTAAAAACCTACCTCTAGTCCTCCAGAGCACCACAAGCCCTCTTTCAATGCCACCTCACATCCAAGGAAGGAAATGGATAAGAAAGAGGAAGTATAGGGCCACCATGCTGATCCACCCGCTTTCCCTCTCCTTTCCTGGACCTGGTTTGGACCCTGGCTGCCTGGCCTCCCTATTGTGCCTTGGCCCCCTTACCAAAGACACACATATACATTTTGAGATTTGTGATTTTTCCACTTTTGCGAGGGTCCTGTTCCCCTAACCCTAACAAATATGGATGGCCAACTGTAGTTATAAATGTAGTGCCACTGCACTTGGATGCAAATTTGATGTGGATAAGCTTGCAAACTGGGCATGGATGTACATGTATGTATGGTGGTGCATTCATTTCTATTCAGCATGTTAGTGCACTTGCACAGTATTGCCATCCAACACAAAAGGTGCATATTAAATGCATAGCTCCATATGCGAAGATTTGCACTGTGCAACGCCAGTGTAGAATCGTGACCATCATCCCTTCCACTGCCCCTAGCAGAGACAATTCTTCAGGTCTCCATTCTCATTGAGTTGCTAGAAACTAGAAAAGTTTGTCAAATGAGGAACCATAACAGGAGCAGGCAGTCACGTAGGGATGTGGGGGCAGAGGAGCAATTTGCCCTGGGGTGGCAAAGTTTTTGGGGTGTCCCGGCCCTTAGCTGCATCCCTGCATGCCCTGGCCACACCCCCGTGTGCCCTGGCCGTGCCCCCACACACTGCAGCCACACCCCCATGCCCAGTGGCCACGCCCCTCATGCCATAGCCCCTCCCCTCTCACCCCCCCCCCACGCACTCCAAGCTCCTCCACTGGGAGCAGGGTATGCTACTTCCCATAATGCTACTTCTTTCTTTCCTTCTTTCTTTCTTTCTTTGTTTCTCTCTCTCTCTCTCTCTCTTTCTCTCTGTGAACAAATATCTGCTATTTTCTAACCTGTCAGCTTGCATCCCATCTCAGGTGACGAGAAGCTGTTTGCAGCTTTGACTGTCATGTCAGGTTATGTCAGCTGTGAAAGAATACTCTCTTCCCACCTCAATTTGTAACTTGCTCCTTTCCCAGGCCCTCAGAATTGGGATACAATGCAATCTGAAACTCATTTGGTAGAACATAAATGTATTTAGATACTTCCTGCCTTTGATTTCTTTCCCCTTCAATATTTAGAAAGGCTTTTCTTGATTTTCCTGTCTGGATTTTATCATCACAACACAGTTTACCCATGTCTTATCGATCTCTGCTTCTGAAATGCTTGGTGAAGCCAATTTTGAGTTTGACAGACATGTATAGTTCTGGGCAAGGTCATGGAAGGAGAGAGGATCAAATGAGCTTTGAAGAGGTCTTATTATAAGCGATTTGACCACTAGTCTGTTGGGACCTATTTGTAAAGAAGTAAAATTTACTAGAACCTATGTTATCATAGAGAGCCAGCATGATGTATTGGTCGGAGCATTGGACTAATACCCTGGAGAACAGGGTTCAATTCCCCAATAGGTCATGGAAACCCACTGGATGACCTTAGGCACATTGCACACTCTCAGCTCCAGAAAACTCCATGATAGGGTTGCCATAAGTCAGAAATAACCTGAAGGCACACAATGACATCATTGCTTGATATCATCAAGCCAGTGTGGCATACTGGTGTGAGTGTAGAACTGGGACCCTGGGAGACTAGGGTTTGAATCTCTGCTCACCCACAGAAACCAGCTGGGTGACCTTGGGCAGGTCATACTCTCTCAGCCTCAGAGGAAGGCAAGAACAATTTTTTTTGTCTATTTTTTTTTAAAAAAACTTTCTGTCCATAGGTCAATGAAGTAAAACACAATCACAGGATAACTTCATCAATTTTGAAGAAATGCAAATACATGTAGTAATATATGTAGTCCCTTCAGCTGAATATGGACATAGATTTATGGGCCATTGGTCTCCAAACACGTGCCAGCTGTCACTTTGATCCTATCCGCTGTAATAATTCTCAGATGAGACACTGGTTTTTGTTGGGAATTAGAGCTTCCCAGGGTGTTAGTCCTATTGGGAAATTCTATGGAAGCTAAAACTATAAGGAATCAGCCTTGTTTAGCAGAGTAGCAGAAAAAGCATGCCCAAATTTCGATGTGGGTTTTCTGATCTCAAAGTGACTAAGAAAACAAAAACAACACAGGTAGTTTCAGGCTACAAACTTAGAAAAGTTTACTAATGGCTTCTGTATTTACATATGCATTGGGAAACCTACATCCTAACTAGTTAATGAATAGATTGGTAATAGCTTCATTCTTAACTCACTATCTTCTTGATGGAGATGTGAAACATGGTCGGAGAGGAGAAAGAGGGAGCAAAAATGGAGGAGAAGAGAGAGAACTGAGAAGGGGTCTCTTTTTTTAATAAGACTGATCACGCAAGCAACAATCCTGGGTCACGTGATCTGACCACCTGAACACCAAAGGTATTTATGATCATGCATTTAAATGACATAAAGGCAAATGGTGAAGCTTTGGATGCAAAAGAGACAGGAAGCCCTATGCTAACTATGCCTACTTGCTCGAAAAACAAGATGCGAGAAGAGAGGATGCTGGAATTCTTCCAACGGTTTTCCCAAAGAGAAATTTCCTAACAGATAGTTGTTATATACTCCGAGAAGATTTGCTTTCTAGAAGCCCCAGTGATGTTTATAGGTTGAGAGGAATGTTGTTCTCCATCCTTCTTGCCAGTACTGAACCTACAACAATCTAACAGCAGCAGCACAGATGTTTGAGATATGGTCTCACCAGCATGTACAGGCTTCTCTGGGACCTCTTTAAGGATTAGACGGAACTCAAGCCAACTAATATAGGACTTGATACTTGCATATAGAGGCCTTTAAGTAACTTCAAGTATGCACAGAATTGAAAGCGGTCCTATAGGTCATTGAATTCAACCGCCTGCTCTGTGCAGGAACTCCCACCAGAGGAGGTACTGTTCAGGAATTACCATATTTGCTGGAGTATAAGATGCACCTGTGTATAAGACACACCCTATTTATACAGTGGCAAATACTATTTGCCGGTGTATAAGACACACCCCATTTTCAAACAGTATTTTTCAGGAAAAAAGTGAGCCTTATATGCCAGCAAATACAGTATATGAGGCCCCTTCCTTCCTTCCTTCCTTCCTTCCTTCCTTCCTTCCTTCCTTCCTTCCTTCCTTCCTTCCTTCCTTCCTTCCTTTAGGTGAATTATGAAAGTCCTGCTGGAATTTAAAGGGTTTTACCTACTTGCAGAATAATAATAAGGAGGGTACCAGCCTGTCTTCTCTGAGGCCATTTCTGCATGAGGTTGATACAACATAGTAGCGTTGAATCCTCACTCTCATGTCTGCACGTTGAACTGTTTTAGTGTCATAGTTTTCCTCATGGTTCTGCACATTTTCAGCTCCTACAATGGTTCAGTGTGATGCGAAACTGCTGTATGTGAAAACCGTAAAAACTCCAATGTAAATCTCCCAAATCGGTTCTGCTTCGGTTTACGCCTACATGCAGAAGTGTAGCATCGATTCACATCGCAGAAGTGGCTGGCTATGGGCGTTCCCAGGCTGTCCCTTACGTCATTTCCGTCCCTATCTCTCTCTGCGCATCAAAGGGCAAGCTGCCATCATTATTGTCTTCATGCATTAAACAGACAGTGGCAAGAGGGTGGATCTGGTAATGGGCTGTTAAGACTGTTTTTTTTGCATCAACGAACATATATACTTATGCACAAAAGTAGCAATGCAGAAATGTGTTGAAAATGTGTGTGTGTGTGTGTGTGTGTTTTAAAAAACAGAGCAACCAGTGATGGTAGGACAGGGTGAGAGAGGGGAATGGGAGTGGCCAGGGACTTGCTGTTGCGGATGCAGCAACTGCTGTTCTCCACAGTAGTACAATGTAAATGGGGTTTGGGGGGTGAAGACAGCACAGTTTCTGAATTGTAGTATAAAAACACCACTCTTGACATGTGGTGAGCTGCTCCTTGCCTCTCATGTGGAAATGGCCTGAGAAGGGAATTCCAGAAACTGGGGGCGCCACTGAGAAGGCCTTCTCCTATGTCCCACCAAACATATATATGAAGGTGACAAGATGGAGAGAAGGGCATCACCAGAACATCTCAAAACATGGGCAGGTCCATATGGGAGAATGTTGTTGTATGCTTTCAGATCATTTCTGACTTATGGCTAACCTAAGGTGAAACAGTAATTTTTTTTCTGGAGCTGAGAGTGTGTGCCACACCCAAAGTCATCCAGTGAGTTTCCATGGCTGAGTGGGGAATCCACTGTGGTCTCCAGAATCATAGTTTAATGCTCAAACCACTAGGGCATGCTGACTGTAAAGGAGAATATAGTCTTTCAATTTATTCATGTTACAATGAAGGCTAATAAAATCAAGGCCCAGAGCCTTTGGAAAATAATAAATGGTGTAACCAATAGTAAGAATTAATAGGATAACCTGAATAAATCAGATTGCTGGCTAGAGGATTCTGGGAATTCCATTTCCTCGAAAGTAACTTTTCGATATTCAGCTGTTCCATAAAAGTAAGTTCCAGGATACCCAGTGAAGCTTGCATCTCAGTAGTCATGCAGAGGACTGCAGTGAAAATTAATCATGGTTGAGCAGAGGACCTAATTCCAAGCCAGGGTTTTTCATGAAAGCAAAGTTGATTTATGACCATTTCAACAATACTTGAAAAATGACAAAATCATTTAAAAAACAAGGGGTGAAACATCCTATGTTTACTTCTGAAAGAAATCTCATATGGGGAAATTATCTCATTTTCCTGAAGTCTTTGAAAAATGGCTTTGTCACACATTTGCAAGGCGTTCTAAATAGTTTGATTTAGCTTTCCACAGCCCAGCTCGGCTTCAATGTTTTGGTCTACGTTCCCATAATCCTTGGTGACCATGGCCATTACTATCTGGGAATGATTGGAATTGTATTTCAACAGATCTGGAGGGACATATGTTAATGAATACAGAAACACAATACACATGTGCAGATATAGTGGTGATTGTAGAATATTATATTAAGGCCATTTCCGCACTAGACTGTTATAGTGCTATTATTCCACTATTATTCCACATCTTGTGGAATTCTGGGGTTTGTAGCTTAATGAGGGCAAAGAGCTCTCTGGCTGAGAATTCTAAATGCCCCTCCCTTAACCACAAACCCCAGGATTCCATAGGATGTTGAAAGTGGAATAATAGTACTATAACAGTCTAGTGCAGAAATGGCCTAAGTTCAATGTTTTTGCAAGTGGTTCTGATGGGTTAGAGAGTAGAATGGGGCAACATTTTTCTTCCATCTGCATTTTTAATCAAATTTAATTAATTCCTACTTCCAGTGCCTGGATCTGAAGGTATTGCACTTTGGATTGTGTACTTTTGCATATTTTGTAATGCAGATCTCAGTTGAAAAATGGATATAGAAATGAATGTATTTAGGGGGAAATTTTGTACAATATGCATATCTGAAGGGAAATCTTAGCTGAAATCCTGATGGTTAGTCCTGATTACGTACAAATGTCAGGTATATTAAGGGAACTTGTGTACCAAACTGTACATTTTAGAGAAAATTAATAATTGTGAAAGTTAGGGAAACAGTCATGCAACAATGCGTATCTTGGGGGAACTTGCAGATGAAAACTTACATTTATAGTTAGTGAGACTGGTGGGTTTCATATTACTGGGCTGACGAACCTGCTTTAAGTTTTAGGTTGAATTTTATATTTGATCCCCAAACCTATTCCAAAATATAAGTTCAGCACCTTGGATAACCTTTCTATAGTTTGGACTATATCCCAGAACTAATTCATCACCCCACTGATCTCAAAGACATCAGCACCATGGTGTGTTATTTGTGAACATATCTGACATGAAAACGTGCATTGTAAGGCCTGACCCTCAATAGAAAACAGGCTTGGAGATAGGAAGCTGCTTTTCTTAATGTATTAAATGTAATTAAATAGAATTATATTTGTATTATATTTGTATTTTTTTGAGTGTAGCCCCTGAGGATGGCCAACTCTGATAGAGGCCAAAAAGTATTGAGCTTTTTAAAAATAAATAAAGACAGCGACCATCAATCAGCACACAGAGCTCTGTCTTCTGTTTACCACAACTTGTAACATAAATCTTCAGATGCAGAGTTACACATTCACTGGGCTACACAATTGTCTGTTGAATGGCAACACTATGTGACTGAATGAAGACCCCAAATTTGAAATCAAATCTGCTACCCAAAGGCATGTGCATGGTTGTGTATTATGCGCCCCATGAGCAATGCGCATCAATGCACAATGTGCAGTGCGCATCCATGCACAACACACATCCATGGCCATTGACACCTTGAACTGAATAAAGCCATTCTGCGTGAAACAAAAATGTCCAGTGGCTTCTCTAGGAGAACTTACATATGCACGAAACAGCAAGAGGATTCAATCCTGCATCCATTTTCTATGGTGCTGGTTGTGGCGACGTAACAGCATCAGACTTCACAAATGACAGATTAACTGGTATAGCCCCAAGACTTAGAAACTGTCGCTCAGTGTCAAGTGTTACTGTACGCTAAGGACAGCTATTGCTTTTTGGTGCACTGCATCAGTCACAACCACAAGAAAATGAAACTGTTTTATTGAGAAGAAGGCTATAAAAATCTTAGCAAGGACCTGTGTTGCGGCTGCCTAACAGCTGCCAAGAAACAGCTGCTATTGATTACAAGCCTTGCAGCACCGCAGAGCTTTGATCCGGCCGCTATGAAAAAGAAAAGCATCCAGGCTAAATGGGCAGCTTCCTTGGTGTTCGTCTTCCACATGAATGAATCTGTTCTAATCCCTGGGAAGCAATTAAAAGAAAAAAAAAAAGAAAAAGAAAACACATCCCAGATTTGAGCACGTTACGTTGTTTCTGCACAAACTAGCACAATTTAACGGTTCTGGGAAACAGAACTATATACATTTCCATCCAGTGAGATTTGGTTGGAAGTGTTAGAGTCAGTTCTAATACCGCAGATAGATCAGAAGGCCAAGATTCTTCTAGTGGACTGGAAAGTACCACCATCTTAGTTACACAGGTCTGTGTAACAGGAGGAGGAGAAAAAGGTGGCAGCAGCATTGATACCCATAAGCTGGAATTCTGTTAGTGACATCCACACACACAAGATTTCCTTATGCATGCAAATGTCTTTTTTCAGGCCCTGAAGAAGGTGGCATGTCCTCCCTCACTCCTCAGTATCCAAAGCCCCTCTCATATACTGAAAAGTCCCCGAAGCTTCTTCACATGACCATTCTGTGCTTCCCAGTGAGCAGGCAGGCTCAGAAAAATATCTGGCTATGTCCCCACAGCCAGGTGTGAAATTATGACTTCACTGCTGAGATCCACCAGCGGCTTCCAGTGGCTTCAGTGCTTCTGTGATCATTCAGGGAAGTAGCCAGGAGTTTCTCCAAGCCTGCCTGCTCACTGATGAACATAGAATGGCTGTGTGGAGTTGTTTCAGGGACTTCTCTCTAAAGCAGAGGAAGGGTATATGGCTCCGCATAGCTTTGGTCCACACATGGATATTTATACTATGCTAAGGTAATGTAGGATTGAGGGCTGAATGTCAGAATGGGAGGGGTAATAGAAGGTAATGGTAGGAGATGGCAATGGGACAAGAAGGTAGCTGTTGCATCGGTTGTAATATTTAGCAGCAGTGGTGACATAAAGAACGACAGAATCATATTGCTGAGAAAGATGACAAGGGCCATTGAGTCCAGCCCTCTGCCATGCAGGAATACACAATCAAAGTGCTCCTGACAGATGGACATCCAGCCTCTCTTTATAAACCTCCAAAAAAGGAGACCCCATCACACTTTGAGGCAGCATATTTCACAGTCAAACAGCTCTTATCCTGAAGAAGTTCTTCCTAATTTTTATGCTGAATCTCTTTTGCTATAGTTTGAAACCATTGCTCTATGTCCTAGTCTCTGGAGCAGCAGAAAGCAAGCTTGCTGCACCTTCCCTATGTCATCTCTTCAAATATTTAAACATGGCTATCATGTCACTTCTTAACCTTCTTTTCTCCTGGCTAAACATACCTAGCTCCCTAAACTGCCTAGAACTGGACACGGTATTCCAGCAGAATAGAGTAGTACTATTACGCACCTTGATCTAGTCACTATACTCCTGTTGATGGGACCTGGAATCAAATTGGCTTTTTTGGCTGTTAAATCACACTGTTGACTCATGTTCAGCTTATGGTCTGCTAGGAATCCAAATCTCTTTCACATTACTGTGGTCAAGCCTGGGGTCTTCTTGTCATCCTCCAGATGGCAGCTCTGAGCTAGCTATTTCTTGAACCCCTGGCTCCAAGCATACTTAGCACCAGGCATTCAAGGAACAGCCAGCTCAGAACTGGCCTTTGGAAGAAGTGTGTGTCCAGTTCTTCCAGCCTCTGAAGCTGGTGCTCTCTGGTTGCACAAGATAATATGAGATACCTCCCTGCATGAGCACCAAGATATTCAGACCATTCATATTATGATCCTTTATGCAAGTGATTTGACATCAGTGGGTCCTGGGTGAAGCTCACTGTACATTCTTGAACTAGTTGCTGTCTCCCAACTTAGTCTACTTACTATGTGTGCATTAAGACTAAAATGCTCCCCAGAGTTTCTTGAAGGAAAAGAAGAATGTAAAGAAACAAAACTATCAGCTGTTCACGCAAGCACATTCTTCACTTAGGCCCTTTCCGCACGAGGCGAGGGAATCGCTCCGTGTGGTTACCTACTGCTTCTTCTGGGGTCCGAAGCAACGCGGACTGTCCCTGAAGCCCTTCTGCAGGGCTCCTCCTTGGTCCAGGGCGAATCGGAGCAGTGCCAGGTCTGCAGATCTGCACTGCTCCGGCTTCCAAAATGGCGGCTTCCGGTTTCCAAAATGGCGGTTCTGGCTTCCAAAATGGTGGCTTCTGGTTGGTCATGGGTCCCGAACAACCGCTGAAGCTCACCACGCCTAAAGCCCGCCCTCCGCAGATCTCAGGCTCGCATTGGTGAGAGCCTCTCAAGCTGCACAAGAGAGCAGGAACGCAATGGCGCATTCCAAGAAAATAAAGACCTGTTTTTTGCGGTCTTTAGAAAACATGCTGGAGGACCACTTGGGGTTGTTTTGGAGTGGACTGAGGTGCGCACCTCCGGTAAGTAGTCCGCTCCTAGTCCTCTCCTAGGTGCAAATGACCTCCATGAGAGGACGCACTGCCCCGTTCTAATTGCCTGGTGCGGAAAGGGCCTTAGATAAGTGGGGTCATTTCATATGTATGCTTGATAAATCAAACTACATTATGTGCAAAGTGCTTTAAAGAAGTGCAAAGAATAAAACAGCACAGGCGTAGCAAATGTGCAACCTTGCAGATGTTGGACTACAGCTCTCAACATTCACAGCCAGTCTAGCCAATGATGAGGAATGATAGGATTTCCAGTCCATCATGATCTGGAGAGCCATACATTCTCCGTCCCTGGTGTAGGAGTTCTACATAATTGAACCTCTTTTGTGATGGTTTCTGGAGCAGTAGCTTAGTTTGCTGCAGTAATACCCAACAGAGTTGTGCAGCTCCTTAAAGAGCAGAACATTTATTATAATACACACTTTCATGGACCAGAGAGCCCATTTCATCTGATGCACGGAATGTCACCCTGAGTTAATATAATTATGCACAGTATTGAGAAAACAGATGCTTCTTCTTTCATAATACTAGAACATGGAAACATCTACTGAGGATGAATGGTGAGAGATTCAGAATGGATGAAAGGGAATGCTTCTTTACACAGTGCACAATTAAATGGTGTAATTCACTGCTACCAGAAGTGGTGATGGTTACCAACCTGGTTGGCTTTAAAGAAGGATTAGATATAGTAAATTCATGGAGGATGGGCCCATCAATGGCTCTGGTCAGGGCAACTATGTATTACCTGGAGAACAATATATGAGAGACAGTACTCTTTAATAAATTGGTGCTGCAGAACACAAGATGGTGGATGGAGGCACTGATAACAGTGGGGTTTCTCACTGTGACTCATAATCCTGGAACATGGCACATTCATTGAAGCTAAATCATGGAAAAATCAAAACTTCTTTACACTGGAGACCATTAAACTGTGGGATTCATGATCACAGGATTCAATGATGGCTGCCTAGTTTGAAAGCTCTGAAGGGGAGTTAGAGAGATTCATGGAGGACAGGGCCATTAGTGGCTACTAGTCAGAATCAGATACTGGAACTATATATCACCTTCAGTATCTGAGATAATTTACTTCTGTATTATCTTAATAGAAAATGATTCAGTGGACATCTTCCCCAGAATCACTATTACATTTTGAACGTGTATGATAGAACTGTATGTGCAGTCTGATTTCACCAGCCTCCAAAAGCAGCAAGAGAGAATGGTTTCTACTGGAAAGAGTCTTATTGAATCTCAGGCCTTTTCTGCACAAATCTGGCTCAAAATGGCGGCTTCCAGTGTCTTCGTGGGAGTGGACCAACTACTGAGGCTGGCCATACCCACAGCCCACCCTCCGCTGATCACAGACTCGCATTGGTGCGAGCCTGCACATCTGCACAGGTAAGTAGGAATGCAATGGTGCGTTCCAGAAAATGTAAAGACTGGATTTTTCCAAAGTAATAGTCCCCACCTAGTCTGATCCAAGGTGCGGACGACCTCCATGTCAGGACGCCTTGGCCCGTTTTAACTGCCTCGTGCAGAAAGGGCCTCAGTTCCCACACGTTCCAAGTTCTTCATCCTCTTTTTCTCAGCTATAAGACCAACCATTACATCTGGGGTGGGGAAAGTGTGGCTGTGTGTTGTTGGATGACAACTCTCATTAGCCCTGGGCAACATAGCCCATGAAGCATGATGGGAACTCCAGCCCTAGCAAAAGACAGAGCACCCAGGCATCCCATTCCATCCATGCTTTATAGCCATCCAGTTCCACAGTTGTTCCCTCTCTAAAGAAGCATTGGTGAGTCCTACTAGCTAGTTAGCCATCTATGGGCTTAACGGTTGCACTCCACAAAATTGCAAGATAAAAGTAAGTCCCTGAAGCTAAAGAACTTCTAAAAAGTAGACTAAATCATAATATATTCTGTTATTAAATAGAAAAAGAAACAGTGTCAGATTGTATTCCCCTTGCCAGCTCAGGTTTCTAGTCTGTCTGAGGGAATCTCACTTTGCTCCTTAGGGAATGGCATGTAAAATTTCATGTCCTTTGACTGGCTGTTCTTGTGTTCATGAGAGAAACCACTACTTTGTTGGCTGCCCCTGTCATACCAGCAATGGTCTCCAATTATTGTGAGAGGAGTTTATGAAATCACCATATCTACTTCTGCTATGGCAGTAGTCTACCCTCGGTGTTTCAAGATTACCTCCCCCCACCAGAACTTAGAGGAGTCATAGTTCCAATAAATTTTTCCTGGAGCATGTTATGAGATCTATAAAACACACATATTCACTCATTCTTTTGAACTGCTGGTAGTGCTAACCTTTGGGTCATCTCATTTTATAGTTTAAAGTTTCTTTCCAAGATGGATATTATCTCATGCTCTGACACCTTTGTTCTTTTATTGACCTTGGGATCAAATAGCCATGTAGCTCATATTTCTTGTCATCTCTCTGGAATATTTGCATTCCTTTCTGAGCTCTTGTGCAAGACCCTTCTCCCCCCTGAATACTGAAGGTTTATTTTATCTAGCCTTCTACACAGCAGTGTTACAACCTCTTCTTTCTGTTGTCCAGGGTCTATAAAAAATTCAAACTGCTGGGTTAGGAGCTCTCACCAAAGGCAAGTTTAAAAACATTAGATGCCTTGATTGAAGTATAGTCAGTATATTCAGCTTCTTGCGTCTGTCCCAGGATAAGAAATCTTGTTCTCAAATAGAGAACTTGAGGCTGAACTTCCCTGAAGGGCCTCCTACTCTACTCCTGGTTCCAGTGTTCCCCTCACACTCCCAGGGATACAACAACAACAAACTTAGAGAAGGCCATTGGGGAAGAGAACTACTTTCCCCAACCAGGCTGAGAGGATGTCAGTACCAAGAAGTACAGTTAAGAGGCTAGAGATTCCAGGCTTCTCAGAAGGAAGATTTCTCAGTGGATTTAGAGGGCTTTTCAAAGAGTAGAGGTCTCCTCAAGAGAAGCCTTGAACAATGGACTAAATGCATGCAGTTGATTTCCAGCAGGGCTCTGGAGGATCAAGCTACTCAAACTTTCTGTTCTGACCTTTCTTCTGTTGGAACTATACAGGGGTAATCTCTTTCTAACCCTGCTGCTTGGTGAACCATGCCTGCTCCTGAGTCCTAGTTGCCAGTATAATTGTTTCTGAACTAAACTTCTTCCTGATCTACTTCCTCTATGCTTAATGATGATAAACAACTATGATGAGTTGGGAGGGGCAGGTTTCTCCATCTGGGACCATTTGGGGCTGCATGCAGTCCATGGATTACCAAAAAATGCCCCCCTCAAAAAAAAAAAAGGAAGGAAGGAAGGAAGGAAGGAAGGAAGGAAGGAAGGAAGGAAGGAAGGAAGGAAGGAAGGAAGGAAGGAAGGAAAAGAAAAAAAGAAAGAAAGGGAGTGAGTGGCTGAAATTCCACTTATGCTTTTGGAAAGCAGTTTTTTTGGTGTTGAATAATGTAGGTGGACCCTGCAGCCTATTGAAAAGATTAATTATTGGGGTCTTCCAGGAAAGACACATTACTTTTTTTTCTGGTTGGAAAAGAAAAGCAGAATGGGGAGTCTCAAGGGGCTAAGGGCCACCAAAACAGCGCTGGGGTGGTATGCATCCAATGCTTGGTGCATATGACCTCATTTATGGTCCTGACTCTGTCTTTGGATTATGCTTTCAAGTAGACTTCTTTCCCATGTTCGACCCTGGATAGTCTTTGGATTTACTCAGCCATGCATGGCAACTTCTAGGCCACTCCAATTGTTCCTATTTATGAGGAACAACTTCTATTTATTATTATCTATCCCTTAAAAATAAATTCATGCACTTCCAAGGTCTTCTAGTTCCATCCTTTACTGATGCAGGACATCTGCTGCTATTGCATCCCTGGAAGTAGGGAATCCAACTTCAGTTTTAAAAACTCAAATGAAGACTCCAAAGTAGGCCTTTCCATTGCGATACAGCTTGTATTGTCAGAAAGATCATCTTGATGTTTACTGAGAATCTCCTTTTTTGTAGTTTGAACCTGTTGGTTCAGGTTCATTTGTGTTGGTCTGGAACAGCAGGGAACAAAAGCACTCCATCATCTCTGTTGGGGTGCACAGCCTCCAGACTTTTAGGGGACACACACACTGCTCCTTGGACTTTGGGGATCACATCTTACTTTGGGAAAAAGGAAAGGTATCTCAGGACCTAAAACATGATGGAGGAAGTGTGGTAAAATTATCTCCTCCACCCAGTGTTGTGCAAGGGAATTTTTTAAGTGCGAATGGTATGGAATAATAAAAAAATTGGAAGGGTTGATCAGAGAGCCAGCATGGTGTAGTGGTTTCAGTCTTGGACTAGGACTCTGAAGACCAAGGTTCAAATCTCCACTCAGTCATTGAAACCCTTGGGCAAGTCATACTCTCACAGCCTCAGAGGAAGACAACAGCAAACTCCTTCTAAACAAATCTTGTCAAAAAAACTTCATGATAGGTTCACCTTAGGGTTGCCATAAGTTGGAAATGACTTGAAGGCATCTGACAACAACAACAGTTGGAATTGACTAGAAGGCATGCGACAACAACAACAACAGTCAGGGGCACCAAGATACAGTGATGCTGTTGGGGAGGGGGGAGTTGTATTGCAGGGGACATGGGACCCAAGGCTTGTTCTTTATCCACCTTTGGATAGCCCTTCATATGTTGGAAAATGAGCAAATTTACTGAAATTCACAATAGCAATACATTCTTCACTCTTTCCACTTTACTTTCTCTCTGTTCTGTCTACTTCTTCTCCTTCCTCTACCTTTCTTTCTTGCTGGTCTTTCTCTCCACCCACCCTAGTGCTTGCTCTAGTTTTCCCTCTCTTCACTCTCCTTTCACCTCACTTTTGCCAGAGAACAGCACAGGGGTCTTTCTGTGGGTGGCACCATGTAGGTCGTATAGACGCTCTGTGTAAAAATGAACATCTCAGGTCTGCTTCCAGATTAATCTCTAGGGATGCTTAGAGATGGCTGCTCCTGAGTGACTGAAGACAGTATTTCAGGCTACAAATAGTAGGTTGTTAACATAATGAATCCACATGAAAAACTGTTAAAAAGGGAAGGAAGGCGTTGCTTGGGTAAAATCCCCAGTCATATACAGATTGGTGTGGTCCTTAGAAAGATATATTCCAATGTGATAGAAGATACATCTAAAAAAAAAAAAAGACTGAGCATGCTTCTAGGCTCAAACTCTTTTCCAGTGTGGATTCCAGACTGAGGTTTCTGTGAACAAATAAAATCACGTTATTACTTGGCATTGCTTGGGTGAACTCCATATGTGCTGGTGATGAGGATAAACTGGAAGCAGCAGTTTCATCTGGTTTTTCAGACAACACAGCTGTTTATGGGACATGTCAGCCTGGAGTTTGACGCCACCTGGGACTTGGTTCAATATGCAGAGGGGCTCTCTCAGTACTTCACTGCTAATGATATTGATGATGATGGTGATGATGATGATGATGATAGCAAGAAGCCTGCAATTTTGATGAGTGTTTCTGGAGCAAAGACATCTGGCTTAATTAGAAGCTTGGTACCCCCTAAAAAATTCAGTGCCAGAGCCTTTGAAGAACAAATTGAAATGGTCTGAAATCATTCCAGCTCCATTCCACACTGGAGACTGTGCAATGCTTTAAATTTTAACGTCATCTTGCACCGATTTGGAATGTCTAGTAGTTTTCCATTGCGAAATTGCATTGCCTCTAGTAGTTTGGGACAAGACTTGGCTACTTCCAGATGATGATTTACTATGGAATTGCCACATTTCCTTTATTCACATGGTATGGGATTGCTGCACACTTTGAGAAAAAATGGTGGCTATTTCCAGATGGTGATTTATTATGGAATCACCATGGTTCTTTCATTCACATTTTATAGAATTTCCATAAAGTATCCTCATTATCCATTTATAATTTTATTGTGGCTTCCCAGTGCTACTTCCGTTTTTTTTTCTTTTCATAAAGCTCTTCTTAAATAGAAGGAAAAATGACACAATCTCTACAGGTATAGCTGTGTTAGGTCTCATTACTACTCTGTTGTTGTTTCCAAAAAGGGGGATTCGAGCTGGTACGGGCAGTGACATTCTGAGCAGGAATCTTTGGTATCTATGTTAAAAAGTAGTAAAGTATTTCCAGTTTCTGGGTACAGTGGTGAAAACTGGACAGTGAAGAAAGCTCACAGGAAGAGAATCAATTCATTCGAAATGTGATGCTGGAGGAGACTTCTGAACATACCATGGATGGCCAGAATGATCCAACAAAGGGGCTCAAGAGCAAATCAAACCTGAACTCTTTTAGAAGCTAAAATGTCTAAACTCAAGCTATCTTACTTTGGACCTATCATGAGATTCCATGACTCATTAGAAAGGACAACAATGCTTGGGAAAGTGGGAGGCAGTAGGAAAAAGAGAAAGACCACGCTACAGGTGGACAGACTCAATCAAAGAAGCCACAGTTCTGAATCTGCAGGACCTGACCAGGGCTGTTGATAACAGGTTGCCTTGCAGGTGTCTCATGGAATCATAGAGTTGGAAGGGGCCCTATGGGCCATCAGGTCCAACCATCTGTTCAGTGCAGGATCTCTAGCTACAGCATCCCCCAGCAAGCAGTGGCCAGCCTCTATTTGAACACATCCAGAGGGGTGGAGATTTTACATCATCTCTCTAGATAATTGATTTCTTTACTGAACTGCTCCCACTGTCAAGAAGTTTCTTCTAATATTCAATCAACAGCCACTATCCTGCAACTTAAACCATTACACTTAGTTCTATTTTCTGAGGCAGTGGAGTACAAACCTGTACCCTCCTCTCTGTGGCAGCCATTGAAGTATTTAGAGAGTACAGTCATGTCACCCCTCTGTCTTCTCTTCACCAAGCTGAACATGCCCAGGTCCCTCAACGTTTCCTCATATGTTTTGTTCTTCATACCTATCATCCTGATTGTTCCTCCCTGAACTTGCTGCATCTTGTCTATACCCTTAAAACAAGGTAACCAGAATGAAAAGCAATATTCCAGACGAGGCCTGATCAGCAAAGAACATAATGGGACTATTGTTTCTCTTGATTTGGAAACTATGGTTCTGTTAATGCAGGTTAAGACAGCATTTGCCATCTTTGCTGCAGCATCACATTGCTGGTTCATGTTCAAATTATGATTAACAATAATTCAAGGTCCTTTTCACATCTAATGCTGCTGAACCACGTATCCCTCATCCTACATCCATGCATTGTTTTTTTTTTGGCCTAAATGTAGAATTTGCCTTTGCCTTTGTTGAATTTCATTTTACTAATTTCAGCCCAGTTTGTTAGGTTATCAAACTTTTATTGAATGTTGTTCCTATTTTTGAATGTGTTAGCTACACCCCCCAGTTTTGTATAATCTGCAAATTTAGTAACGATTCACTTCTTCCACCCATATCAGTCTTGATTTTCAACCCAGATTCCTTACCATGGTCTCTGCTGATGCATGGAAGTACACAGCCTGCTTTTTTGCAGGTGGGGGGGGCAGACCAAAACAAAGTAAAACTCTGTGCATTGGTGTATGGATATCTAAAGTGTTGTTTGTTCCCATCTTTTATTTTACTGCAAGTTTTACTACTCCTCCATTTCTCTCCCTCAGGTTTTCCTCTACAATTCAAGTCCTTGTGTTTAGAGCTTGCTTTTGGACAGATGTTTAAACTATCATCTCTTATTCCCTAAGGATTTAGTTTAAAGCCCTCTTAATCAGATTTGCCATGCTTTCCTCAAAGACACTCTTCCCATTCTTCATGAGATGTAGCCCATCTGTAGCCAGTAGCCCTTTGTCTAAGAAGCAAAGATGATGGTCCCAGAAGCCAAACCTCTTCCACAGACACTCTCTGTGTCAGTTATTCACTTGCCATATCTTCCTGTCCCTGTGTGGTTCTCTATCTTCCACTGGTAGAATTGGAAAGAATACTTCCTGTGCCTGTAAACTCTTCACTTTCCTGCCCATGGGTTTCATAGTTCAAGATGATCTGCTTAAAGCTGTTCTTTGCAGTGTTGTTGGTGTGCAAAAAGGAGTACAGCTCTGTGTTTTTGATGAACTTTGATAATGTGTAGATGATGTCCTGGATATACATGCCAGGTAAACAGCACACTTCTCAGTTCATCTTGTACGTCAGGCAACGGGGGCATCTATCTCTTTTGTTTCCTCCCACTTTTGAATTTTGCACATTGTAGGAAATTCTGATCCATGCAGAACTTTTCATCTATCCCCAATGAAGAGGTGAATCTGTTAGTTTCACTTCCTTCCAGATGTGAATTTTGCTAATCTTGATCAAATACAAAATGAGATTTAGTTCTCACCCAACCCCTCTTATTACCTTAATAATGGTCTGAGATAGTTCTGTTTTCACGTGCCTTGGATTCAAGTTTGCTATATGAAGTATGGAATGCAGCCTCCAAGAGACAGAGAGTAGAAGACATGTCTAATGGTTTTATGTCTCCTCATTTACTCAGGCAAACAAAGTCATGTGCAGCCAATATACACAGCCATCATAGATCACGCCGCGCAATTCTATTATCTTTTGTGAGAAATAAAGCCAGTTCCATTTGTATTTGTCAATAAGCACACAACCAAACACACATGCTGGGCCAGACGTTTGTTAATTGAAGGCAGTCCATTGCCTTGCGGCTTTATCTTGACTTTCCAAATGGTCCAGCGGCAGCTTAAATGACTTCCTGTGTTTAAGAAGCACTGTGAAGTGAACCATGTGTCATTTTTATGAAATCTTCTTCACGGAATAACAATGGCTGTACTGTGACATTATGTTCGTTCTGTTTCCCTAACAACAAAATTACTGGATGTAATTTGAAAGCCAAGGGAAGAGGAGGAGGCGTAGAAAGATTACCATTTCATCTGAGTTCACAAGGCCTTGCTGGCCACAACCCTACTCACTTAGCTTTTATCCAAGCATGTATAACTTTCAGCTTATTGTCTGGTAATCCATGATCCCATACACTTCAACTGTCCCAGTTTAGCAAGGACACTCCCAATTAATCCATTGTCATCCCACATTATCAGCTGCTTTTAAACTGTCCTAGTTTCTCTCTCCTCCCACCTTCCTCCTTTGTCCTTGGAGTACTTCAATTATTGCAAACTGGACTTGAAATACAAAAATAGCTTGTGCTCCATAAACTCAGCAGACGGGGAGAGGAAAGGAGGGTTGGAATCCTGCCCTTCACAGTAGGCTCAGGAAAAGCAAACTGCTACAACCTATCTGAGCTTGCCAACTTTGACCACACTCTGATGCTGCATAGTCACGGGTGGCCCAGTTTTCATCTGTGAATGGCTAGATATGTGATCCTTCTGATAAAACAGTACAGTCGGCCTTCCAGATTTGTGGGTTTCACTTTTACAGATCTGACTATTTGTGAGATTCTCCAACCCTGCCCCCCACCCCCAAGTGCTTCTTTTCTAGGGGAACCTTCATCTCGGCAACTCTTATCGAGTCACACAGCCCTTTAAAAACCTGCCTCTGGTGCTCCCCCTCCTCCACCAACTGCTGCCTGGCCAGCTAAGGATGGCTCACAGCCTGATTTCACAGCACCACAAACCCTTTCCCAAAGCACCCCCCCCCAAAAAAAAAAATGAAGGAAGGAGATGGGCAAGAGAGAAGTATAGAGCCACCATCCCGACCCACCCCTTTTCCCTCTCCTTTCCCTAAGCTGATTTGGACCCTGAGTGTCCCTTCTCCCCACCATGCCTTGGCCCCCTTTCGACAGACACGCAGACACACACACACATTTTGATGTTTGTGGTTATTCTACTTTTTCTGGGATCCTGTGCCCCTAACCCTAGTGAACATGGAGGACTGACTGTAATGGCAAAAACTCCAACATAGGCCATTTCCACATTATACGCCAGTAGCACATTGTGCTGTTACTACCCTGGCATTGCCACTTGCATGATGCTGTCGGGTTAGGAACGCTCTTTTCCACACCCTTCCATCTTGAGCGAATGAGTAGTAGTATTGTCACTGATGTTCCTATCGCACTACAGTGTCCTTGGCCGCTCCCTTTCCCCACCATCACCCCCATTAGTCATTTGTCTTTTGTTTTTGTTTTTTGTTGTTTGTTTTGGTAAGCTGTACCAACTCAGCAATGTCATCATGGCAGGACACACCGGTACACTAATGCATTTTCACTGTATAATGCTTAAGTATTTAAAAAAAAAAGTTTTAACTCAAAGGAGGACTTTAAAATAAACACAGAGAGGTGATAGATTTGGAAGGGAAAAAAAAAGTAAACTGCAAACCCCAGAATTCCACAGGATGTTGAAAGTGGAATAATAGCACTATAACAGTCTAGTGCAGAAATGGCCTGGGTTATACGGTTATAACTTTTGATCCATAGACCTTTTCAGCACAGGAAAATCTTGATAATTCTACCTCCAGAGACTTTTAGGGAATGTGATTTTCCATTTAATCATAATTCGCTTATCAATTGTTATTTGAATCATAGAATCATAGAATCATAGAAATGTAGAGTTGGAAGAGACCACACGGGCCATCCAGTCCAACCCCCTGCCATGCAGGAACACCCTCAAAGCACTCCCGACAGATGGCCATCCAGCCTCTGCTTAAAAACCTCCAAAGAAGGAGACTCCACCACACTCCGAGGCAGCATATTCCACTACTGGACAGCCCTGACCGTCAGGAAGTTCTTCCTGAGGTTCAGGTGGAATCTCCTTTCCTGCAGCTTGAATCCATTGTACCTTGTTCTGGTCTCTGGAGCAGCAGAAAACAAGGCCTCTCCCTCCTCTACATGGCATCCCTTCAAATATTTAAACATGGCTATCATGTCTCTCTTAACCTTCTCTTCTGCAGACTAAACATACCCAGCTCTCTAAGTTTATCCTCATAGGGCATGGCTTCCAGGTCCTTCACCATTTTGGTCGCCCTCCTCTGGACCTGCTCCAGCCTGACCATGTCCTTCTTGAATTGGGGTGCCCAGAACTGGACACAGTATTCAAGATGAGGTCTAACCAAAGCAGAGTAGAGTGGTACTAGTACCTCCCTCCATCTAGACACCATACGCCTATTGATGCAGCCGAGAATTGCATTGGCTTTCTTGGCTGCCGCATCACACTGCTGACTCATGTTCAGCTTGTGGTCTATTAAGACTCCTAGATCCCTTTCACACGTACTGCCATCCAGCCACGTGTCCCCCATCCTATATTTCTGTATTCCATTTTTTCTACCTAAGTGTAGGACCTTACACTTCTTTCTGTTGAATTTCATTTTGTTAGCTTTTGGCCCAGCTCTCCAATCTATCCAGGTCATTTTGAATTTTGATCCTGTCCTCTGATGTATTAGCAACCCCTCCCAATTTGGTGTCATCTGCAAATTTGATGAGCACGCCCTCTATTCCTTCATCCAAGTCATTGATGAAGATATTAAACAGCACTGGGCCCAGGACAGAACCCTGTGGCACCCCGCTAGTCACTTCTCTCCAGGATGAAAAGCAGCCATTCGTGATCACCCTTTGGGTTTGGTCGGTCAGCCAATTACAAATCCAACTAACAGTAGCCCTGTCCAGCCAGCATTTTACTAGCTTCTTTGCAAGAATGTCATGGAGAACTTTGTCAAAGGCCTTACTGAAATCGAGAAATGCTACATCCACAACATTCCATTCATCTATCAGGCTAGTAACTCTATCATAAAAAGAGATAAGATTAGTCTGGCATGACTTATTTTTGAGAAATCCATGTTGACTTCTTGTGATTACCGCAATGCTTTCTAAGTGATTAGAAACTGACTGCTTAATGATCTGCTCCAGAATCTTTCTGGGTATTGATGTCAGGCCGACTGGGCGATAATTATTTGGATCCTCTTTTTTTCCCTTCTTGAAGATGGGGACAACATTTGCTCTCTTCCAGTCTGCTGGAATTTCTCCTGTCCTCCAAGATTTCTCAAAGATTATAGCAAGTGGTTCCGAAATGACCTCTGCCAGTTCTTTTAATATCCTAGGATGCAATTCATCTGGCCCTGGAGACTTGAATTCATCCAGTGTGGCCAGGTATTCCTCTACCACCTCTCTACCTATTATGTGCTTCATTTCCCCTACTTCCTCACCTGCTCCCCAACCGCCAGGTTGAGTGCTTGTATCCTTCTGGGAAAAAGGATACTTGTTGTTTGCTGCTTGTTGTTGTTGTTGTTGTGTGCTTTCAAGTGGTTTCTGACTTATGGTGACCCTAAGGCAAACCTATCACGTGGTTTTCTGCAGCTGAGAGTGTTTGACATGCCCAAGGTCACCCAAAGGTCACCCAAGGTCAAAGTTAGCAACTGGACCTAGGGTTATTTGTGGTTTCCATGTCAGTGAGATAATGAGGTCCTTTCTGCAACTCACCTTTTTGCAGAGCTGGGGTGCGGGGATCATGCAAGCAGCCTCTTCTGAGAGGCTCGCATCCTAGTTCCTTCAGCTCTGCAGCTGCTGTCTGTTCACGCGAGAGCCCCTCCTCTTCCTTCTGCAGTGCAGCCTGGGAGTTTCCCAGGCTGCGCTGGGGCAGGAAGTGCAAGCGCCATGGCTCCAGAGCTCCGCACACACGGCAAGTGCGTGCGGGGCCCCAGACCAATTTGCAATCACGCACCATTTTCAGCTCACAGTCGAAAATGAAATAGTGCATGGTCGGCGCCTTTCAGCCCCTGGAGCATCAAGTGACTGCGAATGTGTCATGTGGACCGCTCCCCGCAGTTATGTGATGCTCCAGGGCCCTTTCGCATGGCAAATGCCATGTAAAAAGGGCCTGAGTCTGTTCCACGTTTTAGAGTAAAATTTGAAGGAACAATTCAAATTGTCGTATCTCAAATTGTTGTACCTCTTGGACATGAGGTTAAGCACCTTTGACAACTCATTTAAAGCATTTAAAACCCAAACCAGATTCATCATCCAACTGGCTCAGAAGCCTCCAAGCCCCCACTGCTTGAAAAAAAAAACTGAACAGACTCTTGGGTTGTCCAGTCTATCCTCCTGGCCATGGTGATTTATATTGCATTGCTGTTCAAATTATAAGAATTATTTCCAGACTATGTGCAGATCTGTATCCCCTGTTGTATTTCTCTCTCTCTGCAATGCATTTTCTGGTTTAACTGATGCATAAGTGGCCACCCTACTATGACCAGATCTGTTGCTTCTAGCCCTTTGTCACTTGTATGCATAATCAACTGCATGACCTCTTACCCATCTGTAACCACATTCCCTTCCCCTAACCTGTCCATGACTGAACTAAGCCTTGTATTGAACCCTGTCTTGGAGCCAGACCAAGATCTGCCACAGTGAAATGTATGTATCTGAAGTGTGTACAGCATTGTGAACTTTTATGCAGTATGTAATATTCTCTGTGCACTGCTGATATAGCAATAGGATTTGGAAGCATTAATTTAAAAGATAATGTGTTGGTTGTACTACTATTACTACTACCACTACTACTAATAATAATAATAGAGTAGCACAACTCATTCACAATACGTTACTTATGTTACCTGTTTTTGAAAAAGGACATCAGTCCAAAATACAATCATATCCCCAAATTCTCACAAATAACTCCCCACAAATAATTATTTCAGGAAAGAGTATGAGTTAATAGTTGTATCTGATGATCTTAGTAGGAGCAGCTAAACAGCAACCAGTCTCAAGCCCACACATTCACACACAGGACCTAGTAAAGAAAGAAGCAAGCTTAGACCACTTCTGCACTAGCCTGTTATAGTGCTATTACAGTCAGCCCTTCCCATTTATGGGTTTCACTTTTGCAGATTTGATTATTCACAAATTATTTGTTGTCCCTTCTGCTGCTTCCCTATGCCATTTTTAATAGGGGCTGCAAGCCTTGTGAGACCGAGACACTGAGAATGAGGCTCATACGACCCTACCAAAAATGGTGTGGTGCACCAGTGGAGGTGGCAGTTAGCCTCACCAGCCAGCCCCTTCTGCCTTGTGAAGGAACCCTGATGCCCCAAAGGAATCCATGGTGGGCTTAATATGGTGAACATACTTTTATGTGTGTGTTATAACATGGTTTGGGAGAGCCTAGAGTTACTCACGGATTTTCCACTTTCATGAGGGTTCTGCACCCTAACCCTAGTGAATGTGGAGGGACGACTGTATTCTGCTTTCAACATCCTATGGAATCCTAGGGTTGCAGTTTACAGAGGGGCATTTAGAATTCTCAGACAGAGAGCTCTTGGGCCTCAGTAAACTACAAACCCTACAAACCCCAGAATTCCACGGGATGTTGAAAATGGAAGAATACCATTATAACAGTGTACAGCAGAAATGGCCTAAGCCTCCTTTGTAAAACATATTAAGTAGCAATACTTTCATATTACTTGTGCATAATCAAATGCATGATCTGGTAGAGAACAATGGCTCCATCCTCGAGTGATGAAGAAAGATTCAAGGTATGGAAACTACTTAACTAGTGGAACATGATCAACAATGTAAACTGTGCCTAAACTCCTAGAAAATTGCCTGCAAACACTCGATTGACTATATGCAAAGGTTGCTGACTCTAATACTGGGGTGCGTGGAGGCTTTTGTCAGTGGTGGGAGAGCACTTAGAGGAATAAGAGAATAGGTAGACTTTCTGAAAAATAAAAGCCACTCTAAGATATGTAACTTCCTCTTATACAATATTACAGAGTATATGCATGTAATGCCTAGTGTTATTTTCCAGTCTAAAATTGCTGTTCTAGGAAAATAATGAACATTATGCATTAGGCATCAATTTTTCCAGCTCCACCTTTAGTAATGAAGGCACTGACTAGACGTCTGTGATTATGTTGCATAGTTGCAATCAACCATTTGGTGTTCCACTTCTCACGTCTCATGGCTACCATGAAAGAACAGACGGTTCGTAATTGGTCAAGTTAAAAGCCAGCCACCCTCCATTGCCTAGTTATTTGGAACCTGCTTTTGAAAGCCTTTTATGCTCATGAGTCATGAAAAGCACAGGCGTACCTCTTAAAGCACACAGAAGTTTAAGAATAAACAGGACTCCGAAGAGTGTCACTAGTAAGAGCTGTGTGCTAAGGATGTAAATCCTTGACTATTTTGTCCTTACATGCAAGCTTGAATAATTAAAGTGGTTTTATCACCACTGAAGAAAACCAATATTCTTCTGCAGTATCCTCCTTATACTTCAATCTCCTGAAGTGCTGTGCGGGAACTTATTCTGCTGAAAAACAAAACAAAACATGTTTTCACGCACAGAAAATAGATTTCCTGTATAGGAACAGTGTGTTCTCTACAGGAAACATTGTTCTCTCTACGGAAAACCCATTTTTTCTGCACAGAAAACGGGGGTTTGATGCAGAAAGTGTGTTTTTCTCTACATAATTCCTTTTCTTTTTTAAAAAAACTTTTATCTTAAAATATGATTCACCATTGTTTAAAAAAAAAATACACTTTTGTTACACTAAGCAGGAAAAGAGTATACATAAACATACTAAAAGGGAACAATTTAAAATATTCCATATACAATATTAGCATGAAGTCAGAGCCTCCCTACAAATATATTGCAAAATATGTTCCTAGTTTATTCAGTGAATCTCACTTCCTAGGTTCATTCCTTTCTTCTTTGGCCATTTCTGCACTATACATCATTAGTGTGTTGTAGTGCTGCAATCTCAGCATTGCCACTCCCGCAGTGCTGTTGGGTTAGGAACGCTCTTTTCCTCACTCTTCCGCCTTAAGCAGATGAGTAGCAGTATTGCCACCGGTATTCCTTCTGCACTACAGCATCCTTGGCCACTCCTTTTCCCTGCTGTCACCCCACCCCACTGTCCTTGACTGACTGTTTTTGGAGGCTTTTTGTTGTTGTTTTCTTTGGAAGCCATACTAGCACAGCAATGTTGTAGTGGCACAACATGTCAGAACACGATTGCATTTCCACGCTATATTGCTTAAAAATGTATTTTTTTAAAAATAAAAAGTTTTAACTCAAAGAAGAATTTGAGTTAAGAGAGGTGATAGATTTTGAAGTTACCATGCCATGAGAGTTGCAAAGGGAGGGACAAGCTGGGCATGCCCACAGCCAGCCCACTGCTGGATCTGCGATAACAGGAAGTGCTATGAAACACTACTATGGTACTTCAGTGAGCCAGCCGATAGGTTTGAAGTGCTAAAGGAAGCTCTTAATGGATTTTTTTTCCTGGAAATAGAATATGGCAATTTGACGATGCTTGGGGGAGGGATAGCAGCTGGATAGTGACAATGTCAGGCGGTAGCATGACTCCTGCTCCAGAAAGAACCCACTGCTGTTGTCCTATAGGCATGTTGTTCAGAAATGGCATTTATCATGCACAGAATAATTCCTGAATGACACTTTTGGGTGTCAAAAGTCAGTGGAAAACTGTGCAAAATTCTCATTGGTCTATCCTACTTCTCGACAGAAGTTCCCAACTGTCAGGGGATCCATTTTTTAAACTAAGAGCAAATAACTATGAACATTCTTTCCATCCCCCTGTGTGCCAATGGCCCATTAACATTCTCCACCCTGCTGTGGGGGTGAGTAATTTGGGAGGCCATTTCACCAAACTTCTTGGAAATGGAGCCCACTTTCAACAGCAGTGGTAACACAGCTTCTTTCTTTATCCCAGCATTGTTTTATTACTGCCACTTGAAGCAGCGGCTACAAGACTTGCATTCACAGCCTGGGGCCCATTCACACTACCTAGGTAAGGTGGTCACCCAAGTCACATGATTATTCCCACCACCGAAGGGTAGCTCCCTTTGTTTGTTTTGGTGTCTGGAAAAGGTCATGGCTTTTTTTGCGTTTGGTGTTTGGATGTGAATCTTTGCAAAGCCACTTTTGGACACATTCACAGGTTAGCTCATCACCTCCTCCTATAGGCCTCATTTATAGAGGTGCAGATGGGCAACCAGAACAATGGGAAAACAAGGCTATTTGATTAAGCAGATACGAGAATATGCACATACATGATGGGAATCCAATTTCTCCCCCTTCCCCTCGGTCTGCTGTGATCATGTGACCAGACACATTGATACAGTGAACATATGCAAACACTCCCTTGCACCAATGTGGCTATGTAATGGGTTCCCATGTGTCTTTCCAGACTGATTCCAGTTAGGATTAAAACTGGTGTGCGTGGCAGAAAGGAGTCAGGTTGGGGTAGGGGTACTGTGCAGTTCAGCTGGGATGCAGCCCTTGTATAGATTCAGCTGAAGGCTCCTTCTTCAGAGGGAAATCCTGTCTATTAGAATTCTGTTCTCTGATGTCACCAGCAGGGACCAACAATAAGATAGCCCCAAGATATTACATACTTGGACAACGAAAAGCTTTCAAGAAAGACCTGGAGCAAAAGTTTGGCTCTGCAGCAAAGAACACATCTGTTCATCTTATTTATGGAGGACTGTCCTATTACAATAGGAGCTTGGACAAGTTACTTGTTTCGGTGACAGCTTCCAGGATCATCTAGCCACATGGCTACTGGCCATGCTGTTTGGAGATTCTGGAAGTTCTCATCCGAAAAGCGACATTTCTAACCTCATGGGCCCATACGCCCTACATAATTACAGTGTTACATTCCACTTTAGATGTCATGGAAGCATTCCATAGAATACTGGGATTTGCAGTTTACCTACCTTTATGAGCCCACTAGAGCTCAAAGATCATATGGGGAGGCTGTTCTCTCTGTCCCACCACTTTCCCAGGCTTGTTTGGTGAGAATAAAGAAGAAAGACTTCTCCATGTCTACTCCCGGACTTTGGAACTCCTTCCCTAGAGAGGCTAGGATGGCCCCAACCTTGCTGTCTTTCTGTTGGCAAGAGAGCAAAACATTTTGTGCCCTCAGGTTCTTACAAACTGACTAAGGTTGGGCTTTTAATGTTCTGCAGTGTTGTTCTTAAGGCCCATATGTAGCCTTTTAATTACTTTTATTAATGTTTGAGGTTTTAGCTTTATAAATTGTTTAATTTTTTTAATGTCTTACAACTTTATTGATGCTTTTGTATTAGTTTTAATTTGCATTATTTTAAATGTGCTGTTAGCTGCCTTAAGTTCCATTGTTGGGAAAAAGGATGGATAGAAATGAATACAATAAATAAATGCTGTATTTGCTGGAGTATAAGACTCACTTTTCCCCCCAAAACATACTGTTTGAAAATGGGATGTGTCTTATATGCTAGTGTGTCTTATACACAGAAAATAGTATTTACTAGTGTATAAATGGGGTGTGTCTTATAAACAAGTGCATCTTTTATACGCCGGCAAATAATGGTAATAAATTGAATTCTCAGCCCAAGCACTCTAGTGCCTTACCAAACTACAAATCCCAGAATTCTGTAGGATGGGACTATCCCAGTTAAAGTGGAATTGCAGTGTTATATTTATGTAGTGTGAATAGCTAATTGGAACCTTCATACTCAGACATAGTACATTTTTAATTAAATGTTGCTTCTATGTCTGCAAAAGACAGTGAAGAACTGTTCCCTTCTTTTGGTACTTCCTGGAAGTATTAGCTGGCCGTTATGAGAAATTTGATATGGCTGTCAATGGGTCTATGGGTTGATCCGGCTGTGCTCTCCCTCCATTTTTATCTTTGAATTAACAAAGATGTGTGATCACAGCAGGGCACTGAGTGCTTGCTAATGGACAGTATAGTCATCACTCACTTGACTGTTCAGATTTATTTCTGGGAAGAGCACACACAAGGAACACTCTTTCTCAGCCCCTTCATGAAATAATGTTTTTCTCACACTGATGTAACTCTTTGGCCTCCATTATTAAAACAGTTCTTTGGAAGTTAGAAAAAAAAAAGACTATTAAAGTATCTTCTGAGAAAACCAGCCAGCAGATGGTATTAATATACTCAGAGATCACAGGCCAAGAATAACAAATGAGGAAATGCAGAAAATAAAAAAGGGACATTTAATATGTTGTATAGACAGAAAAGGGACGAAGCAAATCCATGGAACCACTGATGAACGTTGGCTGAAGTTGCAAGATGAGAGCATGGCGGGGTTTGTTATATGACTCATCTGTACACAAGAATCCCTGGGCTTCTTAGAAAGCAGGGCATCCATAGTGAGTGAAGACGCTGAATATGTTTTTAGAGGGAACTGAAATTGGGAGCAGTAATTTATTTATAAAACCTAAAAAGGCCCACAGAACAGTTTATGTATCATACACATACACATACACATACATATACATATACATATACAACAACAGTAACAACATAATACCTGCCGTCAGACTTACAGGGCCTTTCCACATTATACTGTTATAGTGCTATTATTCCACTTTCAGTATCCTATGGAATTGTTTACAATTTAGGGAGGGGCCTTTAGAATTCGCAGCCAGAGAGCTCTTTGGCCTCAACAACAAACCCCAGAATTCCATGGGATGTTGAAAGTGAAATAATAGCACTATTACAGTGTAGTGCAGAAATGTCCATAATTTAAAAAGAAATGACACAAAAGGCAAAGAATACAAAAGAAGAAAGGAAAACAACATTAACACTCATGTTCTAGTTGTTATCAGGTTCCTCAAATGGAGCGTTGCAATGTTTCCCTAATTTCACTGTTAAAAGATGCAATGAGTAATTTTAGTAATTTCTTCCCATTACGAAAAAGTCTTCAAAAATTGTGCAGCTTTCAAAGTTTGAATTTGTGCAGGGCATTTCAGTACAGAAAAGAACATGTTGTTTCTTCACAGGAAATGACATCGTCTGCCCAGATTTTATTCACCTTTGCATGAGAGGATGAAATAGTCGAAGATTTACACCCCTAGCTTTGCGTGTTCAAATTGCTCTTTGGACAAGCGCCTTTGAAAAATTCCGGGATTCCATATTTGTGTCACTCCACCTGTCATAAGATGAGATTGTGAATATATGGTAAGCATTTTGGAAGGACACATATTCGGCATTCAGCATTCTATTTGAACTCACAGGTGTCCATGTTGTGAGGATAAAATGGGGAGAAGGAAGAAGGTCATGTACATCACAGTGAGCTTCTTGGAGGAAAGGATGGATATATATGTAACTCATTTTTAAAAAAATGCGTGCATACAATGACTGTAGTCAAATGGTGGCTGTGACCATATGGCTGATAACAGGTTTTGTTCACCGATGGACCCATGTTTTCTTCACCAATGGACCATAATGGGAGATCCAGTATGGTGTAGTGATTTGAGAACTGGAGTACGATCCTGGCAAGCAGGGCTCAGTTCCCTGCTTGGCCATGGAAACCTACTGGGTGATCTTTGGCGCATCACACACTCTCAGCCCCAGAAAACCCTCTGTTAAGTTCACCTTGGGGTCTCCATAAGTCAGAAATACCTTGAAGGCACACAACACCTTGAAGGCACACTAACTTCTATAATTAGAAGTTGTTTGGCTTTTTTTTTTTAACTCTTCTTTTTGGTAATCCCTCTATCAGGGCAATCTTTCATTGATGCAGCTATCCCTCTCAGTTCTGCCATATCCCAAAAGTTTAAAGTGTCCATTTTTGCCATTCAGCCAAATGGACAACACAAAGAGGCAATATGAAGTGGAAACTAGTTTTCTAAGCACCCACTCAAGCAGGACTAGCTTTTGGAAGAACTCCTCTGATTCTGAATGTCTTTCCCAGGGGAAGGCTTTGAGCAGCACTCTAACGTCCTATGAGGGGCTCATTTATAAATAATACATTCTTGCGTACAGGACCTGTCTCTTCAAGAGACAGGTTTAAATGGCAATAATAACTCCCTCTTTGCAGTAAGTGGGTTTGGTTTTTTTATTGATCCAGCTAGAAGCGGCTGGAAGAAATTGGTCTGTTTTGTACAGTGAGGGAATCTAAGCTGTTCTGCTGAAATAAATTAGTTAATATTAAAGGTTCCGCAAGAGTTCATGCTTCTTTTTAAACTATTAAGTTCCTGTTGACTGTTTCCATGTTTACTGTAACAGTGGAGTTATTTTTTTTTCTTGCTTGTGTCTTTCTGCATTTCGAAAAGGAAATATACTTCAATGTGTCCAAATTTTGAGTTATCATGGATATGGATGTGAGTTTTTTTAAAAAACAAAATCAAACAACGTTACAAAACAATACACAAAGTTAAAAATACATAGCAATACAATAGAAATAAAAAGACAACACATAGAGAACTACATATACCTAACAAGATTACAACAAACAAACAAATGAACTAACAAAACTACAAAAAACTACGAATTGGTTCTCTCTCTTGTTACAACAGCATATGTTAATGAAACAGCTACACCTAATTATTAAAGCCTTAAAATTTTCCTAAAAACTAATACTTGTTGCTAATCACACTTATCATCCCAGTTAAATACCTACAAAATCAGTTAATTAGTAAAAAAGAAAAACCCCACCTATAATCCATTATATTTACTTATCAACTTATTCTATATTAGTTTCAATTAATGGTCAAACATTAAAAAATAGTAACTCTAACATAATTAATAATAGGGACATAAACTTGATTAATAAAAACCAGACATGGATGTAGCATTAACCTCATTTTTTTTTTCAGGAATCAGCTTGATTTTTTTTTTTTTTTTGCTTTAAAATTAAATATGTTGGTTGTTGTTGTTGTTGTTGGAGTAATAATAATAGATCTGTATGTGAATTCATCAGAGGGAGAGACATGTTTCCAAAACGGTTGATAAAATACAAGGTTCTCGAGATCAGAAACTGACACCCTTGATGATGGTACTGAGGAGAGGACAGATGACTTTTCCATAAATCCATTGCTTAAACTTAATCACAAAAGCCCTGAAGTTCACATAAGAGGAATTGCATGGTGATCAGTTCTTCCTGATCATCTGATTTTGGAAGCAAACCCAACTCACCTGCTATATATTGTTGCCCTCCAGATGTTTAACAGCTAAGTAAATCAGTCAAACTTCCATGACCAGAGTAAGCAAAGCCTCCATGGGTCAGTAGATGGTACATTTGGCTTGGTAGTCACAAGCTTAAGAACATAGGGACATTAGAAGAGCTGTGCTGGATCAGGCAAAACACCTATCCAGTCCATCAATTCTGTTCCCACACTGGCTATCGAAGATACCTACAGCTGGTCCAAGACATTTTGCTGCAGGAGGTGAAGAATAAAATGAGAACCCATTATCATTGTGCAAACAGAAGCTGCCCAGTGAAGTTAACTACTTCAACAGTGGTAACTGTTCACCACACCCATGGACAGCATGGTGTCATAAGTGGCTGCACTGTGAGCTCACAAAGTATCACCCCTAGTCCTCAGGTTTTGGCCCTGAAATCTCAGGGTGTGGGATAGTCTTAACTTGGCAACCCTACTTACCATTTGTGTCCATGTTGGCTAGGAGATTCTAGGCACTGTGATCCAACAAATTCACAGTCTCATGTGCTTTAGAGAGGAAGAAGTCTGGTTCATTGTTCTTAGAAATCCTTGGAAGGTTCCCCATTAGCTGGATTCAGGCCTTCACAGTCTATGACCTAGCAAGCTGAACACAGCTTATGTGCCTCGGGGAGCTCAGTAAACTTCTTGTTTTTGATACTTCAACAGAGCATCCCCCCCCCCCCCAAAAGTACACTAGAACTGCTTGGTTTTTTGAGTGTTCATGGTATTGGAGAACCATCTGCTTCCTATTTCGGTCAGAGAACTAGACCTTGCCAGAAGTCTTCTAAAATGACAAGTTGAGCTGTACTTATAAAAGCCCATTTGGCTTAAAATTATATACAGTGCCCCCTCCACATTTGTGAAGATTCACAGAGCAGAACCTTGTGAAAGTGGAAAAACTGAGCAACTGCTCCCTGAGATCCCCCTCCCATTCCTTTGCCTCTGGCCCTGGCACACATGGGGGGAAGGAAAAAAGACAAGGGAAAAGGCTTACTGATATATTCCCCTCAGATGGCGAAGAAGGGAACACTGATTTCTGCCATTCCAGCTACTTCCAGTTGCCATCTTGAGAAAGAAGATTCCACCCATGGGGTAGGAGTAGGAGCAAAGAGAGCACCTGATCAATCTGTGGCCATTGCACAGCAGAATGTGCAACCATGTGGTGAACAGAACACACCTCCAGCAAGGGGGGCTTTGCTCACCCAAAAGGAAAAAAAAAGTCAAGTTTAAGCATGAGCCTTTGAAAGCCTTGGGTGACGAATGCAAGAGAATGGGAGGAAGAGAATGGGGGGTGGAAGAAGGCAATCATGTGCCCCATAAATAATCAAATTTGCAAAGTTCAAACCTGGAAATGTGGAGGGAGGACTGTATTATATTATATGTCATTCCTATTCTTTGATCTGTGGTAGTTTCTTTCTTGGGAAGCTGGAGGACTTCATTAGTCAGGGCCAGAAAGCAGCGGAGGGTGTGCCATGACCACAACTAAGATGCAGAGCAGAAACCACACAAGTTCCTATTTGTGTATAGATACAAATTTAGAAATAATAGCTATAAGTTAAATCAAAATAATATGAACTCACCAGATTGGGAATGTGTGTAGCCAGGTGACCTATGTGCCTGAGCAATCTTCCCTATAGGTCTGAATGGCCCTCTTTAAGGCTCAAGCTTTCCCTTCTTAGAATTCTTTATCATTAAACCAGACTTGGACTGGACAGCACGTCAAATGGAGCACATGAGGAAATACATAAAAGAGGGTCTTCTCTTCTGTGGTGCCCTCATTGTAGATTGCTTTCCCTTTCAAGGGCCAATTAGCTCCAGTGCTAGCTTCATTGCATCACCATGTAAAAACACTGCTTTTTACTAATTATTACTACTATTTCTTACTACTAATTATTACTATTACTATTTTTAGTACTATTATTACTATTACTATTATTTATTCCTAATTATTACTATTATTATTACTCATTATTACTTATTACTAATAATTAGGCTGGATGGCCATCTGTTGAGAGTGCTTTGATGTGTGTTCCTGCCTGGCAGGAGGTTGGACTGGATGGCCCCTGTGGTCTCGTCCAACTGTATGATTCTATGACTCTAAAGCCTTAGGAGCTTAACTGATTTTATCTAAATCAGACAATGGGAAATGGTTAATTTAGCAACCCAGTGCGGAGCTTGGAGTGTGTGGAGAGGGGGGCGGGAGGGAAGCAGGGCTGCAGTGCATGGGGGTGTGGCCGTGGTACGCGGGGTGTGGCTGCAGTGTGCAGGGGCGTGGTCAGGTCACTCAGGCGCATGGCTATGGGCCGGGATGCCCCAGAAACATTGCCACCCAGGGTGAATCGTCCCCCCGCCCCTACGTCCCTACGCAACTGTGGCAACCCTAATTTCTATCATCTGCTTCCTGGTCCTTTCCAGATGATGATTTGGAGACTGAAGCAGACATAGTATGCAACAGTGAAAATGATGGAGACGGTCAGCCTTGTATAGTAGTTAGCATATTGGAATAAGACTTGGAAGGTCCAGGTTCAGTTTTCCTGTTGGCCATGAAACTCACTGGGTAACCAGTCAGCAAGCCAGAATGATGGGGTTACACTGTACTGCTGAGCAAGACATTGCAGGTTGGTGTCAGCACTCCCTTGCCACATGCAAGTAATGGTGCAATGGTGCATTGTACTCTCATTTTCTGTTGGGATGGGCCAGTTACATCATCCTGCAGTGCTCCACTCACCAGCACTGCAGAACCCTTTCACTCACGACAGGTGACTGGCTTTAAGGTGAGTTTCAGGCTGGATCACCAGGTAGAGTGTAGCTATGATTACATAACTACGCTTCTGATATGCAGGATCTTAGCCATGTTTTCTGCAGAAAAAAAACATGTTTGTACTGCACATAAATCATGGTGGGGGATTTTTTGGTTTTGTTTTGGGTTTTTTTTTTGCATGGGGGATTTTGGTGCCAAAAAAAAAAAAAGTGTATTCCCATGAAAAATATTTCCCAAGAACATTTCATTATAGGTGAGTGCAGGGAAGAACACTGTGCAGAAATATTCATTTTCTCCTGCAGCAGGAGTAAACTGTGGGAATCATTCATCCTTGCATGTGAAGACAAAGGAGGTGAAGATTTACATCCCTAGAGAGTAGTAGAAAAGATTCAACAAATGTTCTGATTCAATATAAGGTATCCCTCAGGCTTTGGTAAACATCCCTTGATAGATACAGTTTTCAAAGTCCTGAATCGTTTGAAAGTTCCAATAAGGACATCGGTTTGGCAAGCCACCATTCCAAATGAAAGTTGCCTTGTGATTACATAAAAATGCTTTCCTTTCCCAAACTCATCATTCTCTCTCTGTACTGAAAACTCATAGCAGTTCTTGTTCACAGTGCTGGTAAGTGATTGTTCTACATTAGATACTGGAAACAGAGTCACAGATAAGTCAGTCATGGCTATTTGTAAGAGAAGGGTTTTTTTAGAATTTGGCAATGGATTGCTTGCTAAACTCTGTTTAGGGCTGCCCTTTACTGGGCATAAAATTGTGCTAGCTCTATGTCTTCGTCCTGAAGCTTCTGAGGTAACTAGGTAATAACCTTGATATTACCTTTGTTATTTGGGCGTTATGCTATCAGAATGTATTTAGCAGGATGCAGTGGTGGCTGGTGACCTCCATGTCAGTGGGCAATGAATCTGATCTGGGTTTTAATCTGAACAATCCAAGGTACCAAAACTTTTCTGAGAACAAGATTCAGTACTTTGAACAACTTCTCCAAGTTCACACTAATACCCAGCACAGACTCACTACCCCAATGAAATGGAAGTCACCATCTGCCAGTGATAGTGTTGCTCTGCTGTCAGATTGCTCTGCCGGCAGAAAATGGATCTGCCAAGAAAAGGGTGTTTCTGTGGGCAGAAGGGACTTGCGCCAAATCCTACCAGTTTACAGCCGGTACATCTTTGAATTAGGATTGTACTGTTAAGGTGGAACTTCTCACCTTTTTTCTTTTCAACTTTATGAAACAGAAGAGGAAAAATAGTGTGACGGAAGAGACAGAGGAGAAGGAAGAGACTGTAGGAAAAACAGTCTAAAGAGAAGGAAAAGGAGAACATGGAAAACATGGAGTAAAAGAAAAAAAAATAGATTAAAAATGGGTTCAGTTCTGAAAAGTTTGCAGAGTATGAGAACGGCGGATGAAAACATCTAGATCAGTGGGGAAAAGAGCATCACTCTCATTTCTGAATTATTTCCATTCTGGCAAGAATGGATGAGTTTCAGTTTGTTGCTTTACAGATGATGGTGGTGCACAAAGGGGAAGGGCAATAGCAGAGGTCAACAACTGGCTCCGCACATGGTGCTGCCAGCAACGGTTTGGGTTTTTGGAACACGGTCTGAATTTCCATGAACGTGGGCTTCTGGCAAGGGACGGGCTGCACCTCACGAAACTTGGCAAGAATGTTTTTGCAAACAGTCTTGCACGGAGGATTAAGAGGTCTTTAAACTAAGTTCTGCTGGGGAGGGAGACAATATTATTCAGGGCAAAGACTCGGCGAGTGCAGGGGGAAAAGGCCCAAATTATATTGACCAAGTAGTACAAACGTCCAATGGTGGGAGGAGTAGAAACTATAGTACAGGACTTGCAGGAAGGGCCCGGGGATTTAAGTGTCTCTACACTAATGCACGGAGTATGGGAAACAAGCAAGATGAACTTGAACTCCTAGTACAACAAAATAAATACGATTTGATAGGCATCACTGAGACCTGGTGGAATGAGTCTCAGGACTGGAATGTAGGAATAGAGGGGTATAGCCTATTTTGTAGAAATAGACCAAACAAGAAAGGAGGAGGAGTAGCATTGTATGTCAAGGATGTTTTCACCTGTGAAGAGATCCATGACTTAAACCCAGAAAGCCAGGTCGAGAGCATCTGGGTAAAAATTAAGTGTCCAGTTCTGGGCACCTCAATTTACGAAGGACATGGTCAAGCTGGAGCAGGTCCAGAGGAGGGCGACCAAAATGGTGAAGGGCCTGGAAGCCAAGCCCTATGAGGATAGACTTAGAGAGCTGGGTATGTTCAGTCTGCAGAAGAGAAGGTTAAGAGGGGACATGATAGCCATGCTTAAATATTTGAAGGGATGCCATGTAGAGGAGGGAGAAGGTTTGTTTTCTGCCGCTCCAGAGACCAGGACAAGGAGCAATGGATTCAAGCTGCAGGAAAGGAGATTCCATCTGAACCTCAGGAAGAACTTCCTGACAGTCAGGGCTGTCCGGCAGTGGAATATGCTGCCTCGGAGTGTGGTGGAGTCTCCTTCTTTGGAGGTTTTTAAGCAGAGGCTGGATGGCTATCTGTCGGGAGTGCTTTGAGGGTGTTTCTGCATGGCAGGGGGTTGGACTGGATGGCCCGTGTGGTCTCTTCCAACTCTACATTTCTATGATTCTATGATTCTATGAATTAATGGAACATTTTGCCTTCTTTTTTGCATTGACAACTGGAACATTTCAGCTGTTAGTGGCCCAAAGACTTCAAACCACCTGATATTTCAATGGAAGGGACACTTTGGTTGCTCATTGAAATGCTGGGCTCCAAATCCCTTGGGGGGACATAGAGAACTGCAAAAATAATAAAAGAAATTAAAAGGCTGTGTTTGAATCATATCAATGAAATAAGGTCAGGTCAACACACTGAAGGGCATTGAAGCAGGTTTCCTGTGGATCAGGACTGGAGCATGAAACAGAATCCTTCTCCACTGACTGGCCTTTGTTGGCTTCAGATAAATTGGAAGCATTGCTTTAAGTACTGAAGTATATGTGGATAATATGGCTGGAGCCAATCTTAATGTTTCTGAGACAGAAACAATAGCCTTGCAACAGATATCATTGGCCTCAGTAGAAAAGACTGTGATAAAATGCCTCCTCCAAGCCTCCTGCAACAATTCTGGGGGTTGTCTTCTTTGGAAAAGGGACTGAAGTTGCATGGCTTTGCCAAAAAATGGCAGATTATACTCTGCAGACTTTGAAAAAAAACACGCAGCACAAGCCAGATTGTTTGTTTTCATTTGATTTATTACTAGCACTAGAAAGGAATGATTCGTCCTACAAACACTTGCTCTGCAAATAGGGTTACCAGATCTTAGGGCCTGGACTGGAGTCTCAGGGCCTAGATGTTCTTCTCCTACCTTCAGAACTAGGGGGAATAATCATAGGGTGAGAGCGCTGCCTTGAAAAATGTGTCTGTCTCTCTCTCTCTCTCTGTGTATGCAGATTTATATTGCTGTGTGTTGCAGGCTGTGCAGTAGACTGCTTTGGAACAGCTGCTTTAGACTTTTCAAAGATGTACCTGGCCCATCCCTCCCTCCTCCCCTTCTCAAACAACAAAATCCCTAGCTCTAAGGATTTGGGCTCAGAAATCTTAGGGTCTAGGATGTTCTTGACCAAGCATTCCTACCCACAAATGTAATAGCTGGGAGGCTCAGAAAATGGCAATAAGATTTTGGCCACAGATTAGGAGCTATAGATACCAGACGATCTCCCTCATAAATCCCTTCTCATCGCACCATACAATGAAGCATCCCACACTAGACCAAGAGAAGCACTTCTTCCCTTCACCATCAATAAAATATCCACTAATCAAAAGCATGCTGGAAACTACCTAGATTAGAGGCACAATCCAGTCAGAAGCTGTTTTGAGTGAGAAAGGCAGCAGCAGCTAGGTAGTTGACCAAAATATCATAAGAGTATCCTACAATGCTGGTCTTTAAAAAATTGCACTGGCTACCAGTGTGTTTCCAGTCTGGATTCAAGGTGTAGAGGATAACATTCAAAGCACTAGAAGGCTTGGGACCTCAATATTTGAAGGTCCACCTCTCCCTACACACACACACACAAACATAGACACACCCACACACCTACCTGAAGAGACAGACAGGTGTCGTCTGGTGATGGTGCCACAAGAGGAGCGGGCCTATGATGACACTTCTGCAAAATGTCTTGCCAGTCCCATCCTTCTCCAGTCACCAGCCACATCACGGATTAAATGATTGCCAGGTTTTCCCCTTCAACAATGCCCAATCATGCAATGTGCCTGCACTTACCTGCACCGTAGAAGGCTTGTAAGCACAATAGAGGTGCTTCCTGCCCTAGTACAGCCTGGGAAAATGCCTGGCAGTGCTGCAGAAGGAAGAAGCATGCCCATCGTGCTCTCTTCTGCAGGGAGCTGGTCCGGTGAGGAGGGGAGCGACCCCGTCACACTTGCTTCACGGCAGAGCTGCTGCCGGGATTGCTACCAGAGGAAGACAATATAAGGAAGGTTGTGGAAAGCGCCTGAGTCTGCTGAAGGATGTCCGTTCTGTGTCCCACCAGCGGGAATGCTACATGTGTGGGGACGTGGGAAAAGGCCTTCTCAGCTGTGGCACCAAAACTGTGTAAGTCTCTAACCTTGGGACTTGATTTCCACCAAGACTGGCTTATTCTGATGCCAAGTAAAACCATGGCTATTTACTAAAGCCTTTGGGCCCTAATTGAGATACTTTAAAAGGATTATACATAGGGAGCTAAACAATTTCATATGTTTTTAGTCTCTTTAAACTATTTTCATTGATAAATGTTGTTTCAGTCTGTTTGTGTTGATTTTACTTGTATGCTTCCCTAAGATCTCATTATTTGGGCCATTTCCACACTAGACCGTTATAGCACTATGATTCCACTTTCAACATCCTATGGAATCCTGGGGTTTGCAGTTTTGGGAGGGGCCAGCTAGCCCCTCCCGAAACTGCAAACCCCAGGATTCCATAGGATGTTGAAAGTGGAATCATAGCGCTATAACGGTCTAGTGCAGAAATGGTCTTGGGCAGGATGTAAATGTTTTAATAAAAATAAAATAAATAAAAACATTTTAAAAAATAAAATAATAAAAGTAAATAGAAAAAATAAATCTGGAATTCATCTAGCCCGGCATAACTATAACCAGGATTCTATTCAAGCCTGTTTGCTCCAGAAGTCAACCTTTGACCTTTCTGCCCTACACTGTTATAGTGCTATTATTCCACTTTCAACATCCTTTGGAATTCTGGGGTTTGTAGTTTACTGAGGCCAAAGGGCTCTCTGGCTAAAGATTCTAAATGCTCCTCCCTGAACTGCAAACCCAAGGATTCCGTGGGATGTTGAACGTGGAATAATAGCACTATAACAGTGTCGTGTAGAAAAGCCCTCTAAGTTCTGTTTCTACAAGGACATTTTTGGGCACTTCTGGCTTATATTGCAAACTTGAAAGCTACAATGGACAAAATGCCCACTTACATTACAAATGCCTAAATTCCACTTTGAATTCTGCTTCCACAATGACATAAATATTATCATACAAATAATACGAGAGGGGCTTAAAAGTAGTGGAAGCCTAAGATATGAAATGTTTTATCAGACAGGGCAACTTGCAGGGGTTTAGAGACCACATCTAACTCCCAGAACATTAGAGGACTTCACCTGCTCCTTCACCCTCACTCCAAACAGCCAACTGTATCCCATGATGATTATGTATATGCTCTCAAGTTGCCTTACGATGATCCCATGCATTTCATAGGATTTTCTTAGGTCCTTTTTGCATAGCATTTGTCATGCGAAAGGGCCTCCGGAGTGTCACGCAATTGTGAGGAGCATTCCACATGACGTCCTCACAATCGTGCAATGCTGCTGGGGCCAGCAGGTACCGATGGCGCAATATATCATTTTCGGCTCCTTGCTGAAAATGATGTGCCATCATTCGATTGTGCATTGCTTCGGGGCCCCACATGCACTTACCGTCCGTGCAGAGCCTCCGGAGCCACAGCCCTCATGCTTCCTCCCCCAGCGCAGCCTGGGAAAATACCTGGCTGTGCTGTGGAAGGAAGAGGTGGAGCCCTCACGCTGCCTGCTGGCCAACAGGCAGCTACTGTGGAGCAGGAGCAGCGGGGACGTGAGAGCCTCACGGAAGAGGCTGCTCACATGATCCCTGTGCAACCGTGCTGGGCAAAGACAAGCTGTGGAGAGGGCCTTAAACAGGGAATACTCAGAGGTGGCTTTGCCACTGCTTTCCACTGAAATATAGGCCATTTCCGCACAGGGTTTTTAAAATGCCCCGTGTGGAAATGGCCATAGTCTACAGCACTGGTGTTCCCTGATGGTTTCCCTTCCAGGTACTAACCAGGACCGTTTCTGCACTAGACTCTTATAGTGCTATTATTCCACTTTCAACATCCTCCAGGGAGCACAATTTTGTCCCAATCCCACCACCACCACCATTCTACCCTGTTGTAGGTTGATAGGAGCATTCGTTTTAAACATCCAGTCTGCTGAGTGGAGCGTCCCACACATCTATTACTGGACGTAAACCAGATCAGACTTATGACAGGTGAGATGGGGTTGGAATGGCAAATTGCACTCCCAAGAGAGCATAGCGGGCAGTTTGGCAGGGGGGGACTTCTAAGCAGCATGGATTATTAGAGGGGGATCAGGGTGCAAGTCATGAGCTGTGCTTTGCTCACCCTGCTGTAGATGGAGAAATGTGAAAATCTGTTAGCTTCATTTTTGTTTCCGTTTTCCAGAATCCTACCAGTATTCTTTTCTTATCTTTATTCTGTATCACATTGTGATGCCACCTTTTCCCTTTCCCACCTGGCAATGTATCTATTATGGGATATGCATTTTCTCAGTCATGTAGGAACGTGGGAGCACAGGGGATGTTTTGCCCTGAGCGGCAATGTTTTGGGCAACCTGGCCTGTACGCACGCCCCCGTGTGCCCTGGCCACGCCCCTGCCCACCGCAGCCACGCCCCCACGCACAATGGCCACACCCCTCATGCCATAACCCTACCCCCTCTCACCCACCCCTGCGCACACTCCAAGCTCTGCCACTGCATTTTCCCCACATATGTCTGTATATGCCTTCTTGTTGCCTGTCAACCTATGGTGACCCCACAAATTTCTTAAGGTTTTCTTAGGCAAGGAATACTCAGAGGTGGTTTTGCCAGTTCCTTCCCCTGAATTATAGCCTACAGCACTTGGTCTTCATTGAAAGTCTCCCATCTAAGTAGTAACCAGAGCTGCCCCTGCTTAGCATCTAAGATCAGACAGGATCTGGTGCCTTTAGGGCATTTAACATATACCTGCTTTATTCATTTCTCCAGAACCCTTTTCACAAATTTCTCCTGTTGGCCAAAATATATTAGCAAACTTTTTTAAAAAATGTGAATTTTCACATGTACAAACTTTTTAATCATGCACAAACTAATGCACAATTTGATCATGCACATTAATTTGTGCATGATTTGCAAAAGAAAATCAAAAAGAATCTGATCCTCATATGTTCCTCCTGATGATGGAAAATGAAAATGCAACATGCACTTTCATTAATCGTCTCACAAATCACCAGCTCGATATATTCATTACAAATCATAGTTAATGCATTTTCTTTCCAGTCCCTGCACAGAAGATTACAGTCGAACCCAATGATGTCATGAACTGATTCACTTCTATGGAATAGCACGGACGGTCATTATACATTCTTTGCAAAGAACAGAGCTGAAGTCTGAGTCCCATTAGTCTTTGACTATTACTGAAACATTACCGGGGTACTCTTGCTTATAGTGACTCTGCCTGTGACATTCTAAATCTGATCCTAAGGAGCCAAATATAATAGAATGAGAATCAATTCAACAGAACGCTCGCCAAAGAGTGACTCTGTCCGAATAGAAGTGAACATTTACAGCCTAAGATCCACTTGCTAAAGAGTCATTATGGATGATTAACCAAATAATAAATCTCCATTATAAAGATGGCTTTAATAAGACAGCGTTATGGACCCATTATGGGCTAATGTGTACATGCTTCATGCCGCTCTATGTGACGGAGGGTTTTATTTCCTTTTCCCTGCGGCTTTGGTTTCAAAATACTTGAAAATTTAAGGCTGATGAAAGCTGCCCAAGTGGAAACCAAGGAGATTGCTTTACCGTATTGTTCCCTAAGCAGATGTTTAAGATCAGAAGCTTTCTCAGCTTATGAAGGGCCAGTGGCATAAAGAAAAGCTCCAGGGAAAATTCAGGCCTTAGATCTTGAGAAGGTTGCTTTGGGATTACATCTCTTAGAATCTGGGAGCCATAGTCCAAAAGAAGTAATTTTTCGAAGCTTGGTCAAGACTCTATAGAATTTCAGTGCAGGGACTTTGAAGTTTGACTCTGAGGAAACTGCTGGTAGTCCTGAGCCTAATATCTTGGTTCTGTAAAAGTAGAGGCATGGAAATTCTTCCTGATGCACTCGCAGCTTTTTGGATGCTGTGCGTTGTACGTACTCCTTCCTCCCACCTTTTTCCTCTTTTGCCTTCCATTCATTTCTTCTCTAGCTGTGAAATTGTAAACAAACATACTTACCCACCCAGCATCCAAAAGAAAGCAGAGGAAGGAGTTCAAAATGGTTCACACAATGATACGTGTTGGCAAGAGTCCCCCAATGACTTACACTCTGCTTTTCCTTGCTATAAGCCCTCGTGAAGATGCAGTGAGCCAGAACTGAGAAGAGTTCCTTTTGGGGGGACAATAGCTCCCAGAATCTCCAAGCCAGATGCCCATTATTAATATGTATTTATATAGCATTGGGGAGGGGCATTCAGGGACACCCCTGGAGTCAGTGTTAAACTTGTTTCCCATCTGGTGGCCCCCTTCATTGTCTTGGGTGAAGAATTAGGGATGGAAAGAAGATTTGGGAAATGGTCAACAACATGTTTCTTGAGCATTCAGAAACCCTGAGGAGAAGAATCCTGGGCCCTTTCCACACTACACTGTTATAGTCCTATTATTCCACTTTCAACATCCTATAGAATCTTGGGGTTTTCAGTTTAGGGAGGGGCATTTAGAATTCTCAGCCAGAGAGCTCTTGGGCCTCAACAAACTACAGATTCCCAAATTCCACAGGATGTTGAAAGTGGAATAATAGCATTATAACAATGTAGTGAGGAAATGGCCTTTGTTTCTTTGCTCGTCTCTCAGCCTTGCAGTCCTTGAGTTATTTCTAACCTCTTCTTGGAAACATCTCAAAGCTTTTCACCCAACTGATATTCCACATTGATCTCTGTTACTCCGATAAATATAACTGAAACGCAACACATCGTTAGCCCTTTGTTTACCTGGAGACGAGACTATAGCCCTCGGCTATGTTGCCCAAATAATAGGGAGAGTCCATTATTACAGCATGTGAGATGGAAGACAACGCACTGGTTTCAGGTTACCTAACTGATCACACACACACACACACACTTCAAAAAATCTGTGGTTCACAGATGTTGCCCCTCTTCTCTGGTCCTTAGGGGGAGGAGGAGGAATCTTAGAGTGAGATTGCTGCCTTGATTTTAATGTTGTATATGTGTACGCATATATTTTAATGTGTGTCACTGGCCTTCCTGAAGAATGTTTTGGAATAGTTGCTGTACATTCTCCAAGTAGTCCAACTGGCCCCCTCTTCCTCTTCTTCCTTCTTCTTTCAAACATCACTAGGGACTGCCTCAGATTTCTCAATGTCTGAACCCTGAAATCTCAGCATCTGGAATACTCCTGATCTGGCAACTCTAAAGGTATCCAAAACCATACCCTCCAAAATTACACAGATGAAAACTGGGATACTTGTAGCCAAGCAACATCAGAGTGTGGTCAAGATGGCAAAAGTTTTCATGAGAAACAATAAGCAAGCTAGGAGAGGCTGTAGAAGTTTGTTTTTTCCTGAGACTACTAGGAGAGGCAAACTTCTGCCCTCTCTTCTATTCTCCCTCCATTGAGTTGAGTGCAAACAAATTCTGCATTTTGCAGCAGTTGAAGCAAGCTGAGGACAAAAGGGGAAAGTGGGAAGAGGATGGAGAAATTGGATCAGTTTAAAAGCAGCTGAAAAAGTGGGACAGCAGAGAATTAATTGGAGACTGTCCTTGTAAAAGTTGCAGGGTGTGCCAAACTGAGCTAGAGATGGAAGTCTTTCTGGATGCCAGGCTGGCTGATAGGTTCTGGGAACAGTAATCCCAAAAAGCAAACTTTCCCATGCTCTGAGCCTAGCATGGGAAAGGAAACTGGAAAATTGTTCCAAACCTGGAAAAGCAATTAAACATTCCATATCGATTAAACGTGAGCAATGGTTTTAAGAAACAGTTGGGGATTTATTTATTTCTTACAATTTCACCTGACTTTGCTCTGGAGGATTCCTAAGCTAGACTCCCCATTCTGATGACATCACTGTTTGGTTGATCTCTGTCCCAGTGTTCCACGCTGGCTGTTCAGTGTGCGTGCAACGAAGAGGTGATCTGAACAGAAAGGAATGTTTATGTTGCAACGGTACCTGCAGTGGGGCCTGCGAGAGAGCCCCACACCAGCTGACTCCATTTACAGCTTTCCTGATTCCTATCTCTCAAATCTCCATTTTTTTCCCCACTGCCCAGCAGCCCCCTGGAGGGAGCATATCACATATTCAGAAACAAATGAATATCACCCTTTCTGTTAGTTAACTCTGCCATTTCTAGAAGCAGGAATGTGCTTGAGGCAGGAAATGAGGTCTCTTGATCCCCTCCCTATCCACCACAAAATTGCAGGGCACTCTGAAGAGCCTCTGGAAACAATGGGGCATTGAGAAGCAAAGGCACTTAGGGTGGCATTTGGGATGGAATGCTTCATTAATTTCATTCTCACAGGAAGGAGCAAGTAATTTTACATTTTTCTTCTTGCTGCAACGAAGTCTTTGAAAATGGTGCCGTTTTTGAAGAGCATTCGCAGTTTGAGCCTTAGTTCTGCATGAAAATCACACGTAGTATTTTTGTGTGGGAAGCAGCATTTTCTCCAGAAAAGATGCAGTTTTGTGTGTTAAAAAGAAAAATATAGATGTGAATTTTGTGCACAAGAAGTTCCAAACTGCAAAGATTCTCAGTTGTCTAGGTTTTTCCTTGCCGGGATCTCCTAAGAGTAGAGAAATACAACTTTGACCATTTTAAAAATATTTTCAATCTCATCCCTAGGCAGTGTTTCTTATCATCCTGGAAGAGGCCTGGATCAAGCGCAATAGTCTCCTAAGACTGTTTCTGTGGCTCTCAGCATCTCCAGACTCTCAGACTATTTTTTTTATTTGATTTTTCTCTAGCATCCAAAGCATTAACTGCCTGTCTTGGAAGTTTTCAAGAATATCAATTCACCTTTCAAATAAACTATAGTCCCTGCCCTGCAATTTTTAATAGTAGAACGGGGGCGGGGGGGACCACCAGTTCTTCAAAACCACTTTTGACCACTTCTATTTTTTTTGTTTTGTTTTGTTTTGTTTTGTTTTGGAGGGTTAGTGTTAGTGCAAGCAAGTTTATCATGTCTATACTCAGTAGCTGCTACTTTGCCTGTTTCTCTAAAAGTTTAGCATGTATTCATGTCATTTCCTGTTTGTTGGTCATAGACACATCCCAGTCATGCAGGGACAGGGAGCGATGGGAGCGATTCGTCCCCAGCGGCAGTGCTTTTGGGGCATCCCAGCCAATAGCCACGCCCCTGTGTGCCCTGGTCACGACCCCATGCACCATGGCCATGCTCCCACGTACAGTGGCTCCACCTCCGTGCAGCGGCCCCGCTCTCCACCCTCCCTCCACACACTCCAAGCTCCACCACTGACACATCCCCTCTCTTCCCGCAACAGCTAGTCTGCAGTTAGTTTATTTGCTCTCCATTTCATAGTTTGCAATTCCCATTCTGTCCTCCATGCATGAAAAGCACAAGTTACAGAGTCTCTCAACATGATATGCTATGAAACTTTCAGTACTTGTAGGTAAACCTTGCTCATATCTGTTTTTTTTGCAAAGAAGACAAAACCTGTTTTATTTCTGTGCTAGATCTTGTCTGAGGGGATGGAGGGGTGGGACTGGTTGTTGTTCGCTTTCTGCTTGTGAATATCATTTACTCTGCTTGTGAGATCCACTGCTATCTCTCATGTTCCCCAATGCCCAAATCTTCCAAAAGGAGGAAATTGTCCCACCAGACCAAGCACAGTTACCCATCCCTGTATTAAATATTGCACCAAAGCTGTTATTCAATGGCAAAACCATCTTATAAATACACGTCACCAAATTAAGGCCTTTCCGCACTACACTGTTACAGTGTTATTATTCCACTTTCAATCTTCTGGAATTCTGGGGTTTGTAATTTACTGAATCCAAAGAGCTCTCTGGCTGAGAATTCTAAATGCCCTCCCTAAACTCCAAACCCCAGGAATCCACAGGATGTTGAAAGTGGAATAATAGCACTATAACAGTATACTGTCCCAAAAACTCATGAAATGAAACAGTTGCTTCACCTTGTAAAGCATTTGGGAATGACAAAGGAGTGCAGGGCTAGGAGAGAAAGAGATTCAAGCAAATCTACTCATATGCTGATCATAAGCCTGGGTGAACCTTAGGAAGGTGCAACACTGCCGTATGATAAGATCTACCACATCCAAGTTGTCCCAAGATGTTTTACTACCTGAGGTGGAATAGCAGATTGTATTTACCCCCCTGCACCTCTACACACCCACACACCCATACACACACACACAAGTATGTGTAAAGCTCAAAGCCTGTTAAGTTATTGTGGCATCAGGGATGTAATTCTTTATTAATTTTGTTCTCAAAGGAAACAATAAAATTTTTTAGCAGTTCTCTGTGAACATGTCTTTGAAGGTTCTTCATAATTCAGGACTTAGGCCCTTTCCGCACAGCATTTTCCATGCGAAAAGGCACCTGGAGCATCGCGCGATTGTGAGAAGCGATCTGCACGACGCACTCACAATCGCGTGACGCTCCAGGGGCTGGCAGGTGCTGATCGTGCACCTTTTCATTTTCGGCTAGAAGCCCAAAATGGTGCGTGATCGCCCATTGTTCCCAGGCCCCGTGCATACTTACCTGGCATGCAGAGCCTCCGGAGCTGCGCCGATTGCGCTTCCTGCCCCAGTGCAGCCTGGGAAACGCCCAGGCTGCACTGTGGAAGGGAGAGGCAGGGCTCTCATGCGAGCAGGCAGCTCATGCAGAGCCGAAGGACCCCGGATGTGAGAGCCTCTCGCTAGAGGCTGCTCGCGCGATCCCCGTACCCCAGTGCCAGAAGAAGGTAAGGTGCAGAAAGGGCCTTACTCAACACACATTTATGTATGGTATGCAGAAAACAGACTTTTCTGCACAGTAAACAGCATTTTCTGTGCAGAAAAAGAAATCATAGGGTCATAAACTTGGAAAGGACCACAAGGGACACCAGTCCATCCCCATTCTGCCATGCAGGAAGACACAATCAAACCATTCCCAGCAAATGGCCGTCCAGCCTCTGTTTAAAACCTCCAAAGAAGGAGACTCCACCACACTTTGAGACTGCTTATTAAACTCTTCATCTGCTCTTACTGTCAGGATGCTCTTCCTAGGCCCTTTCCGCACCTTACCTTGATAGCACGATGAACCAGAGTCCTCACGATATTGCTAATATCTCAAGAAGCTCAGTAGAGACCCCCTTGCAGTCCACCTACAGCAGGGCATTGGTGAGAGAGCACCAGTTCCCGCCTGGTGGCTTGTCCGCATGTCGGAGTCCTGGGCCACGCCTAGGTCCTGCCTGTCCCCGCCCCACCGCCCCTGATTGGGCAGTGGTGTTTTTTTTTTTTTGTTATTATTTTGCCAGCTATCGTGCTAACGTTAGATCCTGCCAACAGGCTGTTTCGTACTATGTTGGTAACGTGCTAACATGCTAACAAAAGCGCCAGGTTTAAAAAAAACACACACACACAGTTGGCTGGACCCTGGGGGCTGCTGTCGTCTTGAGTGTGAGTGGCAATGCAGCCCCTGGGTGGCCTCTCATGGCGACGTGTCGTGCAGTGTTCTCTGCTGTGATGGGGGCAGCGGCCGGCCTGCTGCTGGGCGGAGCGTCCCCTGGGAGTTGCTGCATTAGGGACAGGCAGCAGGGATTGCCCACACCCCGCCCACTCCCAGGTCCTTCCCGGAAGCACACCGGACAACGGCTCTGCAGGTCCTCTGGTCGCACGACTGATGCATGAAAGGGAGGTTATTTTTGCCTTTCAGGCGAAAATAAGAAAACATGCTATCAGCACTATCTGTGGCAGTGATAGCACCTGGTTCGCCAGAATGTCATGCGGTACGGCGGCTCGTGAAGGGGGGAGGGAGCATGCCTAATACTCTTTAAAAACTCCATGCGGAAAGGGCCCTAGTGTTAGATGGATTTTTCCTGTAGTTTGAATCCATTGCTCTATGTCCTAGTCTCTGGAGCAGCAGAAAACAGGCTTGCTCCAACTTCAGTGTGAGATCCTTTCAAATGGTTAAATATGGCTGTCATGTCACCTCTCAATTTTTGCCAGGCTAAACAGACACAGGTCCCTAAGCCTTTCCTCATAGGGCTTCATGGTTACCAGGCCTCCTACCATTTTGGTGGCCCTCCTGTGGACACCTTCCAGCCGGTCAATATCCTTTTTGAATTCTGGTGCCTAGAAGTGGACACAGTCTTCCAGATGATGATAATACTGTGTAAGGGAACTTGTGTGTGCATTAAATGCCAACAGGATGCCAGCCGTTGTTGGAAAATGTTCATATGGCCTCACTAGGAATGATTTGGATATACCCACAGCGTTCTCCCAGCTTGAAGGTTACGGGTGTTTACTTGTACCTTCCAGTGATAAACTAGAGCCCCTTTTTCTACCTGTCACAGGGGTGACAGATGGTGTTCATGCCATGATTTGAAGCCTGCATGAGAAAGCATGCGAGACCTCTGCTTTTCCCATTATACAGGAACCCTGAATTGACATGATGAGTGATGAGAACAGTGCCAGGGCAGAAAGAAGACAGAAAGCCCAGGTTTCTGCCTGAGACAGATACAGAACATTGGACATATTTTCTGAAGTAGAATTGGCAGTGTTTCTGCTGCTTTATGACAGGCCTTATACAAGCTGGAGGTTTTGCAGTGGATACAGTTCTGAGGGGATGAAAGGTTTATCGTGATCTGGAAACATTCTGATAAAGAGCGTGTTGGCAGTTGTGGGCTATATCTGTACTGATGGGGGCCGGGGTGCAGTAGAGCTAGGACACACAGGGTCAAAGCACTACGATCTTTTAGTCAGCAGGGATGATAGCATCATCTGCCATGCACTTCTGATTTTCTTTTTCCCTCTGAGTTTAGCTGCAGTGTTTGTGGGGGAGAAAGGACTGCTAGAACTAATTGGTTAAACAGATGAGGGCCTACAAATGGGACAAACTTGTCAGTGGGTTGTTGGAAGTTGTGCTGTTTGTTTCTGTCAGTTCTTTCTAAAAATGGTTTTTCTGTCGTCCCAGACCATTCTCTGGCAATTCCCAGAATCTTCTGCAACATTTTATTCCCACTTTCCAGTACATTTCTTTTCAATTCCAAAACATATTGGAATAAAAAAGTCTCCTTCTCTTCTCCTCCTGTCTCTCTTTTCAATTCACCCCCCATCAACACACCGTTTTTTGGAGTTATGGTGCTATAGTGAATTAGCACTTCAGGAGATCAGCACATCACTGAAATGGTGCTTTTGAAGTATGGTTGGCCCTCCACATTTGCTAGGGTGAGGGGTTCAGGACCCCTGCAAAAGGTGAAAAGACTGCAAATATCAAAATGTGTGCGTGTGTCTGTGGCAAAGGGGCTGAAGTGTGATGGGTGGAATGGATACCCAGGGTCCAAATCAGGTCAAGGAAAAGAGAAGGAAAGGAAGTAGGTTGGCATCATGGCCCTATACTTCCTCTCTCTCACCCATCTCCTTTCTTGGCTATGTGGGGGTACTGGGAGAAGGTTTGTGGTGCTGAGAAATTGGGCTGCCATCTGTCCTTAGCTGGCCAGGCAGTGGCTGGTCGAGAAGGAGGAGAACCAGTGGCAGGTTTTTAAAGGGCTGTGCGACTTGATCGGAGCCACCAAGAGGGAAAGTTCCCCTGGAAAAGAAACAGTTGAGGTAGGGGAGCAGGGATAGAAGAAATTCACAGATGATCAAATCTGTGAAAGTTAAACCTACAAATGTGGAGGGCCAACTGTGTAATGCTATATCTCTAAGAAAAAATATTTAAGAATTCAGGGTGGAGAAGATTTGACTTCAAAACATAAGGCCACCTTCAGCAGGTGGAGATGCAAGAGATTTCTATAAATGCTCTCAAAAAAGGATGGAATAAGTGAGCATGGAGGTGACAACAACTAGAGAAATCAACAACAAACGTGGCCATTTCTGCTTTAGCCTGTTATAGTGCTATTGTTCCACTTTCAACATCCTTTGGAATCCTGGGGTTTGCAGTTTAGTGAGGGAACTCCTCCCTAAGGCCCCTCCCTGAACTGCAAACTCCAGGATTCTGTAGGATGTTGAAAGTGGAATAATAGCACTATAACAGGCTAGTGCAGAAATGGCCCAAGAAGCACTTCTTCAGACCAGTCTTAATGGGTTTCTCACTGGTGCTGGAGAAAAAAGTTTGTAGAAATACAGGTGAATGTGTTTTATGTCCATATAGAATATACGCATATGTAAACATGAATCAATATGGATCAACAGAGTTGCCTGCGTTTTTCTATTCTCTTGTTGGACTATACAAACTAGGTCTAATCATCAAACCAGCCGGCCAAGCAGCACCTGGGTAATGCAGAGCAGAGATGGACAAGCCAGATTTTATTGCTCTCGCCTTTCCCGCTGCCTGGGCCGAGTCAGCGGAGACACACAAGTGGGATGGGAAAAGCAGGTACAACAAAATCTGTCAGATTTTCCAGGCTGTAAGGAGTCAAGGGGAGCTTTTCCTGTTTGTCTTATTAATCATGGAATACTACAGGATTTTATGCCAAGACAGGAACAAACCAAATCTGCAGATGGAAGCAAAAAGGAAATGGGCCATAGCTGGGACCTGTTGATTGCGGAGGTTACTTTCTTATATGAATGGAAAAATTCTCCCTTTCCCTCCATCTCAAAACCTGCTGACAGAAGGAACACCTGAACAGAAACCTTGCCCAAGGGAATTCTGGCTGTATTTCTCACTAGAAATTGCCCACTGGTCTATTTTTGTCAGGAAGCTAAAGACAGCCCCCCTGCCCCTTATTTTTGGCAGGACTCTTTTCCCGTTTACTCATGTCTGGCAAGCAGACATTCAGCAAGTGAAGTTTCTCCTTCCCTTTTCATAAGAATTTTTTTAAAGAAGGAACTTAGTGTGGTATCATGGGGAAAGCATGGAGACCTGGGTTCAATTCCCTGCTTAAAGACCTTGGAGAAATTATTTCAGGGTGACCAAAATGGTAAAAAGCCTGGAAACCACGCTGTATGAGGAGTGGCCTAGGGAGCTGGGTATGTTTAGCCTGGAGAAGAGAGGGTGACGTGATAACCATGTTTAAATATTTGAAAAGATGTCATATGGCTGATGGAGCAAGCTTGTTTTTAGCTGTTCCAGAGACCAGGATATGGAGCAATGGATTCAAACTACAGGAAGATTCCACCTAAACGCTAGGGAGGGTTTCCTGATGCTAAGAGCAGTTCGACAGTGGAATATGCTGCCTTGAAGTGTGGTGAAGTCTCCTTCTTTGGAGGCTCGATGGTCATCTGTGTTACCCTGATTTCTGGGGTCCCGTGAGGGACACCTCAAAGTGCTCAAAATAATGGGGAATGGGAATTAGCTAGAGCACTAGTTAGCAATGCAAGAGGCAGGGCAAAGTAGCAAGATCTTGAACCCAAAGTCTACGGGGTCAGACCGAGTCAATAATCAAACGGAAGTAAATAATAATTGTTTTCCTTTATTTTGGAACACAGTCAATACGTATGTATGCAACCACTCACACAGACCTAATGAAAGAAAGGTAGGAGTTGGATAGAGGAGTTTAAGAGGGATTTTTCAAGGGAAATACTACACCTGATCCTGAAGCCCAGGTAATCAGAAGAAAAGTCAGTTGGAGCGGAGGTTCTCAGCATGTGGGAGCTGAGGGGAAGGCTCGTCGAACGGAGCGACAGCAAGGCGGGATGGAGGTCAGAGTGATCCGAGCGATCCGAAGAGACGCTCAAAATCAGGGGGGTCTTATAGGGGAAAATGTGCCTGTAGGCTAGTCCGTTCCCAGGGAAAACAATGGGCTTCGGGCTGGAGACAAAGCCTCCAAATGGTCAGTACTTTAGATGATTGAATTATGACAGCGTTGTCAATAGTGTAGACAGTATGCAAACGCGGAGTGCTTGAGAGTTGGATAGTCCGCTCGTCAAGCTGCCTGCTTGGGGCAAGGGATCTTTTGTAAACTGCGTGCATACATAATGTGATCTTAAGACGGTACTTGCCTGGAGATCTCCTAAAGCTGCAGTCTGGCAATTACTGGCCTGCCTGGATTGTGATTTGAATGGTTCAGCTATTTTCGGCCGTGCCTGTGTGTGTGCTTGTCTGGGGGCCTCGCAAGCACACGGAGAGGAATGGGTAGTGAAGGCCAAATTCTTGATATCAAATGATATCTAATATCCTTCAAGTTCGGACTAGAAACTACAGTAACATCTGTCACAAGTGCTTTGATGATTGTGTATTCCTGCATGGTAGAGGGCTGGACTGGTTGAATTCTTCTACTTCTATGATTCTATTATTCAGTCCTCTACAAAGAAATGAGGTGGGGCAACCATGCCTGTTTCAATTATATTACTACTACTACTACTACTACTACTATCATCATCATCATCATCATCATCATCATCATCATCATCATCATTATTTAAATCACACAGTCATGCTGGCTGGGGGACTCCAGGAGTACAAAAGATGACATTTCCAAACTCTGCTGCTGCTTAGACACAAAGCTTTCTGGTTGACAGTGATCTAGTCTCTATTCCTCAGCCTTGCCTACCACACATGGATTGTTGTGAGGAGAAAGAAAGGAGAATCTATTAATTCTGTTCTTGGTCTGGTTAAAGAAGGAAAAATTAAAAGTTAAAATGAATGGCAGAAGTGTATTCCTTGATCAAACTGTATTCTTATCTGAGCCAGCACCTCTTGGCTAAGATCCTACACGCGTGCACAGCCTGGCAAATACAGTTCTGCACCCTCCCACTGTCTGGCCCCTGTCAAACCTCAGGAGGGGGCCCTGCTGCTGTTGCTTACTGATGGGGACAAGAGAGAACTGGTAGGCAATTCAGACCATGGAGAAGGGGCTGGTCACAGCTTGTGGTGGAACAGGGAGAAATGAGGGAGCACTCCCAAATGCCTTTTCCTCCCCCCAGGAGTTCGGAGCAGTCGGATCTTCATGGTGTGAATTGCTTTCCAGTTCCTCCCTTTCCCCCCAGTAAGAAGGAGCAGCAGCCATCCTACCTGGGACTTAGGAGCTGCTAGATATAGGAGGTTTCTGGGAAGAGTTCAAATGCAAGAGAATAGTTCTCTTCACCCCATCTGTAAGCTGCACCTGCATCCATCCAAGTCACTAACAGGATGCCAGCCCTTGTGAACCACATAATTCAGCCCAATTCTTCCTGGAAAGTTCCTAAGGAAGGTTTGACAGACTGTGTGTCCTGATATGAGCCTGCCTAAGTTTTATGATCCTTCTGAGAGGGCTTTCGCATGGCCCCACCACCATCACTGGCACATTGGGACCTGGGAGACAGGCTTTTTGGTGACGATGCTCAGATTGCAGATTTCCTTCCTATGGGAAACAGGGTTGACTCCCACTGTCTTTTCTTTCTGCCAGCAGTCAAAGGGTTTTCCCCCCTACCTCTGACTGTTAACTGGCCATGAAAGCAGGGGGTTTTTTTTTAAATGGGAACATGCTGTATTTTTATCATCATTGTTCTTATGATTTCACTGCCTTTTTAATTGTTTTAAATTAACTTTTTTATATACCACTAACAGCTTTTTAACTATTTAGTACTCATTTTAAAGTGTATTTTGTTTTAGCTCAAATTGTTAGCTGTCTTGGGTCCCATATTGAGAGAAAAGCCAGATATAAAATCATTAAAATAAAAATAAACCATGGAATTAGGCTGCTCAACTGTTTCTTCCATGATAGTGTTTAAGAATAGCTTGGAACAGGTGCTGTTTGGACAATAATCCCCAGAATCCCCAAGCCAGCATGACCAGTGGATTCTGGGAGCTGTAGTTCACACAGATAACCTTCCCAAGTTCTGGATTTTGAAAGCTCATATGCACTTTCCCCAGATTGCTTTTTCTAGCTTGCAGATATGTGACAGGGGAAGGTAAAGACATAAGTCTGAATCCTAGTAGTATTTCAAACAAGAGCAGATCTATTTAATCTATGATATTTATGTAAGCATTAATTCACCATTCAATAATTACTTCAGTAGATCTACTCTAGTGGGGAGTTCCAATCAATGTGATTCTAGGCTGAATCAATAGGAGTATAGTGTCGAGATCAAGGGAAGTGATATTACTACTCTATTTTGCTTTGGTTAGACCTCACCTAGAATACTGTGTCCGGTTCTGGGCACCACAATATTAATATCAATATCCTTGATAAGCTGGAGCATGTCCAAAGGAGGTGACCAAAATGGGGAAGAGTCTGGAAGCCATGTCCTATGAGGAGCAGCTTAGGGAGCTGGCCATGTTTAGTCTGATAAAAAGAAGGTTAAGAGGTGACATAATAGCCATATTTAAATATTTGAAGGGATGTCATGTTGAAGCTTGTTTTCTGCTGCTTCAGAGACTAGGATATGGAGCAGTGGATTCAAACTCAGGAAAAGAGATTTGACCATCAGTTCTTCCTGATGGTAAGAGTTGTTCAACAGTGGAATATGCTGCCTCGGAGTGTGGTGGAGTCACTTTCTTTGGAGGTTTTTAAACAGAGGCTGGATGGCTGGGCGTGCTTTGAGTGTATGTTCCTGCCTGGCAGGGGGTTGGACTCGACGGCCATTGTGGTCTCTTCCAACTCTATGATTCTATGATTCATGGTTTTATTTCCTATAGGCAAGGTCCTGCATCAGAGGTTAGGATGCTTAGCTTTATGAATGGTGGAGATACATCACTGACACAATACGTAGTCATGCTGGTGAACTATAACAGTACACAATATGGCATGGCACAAGATATATTTTAGCACAATGGTACATGTTGTACATCAAGACACATTATGCATTGGGACACATTGTGCATTGGGCCCATGGAGTAATGAGGGATGTTGTGCATTGGGACCATTGCACAATGGCGACACTGCTGGCACTGCTTGAGCAATGGTCCTCACAGCCATCTCCACTCCCTTTCTGAGAACGGGTGTGTTGTGAAACGGTGCAATTCAACTTTACATGATCATAAATTGATTTACGATGGCATCACTTCCCAAGAAGATGCTGGCCTATATATTTTAGATGCAGCACAATAATAATTGGGAATTTTGGAGAGGAGGAGTGGTTTTCAGCCGGAAAATATTCAAAATTGAAGGGATTAATCACCCTCTGTTTATCCTTCTCACGGCGACTTCTTTACTTGCAAAAAATGCAGACTACCTTCCCCATAATTCCATATAATGTAGGTGTGCTGGAGAACTTAATTTGCTTTTTTAAAAAAACAAAACAAAAACAAAAAATAACCTAATTCACACCTCCCTAACAAATATGCAGATCGGATCACTCTTTTCATATGATGTTGCATGTCTGTGAATTTTACCATGCTGTTCTTAGCTCAAAAAGTGTGCACACACAAAAAAATGCGTATGTTAGGGAACATTGCATACAAAAAGCTGCATATTAGGAAAAAATTGTGTATGGAAAATAAGTTTAATTTCTGTTTGTTCACTTTCTTGAAAAAGCATAACCATGCCAAAGCTGTACAGAACAGACTTATGACTCAATACACCTTGGAACATACCAATCTAACGAATCCGTATGCTGATTACGCCCCCTATGTTTCTCCTTTCCACCAAACTCCAAACAAACTCTAGCAGTGTCTTGCATTAGTGATGGTGTAGATTAGGGTGAACACATTGATGCTTAATTCAGAAAAGACAGAGAGATTCCTGCTCACTCAAAAGGTATGTCAGAGGATAGATATTCAGATTGTGTCAGATGGTATTACACAACTTATGAAGATGCAAGGTTGTAGTTTGGGTGTACTCCTGGATTCCACCTTGAACCTAGAGGCTCTGGCTTCTGTGGTGACCAAGAATACATTTGCACAGTTAAAGCAAGAGGAGACAGAGGTGACCGGAAGCTTGAAATGATACAAAGAGCAACGGCCAGATTCCTAACCAGGACTGGTTACAGGTACCATACAACTCCCCTGAGACAACCACTCCACTGGCTGCCAGTCTGTCCCCAGACACAATTCAAAGTGCTGGTTATGACCAATAAAACTCTGTATGTCTTAGATCCAGGCTATCTGACAGATATTTCCCTGTATCAACCTGCCCAGTTCTTAAGATTTATTGTGATAGGGGCTTCTCTTGGTCCCAGCATTGTCACAGGTCCATCTGGTGGGAACATGGGAGGAAGCCATCTTAGAAACTGTCCCGAGGCTCTAGAATTCCCTTCTTGGGAAGGCTAAAATGACCCCAGCTTGTTGTCCTTTCATTGGCAGGAAAATATTTTTTTTTCATCCCAACAGGCTTAAGAGAATGGAACATTTTTAAAGTAAGGGCTTTTAACAGAATGTGTACTATTTGGAATAGTAGTATTATATTTAATAGTTTTTAATAACTGTTATTATTAATGTTAGTAGTTTATATTTCTGTTTTAACGCTGATGTCGGGTAGCCCTCCATATTTTAGTAACGGGATATGTAGTAGAAGTTAATGTGAGGAAAGGTTGGACATGACCTGTAGTCCAAATAAAATATGTATGATGCACATTGAGGTTTGCACCTGGGAATGACAGTGAATTATGCAATCCCATGTCTTTGTTGCTGAGACATTGTAACATGTAACTGGGGCAGAGGGTTGCATCAGACATGGGAACATGCAAAGTTGGCTAGAGTTGCATCAGCAAGGTATGTATATAAGGGGCTGAGTCCTAGCCAACTGTCCACTCGATTGCCTGATGGTGCAGCCTGAGGCTATGTTGGATGCATGCTGTGGAATGCTGAAACTCTGTTGGAGTACTGTAAATTTGTATGTATCGTAACTGACGAGTAAAAGCCTCCTGGAGTTGGAGGATAATAATGTGTGGGTGTATTTTTGTGGCTTCAGAGCAATGCTGCTAGTGTTTATACTCTGCTGGGCACGCTTCTAAGCTGTGTGTGTGTAGTACTCTGCTATATGGTGGTTTTTGACACACTTGACTCTGGTACAGCTTTTTGCCAGAGCTCAGTGCAGAAGGGAAGTGCTAATGCGGTTTTTATGTAGCTCCCATCATCCACCAATCCCTCCATAGTTAAGTAGTAGCTTTCTTGTAACAAGGTATGGGAACCAGAGACCGTTAGATAAACAAAAAGCTAGGAATGTACTGATAAGCAAAGCCAAAAACTTCAAGGTCTTTTGTGGGCGGGAAGATGAACTCTTTGTCTTTTATGTTTTGTATTTTGCTAATTGCCTCCAGTTCACTCATTGAAGTCCTGCACGATATATCATGTTCCTAATAAATAGTGTTTATGCACTGTTCTATTTGTGTGTGTGAATTCAGTTCCTGACAGACTCAGTGAACTCCTTGTAAAAATATTACAATATGTTTCAAAAAATTGAGGAAGAGCCTCAAGAAGAAGGAACATCCGGTGGAGACATTGAAAATCCAGCTGATGGAATCGCCAAAAGAGATGAGACGGACCCCAGCTGGCCTCCTGATGCCAGACCCAAGACCCGGCCCTCGATTCCTCCAACCACCCCGACTGGAGGTCAAACCTGGGCCTGGAGGGAAAGACCCGAAACTGCTCTGCGCCTATGTCACTGAGCTACAAGATAGGATACTTCGATTGTTGAGACCAGCTTGATGGAACAACTTCTCACCAGGGAAGAAGAAGTGGGAAAACAATGAGAAGAAATTTCCAAACTGAGAGCTCAGCTCCACGACTGGAGACTTCTGGTGCCTCAGGTTGGGGGTGTGCCACCCCAGATTCCAGCAGCAGCAGCTGCTTCAGCAGCTGCAGCACCCGCACCTCACGGAACACTGGCACCACAAGTGGGCCCCAGACCTTTTCGAGAATTGAAGACCACTTATGACGGTGATGGAGCCACCCTAACTAACTTCCTCAACATGGTCTCTAGTTATATGGTTGACTACAGGAACAGTTTCCCAGATGATGCTACCAGAGTCAGATACCTGAGCCAACACCTCAAAGGAGAAGCAGCGGAGTGGGTTGCCAGCCTGTTCAACTCATAAGCTGAGGAGACAGCCGATTTGCAGCTGTTCATGCTTCACCTCAGAGAAAGGTTTGAAGATCCCTTCTTCCAGGAACGAGCCAGATACCAACTCAGAAAACTACACCAAGGAAAAGGGACTGCTGGAGAATACACCTGTGAATTCAGAAAGTTAGCAACTAAAGTACCGGAATGGAAAGATGACATTCTCAAGCAATTTTTCCGAGATGGATTAAACCCCACCATACTAGATTGCTGCCTGACACAAGGAGACCCTGCCAGCCTCCTGGGATGGATGAAACTAGCTGGAGAAGTGGAAGGCTACCTGACACCTCCTGTTTGTTTAAAATATGATGGCTGAGGTTCAGCACAGGACATATAGGCCATTTCCACACTAAGCTGTTATAGTGCTATTATTCCACTTTCAACATCCTATGGAATCCTGAGATAGGCCCCTCTCTAAACTGCAAACCCCAGGATTCCATGGGATGTTGATAGTGGAATAATAGCACTATAACAGCCTATTGCAGAAATGGCCATAGTTATGATGTCATCGCAATGCTCCATCTCCTGATTCAACCACCTGAAACCCAACTTAAAAGCCAAGGAGCTGTACCAAGTGAAAGAGTTCAGTGTTGCTTGTGAATAGGGTGCTGAAAGATGTTGCACCCAGTCCTCTCCTGCAAGTGAGCTAGGGGCAATGAGTAGAAATAGAGAACCTTGTGGAGTCTTGCCAAGATTCTTCATTGCACCACAGCTCACTATCAGGGGGAGGCTGGACAGCTGTCCTTAACACCTCACTCATCAGCACTGAAGAACTCTGTACAGCTGCCTGACTCTTAAGTTGGTGTTAGGTGAATTTTCAGTAGTGGCAATGGCACCACAATCATAACCGTGAATACAAAACAGTTACAAAGTCGTAAGTCTAGCTTACACCATCATAAACGCCTAATGCCAGCCAGTGTCTTTGTTTTAATTTGTAAGCCCCCTTCAGTAAGTTTTTTTGGAGAAAGGTGAGATATGAACAAAATTAACTATGATCATAATGATAACCTGACGTGCAGTGAGTAGAGACACACGTCCAATATAATGTGCAGTTTGAGCTTGCAAACACAAGCAAAGGAGTCTCTTGTCAATACGTATTTGCATTCCACCAATACTGTGGATGAGAGGTTGCAACTCTCTGATAAAAAGACCATTTATACAGGATATGTGAGGCGAGAATTCCAGATCACTTGTACTTCATCTCTGTGAGCTCTCTGCACTTGCCAGCAATCAGTCATTGTGAAGGCTTCTAAGCTCTCTCAGCAATTAATTTCCAAGAGTTGATCAGGCTTGAAAGTGATTGTGCCCAGAGAAAAATGAATGTGATGGAAAATGCACTTAATTATAACTACCATCTCAGGAAAGGAGACTGACAGACCAGTTTCTCCGCAGGGAAGTTGGATACAGTCGTTGAGCTTCTGAATCTAAGAAGCGGGATTCAATGTGTTTGGTTTTGTCCAAGGAAACCAGCCAAAAAGCATGTACCCTCTGATGCTGTTATTTGAGTTTGGAGGGAAGATCACATTGAAGACAGAGACAGTAAGCATAGTGGATGTAAAACAGGTAGATAACTTTCTATGTTACCTGGTCAATAGGGATAATCATCAATGGAAGACAGGGAAATTTATGTCGATCACAGAAATTTCTTACATTTCCCAGTACAGTACAAGAACCTCCATGAAAACTTTGTCCATTGCCCAGACAAGACACAGAAGAAAATGCAGACACTGACCGGCCAGTTTGTACACCCTCTAGTTGACCTTATCCAGTACTGCCCAAATTGTGCACTTTGACCAGGTAACATACCGAATGCACTGCTTGTTCTTTCAATTTGCAATGCTGTTCTTGTTGTTATCCCGCCTTTTTCACAAAATTGTTGTTCAAGGCAGCTTACAAATTAAAATGATTGTAATATAATTAAAAACATAAAAAAGTCAACATTTAAAACAGAATTAAACTATTAAATACTTTTAAAAAAAACCACTGTTTTTTAAAAATAATTAAAACAATATAGTTTGCAACAGCTCTTGCAGCCCTTTCCTTATAACCCTTAACTTCTAAAAACCTGTCTAAATCACTTTTTTAAAAAAGGTCTCCATCTGCCAATAGAATGATAGAAGGAAAGGGGCCATTTTAGCCTTCCAAGGGAGAGTGTTCCAAAGGCTAAGGATAGCTCCTAAGAAGGCTGCCTCCCAAGTTCCCACCAGTTGGGCTTGTAACTATGGCAGAACCAAGAGAAGGCCCTCTCCCAAGGATCTTAGGAATCAGGCAGCCTTAGGTGGAAGATCTGGTCTGTCAGATAGCCTGGACCAAAGCTGTATAGGGTTGTATATGCTATAACCAGCTTGGCATTCCCTTCTTCCCTGTGCATAAACTAAGCCCCAATCCCAGACTTAGGCCATTTCCGCACAAGGTCAATACATCATGATTGCCTCGAATTCTCACCCTCCCATATGCACATTGTACTGGTATAACTTTATAGTTTTCCTCATGGTTCTGCACATTTTCAGCTCCTAGCATGGTTCAATATGACGAGAAACTGCTGTATTGTAAAACTGGAAAAACTCTGATGCAAATTTCCCAAACCATCTCTGCTTCATTTTCACCTACATGCAGAACTATAACATCAATTCACAGGGCAGAAGTGGTTGGCTAGGGGCATTCCCAGGCTGTCATCTCTATCTCTCTCTACCCATCAAAGACAGGCTGCTGTCATTGCTGTCTTCAGGTGTTAAACGGACAGCAGGAAGAGAGTGCTAATAGATCGTTAAGAGGTCTTCTTTCCCTCACATCAACAAACATACATACTGCACAAACATAGCAAAGGAAATGTGTTTGAGTGTGAGTGAGGAAGACATGCTCTTGCTTGGTGAATGAAGGTAATTGGTTAGAAGAAGATCATCAAGCAGTTTTGTTTCTCTTTGTTTCTCTTTCAGGCTGCCTTTCTTGCCGAGGAATAGCTTTTGTGCTGCAGCCTTAACTTTCACTTTACGAGACAGTGAACTTATTTTGACAGTTTAATTTGACAGCTAAGTGACAACTTAATTTGACATCTTACTTTGAAAGACCAGTTTGGAGTTGTTTTGTATGACTTTGCCGTCTTTGGATGTTGCCAGTGGATCTTTTGGATACCGATATTGATTTTCTTCCCTTTTCAGACTCCTGATGCGGTTTAGCCTGAATTTTGGGGATGTTTGCTTTTTGACCCAGCCATTTAAAATGTGTTTCTTTTTCTTTAAGAAATAGACCAATCGGTGATGGTGGGGCAGGGTGTGGAAGGGGATGGGAGTGACCAGGGACTTGCTGTTGCGGGTACAGGAACCATTTTTCTCTGAGGTACTACAATGCAAATGGGGTGTGTGCAGACAGTACAGTTTCTGAATTGGAGTATAAAGACACCACTCTTGACACACAGTGAACCACTCCTCCCCTCTCATGCAGAAATGGCCTTGCTCTAAAATCACTGCAGCACCCTCCATGGTCATTCTATGCCTGGTGAGAGCAGTGGAAGATCAGAGAAGCATCTGATTATGTCCCTGTAACCAGGTACAAAATGTTTACATCATCCACAGAGATCTCTGGATGACCCCAGCAGACCTGAGCAGAGGATGTAATAATTTCATGCCTGGCGACAGAGAGATAAGTGCTTCTTTGTCCCCACACCATTCTCAGCAGGCACAAAATGGATGGATGGATGGATGGATGGATGGATGGATGGATGGATGGATGGGTGGGGGGCACTCTGACTCTATAGTTGGTTTGAAAGTTGGTAAATGGCCAACAGCTGCATAGTTCTGTTGGGAAAAGCAATCTTTGCGTGTTCTAAATTCACTGCTGGTTAAGTTTCATGATAACTCTGTTAATATAAGCACAAAGCCTATAGATTACTTCCTGTTTGTTTGTTCACACCCACTCTCTTCTTCTAGCACATAAGCATCCTTTGTTCTTGGGGATTCTGTCTCTCTCCTCCTTTTCTTCTGCCTTCCTTCAAGCATGTGGACCGGAACACTCCAGAGGAGAAGCTCCAATGAAATCATGTAATTGTTTACCTTTTTTTCCTTATTTTCTCCAAGAACATGAACCCGTGTAGATGATGCACAACTATTTGTGAGTAAACTACTTTTATAAACCTTTTTAAACAAAACCGAGCCTGTGTTTACTTCTCAGCTAGAGTTAAGTGGCTGAGGGGCAATAAGGTGGGCTGGCAAACTGTTCTGCTTTGCATGCTAATTGCTCTGCTATGTAGAGAGATTCACCAAACCTTTCCCATTTGCCAATAAGTTCTGCATGCAATACTACTATGCAGTGCTGGGCCACACAGGATTGTAGCCTTGGAGTGTTAGAATCAGAGCTAGAACAGATCCCAAGGGCCATACAGTCCAGTCTTTTGCAAATGCAGGAATATACCATGACAGCGTTCCTGAGAAGTAGCCCTCTGACCTCTGTTTAGAAGTCACCAACAAAGAAAAGTCCAACATCCTTCAAAGGCATCTATTTCACTATCGAACAGCAACTACTAGCAGGAAGTTCTTCCTCATGTTTGGTCAAAGTTTCCTTTCTTGTAATTTGAAACAACTGGTTTGGGTTCTGTTTTCTGGAGCAGCAAGAAGTTTGCTAATTACTTGGTTAACTTTTTTTTTATTGGTTTCTGGAGGAGGTGAGTGTTAGGATTAACAAAAGAATATCATAAAACATGAAAAATTTCACTCCTCATTCCTCTACAAATACCCAGAGGATAACCGAAAAGGTAACAATGTTATTCATTCTAATAAAAAACAGGTAACAGTGTCCCAACTTGTTACATTACTTTTGAAATGTAACTTCGTTACCAAGAGAGAGAGAGAGAAATGGAGAGATAGGGCGGGGGTAGGGGGACAGTATTACAAGTAACTACTACGAGTGACTTATTGGCTGAGATCCTATATTGTGTTTGTCTGATGTAAATCTATACTCATGTAGTTAACTGGTAGTTGAATTGTTCCACCTTTTTGCTGAATTGGGCAACCAATTTTCTATCTTTAAATGTCTTCCTTGTTGCCCCATTGTGTCATGGGGGATGCACATGGCTGTTTTCATAATCCCAGTGAATCAGGTAATATATTGAAAGCACTGACAGATAAGGACGTGCAACTACCTGAGAAACGGTTATGCTTGTGAAATTTCACTTATACAACCATGAGCTGGATATATCTGGTGTGAAAAAGACAAAAAAAGCACAACTGTATGTGTAAGGGAACTTGCATTTGTATAAAAAACCAAGAGGATTCGAGCCATTCCAGCCACAGTCTAGCCTTGAATCACATGACAAGTTAATGCGGGAGCTCATATGCAATGGAAGTGCTGTTGAACCTTTCAGTTTGGCTGCACAGCCCTGCTGTCATGCAGAAGAAAGACTGAAATAGCTTTATTAATCGCCCAGAGTGTCAGTGCTTAGATGCCTCCACGTGCCTGTTAACTGCACACCAGCAGGTCTCCAGCTGCTAAGCTTATTTCCGGAGGCTGTTGCTTAATCATATTGCTGCTCCAGGCCAAGGTGGAAAGGTGAAGGCCCTGAAGAACTGAGACACTAGTATTATTTTTTTCCATACTTCCATTCAGCAATTCACTATCTAATTCTAACAGATCTAGGTCATCTCCCCCTCCACCCATTCCTCATTCCTATATCGTCTTTTGTTTTCCAGATCCTGGGGGTTTACTTGAAAGGTCTTAGCTAACTTTTATCTATAAACGGATGTGCATCTGAGTCTGAGCAACTCTACATGATGGGTTGCATATAAAGCTAGATAAACTTTCCCCATTCTTCTCCCCTCCTTGTGCCCTGAAAGCAAGAGGGGAGCCCCGATCAAACATCCTTTTGGCATTCACATCAAAAAACACTGTTTGATAAGTCAGTGACAGCAACTCCATCCTGACTTGTCTTTGACTGCCACCACCAGCTATTGTTCTTCAGATGATGTGGAGCAGCGTTCTTTCCCTTGCAGGAGTTGTCAACCCACAGCCCAGGTTCTGAGAACTTGATCAAAGACAATGAGAGTTGGCTTCGTATTGCTCGTCAGCACTTTTTGAGTAAATTGAACCTCCTATCAGGATTACTGGATCAGTTCCTGTTTGTCGCATGGCTGCTTTGAAAGCTTACACGTTTCCCTTCAGCATTACCTTTCCCCAATGAACTTGCAGTGGAATACACAGCCTGTTTTATCTGCACAATCATGCTGATCCTAGTAGTCCTGGCAGGAACAAAATGCTAGGCATGACCTTGGAGTGTCATTCATGTAACCCTGGGAAATTCTGCTCAACATCCTTTCTACATGGGATAGAGAATGGCTTCTCTGTCAACCGTGCGGTGAATCCGCTTTAGGAAAAGAGACTGTCCAAAGTGTGCTGAACCTATCGTATTTGCCAGTGTATAAGACACACTTTTTTTCCTAAAAAATATGGTCTGAAAATGGGGTGTGTCTTATATGCCAATGCATCTAAAACGATGGCAAATTCAGTATTTTGAGGATAGGGTTCAGGACCTTGAACAGCTCTTTTAAAATCCAAAATAAAATCCAGTGTGAATTCACTGCACCTCTGATCCAGAAACCACCAGCTGTCACTGCTAGACCCAACTTCATCATGTGTTACTTTCAAGCCTATTTTTCAGTAACAAGGACTAGAAGGATGCATTTTTAAAATAAAAGAACATAAAAGCTATTAAAAGCAGCATTTGGAACTAACTAGTTTTATGAGTGGGACAAAATCTTATATCCACCGTATCTGAACAGGTTGGACACAGTGCTGGGATGAGTTCTGAAACCGGATAGGAAATGAGGCAGCAACACAAAATGCAACAAATAAAACACACAAAAGAATTTCCTTTGGCCAAAGGATCCTACTGATAATCAGAACTGCATTCAATCCAGTCTACTAGCACTAGTGATCCAGAAGAATAACTTTGTTCTTCAAGCTTCACATTTTTTATACTATTTTCTTGATTGAGAAAATGGAATAAAACATACATCAGCAAGGTTAGTATTTTGGTCAAGACTGACTGCTTGTTATTTCCTATTTAACTCTTCTGTCAGCTGTCAGGAGGACCAGGGCAGTGTGTAACAATCATAACGTTAAAAAACAAGGCTATCAGTAATGTCACAAATGCATTGCCGATTTCAGAAATAATCGTTTCATACAGAAGTTAACAAATCAGAGATTAGTCATATCATATGCCAATAGAAGCAGTTAATCAATATTCTTGTTAATCATACTAATGAGAGGGCATTTGAGAACCTGCTAACATCACTCACGGATAGTTTAAGCCAAAAGTTTAAGATAGCAAAGGAAAAGAAAAATAGCTAGCTGTCATACGACTAGTTAAATATAACTAGTTCTGTGACAGTTAATTATTTCCCTTTCCTCTGCTATATTTAACTAGTTGTGCGACAATTCTCCTTCTCCTGAAGCCTTAAGAGTTAATGTTTTAGGTTAACAGTACTCATCAAATGTAAGATTTGGAATAACTAATTAAACTTTAGCTAGTGATGAGTGTTTGTTACTCTTTTCCTCCAACAATGCTCAACTGACAGCCTTCAGTAATCCCATAGTGGAATGTTTCCCCCCATTTTTCATTGCAAAGGGTGGTGTCAAATGGAGGCTCACATGGTTCAGAGAACTCAGGGTTCTGGACAGAGAGTGTAAGAAAGAAATTAAAGAAGAGAGAACTAGAAAACTAGAGATTAAACTTGGGACCCCTGGCTCTGGCATTCAAAACATGCACTCTAGCACTGATCTTTGTAGATCATGTGTCTTGCTTCCAAGTGTGTTGTGAAGTAGCAGAAGCATTTGTTTCATAAGGTTAAAAATGCATTTATTTCATAAGGCATGTATGCTCAGAGACATTCAAAATATTTCTGATTAAGAACACTCTAGCTTCCATTGACCTCTTGGGACATAACGAATATTCACAATTATTCATTCCCACGGAGAAAAATAGTTTTCTCAACAGTCAGGAAGCCCTGCCGGGGAGAATAACAAAGTAATGGAAATTTTGCACAATTTTCTCCTAGTATTTCTTGTTCTCGAGTGTTGCACAGAAATTACTCTGAGAAGAAAGACACTTTTTTTGCACACAAAACTGTTTCCTGTGCAGAAAATGGGTTCCCTGAAGAGGAAACCCTGTTTCTATGCAGGAAACCTGTTAAAAATACATACTCTTCTCTTCAGCTAAACTCCTGTAGAACACTTTGAGACATTTGAATATGTGGAAAAAACTGCAGAGGGCTACTCATTTTCTCTTGCAGCAGTGAGAAAAATAATTATTCGTTCTTGCAAGCAAGGATTAAATAGTTGAAAATTTTGATCATCAGCTAAGCATTGGGGTACTTCACTGTCCTCTAATTGGAACAAATTCATCACTCCTTCTTCAGTTTTCTAGTCCAGACAAACAAATTCTGATGTCTCAAGGATGACTGAAAATAGTAGATATGTCAGCAGGTATGAGTATAAAGGGAGTAGGGAGAAAGAATAGTGCAGATCAGAGACAAAATCCTGCTTGAACAGGCTGTTAGATTCCAAGCCTTGGGGCAGTCTTCCTCAGTCTGGCAGTTTTCCAGATGTATTGCACTGTAACCCCCATCATCCCTAGCCGTCAATCAGATTGTGAGATTTATAGACCCCAAAGCATTTTGAAACTGCCAGGTTCAGCAAGGTAACTTACAAACTCCAAAAAATGTCATAGTTTCCTTAAAAACTAACATCATTAGAGAATTAATTAGCGATCAATGCAACCAATTAAATTTCCACTTTCACAGCATTAACATCAATACATTAATTTCCCCCTTGCAAAAATCAATACTAACAAATTGATTTTTAAATCTAAGCTCTGGTTTTTTTAAGAAAAAGTGTGTGTGTTGGTCTCTAAGGGGGAAAAAAATACATGTCCAAAGACCATATTTGGGAACAGCAGCCCAAAATGCCACAGGCGCACGCAAACTTCCAAGTTCTCCAGAATTCTTCATCAAGGCACAAAAATCAGAGAATGAGAATAAAAACAGGAAAGTCAACAAAATGAGGCCAGATGTTACAGCTGTGAAGCCTGCACAGCCCCCCAAATGGAGATTGCACAGTGAAGGAGCCATCAGTTGCTGCACAGGTATCAGATTACCTTCCAAATCTAGCAATGCATTCTGGGACAGAATGGTGATGATAGGTCTTCATTTCTCTAAACACAAAGGCTGGCTGCAGCTCCAAGATCTGTCTCTTGCCTCAGGCAGAACACATGTCCTGAGGTGACATACAGCAGAAGTGTAGAGAAATGTGACAGTCCTTGTATAAGCAAAGCCAGACCTTGGGAAATTTCTTTATTAAAAATAATCCCTTCTTGCTGCACATTCTAATGTCATATAATTTGGTTCACAACAAAATGCCATTGCAACATTAATGAAGTAACTTTGTTGGCTCAGATCTTACATTGGAATTACATAACATACATCTGTAAATGGAGAGTTAGGTATTCTTTTTGTGCTATGCAGTTCTTGCATTTAATGGCAACATTGCTCAAATGAAACAAGACACTATGTATGCAACCAAACGCATGACCAAATGTGCATGGGCGTCTATATGTGATGCACATGTTTTTGCTGTGTGCCTTCAATTCATTTATGACTACTACTACTAATAATAATAATAATAATAAAAAAATTTATTTCTATCCCACCTCTCCACAAGGATCAAGGCGGCGAACAACATAAAATACATTAAATACATTAAAAGAGATTAAAAACGTACCCAATCCTCACCATCCACCAACCCACGTAAACCAACCCCTTAAAACACACAATTAACAGTCAATCAGTTGACTATTAACAAAAAAAGAAGACAATTGATGGGAGGCGATGGAAATGCTAATCTTGGAAGGCCTGTCGGAAGAGATCAGCCTTGACCGCTTTTTTAAAGCAGTCCAGACTGGTAATATGCCGGGTCTCCTCCGGCAGGCCATTCCATAACTTGGGAGCGATAGAAGAAAAGGTCCTCTGGGTAACCGCAGCCAACCTAGTTCTAACTGGCTACAGTAAATTCCTCCCAGAGGACCTTAATGTGCTGGCTGGATTATATGAGAGAAGGCGATCCCATAGGTAGGCTGGCCCCAAGCCATGAAGGGTTTTAAAAGTAATAACCAACACCTTGTACTATACCCGGAAACTGATAGGCAGCCAATGAAGAGATTTTAAAATCTCTTTTGGTTTTATGGTACGTTACATGGTCAGCTTTAGGTCTACCAGTGACCAACCTGGCTGCCATATTCTGAACTAATTGAAGTTTCCGGACTAAGCACAAGGGTAGCCCTATGTAGACCACATTGCAGAAGTCGAGCCGCGAAGTTACCAACGCATGCACCACTGTTTTTAGGTGCTCCAGTTCCAGAAAGGGGCTCAGCTGGCGTACCAGCCGAAGTTGATAGCAGGCACTTCTGGCCGCCGCACCTATTTGAGCTGTCATCTGAAGTGGCGAGTCCAGGAGTACCCCCAAGCTGCGAACACAGTCTTTCAGGGGAAGTGTGACCCCATCTAGGACTGGCTGACAAATCTCCATGTCTGGGCTAGGGCTCCCAACAGCAAGTACCTCCGTCTTATCTGGATTCAGCTTCAGTCTGTTTTTCCTCATCCAGTCCATTACTGCTTCAAGACATTCATTCAGAGGCGAGATGCCAGCCTTAGTTGATGCTATTATCCGTGGCATGGAGAAAGATATCTGGGTGTCATCAGCATACTGATAGCACCTTGCTCCATGCCTCCTGATGATCTCTCCCAGCGGTTTCATGTAGATGTTAAATAGCACTGGGGACAGGACACCCTAAGGTGGACCTATTGTGGGATTCCAAAATAGTGGCTTCCAGCTTCCAAAATGGTGGCTTCTGGCTTCCAAAATGGTGGCTTCCAGTTTCCAAAATGGTGGCTTCCGGCTTCCAAAATGGCGGCTTCCGTTTGGTTGTGGGTCCTGACCAACCACTGAAGCTTGCCACACCTAAAGCCTGCCCTCCGCAGATGGCAGTTTCGCACTGGTGCGAGCCTGCGAGTCTGCCGAAGAGAGCAGGCTTTAGGTGCTCTATTTTTTCCAGTCTTTCAAAAACACGCTGGAAGACCACTTGGGGTCGTCTTGGAGCAGACTTGAGGTGCGGATCTCCAGTAAGTAGTCCGCTCCTAGTCCACTCCAAGGTGCAGACGACCTCCGTGCAAGGATGCACTGCTCTGTTCTAATTGCCTGGTGCGGAAAGGGCCAAAGACATTTCTTTTCTAGCAGGCTTTTAATGGGTGATCTGGGGAGTGTTTGTTTATTTATTTATTGGTGTGCTTTTAAAATTGAATACTGTTTTAGGTTTTTATAATTTTATACATTTTTAATTGTTTTAAAAATTTTTTTTAAAAAATCTGTCTAATTTATTGTTGGAAGCTGCCTTGAGTCCCACTCTGGGAGAAAGGCAGCGTGCAAATATAATAAAATAAAATAAAATAAAATAAAATAAAAGGCTGATTGGCATTGAATTCGGCTTCATTTTGGAGCCAGGTTAAAATGCAGCTTTTTCTTAAAGCCTTTTGGCTTTAATGATTTCATCCAGTTTGAAAGCATACATAGTTTCAACTGTTTTCAACTTGTTTCAATGTGTTAGACAGCCGAATATGTTTTAAGACTGTAAGTTGTTTTTTCCATTGCTTCTTATTTCACATTGTTTTAACCTGTTCAAAGCTGATTTTATTATATGCTGCTCTGGGGTTCTTGGATATAGGGAAGGATGCAAATATTTTAATCTAGATATGACATAGATTAATAACTTCCAAGCTCAGAGAAAGGTGGGGGGTAATAAGGCAGTGAACAGAAACAGTTCCCACACTGCTGAAATGTAGACCTACATTATGCAAAGTACAGCAACAGAACTTGCTCAAACTTGGCAGTAGCTAGGGGAAAAGTCTAATAAGTGGATGAAACACTTGCTTGAAATATATCCAAACTTCAGAGGTTCACATATTAGCATCAGTGGCAGCTGGTAACTCACATGTTAATGGAGTGATGAACTCACCATAGGCTTTAAACTAGACTTTAAAGGAGCTGTCTGAGGTGCTGAACGTTTTTCCCAATAGTTTCAGCACTTTGGTCAGATCCTCAAAAGTGATCCAAAACTTTGAAATGGATTTGTTGCCCTCCTGACGAGGAACTCACCCCCGATTGGCATTGGCTTGGCAGTAAAATTCTGAGCCAGTTTCAATTTCAGTTCATCTAATGGTATTGGAGAGGGGAGGAACTTAAAAGAAAAAATAAATGTCATAGCTGAAACCCGGAAGGCCACTGCAGAACATCTGCACATTGATGCCAATAACTTTTAATGTTCACTACTTGGCAGTTGCCTTAAAGAGAGATTTTATTAAGGAGACTCTTCTCCATCCTCATATAGATTGCAATGACAAAACTCATCTTCCTGAGTCCTCTACCCTACTTTTAAAAGCTAAAATGTTGACAAATCACATCCATTTGGAGCACATCCCTATCCGAGAGGTTCTTCCATCTGACAAATTGTTCATCCCCATTGAACCAACCCATGTCTTGTTCCTATATTAGTTATAGAGAGAACCTTCCTTGATGTCAGGCAACAATTTAGGAGGTGCTCCAAATCATCCACAAAGATGACATTTTTGCTTACCTTACTTCATTCTCAGTTCTTTGTTTATTACCCAGCCTGGTATAAAAGCCTGAAACTATATAAAAATGTCAGTCCAGACTATTTCTCAGGCTGCATATGATAAGTTGACTGCTTTTCTTTTAAAACGTATTGCACCATTTTACAAAGGCAGAACACACAACTTACCAGCACTAGAGAAATTCCTCCATTTTTAATTTTAAACTTAGCATTAGAGAAAGCTGAATTTTTGCAGGATTTTTTTTTGGGGGGGGGTATCATTTTTATCTTCCCTAGCTCTTTGAGGGAGACTCAATTTCCCCATTATAAAAGCCCGTTTGCCTTTCTAATCAGCAGTATAGATATTTGAAAGAATCCTGCCATAGCCAAAACAGATCCATATTAATTACTGTATTAAATGCTCAACCTTTTATGTTTCTTAAACATTGTAACTAGGTTGTTCCAGGGAAATGCTGCCCTAGATCCTCCTAGGCAGAGCTTGGAATAGTTATTTTTGGGCTACAACTCCAAAAGCTCCTCAAGCACATTAGTTGGGGGAATTCGGGAGCTGTAGCAAAAAAGATAACTTTTCAGAGGTCTGCTCTTGGGGGAAAAATGTATGAGGCAGATCCATTTCTAGCAGAGTTTGTCCATGAAGTAATGAAAGAGGAATTAGTATGCAATCTGGAGCAAAACCGGACAGATTTCATTGGGCCTACATTTAATTAGGGATTCTATTTAGGGAATCTCTGCTTTCATTTCTTTAAAAAGGACATGTTTCTAGTCCTCATAGTTTCAGGGAAATGTTTGAAAAATGTGCTCAAAGAAGGGAAAAAATGGATGTAAATATTTGCACCACTGTAGTTATTTCACAAAACAACTGGGGACAAAAAACATCATTCAAGTCAGGATCGTACTGTGCAATATTTTCAAAACTGCTTTTAATGAGTAAGGCAATCTTAGATGAAAATGCACTTTAAAAAAAAAAAACTCCATTGTGTTTCATCTCTTGTTATCCTCTCACTACTGTACAAGCCAAATTCCATGTCCTGATGTGTTTGACATCTGCGCAATGGCTGGAATTCATGATTGAAGCTGTGAATATGTAACTAAAAGTTACATGTGCGAAACTGACATGTATTCAAGATTGCTAAATAGTCAATAGTGTAGAGAATACATAGGGACCATAAAAGCCTCACAGTCCAGACTTACTAAGCAGCAGTCCAACTCCGCCACCCCCCTCAGGCCTGACTTACTGGGCATCAGGCATTGCGAGCAATAGGGTGCTCGTGTCCTGTTGATTGGGCTACAGCAGACCACTGTTCCTACCCCACTCCTACAAACGATCTCCAATGAGGTAGTCAAAAGCAAGTTCCTTGTTGCAGTTCCTCCTCACTCAGCAGTGGTGGTAACTTCAGTCTTGTTAGAAAATTCTGACATTCTTTTTCTCCCCCACACTTTTGTTCTAGGACAAATGGGGCTTAGCTAGCGTAGGATTAAATTTCCTGCCTTTCACCTAAAGTTTCAACTGTTACTCTGTGTTATTTAAAACGATTGGCTATGGTATCTAGACCATGTGACCCAGGATACACGCTGGAGTTTGTCATTGGCCTTACATAGAAGACCATGTCTCTCTCTGTCTCTTTTTGCAATCTTGCTTCTAGCATCTTCTCTCTGCTAGGCTAACCTCTCCACCAAGAAATTGGTGAGTTAAGAATGAAGTTACTCTCTTCCCTAATCCTTTTGGGATCTAGTTTCTCCGATCCATGTGTAATTGTAAAAGTTTATTAGTAAATCTTTTAAGTTTGAGACCTGAAAGTGCCTGCCTTGTTTTGTTTTCAAGTCAGCCTCCAGTTCAAGGAAGCCACAAGAGATTGGAATATGCTTTTTCTGCAACTCTGCTAAAAGAAGACTAATTCCTAACAGCTTTAGCTTTCATAGAATTTCCCCAAAGGGCTAACACCCTGGGAAACTCTAACTGCCAACAAGTCTGATGTATCCCAATAAACAGGATAACAAGAACTGATTTGTCACTGCTCCTACAAAGGTAGGGAAGGGAGAGAGGCAAGAAGAGGAAGCATGTGGGAATAACTGCTTTTGTGCATGGCAGAGAGCAAACTTCCAGGCTGTTCAGATTGGCTATCAACATGCCCTGCATTGTTTTGAAGTCCTTTTGGGAAAAAAATCATGAAAATTCATAACCAATCTAAGGAGGACACTGGCTCATTCATTGTGTGAATGAACGTAGATTTGCCATTTATAAAACAGACATGACATACCTTGATCAAATTGCATCTTATCCCAAAGAGGTTGCAACAGCCTGCAGTGCATAACACATTCCATATGTGCAAGGTACAATGCTGGGATTTGTTACAAATGTTTAGCATTTGTATAATCTAACAAGGCAAGATTTCTAGCAGTAGCTCAGATTGCGTATCCTTGCTCTCACAATAGAAGCCATGTTTTCAAATATAAGTCAAATCTCCAAGTAGCAATTTTACAGCAGCCTTTTATCAGTCGTGAACTCTTCCCACTTTGAATAAGCTTCACAACGAACATTGTCATGGGTGTTTAGCAGATGAAACGGGCAAGTCAGCTGAACAACACAGCTGATTGAATGAAACAGAGTGGCTGCCCAAAATAACAAGACAGAAAGTCAACCCATTGCTTGTATACAAGCTTGTTGGAGAGCATAGACTTACTTTCTATGCAACCATGGCAAAACTGTGCCAAGTAAATGAATCAAAGCAAGAGAGAAAAAGCAAGTTTGAAGAAAGTTCATAGGAAGAACAAGCATCTACTTGGAGACCCAGAAGGGGATTTGAAAATGTCTGTGTGATTTGCTAAACTGAAAATGCATAAGCTGTGTTTTGAAAAACAGTTTTAGAAAAGAATTTAGAATCTCCTAATCTTCACTTTGAAATGGAGATTAGGAGACTTCCATCTGATATACTCAATGCAATGTATTCAAAAATTCAGTGTATTTAAACTTCTTTATACTTTTTAAAAACCTTATTCCTTTTCAAAAGCACCACACATTTCTACCTGGTTTCTGCTAAGGATCTCAAAAGTGTTAGAAACTGTAGCATCAATTCTATAGCAAGTAGTCTGAACAAGTGAGAGATAAGAGGCGGCTAGATAGCCCCAGATGTTTTCCCTTTGGATCTTTTCTAAATCTGAGTGGAGCATTGCTCCGCAAAGGCTTTGCTTCCTTCCATTTTTCTTTGAAATCACTTCCTGCTGCTTCTTCTTTTCCCAGCTAAAAAAAGGCAAACAGCATGTGGAGTCTCTGTAACAGCTTCTTGAGAAGACTTGTACACGTGGAAGTCAATTCTAGAGGCTTCTGTAAGTGAGTTGAGGGAGGTTTCACTATACTGTGGGCCTCTGGTACGTGCTAGGTTTTGGTTCCAGGACTCCCTGAGAATACCGAAATTGTGGATGCTTAAGTCCTGTTATGTATAATGGTGTGGTAAAATGGTGTCCCTTATATAAAATGGCAAAATCAAAGTTTGCTTTCTGGATTTTTTTTAATACTTTCAAACTATGTTTGGTTGAATCCATGAATATAGAATCCAGGGATATGGAGAGCTTTTTTTAAAAAAAAAAATACTATAAACATCCATAATAGTCAGTCATGTTTAATAGCAGTAAACACACAGCATTATGTTTGCTGGTATAAAAATGCTTTCCAAATATTGAGAGAGGGGACAGCCAACTTTGCATTGCTCTATCATATATCAGTGGCAAACTTTCCCAAACCTGCCTGAGCGTAGTCAGGGACACACTAGAGTGCTAGATTATTTCTTTACTTATTTTAACAAAACACATATATTTCTCAACAAAAGATTTATCAAGGCAGCATAAAGAAAAGATATAGAAGAAAATGCATATGAGGGCATTAAACCAAAAAGAGAATATGCCTCATCAGATGTTCATCTAAAAGAGTGCCCATCAGCATAGTGGATCAATAAAACAGATCTGGAAAAGCCTGGGTCAATGAAAACACTTTTAGTACAGGCCATAAATGCAACATTCTTGATGCATGTTTCAGTTCCATAGATTTAGGAGCAACTAGATGGAATTCCATCTTCTGAGGGGCTACCAGATTGATCAGAGAAGTGTGTGTGGCATTATTTGAATCACAACTTCACTTAAAAAGAACTGTCATGATGTAGTGGTTTGGGAGTTGGACTAGGATTCTGGAGACTAGGATTCAAATCCCCACCATGCTTTGGTGGTGTACTCCTGCATGGCAGGGGTTGGACTCAATGGCCCTTATGGCAGTGATATAGTTAAGTCTTTTACACCAAGTCTCAAATCAAGTCTCAAGTCTCTACCTCCAAATCTCAAGTCAAGTCTCAAGTCCTTGAAGATATTTTCAAATCAGCTCTCAAGTCAAGTCTCAAGTCTGGGAGCCAGCTTTATACCCCAGCCTATATTCCAGAATTTCTGGACAGAGTCCAATAAAGTCGGTTTTAACAATTTAAGAGGAGTTGGCCCTCCAAATTTGTGATTTTGCCATCTTCAGCTTCGGAAGTGGAGCATAGGATCCTTCTTACTTTCCATTTCCAAAGCTAGAGGATTTTTCAGAAGTGAGGAATAGGATCCTTCTTACTCCCCACTACTGAAGCTTCAAAAGCTTTAGAAGGAAGGATCCTTCCTCTTCAAGTCTGTTGCCCAATACATTTGCTGTTGCCCTCTGAGAAATGAATCATGCACTCTGGGGGTGAGTCTTACCTTCTGCTTTTAGGAAAAGTTTTAGAAGACTCCTCTGATATGCAGTGGAGGCAAACTGCTGAGCAGACCTCAAGCCTGCCTCAAGCCCATTGCCTAATACATTTGTTTTTCCGCTCTGAGAAATGTGTCTACGCTTCAGGCTTGAGACAAATTGCCATGTGACCAGTAGACAAAAAAGAGATGGAAGCGCTGTTCAAAGTCATAATGTTTCTGGATGAATGTGTTATGTTATTGAACCAAGGGCAACAAGTCAGTCACTAAAAATATACAAGTCTTGAGTTAAGTCAAGCCAGTGCCTCATTTATTGCCGAGTCGAGTCCAAGTCGAGTCACTGAAATGACTTAAGTCTGACCTGAGTCCAACTCAATCGACTCGAGTGTACATCTCTGCCTTATGGTCTCTTCCAAGTCTATGATTCTATGATTCACTTAATCACAGAAACTCATTGGGTAATCTGGGGGCAAGTTGCGCTCTCTCAGGCTCAGAAGAAGGCAGTGGCAAATTCCTCTGAACAAATCTTTCCAAGAGAACCCTGTGATAGGTTCATCATAAGGTAGAAACAACTTGAAGTTATACAGTCTTCCCCCAAAGGCTGAAGGGATCAGTCAGGAGTGGAGGTGAATAAGGTGGCCTCTCATAAAGATAGGCCTCTCTGATCCCATACATCACTTTCTATGTTTTGCTCTATTTCTTGCACCCGTGTGTCTTTTTGCCAGGGGAAGATGGCAGCAATTCCTTGAGCTGGTGACTAATTTATCTGCCTGTACTTCCCTATTTGGCAGCCTGTTTATTTTATGCCTCTTTTCCCAAACTGTTGCTGAGTTACTGCCTTTCGTATTCTTTTCCATCCATATCTTGACTGCCCCCTCATCCCCCCACACAACTGGCCCTACCAGAGTGAGGCAACCACCTCAGACAGCAGATTCCAGGAGGCAGCAGTGATAGCCTCATAGCTGTTCTGCCAGTGTCTCCATTACTCAGCCATCCTCTTATTTTGGGAAACAGTTATTTGTGCCCTATGCACTACCTTGCACCCCAAAATTTATTTTGCATGGAAGTAAAAAGAGTTGCAGCCAGAGTGTTAACTGTGACTGGTTATATGGACCATAATAACTCCCCTGCCACAACAGCTGTACTGGCTGCTGATCTGTTTCCAGGCGTAACTGTGACCTGCAGAGCCCTATATGGTTTAGATCCAGGCTATTTGACTGACAGCATTGCCTTGTATGAAAATATATGAGATCCTCAGCAGAGACCAATCTCCTAGTCACATCATCTTCACAGGCTGCTAGGGTTGTGACACAGAGACTTCTTTGTGGTTGCTCTGGGCTCTGCAATTCCTATCCCAGGGATGCCAAAAGGATCCCCTCCTTGCTGTCTTTCTACCAGTGGGCAAACACCTTTTCCATTCTAACAGAGTTTTAGCGCTGAAGATAGTGCTGTGTTACTGTAAGAGGACTTTGAAGTCTGCCATAATGCCAGCTTTTCCTTAGAAGCTGGGAAAATTATAGCTCAGAGGAGGCCCGCGAGAGGAGGATAAAGGCAGGATATTTTCATTTGTACATACCAGTACTAACTGTAGAGAGGACTCCACTTAAAAATTAAACAGAATATTTTTTGGGAAATTAGCAAACACACAAGAAATCAGAGACTCTTAAGAACCATACAAGGCTATTGGAAAGTGAGGCAGGAAAGGTTGGATAGAAAGAGATTGAGTGGAAAGAGTGATAGTTATCAGTCCTGAAGCAGAAGGTTGAAGCGGAATGGCTCAGACAGCATGTCTGAGGGTAGTACGGAGGAACAGAAATGTGGGGTACCACATCCAGTGTAAGGCTTAACATACTATAATTTACTGAGGCTGAAGCTAGGGTTTTTATACCCTATTTCCTACCCTGAAGGAGGCTGCATGGACAAAGCATTAATGGCTTTCCCACAGCATTGACAAAAGAGTCTGGAACAGGGGGATTGTCTTACGCCTAGGTGACAAAACATTGATGGGAGTCCTGACAGACTTTAAGTGTTTTGATCAGGCAGTGTGAACAGTGATGGTCTCTGTAGGATATGCCCACAGAAGGGACCCTGACTGCTTCAAAGCGACAGTTATGACTTTTATTGTTTTTGGGAGTACTTGTAGCTTGCAAGGATTGAAAGGATTATCACAAGCACATCAGCACTGGGCTTTCCTGCCTGATCCTTTCTGACATTATGATCTGATCATTTCTGAGGTTATCCTGACCTGGCAACATGCTTATAGGTAGCGCTGTTTCAAACATGTGCTTCAGCCATAAGTATCTCCAATTATGAAAATAGCACATTCCATAGAGTGAGGGTTTATGGTGTGGTAACAGCTGCATTGTTCATATTTTTTAGTTTTTGATTTGCTTTTAAATGTTTTTAATTGTGTGTTTTTAATTGTTTTCCTGTTGTGAACAATTTAATTTTATTCAAACATTGATCTTTTGTATGCTTTTAACTATGTTGTACGCATTATGATTTGCAAGACACCTTGAGTCCCAGTTTTGGGTGAAAGGTAGGGTATAAGCAAAGAGAAGGAAGAGAAAGAGGAAAAATAGAGGAAGAAGAGGAGGAGACTAGGACATGGAGCAAACATCAGGAAAAGAGATTCCATCTAAACATTAGGAAGAACTTCCTGATGGTAAGAGCAGTTTGACAGTGACGTACACTGCCTCAGCCTGTGATGGAGTTTCCTTCTTTAGAGATTTAAACAGAGACTGGGTGGCTACATGTCCAGAGTGCTTCAATTGTGTATTCCTGCATGGCAGAATAGGTTTGGACTCAGTGGCCCTTGTGGTCTCTTCCAGCTTCATGATTCTATGATTCTATGAGGAGGAAGACCCTGCTGCTCTTAGACGTGGTGAGGAGTCAGCTGCTGGACCCATTGCAATGGGAGCAGTGAATCCACTCTTTTTTTTATGGCCACTCCTTTCATGGTGTCTGGGAGCAATGTTAGGAATAGGGTTCCAGCACCCAGATGGCTCCCATACAACCCAGATCAGCTATGAGACAAAAGACCATAAAACCAACAGTGGGTTTTCCACTACACAGGAACAAATCCACCGGTTTCCCCACGGTATGGTGAAAGAACTATCCAACTGCTAGTGCTGATATTAAAAGTCAGCTACCAGTGCAGTAAGCTTTTTTCTGTGAATTGGGGAGGGCATGCCTCTTATGCTTTGCCTCAGACAACAAAATGTCTTGAGCCAGCTCTCACACTAACAAAGGAATTCATGTTGAATTCATGTCATTGTGGTAGAGGTGCTTTAAGAGCTGGCACAGTGTAGTGGTTTGAGCGTTGGAGTATAATTTGGCAAGCAGGGTTCAAACCCTCGCTCAGTCATGGAAACCCACCGGGTGACCTTGGGTAAGGAAGACTTTCAGCCTCAGAGGAAGGCAAAGCAAAAGCCTCTCTGAACAAATTTTGCTGAGAAACCCAGTGATGGGTTTGCCTTAGGCTTGCCACAGGTTGGAAACAACCTCAAGACACACAACAGCAAATGGGTATTTTGCTTTCGCGTCAAACCATTTCCGTTAGTGTCTCCCCATCTAAATGTAAATAGATGTGTGGTGACTTTCCCCTCAACTCAACCAAAATTTACTTATTTATTTATGACCTCTTGATTCACTGGGACCCCTGATTATTTATTCATGCAACTGTTCCATATTATTATTCTATATTATTTATATAGTTATTCTACATTCATATCCAATTATCTCCATCACTGCCTTACCATTATAACTAAAAGTGTGGAGTGGGGTTTTTTTTCTCCTAACTAAAATGTGTGTATATATATGTATGTATGTATGTATGTATGTATGTATGTATCTAAGCCACTTATTTATCACCTTTTGACCCACTGGAGCCCTGAGGTGATGCTCGAAGTGTAAAAACACTTTAAAAATCTTGATTTGTTGCTGTTGTGTGTGTGCCTTCGAGTTATTTCTGACTTATGGCAACCCCAAGGTGAACCTATCACAGGGTTTTCTTGGCAATATTTGTTCAGAGAAGGTTTGCCATGGGTTTTCTCTGAGGCTGGTTTGCCCAAGGTCAGCCAGTAGTTTTCCACTGCTGAGTGAGGATTTGAGCCTTGGTCGCTAGAATCACAGTCCAATGCTTAAATCACTTCACCTTGCTGTTTCCAGGAACATGAAATAACTCAAAACAGTTAAAATACTACATACTTCTATTTAAAAACAGCTCTAAAACCCAGAGATACAGTTTACAAAACAGCCAGAGAAGACACCCCTAATTTTAAGATCCAGAAGTCAAGGAAAATAGCACAGTCTCCAGTGCTTGCCCAAAGAAACTTGGAAGGAATGGAGCCAACCTGACTTCCCTTGACAGAGCTCCATAGACAAAGGGTGCTGTTACAGAGAAAGCCCTACAACATGGGCCCACCAGCCTAGCCTCACAGGGTGGTGAGACACGTTACTGGGCCTATATTCATGATTGCAGATTTCTGGCAGTCTCTTATGGGAGGAGGTGGTCTTTCGGATATGCTGGTCCCAAGACATTTGTTGAAAATCTCAACGAGCAAGCTTGGCTAGTTGCCCACATCAAGATAAAGGTATGTTATTGCCCTTGAAACAAATATAATGTGAGACCCTGGCTCATAAATGTATGTTCATGGGGGTGGGATCTGTAAATCAAATTCTTGAATAGCAAAATAATGACAGGGGAGATGTCTAGTTCAGCTTCCTAGCTCATCCAGCCACTGCTGTTTTACCTTGGTTATTTTCATATCAGCTATGGTGACAGCCAGTGTGCTGTATTGGTTTGAGAGCTGGACTACGACCCTCGAGACCAGGGTTCAGTTCTCCACTCAGCCCTTGAAACACACTGGGTGACTTTAGATACATCACACATTCTCAGCTCTAGAAAACTGTTAAGATACTAGGCCTTCTGGTCTTCTGTCTAAGAGATGTTTCCTTAGCTACGTGATCTGTGTCTTTTCTCTGCTCTGCCTAAGTAGCCTTGGAACTGGCAAGACAGTGTGGCCCAGACAGCTGATAAGGAACACCTGGTTTCTATCTGTGGGAATGCTGGAATGTTTTGGATAAGCGGCCACACAGAACCTATAATTTCAATGAGAGATTTCTCACTGTTGCTCTTTCTCTTTTCCTTCTCTCTCCCCTCTCCTCTGTTTGGTCTTTTTATAGCCTGCGTTTTTCCTCTCTGTGTCATGGCTGGGCACAGAGAAGTCTAATGGATTTTGTCCTGCTTTTCTGATACCAGTATGCTACAAATGGTCAACTATGCTGCATGTAATAGACAGTAGAATAGTTTTTGACAATATGTTTTTGGCCTGGACTCTGTTCTTTTGACTCTGCTGGTTCTTATTTGCCTGGCCTGAAGCCCTGGAGCTGTGTAGATGCCTTTGTGTGGGTCATGTTTCTCCCTTTGATGTCCTCGGAGTACAGCATGGCCCCTGGAAACTCTAACAAAAACTTCATGATAGGTTTACCTTAGCGTAACCATAAATTGGAAATGACTAGGAGGCACACAACAGCAACAACAATGGTAGAAGGAAGGGACATAACCAGGTCTATGGCTGGTTTGTAATGATGAAAGGGGAGATAATTAGGTTGTGAATGAGGGAACGACAACCTCCATTACAAGCTAGTAAAGTAGTCACATACACAGGATTTCTAGCCCCTCCTGTCTGCTGACTCATGACTCTACCTCACCTGAAGCATCTCTCTGGACATTGCCTTATATGGAAAGAAGTATGTGATTGGAAGAAACCTCATATTACCTGCCCCTCTGGACATTTCCTTATATGGATGGAAGTTCTGGACATTACCTAATATGGGGCAGGTGGTCTGTGATTGGTGGAAAAATGCCGCAGTAGACGTGTATGCTGTTTATCTGGATAAAAAGGCCTTGCCAAGCCCCTGGCCTTTGTTCCGAACATCCAGCACCCTGCTGCAGCAGATTTTTATATTTTTATACTTTTGTACTCAATAAATCTGGCCTTCAGCCTTTGAACCAAGAAACGTCTGGTCATTTGCCTGTTCCTCAGAAAAAGTTGTCCTTCTTAAGGGCGTAGAAGGTGACAAGGTCTGTGGCTGGTTTGTAATGATGAAAAGGAAGATAATCAGGTCTGTGGGTGGTTTCTAATGATGAAAAGGTATAATTTGGCTTGGGCAATCCACAAATCTAGGTTCACATAGAAAACAGCTATTGTGCTCAGTTTGATCTCAGTGTGATGATTCTTGGATATGAAATACAAAATATTGTTTAGACAATTCACCAGGATACAATGAATAATTTTCCAACTGTTGTGTGTTTATGGTATATGCATAGGCAAAAGTAGCCATTTCAGCAGGGTAGAAAAATGAATTTGTATTCAGCCAGGTCCTAAAAAAATGTTTAATATTATCATTTACTTTTCTTGACTCAGTGCATACATGTGACGAGGATCTAGAGGCCGGAGTAGACCACTATGTCTTGGCAGTATGATGCAATGGCAGAAAGGGCTAATGCAATCCTTCACAGCATCAACAGAAGAAGTGTCCAGATAAAGAGAGGCAATAGTATCAGTCTCTTCTGCTTTGATCAGGCCTCACTTCCTGTACTGTGCATCTAGTTCTGGGCACCTCAGTTTAAGAAGAATATTGACAAGCTGGAACATGTCCAAAGGAGGGGGAGAAGGACAGTAAAGAGTTTGGAAACAAAGCCTTAGATTATGATTGCCTATGCTGAATTGGAGATTCTGGAAACTGATGTCCAAAAATGCTTTTTATGAGCTATGTGCGGAGCAAGGTAGGTGTTAAGAGTATAGAATCTAAGTTGCATTCAGAACACAGTTGTCCCAGATCTTAGAAAAATTATGTTTCTAGTCATGCTGTCTGGGAGGAATACTGGGAGCTGAAGTCCCTAAAAAGTAACAAGCTCTGATACTGTCCATATTCCAAACCTGATTCTGAAAGCCACTACCATTCCATCTGGGGAATCTAAGGACTGGTAGTGTAAAAAGGAACTATCCCAAGTTCTTATACTTTTCACCATCCCTGCCTGGTCCTACAGGCAATCATGGAGGAGGAGGAGGAGGTGGAGGAGAGGAAGAAGAAGAAGAATGAGGAGGAGGAAGAGGAAAAGGAAGAGGAAGAAAAAGTGGTGTGTGTTGTATTCCTGCCATATGGGCTTTTGTGGCCGGGTACTAAAGAGTATCCACTGGAAAGCTAAAACAGGAATACAGTAGAGTTAAGTGGATGTGCCCATTATATCTAAGTGCTGTAATTAAGTTTTTTTTAAGAGAGCCATTATGTATAATTACAGAGGACTGTCCGTTACCAAGGCAGAGAGGTCTGTCCTCTTGAACTAAAAATGCTATCTTAACTGTTCAGAGATGACTATTGACTCGGGATGTGACGGGGCCCATGACAATCATAGGGTACTTTCCCTTCATTGCTTCACTCTGCTCTTCTGGTGGAAATTAAACAGACGGCTTTAATTAGAAGTCTGGAACATCACCAATGAGTGAGCCAAAACAAAAGTGGCATTTCAATGCAAAATCAAGACGGGATTTATGGATTTCTTTTTCACCCTCGACTGGAAACACTGATGTTCATTGGACAACCCACCTTTTGCCCTTTGCATAGGGAGGTGAAATGATAGTTAATTGCCACTGTTGTTGTTTTGCTCAAATGTCAAGCTATGTGGCAGGCAAAATTGATTTAGGCTCCTCTGGTTCAGGCAGCATGCAAAGCCAGCCACTTTCTCCCTGCTTATATGCAGGAAGACAAAAAACACTTGCGCGCGCGCACACGCACACACACACACATATACACACACCAGAGTTGTGGCTGGTGGACCTCCTTTTTTAAAATATATATATATATATGTATATGTATATGTATATGTATATGCACATATATATATATATATAAAATTTTATTAGAGGTCAGTTCTTAAGATACTTACATAAGCACCTATTCAAATATGAGATAATACATAGTATAATACATAATATAGGCAAATTTTACAATACATAATGTGCGATATACATTGAAGAAGAGCAAAGGAAAAAGAAACCAATTACTTATACCAGTCGAGTTGACAAACGTATACCTTACTATGAAACTAGTAGAGTAAAAGAAATAAAGAAAGAAGGACGAGAAAAGAAACAAAACGAAAAGAAAAGTAAGGAAAAAAGAAGAAGGGGAAAAAAAGAAAGGAATAGAAGAGAGAGAGAAATGTGAACTTCCCCATTTGGTGGATTGATAGATTCAAATAATTCAAGTAAAGTGTCAAACTTTGAGTAAGAGGGGAAGGAAAAGGAACATGAGAGAAAATAACACTCTGTACTATGCATATTTGAAGTACTCTCACATTAGTAACTAAATAGTCATTCTCCCACTCCCTCTTTATTTTCCCCTAACTCAATTTCCACAACAAAGACCATAATTCTCAGGTCTTTGTTGTGGATTGGGATTGGTGGATCTCAGAACTGGATGAGTTTCTCTAAAATAATTGCATTTCACCTGAAGAAAATGGAGATTTGGTTTTCAGGGCTTTGCCCAAGGCATTTTGTTGTGTGAGGCAAAAAACAAGAAGGTACACTGCACAACCTTAGCTAGGGCTGCTTGAGACTCAGGACCTGGACTCTCTTCTCCAGGCCTAAAGGTGAGGGCACTGTCTTCAAAAGTGTGTGTGTTTCCCACAACTGTTAGTAGGATGTCGGGTAATTTAAAGGACAGGGCTCCAGTACCTTTAATGGTTGTGTGGAAAAGGTAACTTAAGCAAATGTTGCTTTGTTATGCAAAGAGCACCTACTGAAATCCTCCCTTTTTTTCCCTCCAGCTATTAAAGAGACTGGAGCCCTGTCCCTTATTCCACTTGGCAATCCTACTTGTTAGACTTGAATAACGCAGCTGTGCTTTATCCTTAATGTATCGTGCTAGGTGACATCACTAAGGCCGGTCCCTTGTAACATTACCGTAACATCACCAGGGCCTACCTGTTGTGATTTCACAAGGGAATCATTCTTAGGTCTCAGGTTTTGGCACCGCACTTTCAAGGCCTGACGTGGCAATTTTGTACACAAAGGACTGTGCCTGTTTAGGGATGCTTGGACGGATGCCTGTTGATCCGTAATGAGGCTTCTGTGGTCAGTTTCCTGGTGGATTGAGCCCTTCCCCTCCAATGGTTTGGTTTGTGCATACGTTACACATGCGGATCTCCTTTTTTGGGGCACTGCAGAGTTTGGTTTTCCCTTCCTCTGTACATAGCACCCAAAGCCACCCCCCTCCCAGACAAATCATACAGCCCCTGAAGTCCTCTTACACAGCCATTCCATGCTTTGTAGGGAGTGGATGGGATTAGAGAAATGTCTGGCTATGTTTCTGCAACCAGACACTGAGGTCCTCCAGGGTCTTCCAGTGGTCTCAGGGCTGTTGTGATAATTTTGCATCTGACTGCAGGAACATAGCCAGGCAATTCTCTTATTCTTCCTGCTCCCCATGGGACATGGAATGGCTGTGTGTGCGGGAGCTTCAGAGATTGTACAAATGGTCCAAGAGTGGTTGTGATGGTGTATGCTGCAGGCTAGCATAGATCTGCATGTGCAACTACTACACTAGACTGTCCCATACAACCTTTGGCTCACAGCAAAGTTTGGAAAGCATTATCTAGTTCCCTTTAAAAGCCAAACCAGACCTGGGGCTGGATCACACGATACACTGTTGCTTATAATGTACACATTTTATTTTATTTATTTATTTGTTTTAAAGTGCGCCAGAAAAGGCTATAAAAAGCTGGAGGCTGCACACAGGCAGTGAACTGCAACTATAGCTATGTATCCATTTTCATGCCACTTAATTGAATAGCATAAGGTTTCAGACCAGAAGGTCAACCACTTTCATGAGGTGCTATGTAATGTGTATTTTTTTTAAAAAAAAAAATGTGTGTGTTGGTGGGGTGAGAACGGAAGGATAATAAGAAACATGATTTAGCAGGAGAAATAGCTAGCTACCCGCACAAAAACAGCGAAACAAAAGCTAAGGCCACACAATTAGAATTCCCAGGTACTTTTGCAGTAGCTGAAGGTCAAGCTGCATACTTGTGCAAGTATTCCATTTTCATAAAAATGTTGCTACGTACCAAAATGCTCCAGGCATGTGAAAGTTTATGGCCATTGCTATTCCCTCACTATGCTGTTATAGTGCTATTATTCCGCTTTCAACCTCCTATGGAATCCTGGAGTTTGCAGTTCAGGGAGAGGCATTTAGAATTCTCAGCCAGAGAGCTCCTTGGCTTCAGTAAACTACAAACTCTAGAATTCCACAGGATGCTGGAAGTGGAATAATAGCACTATAGCAGTGTAGTGCAGAAATGGTCTTAGTCACCTGCTGGGGCACCAAATGGAAAACTGGGTGGGAGATGTAATGCAGTGGAGGATCACAGAGGAGGATGTGGCTAACCGGCTGGCTGGCTTGCATGCTGAGTGAAAGCCCACTGCAACATTTTGTGGCATTCCATTGTTCAGTTTTCAGCTGGTTAGTTTTCCAGGACTATGAGGCAGGGTCAAAGAGACTTTATGTCACATTTTTAAGTTGTGGAAAGCATCTGCACGTGCTGTGGCTATTGTCCTTTCCTTTAAATAATTACAGCGAGCCCTCCATATTTGCTAAGCTTAGGGGTGCAGGATCTCCACAAAAGCGGAAAAATTGCAATTATCAAAATGGGTGCGGAGGCAGGGAAGGAGGCCAAGGCATGGTGGGGAGAACAGGCAACCGGATCCAAACCAGGTCAGGAAAAGGAGAAGGACGTGGGGTGGGTCAACATAGTGACCCTGCACTTTCTCTCTCTCCTTCCTTGGGTGGGTGCATAGGGAGAGTATTTGTAGTGCTGTGAAATTAGGCTGAGAGCCATCCTCAGCTAGCCAAGCAGGTCCTGGCAGTTGAGGAGAAGGACCAGATATGGGTTTTAAAAGGGCTTTGTGGCCTGATCGGAGCCACCAAAAGGGAAAGTTCCCTTGGAAAAGAAGTGCTTGACGTGAGGGTGGGCAGGGGTTGGAGAAACTCACAAATAAATCTGTGGAAGTCAAATCTGCAAATGCGGAGGGCTGACCATACTTTCCTTTTCAATGAAGCAGACATCACAATACTGTTCAAACTTAAAAGCTTTTTGCCTTATTGGCTTTGTGGGCTGCTATCATATCAGTCATCAGGAATCTACTCAGAAGTATATCCCTTGATCTGAATGTGGCTCCCCTTTCAATAAATATAGGAAAATAAACTGTGATTTTAAAATCCAGAGAAAACCTCAGTTATGTGAATGTCTTCATTGCATGCGCATGTTTATTTCAACCACTTAATTCCCCATTCCAGAATTATTGTTACTGGCACTGATATTGTTCTTATTGGCTTGGTCTGGTGTTATTAGCACTCTTTAGTTCTACTTCAGAATTATAATTATAATTATTTTAATGCTGGGATTTTTACTCCAAAAAAAGAATAACTTTTCCCAAGCTCTGACATCTGATTTGGGATTGCAATGAGGAGCACTAAATTGTCCTGCATCCACATGTTCCAACACCCCAACATATCTTGGAGGTAAACCTGAGACCTGACACCTATATTTAGAAATAGACCCAGACACCGATTAAACTCTTTTTTTGCAGCTCTGCATCCCTCCAAAGAGCCCAGAGCAGTTCATCCTGAATATTCACATTCAGAAATGTCAAGTCTCATCATAGTTTCACCAGTCCAATTCCTCTTTAAGACTTTTAAAGTAGTTAAAACCTTCACACTAGACCTGCTCTCTGGGCGATTTTTTTTTCCTGAACTGCCACAACCATTTCACCAGGTTGGGAAATAACCCGTCAAAGTTCATCAAGAGAGACTCGGCAGATGCTGCAGCGATGGACATGTGTTTTGTCAGGAGAGCAGATGAGGTTAGCACATTGATTTCCACCATCCCTTGTACACCTTCCTAGAGGAAAGAAAGAACTGGGTTACAGTTATGCTGAGAGAAGAGATACCCCAGTAGGCAGCCAGAGACCAGTTCAGCAGCAGAGCAAACATAATACCTAGCTGCTTGGATCCTTCAGCTTAATCCAATTATTCTTGCTATACTTGGTGTGGCCAGAGGGAAAGGGACTTTTTTATCTTCAACTTCTTTCCTATAGCTTCTGCTTCTTAGAAAACTTTTTGACATGCTTCAAGCTCACTCTTTCTCTCCCTTTTACACAGGAGAGGCTGGTGGCTTCCACATCAGGGGATCAGTGAATCCAGTCTGGGCTTGAGATAAATTTTACAGGAGCCATCCAAGGTGCTGAATCCAATTCCTCTCAAGATGTTCAGCACTTTAGATAGCTCCCTTAAACTCTGGAATAAAACTGAGATTGACCACACCCTAAACATGAAAGTCACTGGTTGCCACTGCTGGCATGCATATGCGCACAGGGTTGATGAGTGAGAAAGACAACAGGGCTCCTCTGCCTTTAACAGTTGTGTGGAAGAGGCAATTGAACAGAGGACGCTCACACCTCAAGGCACCCTTGCAGAAATTCCTGCTTCCACACAACTAATAAAAGTACAGGGATCTTATTCTTTTTGTCATGTGGCCATGCATGTGTGTGCACACATAAGTATAAATTATGTAATCCTTCTTCCCCAATATTGCAATCACCCTGAAAACCCACCCATCTCACAGAGAAATAAGATTTTTACAGCCCCTGCAATGATGTGTGTGTGTGTGTGTGTGTGTGTGTGTGTGAGAGAGAGAGAGAGAGAGAGAGAGAGAGAGAGAGAGAGAGAGAGAGAGGCAAAACTTGGAGTGCATGGAGGGGCAGGAAGCGGCAGGGCTACGGCACAAGGGGCATGGCCATTGTGTGCAGGGACGTGGCTGCAGTGCATGGGGGCATGGCCAGGGCATGCAGGGGTGTGGCTATGGGCCAGGACACCCCAGAAACACTGCCGGCCGAGGTGAATCACCTCCTCTGCCCCCACATCCCTATGCGACTGGAGAGAGAGAGAGAGAGCGAGAGAGCGCACACTCTCTCTATCTGTGGGTGTGCATAAGTTTGTGTGTGAAAGAGAAAGAATAAGATTGAATGAGTTTTGTATGTGTGTGTGTATGAGAAAGAGAGAGAGAAAGAAATGTCTCTGTGTTTGGGATTTCAGGTGGGGAAAAAGAAGGGGAGGGCTGCTGTGTGGAAGAGGGAAATTCAGCAGGTGGCCGTGCATGATAAGCACTGCCTATCAAACTACTCTCATCAGCACAACTATTAAAGGTATAGGAGCCCTGTCCTGGTCTTCACTTGGCAACACTAGCTTGTATGTATATGTGTGAGAGTGCGTGAGTTTGTGCATACATGTGAGGGAAGAGAGAAAGAATAGGGATGGAAAGAATGTTCAATACTATTTGTTTAGCAGCTCGGAAAAACAGATTTTTGTTTTGTCTTTCTCAACACTAAGAAAATCTGGTCAGGACCTATAACATAAATGTGAGAGTTTTGTGCATTTTCAGCTGCATTACACATCCTGAATGGGTTAGGAAAATTATTCTGTTTTTTTTGTGTGTGGAAAAAAGAAAGATTTCCACACAACCCTAGCCCTTGCTTGTTTCTGGAAACAGTACATTTTGTACAAAATCTGTGTTTTTGCATGAAAAAAATCATGTCTTTGTGCAAAAGAATCTATATCTTTGTACAGTCTTCCCCTACTCCAAGTTCTGGAAAGGCAGGTCAATCAATATATTTTTTTAAAAAAAGTATAGGTTTGGACCAGAGAGAGAGAGAGGGAGGGAGGGAGGGAGGCAGGGAATCAAGCAATGCAGATTTTTGGCATGAAATTTGTGTGTGTGTGTTTGAAAAAGTTCCCAATTTCTGCTTTAGGAATGCTTGTGAATTCTATCGCTATTAATTTGGAAATGAACTAAACAGAGTTTCATTTCCCAATCTAATGTGCAAATCCAGCTTAATTCCCCACCAGCTTTTGTACCTTCTCAAACATTCTGGCGTAGTTTTCTGGCTTTTTAATTATTTATTTATTGAATATATACTCCGCCTTTCTCCCAAGAGAGGAACCAAGGTAGCCTAAATAAAATCAGATAGTTCTCGTCAATATGCATTTAGTAAAAAAACATGATTTGAGAAAAAAAGTTTGGAGATATGTATTCTATCCAAAAATCTGTATTTATAAAACAGAACTATATTTAATTTCTATATTGTGTATATGAAGGCTTCTGTCTGTGTATTAGGGAGAGGTAAAGGATGCAGGGAGGACAGAGAGAAAAAGTCTTCCCTCCACATTTGTACGTTTGACCTTTGTGAATATGATTCTGCACGAGTGAGCATGCATTCCCCCCCATTTTGCCCCATTGCAGAGAACTCATGCTGAGGCAAAATGGAAGGAAATGGAGCTGGGGGAAGGCTCACAAGAACCTTCCTTCACCCCCCATTCCCTTCCATTTTATATGGGAAGGGGAAAGCGGAAGCTCCGAAGGGGAAAAGGAAGGCTCATGCACACTTTCCCCCACTCCCGATTTCCTTCCCTTTTACATGGGAACAGGAAGGAGGAGCCCCAGAAGGCAGGAGGAACAGGGAGTGTTATTTGCAGTTTTTCCACTTTCATGGGGTTCTGTGCCCCAAACGCTTGCGAAAGTGGAGAGGCTGTTGTATAAAGAAAATGAATAAACATAGGGTGGAAAGAACAGGAAGAAGCACAGGTGAACAAATTAAATTAGGGGTGAACATGTATGAATGTATGGAAGCGATAAACACTGGAAACAATCTAGTTTGCCCATGGTAGGTCAAAGAAGAAATCAAACTTGAACTCTTTCTGGAAGCCAGAATGAGTAAGCTTAGGCTGTCATACTTTGGGCATATCATGAGAAGACATGACTCACTGGGAAAGACAGTAATTCTTGGGAGCATTAGGAAGAGAGGAAAACTGCACTACAGGTGGACAGACACAATCGTGGAAGCTACAGCCTTGTGTCTATGAGACCTGAGCAGGGCTGTTGAGAACAGGGTGACTTTGTGGTTTCTCATACATAGCGTTGCCCTCAGTCAAAACCAACTGGGTGACAATTAACCACAAAAAAACACAAATCCTAAAACAGCATCCCAGAATTCCTTGCAACATGAGAAAGTGCCATAGCAGACCTATGGAAAGGGTGCTTAGAACAAAAAAGAAAAAAGTTGGAAGACCACAGTTTCAGAGGAACAGAAAACACCTCATCTAATTTAGAGTGTTACTTAGAGCCTGCAGCTTCTCAAAGATGAAGTGAATGTGAGCACATATTGAAGGTTGTTGAAAATCTCTGACAATGTGTTTTCCTCCCAACCTGTCAATTTGTCTGGTGAGAAATCCTGGAAACCTCAGCATGTCACGGTAAATTATGATTTAGGAGAGGAACCAGCCCTGGCATATGTTGTAGTGAGGCCCTCTGGGAAAGATTGCTGTCTTCCTTAATCATACAAGAGGTGGGTCAGGCAAAGCAATCAGTTCTTTGGCCGGCTGATGACAAATTATTACCAGCGAACGAAGAGAGCGGCTGTCTGGCTTTTGCCTCAAACTGGCATCCAAGTTTATCAACTTTTGATTTGCCAGCTGCCTCATGGCAAAGGTCTTGAGTAAGGCTCCAACCACATTTTTTTTCACAGTCAAAAACTAGGAATTTGCAAAGTTTCAACCTTATAGGTTCACTGATACCTCCATGATTTTAGAAGATATTTTTGCATTTGTGAGGCTTTTGCTTATAATAGTGGAGATGAATAATTTTAAAGAATAGTCTAGTCCAAATAAAGCTAGTATAGTGTAGAGGTTTGAGTGCTGGAATAGGATACTGGGAAACTAGAGTTCGAATCCCTGCTCAGTCGTGGCTGACCTTGGGCAAGTCACACTCTCTTAGCCTCAGAAGAACCGCCGCCACCACCACAAGTCCAATTGGAGCAGAGTTATATAGTCATGTCAATGCTGGACTAGGACACTGCAAGACCAGGATTTAAATCCCTGGTCAGCCATGGATGCCTACTAGATGACCCTATTGGTCTTGATATCTCCTTAATTGCTGGACAGGTATAGGAACAAAAGGGGAGCTTGCTGGTCAGAAGAAGAGAGGCTAAGACAATCAGTCATCCTGTGGGAACACCTCCGACCCTATTGTCTTTTAAAGGTTAAGTCATTGAAGGCTAACTGTAAATTGATTATTGCTGGAGTTTCCTGGTGATTTCCTGACTGTGACCTGGCTATGCCTCAAGGTCTTTCCTGACCTGATTTTGCAATGTGTGTGTTTGGCCAGTTGTTCCTCTTAACCAGCATGGCCATTCAACTGTAACAGAGTATAATTTATATTTATGCCAATTAATATTTGCCAACTAAACCATATCAATGTGTGGTAGTGTACAGCCTACTAACATGATGGTTGATACTTGAATAACTATTTTAAAGCTTACGATAAGTTTTGGGACATTCTGATACCTTTAAAAATGACATATATACACACAGAGAGAGAAAGAGATGTAAGCATATATTTCTTAAGAAGTAGAAACAATAAAAATTCAATGTAACCCCATCAAAAATGCTTGGCTAAAGTTCCAGTACAAGAAACAGTACCAACTTTTCAGCATGCTCCAATCCCACGCTGTTGCAAAATTTTCACACAATGACTCTCACGTAGTAAAATCATCTGCGAAAACTGTGAAGTCTGGAAAGGGGTTGGAAGGAAGTCAAATGAGCACATCCTTACCAGGAAATTGAAAAGCCACAAGTAAATTGCAGGTAGGAGCTTTGCTGAAGATAAGGACATAGGCTTCGTCAGGGTCACCTGTCACCGTCTTGAATGAAAGTTTCCATTACATTTGAGAGCTCTGCTTTAGATCAGTAGGTTAGTAATTCTAGACTAAGCTACTCGGAATGTATATTAAAATCACTCAGCATTTAGTGTGATGTTTTTGCTTTCAGCTTCAATGTGTGCCTTGCTACTCATTGGTGTGGTAGAACTAATAACTGTATACATCATAAGGTAGGAATTACTATGTGTCTGAAGCAGACTCCAGTTCATTGAAGCATATACCATTACTAGCATATATACCTAGCATTGCCTGGGATTTTATTTTCTCATAGGTAATATTGTTACCCCACTGGCATACCCTATCCCAGGAACTATAAATTTGATATCAAATATGCCTGCCATGCCAGAGAGGTTGCCTGAATGGGTATGTAGACAAGGAGATCGAACGACCGAAAATAGATCAGGCCAGAAAAATCCCCAGTCACTTTCCCCTAGGAGACCTTAGGCTAAACACGACCACACGGACAAAGGGTCTTCAGTCAAGGAATAGCCAACTTGAGTGGATTATTGGGTTTTCCCCAGGTCGAGCAACTCCGATGTTAGTAAACCCTGCTCTGCAAGGTCCATCTGCATAAACCAGTCATGCAAACTACCAAGTTGCTATTGTGTGGCATTTCTTCCTTTATTTTGGCCATTGTTCTTCCCAGGAGAGGCACCGCCCTCAAGGTATGTTCTGCCCAATAAGTAGTCCCTGTTTTTGAGGGTCTCTTTGGAGAACTCCCTGCCATGCTAGCAGACCAGCACTCTGTTAGTCGAGTGATCCCCTCAGCCGCTTCTCTTCACTGAACTCCATTCTTCTCGCTGCTTCCCGGACTGAAGACTTCAGGATAGGTGCAGTATCACCTCCTTTATACCCTCTCCACTGAATCCCCTATCCATTTTCAGTTCTTTCATTTCTCGATAGGCCTTGTGTGGCCTTGTGTGCGTGAGTGGGTGTGTTGGTGTATGAGAATACATTTGTTAATAAAATCCAGTTACTGGTATTTTTCTCTGGCTTTTTGCTTGGCCTGACCATGTAAAAATTGGGTAAAAGATTCTGCTGGGTTACCCTGCCCCTCGTTTGGCTACAGCCAGTGCTCCGCTAATTTCCCCAACCTTTCATTTTTGGAGTGAATCAAGGTGTCCCCCAAGGTACCCCCAGAAATCAGGGTAACAATACTTGTTAGAAAGATTTGAGAGCCTGTGTCTCCCAAGCTGTCCCAAGCTGTCTTGTCCGGAACCTGTAACTTTTCCCTATATTCCCCAATCCAATCTGTATTCGGAGTTATTAACATAGAGAAGTTAGGTTCCTGAGGTAATACATTGCTGCTTGTGGCTCCTTGCTGCTAGGCCTCATCTCCACAGCAACTGGCCAGGCCAAAGAGCTCTCTAGTTGAGAATTCTAAAGGCCCCTTCCTAAACTGCCAACCCCAGGATTCCATAGAATCTTCATAGGCAGCCAATCATATGAGATCTTTGCCTGACACAGACAAACAAACATACAAACTTTGACTTTTATATAGTAGATAAGGTTTCAATCCAACATTCCCTCAGCACAGTGTAAATATCCACATGTGGAGAGGTATCGCACCATCACTATGCAACCCGCTCTCAGAACAGTAACATCGTACAACTTGTCAATGACTGCATACCATTGTGCAATATGAAATGCACAACTGCAAATGCAGTGTGCATGGTGTGCAACCTTGTAGTATGTGCAGCTCTGCTTCTGCCACTGTCAGCAGAACACAGTTGTTGAGCTATGGTGAATAATTTGCCATGGGTTTATAGTACAATTTATGCATGTGTATCTCACTAGCAAAATGCCAACCTAAATGTAAAAGATGGGACCAGCTTGATCATGTTCTGTGCTCCTGCAGAAACTAGAATCCCAACCAGTGGGTTAAAATTGGAAGAAGAGTTATTCCACCTAAACATTAGGAGGATTTTGTTTTCTATAAGAATTCTGCAGTAGTGCAATAGATTGCCTTGAAGGATGGTGAACTTTCCATGTTTGGAAGTCTTTAAACAGAGGTTGGATGGATATCTTCCAGGAGTGTTTTAGCTGTGGCATTCTTTCATGAAAATGAGTGGGACTAGATGACCATTGTGGTCTCTTCCAATGGTAAGGTCTATGGGCCCTTCTGCACTACACTGCTGTAGTGCTATTTTTCCACTTTGAACATCTTTTGGAATTCTGGAATTTGTAGTTTACTGAGGCCAAAGAGCTCTCTGGCTGAGAATTCTAAACTCCCCTCCCTAAACTACAAACCCCAGGATTCCATAGGATGTTCAAAGTGGAATAATAGCACTATAACAGTACAATGTGGAAATACTGTATGATTCTATGATCACAGTTCTGTGTTAGTTGAAGACTTTGCTGTTATTATTAGTTATTCTGGTAAATTATCTTCCTTTCTTCTTGCCTGGTTTACCTGTACTCAAGGTCTCTATGACACCCTGAAGTATTTTTAGAAGCTTTTCCTCCTTCATTGTGTGCTTGTGTGTGTATATATACCCCCATTATGAAGGTTTACCTTTAAATCCTCTAATGTTATGATCCTACCTATTGGACTCGCAACATCATTGAGTGCAATTATGACACTCTGAATGATCTGCTTGATTTCTTACTTGTTCTACCACCACATGAGTTGTCCCTTCTGAGAACATATTTTGTGATTAGCCAGAGACATAACCACCAGTGTTCTTATCACGGGGAAAATATGGGGTGGGAGAGATTTAATTCCATGAACTGAAACCATGAATTACATTTTTTTAAAAAAAATATACTTACCAAAATAGATACATAAAAAAGAAAAAGGTATTTATGAAAAAGTTTCCAAATTTTTCCTAATATTAAAGCATATAGTTATATATATTGTGTATTTTATATAAATACTAATTATGTAATTCATGCAATACTGTTAAAGACTATTATAAAGTATAGGGAGATGACTTGTTAACAAATAATCACAATACAAACGAAATATTATTATTTGTAATCTCTCTTACCCTATATTTTACAAAAAGTTCTATTTCTAAGTAATTAAATGTACTGTACTGCTAAACTCGTTTTACCCTATATTCGAAAAGTTTCTACACACACCCCTCTCATTTCCTTTTCTAAGATTACAGGTGCTTCTCCATCTCTTCTTGTCCCTCTGATTTAAATCATGGCTTCTATTAACCATGAATTCCCTTTAGACATTTTAGCCAGATTATACTCTCTTGTAGCCTTCTAAACCAAGATCAAAGAAGTGGTCATAAATTCCCTTTTGGTCGCACTGTAACTGGACCACTGTGCTTCAACTCATCTCATTTTTTTTTTAAACGAAAGCATTAGAAAAAACAATCTTCTGACAGAGGGAGTGATGATCACACTGGCTCTGGATCTCTAAGTACACTTTTTGTATCTGCTTTAAATTGAAAACTCCCTGTAACTGTGACTGAAATCCTACTCTGTGTAGTATAAATCTAACTCATATTGTCTTCAATCCAATACTGCCTCAACATAATGTAAATACCTGCATATGGACCTATGTTATCCTTAGCAATATATCATCCCCTGGCTTACTGTAAAACATTTGAAGCTGCACCACATGGTTATTCCATGCTTCACAACAAGCTAGTAGATTCAGAGAAGTGTCTGGCTACCTTCCCATGGCCAGATGCACAATGACTGCAGAAGCACTGAGACCTCCAGAAGACCCCCACAGATCTTAGTGCTGTTGTCATCATTGTGTGCTTGGTTATGGGGAAGTGGCCAGACACTCCTGCAATCCTGCCTTCTTGCCACAAAGCACAGAATAGCCATGCAGAGCAACTTCAAGGGTTTTACATTAAGTTGGCAGGGGCTTTGGGCACTGGAGAGAAAGGAAGCATCAGAACCCTGAAGCATCAGAAAAAGGACACCTATATACACAAAGAACAGTTACAGTCCCCTCCCCCGCCCCGCACAGACACATTTGCAGATTTGACCTTCGCAAATTTGATTATTTTTAAAGCACATGCTTGCCTTCCCTCCCCCTATTGTCCTCTTCCCATTCCTTTGCATTCCTCACCCCAGGTTTGCAAGGTGTGTGTTTAAAATAGACTTTTTTTCCTTTTAGGTGAGCAAAGCCACCCTCCATTGCTGGAGGCATGTCCTCTTTGCAATGTGGTTGCATTTTCTGCTGTGTAATGGATGCTGATTGGTCAGCCGCTCTCTGTGCTCCTAACCCTCCCCTCTAAGAGGAAACTCCTTTCTTATGATGACAACCAGAAGTAGCTAGGATGCAGAACTTAGTGCTCTACTCTTCTCTATCTGAGGGGAAAGTACCAGTAAGCCCTTGTTTTTTTTTCTCCTCCCCCCACCCACAGGGTCGCCAGGGCCAGAAGCAAGGAAATGGGAAGGGGAGCTGTGATGGGGAATGGGAGGTGGATCACAGGGGGAAGTTATTTGTGGTTTTTCTATTTTCCAAAGGGTTCTGCACCCCAAACCCTCACAAATGTGGAAGTCATAATTAAGTGGTGGTTGCAGCACTCTGCTCTTCTGCTGAATTTCAATATTGTAAAATCATTCTGTATCTGCCAATGTACCTTCTTATTTATTGTACAAAGTGGCTACATCTGCAATCCCAGTGACTCAAGTGGGATGTGGAAGGTCCAACTAGTTACACAGCATAGAGTTAAAACCATTTGAAATTCATTAAAAGACAGACATAAAAGATATTGAAAGCTAGAGTATTAAAATACAAGTTTCCTTTACTTTTGTGTGTACCTGAATGTGTGTCCTGTTTTCTTTCCCTTAAACAAGTCTTATTTGTATTTAGTTATTATTTTTACTTGCTTTTGGGTCATTCAAAGGGCTGACCCTACAAAACAGCTCCTTGACACTTGTTGGCACTTTTTATATAAAAAGAGATTTTGACATGGATGCACAAGGAAGCAACTATTGACATATAATCTAAATTGATGCAATCATGGGATAGAGTATATAACCCAGAAAGTTTACTTTGCAACCCTTCACTCACTCACCTAGAAGGAAGCTGAATTGAACGGGAATGGACTTACATTTAAATAGGTATATATAGGACTGCTCTTTTAATTCTTCATTGACCTTTCCTTCTCATCATTGTCATCCCTTTCATCTCCTTCATGTGCTTTCACCCTCTCTCACCCTCTCTCTTTTCTTTTGAATGGCTTATTCAGATGACTTTCTGCTTTGATTTCTATTCCTTGCTGGAAACTTCTTTTAAACCCCTTTTTCTCACCATCACCCTGTATGCTAAAGGTGGGAAAACTATGGTCCTTCAGGTATTGGACTCCAACTCCCGTTAGCCCATCCAGGTGGCCAATGGTCAGGGATGATGGGAGTTGTAGCACACCACAAGTTAGTATCCCAGCTGTACTGTGACAGAACTTCTGAGTGTTGATTTTATGAAATCAGCCAGGCACCCTTGTCCCACAAGAGGGAGGTTTCATCACCTCAAGATCTTTAAAAATACAAATGATATTTGAGGGAAAACACCAACAGCTCGATGTGAAATGAGTATGCTCAGCAGGTACAGAAAGTTGTCCAATTGTTAAGATAAAAATGAAGAACTAGGGGCCCATTCACTCTACATAATTATAGAGTTATTATTCCACTGGAACTGCTATGGCAAAACCCCATGGAATCCTAGGATTGGTAGCTTAGGGAGGAGTATTTAGAACTGTCAGCGAGATTACTCCAGTGCTTCACCAGACAACAAATTCTAGGATTCCACAGGATGGAACCATGGCAATTAAAGTGGAATTGTAAAGCTATGATTGTGTAATATTAATGGACCTCTAGTGGGAGAGTGGAAATGGGATATCTTGGAAAGGGTCATCTTTGACTATCCAGAATCCTGAAATGCAATACTCCACATTGAAACATTTTTATCCCAATTTTTTATATATCTTCTTGTCATGTTGTACAGCAAATGAGGAAACTATTTCTAAAGGTACCATCTTGGTGAGAAAAATGCCTGTCATGATGGCTTCCTATATCAATGATCAATGACACCAAAGCCAAGACAAATAATATCAAGGTGGCTGATGTTCCCAGAAGCTTCTAAGAAATCCAATTCATGTCAAAAAGAAGGCACTGTTCTCCTGTGGACCCAGTGTAAATACGAAAAACAGGATGATTTTGCTACTGCACTGTGTAGCACAGCAGCTTTGGTGACAGCAGACAGGATGGCAGGTGGACTTCAAAAAGTTTGGAAGGGGATTCAAGGTGGTCTATCTGCTGGAAATTTTCTCAGCCCTAAAATAAAAGAAGCTTCTGCTTGTAGAAAACAGGCTAGAACTCTTCTCCACAAAACAGTAGAGTTTTTTTTCCCCCCTTTAAACATGTGGTTATGCACTATTCTTGGAATAAACTATGTTCCCTGTTGTCATTTGCTGTCCATAGGTTGTGGTCTCAGAACATGGTGTCCAAAACAAGATGGAATATCTTCAGGTTTAAGCAGACCTTTGGCACAGGTGCCTATGAAAGGCTTACCTAACAGTGGCAGAAAGCAGCAACAATGAGTATGTGGGAACAACCATGTTAATTTCCCATGATCCTCCAGAGATGCACTTTGTTGGAGGCATTATGGGCAATTAACGTGATTTTCTCTTGGGGAGAGACAGTTCTGGAAAGAGATCTTCAAAAACAACAACAACAACAACAACCACCCCATCTACAGGAGCATAGCATCCCTATCTCAGGGAAGTAGTACTGCTACTGTATTATGTTTTGGTCAGAACTCACCTGGAATACTGTGTTCAATTGTGGACAGTTCAAGAAGGATAAACAACCTGAAATGTGTCCAGAGAAAGGCAACCAAGATGATGAAAGGGCTGAAAGTCAAGCCTTAAGGGGAGTGACTGGGGTAGTTGTTACCCTACTACACACTCATTCTTCTGGGATATGCTATTTTCATAACAGGACATATTTATGGCTGAAAAACACGATCAAAGGTATGCTGATCAGAAAGTGTGTTGCCAGACACCTGGTCATCTAGAATTAAAGCAGTCAGCCCATTCTGGACACCTTTATCAGTTCCATGGGAAAGCCATTACAGCTTTGTCAGGGAGTGAAACTGTATAAAAGCCCTAGCTTCGATCTCAGCCATTTATAGTACGTTGAACATAATATGTTGTGCATGGTGCTCCGGACTGCAGTTTCTCCATGCTACTCTCAGATGCTGTCTAAGCCACTCTGCTGTGACCTTTTCTTCAGGAGTGGTAACTACCATCCTTTTCAGCCAATCTCTCTCTATCCAACCTTTTACACCTCACTTTCCAATAGCTTTTTATGGCTCTTAAGAGTGTTTGCTTTCCCGTGTGTTTGCCAATCCAAATAAAATACTTTGTTAAACTTTAAACTGGAGTCATAGAATCATAGAATCATAGAAATGTAGAGTTGGAAGAGACCACACGGGCCATCCAGTCCAACCCCCTGCCATGCAGGAACACCCTCAAAGCACTCCCGACAGATGCCCATCCAGCCTCTGCTTAAAAACTTCCAAAGAAGGAGACTCCACCAGACTCCGAGGCAGCAGATTCCACTGCCGGACAGCCCTGACTGTCAGGAAGTTCTTCCTGAGGTTCAGGTGGAATCTCCTTTCCTGCAGCTTGAATCCATTGCTCCTTGTCCTGGTCTCTGGAGCGGCAGAAAACAAGCCCTCTCCCTCCTCTACATGGCATCCCTTCAAATATTGAAACATGGCTATCATGTCCCCTCTTAACCTTCTCTTCTGCAGACTGAACATACCCAGCTCTCTAAGTCTATCCTCATAGGGCATGGCTTCCAGGCCCTTCACCGTTTTGGTCGCCCTCCTCTGGACCTGCTCCAGAGTCCTACAGTTAGTACTGATGAACATCGGTGAAAAGATCTTGCCATTACCTTCTTCTCACAGGTCTCCTTTGAGCTGTAATTCCTCCAAATTCTAATGAGACACTGGCATTATAGGTGAACCCCAATGTCCCCCACCTCTTGGGGTAACAAAGCTGGAGATATTTAGCTTGGAGAAGACTGAGATGTGACACAGCAGGGGGTTGGACTAGATGGCCTTTGCAGCCTTTTCCAAGATGCCAATATTTTATGGTTATAACTTGCTCTGACCAAACGATCCCATATGCTAACAGGGATCCTGATCAGACAAAACAAGAGAGAGGAAGGCAGGCAAGAGAGACTTCTTTGGGTTCTAATGTTCAGGGGCTGGTCAAGACATTGCAAGAGCATTTTCAGTTGTGAACCCATTATGTTGTAGGCAGGACTTGTCCGGTCTAATGATCAGACTGCATGATAAACATACCGAAGCCTGTAGTAACCATAGCACATGCCTCAGAATGCAGTAAGCCCAGAGGCTTAATTAAAAGTCACAATATACCAGCAGAGATGCTGAAGGGGAAGTTGGGAGGTTATGTGCCTTATCGCTAAACTTACAATGTCCCTGAGTCTGTGCTATTAGTATAAAATTGTAACAAATGGAAATACTTATTTTAGCAGATCTACAGTCCCACCATTCCCCAGGAAGGGAAGTAGAATCAGGCAACTTTAAAGCCATTGATTGCATGAACCTAAAGAGGCTTCCTGCAGCTTTAGGTATCTGGGCTACCTCCAATCAGAGTTTCGTCCTTATTATTGTGGTTCTTAAGTTTTTCGTCTCCAGAATTAAAGGTAAAAGGTTTCATTTAGGTTGAAAGAACCGCATCGAGTTGGTACGCTACTTTCAGGTGGTGCTGCAGGGCCTGTATAAACCTGACAATCTCTCTGTTCCTACTCATTAGAGTTGCTTTGAAACTGCTCTTGCCATTTTCAGTTTCATGCTGGAAAATGATTTTCCCGAAGGGTGACAAATTTCTTTGCTCTTTTTCAATTGACCTTCTGAAAAATGAGTAGGCTCTTTAAAAGGAAAAAAGGAAAAAGTCCCTTTTGGTAAACCTCAGGATGTGAAATCATGGCCCACTTCTTCCTGTTCCAAAGCTTGCAGCTCCCAATTAAAAAGAAGAAGAAGAAATATCTTAATACTCTAAAACTTTAATGCATCCTGGGGTGTATTCACACCAGCTATTTTCTTGGGATCCATCTCGGGAAACCTTATGCTCTTCACACCAAATAATCCTGGGTGGAGGAACTGATTAGTGTTTCACCCTTTGGTTTTTCTGCAGGAAAATAAGCTTTGCTTGGAAGGACTGTGATTTGCTCACAGACAGAGATGGGCAACCTTTCTGAAGCTCCTCTTAGATTAACACGGACATGTTGAAAAGTTTCTGAAAAAAAAAATATGAAGAAGCCAGTCTGGAGACTTCAAGGGAAAATATCCTGAAATATCCCATATCTGAGAGACTTTTTTAAAAAATCCAGTTGAGTATAAACAAATAGAAGAAGCTGCTCCATTAGATAATATAGAAGAAGGGTTGGGAATCATCTGGTACTTTGCACAGCTGGTGTCTCCCATGGGATGGTGAATCTGCTCTGAGTTTCAGTCTGAAGTCTAAAGAACTATCTAATGTACTAGATCTATTTTGGTGTATAATCAAAACAGGCTGGTCACAGTTATGAATGTATAGCACAGAGGTATGTATTTGTGACTGATGATCACTATTAATTAAATAGAGTAGGGATATGTAGACATCGTAAAAGTCTAAGCTGCTAAGACAGCTAAGCAGCTGCCACCCAGTAAGTTCTGGCTTACTGGGTGGCAGCTGCTGCAAGTGACAGGGATCTGTTCTCCTGAGATGAAACAGACTATTATTTCCACCTCTCTTCCCCGAGCAATCTCTGATATGAGGAAAAATTATGACGGGGATATTCCTTCTGATTGCTGCACCACAGATGGCTTATCAGTATGCTCTATCCTGATTGACTGGTAAACAGCCCCCTATCTCTTGTAAAGGCTGCTGACTGATAATTTGGGGTAGGGGGAATGCTACTTATCTGTATAACCTAGGTAGTTAACGTACCTAGGTAACTAATCTAGAATAATGGCTCAAGTGTTTTTATTCTTTTTTTAAAAAAGAGGTGGTGTGGATATTAACATTAAAATATTTGGCCCCAGAAGCTTGAATGAAAATCTAGATTTCCTCCCACTATTGTAAAATTTTCCAGAAAAGGTCTTTCCCCCTTTTCTCACTGGAAGTAAAGATGAGTAAATTGAGGTGGTCGTACTTTGGACAACATGACTTGCTGGAAAAGATGATAATGCTTGGTAAACTGGAAGGCAGTAAGAAGAGAGGGAGAGACCACACTATGGAGGGTTTGACTCATTCAAGGAAGCTACAGCCATGGGTCTGCAAGACCTGAGCGGGGCAGTTGATGACTATTGATTATTATAGGGTTGCCACAACTCAGAGTTGAATAGATGGCACAAAACAACAAACAACAACTCTTTCCCTTTAGCCTCAATACATCTATGGCCATTTCCGCACGCGGCAAGGGAATCAGTCCCTACCATTACTCACCGGATCTTCTGTGGGTGCAGTCCAGTCCGGGGTGAGGAGAAGCAGTGCATGGTCGTAGATCCGCACTGCTCCAGCGTCCAAAATGGCGGCTTCCAGTTGGTCGTGGATCTTGACCAACCACTGAAGTTCGCCAGCCTAAAGCCCACCCTCCGCAGATCACAGGCTCGCATTGGTACGAGCCTGTGAATCTGCATCAGAGAGCAGGCATGCAATGGCATGCACCAGCATTTTGAAAGAGGTGAAAAATCAGGTCTTTCAAAAACACAATGGAGGACCACTTGGGGTCGTTCCGGAGCAGACTGAGGTGCGGACCTACGGTAAGTAGTCTGGACCCAGTCCTCTCCAAGGTGCGGACGTCCTCCGTGGAGGACACACTGCACCGTTTTATTTACCCTGTGTGGAAATGGCCTATGTGTCCTTGAACACTATCTCCTTGAACACTATCTTTGACAACCTACTTAAAAGATGAGGGGGCACCCTTCAGCCTTTGACCACGTGTTTTCATTTGTTCATTAAATGGTCTGAGAACTCCTGGTCCAGAAATTTCTGGACTTTAATTCAAAGTAGGTGTGTATATGCTGTAGGCAATATACCAATGCCATTATGATTTCATGTAATGGGATATATTATGTTTACATAGTGTCCTTTTAAAGTTTTATAGAGTTCCTGAAGCTTTGGGAATATATACAGACTGAAACATGTCAGAGGTTTTTTTTTTAAAAAAAAACCTAATAAAATGATCATCTTTATAGCTTCTTGTGACATGTCTCCAGTTTCTCCCTTATGATTGGGTTGCTAAATTTGCTCGGAGTTTTAGTCTGAACTTTAAAGAACTATCCAAGGTGTCGAATCTACTTTGGTATAAGATGAATTCTGTTAATAATAATAAAGGCTTTTTGTTTTGTTTTTTGCCATGTCGTGCCCCACATATTGAATTTTAGAGGTAAAAACGTATTTAAACTCCTAAGTACTATCTGTGCAACAGGGAAATATTAAGGTAAAATATACAAACCTGGGATCTACATGTGGGTGTTTGGCCAGTGAAATTCAAATAACGGAAGAGTAAAAAAGAACGCTTGTGAACCAGAGGTGCCAGGCCATGTAAAATAGCCAAAGTTTCTGCCTTCCTTGGGTAAAGAATGGGAACCCATATTTTAACATATGGGAACGTGGCCAACTCAGCCAGACCATATTAGGAACCGTAGGTAAGATGCCAGATCAGATAAAATGTGCCTCTGAAACTAAGCAGGAATGAGAACTGGAATAGTCCTTCCATTACTGCCTGAAAGAACAAATAAAGGAATGCAGTAAAAGCTGTGAAAGCAGATAAAAAACAGTAGGTCAGGACCAGATTGTACCAGGAAGACATGAAGCTGCCTAGTTGTGAGATGAACCCCAGGATGGGTGAGACTTTTTTTTTTTACAATGTTCTAATTAATGAGTGGGTATTGTAGATGAAGAGTTTTACGTTCTGAAATGATATGGTGAGAAATCCTCTCTGAAATGATGCTTATAATTATATTAAACGAAAACATATAAATGTATTGCAATGCCAAATTAAGTTGAAAAGTATCTGATATGTACAGTCCTCCCTCCACATTCACGAGTTTGACCTTCGTGAATTTGATTATTCGTGAGGCATGTGCTTGCCTTCTCCCCTCCATTCTCCTCCTCCCATTCCCCTGCATTCCTCACCCAAGGCTGGTGAGGCTTGTGTTTAAAATGGAGTTGTTGTTTTTTCCTGTTTGGATGAGCAAAGCCTACCCCACAGCACTGGGTGTGGATGCACTTTCTGCCATGTAATGGCTACTGATTAGTCAGTGCTCTCTTTGCTATTAACCCTCCCCTCTAGGAGGAATCTCCTTTCTTATGATGGCAACTGGAAGTATCTAGAATGCAGAGCTCAGTGCTCCACTCATCTCCACCTGATGGGAAAGTACCTATAAGGCATTTATCTTGTCTTTTTCCTTCCCCCTGGCAGAGCCAGGGCCAGAGGCAAGGAAACGGGAGGGGAGAGCTTTAAAGGGGAATGGAAGAGGGATCACAAGAGGGAGTTATTTGAGTTTTTTCCACTTTTGTGAGGATTCTGTGCCCTGAACCCTCATGAACATGAAGGGGCTATTTTATTGTGGAATGAGCTGGATACTTGACACATACTGCAATGTGCTGAAAATGCTGAAATGCTACCAAATAATGCAAATGAGTGTGAATGTCCATATGAGACGTGTCAGTGTGTGCCAGGGCTCCCAAAAAGATGAAAAATGAGTTATTATGACCAATATGGTCTAAGTGATATGCCTTACCACTGTAATGTTCTACAAATACCATTTCCTATGTACTACCAGTACCAAGCCCCTTAAAAGTTTGAGATGTATTCCTTGTAAGAGATAACATACGTACAATGCCAATGCAGCCTACAGGGTGGCATCCTGTTGGGGGCATCCACATGAGTAAGTGTCTTTTACACATGCAGATGTCCTTTTTGGAAACTGGTTTTCCCTCTGCACCCAAAACTCCCTCCCTGGACTTACTGGCAACCTCTGAAGCTTCCTCATATAGCCATTCTGTGCCTCAGGGTGAACAGGCAGGATAATGCCACATGCTTATTCTCCTGTCATATAAATTTCCTTACATTCTAAAGCTTAACAGATTATTTAGGGGGATTTTGATGTTGACTAGACACGCTATTGTTTACAACCTTGTGGGCTTAGGTGACCAAAATAATGAACTCTAAGAATATTAGCTAGATACAGATTGACAAACATAAGGCAAAGAACCTTGAATCCCTCAACTAAGGCCATTTCCACACTATACTGTCATAGTGCTATTATTCCAGTTTCAACATCCTATGGAATCCTGGGCTTTGCAATTTAGGGAGGTGCATTTAGAATTCCCAGCCAGAGAGCTCTTTGGCCTCAGTAAATGATAAACCTCAGAATTCCAAGGGATGTTGAAAGTGGAAGAATAGCACTATAACAGTATAGTGTGTAAATGGCCTAAGAGACTGGATTGAGAGAATCCTACCTGTTTCATTGGGGATAGGAATCTGATCCTTTAAAGAGCTCCTTAAAATTTAAACTAACATGTGAAGTTGATGCACCACTCCACTGACACTGGAGCCACAAATTACCAGTGTCTCCAGAGGCTATTGGACTGCAGCCCCTACCAACCTAACCAGCACACCTGTCTCTGCTCTATAGACCTAAAAGAGAAAGTCAGAGGGCCAACTATTACACTAGGCATTGGAAATAAAGGCTGAAATCCTCTTCATTTGTTGTAAAGTATGAAACTGCAATGCTGCATTGTGGGATTTAAATTATTATGCAATTGGTTACTCTGTGGACAGTACAGTCAAGCCATCTATCATTATACAAGAGATATGCCAACTTCTCACACATTGCCAAAGACCACACTCCTAGCCAGCACTCCTAGACTTGCATGGTTTATGCTGGTGTCACAGGGCATGTGTTCTCCTGCTAGGCTTTCCATATGCAACTACTGGGCTACTTAATCTGATCCAGTATAGTTCCTAGTATGTTTCCCTTCTCTTAAAAATGGATCCAAAATTAGCACTTGAGCAACACCATTGTGCCCTCATTATCCAAAAAATGAATATGCTACAGGTAAGATTGTTAGTTGTAACATGTTGCCTCCACATTCTGACCTCCTCACACTAAAGATAATTAATAAATCTGCACTGTATTATTTTAATGTTTGAGTTTTGTATGTTTAGAATGCATCAAACTGTCCATTGAATATGAATTTCTTAATCGTTTGTTAGCATGTATGCCATTTTGTTTGCTAATCTCCAAGAGTGTATAATTTTTCAATTCTCTTGACTTTGTCTCTATGTAAAACAGAATTCCTCTGAGAATTCTGTGAATTGTGCTGAGTGTGAGTTCCTAGTACAAATCTGTTGAGAAGCATTATTGCCAAGTTTCAAATGTGTGTGTGTCCCTTCAAGTCACCAGTCAAGTTATGTTGACCCTATGAATTTTTCATAGGATTTTCTTAGGCAGGAATACTAAGAGGTGAGTTTGCCAGTTCCTTCCTCTTTTGGGGCTTGGACTGGATAGATCTTGTGGTCTCTTCCAACTTAGGTCATTTCCGCACTACATTGTTATAGTGCTATTATTCCACTTCCAACATCCTACGGAATCCTGAGGTTTGCTGTTTGGGGAGGGACATTTAGAATTCTCAGCCAGAGAGCTCTTTGGCCTCAATAAACCGCAGACCCCAGAATTACACAGGATGTTGAAATTGGAATAACAGCATTATAACAGTGAAGTGAGGGAACTAAATGAATCTATGAAACATAGCCTACAGTGCCTGGCATTCATTGACAGTCTCCCACCCAATACTAACCAGGGCCAATCCTGCTTGGCTTCCAAGATCAGACAAGATCTGGTGCCTTTAATATAGCTTAGCATACCTTACATTTATAGGGTTGCCAGAGTGGTCTTGTGGTTTAAATAACCTATGAAGGAGGCTGGCTGTTAGGGCTGGAGGAGTGTAAGTTCAAATCCCTTCTGGCATAGACTCAGGGCAGTGTTGCATAGCCGGCCCCTCCCTAAACTGCAAACCCCAGGATTTCATAGGATGTTGAAAGTGGAATAACAGCATTATAACAGTCTAGTGCGGAAATGGATTATGAAAGGTACTGGAGATATATTTTTAAAAGAACTACACTGGTAACTACAGTCGAATGACAATGTGTTGGGTGAAAATGTCATGCAACCAGATGCCCATCCAAAAGGCACCACATCTGTAACTCCCCTTCTATAACTCAAATATAGTCATAAATTAAATGCTTTCTCTGGTCCTTGCAACTGGTATTCTAATTATTTTTAAAAGTAACTTCCCATTGCTATTTACCATTAAGTTTCAGGTGTCTAGATGTCACCCCAAGTCATCAGAAGTTTTAAAGAGAATTCTGAACCAAAAGTTTTCCATCTACTGAAAATGTTCTTTATTGCTTTTTACAGCCACCATAAAATAGGCTGGATGAAGATACACAAACATTGTAGTTAAATTTAATGACAGTAAAACCAGGTACCACCCTGAATATGTCCCAGGCAGAATAATTGAATTTACTGTCCTCAAGTGAGCTGGCTTTCCTCTAAAACCACCCACTGCGAGAAGCAATTCATTACTATCTATAAGACATTGTGTGCAGCTGAGATTATATATGGTAAAAAAAATAATATGGCTCTGTCTTGTTCATTATTTCAGCTTGTCCTTTTTTTGTTGTTCTTGTTGAATGCAAGGGGAAAAAATGCTATCAACAACCTTTGCTGCTGATTTGTAAAAGAAATGGCCAGTACATTCTGAAACTTTGGAATTCTCCCTGCATATAAAATGTTATTACATTTTAAAAACATATCTAACACTCTCACAGATTGTTGAGAAACTTTTATCAGACACCTAATCTTTTCTGGGTAAATTGTGCTGTTGAAGCATTGGGGGTGGGTCTGGAATTTCTGCTGACTTGCTGAATTATTTACAACATGAGCTACAAAGTCACTTCAGCTAAACTGCTGCAGTGTTTTAGCTCTCAGTAAGGCTGGGCCCAGAGCAGTTTAGGATCCTGAATCCAGAATTCTCCACCCAAGTGGACCAAGAATAGCTGCATAGTCTGCAATAAACAGTGCAAAGAATTCCCATGCAGAAAACAAAGATCAGGACTGTGTAAAATACAGGTCATTTCCTCACAGGCTTAAAGAAATGGTGCAGAGCGTCCTCCAGGGAGGACGTCTGCACCTGGGAGCGGACTGGGTCAGACCTACTTAGTGCAGTTCCACACCTCAGCCCGCTCCGGAACGACCCAAAGTGGTCGTCCAGCGTGCTTTTGAAAGACCGCTTGAAACAGGTCTTTCAAAAACACGGAGCGGGCCACTCCATGCCCGGGCTTCGGTGCAGATTTGCAGGCTCACACCAGTGCGAGCCTGTGATCTGCCAGGGGTGGACTTTAGGCTGGCGAGCTTCAGCGGTTGGTGGAGAGCCTCAACCAACTGGAAGCTGCCGTTTTCGTCCCCGGAGCAGTGCGGAACAGCGGCCACGCACTGCTCTGGACCAACCTGGACCCAAGCGTGGAGCCAAGAAGTCCGGTAAGTACCAGCACAGGGCGATTCCCTTGTCCTGTGCGGAAATGGCCACAGATAGGTGAACTTTTCTTCATGTCATCCATCTATGCAAGTTCCCTTACACATGTGGTTGTACTTCTCTGTCCATGGTACAATAGACATATTCAGTTCATAGCTGAATTTCACAAGTGTGACCATAGAATCATAGAGTTGGAAGAGACCATAAGGGCCATTGAGTCTAACCCCTGCCATGCGGGAAGACACTATCAAAGCATTCTTGAGAGATGGCCATCCAGCCTCTGTTTAAAAACCTTCAAAGAAGGAGAGTCCACAACACTTTCAGGCAGTGTATTCCACTATCAAACTGCTCTTACCATCAGGAAGTTTTTCCTAATGTTTAGATAGAGTTTCTTTTCCTGAAGTTTGATTCCATTGCTCTGTGTTCTAGGGCCTTTCCTAACTACACTGTTACAGTGCTGTTATTCCACTTTCAACATCCTGTGGAATTCTGAGGCCAAAGAGCTCTCTGGCTGATAATTCTAAATGCCTTTCCCTAAACCACAAACCCCAGGATTCCATAGGATGTTGAAAGTGGAATAATAGCACTATAATAGTATAGTGCAGAAATGTCCCTAGTCTCTGCAGCAGCAAAAAACAGGCTTGGTTCATACTCCATAGGACATCCCTTCAAATGTTTAAAAATTGCTATCTTGTCTCCTCGTAACCTTCTATTCTCTAGGCTAAACTTACCCAGCTCCCTAAGCTTCTCCTCCTAGGACATGGTTTCCAGGCCTTCTACCATTTTGATCACCCTTGTTACCCTGATTTCTGGGGTTCCCGGGAGGGACGCCTAAATGTGCTCAAACAATGGGGAGGGAATTAGCACAGAGCACAAGCTGGCAATGCGAGAGGCAGGGTAACGTAGCGAGATCTTGAACCCTATGTCTACAGGGTCAGGCCGAGTCAAGGATGAGGCAGATGTTGAAAATAATAATTGTTTTATTTAATCACAGGCAAACAAATGTATGCAACACACTCACGCAAGAAACTAAAGAAATAAAGGTAGGAGCGGATAGAGGGATTTTTGAGGAGGTTTGGTATGGGAAATACTGTACCCGTCCTGAAGCCCGGTTAGAAGCGGAGAAACTGGTAAGCGTGGATCTCAGCATGTGGAACTGAGGGGAAGGCTCACTGGACAAAGTGACAGCAAGGCGGGATGGAAGCCGAGAGCTATCTGAGGAAACGCTCAAAGTCAGGGGTTCTTATAGGAAAAATTGTGACTGCAGGCTAGTTCGTACTTGGGGAAAACAATGAGTTTGGGGCTGGAGACAAAGCCTCCGAAAGGTCAGTGTTTGAATGATTGAGTCATAGCCAAATTGTCAATTTGTACCCAGTATGCAAACACGGAGTGCTTGAGCGCTGTATAGTTCGATCATCAAGCTGCCAGCGCAGGGCAGAGAATCTTTTGAAAGTCGCGTGCATACATTGACTTAAAAGAGAAAACTGGAGTTATTAAACGAATGTTCAAAAATCCACCTCATTTACTAGCTCAAATATATCAAGAAATGCTACAACAGGAGAGGCAGGAAGAAACAGTAAAGGCAACAATGATCGCATGGGCTCAAAATATTGGACATTCAATTCAACTAGAGTCTTGGGAGCAGAGCTGGAAAAAAACACAGAAATTTACAGTAGCTCAGAATTTGAAAGAGAACTATTATAAGTTATTTCATAGATGGTACATGACACCAGATAAATTGAAAAAGATAAACAAAACAGGTAATAGGCACTGTTGGAAATTTCAGAATGAGGTCGGTACGATATATCATATGTGGTGGACATGTCCAAAAGCTAAGAAATATTGGAGTGAAATACATAAAAAAAATGTGCATTAATGAAAGTTCAGTTTGTTAAGACACCGGAATTGTATCTATTAAATATGACTGATACATTAGAAGAGGCTGGTATAAAGAAACATTGGAGAATATTGCTTTATATGATAACAACAGCATGTATTGAATATGTTAAGTTATGGAAAACTCAGAAAATACCTACAATAGAACAATGGTGGCATACACTTATTGAAAATAAAAATGCTGATATGGTTTCTCAGAGATTAAAAGGGAAATCAGATCATGTGATACAAAGAGAATGGCAAATTGTAAACGGTTCTGGGTAATTGCTGGGTAACCAGATGGAAATCTGTAATTCATGATTTAAGATAAATTAGGAAGGGGCTACAGTGTATATATCATGAGGCAGTAATATGGAGATGAAAAGGCAAGAATCAATGAGTAATATTAGCAGTTAAATGTAGTACAATATTATAAGCATGATAAGAAATACTGATAATGAAAACTAGATCAGTGTGGAAGAGCAGAAATATTTCAATTAAGCTGTCAGTTACAAATGTATGTTTTATATGTGAAAGTAAATAAAATGATATATAAGAAAGTTGTGTGCATACATAATTGAGGTACTTGCCTTGAGGTCTCCTGAAGCTGCGAGTCGGCTATTTCTGGCCTGCCTGTATTTGTTTGGAATATTACAGCGATTATTGGCCGAGCCTGTGTGCGTGCTTTTCTGGGGGCCTCGCAAGCACGTGGAGAGGAATGGGTAGAGAAGGCCGAATTATTGATATCAAAAGATATCTTAATATCCCACAAGCTCGGGCTAGCAATGGCAGTAACACCCTCCTCTGGACGCGTTCCACTTTGCCAATATCCTTCCTAAACTGTGGTGCCCAGAACTGGGCACAGTATTCCAGGTGGGGTCTGACCAAAGCAGAATAGAGTGGTACCATCACTTCCCTTGACCCAGGTACTATACTCCTGTTAACGCAGCCCTGGATCACACTGGCTTTCTTAACTGCTGCATCACACTGCTGACTCATGTTTGGCTTGTGGTCTACTAGGACTCTTAGATCCTTTTCACATGTACATTGTCACCAGATGTCACACATTTTATATCTGTGCATTTCATTTTTTCTGCCCAGGTGTAGTACCTTACACTTCTCCCTGTTGAAATTCACTTTGCTCAGGGAAATATGTAAGGTACTACACTTGGGCAGAACCATTTCACATGGACCTAAATCCTATTGCTAGTCTCAGCTAGCAGAGAACAATTTAATCAATTGGATTTAGTCATGTGTTGACTTACCATTCAGCAATTAGTTGAATGGGTTTATTCTGCTTAAGATCAACCAGCTGGATTTCAGCCATATAGCTGTGCATTATCAGCTGGTGTATAAGGATTTGTCAGCACCTTCAATGTACCACTTTTCTTCCCTGGGATGGCAGAAACAGCAACTATGAATTCCCTATTGCACAAAAGGAGAATAAGCATGCACATTATCATGATGTACTATCAGTTGTAAAATTTTGGTACTCAGCAGAATGTTGTGTAGCAAACTGGCTAAAACATGGTCCTCTCGATGCTGCTACCGTGTGTGTGTGTAAATGTATTTGGTGGTGCATTGACTGTGTGTTCAGTTACATGTTTAGCTGTGGATTTGGTTGCCCTCTCAGTTGCACGGCATTGACATTTAGCAGAAGGGTTGCACAGAGCTAGCAACCCACAGCTCCAGATTTTTGCTACCCAACCCCAACGTAATATCTCAAACTCTGAGGGCTAGGTAGGGGAATGAAATGACACCAGCTGTTATACCAAGGTTTTGATCATCCAGAAAAATTTGGCTAGTGGCTGGCCATCATTTCAAAACATAGCTCTGGTAAACTTTCATTTTGAGGTCTAGTGTAGAACTATTGACATGGAAATGTACTTGGAAATGAGTGTGACCTAAATCAGATCCAGGGTGACAACTGGTTCACAGTTGAATGCAGCTACTAATTCAGGAGTGGGCAAAGAGCAGTCCACAGGTGGCATGTGGCCCTGGAACTCATGTGTATGGCCCCTAAATCCCCACATCAGTTCTACAAAGATCCTTCATTTTTTAAAAATGGTGTAATTTTGCTTAATTTTTGTGCCAAAATTATGCAGAAAATCTTTCTACTGCATGGAAATGTGCTAAAAGAGCATCCAGCCCCATAAGCACCCCAGAACTCTTTACTGCTCTTGAATACCTCCATTTTCTCTCCAGAGTCTCTCAAGATGGTGCCAGAGAATGACATAACCTCACCTCATGACACCATTTTGAGAGGGTCTGCAGAAGAAAATGGAGGCATTTGGGTGTGGGGTGGGTTGGGGTACGGACTCTGGGATGGAAGGCCTGGGAGTGAAATTGGCCTACGGCCTCCACAAAGTTGCCCACATCTCTACCAATGGATACATCAAGGCTTCCACAATGTCAACAAAACTTTTAGTGGGATAGACTGAAATCCATAGTATAGACGTGTTTAAATTATCTCAACTAGTACAGTTTAACTAACTTGCCAGACTGTGGACATGACCGTGAACATTTCATCTGAAATTCCTCTCTAATTTTAATATTTTAAGCAATGAGGTTATGCTGTCAAAATGTTCTCTTTTCCCATCATTTATTCCACTTCTCATTATTCTGCTTTGACAGTTTCCCCAGCACCTTTTGTTCCAGCCCAGTGTTCTGAGCTTGACATGTACTAACCAGCTACTTCTTGAGATCATTCACCTAGATTTCTCCCTGTTCCAGCAGTTTTGTTTTGTAGAGCAATTAGATTGATCAGGGTGATTGTGAAGGTAGGCTTGCCAAAAATTCTGGATGTGTGTGTGTGTGTGTGTGTATGAAGACTTCCTTCCACTGCAGCAAATATATTCACTTTTTAACAGTCCAAGTGCTGTTTTTTCAACAGGAGCTTTTACTCATCAGAAATTATAGTAGCACAGAAAAAAAAGTATGTTTTTAAAAAGGTTCAAGCTTAAAATCAATTAAACAGTAGAAAACCAAAGGGGCATTTAAATATTAAACACTGAATACTTAAAATCATTTGAGCACCCAGAGACCTCCCCATTAAAGCCTTGAGAGTTTTTTTTAATTTATTTATTTCTTTAGAAGAGATGTACCACGTCTTCTCTTTGGTAGGGCCATTTTACAAAAGAAGAACTATCACCAAAAAGGCCATTTGTTTAACCCCAGAAATTGGGAACATCTGAAGAAGAAATTTGCATCTTGACTTTCTCCATCCCAATAGAAGGCTGGGGAGGGCATAGTTAAGAAAAATTAATTAAAGTCTATTAAATCAATTGCTGATTGGTAAGTCAACAGTTAGGTAAATCCTATTGATTCAATGAAGTCTAGTGTTGTTAGAGGTAGCAGTTGGATTTAAGCTGAGGTGGGCGTGCTATAGAGCCCAGGAGGGCTGCATCACCCCATTTTCAGATTTTACCTGAGTCCTGGAAGGCTACAGTGCACTGTCATGGCCACTATTTTAGACAATTGAACATGATGTCATGTCAATCCTGGTCACTTTTATGGCCTACTCAGAACAGGGTATTTTTTTGTGTTAGGGTGACCTCCATCCTGCCATGAAGCAGCATTTCAAAGCTTCCTGAACCCATTTTAGGTGTTTACACTGTAGTTTATTTTTATGGATAAGTATGAGCAGCACAGCATACTTCCACAGAAGTTGGTGAGATAAAAAAGAACTACATACAGCTTGCAGATTTTATAGGTTAACATTACAAATTAAGGCATGGACCAAGGTGACCTGATTGCATATTTCCTGCTCTTATCTCAAAAGCATCAGGTTCTCAGAACAACAAAAGTCTGTACTTTTATTTTTGACCTATCTGCTCTTCCCCCTCCCACCATCCGAGACACACTGTTGCAATAGGCAGTCTATATGGATACATTGAAACAGCAATTAGCAATGGATACATTGTAATGACATTTAGCAATACCTAACAGAGATGCATAGTAGCTTATATGCAAAGGTTAAATGCATTTGCCCCAATACACATCCAACAGACCGTATTCATTTCCACATGACAAGGAGCCTAGTGACCTGACATGGAAATACCAGGGGTTTCTTTCCACAGTGTGCCTGAAATCAGTATCATATTTGTCCCCATTGTCTACAACTTTTTCTCACCATTGACCAGCAACCAATAGTGTGACAACTGAAGCCTCTGTCAGAGCTGCTGATGACAAGCAGCAGCTGTTGGTCCCTGTGGCTGTGGCTGGAGATGCGTCCTGCAGCTCAAGAGCTCCCCCTGCTGCCATGGACCAAGCAGGCTTGGACGTTCCTCTGCCTGCTCCTTTAGGGCAACAGGGATCCAATTCTGAAGATGCTTTGAAGCCTGTGCCAATCAGCCCACAAACAAGGCGGAGACTCAAGAGAGCTGAGCAAAGGGAGGCTTCCTTGATTAAGTTCAAGAAGCAGTGACACCTGTGTCTTGGGCTATATAACTGACTGCCTGGAAGTTTTCCTTTGCTTGAGGCAAATTTTCTACAAGTCTTCTCCTTGCCCGTATCTTGCTTCCAGCACCTGGCTCCTGACACCTTGGATTGATCTTTTGGCTCCAGACCCCTGGCTTTTGGAACTCTGACTGCAGCTTTTGCTTGTCGCTCTGGCTTAGGTAACTGGACTTCCCTTGAGTAAGTGCTTCCTTGACTCCCCCTGGCAGGACTCTGCTAGCTCTCCCACTCCCTTCTCCGGGCTGTCTTGCCGCCCGGGTCTCTGACCCTGACAAATAGCTTGCTGGCCAACACCAGTCCACAAGCCACCATTTTGAACAGCACTGCCTGGTACTCAGTGGCATAGCTAGAGCTTTTGCCACCAGGGGTGGTCCTTGAGTTTGCCACCCCTCTCAGGGGAGGAAGGGCCCATCCAAAATACCAAATAAAACCCACTTGGCCAGCATTGGGTGATTAGGCTCTGGGTGTGTGCACTCAGAGGGGGTGCTCTGCATGTGCTCAGAGGCATGCCAGCATTTCCATGGTGGCAGGAGCCCTCCCTTTCTCCCTCTCTCCTCAGAGGCTCAGCTGGGCTGGGCTCATCCACGGTCTCAAAAGTGGGGTGGGGCAGAGGTGGGCACCTCTCCCTATCTCCTTAGGGCTCCTCCCCCTCCCCTCCCCTCCCCTCCCCTCTCTTTCTCCCTCCCTGCCTGCCTGCCTGATCTGGAGGTCTGCCCAGCATCAGCACTCCTGCTTTGACTGGAAACAGGTTTGACTCCAGATTGGGAGTGACAGAGAGAGAGTGAGGGGAGGCGGGAATGGACAGCCCTCTTTCTCAGGTGGCAAACCCCCTCCAGCAGAACTCCCTGGGAGGATCCAGTGTGCATCTAGCAACCAGGCACCTGCCAGCATTTGGAGGGTGGCATAGCACAGCCCCAAAAAACATGCCACCCTAGGGTGCACCGACTCTCACTCCTGCCTCGGTACACTACTGCTGATACTATTCTGTACTTGCTAAGTGAAGGATGGGCAGTTAGTCCTGATGGCACACTTCTGCAGAGAACTTTAATAAAACCAGGCAGGAAATAAGAAAAAAAAAACTTTTTTGCTCTTATGAAAAGAGGGAAGGAAAGAGAGAATGAGAAAATGAGAAAGACTGAGACTGAGAAAGTGAGAAAGTTAGTCCAGAGGGGGAAATCACTGCTAGCTAGAGCTGTCACAGTATTGTGGCCATTTTGACCCAATCTATAATTAATGTATAGATAGGGAAATGGGTTCTAAATCTCTCAGAATACACCAGTGATGTTTAATTCACATTATAGGAGATAGTGTGTTTATCACCCTCTGCCTCCATATCTTGGGCAAACTATCAAGTACTGTGTCAACGTCTTCTATATTTTTGGAATAGGATTCCGCCAAGGCAAGCATATAAAAATGGAAAATTCATTCTAAAGGATTTCACATCGCTTCCCTTAAACAGCCCAAATGGCAGAAACAAGCAAATTGTTCAGGAGACTTATCACTGGAAATGAAATGCAATGATGTAATTTGTGCTGCATAAGGCCAACTTTGGGCCTTGACTGATAGGGTCTGGAGAGCATTAAAACTCTGATATGTAGGATGAGAAATTCCTTAGGGAAGCAAAACATCTTGGCGAAGATAGTGAATAGACATGCAACAATTAAGAATGTGCCAAGTTGTTAGCTACTAACTCAGGTGTAAGGCAAGAAAGGCTAAGATGTAAATCTTGATTGAGTTTGTTCTTGCATGCAGGAATAAACAAATTCAAAAGTTTTCTCCCACTGGGAAACATTAGAAGAGCTTTTACATATTTTCCTATAATTATTTGTATTTTGGGTCTATTCAGGGGGAATCATTTGCTCAAAAAACATTTGAAAATCATAGGCTTGAAAGGAACCACCTGGGCCATCTAGTCCCATCTTGAAGGTCTATGCAGTTAATGAGTTCCTGAGGGGTGGTGATCCAATCTCTGTTTAGAGACCAAAGAAGGAGACTCTACTAAGACTCTGGCCCTTTCCACACATTACCTTTGTCCAGTGCCGGTGTGCGGGGATGATGCGAGCAGCCTCTTGGGAGAGGCTTTCGCATCCCCACTGCTTCGGCTCCGCAGGAGCTGCCTGCCGGCCAGCAGGCAGCATGAAGGCTCCCCCTCTTCCTTCTGCAGCATAGCTGGGTATTTTCCCAGGCTGAGCTGGGGGAGGAAGTGCGAGGGCCATGGCTCCGGGGCTCCGCACGCAAGATGAGTGCGCGTGGGGCCCCAGAGCAATGCACGATCATGCTCCATTTTCGGCTACAAGCCAAAAATGAAATAGTGTGTGATCAGCGCCTGCCAGCCCTGGCAGCATCACATGATTGTGAGGACACCGTCTGAAACTCTCCTCGCAATCGCGTGACACTCTGGAGGCCCTTTTGCATGGCAAATGCCATGCGAAAAGGGCCTCTGAGGCAGTCCATTCTACCTCCAAACAGCAGTTACTAGGAGGAAATTCATCCTCCTGTTTAAATGGAATCTCTTTTCTTGAAAATTTAATTGTGTCATGTTTTTATCTCTGGAGTAGCAGGAAACAAGCTTGCTCCATCTTGAACATGATTCCCTTCAAATATTGAAAGATAGCTGTTAAACCAACTCTCAATCCAACTCTCAATCTTCTCCAAACTAAAGATAAGTAGCTAACAAAGTCATTCCTCACAAGGCTTGGTTTCTGACCTTTGATTATGTTGGTTGCCCTTCTCTGGATGTTTCAGATTGTCTATATCCTTTGTGAACTGTGGAGCTCAGAACCAGATAAAGTTTTCCAGGTGATTTCTGACAAAACGAGAATAGAATGGTACCACAACTTACCATGATTTTGACCACTATGTTCTTGTTGATAGAGTCTAAAACCACACTGGGTTTCTTTGGCCATCCTCCATCATATTGTTGACTCACATTTAGCTTGTGGTCTACAAAGACCTCTAGATCTACAAACTGTCTATGAGGCAAGTTTTTCTAAGCATTGTGAGTGAGGACCTATTGGGTAGCTACAGTGGCAATGGCCTTCGCACATTTTTAGATATCTTTTTGACTCTACTAGAAGTGGTAGCAATGGTGGAGGTCCTCTCTGCAGGTGTTTATTTAAAAAAAGCTCACCATAAAAAGCATCTTTTCATCCATAATGGCTCTTGAAGACAATTATGCAATGACACTGGAGTTAACAATGCAAAATAGCATGTTATGTTGCGAGGAGGAAATGACAACTGGTCAGAGGCAGCCATCATCATCATCATCATTATCATCATCATCACCACCACTACCACTACCACCACCACCACCACAGGACAAAAGTGATACAGCTTTGAATGTATGTAACCAACAAATCTTCATCAAGCTGTGATCCATAGGATCTTTTAGAATTTCCCCAAATGAGGAAGTATGACCATTGCTGTGTCAATGAATCTTAGAGCTATAAGTCATGTTATGTAGGCAATGTTGAATTAAAATTGCCAGAAAGTTTAATTAAGCCAAGTTAGATGGAGAGCTTTCCAGTTCTGTGGACAACACTTGCTGTAGACTGAAGATCTACAGGTTAGTCAAAAAGACATGATGAAAGTGACATGGGGCTCAGACTCTCTGATTATGACCTCCAGTGGGGCTGTCAGGTCAGGGAGTTCTCAACCCTTCCCAAGCAAATGATCAGGAGAGCCCATGCATGCAATTTTGAAGCAAGTGAAATAATTCCAGAACTTGGAAAAACTGTTACCACAAGTGGGAGGGGCAAAATAATATTCGAAGGATGTGTATGGAAAGCCAGTGTGTGATATAATGGTTAAAGTGGTAGACTGAGGCTTAGGACTTGGTTCAAGTCTCCATTGAACCATAAAACTCAATAGGAGAGCTTAGCCAATCATTCTCTCTTTGTCTTACCTCCATCACAGGAAGAGCACTTTGCAAAGTGAGAGCTGCCAGTGTGCAATAAGCCAGGAGTGGGCAAAGTGCAAACCTCGTGCTGCATTTGACCTGCAAGTCTGTGTGTGTATGTGTGTTTGCATGCATGTGTGCCTTCAAGTCTCTTGTTGGCTTATGGTGGCCACATGCATTTCATAGAGTTTTCCTAGGCAAAGAAGACTTAGAGGTGGTTTTGCCAGTTTCTGCCTCTGAAATACAGTAGCCCTAACTCACTCACACTGTCTCTCTATGAAGCATCTAGGAGTATCTGTTCACCTTTCTAAATAGGTCACAAGGTAGGGATGTAAAGGATAGTTACCAATTTTCTTTTTAAAAAATTTAGTGAAAGAAATATAACTTTGAAAAATTCAATGGAATAAAATGAAATTTACAACCAGTTACTTAGCAAAACGTACATCTGTCTGTGCGTCTGTCTGTCTGTCTGTCTGTCTGTCTATATCTATCTATCTATCTATCTATCTATCTATCTATCTATCTATCTATCTATCAATCATTTGTTGCTTTTTGTGGCTTTTTGGAAACCACTGGAATTTTTCTGAAGCATGTTGTTTCACCTTATTTTCTGGGACAAAAATGCTTTCTCTGCAAAAATGCCCTCATCTTGTTTCCCCCTCCCCAGTGCTTCTTGTTAACTGCTATCAAATCCACTTATAGCGAACCTGTCAATGAGAATGTCCAAGCCACCTTGTCATCAACCACCCTGCTCAGGTTTGCAAACTCAGGGACATGGCTTCTTTGATTGAGTCTATCCACCTGTAATGGAGTCTCCCTCTTTTCCTACTTGCCTTTTCTAGCAAGTCATGTTTTCTTATGATATGTCCAAAGTACGACAGTCTCAATGTAGTTATCTTGATTAGGGATACTTGATTGTTATACCCTGGAAAAAAATACTTCCAAAATATTTATTTATGTATTCTACATTGTTCCCTGTAAGTGAAGAGGGGAATTTCTGGAGGTTTCACAAAACAACTCTTCCACACTTTGATGAAAATGACTTGTGAAGAACCTGAGAGGTTGGATGAAAGACTTTGAGATTAGGAAGTATATAGCTATGTAGTGGTAATCTCATATGTTTTAGTGGCTGCTGCATGTTTGGCATGTGCATAATATGCTTAAATTTGCTGCATATTCACCTTCATGCTGCACAGACATTCATGTACTTGTCATTTGCCATCAGTAGAAGGTATGGGAAAAATTGTTGTCCATTCATTACATCTGACAAGTATGTTGCACATCACTCTATGCATCAAATTCCTTTTCTTTTAGTCATGGGAATAAAACAAAGGGGATGTGGCTTCCAGCCACCAACACATGACATAAAATCAACATGGTTGATTCTATAAACTGACTGGAAACACTTCATTTCCAAACTGGGATTAACTAACCAATTCCTCTTACGAACAACACTAATTTGGGCATCCCTCTTCACGAAACAGTACATTAAAGTTGAGTCAAAGGAGGCTTTCCAAAAGACTTAATTAGTTATTGGATTTAGCTGAAAGCATAGGAAAACACTATTGGCTTGCTAGGAACAGACCAACATAAATCTCAAGCTCTCCATAGCTTGAGAGAGGGGAAAAAGTTGTGGAAGAGTGCAGAGGGAAACAAAGCAGGTAAAGGAAGGTTCTTGTTAGGAAGACTACAAGGTGAGGTCCAGTCAGGAGATGCTGGAAGACATAGTTTGCTTTCCTTCATAAAAAAACTAGATGTCAGTGTTCCAGACAGACAGTTGCATAGGGACGTGGAGGCAGGGGAGGGAGCGATTTGCCCTAAGCAGCAATGTTTTGGGGGCGTCCCAGCCTGCAGCCCAGCCCCCATGTGCCAGGGGCATGCCCCCACGCCCAGCAGCGATGCCCCCGCGTAGTGGTCACTCCCCTCGAGCTGTAGCCCCCCCTCCCCCCCACACACACTCCAAGCTCTGCCACTGGAGACAGACAGTGTGGGGTAGTGGTTGAACTAGGACTCCAAGAGACCAGGCTTCAAATCCCTATTTGGCCAAGGAAACCCACTGGGTGACTTCAGGCAAGTCACACTCTCAGGCTAAGAGGAAGGCAATGGCAAACATTCTAAGAATAAATCTTGACAAGAAAACCGTGTGACAAGGTTGCTTTTCTTGTTGCTGTGGGTCTTCATGTTGTTTCTGACTTCCAACATGGTGTAGTGCTTTGAGCATTGGACTACAAACCTGGAGATCAGGATTCGATTACCTGCTCAGCGATGGAGACCCACTGGGTGACCTTGGGTATGTCACACACTCTCAGCCCCAGAAAACTCACCTTAGGGCTGCCTTAAGTTGGAAACAACTTCAAGGCATAAAACAATAAGAGAGGCAAACCTATTACAAGGTTTTCTGGGGTTGAGGAGGTGGTCACCCAGTGGGTTTCCTTAGGGTTGCCATCATTCAGAAATGGTGTGAAGGCACACAACAACAATGATCTATGTCTCAAACCACGCACTTAACATGATGTCCAGTCACACTCAAGTGAAGGAGTGAAGAACATGTGGCCTGTGGATTTAAGGTAGCCCCTCGGCTCCACTTTTCTGGCTTTCCAAACCCTCCAAGGCCCCTGAACTCCTCAAATTAATTCTTTTTCCAGAGCCATTTTTTTCACAGAAAACAAGCTTCAAACTACCTGGAAATACAGTGATTTCACTCACTCACCTACCCTCAGAGGCCCATGGTGTCTCTGTGACCCCCCCCCCCAAAAGGTGAAATTGTTGAAAGATTAAAGACAATGGCAGCTGGAAATGGCCTCCCATCATTTCTGAGATGTGAGGATGCAGCCTAGAGGAAGGGCAAAAGGCAACAATTGGGCCCTGCCCTTTGCACAGTTAAGAAATGTGGAAATGAAAAGTTGTCATGCTCAAAGATAAGGAGCATCAGGGAGGAAGAAGAAGCCTTGGCTTCCATTTGATGGATTCTGCCTTTGTGGGGGAAAAAATAACAGTTGCAGAAAAAAATTGCATCCTTTATTTATTTATTAAAAATAAATACATTGTTGTAGCTATTTTGTTCCTTCAAGTCATTTCCAACATAGGGCGATCATAAGGTGAACCTATTATCGGGTTTTTTTGGCAAGATTTGTTCAGAGGGGCTTTATCTTTGTCTTTCTCTGAGGGCGAGAGAGTGTGACTTGCCCAAGGTCACTAAGTACTTTTTTATGGCTGAGCAGGCATTTCAACCCTGACTCCATCATTGTAGTCCAATCCTCATCAAGACATCCACTGGCTGTCAAAATGAATATTTTTATTTGGAAAAGTATATGTGTGTGTGTGCCTGCGCGCACGTGTACATACATGCACACACACATATGCATGGAGTAGCAGTTTGAGTGTTGCACTAGGAGTCTAGGGACCATTCCGCACCCTATCTTCTTAGACTCTTCTCCCATGGGGATTCCAGGAGTGGCTCTGCTGGGAGGGGAGCGTGACATCCTACATAATAATAATATAGTGGAATAATAGCACTATAACAGCGTAGGGCAGAAAGGCTCTCAGACCTGTGGCCTCCTTGACTGAATTGTTCAGTAGTGGAATGAACTACCTTGGAGAGCATGGAGTCATCTTCTTTAAAGGTCTAGAAACAGTGGTTGGATTGGCATTTTTCAGGAGTGCTTTATTTGAATATTTTTGCATAATAGGAGGTTGAACTAGATGGTTCCTGTGCCCTCTTCCAGTTCTGAGATTCTACGATTCTATGACTCAGTCCACCTGCAATGTGGTCTTCCTGTTTTACTACTGCCTTCCATTTTACCAAGCATTTTACTAAATATTTAAAGAGTCTTTTCCAATGTTACAATAGACTCATATTAGTTATTTTGGCTTCTAGTGAGAGTTCAGGTCTGATTTGTTCCCAGACCCATTCATATGTCTTTTTAGCAGTCTAGCCTATCTGTAGAGCTCTCTTTTCTTTCTGTAAGCTTTCTTCTCTTATGATTTCCTATGTATATATTAATTTCATAGCAGGCCACCATAATGCCCGTATCCTCTTCTTCTCCCCCAAGATGAACAACCATATCCCTTACCATGGGGAAGGAAAGCAGACGCAGAAAAGGAGACACAGATGAGAGGCATTTAGAGAAGCACTCAAATTTCACATTTACAACTAGTGGGATAGGGCTAAAGCACACAACATCAGTGATCCCCTCATACATTCTCTAAGTCAGAGCTTAGAAAAGTTGCTCATTGGAACTGCCATTCCTAGATTTCTCCAACTAGTATAGGATTCTTGGATATGTATTCCTAATACGTAAGTTGTCCAAATTCTGCTTTTATCACATAAGGGTCGGGGTTGTCTGAGTTCCTGTCACTGCTGGTTCTTTGGCTCTCCAGATGTTTTGGACTACATTTACCCTAAGTCCTTTGCCAATGCTCATGTACCAAGGAGAAGGCCAAAGGTTCCCCACTCCTGTTCCATGCAGTCTGCTGGCTTCATTTATTCTGTAAATTTCTGTGTTCCACTGACCTGAAAGAGAAGAAATAATATTTTCAATTAGTGATATATTAGAGGCATATTGTTATCCTAAAACATGTTGTCAGCAGCTCCAAATTCACCTCAGCACTTGTTACCTACATCTGCACTAGAGAGCATGAGGGTCTCCATATGGCACAGTCATAGCAGTCTGATTTTATTTTAACTGCCATGGCTTCGTTCTATGGAATCTTGGGATCTGTAGTTTGATGAGGTACTTAAAATTCTCTAGTGCACTCCCTGAGCTCTAGTACTAAAGCTGTCTTTCAGAGGAATCTAAATGCCTCGTGAAACTACTAATCTCTTAATTCTATAGCATGGCGTCATGGTGGCGAAAGTGAGAGATTACCTTTGCCACGGCAGCAGAGGTCATATGCCAGAATACCGTAATCACAATGTCTTGTTCTATGGGACCCTCAGAACAATATACTTGGTTCTGGACCAGTTCTGGGAGAGAAGTACCTGCTGCTTTCTGCCTGCCTACTCTACCCGAACAAGACACAACAAGTCAGAAATAAGTCATGCCAGACTAAATCAGAAATAAGTCATGCCAGACTAATCTTATCTCTTTTTATGATAGGGTTACAAGCTTGATAGAAGAAGGGAATGATGTAGGTGTAGCATATCTCGATTTCAGTAAGGCCTTTGACAAAGTTCCCCACGACATTCTTGCAAAGAAGCTAGTAAAATGCAGGCTGGACAGGGATACTGTTAGGTGGATTTGTAGTTGGTTGACTGGCCGAACCCAAAGGGTGCTCACCAACGGCTGCTTTTCATCCTGGAGAGAAGTGACTAGTGGGGTGCCACAGGGTTCGGTCCTGGGCCCAGTGCTATTCAACATCTTCATCAGTGACTTGGATGAAGGAGTAGAGGGCATGCTGATCAAATTTGCAGATGACACCAAATTGGGAGAGGTTGCTAATACCTCAGAGGAAAGGATCAAAATTCAAAATGACCTTGACAGATTGGAGAGCTGGGCCAAAGCTAACAAAATAAATTTCAACAGAGACAAATGTAAGGTCCTGCACTTAGACAGAGAAAAATGGAACGTACAAATATAGGATGGGGGAACGCATGGCTGGATAGCAGTATGTCTGAAAGGGATCTAGGAGTCTTCGTAGATCACAGGCTAAATATGAGTCAGCAGTGTGATGCGGCAGCCAAGAAAGCCAACGTGATTCTTGGTTGCATCAATAGGATTATGGTGTCTAGATAGAGGGAGGTAATGATACCACTCTATTCTGCATTGGTTAGGCCTCATTTGGAATACTGTGTCCAGTTCTGGGCACCTCAATTCAAGAAGGACATTGACAAGCTGGAGTGTGTCTAGAGGAGGGTGGCCAAAATGGTGAAGGGTCTGGACACCATGCCTTATGAGGAATGGCTTAGGGAGCTAGGTATGTTTAGTCTACAGAAGAGAAGGTTAAGATGGGACATGATAGCCATGTTTAAATATTGGAAGGGATGTCATGTTGAGAGGGAGCGGGCTTGTTTTCTGCTGCTCCAGAGACCAGGACAAGGAGCAATGGATTCAAGCTGCAGGAAAGAAGATTCCACCTGAACCCCAGGAAGAACTTCCTGATGATCAGAGCTGTCTGGCAGTGGAATATGCTGCCTCAGAGTCTGGTAGAGTCTCCTTCTTTGGAGATTTTTAAGCAGAGGCTGGATGGCCATCTGTTGGGAATGCTTTGATGGGTGTTCCTGCATAGCAGGGGGTTGGACTGGATGGCCCCTGTGGTCTCTTCCAATTCTATGATTCTATGATAAGACATTGGTGAGGCACCAATGACAAGCACTGATGTGGGATATCAGTGATAAGGGTTAGTGAGAGAAGTGCTTCTCTTGCTGCTTCAAGAAGTGGGAGAATTTGAGGTGCCATTTCCCCCTCTCTCTGCCTACAAATTGGGTGGAAAATTTTGAGAAGTCACTTGTGCACAGCTCGTGTCATTTTGTAAGGTAGGGGTGAAAACTGTGTGTTCCATAGGCTGTGTGTAGTTTTTGAGGAGTCCAAAGAAGCCCTTCGGACTACTGCAAATCCCCTCTAAGCCCTCATTCACGGGTCAAATAATCTAATGTTTTGGCTGGAAAAACACTTTAAAATGGTTTACATTGGTTGAAATCTTCCCCAGTGCTCCAGATCACTACAATCCTCTGCACCAATGCTTACTGGTCACTTCCAGATACGAAGATGGCACTTACAACTGGATCTCTGGAACTCTGAAGATGCCCAAAATTAGTTGGTGTGGCCCTCCATGCTCTAGAGCATGGCCAGCCCTTCTGTATAAGCAAATTCAGTGAACAAAAGTGCCTTGAGCATCAAGTTAAGGTGACCATCTGGTTTCTCAGGAGAGGATCTGTGGTTTCATTAACTCCATGACATCAGAAATGCTCCAGCAGGCATTTGGGAACTGATTGTTTTGCAAGAAAAGTGATTTTTTTTCTTAGTTTATTGTATTTAGGGTTGACCAAGTGAAAACTGAAGAGGGTCCCTGTATCTTTAACAGTTGCGCAGAAGAGGGAATTTCAGCAGGTGTTCCTTGTTATCTGGTTTCATTGCAAGCAACACCTGCTGAAATTCCCTCTTCTGCATGACAGGAGCACTTTCCAATTTTCACTCTGACAACCAGAGCTCTATTATGTGAATTTTTTTCCTTTCAAATCAATGTTGTGAGTGGTTCTAAAGTGATGGAAGATTTAACACGATTTTAATCTTTTGGAGGTTTTTTTTATGTTTAGGCTTTTCCAGACAGCAATGTAGAACAGCCCTCAAGACTGGGCATTACTCATGAGGCAGGCCTACAACAGTCCTGCCTCAAGTCTCATGAAAGGAAAGATCTCGGAAAGATCTGGACTCCTGCAAGATCCCTGATCTCATGGGAGCCTAGAATTCTCATGAGAGGCCTTCTTCTTGTGAGATTCGAGGTCTGCCTTATATAGGCTTGCCTCACACACCACTCACTTCAGTCACCTGGGCCTGTGTCTCGTCCAGATAGCCAGCCATGGCTCGCAGTCCTCCAGTAGAGTCTATGGCCATTTCTGAACTAGATTGTTATAGTGCTATTATTGCACTTTCAACATCCTATGGAATACTGGGGCTTGCAGTTTAGGGAGGGGCCTTTGAGGCCCTTTCGCAAACTGCAAACCTCAGGAGTCCATAGAATGTTGAAAACGGAATAATAGCACTATAACAGTCTAGTGCAGAAACAGTCTATCATAGCAGCCACACACAAGATTTACAAAAGCTTATCAGTCAGCTATCCTTTCTTTTTCAGCAGTCCAAATCTGTAATAAATTTGGACCCTTTCCACAACTCACCCATTTTCGGCGCTGGGGTGCGGTGCTCGTGTAAGCAGCATCTGGAGAGAGGCTCTCGCTTCCCTGCTTCTTCGGCTCCGCATGAGCTTCCTGCTCATGCAAGATCCCTGCCTCTTCCTTTCGTAGTGCAGCCTGGGACCTTCCCAGGCTGCACTGAGACAGGAAGCGCAACCGGCCCAGCTCCTGAGGCTCTGCACGCAAGGTAAGTGCATGCGGGGCCCCGGAGCGATGCGTGACCGCTGAAAAAATGAGTGCGTGGTCTGTGTTAGGCCCTGGAGCATCGCACAAATGTGAGTGCGTCGTGTGGACCGCTCCTCACATATGCGCAACTTTCAAGGGGCCCTTTCGCATCGGACATGCCGTGCGAAAAGGGCCTCAGACTGTCAGTTCAAGGGAGTATCCAGCAGCCCAGTCAGCACACAAAGAGAGGGTTAAAGTCTTCTGGGTACACAAGCCAAGGATCCAAACTGAGAATGCGTTGCTTCCACCAGTAATGCCAGTTGTCTGCAACAGATTTCCCCACCCCATCCCTTGTATTTATTACCCAACAGTCTCCCTCAGCGGTTTTCCTAATTAATTCTAATTCTAATTAATTAATTCTCTATAGAAATGCATTGAGTTTCATGGGCTTTCCCTTCTTCATCTATGCCGGACTGAAGTAAATATTGTCCTGTTCATGTCTGTGTGTTGTGGCTGTTGAGGAGGATTCTGTCTGTATTTGCACCTGAGTCTTGGGACTGAGGCATGACAGCCTAGAGTGTGAAGAATAACAGACTCGAACCTTGTAGCATGTAGTACAAGCATCTGCCACTTATCCAACAGGTTAGGAACCAGAGCACTGTCAAAAAACAGAAATAATTGAAATAGGTATCCCTTACTTTTAAATATGCCAGATTACAAATATATACTAATCTAATAGATACAAGTCAAAGTTTGTCTGTTTGTCCGTATCAGGCAAAAAGATCTCACATGACTGGCCACGTAAGAAGATTCTATGGAACCAAGGGGTTTGCAGTTTAGGGAGGGGCCTTTAGAATTCTTAGCCAGAGAGCTCTTGGGCCTGACAGGTTGCTATGGGGATGAGGCCTAGCACCAAGAAGGAGGAGGACAGTGTATTCCCTCAGGAGCCCAACCTCTGTATGTTAATAATGCTGAATATAGATTTGATTGAGAAACATGGGGAAAACTTACAGGTACTGGACATGACAGTTTGGGGAATTAGAGACACAGGATCTAAAATCTTTCTAACAAGTACTACCTATGAGAAACTAAAATCCTGGGCAACACCGGGTATATACGCTAGTATACAAATACAAAGCTTACTTTTAAATATACAAAAGAACTGTGCAGTAAAATGAACAAAACTGGATTTCTGAGAGATGCACCACGAATCGACTCAGCTCCTTCTTCTTGTTCAGTCTACAGGTTACAGGCTGAACAAAAAGATGGTGCCAAGTCAACCGAGAGAAAAATCAGTGTGAGGTCACTTTTTTTTTTTAAATCATTTTATTCAAAATTCTCATTATTAAAAAAACATACATATTCGATTGTCAGCTTCAATAGAAATATATCTGATCTTCCACATTGATCTAGATTCCATTTTCCAGATTTCTAAAGACTAAAGATACTGTACAACATTCTACTTTAATTTATCTGATAGTTCTTACATTTCATTCATCATATTTCCGCTTCATGATATATACCTGTCGCCCACACGTATTATAACTTTAATCATGAATTACGTATTTCCAGCTGTTAAAACCCAGCAATTACCCGTTACAATTTGCCATTCTTTCTGTATCACATTTTCTGATTTTCCCCTTTAATCTCTGGGAGACCATGTCTGCATTTTTATTTTCGATAAGTGTAGCCCACCATTGTTCTATTGTAGGTATTTGCTGAGTTTTCCATAGCTTTGCATATTCAATACGAGCTGTTGTTATCATATACAGTAATATTCTCCAATGCTTCTTTGTACCAACATCCTCTATAATATCAGTCATATTTAACAAATACAATTCAGGTGTCTTAGCAAACTGACCTTTCAATAATGTACAAATCACATTATGTACTTCATTCCAATATTTCTTAGCTTTTAGGCATGTCCACCACATATGATATATCATACCAACCTCCCTTTGACATTTCCAGCACTGTCTAGTACCTGTATTATAAATCCTTCTCAGTTTATCTGGTGTCATATACCATCTGTGAAATAGTTTATAATAGTTCTCTCTCAAATTCTGGGCTACTGTAAACTTCTGCGTTTTTTTCCAACTCTGCTCCCAAGACTCTAATTGAATTGAATGGTCAATATTTTGAGCCCATAAAATCATTGTTTCCTTTATTGTTTCTTCCTGTCTCTCCTGCTGTAATATCTCTTGATGAATTTGAGCAAGAAGGTGAGGCGGATTCTCAAAAATCCATTTAGCTACTCCAACTTTTTCTTTTAGTTCAATTCCGTAAGTTTTTATGTCCATATGAAACCTTTCGGTTAATTGTCTGTAAGGAAACCAACTCAGTCTTATTCTCTCCTGTTCTAGTTTTTCCCTTGTTTTCATCTTAAAATTATTAGACGCTGATCTTTCAATCATATCATCATAGCGCAGCCATTTATCTGTATCAGTCCATCTACCAAAAAAAGCCTCTTGTGGTGAGACCCACTTGGGGAGCTGCCTCATGTTTTTGACTTTATAATCATCCCAAATTTTCAAAAGCGATTTTCTGATATAGTGATGAGAGAAATCTTTATCTATTCTTGCTTTATCATAAAACATATAGGCATGCCACCCCATCCTGAAGTCTGCACCTTCCAATGCCAGCGTTTTCATATCTTGAAGGTCTATCCAGTCTTTTATTCACATAAAAGCCGCTGCTCTGTAATATAATTGCAAGTCTGGTAGTCCCATTCCTCCTGTACTTTTTATATCTGTCATAATGTTCCATCTTATCCTAGGTTTCTTCCCCTGCCATGTAAATTTAGTTAACTCTCTCTTCCATTGTAAGAAAGGTTTCATATTTGTTATTGTAGGCAGGTTTTGGAATAAAAAGTTCATTTTTGGCAAAACATTCATCTTAACTGCTGCAATTCTGCCCATCAACGAAAGCCGCAAAGAAGACCAATTTTGTAGACCTTTTGTTATTTCCTTCCATTTTTTCTCGTAATTATTTTGAAATAACTCATTATTTCTTTTAGCTATCCAAATTCCTAGATATTTTACCTTTAGTCCTGTTTTAAATCCTGTTAGTTGTACTAGTTTCCTCTCTTCTCTTTCAGACATGTTTTTAGTTAAAAGAACTGTTTTATCCTTATTAATTTTAAAACCTGAGAATTGTCCATATTCTTGCATTATAGCGTTCAGTTTTTCTATAGATTTGCATGGATCATCCAAAAAAAGGACCAGGTCATCTGCGAAAGCTTTCAATTTATAATGATATTTCTTAATTTGAACTCCTATTATTTCTTTGTCATTTCTTATAGCATTGTTAAGTATTTCCATTGTCAAAATAAACAACAAAGGTGACAAGGGACATCCTTGTCTCGTCCCTCTATGGAGTTCTATCTCTTGTGTTCTTTTGCTGTTGATAACCAGTTGAGCTTGTTGTTGTCTATATATTTCTTCAATCCATGCAATAAATTTCTCTCCTGGCTGCATCTGTTTAACCAGTGTCTTCATAAATGGCCAACTAATCATATCGAAAGCTTTCTCCGGATCAACAAAAACCATGGCCAATTTCCGTTCATTATGTTTTTCATAATATTCAATTATGTTTAGAACTGTTCTAATATTATTTCTCAAAGATCTTTTAGGTAGGAAGCCATTCTGATCTTCGTCAATTATCTCAGATAAAACTTTCTTAAGCCTCTCTGCTAATATTGTAGCGAAGATCTTATAGTCTGTATTCAAAAGTGAGATTGGTCTATAATTCTTAACATCTGTCAAGTCTCTTCCTTCCTTTGGAATCAAAACCACATTGGCTTCCCTCCAAGTCTCTGGTATTCCATCCTTCATTATTTCATTTATAGTACTTTGCAAGGGAATTGAAATTTCATGTTCCAGAATCTTATAGTATCTTGCAGTAAACCCATCAGGTCCAGGAGTTTTATCATTCTTCAAATTCCTGATAGCCTCAACTACTTCCATCATAGTGATAGAATTATTCAAAAGTAGTCTTTGGTCCTCATTAAAGCTCATTCTGTTCATCTTCTTCAAATATTCTTCCATTTCTTGCTGATTCTTCTCTTTTGGGATCTTGCTCATCAGTTTCACATAGTATTTATGAAATACTTGTTTTAATCTCTCTTGTTTTGTAATTTTTTCTTCTCCTATCCTGATCTCAGTTATATCATTCCGAGCCCTTCTTTTACACAACATTCCTGCCAATAGTTTGGACGGTTTGTTAGCTTGCTCAAAAAAATTGTATTTCATTCTCCTTATTTGTTCTATTTCTTCCGAGTTAAGTTGATTTAACTGTGCTTGCAGTATCTTCCTCTGTAATCTACACTGTTTGTCTGACAGTTTTTGTCTCAGCTGTCGTTCAATTTCTTTCATCTTTTCCAGAGTTTGCTGCTCAATATTTCTCTTTTCTTTTCTGATTTCCGTCATCCATCTGATAAAGTTACCGCGCATGACAGCTTTACGTGCATCCCAGATAGTTTCATCGAAAGTTCCATCGTTAAATTCTCTTTAAAATAGTTATCTCTGTTTTTGCTTTTATTATATATTCCTCCTTATTCCAAATCACATCATTCAATCTCCATGTTCTTTCTCTGTCATTAATCTTTATCCTTAGTTGTATTGGATTATGATCAGAACATGGATTAGGAAGTATATCCATATCTGTAATCTTCGTCAGAAGTAGTTTAGATACCAACATCATGTCTATCCTTGACGTAGACCTATGTCAGTGTGAGGTCACTTTTCAAAGATCTGCTTTTTCAACCCTTTTCAATTGCAAGCAGAACCCAAATATGGCCCTTTCCGCACCTTACCTTCTTCTGGCGCTGGGGAGCAGGGATTGCGTGAGCAGCCTCCAGTGAGATGCTCTCGCGTCTGGGGTCCTTCGGCTCTGCATGAGCTGCCTGCTCGCGTGAGAGCCCCATCTCTTCCTTCTGCAGCACAGCCGGGGAGTTTCCCGGGCTGTGCTGGGGCACGCAGCGCAACCAGCATGGCTCCGGAGGCTCCGCACGCCAGGTAAGTGCGCATGGGGCCCGGGAGCAATGCATGATCACACACCAGTTTTGGCTTCCAGCTGAAAATGAAAAGGTGCACGATCGGCGCCTGCCGGCCCCTGGAGCGTCGTGCGATTGTGAGTGCGTCGTGCAGATCGCTCCTCACAATCGCGCGACGCTCCAGGCCCTCTTTCACATGGAAAATGCCATGCAAAAAGGGCCTATGTGATGTATAGTTGAAAGACCAGATCACACATGAAATAAGTGGGTTCTGGTTGTAATTGAAAAGAATCGAAAGAGCAGATCGTTGAACAGTGGACTGATAGAAAGTGGGGGATGCTTGTATGTAATTTGAAGCCTTTTCTGGTTTTTTTTTTTTTTGTTGTTCATCTAACTGTTGTTCATATCAAATACTTGGGGGGCTGGTCTGTTGCAGTGCAGCAGGCAACTACTCTTCTTGATCTCACCATATTCAACAATGTGGGATTTAGGTGGTCTCTTATCACCCCTATATGGGACAAGATTTTCAGCCCTCAAATACAAAACACCCCTTGCAAAACAAGGCATAAACTTTTCAGCTCTATAGGTTCTTACATGTGTTTCTTTTTATCTTCCAAGCCACCTTGAATCTCAGTCTTGGAGAAAACGCAGGGTATAAATAAAGTGATAGATATAGGTGGACAGGCAGACAAGACACCATGACTTCCCCCAGCATGAAGTTATTGTAAGGCAGGCAGAGTCTCTGCTTCCCATTAACAGCACCAGAACTGAAACAGATCTCTGACAATGAATAATTCTCCCTGGTGTTCTTTCTCAGACTTACCTCAACTTTGGATCAGGCTTGACATCTCTGATGTTTATTTAAAACCACTGAACCTCTTCAGGCTGCAGAGCTTGGCTGTAACCCTGCAGAAAGGCCTCTTGAAACATCTCCAGCACCTTCTTGCATCCAACTGGGCCTGAAACCCTTGCCAGAAAAAGAAAAAAAAATCCTCATTTATTTAATTTCAGTCACTCCTTCATCTGAACCAGGCAAGGAAGAGAAAGTTCAAAGGCAGAAGGAAAAAAAGATACAAGAGCCAAAACATTCATAAGTGGAATGCTGGCTTCATTTAGCCCAATTATTTACATATGAGCTCATGTGCAAAATTAGCCCCTTCCCCTGCAACCATTTTCTCTGTTGGTTTTGGAAAATCTCTTTACTTTTCTTTTAGGTCTGGGGTGGAAGTTGTGTGGGCTGCCTGCAGCTCTTTGGGGGAGGTCCTTTGCTTTACTTGCACTCCCCCTTTCCCAAAAGATAGGGAAAAAAGCCAACCAAACCCCCACTCTTTTCAGCTAGAAATTGACTTCACAAACCCATTAAAATGTTGTTTCATAACTCTCTGCCCAAATATTGCAGAACCCCCCATTTTCCTCCTAAATACCTTCCTCCCTATCAACAAAAAAAAGAGCAAAACAAAATTTAGTGACTAGAAATGTATTCTAGTCAATCAACACATCATTTCTAAGTATTGTTAGACATGCCAATGTGGTCCTCGGGAGACAAGAAGGGTTCAAAATGGCCCTTAACCCCAAGGAACATATCTGCTCCTCTTTTGAAAAACGATTCTTCTATTTCACAGGATTTTTAGTTCTGTATTAGCCTAAATACCCTAAAGCTTTAGTTCTCAAGCTCTGGTCCTCCAGATGTTTTGGACCTCATTTCTCAGAAGCCTGAGCCAGTTTGGCCAACCATCAGAAATTCTGGGAGCTGAAGGCCAAAACTCCTGGCCTTAAGGTACTAGATCCCATCTGATCTTGGAAGCTAAGTGGGCTCAGCCCTGGGTAGTACTTTGATGGGAGACCACCAACAAATACCAGGTGCTATAGGCTATGTATCAGAGGAACTGGTGAAGCCACCTCTAAGTATTCCTTGCCTAAGAAAACCCTATGAAATTCAGGGACTCACCATGAATTTCATAACTAACATGTTGTTTGTTGGCTATGTTTTTATAACTGTTGTATACAATCTTAAGTCTCAAACTGGGAAAAAGGTGGGATATAAATAAATATAATAATGATATTGCTAATCCCTCCTCTTCCTCCTCCGGAACATTAAGAGGAAGCCAAGTTCCTGTAGTACCTTTGAGACTGAGAGAAAGAAGTTGGTAGCATAAGCTTTGATAGACTAAAGGCCTTTCTGCACTACATTGATATAGTGCTACTATTCTACTTTTAACATCCTATGGAATCCTGGGGTTTGCAGTTTAGAGAGAGGCATTTAGAATTCTCAGCCAGAGAGCTCTTTGGCCTCAGTAAACTACAAACCCCAGAATTCCACAGGATGTTGAAAGTGGAATAATAGCACTGTAACAGTGTAGAGCAGAAAGGCCCTAAGTCTACTCCAAAGGTGGTACAGTATCTGAGTGCCAATGGATGAAAGAACTTTTCAGTCTTGTTTTGAATGTGTTTGTTACCCTGTGAACTGAGGGTCCCGGGAGGGACACCAAAATGTGCTCAACTAAAGGTGGGGAAAATTAGATCAGAGCACTGCTTAGCGTTACGAGAGGCAGGGTAACGTAGCGAGATCTTGAACCCTATGTCTACGGGGTCGGGTCTAGTCCAGGAGAACACAGAAGTTGAAATAATAAAAGATGTTTATTAAATACAAGCAAAACAGTGTACGCGACACATTCATACAAGATAACTAAAGAAAATAAAGGTTGGAGTGGTATAGAGGGATTTTTAGAGGGATTGCTGGTTTGGGTGATACTTCACCTGTCCTGAAGCCCAGAAAAATAGAGAGCGAGGCTGGGGTGCGATGTAGCTCGGCACGTGGAGCTGAGGGGAGGCTCGCCAAGCAAAGCGGCAGCAAGGCGGGATGAAACTCGGGAGCGATCTGAGGAAGGTCTCGGAATCAAGGGTTTTTATAAGAAGAATTGTGACTGCAGGCTAAGCCGTACTTGGGGGAAAACAATAGGTTTGGAGTTGGAGACAAAGTCTCCGAAAGGTCAGAATCTGAATGATTGAGTTATCGTAGTGGTTCTCAATAGAGTAGCCAGTATGCAGACGCAGAGTACTTGGGTATTGTATAGTTTACCCATCAAGCTGCCAGCGCGGGGCAGAGGCTCTTTTGTAGGTGGCATGCATACCTAATTAGAGTACTTGCCTGGAGGTCTCCTAAAGCAGTGAGTCAGCTATTTCTGGCCTGCCTGTATTGTAGTTTGAATATTACGGCTATTAACGGCCGAGCTTGTTTACGTGCTTGTCCAGTGGCCTCGCAAGCATGTGGAAAGGAATAAAGAAGTGCAGTCGAATTGTGATATCAAGGGATATCTTTAATATCCCCAAAGCTCGGACTAGCCAGGGCAGTAACATGTTCCTCTAAATCTCCCCTGGTGTGAAGGTCCTTTGGACCAGCCTGGCAGAGAAAAGGAACCAAGCAGATGTCCGAGGGCACTGCCATCTCTGCTATGTCTAGCTTAGCCTGACTATAGCCATTTTGCTGCACTTCCTTCTGTGTTCCTTTCAATGATGGGTGATAGGAGGGAGGAATTGGTCAAAGGATGGGAACTGAGGTTCAAAAGGCTGGTACTAGATAGAGTGTAAGAATGCTATTGTGGCTGAGAAAGAGCTGGGAGGGGTGAGATGTGTTCAAAAAAGTGAAACTGTCTTCCAGTCTCCAGTTCTGGCAAAGATGTTTTCTGTGTTCTGAACTTAACTTTTAATAAATGCTTTCTGGACCTTTTTGTGAAGACTACTCGAGAGCCCTGGTGGTGCAGTGGTTAAATACCAGTACTGCAGCCACAACATTATGAGTTCGATCCTGCAGGGCTCCAGCCTTGCACCCTTCCGCAGATCAGTGAAATGAGTACCCAGCTTGTTGGGGGCAATTAGCTAACACATTATAAACCACTTAGGGAGTGCTCAGCACTGACAAGCGGCATAGAAATGTAACTGCTATTGCTGCTATTGCTATTGAGTTAAGATAAGACCAGACTTTACAGTAGACTCTTGTCCATTGTCTGTGGCAAGTAACACAGGGACAGAAGTAAGAGTTATGGGGAACACCCTGGCACCCCTTTGGTGAAGGGGAAGGCTCTGGAGGGTTCTTTAGTTCCTGGGACCCAGTGGTGGAAAAAGAGATGACTCTTGGTGCTGGCTTGGGGACTTTGCCCTCACTTTATGTCTCAGAACTAGGAGAAGGAGAGGTCCTCCGTTCTGCTTTCCTGCAGATGATAAGATGGGGAACCACCCAGCTGCTAGGTTGCACTCAGGAATCAGGGGTTTACCCAGGGAAATGCTGAGGAGGATGTCAACAGCTGATCCTCCACTAGACTTTTCCCCTTTCTTACTCCTTTCTAGGTGCAATGGAATTTAAATTGGTTTTAGGTTAAATAAAATGGCCCAATCCTCTCTATCTGGTCTCATTCGTCATTAATTGGTCAGCATTGATTGATCAACAGTTACCTCTCCCCCCTCCTCTTCTGGAACATTTGTGAGAAGCAACATTCCTAAAAAAAAAAAAAAATTAAAAAAAAATTAAAACACACTCAACAAAAAGACAAGAAATAAAAACAGTAGAGAACACTATAAAAACTCTTTTTCCAACATACTTTCTGTTCCAAATGCCTACCAGAATAAACCTGCTGCTGGAAGGACAGCGAGGACAGAGTCTTTGTCTAATCTCTAGAAGGGAGATCCAGAGCCTCGGAGCAGCTTGTGAAGGTGGCAGGACTGAGAGAAGCATCTCCTCAAAAATCTGAAAGTCCAGGGAGGCTCATGTGGGAGAATATAGTCCTTTGGACAGCCTGGACGGTCCCTAGAAGCCAAGATGACTATCTCGAGAAGATGTGATTCACTAGAAAAAATAATAATGCTTGGCAAGATGGAAGGCAGCAGGAAAAGAAAAGATTGTGTTACAGGTGGATGGATTCAATCAAACCCTGAGTTTGAAAGATCTGAGCCGGGCTTTGATAATGGGGTGACCTGAAGGTCTCTATTTCACAGGGTCACCATAAGCTGCAGTTGACTTGACGGCAACTTAACAACAAGATGGACTGGACTCAAAACTATGCATGAACTACAGTTCCATAAAAAGATAGCAAAGTTACCTAAGCCTTATTAATTACATTGGAATTTAAGAAACAAAACTTACCTCCTCTTCTATTGCAAATGTCTGTCCTTCTTCCAAACCACTCAGAGAATTAAATCATTGAACAGATTACTGCATTCAACATCTGCAAATGGGCAAATTGGAGATGGTCATTTTGATCCATCCCTGGGTAGCCTCCTTCGAATGCATTTCAGCTATTTATACTACAGGAAATTCATCAGGCTTCCTCACAGTGTGTATTAAGCTAAAATACCATCAGAAAAGCAACTGAGGTTCATAATCTGGCCAAGAATCGATTTCTGTTTACCGGGGGGGGGGGGGGGCGGGGGCAGAGCTGGAAAAGTTACTTTTTTGAGTCACAATTTCCAGAACTTCCAGCTAATGCAGGGTGGCTGTGCTGGTTGCAAACCTGTGGACATTTTCATCCCAAAATATAACTTTTTCTGATCTTGGAAGAGAGCAAAAAGGATTAAAAATTGCCCTGCCATAACTTAACACCAGTGAGCCAAAAGTTGTAGGGGAGGTGATGGAGGAATGAGAACTGGGAACAGAGGATTGAATTAATCTTCTCTACGACCTTATGGTAGATTTTGGACTCTGTACTTCTGCTTGAAATATGTAACACCTAGGGTAGCCAGGGACTTCTTAAGGATGCTGCAAGGCACGTGTGTTTCCTAGTAACTTGCCAGAATAACCCATCATTTAGAAACTTTCTTTTATTACTATTTTCCACAGTTAGACTCTCTCTGTGAAATGGTAGACAGAACTTAGGCCTGTATTTTTGCAGCTTGTCTGCCAGCCAGAATGTTCCACGCACGTATGGATTTACAGTCCTCTGAGAGAAGCATTCCTGGACTGGAGATCCTATAAAGTGGCAAAGTCCTATTACTTTCATTTCACCGTGGCCCAAAATTGACTGAATTATTACACTTCCAAGTGCATGCAGGTCATAGTAATTGGGAGCTTTAACAACCTGGGGTCTCATTCCTTACAGGCATATTTCCACTGACGTCAACAGAATTAAGTCCTGATTTATCCATGGGTGTAAAGAGCCAAGAGGCACAATCACTGGTGCTTTAAACGCCTTTCCTTTGGAACATGATTTCAGTAGAGGAAGGAACTGGAAAGTGTAATTCTTGACATCCATAAGCAGGCAAGGCTTTCTCTGAACGGCTATAAAGTCTATAGGTTGGTGTCAAAGACAAAAAGCAAAGTAGCTGTTGTCAGCTTATTTCCTAGGCAGTATTGGTTCATCTAGGGGAGAAACAACCTCAAAGACCCCCTTCCTTCTGCCTTGCTCCCCTTCAACAGAGAACCTACTCCTCACCACCATCATCACCACCATCCTCTGTTGGTTTTCCTCACTTGCCACCATGGCTTGCTTGCTTGCCCCCTCTGTGCCTGCAGTGAGCAAGTGAGTGGGTGAATTGCAACTATGGCCATTTCCATCTGCTGTGAAGAGCTTCATGAGGCAGTATCCATTGTGGAATCTTTTTGAATGTTTTATTCTTGAATTTTAACCACATTTTTAAAACGATTTTGGAATTCTTTGTCAATTTTTGCTTTGCCGTACCAAAGGTAGACATGCCACCCAAATCTTAAATCCAGGCCTTCTATTTTTTAGAATTCTTTCATTTTGTAGTGTAATCCAATCTGTAACCCGGGTGAGTCCATTCTCATGATGATATAGTTTGAGATTGGGTAGTCCACAGCCTCCTCTTTCTTTTTTGTCCGTTAAGAGTTTTCATTTTATTCTAGGTTTCTTCCCCCTCCCAGATAAAACTAAGTCATTCCGTCAATTATTGAAACATTTCTCATTATTGATAATTGGTATATTTTGGAACAAATAATTCATCTTAGGAAGTATGTTCATTTTGATAGCAGCAGTTCTTCCTAGTAATGATAACTTCAATCTGGAACAAAGTGATAAGCCTCTCTTAATCGCAACCCAAATTTTCTTATAATTGTTTTCAGATATGGCTATTTCCTCATGGTGTTGCTGTCCTGCGATGGGGACACATTGACAGTGGTCTACAAGTCATGCTTTCGCATGACATCGTCGCAGTCCCACTGCCAACGCGTCCCCACACATTGCAATTGTGGGATATTCTATTAACAGAAAAAATCCGTTAATGGCCCATGATTGCATGATGCTCCCATCACTGGTGTCCATGCGGAATAGACAAAAGCACAATCTAGCAGCTTCCTTCCCCAGTGCAGCATGGGAAAGAGGCTGGCTATACTGCAGAAGAAAGGTGTGTGTCACTCATGCTCTCTTCCGCAAGGAGCTGGGTGGGTGCAGAGGGAAGCATTTGTGTTGCGCCCCCCTCCCGCAGAGGCACTGCCAGGATCGAGACGGGATGTCACTGAAAGAAGGTAAGGTGTGGAAATGGCCTATGAAAGGTAGGCCAAATCCAGGAAACTTTCAATGATGGATTCTCTGATAGGGATGATCACTGAAGATGACTTTGTTGTCAGGAGTTCTTTGGAGTTTCAAGCCATCATACTACTCTGGAAACACCCAGTCTTGTCACACAAGCTTTTTTTTTAAAAAAAAAAAAAATTAGCATGTTCCACTAGGTGCAAGTTGGTCAAACCCCACCATGACTCTCTCTAATTCTAGTGAATACCATTTGCATACCCTCCAACTGTGCCAGTTTGGCAGAGGCAGTTCTGATTAATCCTCTGATGTCCCACTTTTTTCAACTGCTTTGAAAATGTCCCAGTTTCTCTCTCCTCCTTCCACTTTTGCCCTTTGTTCTCAGCTTACTTCAGTTGCTGCAAACTGAATCAAAAGTGCAAAAAATAGTTTGTACTCAGTTAAGTGAGGAGAAGAGAGGAAGGGGCAGACTATTGTCCTTCCCTGGAGACTTAGGAAAAAGCAAACTGCTGCAGCCCCTCTTAGCTTGTGTGTTCTTCCTCATTAATAACTTGGGCCATCCAGACCACATTCATCTGTGAAATGATAGATGGTGTGAATTTGGTACTGATTTAGAAGCTGTTCATTGAACTGCCGTTTAGATATGTATACACCTGGGAACGATTTGTTTTTTAAAAAAACCTGATTTGCTACTGTGTTCTGCTTGTCTTTTTTATGACTGTTCTGTGATCATAAACAACACTCAGTCTTGTCTGATCTTGGAAGCTAAGCAGGGTCAAGTCTGCTTAGCAGTTGCATGAAAGACCACCTGGGGTACTAGGAATCTACAGAAAGGGCTATGAAAAATCTTGACTAAAACTCTGGAAAACCACTGCTGCCAGTTAGCTGATACTGAGCTAGATGGCTCAGTGATTGGATTAAATATAAGGTAGCTCTCTATATTTCTATAGAAGTTTTTTTCAGGAGTTCCTTAAGAAGTGCATCAGAGCAGACTGATCACATTTAGAAAGAGCTCAGAGTCCTGCTATACTGCTAAAGCTCCAGGCTACATGAGAATATTTAGTGTGTTCTGAATCCTAGCCCTTGTTTGTCATCATTTTTGAGAACTGTCAGTAAATACTGGGTTGGCAATCTCATATTTAGTGGATAATATTTTGTTTTGTTATAGGGTAGAAATGACACCCATCAGGGCTGCCTAGAACTTTGAACTGGAACATGGTCATGGTTCTATGCAGGGCACAGATACAGGGCTTACTTAGCAAGCAACAAATGCAGTTGAATCTGAACTAAGTTCAGTCTCCACAATTGGGTTGGCAATGCAACAGATTTATTAACTGGGCAATATGCAGCTCCCTGGTAGGTCTCCAAACACAGGCCTGCAGCAAAGTTTCTACTAAGCTAAGGGAAGCATCGGAACTGAATCTAAAGCAGGGGTGGAAATCTTGCAGCCCACAGATTGCTTGAGGCCTACCTGGGCGCCCAGAGTCTGCAACTTTCCAAACCTTGCATGATCAAAAAAATGGCCAATGATGCCCCCAGAATCCTCCAGGGGGCTGTTACCCTGTTTACTGGAGGTCCCGTGAGGGACATCAAAATGTGCTCAACAATAGGTGGCGAAGATTAGCTCTGAGAACTGCTTAGCGTTACGAGAGGCAGGGTAACTTAGCAGGATCTTGAACCCTATGTCTACGGGGTCAGGCCGAGTCAAGGAGCACGCAGAAGTTGAAATAATAAATGTGGTTTTATTAAAAACACACTCAAACAGTGTATGCGGCACACTCACACAAGATAACTAAAGAAATAAAGGTTGGAGTGGGATAGAGGGGTTTTTAGAGGAGTTGTTGGTTTGGGTGATACTTCACCTGTACTGAAGCCCGGTTGGAAGCAGAGAAGCTGGGGAGCGTGGATCTCAGCACGTGGAGCTGAGGGGAAGGCTCGCTGGACAAAGCGACAGCAAGGCGGGATGGAAACCAAGAGCAATCCAAGGAAGGGCTCAAAGTCAGGGGTTTTTATAAGGAGAATTGTGACCGCAGGCTAGGTCGGACTTGGGGAAAACAATAGACTTGGGGCTGGAGACAAAGCCTCCAAAAGGTCAGAATTTGAATGATTGAGTTATAGCCAAATTATCAATAGGATAGCCGGTATGCAAAAGCGGAGTACTTGAGCGTTGTATAGTCAGATCGTCAAGCTGCCAGCGCGGGGCAAAGGATCTTTTGAAAGCTGTGTGAACCTAATGAAGGTACTTGCCTTGAGGTCTCCTAAAGCTGCAAGTCGGCTATTTCTGGCCTGCCTATATTGTGTTGGAATATTACGGCGATTATCGGCCGAGCCTGCGTGGTTGCTTGTTCGGGGGCCTCGCAAGCACGTGGAAGGGAATGGGTATGTGAGGCTGAATTATTGATATCAAGAGATATCTTTTTATATCCCCCAAAGCTCGGACTAGCCAGGGCAGTAACAGGGCACAATTGACCATGTAAAAGCTGTTAAGGGAAGGACCACACCAACACATCTCCTGATTTAGAGGCAGGGGACAATGGAGTAGTTAGCATCCATTCTCTATGATGAACCACTGCATTACAGGTGGATGTTTCTGAGTAAAGTACCTGCAGGCCCTGAATTGATTCAACTTATCCAGGCTGGGAATTGGATCTTCCTGGACAGGAAGGAGGATGAGAGAGCTTCCTGTTGCAGACAAGCTTTGCTGAAACAAGCAAGGTCTTCCAAAGAAATGGTATCTTCTGGCAACTTTGGTTATTTCTTTGACTTTTTTCTTAACCCACCCTCCCACTGTGTTCTCTGCTCCTGTCTTCTGTCCTGACTTTCTGGCATTCAGTTGGTCCTGTCTCATCATGGACTGCTGCCCACAGCTGAACCCAGCCAACAACTGACAGCTCGTTCTCTATTCCTGAAGACAGCACGGAAAGTTATAAAGCTACGAGCCCAGAGGAAAGGTAGGTTGAACTACTACTATGTGTATCTAATTCTGTTCTTATTGAATCTCTGGGCCTTTCTGCAGCTTACCTTTTTTCGGCGCTGGGGTGCGGAGATCGCACGAGCAGCCTCCAGCAAGAGGCTGTCACGTCCCCGCTGCTTCAGCTTCGCAGTTTCCCAGGCTGCGCTGGGGCAGGAAGCGCAACTGCTGCGGCTTTAGAGGCTCTGCACACAAGGCAAGTGTGCGTGGGGCCCTGGAGCAATGCACAATCGCACACCATTTTCAGCTGAAAGCCGAAAATGAAAAAGTGTGCAAGTGGTGCCTGCCCTACCCTGGAGCGTCATGTGATTGTGAATGCGTCATGCAGATTGCTCCTCACAATTGCGCGATGCTCCAGGTGCCCTTTCGCGTGGCAAATACAGTGCGAAAAGGGCCTCTGTTATTACAGTTCCAGCGAATCGGAAAAGGAAACACAGTTGTGATCATTTTGCTTTCATTCCATGTTTTGTTTGCTTGCTTGCTTTTAAGTATTACAGTCCTGTTCCTAAAACAACAACCTGAAAGTCTGATAAGATCTATTGGACATTGGCTTCTATTTTTCAGCTGCAGCCTCCTTTGTAAGAGGAACGCTCATGCCAAATTACTGTTCTTCCAAGTGCCACAAGACTTCATTGTTTCTGCTGCAACAGACTCACATGTCTACTCCCACTCAAATCCTATTCCTGTTTACTCAGAAATCTGAGGTTTCACTGCTGTCTGTTTTCATATGGAATCTCCAGATTTAGACCAAAACTTGTCCTGAAAAACCTTTGGCCCAGGCCTAATTAAATGCAACTGGGGTAGACAGCGTTTGGATCATGGCTGTGGTTCTTGTTGTTGTTGTTATGTGCCTTCAAGTCAACCCTGACTTATGGCAATCCTGTCCTAGGGTTGTCTTGGCACAATTGATTCAGAGGAGATTTGCCATTGCCTTCCTCTGAAGCCGAAAGCGTGTGACTTGCCAAGGTCACCCAGTGGGTTTCCATGGTTGTGTGGGGATTTGAACCCCAGGCCATTTCTTCAAGGCCCCTCCCTAAACTGCAAACCTCTGGATTCCATAGGATGTTGAAAGTGGAATAATAGCATTATAACGGAGGAAATGGCCACAGTCTCCCAGGATCCTAGTCCAATACTGAAATTATGGCCATTTCCACTTTCAACATTCTGTGGAATTCTGGGGTTTGTAGTTTGCTGAGGCCAAAGAGCTCTCTGGCTGAGAATTCTAAATGCCCCTCCCTAAAATGCAAACCCCAGGATTCCGTAGGATGCTATAAGTGGAATAATAGCACTATAACAGTGTAGTGCAGAAATGGCCTACATCATACTGGCTTTCTTAGGAATATTATTACTTGTCATTTTCAGCCTTCCATCTGCAGTAAGATGGGTAGTAATCCTGACCTACCTAGTCAATTGATTGTAAATATAACTGAAATTATGTCTGTGAAGCTCTTTTATCATTTTATTAGCATTCTGTTGGGTACCCATGTGACAAACCTGAGGGGGGGGTCTTAGCAACGGAGTACCCTAACAACCCCTGGGATTTAAATTGATTGGCTGTTGGAATTGGAACCCAGGCTAGCCGGGGGGGGGCTAGTTTGGGGGAGTGAGTAAGCGAAATTTAACTAAAAAAAAAAACAGAGTGGAGGTTCTGACAGAGAGTTGAGACAGTGAAAGATCCATCTGAAAGAGACAGGAAAGAGAGTGTTTGCTGATTTAAATATACAAGTGTTGTGCTGTTTGCTAAGCTTTAATTTACTAACTAACTTTAATTTACTAACCTTGCCAGTTTGTTAAATAAAGATTTGTTTATATTTTTATAAAGAGAAGTCTCAGTAGAGTGTCTGTCTGGTTTGGTTTGGGTGTATACGCTACCACCAGTGACACAGTCATTGGATAAATAAATCCATGCTTTGCCCTATATCTGAAAGGGTGTGGATTTAGGGAAAGCAGTAGAGGGTTATAAACAGGGAGAGGAAGCCAGTGGGGAACAAAAGAAAGGTGCTGCATTCTCTAAGAAGGAAGAGTTTATGGCAGACCTGAGTATCATAGCCCTGGGTTGGTCCAGAGATCTCCCTGGTTTGGTTCTTGACAACACATACCAGTGAAAGTACAGTAGCATAAGTTAGGCTAGGAGTAGTTAGGATACGGCTGCAGTAGTTGAAAAGAAAGGAATGTAGGCAAACTCAATCTGGTCAGCCTTGGGATCCTACCTGCCAAGCACTCTACTGCTCCAATAACAGAATTTCTATGCCAGGGACAGTGATGGATTCAGCTCCCTAAGACTAGGTGGGGGGTTGGATGCCCAGAAGATCTGGCAAAATTGGATTATGAAATTTCCTATATAGTTGAACCTCTCTGCTGCCCACCTAACCCACCTAAAAACTATGTCCTGAAGATCATAATTATTCTATATCAAACATAGTGAGCCATAGAGATCTACTGGAAGGACATGTAGGCAGTGGAGCTATGGAGATAGATCAAAAGAGTAGCCTGTTTTCTGCCACGCATCCTAGGTGAATCTTGCAAATGGTTCACACAGACCCTCCCAGACTCACACAGACCATTTGAATGGATTTTCAGTGATGACAACACCAACAGGAGACAATAGGTATCTGGGATAAAATTAACATGTCAAACAGCCAGGGATGTGACACCTTGTAGGTATGCATCCCTGGGTGAGAAACCCATCTTGCAGGAAACTACAAGGATGTTCGGCTGTATTTTCTTTGAACTACAAAGCTGAAATCCTTCTTCATAAAACTCCAGCCATCTGTTCCCCAGGACATTTTTTTCAGCTCTGCTTACCACTATAACTAGCCCCCTTTTTCTCCTTTTTTTCGGAGTTCTCCCAGACCCGCAAACCATGCCGCTGGTAAGCTCCCCTCAGCCTCAAAAGGCGTGGCTGAGATCGGCTTTTCGCTCATTTTCTCCCAGCTGAAGACTTCTGGATTGGTACAGCATTACCCCCAACCCCTTATTACCCCTCTCTCTCTTAATTTTCATATTTTTCTATAATTTTCTATGCGTATGGAAGTCAGTGCAGCTGAGAGATTGTATAGATTTTAACATCTATTTCAATAAAATACGTAGATTTGAACAGTTAGCCTGATTCTCTGTGATCCAACTCCGTAAACATTGGGCAAAAGATCCTTAATTACCCTGCCCTCTTTGCATTGCTAAAGCGGTGTTCATAGCTAATTTTCCCTACAAGTGATAATTTTGACAGGCGGTGGGAATCCCCCTAAGGGGCCCCCAGCAAGCAGGGCAACATCTCCAAACACTATCAATCAGAAGCATACTAATTGATCAAGCACTAAGAAATAGTAAGACAGCAATTGTTGATGGAGAACCAGCATGGTGTATTGGTTTGAACGTTGGACTAAGGCTCCGAAGAGTAGGGCTGGAATCCCTGCTCAACCACGGATACCCACTGGGTGAGCCTGGGCAAGTCTCCAAGGACAATCTTGGCAAGAAAACCCGATGATAAGGCCACCTTAGGGTCTCCATAAGTCAGAAAGGACACAACAACAAATTTTTATTGAGCCGTCCCAGGAATAATAAAGGTTGACTGCAATCTATCCCATGCACACTTACTTCAGAGTAAGCAGCACTTAACCCATGGAGGTGACTTCTAAGGAGATATTTTGTGTCTAAGAGTCTTCATGCTGAAGGAGGTCTGAATGATAAAGATGATAGATGGGAAAAATAGTATGCCCTTTCCTTGGAGGTAGCTGCAAAAAGACAAAAAAAAGACAACCTGTCTGAAAATGGTAAGCTTCACCCTCCCCCCAAAAAAAGTTCTGGGGTCTCTGGGATTGGCCCTTGCCCGTCTCATGAGACCCAACCTTTCCAGATTGCTTGTAACTCTGAGTTCCTCTTTCACAGCCCCATGCAACCTAGATATAAAATGCACTATTCAAGGGAACCAGACATTGACATAGGTGTTGTGTACCAGCAGCATTCCAGACATGTGCTACGTGCCAGTGCACCTTCCCCGTTGCAAATGCCCCACTTCTGTTTTGTACCTCAACAAAAAGCATGAGGCATGGATCCCTTGTTTGCAGCCTTATTTTTAACTTCGAGAGGAGGCAGTCGAATGGAGTGCATCCTCTGACTTGTGCAAATAGGCTCTGAAAGTGAGTATTTCAACACTTGAGATGATAAATCTCAGAGTAAAGGAACTCACACATTTCTTCTGGAAAGCCCCTTTTGCCTCAGCAGGGCTTCTTATGAGGGAAATAATCTGTGTGTGGGCAAGCTTCTCGCCAGAAAATCAATATCTTGGGTTGCACATGTCTGAAACGGCTGACTAGCTTTTGTGGCTAATGAAACAAATTGAGAAACCAGGAAAAACAAGACAGCAACTGATGATTTATAAGAAGGTTGGCACCAAGACAGCAAACTTACTGATGATTAAACCTTCCATTCTGTTGTAGAGTGGAAAGCTGCATTAGCATAGCAACAGAAGATCACCAGAGCTTGGGGCTGCACAAACAGCATGGTGTAGTGAGTGGAGCTCCCTAGAGCTGGGAGACCAGGCTTCAAATCCTCTTTCAGCCATGGAAACCTACTGGTTGACCCTAGGCAAGTAACACTTTCTCTACCTTATAGGAAAGCAAAGGTAAACCTCCTAGCTGTATAAATTCTGCCAAGAAAACCCCATAATAGGGTTGCTGTAGGGGCCTATTTCGCACTTCATTTTCCATGCGAAAGGGTCTCTCAAGCATCACGCAAATGTGAGGAGCGGTCCACACAATGCACTCACATTTGCGCAACGCTCCAGGGCCTGGCAGGCACTGCTTGTGCACTTTTTCATTTTCATCTCTAAACCAAAAATCGTGCATGGTCATGCATTGCTCCCGGGCCCCGCGCACACTTACCTTGCGTGTGGAGCCTTGGGAGCCGAGCCGGTTGCGCTTCCTGTCTCAGTGCAGCCTGGGAAGGTCCCAGGCTGCACTGCGAAAGGAAGAGGCAGGGCTCTCCCGCAAGCAGGAAGCTCGTGCAGAGCTGAAGAAACCTGGACACGAGGGCCTGTCGCAAGAGGCTGCTCGTGCGATCACCACACCCCAGTGCCGAGAAGAGGTAGGATGTGGAAAGGACCAGGGTCACCATAAGTCAGAAATGACTGGAAAGTGTACAACATCAAACAATAACCTTCTCATGTGTACTGTTGCAAAGCTCTCAGAATGAAGACCACAGAAACCTGGCCTTCGTACTCAAGGCTGACTCCAGGGGTACACCCAAACTGTGCAACTGTATGTGACTGGCTCTAACTTCTCCGAGATTGCTGTGACGATTCTGAATCTAATAAGGCGCCCTGTTTTTACCACACAGCTCTGCCTCCCCCACATAGTACCACCTTTGTGTAAAAGGGTGAGGGTATTCAATGTTATTTAAAACCTCTTAGTAATTTCAACTCTAGTCAAGTCAGTGTTTACAGTAATAAACTGTGATATTTATTCAGATAACAATAAGAATAGAGTAGCGTGTTAGCATTTGTATGCAGGTCAATGTTGATACATTTTTTTCAATGCACATTTTAGACAACATTAACAGTTAACTCCTTGCTCAGAAAGAGTTCAATACTATCTGTAGACTTTCACGAAAGACACAATGATCATGCAATAGTACTTTGGCTAAACTCCCACCAAAGGCTTAACCCCCAATCTAGATCACACCCTTTTACCCGATCCTACTAGGGTTCAATTGCTTTTCTGCCTCTCACCAGGCTTTCAATGAGAACTAAACCTCCCAAAATAGTCACACTCTCTGACTGACTAAGGGACACTACTCCTTAGCTCCTTGATAGGCTCTCATTGAAGGAATCAAAAACCCATAGCTACTTGGTTTTATATAACTTTATCTCTCAGCCAAAAAAAAAAAAAACCCTCCCACACACTACTGGGCTGGGTTTCTCTCCTGAGATGCTATTCTGGTTGCTTAGCAACCTGCTTTCAAGCTTCACTGGCAGTCCAAATAGCCACACTCCCAGAATATTGTCACACTGTGGCCCTTTCTGCGTTACTCTCCCTACTCACCATGGGGATGGGAGAAGTCTGGGACCACAACGGTTCTGCATGAGATCATCATGGTCCTGTCCTTCTCCCATTCCCAGGCAGTATAATCATTTATTAAATCATTGATGGGTTTTCCCCATCAATGACCATGATCATACTGCCATCCTGGACTTACCTGGTCTGCGGAAAGCCCAGAAATGCAATGGCTGCATTTCCTGCCCTAGCACAGCCTGGGAAAGTACTCAACTGTGCTATCAAAGGAATAGGTATGGCCATAGTGCTTCCTTCACTATGGAGCCAGACGATACAAAGGGGACCACTCCCATTGTATTCCCCTCCCAGCAGAGCCAATGCCAGGATCCCCACTGGACACCGCTATGAAAAGGCAGGGTGCAGAAAGGGCCTGTTTCTTTAGAGGGAGTGTGATCCCATCCAGCAAAGGCTGAATTTCTATTCCCTGATCTGCCTTTTGACTGAACAGCAGCAACTATCTCTTATTTGGATTAAACGTCAATTTGTTCATCACCATCATCATCCAACCTCCTCCAATCTATTATTCATGCCAGATACTACTGATTGATTGATTGACTGATTGATTGATCAATGACTGATTGGCAGGACTGACTGATTCATATACCACTCTTCTCCTGATGTAGGGCCCATGGCAGCTCACAAATAAAACAAAATTAGATAAAAATATAGCAAAAAAATTAAAACACAAAATATTGTCATGTTTTAAATCATAGATTAAACAATATGAAATAATCAATAAATATACAAATGTTAAAACTAGAGTATCCACTCACCCCTGTAAGAAGGCTCCCTGTGAACAATTAGTCATTTAAAGCCTGTTTGTTTGTTTGTTTAAAAAAAAGGTCTTTGTCTGCCAGGGAAAGGAGAGCAGGAAGGGGGCCAACCTAGAGTCCTGCAGAAGAGAATTCCACTGGGTGAGACCAACCACAGAGAAGTTTCTCTCTCATGTTCTCACCAAACTGACCTCTGATGGTAGTGGGATCAGGAGAAAACCTTACTGGAAGCTTTAGAACTGAAATAGCTCCCTTGTATTTACACGGAAAGGAAAGCTGCTCCATTGATGGGGAATAACAATTAAAAAAAAAAATAATGCTTTATCATTTCAGATGAGCTAGAAGTCCAGAGGGCAGTGTTACTGCCCTGGCTAGTCCGAGCTTTGGGGATATTAAAAGATATCCATCTGATATCACAATTCGGCTGCACTTCTCTATTCCCTTCCACATGCTTGCGAGGCCACCGGACAAGCACGCAAAGAAGCTCGGCCGTTAATTGCTGTAAGATTTGAACTACAATACAGGCAGGCCAGAAATAGCTGACTCACTGCTTTAGGAGACCTCCAGGCAAGTACCCTAGTTAAGTATGCACGCCACTTACAAAAGAGCCTCTGCCCCGCGATGGCAGCTTGATGGGTAAACTGTACAATACCCAAGTACTCTGCGTTTGCATACTGGCTACTCTATTGAGAACCGCTACGATAACTCAATCATTCAGATTCTGACCTTTCGGAGGCTTTGTCTCCAACTCCAAATCTATTGTTTCCCCCCAAGTACGGCACAGCCTGCAGTCACAATTCTCCTTATCAAAACCCTTGACTCCGAGACCTTCCTCGGATCGCTCCCGAGTTTCATCTCGCCTTGCTGCCACGTTGCTTGGCGAGCCTCCCCTCAGCTCCACGTGCTGAGCTACATCGCACCCCAGCTTTGCTCTCTATTTTTCCTGGGCTTCAGGACAGGTGAAGTACCACCCAAACCAGCAATCCCTCTAAAAATCCCTCTATACCACTCCAACCTTTATTTTCTTTAGTTATCTTGTATGAATGTGTCGCATACACTGTTTTGCTTGTATTTAATAAACATCATTTATTATTTCAACTTTTGTGTTCTCCTTGACTCAACCCGATCCCGTAGACATAGGGTTCAAGATCTCACTGAGTTACCCTGCCTCTCGTAACGTTAAGCAGTGCTCTGAGCTAATTTTCCCCAACTTTAGTTCACAGGGTAACAGCAGCCTGTGATAAGAAGGTTAAATGTGGGGCAAGCATGAGTCCCTGAAGACTACAGCCTAAATAATACCCTAAAGGCACCACATTCCATCTGGTCTTGGAACCTAAGCAGAATCGGCTCTGGTTAGCATTTGGATGGGAGACCACCAACCAATACAAGGTGCTATAGACTATATTTCAGAGGAAGAAGCTGACAAAACCACCTTTGAGTATTCTTTGATAAAGAAAACCCTTTGAAATTCAGAAAGTCACCATAAATATATAGGCAACTTGAAGGCTCATATGCACACACATGAAAGTCCTTGAAGACAGTCCTATTGGTATCCAAGTAATTTAGGGATTTATTGGCTTTAAAGATTTAAAAGTTACTCAGAACTCATCTAGTCTTGGATGAGAAAGGATGCCTTGATGCAATGAAATAATTAAGAAATGTTCAATTGCCATAAGTTTTTTTTTCAAAAACAAAAGTGGAATTTTTTTTTTTTTTCTGTGCAAAATACACTGCTTGCTGCATGAAAGTGTTATAGGATTTTTGGACAGAGACCAATGGCATTTTAGCCTTTTGTTATTTTGGAAAAACAACCTAAAAGTGAGAAAAATCTAATGAAAATGCCTCCAAACTCTTGCAATCTCATCCTGCAGGATGAAAATATTTAAAATTATTCATTCTTGAATAAAAGAAGTTAGCAAATTATCATCCTTCTATCCCCAGCTCAGAAAAAGAATGGTAGACAGTGTAACTGTTTTAAGAAAAAGAGACTGTACAGACAGGGATGAAAGGGTGATGGCGATGAAATTCACATCATCACAGCTTGTGACAGCCATAGGGTTTCTCAACTGGCCAAGATTTTTTCTGGATTTTGCACTACCCTGGTTCCTTAACTTTTATTTATATATATATATATATATATATATATATATATATATATATAGTCAGTCGCAAGTGTTGAGCATTGCAAAAGCTTCTTTCCCTGTCTGCACTAGAGGCAGGAGTTAAAGAGCCCTCTGCTGGTGTCTTGAATAATATAAAAGTGAATAATGAATGGAGTCAGACTCTTTCTCCTGGGGCACCCTCCATACCATAGTTTCTAGCCTTCCTGGCATGGAAAGTTCTTGTGAGCCATTTTTGAGACATAGGATCTGGTGCAACAGCTCCTCCTGCTGGAAAAGCCAGGTCAGTGCATGATGCCTCAGTAGGAGACATTCTAGCACCAACTGGCATATTCAAGATTATTAAACCATTTTAAGAAGTAAAGATGTAAATCTTCTTGCATGCAAGGACAAGTAATAGAAGTAGTTTTGTTTCTGTTGCAGGAGAACATGAATATCCCTCCACAGTATTCTCCCTATATTTCAACATCCCAAAGTATTGTATAGGAATTATTCTGCAGTGGGAAAAGTGTGTTTTCTTCTTAGAAAAAAAGTGGTTTCTACATGTAAGACAAGTTTCCTACACAGGGAACAGTGTTTTCTGTGCAAGAATCTCTTTTATGTGCAGAAAACAGGTGAGGTTTTTGCACAAGAAACCACCCACTTTTTTTCTGCAGAATAATTTCTGCAAAAAACTTCGGGACATCAAATACGAAGAGAAAACTGTGCCAAATTCTCACTCGTCTCTTATTCTTCCCAACAAGTGTTCCTAACTGACAGGGAACCCATCTGGGAATGAATAATAATGATTATTCTTCGCATCCCTATTAAATAGTGATTGTTTTGAAAAGCAGTGAGAAAATCACAGCAAAAAAGGTTGTGGAAGAAAACCACTGGAAAGAAATGGATGTAATGTTCCAAATCTGCCTCCAGAGGGGAATTCTGAGACTGAATATTTCGAGGCTGTATATCCGTTAAAGGATCAATATTTCTATCACCAAAGTATATTTGATCTTCAAAATCAGTGTTTGAATTCATACGCTAAAATCATTAGACTTCTTTCTTTATGCTGGCAGAGCAAAAGTTGCCTACAGTAGAGGGGTTCTTAAAAAAAAAAAGCTTCCAGTCATATGCAAACCATCAAAGAATATCTTTGCAAATCACCAACTGGGGAGAAATAATAGATTTCTTTTTCTTTGTAGATTCTCTGTTCTTTCATGTGTACCCTCGAACTAGAAATGTTGAATCCAGAGCAGTAATTAGGAACTTTCTTTCTCTTTAATAGAGCCTCTGATTCACAGCAGGCTACATGGGACTTCTTCCTGAAGTACACCTGATGTGATGCTATGAAAAAAAAAAAAAAAAAGATTTTTGGACCAAAGGATACTTTAAAAGTAATTTTAGAAACATGTATGAAGCTTGTTAATATGGATCACCTTTCTGCAACCTTTTTGCAAACCTTTATACAGGTTTCTTCTACATCCCAATCAGAGCTTGGAAAGTTAGAGTGGGTGGCTACAAATCACAGAATTTCTAGATAAGGTAATGGAAATCATAGTCCAATAAATAATTCTTCAAAGCTATGGTCACAACTCACTGAACTTGCCCTCCCCATGTTTCTAAACTGGTAATTGTATTGAGCTCTCTATGAAAACCAACACGGTGTAGTTGTTTGGGTGCTGGACTAGCATTCTGGGAGATCGGGGTTCAAATACCTGCTTAGCCATGAAAACCCACTGGGTATCTGCTAGGATTTGGTTCCAGGACCCCCATGAATATCAAAAATTGTGGATATCAAGTCCTATTATGTACAATGGTGTAGTAAAATTTTGTCCCTTATATTCAATGACAAAAATCAAAGTTTGATTTTAGATTTTTTTCCCCCCAATTTTCATACCATGGTTGGTTGAATCCATGGATACAGAAATCCACAGATATGTAGGGCTGACTGTAACTGGATGCAGTTATGATGCCCTGGTTGTAGGAAACATGTAAGCATATTTACATAATTCAAATATGTACCTCTTCCCTGGGGTAAGGCCATTGTGGGAGGATACAACACCAAGGATAGGAATCATGATCTATATGCCCCTTTAGAAGACACGTATGGAGCTTTTAGAGAGATGAATTTGAATATACGAAGCCCCCACTTATCATATCTATGCCATGTACTCACTAAATTACAGTAGCCAAGCCACATCTTTCTAGCTTAATTCTTCCCACCACAATTTTGTGTTCAAAGTACATGACCATTACCCAAGATTTGCATAGCACAAGTCTTTGCATGCAGAATTATGCACTAATTGTGTTACATGACACTTGTTTTGAATGGAAATGTTAGATGGAATGGATGTGCTATCAGAATGTGCAATGTAATGTGCAATCAGACCTGTACCCAGATGCACAATGACATACACAATGCATTGTGCAATGGAATGCACAATTCAGTGCCCAACAAATGTGTACTTGCTTGCCCCATGGGCTAAGTTTGAGCTTCTGCTTCCATGACCTTGAACAAAAATGTCCACCCACTTCCAAATTGTAACTTACAGAAAGGTAAGTCTGAACCTAGGCAAACATAAGATTCTGGCATTCATCATATCTCAAGCAGACCTGCTGAAATCAAGGGGACTGAAGTTACTCCCTAAGTCATCTCCATTTTATTGTACTGTATCTTCCTTTGATGCAAATCACCACAGGCTTCTTGTCAAGCCTGAATTTGGTCCTTCTTCTTTTTGAAATGAAGGAGAGCCTTTGAGGTAGAAAAGATCTAAAGTCTGAAAAATGCCCTCTACAATGAATACCTAGAAGAATTCACTCTTTGTAGCTTATCTGAACAAGATTAGGAGCCTGCTTGATCATCAATAATTTCTCCCTGTGTGGATATTACATCTGCAGTGACAACGTTCTTAAATCTAGCAGAGAAAGACAAGCCGAAAGCTTCAGTTTATGAACACTGGATCAAAGGGGGGGGGGGGCGAGGAAATCCAATGGGAAATAAAATGTTAACTTCTTCACATGTGAGTAATCAACCACAAGGGGACGAGTTATGGAGTTAGAGCTTATCGAACTGAGCTCCGGACATTATTTATAAAGAAGAGATATGTTCTAGTTGAGCCATGGGTTATTGAATTTACTTGTATACAGGAACAAAGATGAATCTCAGGATGAACTTTAATGGGCTTTGGAGGTGGATTGGCAAGCCCTGAAAAGGAGTGAAAGTTCTTGGCAGTTTCTCAGTGGCAGTTTTATATACTCCTTCAAGGACAATTCCAGATGTTATAGCAACTGCAGCAGTTTGGATGCCAGGTCCACACTTCATATGGCACAGAGTATCACTGTGGGTTCATCAGCGTTTCCTGAAGAGAACTCTTGTGAGCATGGGTTAACATGCTTGGATTTTCAAACACTGACGCTAGGGTGAAGAAAGTGCAGGCTGTGGGCCACATATGTCCTTAAATCTTTGGCCTTTTCCACACTAGATTGTTACAGTGCTATAATTCCACTTTCAACATCCTATGGAATCCTGGGGTTTGCAGTTTAGGGAGGGACCTTTGATATGTACATTAGGGTGAGCTACTGCACTAAGGGGTCTTTGAGGCCCCTCCCTAAACTGCAAACCCCAGGATTCCATAGGATGTTGAAAGTGGAATAATAGCACTATAGCAGTCTAGTGTGGAAATGGCCATTGTTGCAGCCCTTCAAAACACCCCCCTAGTCCCTTGCATACTTTCCCATTTAGATTTGTAGGAGAGGATTTTTTTAAAAAAAGCCTGAAATTGCCCCAGTTGGCCAAATCCTACGAAAATGCAACAGCTTGGTTTAATTCTATCCACACAACCTGCCAATGGCTCCTATGTTGGCTGAAGATAAAGGGACATCAAAATCAGAAGTGGTATCTAGTTGATGTCAGGTAACCTAGAACTTGTTGTTTTAGCCCTTTGAGGGGGACAGAGAGGCAAATGTTGGCCTCTACCCACCCGTAGTGCAGTAGCCCACCCTAATGTACATATGCACATGCTAAAGAGCTCAGATCCATCTGGGCTTCCGTAACACAAACAGATATATCTCTAAAGTTTGCAATTTTTTTTCATTCCTGATGAGAAAGGGACTGCCATCCTATTGGTGATGTTGTAAGGCCCTATTTGAGGGTCCCTGATATCAGTATGGTTTGGATGGGCACCATACTCAATTGGCACCATATTGGATTGGCAACACATGTTCAGTTGGCTCTAATATCAAAATCAAACCTGAGAGATGATGGAGAGGTCAAACCAACAGGGGGGAAATTCTGGCTATGGAAGGCAGGTCAACCTGAAATACCCACCGGGTAAAACTGAGTCATTTGTCAGGCAAATGATCGCTGTTCCTGTGAACAATAGGCTTAAGTAGAAGCTGGAATTTCCCAGGGAACACAATTGTGAGAAGCTCACAAGGACATTGATTGACAGATACTCATCTCCTGTGCACCTGCACTCCTTCCTCTTCCCTCATAGCACCCACAATAGACAGCTATTACAACACACATTATGTCTTTGCTATCCAAACACTGCAAACTTGTCTGTACTGCAACTCCCATTGTTCCATACCTGGAACTGCACATATCCTTGACTGCCACAGGCTATTTTTTGGGTACAAATACCGCTGATTTCAGGATGGCCAGTGCAGTCTTTCAAAGGTCTACTCATCACTCTGTCCATCTGGCTCCTGAATGAGAACTGTCCTTAGGTCCTACCTAAGTCAAAACACATTTCTGCAATTCATGACTCTTCTGGACAGGTAAGTATAAATCCCCCAAAACCCCTCAGCCTCTCTATACATATTTTTTCCTCCCTTTCTTCTTCAGTTAGCTCCTGTGTGAATGTCTGACTGTTTGTATTTTGTGTGCATGCATGAGTGAATTTCCCCCACTAAAAAAAACAAACACACTTTTAGCTTACTTTTGAATCTCTGGCTGATTCTTTGGCTGCGTGAGCCTGTAAACTTTGGTAGAAAAGGTCTCATTAAGTTATTCGCATCTTGCAAGCCTCCTCTTTGAACTAATTCATTCCCCACTTTTGCACAGAGATACTAGCATCACAGGGTGGCCCTTGTGGTACCTACATTTTGGGGTAACAACATACACTGGTGTGAGTTCCCACATGGAAGTGGTTACACATTTTTTGTCTGATGTGAGATAGCTGCATTCAGTTCAAGGTGGCAGAAGTGGAGTTCTGTATCTGTAGCTTTTGTACATGGTCACAGATTGTGCATTGATGTTCATTGATGTATAATGTGCATATGGTTGTGCAACACTGGAATTCTCTAACAAGGCAATGTTGTGCAATTAAGTCCATGAGTATAAAGTTACGCACCATCTTATGGGTGTACAATCTGGGCTAGGATGTCTTGGCATGTTGAAAAGCCTTGTTGGGAAATTGACAGAATATGTGAGATTTCTCTTATTTTGCATTATAATGAGAAAACGACATTTGTGCCCCATCATCATTTCTGTAGTTTGTACAGTTAGTCTTTGAGAACCAAGTGCAATACAGCCCAAAAAGAATGAACAAAAAACTCTTAAAGTTGAGGATTCAAAGCATGAGATTTTGGATTCTCATGGAAAAGAAGGATTTACATTCTTACAACTTGGGTATTGCCATGCCTTACCTGGAAGAGGCATCATTAGATGAAGAGGGAGAAAAGGAATGCCTGGATGACAAACCACACCCAGAGCCAGAGAAGACTGGTAGCCCTGTTGTGACAGAAGCAGAGCCCAGTCCATACTGGGCAGCACCTGCAGACTTGGGTGATTTCTGCATGAGATTGCATCAAAGGCCCTTCCCTAAACTGCAAACCCTAGGATTCCATCGGTTAGTGAAACTGGAATCATAGTGGTATAACAGCCTCATGCGGAAATGGCCTTGGAGGTAGAAATGGAGGCTCTGCACCCTTTCATGTGTCAACAGTTAAAACATAGGGAATAGAAATGTCAGAGATGCTCTTCTCCACCTTAAGTAAACTATACCAAGTTAGTGAGGCCAGCTGAGCAGCTGGGCTAATTTAATGCCAGCTGTAAATTAGCTAATGCATGTTGACTATAAATTAGTTCAGCCCGGACCATTCTGATGCTGTAAACAATAGGTCCAGTGCCTTCTGGTAATCATAGAATCATAGAATCATAGAAATGTAGAGTTGGAAGAGACCACACGGGCCATCCAGTCCAACCCCCTGCCATGCAGGAACACCCTCAAAGCACTCCCGACAGATGGCCATCCAGCCTCTGCTTAAAAACCTCCAAAGAAGGAGACTCCACCACACTCCGACAGCATATTCCACTGCCGGACAGCCCTGACTGTCAGGAAGTTCTTCCTGAGGTTCAGGTGGAATCTCCCTTCCTGCAGCTTGAATCCATTGCTCCTTGTTCTGGTCTCTGGAGCAGCAGAAAACAAGCCCTCTCCTTCCTCTACATGGCATCCCTTCAAATATTTAAACATGGCTATCATGTCCCCTCTTAACCTTCTCTTCTGCACACTAAACATACCCAGCTCTCTAAGTTTATCCTCATAGGGCATGTCTTCCAGGCCTCTCACCATTTTGGCTGCCCTCCTCTGGACCTGCTCCAGCCTGACCATGTCCTTCATGAATTGGGGTGCCCAGAATTGGACACAGGATTCAAGATGAGGTCTAACCAAAGCAGAGTAGAGTGGTACTAGTACCTCCCTCCATCTAGACACCACACTCCTATTAATGCAGCCGAGAATTGCATTGGCTTTCTTGGCTGCCGCATCACACTGCTGACTCATGTTCAGCTTGTGGTCTATTAAGACTCCTAGATCCCTTTCACATGTACTGCCATCCAGCCACGTGTCCCCCATCCTATATTTCTGTATTCCATTTTTTCTACCTAAGTGTAGGACCTTACACTTCTTTCTGTTGAATTTCATTTTGTTAGCCTTGGCCCAGCTCTCCAATCTGTCCAGGTCATTTTGAATTTTGATCCTGTCCTCTGGTGTATTAGCAACCCCTCCCAATTTGGTGTCATCTGCAGATTTGATGAGCATGCACTCTATTCCTTCATCCAAGTTGTTGATGAAGATATTGAACAGCACTGGGCCCAGGACAGAACCCTGTGGCACCCCACTAGTCACTTCTCTCCAGGATGAAAAGCAGCCATTCGTGATCACCCTTTGGGTTTGGTCGGTCAACCAATTACAAATCCAACTAACAGTAGCCCTGTCCAGCCCGCATTTTACTAGCTTCTTTGCTAGCTTCTTGTGTGGTATCCTCAGTTTCCTGTTCCTCTGACCTTTGGCTTGAATCTGTATTAATTTCTGTACAGTTCCACACTAGACAGGACCTCTGCTGAAAGAAACATTGATGTACTGAGTGAAGTCATGCTTTACACATTAGGCATGTATTTTTAACAGATATTGCACATTCTGTGGTCATTAGGAAATACAGCCAACATAGTATGGCGGTTTGAATGTTGGAATGGTCAAAAGTTTGAATCCCATACCTTCATGCAAACTCACTGGGTGACTTTGGGCAAGTTGCAGTCCCTCAGCCTCAGAGAAAAACAATGAAAAACTCACCAGAATACAAGAAAATCTGATAATAGAGTCATCATAAATTGGAGTCAATGTGAAGGCACAGTAATAAGTCGAGATGGTTGAGCTATAAAGTAATGAGGACTTCCTTCCTTCTTTCCTTCCTTCCCTCCCTCCCTCCCTCAAATGGGACTGCTACTGTGAAGGTTAACAATGCACAGAGCAATTATATTGAATGGACAAGACCCTGAGACACCTCAAAGATGATGCAGAAGAGAGATCTTGTATTTCAAGTCATATGCTGTGCTTCTTAAACATATTTTCACCCCTTGCAAACTAGGACAATCTTTTAATCTTCCACCGAAGCAGCAGTCTGTTTAAAGCAGGTGTTACTTTGGAATTGTATTTCTGAGTAGCAAGCATTTTTGACAAATGCCTCGTTTGCCTTTCTGAGATTCGACTACCCTGTCAAAGCAATTTGAAAATTTAATGGTGATACGCCACGATCGCAGTAACCTTCTCTGGCTTATTTACTACTGTACTTCTCGCTGGGCCATGAATTTATAGTTAAGATGCCATGCATGAGTATCACATGGCCCAGGATAGGTTTATGCAAGAGTTTTCTATTTCTGTCATTTATAAAGGGCGATGGATATTTAAAATGTGAAATGGGAGCTCTAAATGTGACATTTGTATTTCTTTGGGCAGCAAGCTCCATTTACTGAATTTCCAAGGAAATAACATTTTAAGTAAGTATATACCTGGAAAATAAAAATAAAAAAGCATACCTAAACAGCTTCCTCATGGAGTTATACCACAAGATGGTTGATACTTCCCCACAGCCTAGTTCACGGGTGGGTGAACTTGTCCAGATGTTTGGGACTTCAACCCATCATGACCCAGCAAGGGACTGTGGGAGTTGTAGTCCAAAACATCTGGAGAGACAATGATTCGTACCACTACCTTAGTCAACAGAAATCTAGTACATTTACAAAGTACCTAAATTATGAGGGACGTCAATTTTATCACCTGGCTTTCGCTTCCTTTCTCCATAAATGCACTAGCATTTGATATGATAGTTAATTATAACACCACCTTCCCAGGCTATTTTGTCTCCCTCCCATTTTCTCATTCACCTTGCCAACAGTTCAACCTTGTACAGCGTCTGCCTGCCCGCACCTATACTCTTATCACAATTTCTTACAATAACATTTCCCCATTCCAAGCACACTTTTCCCCAGCCAATCCCATCATCCCTTCACAGCACAGTAAAACATAATAGGGCATCAAAGCAAAGCAGCTACCTAAAAATTGTCAAGGTTATTGCCGGGCAGGCAAGGTTTCCTCTGAGTGGACAGCAGAGGAAGAGGTGATGTGGCCAGACAAACAGGTGGAAGGTCAGCAGGATTGTTTAGGCTATGATTTGTGTGCTAGAGAAGGCCACATGCCAGAGCACTGGTTGGGTCACCCCACTTGTTTCAGGGTGACAGAGAAGCATAAAAAGGCTGGTGTTTGCCTTGGCCAGCTGCCAGTTAGAATTGCTTAGCTGGACCTGTCATGCTGCTGACAGTTTACTTGCTGTAAGGAGGAGATGCTGCCTGTTTTATCCTCTGTTATCTCCTGTTATTCTTATTGCTTAATTGCTGTTGAAATGTTTTGCCAAGAGCCTTTATCTTAGAATGTGGCAATAAATTCTGCCTCTCAGTCCTACTAATGAGCCTCTGGAATTCTTTCTGCTTCACTGGGACTCTCTGCTGCAGCGAAGCCTTGCTTCACTCATTGCGCTTTGCTCATGCTCAGAGGAGCCAGATCCTGCCAATGGCAGGGAGAGCAAAGCTGACTTGACAGTTACCCAAATGGCTATTTGGGAGATATTGTTCAGCACCAGTTTGGATCAAAATCCAGAGAGGATTCATCATGACATTGATATGGAAGCCGCCGGCTATCACTGCTGCCTTGAGAAATTAAATGTAAAATATCCCACCATACAGCCAGCATGATTAGGACCCTGGAGACCAGGGTTTGAATCCCTGCTCAACCATGGAAATTCACTGGGTGACCTTGGACAAGTCACACTCTCTCAGCCTTAGAGGAGGGCAATGATGAAACCCCCTCTGAACAAATCTTACCAAGAAAAACCTGTGACAGCATCACCATCAGTCAGAAATGACTTGAAAGCAGACACCCACAATGGCAACAACAACCACAATATCTAAGCCCTTGAATATGGATGACAAGACACTCAAAGCTGAGAAAGGTAAAGCTGAGAAATGGCTAAAGAAATGACTGTTGAGGTGCAATGGGGAGGGGTGAATCAATAAGTAGTTCAATGTCAACAACTTTGGTCGTACCTCAGTCTTGACCAAAATGCCTTCTGGTTTGTGCATGAATATTTTTATGAGTTGGGGAGTTGTTTATGTGGAAAAGCAACCATCAGTGCAAAAATTCAACTTCAATACTAATATAAATTAGTCAGCATCTTTGGAATGGGCATCAATGCATATAAAGGACTGCATGAAAACATTTCCTAGCTCATAATAATGTTGAGAAATAGGGGTGGGGGGACAATTTTGATCTCTTTCTCTTTTCTTTAGTGCTGGTGGATGATGATTAAATGTATAAGTCAATAATATAATACACCATTACGGGCACCATAAAAGTTTCCAAGACGTAAAACCAAGCTAATGATACTATGCGGGAAATTTAACTTTTATATCCCCCTAGCGATTATTATTTAATGGCAATTTTATATATTACAGCAACATGGTTTTATTGAATTTGATATTTTGTAATATATCTAATGGCACAGAGTCCCGAAGAACATTTGATTTTTAGTGCTAATTGAAGAAATAGTTTCCATTTATTACAAAGAAAATGGAGCGTTCTGATATGTTTTATGCATTATGCATTTTTTGGCAACTGCATATGACTTTCCAGACATCAATCACAACTGTGACAGAAAACTTCTTAAATCTGGAGGAAAAAACACCAGCAACTCCACAATTTTCATGAGGACTAGAGACTTAGTTGAGTCTGAAGTTCAGGGCCTACTCATAAGAGGTAGAATGTTTGGTTTAAGGAGTGGACAGGGGCTTTATGTATTTTCACAACCCCCTCATTCTGACCATCTTCAGTTTTACCCAAATATTGACTCGGGAGCAAAAGGGAAGGGGCCCAGCATTCTTTGCCTTTCTGATTAATTTGTATTAATACCCATTAGTGTACATAAGAATATATTTTCCTTTTGGAAGCCTCAAGAAAAGAACGGAAGGCATGAACTTTCACTATCTGTCCAATCTATTGCATCAAGACTTGGAAGAACAGAAATGTGTGTGTGTATGTGTGTGCACACACACAGAGAGAGATAGAAAGAGAGAGAGAAAGATTTAAAAAGTTGAATAAAGTTCACCTTTGTTACCCTAAGAGGTGGGAGACTTTGAGGTCCACCCAAAATGCCAGTGTCTCCTTAGGATTTGGGGGAATTATAGCTCAAAGGAGGCTTGCAAGAAGAGGATAATGGCAGGATCTTTCCACCTATGTATACCAGTACTAACTGTAGAGAGAACTCCAGTTAAAAGTTGAAGAAAGTATTTTATTAGGATTGACAAACACACAAGAAATCGACACTCTCAGCAACCATACAAGGCTATTGGAAAGTGAGACGAGAAAGGCTGGATAGAGAGAGATTGGGTGGAAATGGTGATAGTTAGATAGTTACCAATCCTGAAGAAGGGGTCACAGTACAGTGACTCAAACAGCATCTGAGGGTAGCACAGAGGAATGGCAGTCTGGAGTGCAACACGCAGCATAATATACCCAACATACTACAATTTGCTGGGGGTGAAACTAGAGTTTATATACCCTATTCTCAATGATGTAGACTTGAGTCAATAGACTCAGACTCAAGTCAGACTTAAGTCGCTTCAGTGACTCAACTCAGACTTGACTTGGAAATAAATGATGCACTGAGACTTGAGACTTGAATATTTTTAATGCCCTACTTGCTGCCCTCAGTTCAGTAACATAACACAATCATCCAGAAACCTTGTGACTTTGAACAACACCTCCATCTCTTTTTACCCACTGGTCTTGAGCCCAAAGTGTAGGCTCATTTCTCAGGCCCTTTCCACACCTTACCGTTTTCCGGCGCTGGGGTGCGGGGATCGCACAAGCAGCCTCCGGTGAGAGGCTCTCACGTCCGGGGTCCTTCGGCTCCGCACGAGCTGTCTGCTCGTGCGAAAGCCCCACCTCTTCCTTCCACAGTGCAGCCTGGGACTTTCCCAGGCTGTGCTGGGGCAGGAAGTACGACCAGTGTGGGTTCGGAGGCTCCGCACGCCAGGTACGTGCGGGCGGGGCCCAGAAGCAATGCGCGATCATGCATCATTTTCGACTTCTAGCCAAAAATGAAAAGGTGCATGATCGACGCCTGCCGGCCCTTGGAGCATCACACAATTGTGAGTGTGTCATGCAGATCACTCCTCACAATCGCGCGATGCTCCAGGCCCTCTTTCGCATGGAAAATACCATGCGAAAAGGGCCTCAGAGGGGAACAGCAAATGAGCTAGGCAATGGGCTTGAGGCAGGCTTGAGGTATGCTCAGCAGTCTGTCCTTGCTGCATATTTGAGGAGCCTTCTAAAACTTTTCCTAAGAGCAGAAGACAAGACTCACCTCCAGAGTGCAGGGTGCATTTCTCAGAAAGGAACAGCAAATGTGTTAGACAACAAGCTTAAGAAGGATCCTTCCTTCTAAAGCTTTTGAAGCTTCAGTAATGCAGAGTAAGAAGGATCCTATTCTCTACTTCTGAAAAGTCATCCAGCTTCAGAAATGGAAAGGAAGAAGTATCCTGTTCCCTCCATCCAAAGCTGCAGATGGCAAAATCAGAGATGTGGAGGGCTGACTCTGCTTGAATTGTTAAAACTGACTTTATTTGGCTCTGTCCAATAATTCTGGAATTTTGGTTGGGGTACAAAGTTGACTTCCAGACTTGAGACTTGACTTGAGACTTGACTTGAAAGTATCTTCAAGGACTTGAGACTTGACTTCAGACTTGACTTGAGACTTGACGGTAGAGACTTGAAACTTGACTTGAGACCTGGAGTAAAAGACTTAAATACGTCACTGCCTATTCCCTACCTGGAATAGACTGATTGTCTTACCTGTAGCTGACAAAACATTGGTGAGAGTTACAACAATTTCTATCCTACCTTAACCTTCCCTTCTCCAGGCTAAACATACCTAGCTCACTAAGCCTTTCCTCATAGGGCATGGTTTCCAGTCCTTCTACCATTTTGGTGGCCTTCCTCTGGACACATTCCAGCTTATCAATATCCTTCCTGAACTGTGACACTCAGAACTGGACACAGCATTCCAGGTGAGGTCTTTCCCATTCTTCTTTATAACTACTGACTGCTGGAGATGATGGAATGGGTGAAAAATTACCAACAGTAAGTGGTGTCATACAGTAACTAGGAATATCAACCAAGAAATACTATTAATAGTTGACTAAGAGTTGACTGCAAAACTTGCATTTGCCTCTTCCTACTGGGAATGACAGGACTAGTGGTTCCAGTTAAGTTTACTCGTAGAATTCATTCTTTGTGAAACAGAACATGAACTGAACATACCATGCTACACTGAAGATTGAGATGCAGATTTTGTATTTCTCTGAATTTTGCAATGACATTCTTGGTTCAAAAAACCAATCACACCCCAAAATGTGTTTTACACTATGAAAATTGTGTTACATATATATATTTATTTGTTTAATTTATATCCTGGCTGAGATGCTACATCACCTACTAAGGTCTGGAAACCAAACCTTGTGAGGAATGATTTAGGGAGCTGGGTATGTTTAGCTTGGAAAAGAGAATACTGAGAGGTAACACACTGGCCATCTTTAAACACCTGGAAAGATGTCATGTAGAAGATGGAGCAAACTTGTGTTTTGCTCCTCCTAAGATCAGAACATGAACCAATGGATTCCAATTACAAGTAAAGAGATTTTACCTAAGCATTAGAAAAAACTTCTTTGGTGTAAGAACTCTGACAGTGGAATAGACTGCCTTAGAGGATGACGGGGTCTCCTTCTTTGGAAGTCTTTGAACAGAGATTGGAGGGATATTTTTTCAGGAGTGTTTTAATTGTATGTTACTGCATGGCAGGGGGTTGGACAAGATGGCCCTTGTGCTCTCTTCCAACTTTAAGATTCTCTGATTCTATTCTTTTGAGTTCCAAATTTGTATTTAAGCAATATCTCCTGACCTAACCCCCAACCCTGATAAGCCCAGAACAAACCTCCCAGTGCAGTTGTTGGCTGGCTTAGGGGACATTTACAATAATGGTAATAGAGCCACAATTGTGACTATGTAGCATTAGCGAATATAGAGCTGTCACAGATTTTTAACTCTAGGGGCCTTTCCACACTACACTGTTATAGTGCTATTATTCCACTTTCAATATCCTTGGCGTAATTCTAGGGTTTGTAGTTTGCAGAGGCCAAAGAGCTCTCTAGCTGAGAATTTAAAGGTCCCTCCCTAAACTGCAAACCCCAGGATTCCATAGAAGGTTGAAAATGGAACAATAGCACTGTAACAGTGTAACGTGGAAAGACCTTGGTTATAAATCTGTAACTGCAATAGAGGATGCCAGCCCTAATCTTTCTCCCAGAAAGTGAGCCAAGCTAAGTTATTGTTTTTGTTGTGTGCCTTCAAGTCATTTCCAACTTATGTCAACCCTATGGTGAACCTATCACAGGATTTCACAGTTGTATAGAAGCGGAGATTTTAGCAGGTGTCGCTTATTAGCTGGTAGCATAGCAAGCAATCCCTGCTGAAATTTCCCTTTTCTACAAAACCATTAAAAGTCCAGGAGTCATGTCTGCTTTTCTCTCTGTTGTGTGCCTTCAGGTCATTTCTGCCATCTGGCAACCCTAAGCTGAACCTATCACAGGATTTTGTTAGCAAGATTTGTTCAGAGGGTGGTTGCCTTTGCCTTCCTTTGAGGCTGAAAGAATGTGACTTCCCCAATGTCACATTGAAGGGGTTTCCCTGGCTGAATGGGGAGTTGAACCCTGATCTCCCAGAGACCGAGGCCATTTCTGCACGAGGCTGTTGTAGCGCTATAACAGCCTCGTGCAGAAATCCAACTAGTCCAGCACTCAAACCATGCTGGGTCTCCAAGGTCTTGTTTCAATGTTAAAACAGCTTAAGGTATGACTAAACTCTCTAGTTACATAGGAAAAAAAATAGCTATTATGTAAAAGTACCCATAATTGAAAATAATATAAACTCATTTAAAGGGCATAACAAAAGAAGCTAAAAATGAAACACACATAATTAAGAAGACCTTCTGCCACAGCCAGTTAAAAGCTGAAGGGCTGTCTAAATAACAAGCTCTTAACACGCCAGCAAAAGAAAACCAGAAGTGAGGCAAGCCTACCCTTTTGTGGGAGAGAATTTCAAATCCTGGGAGCAACCACAAAGAAGGCCTTCCCATGTGTCCTCATCAGATGGCCATGTGAGGATAGTGTGATGATAAATAATTACTGCTAAAGAGAGAATAACTTTGAGAATGTACATTTCAAGTACCTAAGAAAGAATACGTGTGAAACTGACACAGTTCGCAAGTGGCCTACTCCATCCCTCTCTATTTTCAGTCACATCTCCTCGGAGGCTGGTGGCTTTGATATCAGCAGTTTGGTGAGTTCACTGTAGGTTTTAGTCTGAACATTGATGGAACTTTCCAAGAAGTTAAATCCTATCCCCCAATATGTTTATTTCCTCTTGTACATGTACTGGCTAGCTTGGAGTTCAGAGAACAAATTTAGATGGGTTCAAAAGCTTTATTCAGGACAGCAAAGAAAGCATCAGCAGACTTTGGCAATTGCCAAGACTAAAGAACTATTGGATTTGCAGTATTTTATAAGCTGTAACATTGCAAATTAGCATGCTCAAGCATTCTATTTGACAGCTAATTAAAACAACTCTTTCCCCTGACTCTTATTCTACCTGCTAACTGTGTGACTGTTCAACCTTATCATGGATTGTTAAAATAACGTCCCCCTCATTTCCCAGCACACTGTTTCTCACCCAATCCCATCACCCCCTTACAACAGAATAAAGCCCATTTTCAAACATCAAAGCAATACATACCATTACCTGGCATAACATGGCATTACATGGCAATATATGGTATTGCATGGCAGGGAGAGTAAAGCCAGCCTGACACCTTGGATCGAATCATGAAATCATAGAGCTGGAAGAGACCACAATGTTCATTGAGTCCAGCCCCCTGCCATGCAGGAACACATGTCAGAGCACCCCCAGCAAATGGCGATCTAGTCTCACTTTAAAAAACCCCAAAGAAGGTGACTCCACCACACTGTCCACTGTTGAATGGCTCTTACCATCAAGAAGTTATTCCTGATGTTTAGATGAAATTGCTTTTCCTGTAGTTTGAATCCATTGTCCTATCTCTGGAGCAGCAAAAGACAAACTTGCTCCATCTTCAACATGACATCCCTTCAAATATTTAAACATGGCTATATTTAAACATGGTTATAATGTTATCTCTTAACCTTCTTTTCATCAGGCTAAGCATTCCCCGCTCCCTAAGCTGTTCCTCATAGGGTATGGTTTCTAGACCCTTCACCATTTTGGTCACTCTCGTCTGGACAAATTCCAACTTGTCAACATCCTGCTTGAACTGTGGTGCCCAGAACTGGTCACAGTATTCCAGGTGAGGTCTAACCAAAGCAGAATAGAGTGGTATTATTACTTCCTTTGATAGATTGTGATTCTGGGCTGCATCAATAGGAGTATAGTGTTGACACTATACTCCTATTGATGCAGCCCAGAATTGCATGGGCTTTTTTAGCTCCCACATCAGTTTTGTTTTTGTTTTGTTTTTTTGTTTTTTTTTTGCTGTCAAATGGCTTCTTTAAAGTTTAAAATTCCTTAAAGTTTGGATTAAAACCCAAAACAGACTCATCATAACACTGACAGTGGAGACATCAACCTTTCACAGGGATTAAACATTTGTGAGCCTCCAGAGAACCCACCAATAGCTCTGATCTGGCTTTTCCCTGGCCCAAAATAAATTTGTTGAATGTTATATGAATATCTTGCAAGCATCTTTTCAACGAACTGAAAGAAAAGAGATTAAATTCAGCTTTGAACTGGGAAAAAAATCACATTCAGCCAGGCCCAAATACATCCTCATTTCAGAATGGGATCTCAAGCTCACTGCAAAATGGGAGTTTCTTGACTGTTAGAAATCAGTCCCTTTCATTTTTGACCAACTGGAGGATTCTGAAGATTTTGCCTAAGGCAGAGAAAGTTCTAACCACTGATCAGGTCTTCCTGGGAAGTCTATCACAGCACTTAAGACTCTACTAAGCGTTCCAGGAAATATTTCAAAAGGAACCTTCTGATCTCACCGTTAATTCAAATATGCTCTTTAAGCTCCTTCCCATCTCTCCCCAGCCAATCTTCACAAAATGATGCTGGCATGTACAGAGACAGAATTCAAAAGCACAGATCCCAATGGCATCGTGGGACCCCACTGAAATCAGAAAGAAACCCTGCTCTGCCAGTTTCGCACACCTCTACCTGAAGAGCTGTCATACTCCAAGATCTGCATGAGAAACAAACCCTTTCTGACATTTCTAATTGCATCTGAGTTGCTGAGAGACGGGGGAGGATCTGGAATTCAACTCTGTCTCTGTAACTCTTGCTGACATTTCTGAAGGGCATCAGACTGCAGTGAAAGGTTTAGGAACTGGGAAGGGCAATAACCTTAATGAGGTATGGCTCAATGCCTGTCTATGACCCAAAGTTCCCACTGCTGATTAAAATGACGAAGCTTTTTGGAAAAAGCAAATACCTCTGCAATGTATCTTGTAGCAAACCGGTGCAACAGATCTATGGTTTTCAAGTTCTCTCCCTCATAGAATCCTCTGTACATTAAGGTTCAGGCTGAGGAATTTCCTTTTTATTTCTGTATATTGTTCTTCAGAAAAGTCATTGTGGAAGTGATTTACAAAACAAAATGGCAATATATAAATACAATGCATTTATTTATTTATTTGAGTTGCTCTCAATTGATATATAACCCCAAAATAATGAGACTAGATGCATAACATTGGAATAAATAAGAGCCACTTTATTTGACTTATGAAGACACATTACCAGCGCTGGCAAAAGTTCCCAAAATGCCCTCCTCAGTCACAATCCCTGCATGGCAGCAAAGAGATCCACCAGGCTAGCAATGCTATGTAGAAGCCCCACAGCCATCTTGCACATTGTCCCCCAAACCGTTCCGAAGTAAGGAAGTCTCTTGTGGCTCAAGGCCTCAAATTGGCTTCACGTTGCACCAATCCAGAAAGGGGCCCCGTGTGGGGTGAGCAGGCTTTAAATAGCCTCTACCTTCACCCTTGTCATGTGACACATCACAGCGATCTGCAAGACATTCTGGTCTCTTCTCAGGAGGATATCAAATCACTGCCCTACTCTGCAGATCCACGCAGGTCCTCATACACAAACTGATAACTTTTTGGCCATTGGGAGCAGACACATTTAATTCATGGAGCCTTTCTACACTACACAATCGTTGCACTATAATTCCACTTTAACTACCATGGCTGCCTCCTATGGAATCCTGGGGTTTGTAGTCTTGGGAGGTACTGGAGCTCTCTGGCTGAGAATTCTAAATATCCCTTCCTATGCTGCAAATCCCATGATTCCATAGAACAGAACAATGGCAGTTAAAGTGGAATCATTTTGCAACAGGTGTGTAATGCAGAAAAGCCCATGGTTATGCAAGCACAGCTGAACAGCTGTAATCCTTTCACATATTCAGTTCCATATTGTTGGATGTTGAGTAACAATTTGTCAATGCCTTTATTCCCTGGAATTACAGAAATAACCACTGTGTATTCTCCATGGCATAATGGGACAATAAATGGGCAGATTGGAAGATACACAACTGTTTGTGTATTCAGTAGAAGACTGGTATAGCAGAATGACCATGTTGTTACACGAGGATAGATTTACTATATTTGCTGGTATATAAGACAGACCAGTATATAAGACGAACTTCATTTTCAAACAGTATTTTTTGGGGGAAAAAGTGAGTCTTATATGCCAGCAAATACAGTATACCACACAAGCACAGTGTAGGATCTCAGCCCAGAAGTGTGAAGTAATATGTAAAAATTAACATAGTTGCTCATAATGAGTTGCTTTATTTTTTTTTAACAAAATTTATTAAAGTAACTGTTAAAAAATAACAGAAGTAGGAGCAAAATTCTACCAAAGTTACATTTAAAGCACTTTTTAGTAGATCCTTTCAGGGTTCTTGCCAATCTTTTATCAAGCTACTTTTTAAAAGTGCAGTCACACATTTTTTTCAGAGGCTCTGAAAATCAGAGGAAGCAAAGGAGGTGCTTTCTTCCCCAGGTCAGCAAGGGAAAGAGCCCAGCTGTGCTGTGGAAGGCAGGTGTGTATCACTAGCTCTTCCTTCCGCAGGGTGCTGGCCAGGTGCAGACGGCAGCTTTCCTGTTGTACTTCCATCCCAGCAAAGGCTTAGCTGGGATCATGATGGGACATCAATAGGAATGGGTAAGGAGAGGAAATGGCCATAGTCTGTTCTTCACAATAACAGTGACTGCATGATTCATCCATGCAGCCAATCCTGCAGCCAATAGAATATCATCATGGTGCCCTTTTAGCTAATTTGGCTAAATGACATCACAAAACCAAATCTCAGTGAAGACAAAATTTCCTGCCCTCATTCTAAAGAAGACAACAATTCTGCACTATTCTGAAGCCCATCCCCCATGTGAATGAGAAGATTTGAAGGGATGTCATGTCAAGGAGGGGGTGGGCTTGTTTTCCACTGCTCCAGAGACTGCTTGTTTTCCACTGCTCCAGAGTGGGCTTGTTTTCCACTGCTCCAGGGCCCTTTTCGCAACTTACCTTTTTCCGGCGCTGGGGTGCGGGGATCACACGAGCAGCCTCCGGTGAGAGGCTCTCGCGTCCCTGCTGCTTCAGCTCCATGTGAACTGCCTGCTTACATGAGAGCCCTGCCTCTTCCTTCCACAGTGCAGCCTGGGACTTTCCCAGCCTGCGCGGTGGCAGGAATCATGACCAGCGCAGCTCCAGAGGCTCCACATGCCAGGTAAGTGAGCGTGGGGCCCGAGAGCGATGCATGATCGCACATCATTTTCGGCTTCCAGCCAAAAATGAAAAGGTGCGCAATCGGCACCTGCTGACCCCTGGAGGGTTGCGTGATTGTGAGTGCGTCATGCAGATCACTCCTCACAATTGCGCGATGCTCCAGGTGCCCTTTCACATGGCAAATACTGTGCGGAAAGGCCCAGGACAAGGAGCAATGGATTCAAGCTGCAGGAAAGGGGATTCCACCTGAACCTCAGGAAGAACTTCCTGATGGTCAGAGCTGTCTGGCAGTGGAATATACTGCCTCAATGGAGTGTGATGGAGTCTCCTTCTTTGGTGGTTTTTAAGCAAAGGTTGGATGGCCATCTGTGAGGAATGCCTTGATGCGTGTTCTTGCATAGCTGGGGGTTGGACTGGATGGCCCCTGTGGTCTCTTCCAACTCTATGATTCTATGATTTGGAGGTGAAATTCATTTTCTTCCTCACATTTCAGTGTTGCCCTACCTTAGCTGGGTCCTTTAAAGTACAGACAAAATCCTGGAGAAGATTAGTAGGCCCAGTGACATGGAAGTCACCTGTTGCCCCTGGTCCCATGTCTATTTAAGCCTACATCACATTTTTTACAAGGCAGAAAGTAGGTGCTATATTGGAGCTGATTCAGGGAACTAACAGCCTGTACCATTCCCTGCTACTCTTTGCCAGCTTTCAACATGATGACACTGAAGACTGTGAATTATGCCTTGAGAGCTGTCTTGTATTTCATTATCTTCTCACTTTTAAATTAGGCGGCACTAATAAAATAATCAAATTTTATGAACCTAGTTTTCTGGAGGGTAGTAAAACAAAATTGTCAGATTTTGGCAATATAATACCCAGGATCACTAAGGCACTCTGTATCCATAGTGATTTGGCTACAATGAATTAAAGTTTCAATGCTTTAGGCAAGTTTAACTGTTCAAGCACATTACACATTGTGCTCAAGACTGTCCCAGTCTTGGGAGGAACAGGGACAAAATTTCAGAAAAAAAAAGTTTTAGAAAAAAGTAAATATGGTCAGGATTTAATGGCAAGGAAGTTAGGAAGCAAGAAGAGTTGGCATCAATGCTAGAGAAAAACAAATATGTGATTATTAACAATTTTATAATACAACAATCCAAAATTGTTGATTTGGTTTAAATGACTTACATACTGTGCTTTAAATTGATTTCATTGTTGCACAGTCTCCCTCAAAGTCTTCTTGAGACTGGGTAGGGTTGAAACATTCTAGTAAATCGGTATATAAGGACTCAACATCCTCCCTTACAATTGCATGGTGTAAATCTATACTCACATAGTTACATGATGGTTTTACATAACTCTACTCTTCTGTTGAATACCAAGATTGTACAAACAACTGGGTATCTCCCAATATGCCTGCTTATAGTCCCATTATACAATGGCCAATGTACAGTGGCTGTTTCCACAATTCCAGTGAATCAAAGGTATGTTGAAGGGACCAACAAATAATTAGGCATCATCTGAAAATCCAGAACCACCTTGCAGTGCTTACATTTTTGAAATACTACTTATGCAACTGTGAATTGACTATACATGTTATGCAACTGCCAAAAAAGTAGAACTACATGTGCAAGGGAATTTGTGCCTTCCAGTCATTTCTGATTTACGGCAACCCTAAGTGAACTTATCATGGAATTTTCTTGGGCTGAGAGGGTATGATGCATCCATGTGGGTTTCCATGTCATGTGGGAAATCAAACCCTGGTCTCCAGGATCATAGTCCAATGCTCATACCACTACGCTACACTGGCTCTCCATAAGTGAATTTACATGGATGTTAAACATCAAGGGGATTCGAACCATCTTGTGGGTATTAATAAACCTGGATAATTTCACTCTCTAAGAAGTTTGAAACATACAAGGTTGCTCAACATTTGTGGAGGGGAAAAAAAATCAGTATGCTGAAGCCCAGTACTGTCTGACTGAATGGCAGTAATTCTTCAGAGTCCTAAATAGAAATTTTTACCATCTCTGTAGCAGGTAGTCTTTAACTGATGGTTGGGCAGCTGTGGTTCTTCACATATCAATGAGCTCCAGCTTTCACCATCTCTTACCATTCAGGATCCTAGCTAAAGTCTGATGGCAGTTGCTTTCCAGAAAAAACTGGAGGGCCAGCATTACTCATTACTGCTTTAACTGAAGACAGGCAAGACATAAACCATTTCCGCACCACACGTTATAGTGCTATTATTCCACTTTCAACATTCTGTGGGATTCTGGGGTTTATAGTTTAATGAGGCCAAAGAGCTCTCTGGCTGAGAATTCTAAATGTCCCTCCCTAAACCGCAAATCCCAGGATTCCATAGGATGTTGAAAGTGGAATAATAGCACTATAACAGTGTAGTGTGAAATGGTCAAAGACTGTAGGTTGAACTAGATACTGGATGATATCCTACACCAGGATTGCATTGCCCAAATCTCCACATGAGGCATTACCATGAGCTGTGTCACATACAATGTTTGTGTTGAATGGCAAAGTTGGATAGCTTAATGCACATCTGAATGTGCAACTGATTGCTCATACGTTTCTGCATGTGCCTCTACATATGTGGCACATGCACACCTGCATGCAGCTGTTACCACCTTGAATGAACACAGAGGTGCTTCATCAGACAAATGTGTCCAACCAGTTCTACAGGGTATTTATGCATATGCAAGATACCAAAAGAATTCTGCCCAATATGAATAGCATTTTCTTTTTTCCAATAGGAGCAAAAGAAGACATTCTCCCACATGGGGGAAGAAATCTGTTTGTCATAGCATATGGTATTCCTCATCTACTCATTTTGCATTCAGCATACTTTCTATTGTGATTGCTCATGAGAAAGTAACCTCAGGTTTAATTGAAAAGTCTGATTCCTGAGCCATGTTTCTCTAAGGAAATCCCATTGTGTCAGCGAAAATGGATTAACCATAAGAAATATGCATTGCCCTTAAGCATGTCTCTGTCGGTAAATGTCTGATCCTTTAGCATGACCTTATATCCCTAAGCTATGAGTTCTACTCCAAAGGCAGTTGTCTTTAAAATGATATAGATTTAAGCCTTCTTTTAGAGGGTGTAGATGTGGTTCTGGTTTTGGATGGGGTGGGTGCTGTGTAGATTCAGTCAATATGTTCTAAGGTTCTGCTGCTCCTACTTTTTTTAGGACCTTCAAAGGGCCAGCCTTGAAGAGAGGAAAGGAGAACAGGTTTCACTCTGCTCCCTCCGACCATTCATTTTCAAAAACCAACTTGAATTGTACTTGTGAGAATATAAATACAGATCACTTCATTCCCAAAGTAAGGAATGGAAGGAAAATATTTAGACCCACTGTTAGGCTGACCCAGACCTGTTTTGTTCATGTAGGTGGCATGGTAGACAGCCAGGAGGGGTTTGGATACCTAGGCCCTTTCTACTCAATACACCCAACCCACCATGGGGACAGGAGAAGGATGGGGCTGAGACAACACTTATGCATGATGTCATCCCAGTCTAGTCCTGTCCTTCTCCTGTCACCAGGCAGCATGATCGCACTACAAATTATTGACAGGTTTTCCCCATCAATGAATGGCGATTACTCTGCCCTCTCGCTGTGGACCCATACTTACCTTGTCTGTGGAGGCCCTGGAAGCACAATGGCTGCGCTTCCTGCCCCAGGGCAACCTGGGACAGTACCTGGCTGCCCTGTGGCAAGAACAGGCATGCCATCATGCTTCCTGGCTCCCAGAGGCAGCTGGTGCAGAGGGGAGCACTGCATTATGCTTTCCACCCAGAAGAGTTGCTGACACTATCGTCACCAGACATCACCAGAACAAAGGTAAGCTGCAGAAAGGGCCTTAGTGCCTATAACTTCCTTATATCCAGCCACACCATACTTCCTCTGCAAGCCATTCTCTTCAGTATCAGTTTTCTGACACTGGAGAAAGATCATGAACAGATCTGTGCAGGATCTAGAAGGAGGGTCAAGTCCTGGATCTTGTGCCTTGTCAGGTCAATGTTTTGTTTGCACCTTCAAATGGGAATTCTGTTTTAAGCTGCGATCCCTGGGACGATGCTTCAGGGCTTCCAGCTTAAAGACACTAGACCCCTTAGCACAGTTAGAGAACTGTAGAGCTGAAGAGACCAAAAGGGCCATTGAATCCAACTCCCTGCCACACAGGAAAATACGAGCAAAGCACTCCCAACAGATGACCAGCCAGCCTCTGCTTAAAAACCTCCAAAGAAGGAGATTCCACCACACTCCCAGGCAGCTAATTCCACTATTGAACTACTCTTACTGTCAAGAAGTTTTTCCTAATGTTTAGATGGAATCTCTTTTCCTCAAGTTTGAAGCCCTTGCTCCATGCCCTAATCTCTGGAGCTGCAAAAAACAGGCTTGCTCTGTCCTCGATATAACTTTCGCTTCAAATATTTAAATATACCTATCAAGTCACCTCTTAACCTTCTCTTCTCCAGGCTAAACATAGCCACCTACCCAAGCCACTCCCCATAGGCCATGATTTCCAGGCCTTCTACCATTTGGTAGACACATTCCAACTTGTCAGTATCCTTCCTGAACTATGGTGCCCAGAATTGGACACAGTATTCCAGGTGGGGTCTGACCAAAGCAGAAGAGAGTGGCAAGGGCTACTGTACCACACACCCCTTTCTCCTCTTTGAAAATGTTTTGCTACCCTTCAATAAATAATGCTATCCTACTGTAAAGATGAAATCTGTTGCAAGGAAATGGTACCGTTCCTATGATGGGGAAAACTATTGTTTCCCAGTTCATTTAGCGCTGACAACCATTTGGCACCATTGTTCAGAGCTGGAACATGTTTTCTATTTCATTATTGATAGCACTTGGCTAATTTTAGTGGCAACATGTGTTTAAAAAGACAGGCAGAAAGACGGGACCTTGAAACCTTAATTTTTTCCGACATACCACTCTCTGGGAAACTGGTTACTGTCCCTTTCACTTAGTTGAAACATGCTAAGCATGTCGCCCTTTAGCCTGTTGTGTCAAAAAGGAAAGAAGAACACACTCAAGCTGGAAAAGGCTGTTTCCTCCCCAAGCCATAAACTAAATCTCTCTCTCTCTCAGTCTCCATATATATTCCCATCCTTAAAGAGAAACTTATTAAGTGGGAAAAAGTAAAAATACTAAAGCAAATAAAAATTCCTTTAAAAATTACTGTGGCTACAATACATGGAGCTGCAATCCAATCCACCAAGTCCATTCCTGGTAGAAGCTAATGGGAGCTTGTGGCTTTGGTGGTTCAGTGAGTCTAAACTAGCTTTAAAATTTGCAAATGTGTTGTTTTTGTTGTTGTTGTTGTTGTTGTGTGCCTTCAGGTTATTTCCAACTCATGGCAACCTCGAGGTGAAGCTATCATAGGGTTTTCTTGGCAAAACTTGTTCAGAAGGATTTTGTTTTTGCCTTCCTTTGAGGTTGAGAGAGTGAGACTTGCCCAATGTCACTCAGTGGATTCCAAGGTTGAGTAGGAATTTGAACCTTGGTCTTCAGAGTCATAATCCAAAGCTCAAACTACAACACCACACAAATGTTAGTTTTTGGTGGGTTTTTTTTTGAAAAAGAAGATTGAATAAATGAAGTTCCAGAACCTGAAAAGTTACTTTTAAGAGTAATTAACCACTGTTACAGTGCCAGGGCTTGGAAAAATAGTTATTGCCACAGTTATAAGTAGCTCTTTACTTTCTAGTTACTGGAAGTAAATAAAATGGTTTACTTTTTTAAAAAAAAATCTGATAACTACAAACCTCTGGATTGTAGTACAAAATACATTCATTTTGTCCACCTCATTCTCATCTCAATATCCAGAAAAGACAACGAGGCAGCTGCATAGCTTAGTCAGGGGTGGCAGTGGAGGTGGCTGTGTACCTTCAAGTTGTTTCTGATCTATGGCAATTGTTACCATACCCTACACTCCATCCCGCATTATGTGCTATTTTCCTAAATGAACATATTTATGGCTGGAAAATATGATTGAAGGCATGCTGGCCAGAAGAGCATGTTGCCAGATCAGGCTGAGCTCAGACATGGTCAGGTCATAAGTTCAAGGGGGATTAGGCAAAAAACCCTAGCAGTAAAAGGGTTCAAGCTAATCTCTTCCCCAATCCCCAATCTTTGCATTTCCAAACAAGGTTGGACAAGACCATCCCTTTGATCTTAGGAGATCCTTCCTACACCCCCTACTGATCCAGACATCAAGAGGTTGTCACAATTCCCATAATTTTTGTCATTCTGGTGTTAAGGCAATCACTTATTCCGGAATCCTTTGTCAGTCCCGTGAGAAAGTTTTATGGTTTTATCATCATACTCCTTCAAGGTAGGAAATAGGATACATAAACCCCAGCTTCAGCCCCAGCAAATTGTAGTACTTGGACATAAGAGACTGCTGTTTATCCTTGCTACCCTCAGAGGCTGTCTCACTCCATCCTTCTTCTCCAGGATTGGTAACTATCACCCTCTCATCCAAATCTCTCTCTACCCATCCTTTCATGTCTTACTTTCTAACAATGTTGTTTGGTTCTTGAGAGTGCCTGATTTCTTGCGTGTGTTTATAAAAGTAGGTATTGATATTTATACTATAGGTTGTCTTCTCTTCTCTAGATGGATACGCCTGCTGGGATATAATTATCTCTGAATTCTTTTTTCTTTTTTTGCTCACTGTACTGGAATGGGGGAATTTAGATTTGACAGAGAGACAGTTAGCTATACATGTGGACAGTAGCTGCATGTTGAGGTCCATCTGCAGAGCCTCCTTCATTACTGAGAGTGTGGGAACTGCCAAACTAAGCTAGGAAGAAAAAACAGGTCCTCTAGTACTTTAAGGACCAATATATATGAGTATAAGCTTTCAGGAATTATAACCAATGTATGTAAACATAAGCTTTCACAGACTTTATCAAATGCATGCATGAATGGTTATCTAGAATTTAAAAACAGTACAGACAAGAAGGACGGCAGAGATTGTAATCTGTAGTGCGAATGAACCAGGTCTAGATGCTGGCCTGTAACTTTCAGGACTCTTCACCTCACCAGTGACCATGCTGGTAAACTCTGAACACTGAGGTTCAAAAGCTAGCTTTTCCAAACACAATTACATTAGCAGTAACAATATAATTTCATAAGAGTGGGAACAGTGAGGAAATGACATGAGTCTCTTCATACTTGGATGGTGACCATGCTCTGGAGAAGGTGAGGAGAACACATTTCTCTTCAAACTAAAAGTTGCCTATAAAAAGCACACTTTAAAGTAAAGTTTTGTCCTTATAGAACTTCAAAACAGCCTCTGGTACTCTTGGAATGGTATATCTGAATATATCTGTCATAATTTTTATATTTGTTTTTCATTGTTGTTGTTGTGTGCCTTCAAGTCATATCTGATTTATGGCAAATCTAAGGTGAACCTATCACAGGGTTTTCTGGGATGGAGAGTGGGTGATGTGCCCAAGATCACCCAGTGGGTTTCCATGGCCAAGCAGGGAATAGAACCCCAGTTTCCAGGGTTGTTGTCCAATGCTCAAATCAGGAGAACCATAGTGCTGTATTGTTCCAGATTTAGTCTTAGACTTAGTGTTCTTGTTATTGTTGTTGTTGGTGATGGTGTGTGCCTTCAAGTTGTTTTCAACTTTTGGATACCCTAAGGCAAAGCTACCATTGGATTTTCTTGGAAAGATTTTTTTCAGAGGAGGTTTAGCCTTTGCCTTCCTCTGAGGCTGAGAGAGTGGGACTTACCCAAGGTCTCTTAGTGGGTTTCCATGCTGAGTGGATATTCAAACCCTGATCTGCAAAGTCATAGTCCAGTGCTCAAACCACTACGTCACACTGGCTCTCAAGTCTTAGAACAGATTCACTGAAATCAAAGGTACTGAAATGAATCAGGACTATCTTACAAGTCAGATTAATTTCAATGCGTGAACTCCACATACGACTAAATCTGTATCTAAACCACTGAGCTCTTTTGGGTTGTGTATAAGGTGAGAAAGTAAGAATTTCAATTTTTTTAAAAAAAAAAATATTACTTGGAGATGCTTGATAAAAAAAATTGGTGTTTTGGGGAAGGGATTGTGGAATCACAGCTGGCAATTCTCCTGTTTGAAGAGTAGCTTGTCTTTCTTTTCTTTACTTCTTCGTATTTTATTTTACCATTTCATTTAATTTCACCTCATTTCATTTTTATGTTGCCTTTCTCCCAGAGTGGAACCCAAGGCTGCTCACAAAAGAATCAGTTAAAAAGCTAACAATGTCTAAAATTCATCATGTTAAAACAGTATAAAATCATTGAAAAAGTATACAATGTTAAACACATACACACACACGAATAAGAAATTTCCCTGCTGAGGCCATTTCCACACTAACCTGTTGTAGTGCAATGATTCCACTTTCAACATCCTCTGGAATCCTGGGGTTTGCAGTTTCGGGAGGAGCCAGCAAGTTGAAAGTGGAGTCATAGCACTATAACAGGCTAGTGCGGAAATGGCCTTACACATTAAATGCCTGTTTAAACAAAAAGGTCTTTGCCTGCTAGTGAAAGAAGAGCAGGAGGGGGCCATCCTAGCCTCCTATGGAAGGGCATTCCAGAGGGTGGGAGCAGCCACTGAGAAGACTTTCTCTTGTGTCCTTACCAAATGAGACTGTGATGGTAGAAGGACTGAGGCCATTTCCACACTACACTGCTATAGTGCTATTATTCCACCTTCAACATCCTGTGGAATCCTGGGGTTTGTAGTTTAGGGAGGGGCCTTTAGAATTCTCAGCCAGAGAGCTCTTTGGCCTCAGTAAACTACAAACCCCAGAATTCCACAGATGTTGAAAGTGGAATTATAGCACTATAACAGTGTAGTATGGACATGGGCTGAGACAAAGCCTTCTTCTGTAGATTTTAAGACTCTGGCAGGTTCATATAGAAATATATGTGTTTTTGTTTTCAGTCTGTCCTTAAACAGCAACAGATCTGAAAACTAAACCAAAAAGAGAACATCTAGGACCAGGAGCATCTCAAATCTTCAGCTGAAATTTCTTGAGTGGCATTTATTTCTACTGATAGTTTCGCATTCTCAGGGTTTGTTATTGTATGTTCAGTGTGTCTATTCATAAAAGTTGACTTCTGAAAGCATATAATGTCCATAGTTGCAAAATCTTTACTGCATTTCATTTATATGGTTAGCCCAAGTAGACCTTATCTGCTTTAGAAGGTCCTCTGCCCAGCAGAAATGACAAACTTAAGGTTAGTTTCCCACACTGTATTCTGAAACTATTTGTCGTACTCCCAGCTCTGGCAGATGAAGATACTCCAGATAAGACCTCTGACCTCTCCCCCATGAGATTCTCCTTCAACCTTCAAATTTCTAACACTGCAATAACTTACAGTTTCAACTGTACAGTTTAAAAATACAGTCTAGGCATCCACAGAAAAGCGGCAGCCAAAGGAACGTGAACACAGCAAATATATGATTGATTTCCAATGTCTCACTCTCTGGAATGCTAGAAATTTGGAGAGTGAAGGAACATTTGGTGGGAGGGAAATAATTTTTATTTGAGGGCCAGTGCCCTTAATTGGCCTCCTTCCCATAGTTATGTCTCAAGGAACAGCAATGCTCACATAATCAAAGTGAGCAAAGATCTGTTCCTTTCAGCCTGACCTGGAAACCTTTGAACAAGGTGGTGATGGTATTAACATTTCAAGGTTTAGCCATCATGGCTTCCTTCCTCTGAAGAATTCTGGGAATCATAACTGGTGTGAAATCTCTAGCTAGGACCATCCTCACCACTGGATCAGGGGTAGGCAAAATATGACCGGAGGCTACCGAAATGCCTGGTTTTCCCAGGCATTTGGGTAGCCATCACTCTAGATTTGGCCCCAAAAGGATAACTTGTCTTTCTCTGGAGTTCTGAGAGTCATGGTCAACACTGAATAGCCCTTTTCCACTGTCAAAAATCCTTAGATAATCTGTTTTTCAAAATAAGAAGTGGATTTCCAGCCACTTCAATTTTTTCCCTTGGGGGGAGGAGCTTTTTTTTTGTTTTTTGCAACCCATGTTGCCTCTGGAAGGTCCTGGGAGCTAGAAATTGACCTCTGTACCCATCACAGTTACCCACCCCAGTGTTAGGCAGGGTAAGACAGTCACATTAGCCAGAAGCTTCTGGGAGAAGCCCTGTCAGCCCCCAGGGCATTGGTTTTGCTCTCCCAGCCAATTCCTTTTGTTTAAGGACAGAGATATGAAAACTTGTTCTCCATCCTTTAAACCAGCTTACTTCCCTCAGGCGTGGTGAAAGGTGCTCCCCTGCCACAGCCTCCAAATCAACTGCCAGTCTAGTGAAACTGAGATGGAAGGGAATCATCTTAGACTAGGGATGTAAATATTTGCTGCTTTTCTTCTTGAAGGGAGCAATAAGTAATTTTAGCAGTTTTCTTCTCACTTTTTGAAGTAAGGATCTTTTTCTGTGCAAAATTTGCAAATGGTTTGGAGGAGGAGAAAACAGCAATTTGTTATCCCAAAATGTAGGTGCCACAAGGGCCACCCTGTGATGCCAGTACCTTTGTGCAAAAGTGGGGAATGAATTAGCTCAAAGAGGAGGCTTGTGGTGGGGGGGTAACTTAACGAGATCTATCTTTCCTATCAATGTTTAGGGGCTCACGCAGGAAAAGAACCAGCCAAAGATTCAAAAGTAAGCTAAAAATGTGTTTTTATTGAGGGGCATCCACTCATGCATGCACACAAAATACAAACAGTCAAACATTCACACAAGAGCTAGCTGAAGGATAAAGGGAGGAAAAAATTATAGATAGAGAGGTTGAGGGTTTTGGGGGGAATTTATAATTACCAGTCCAGAAGAGTAGTGAAGAAGAAGAAATTTATTTTGGCTTAGGTAGGACCTAAGGACAGTTCTCATTCAGGATCCAGATGGACAGCGTGACAGGTAGACCTTCGAGAGACTGCACTGGGCATCCTGAAATCAGGAGTATTTGTAAAAATAGCCAGCAGCATTGGAAGATATGTGCAGTTTCAGGTGTGGGACAAAGGGAGTTGCAACACAGACAGTGGACTATCAACCCACTAATGTTTGCAGTGTTGGATGCCATGATGACTATTGTAATAGCTCTGTCTTGTGGGTGTTATGAGGCAAGAGGAAGGAGTCCAGGTGCACAGGGGATGGGCATCTGTCAATCGGTGTCCTGGTGGGCTTTTCCCAATTGTGTTCCCTGGAAGGACATTAAGCATCTACTTAAGCCAATCGTCCACAGGAACAAGAACTACTGCTGAGCAAACGACCTAATCTTACCTAGAGAGTGTTTACGTTGACTAGCCTCTCTTTCTCACATTTACAGTCAGATTTCTTCCTTCACTCGGTTTGACCTCTCAGTCACCTCTCAGGCTTGAATCTGATTTTAATGCCAATTAAAGTGTGCTGCCAATTAAATATGATGCCAATTAGATATGGTACCCATCCAAACCATACTGATGTCCGGGACCCCCAAAGCAGGGCCTCACAAATTTTATGCAACAGACAGCATTTTCTGTGCAGGAAGTATAATTTTTGAATAGACATTATTGTCCAACCAGAAAATGGTGTTTTCTTCACGGAAAATGCTATTTTCTGCACAAAGCCACACAGAATTTTTTCGTAGAAGAAGTCCCAAACTGTGAGGCTTCTCATCAGCCCAGATTTCTTCTTTCATCATTTCTCAGAACTCAGGAAGCATGTTTTCCACCATTTCTAAAAATATTTTCAAATATTCTTCCCATCCTTATATCTTCGGTGGCTGGCACTGAGGGAGATCTCAAGACTTTCCTCACAAAATCATAACATTCAGGTTTCTTGAGGAAAGAAAATGTATTCTCAGATCCAAGGCCAAATTAAGCTAGTTGTGGGCCTGGAAGAATTCTACAAATAGGACTCCCTTTCTACACTTGAGTGGGTTCTTCTAGGACCAGTGGCACAGGAATTAATCAATGAATAAATAAAATATAGAGCAAAGCAGAAGGCAGCACAATAATCTTTGTGTTTGAACCCATTTTCAGTCAAACTAATCACCCAATCCCCCTGCAGGTTTACTCAGTTAACTCAAGTCATGCACAAAAGGTAGATGATAACAGAAGGATTGGGAAATTCATTGAGCGAATGGGGCAGAAGAGGAAGCAAACTAAAACTTTTCTCCTCCTTCATCCCTGGGCCCCTAGCTAGTGGGGAAGCTAGGGCAGTCACCCCAATTGAACCACTGATAATCTGGCCAGTCTCTGTATGTGGTGTGTTGCTATTTCCTGTACCAGTTTGTTGCCTTCATAATTCACACACCCCCTCGAAAAAAAAAGTAAGCCAAGGGAAAGGGATGGAATTTTAAACATTATCGCAAGTAATTTCAAACGTGTGTCTTCGTGTCCTGTAGCATAGTTTTTTCAACCACAAATCTATTGTTGAAGTCTGTTCCTTCCATTAAAACAAAGTTCTATTTTAAAAGAACCATTTAGGTTTTATTCAGACTGCTTTTATAGGATCTTTTTCCCCTCAAAGGCAGTTGTTTCCATTGAAACTGTCACTGTCACTATTGCTGGATAGTTTCATGGCTTAGATTTATATTGCAGAAGTTCTTTCTGGTTTCTTCAAGGCACTTTTCCAAATTCTTATTTATAAGATGCTTATGATGCCATGAATATTCCTTACACACACATATAAAAATAGCCAGCCTAGAACAAATCAGAAGGAAATGAAATCAGGGTTGCTTTACTATGGTTGGATCTATATATTTGTAGGCTTTTAAGAAGAAAACTCTTTTTTTACCCCCCAAATTTTGCTTCATCTTACATTGGAGATCCTCGTAGGGAAGAGGAATCATAGGCCATTTCCACCCTATACTGTTATAGTGCCACTTTTCCACTTTCAACATCCTATGGAATCCTGTGGTTATTAGTTTATGGAGAAGCATTTAGAATTTTCAGCCAGGGAGCTGTCTGGCCTCAGCAAACTACAAACCACAGAATTCCACAGGATGATGCAAGTGGAATAATAGCACTATAACAGTGTAGTGTGGAAATGGCCACAGATTCCTGAACTTGGAAAGAATTAAAAGGATCATAGAATCATATAGCTGAAAATAGCACAAGGGCCATCTAATTCAGCTTTCTGCTATTCAGGAATACATAGCCAAAGCACTCCCAAGATATGTCCATCCAACCTCCATTTAAAGACCACAAAAAAAAAGAGACTCCACAACCTTCTGAGGCAGACTATTGCATTGTCAAACAGCTCTTAGCACCAAGAATTTCGTCCTAATGCTTAGGTTGGTTCTCTTTTCTTGCAATTTCAACCCATTGGTTTGTGCTTTTGGTCTCTAGAACAGCAGAAAATAAGTTTGCTCCATCTTTTACCTGACATCTTTTCAAATATTTAAAGATGGTTGCCCTGTCACCTCTCAGTCATTTCTTCTCCAGGCTAAATACACTCTGTTACCTAAGCTGTTCCTCACAAGGTTTAGTTTCCAGACCTTGATCATATTAATTGCCTTACTCTGGACACATTCCAGTTTGTCAATATCCTTCTTGAACTGTGGTGCCCAGAACTGGACACAGGATTCCAGTTGTCAGTGTGCATGGCTCCTGTCATATGATATTTTCTGGGTGCGTATTAGAATAGATTGGGTAGCCAGCATAGGCATTCCTAGATTTGCTGTATCTGCACTACAAAGTATTGAACGCCAATTATTGATTGCAACATTGTATCTGTTTGAAGATTGCTTGTGTATTCCAGTGTATCGCATGATTAATTGTTTTATTGCCCATTGTAACAATGTATCCGGTAGAGAAGGAGAAGATGAGACCAGGGAAAAATGAAAGCACCAAACAGTCCCGTGAGAACTTGAAGGGTTCAGAAATAAGGGAAAGGAAACGTGTTGTACCCTCATGGATGAAAAAAAGGTAAGAAACCAAGTGTCTGGAAAATGTCTAAGGATATGGGGTGATGTTAAATTTATGATCTTCTCTAGTCACAGCTTTGTGCCTCTAAATTTGTTTGAAAAGGTATAAATCCTGTAACTACAATGTATGCTTCAGTCCCAGCATCTTTGGATGAAGTGTGCTGTATTGCTTGCTTTGCTACAGATAAACACTTCTGTCTACCTCCGAGTGAAGTTTGTCGAGTGTAAGTTATCCAGGGCATGAGGTCTGACCAAGGCAGAATAGAGTGGTACTATTACTTTCCTTTGTTACTCTGTTTCTGGGGGTCCCTTGGAGGACACCTCAATATGTTTCACATAAGGAAGAGTGGAGAACTTAAAGGAGCACAAGTGGTGGCAATACGAGAGGCAGGGTAACCTAGCAGGGTCTTTTTACCCAGTTTTTAAGGGGTCAGGCCAAGCCAAAAACCAATCAAAGCTATCAAATAAATGATTTTATTGAATGAAAATGTTCTCACACACCAGCGCAATCACTCACACTCACACAAGACCTATTAAGAAACAAAAGAGTGGAAAAATTGGATAGGGGATTTAAAGAGGAATTGTAGATGGGGTGATACTGTACCTCTCCTGAAGTCCTTGGTCTGTGAAGCAGCATGCAAAGCAGAATTCAGCAAAGAAACAGCTGAGGGGATTACTCAACTAACAGAGAAACGGTCTGCTAGTGTAGCAAGGAGTTATCCAAAGAAATTCTCAAAAACTAGGACTACTTGTAGGGGAAAATGCACCTCAAGGGCAAATCCTCTTCCAGGGAGAACAATAGGCACTGCAAAGGAAAGGAAGCTCCACAATGGCAACTCGTTTCGCATGATGGTTTTATGATGTGTTGCCAATGTTTCAAGATCTTCAGTTGCAAGGGGTTGTAGTGTAAATTTATGTAGATGGTCCTTGACTTGGATGATTTCTCCAGAATCATAAGTGCTCAACTTGGGGAAAACACGCTAATTTCCTCAAGTTGGCTCCTCTGTGGCTGAGGACCCTTTGTTTACTGTGAGTTTGCACAGCTTGAGGACTCCTTGGGCTACGTGACTGGCAATTTTACTGGCCTGACCTAGTTCTCAGTCAATCGACCATTGCTGCCTACGTGCTCATCTGGGCAACCTCTCTGGCATGATGAACTATATTTGATATTAAAAATTGTAGACCCCAGGATAGGGTGTACCAGTGGGATAACACCTTCATCTACAATCTAGAATTGCATTGGCCTTTTTAGCTACTGCATCAATTCATACCGAGATCCCTAGCTCCTTTTCACAGGCACAGTTGCCAAGTCGCTCATCTTATATGTATGCATTTCATTTTTCCTCTCTAAATATAGCACCTTCACTTTATCTCTGTTAAAATTCATGTTGATAATTTTGGCCCAGCTCTTCAATGTGTTAGGTCATAGTGAATTCTCAGCCTGTCCTCATGGGTATTAACTATCCCTCCTGATATGGTGTCATCTGCAAAGTTTATAAGATCACCTAATCAAGCCGGTTTCCAGTGCAGGGATCCCTCCAAAGCATCCCTGAGAAATGGCTGTCCATTCCTTGTTTAAAAAAAAGAAAAAGAAAAGAAAAACATTGAAGGAAAGTCCACCACCGAGACTATCTATTCCACTGAAAAATATCTTGGACTATCCAAAAGTTCTTTCTAATGTTATGTCAGTTCTTGTAATCACTGATTCACATCTTATTCTCTGAAGCAACTCTCCCAAAGATGGAGCTGGAAGTTATGGAATACAGTGACATGAAATCCTTTCTTTTCATCTCTCCTTCACTACCTTTTGAGTTGCATTTCAAAGCTGTGAGCTCTGTGGGTCACCAGAGAGAACTGGGTCCAAGACAGCTTGTTCTCTGTGGCAAAGAATAAGATGGCATCTCCCTCATTCCATTGCCAAAGGGCAGCTGGACCTGGTTGGACATTTCTTCCACACTGTGGATTGGACGCCTGAGGTAGAGGATAGTGCAAAGGGGCACAGGATAGGCTGCATGACACACCACTGTGTTCCTGAACATTTGTTGCATATAAAATGCTTCAAAATTGGAAAGCAGGAACTGACATGACTGACATTTTGAGAAAAAAACCAAAAGGGGAGTAAAGGGTAAAAGTACTATCCACTACATAAAAGTCAAAGTTCGTCCGTTTGTGAATTTGTCTGTTGTCTGTGTCAGAAGGCAAAGACCTCATATGATTGGCTGACTGTGAAGATTCTGTGGAATCCTGGGGTTGGCAGTTCAGGGAGGGGCCTTTAGAATTCTCAGCCAGAGATCTCAGGCCGGTTGCTATGTAGATGGGGCCTAGCAGCAAGAAGGAGGGTAGTGTATTCAGGAAACCAACCTCTGTATGTTAACAACTCTGAATACAGATTGGATTGAGGAATATGGGGAAAAGTTACAAGTACTGGACAAGACAGGTTGAGGAATTAGAGACACAGGATCTCAAATCTGTGTATTTCAACCACATCTAATTCCTGAGGTAAGGTAAGGTAATTCCTAAGGTATTTCTAACAAGTGTTACCTATGAGAAAATAAAATCCTGGGCAACGCCAGGTAGATACGCTAGTAGTGTATAAGTATAAATGCTTAAATTGCTAATGGTTGTATAAAGAGTTATAAAATGAAATAAAGGGGTTTTTTTTTACAAAAATGAATAAATTCAACATCCTTCTTAAAAATGCTTTGCATTTTAAAATAAGGAGTTGTAAAATAATATATACACATACATGTTTACATGCATACATATACATACAGTGGGCCCACAGTATCCATGAGCTTACCATCTGTGAATTCAGCCTACTGCAAGATCAGAAATAAAAATAAAAATTCAAATATTTTAAAAAATTGCAAAATACATTAGTGTAATTTTTTAAAAAATCAAAATAATCTCTCCCCTGCCCCGCCTGCTGGCCTTGTGAGAGGACCATGGCAGAAGCTGTTCTGTGGCTGAGAGTGAAGAAACCACTGAGGAGTAGCTGGGGAGAGAGCAAGAGCCAGGAAAGGAGGGAATTGTTTGTAGGGGTTGGTGAGGGGAGGCTGGGGCTTGTGTCAGCATGCAACAGTTGTGTGTATATGCTTGAGAGTGGAACAGAGGGTGGAAGATAGAGGGTGGTAGAGCTTCCTTTTTGGGGGGTTCTTTAAACAGAGATTGGATGATCATCTTTCTGAAATGCTCTAACTAGTCTAGCCAATCCTACTGCAGTTCGATATGTCTCCGTACAACAGGCAAGGTAAACAGCAGCTGTCTCCAGCATATGAAAGAAGCATTGATCTGTAAGTCTGGCCACTAAAATGGAAAGCACAAGAAAAGGATAGGCTGGTGAAAGAAAAAAAATCATCTTTGCATATGTTTTGGAAGAAGATTTCAAGTGGTCTCTAGATGGTTCAAAATATTTTTGTTTATTTAAACAAGACTTGCCTTATCTGGGGTATTCCATTTCACGTGTGCATACTGTTAATTTTGGATGAAAGATTTGCTGAAACATGTTGAACTGTTATGTATCTGTGTGGTGTAAGAATCTATGCCTATTCTTTCCATATTATTTCTATCTATGGTACCAAATTTTCTGTTATAGAAATAATGCTACTTTGTTAACTGAGGTATACATGTATTACATTTTACAATGCTTTACGTAATGGTTGGCACCGTTAGCATTTATACTTACATCTTGAGGAGAAGGTCAGGAGCTGCAAATCACACAGAATCCTTTGTTGTCTTAAGAGCTGCAATTAAACTGTTCGATCCACAGTTTGGCATCTCCTGATATAAATTTTGTAAAGGTCCATCTGCAGCCTATGTTCTGAACATTTTTGTTGTTAAAGCAGGTGTGGGAATCATGCAATCCTCTGGATGGTGTTTGATTGCCACTCCCAGTGTTCTTCACCTTTGGTTATGCTGCCTAACAGTGTGGGAAGCTGCAATCTGACAACTACTATAGCGTCATAAGAGTCCTACTTTTGTCTTAGAAGGCAACTCTTATTTGAAGCATTCACTGCAATACACCTTCTGCTTTTAAAAGCAATCATCTTGCTTACTTAAACACACAGACACACACCTTCCCAAGTCTGAGCTCATTTCATGCAACAATAAACCTGGTTTTAGGATCAAAACAAGCACTATACTGCAGCATGACATAAATTATCATAGATTAAATAGCTTTAGACTTGACAGACTGCAAAGTATCTAAGTCTTTCAAGCATAAAAGCAGAGGAACAATGTACCCATCATAACATGTAAACCTCTCGACCAAGATTGTCTGTGTGGGATTCAAGGAGATGCATGAGAATTAAAACACTGGCAAATGGTGAAGGTTCAACTCCAAGTTAATTTTTGCTCCTCTGATGTTTGTCACTGGACTTGTTTTACCCCTCATTTATCTCTCAAGACTCTGTATTCATCATTATAATTGCATTTGTAAAGTGAGGCAGTGCCCTACAAGCATTAATGCCCTGATGGCACAGGTATAATTAATGGCCCAACAGTAGGCAGAAGGGCAGGAATACACATTCCACAGCCATAAAGATGGTAGATTCACAGTTATGGAATGTGTCTAGTGAAGAGCAACACAGATGGTAAAGGCTTTAGAAACAAAGCCCTAAGAAGAACCACTCAGGGAGCTGAACCTGTTTAGCCTGGAGAAGAGAAGACAAAACCATGATGTATGACAGCCATCAATAAATATTTGAAAGAATCTCATTAAAAGATGGAGTGAGCTTATTTTCTGCAGTTCCAGAGATTATATCCTGTCTCAGTCTGGGCAGCAAGCCAAAGTAGGTGGCTGCACAGTTGATAACTAGGAGATAACATGGGCAAAATAGCAAACACAGAAACAGCTCAAAACCAATCACTTGCTTTTACTCAATAAGCAAATATCAAGGCATAAACAGTGTCCAACAGAATCCAAAGACAAAGCAAATAATTCCAGAGTTCACAATCGAAGAAAGGTCAGAAAAGCTCTGACAACTTCTGGAGGGGAACGGCTGTGTTTATATAGGTCAGCAGCTTAATGCGGCTGCTGCCTAACTAATTGCTGCCTTTTACAAATCCTTTGAGACCAGCGCAAGTTCTCTCTTTGCTGTCTACGCTCGGTAGAGGTAGGTATAGGTAAGCTGTCTTTTTTATCTGAAGGGGCAGGACTGTTTGCTGAAGCTGGCCCTACATCCTGTTCCCTCTCTGGGATTTGTGGTTCTGTAATCTCCTCCTGTTCAGCCAGTCCTGGAATATCCACTGTTTCAGTCTTTGAGTCAGAGTCCACTTCCATGTTCTGAAAACAGGGCATGAAGATTAGGACATGAATCAATGGATTCAAATTAACAAGAAAAAAGACTCTATTCAAACATGATGAACAACTTCCTGACAGTATGAGCTGCCTGAGAGTGGAACAGGCTGCCTTGAAGGGTTGTTGAGTCTCCTTCTTTGGAGGTCTTTAAACAGAGATTGGATGGCCATCTTTCTTGAATGTTTTAACTGTACATATCTGCATATCAGAAGATTGGACTCGATGATCCTTGTGGTTCCTTCTAACTCTATGATTCTATTTGGCAATGCATGTAGAAATGGCAATCAGTTTTTACATTTTAGACAGTCATAAGTTTTCAAAAGTAGGTCTCAAGCTAAGAAGTCTGCTTCCTAAATTACCTTGACATGACAGTGACCTTTTTGCTTTTGTGATTACAAGCCTGGACTAACTGGTCTTTACTCAAAAATCTGTGTTGCATAGGCTAGAGAAATTGCAAAGGAAGAAGTATGAATCAGTAGGGGCTTGTGGCTCCCTTGTTAGTGGCATAGCAAATAAATTTTGGGATTTTAGCCCACACTTTCGAGAAGCTATCCAAAATACATTATGTAGATAGAGTTCAGCACTTTGGATAGCTCCTGAAGAGTGTGGATTGATACCTGAAATAAATTTATCCTTTCAGAGACATGGAAGCCAACAGCAGCCATTGGAATGAATGTAGTAATCTATATAACACCAAATTAGGAGAGGTAGCTAATATCCCAGAGGACAGGATCAGAATTCAAATAAACTTAACAGATTGGCGAGCTGGGCTAAAATTAACAAAATGAATTTCAAAAGGGAGAAGCGTAAGGTACTCAGGAAGAACAAAAATGAAATGCACAGATATAGGCTGGGTGATACCTGGCTTGACCACAGTATATGTCAAAGGGTTCTAGGAGTCTTAGCAAAGCCACAGGTTGAACAGGAGTCAACAGAATGATGTAGCAGCTAAAAAAAACAATGTGATTCTAGGCTGCATCAATAGTGTCCAAGTCAAGCAAAGTAATAGTACCACTTCTATTCTGCTTTGGTTAGACCCCACCAGGAATACCTTGTCCAATTCTTGGCACCACAGTTCAGGAAGGTTATTGACAAGCTAGAAGGTGTCCAGAGGAGGGCAACCAAAATGGTAAATGGTATGGAAACTGTGCTCTGTGAGGAGTGACTTAGGGAGCTGGGTATGTTTAGCCTGGAGAAGAGAAGATTAAGATAGCTATGTTTAAATATTTGAGGGAATGTCATATGAAGGATGGAGCAAACTTGTTTTCTGCTGCTCCCGGGACTAGGACATGGAGCAATGGCTTCAAACTTCAGGAAAAGAGACTCCACATAAACATTAGGAAGAATTTCCTGACAGTAAGAGCAGTTCAACAGTGGAATATACTTCCTCAGAGTGTGGTCGAATCTCCTTCTTTGGAGGCTTTTAAGCAAAGGCCGGATGGCTATCTATCAGGAATGCTTCGATGGCTGTATTCCTGCATGGCAGGGGGTTGGACTCAATGGCCCTTGTGGTCTCTTCTAACTCTAGGTTCTATGATTCTAAGTTGTTGACCCTGCTGGGAGGAGAAGCAAGTTGGATAACTCCTTCAAAAATCAGGATGGAAAAGCAAACAGTGTTGGGATAAAAATTGGATGGCAGAATCTTTCTTATTTGATTTTTTAGGGGGAAAGTAAAGGGAAATATAATGGGCAAACAAATGAAACAGCCTGCTGGGATAATTGGGGCCTCTTGATCGAAAACGTCAAAGGTGAAAAGGAGTACCAAGAAGTGAGAGAAATTATTGATAAAATATTCCACATTTTGGGTAGTGGTTACTAAAATATCTCTTCAAGTTATTTTAAGGTGGGGATTGAGGGAGGGTGGGAAGGGGGATTGTTACAATTATAGAAAAATATTGTCATGTGTTATTATACTGTAAGTTCTATGATGGTATTGAATTTAAAATCAATAAACAAATTTTAAAAAAAGAATCAGACTAAAACCCAGAACAGATTCCTTTCCTCACTGGCATGGAAGCCATCAGCTACCTGTACACCTGGATACAACACATTCAGTGTAGAGAGTCTCCATGTCAGTGTCACAATGAATCTTCTCCAGGATTTAGTTTGAACTTTAAAGGAGCTCTCCAATGTATGCAACCCTATCCCCAAAAGAGGATCTGCATCATGGATAGTTCTGTTAAAATTCAGTCTAAAACTGAGACCAAATTCATCAATCGACTATATGAAAACCACCTGCCTCCACTTCCTGGCACCAGGTGTGCTTGGTGACCATCTCCTGCACACACACCCAGGCTGGATGCGTACTCTGGAGTCATTCAGCATTGAAAAAGAACATCTGTAAACTGAGTGTCTATGCATCAATCCTAGAATGCTGGGTTATGTTTCATCTGGGATGCTATTGTGTTTCCTTCTGCAACAGCCCATTTGCTAGAGACAGTAGGCTCCCCTCTTGCAGCAGCAATCTCTCTCCATCCTCTCAATGTGATTACAGTCCATTTCATTCCATAATAGGTTTCTTTTATTATTCCCTGAGGCATGCAAATCAAATTTTACTCAGTACCAAAATCTTTGTTCTACAATGAATGTTGGCTTCAAGTGCAATGAAGGGGGGAAAAAAAGGCTCTGCTATTGAATGCGACCCATGTTAATAACACTCCTCTGTCTCTCTCTCTCCTCCACATCATTTGAAAGTAAACATCTGTCCAAGTTTATTTGCTTCAGTAAAAAAAAAAGTGAGAGAGAAGGAGAAGAAGGCAGGAGTTCATCTTCAGGGAAAGAGCATGATAAAGGCAAGACTGATTACCCCACAATTATAACTTTCCCTGTCTAAATGTTTAATTAGATCCAATGCTGCAGAGACAGGAAATTAGTTCAGCATCCATCTGTCCTGGGGTTTCGATATGGCAAATAGGAGGGGCTGCCTCAGCAAAGTGGATTAAAGTCACAACTTTTTAAGAAAGTTGGAACCATGTGCTTTACCTCAGGGCAAAAAACCTAGATCAGCTGCTGGTCAGCACATCTGGCCAATGGTTTCTTCTAGAAAGGTGATCAGCAACTGGTGGCCAGTAAGGTTTTTCACCGCGCATGGACACAGCCCTGTTTGGCCCACTGCACGTGCCTCTTCAGCAAGTATGGTGAGGTGTCTCACTGGCTACGTCCTCCGTTGCTGGTTACAAGCAGATGAGGAAATTAGTAGGAAAACCACAAGTGTTCTACTTCTTCCTTTGTTTTAAATAACAGAATTCCTAAAATTATATCTGACACTGGAGTACAAGCCCTTTGCAGCAGTATTCAGTTCCATCACTCGTTGGCTTCTCTATCTCCGCTCCACCCTTTAAATGAGCAATGTAATAATAAGAAACTACCAAAAAGAGCCACCTTGCTATCATCATAGCTGTTATTGTTGTTGTTGTATGCCTTCGAGTCATTTCTGACCTACAGCGTCCCTAAGGCATAGAATCATAGAGTTCAAAGAGGCCACGGTGGCCATTGACTCCAAACCCCTGCTATGTAGGAACGCCCACTCAAAGCACCCCCAGCAAATGGCCATCTAGCCTCTGTTTAAAAACCTCCAAAGAAGGTGACTTCACCACACTCTGGGGCAGAATATTCCACTGTCAAATGGCTCTTACTATCAGGAAGTTCTTCCTGATGTTTAGGTGAAATCTCTTTTCCTGCAGTTTGAATCCATTGCTCTGTGTCCTAGTCTCCACAGGAGCAGAAAACAAACTTGCTCCATCTTGACATCCCTTCAAATATTTAAACAACCTTTGCCTTCCTCTGAGACTGAGAGAGTGTGACTTACTCGAGGTCACCCAGTGTATTTCCATGGCTGAGTGAGGATTAGACATTGTCTGATGTTTTACGGATGCACACAGTCTCTTTTCACTTGCTTCTGTGTATGATGAAAACACTGTATGCAAACAACCTTGATAAAACCAATCAAACAGACAGTTAAGCCACTTTGAGTCCCAGTCTTAGGGAAAAGGCAGAATATAAAAAAAGTTAATAATTGTGGCCAATATTCTGTGTCATCTACTTACCTAAGTAACTTCTTCTGGCCTGACCTCTCCCCTAAACCTGATACAAATGTCATTCAGCCATATTCCAATCTCTAGCAGAATGGAACATGGATGAATGATGTTTCTGTCGGATTTGTTGGGGGTGGGCAGGCCAGGAGAGGTTACTTAGTTAAGTATACTCAGCTAAGTAGCCAATACAAAATGCTGGCCAATATTAACAATAATATCAAGACTGGTTTTTGCACTGTGTTATCAATGAACAAAAGTGGACACCTTTGGAAGAGATTCCTTCAAAAATTTCATCAGAGGATCCTCTTCACCAGAGACATTCAAACAGAGGCTGGATGCCATCACTGAGTTTGTACATCAAAAAGATGGAGCATAACTTTAGGCTCACTGGGTTATGTGGCAGCTGTGTAATGCCATGCTGTTGACCAATTGTGACAACCAAATGTGAATGTTCATTGCATGAGCAATGCACATCCATATGGAATACATATCCACATCAGTGCTCAAAGATACACAATGTGCATGTGCATCAACGGACAAGGTGCAACCATGCACAATTGCATAACAGTCAGAACTCTGCTTCTATAACCTTGGACTGAATGTGGATGCTCCACTTCCATTAGGGAACTTACACATGTATAAGACCAAGATTCTAGCCTACCTCTCAGGGACACTTCACCAGCAGATTCCTCCACCGGCAAGGTGTTGCAGCAAATGACCTTCAGGGTACCATCCAGTTCTATGATTCTGTAGATCAGTTGGTTTTGCCACTTGATCTAGGACTCATAGGGCCTTTCCACACTACACTGTTATAGTGCTATTATTCCACTTTGAACATCCCGTGGAATTCTGGGATTTGTAGTTTACTGAGGCCAAAGAGGTCTCTGGCTGAGAATTCTAAAGGCCCTTCCCTAAACTGCAAACCCCAGCATTCAATAGGATGTTGAAAGTGGAATAATAGCACTATAATAATTTAATGCATAAAAGGCCATAGAGTCAAACTCCTGTGAAGCTTTGATTAGCACAGATGGTAAGAACTGCTCCCATCGCACTTCAGGGAAACTGATGTTTGCTTTTATCTTAGATGCTACACTCATAGTAGTTCTTTGGGTACATAGGTTTTTTCACAACAATATATTCTAAATCAGGGACGGGGAACATGTGGGCTTCCAGATGTTGCTGGGTAGTAATTTCCAGTATCCCCCAATATTGGCAATTTTAGCTAGGACTGATAACATTGTATTCTGATGAGAAATGGAAGGCCACGGCTACTCATCCTTATCTTTTCCATTTATATAGATCATGGATTGGAAAAGTTACTTTTTGTGCTATAGCTCTCAGAATTCCCCAGCTCACTGCCACATTCTGGAAGTCACAGTCTAAAAAAGTAACTTTTCCAGGCTCTGAAGCAGAAACTATCTGTCTCTCTATCTATCATCTATCTATCCATCTATTTATTGGAGAAAGTCCATTGTATGTGTCTGTATTTTCAGAGCACCAGGGTCGAGAGTATTTGTTGGTATACCATAATGGTTTTCAAATTGTGCATCAAGATATCCTGCAATTCCTATCCAACTTATCCGTACTGGTATTACTGTTTCCATTAGTATCAGATAGCAATTTTATGTTAGTTATCTTCTCCCCTGCTCCCCCCCCCCCAAACACCATGAAAAGATTTTAGGATGTGCTCTCAGTTCTTGTACAGGACCGAAATTAAAATTAATTTTTTCTAACTTTCATGTGTCAGGATCAATTTGCACTATTTGACTTCTGGGAGAGGGCAATATGTTCATAGCGGAGCTTACCTTTGATAGCAATGGTAGTGTTTTCTGCTACTATTTCCTGAAATGTAACAGTATGAATCACATTGCTGGAGTCCAGCTGCCATTTTACTTCCACAGAAAGCCCTTTGTTACCCTGTGAACTGGGGGTCCCAGGAGGGACACCAAAATGTGCTCAACTAAAGGTGGGGAAAATTAGCTCAGAGCACGGCTTAGCGTTACGAGAGGCAGGGTAACGTAGCGAGATTTTGAACCCTATGTCTACGGTATCAGGTCGAGTCAAGGAGAACACAGAAGTTGAAATAATAAATGATGTTTATTAAATACAAGCAAAACAGTGTATGCGACACACTCATACAAGATAACTAAAGAAAATAAAGATTGGAGTGGTATAGAGGGATTTTTAGAGGAATTGCTGGTTTGGGTGATACTTCATCTGTCCTGAAGCCCGGAAAAATGGAGAGCGAGGCTGGGGTGCGATGTAGCTCAGCACGTGGAGCTGAGAGGAGGCTTGCCAAGCAAAGCGGCAGCAAGGCGGGATGAAACTTGGGAGCGATCCGAGGAAGGTCTCGGAATCAAGGGTTTTTATAAGTAGAATTGTGACTGCAGCCTATGCCGTACTTGGGGGAAAACAATAGGTTTGGAGTTGGAGACAAAGCCTCCGAAAGGTCAGAATCTGAATGATTGAGTTATCGTAGTGGTTCTCAATAGAGTAGCCAGTATGCAGACGCAGAGTACTTGGGTATTGTATAGCTTACCCGTCAAGCTGCCATCGTGGGGCAGAGGCTCTTTTGCAAGCAGCGTGCATACCTAATTAGAGTACTTGCCTGGAGGTCTCCTAAAGCAGTGAGTCAGCTATTTCCGGCCTGCCTGTATCGTAGTTTGAATATTACGGCTATTAACGGACGAGCTTGTTTACGTGCTTATCCGGTGGCCTCGCAAGCCCGTGGAAAGGAATAGAGAAGTGCAGCCGAATTGTGATATCAAGGGATATCTTTTAACATCCCCAAAGCTCGGACTAGCCAGGGCAGTAACACCTTGACAGAGAGATGGATGTATTAGAAACTTTCTGCCTGACATTTCATGTCCAGGTGAAGGAATAATTTTGGAATGGAAGAGTCCCAGAAGTCCTCACCTACAGTCTGAAGTTATATACTGTAAGGGAAACCTGCCTCCATCCCTATTTGAGTTCAAGAATGGAAGCATTAGTGAATCGAAGACAGCACTTGATCCAGGTGTCCAGCATCTGAGCAATCCTGCACTGATGCAAATATACACTTTACAAATTATAGCAGTTTCAGCATCTTAGCCCAGTAATAGCATATAACAACATATAGCAAATCACAGGTTTTAGAAATCTTTTTGCCAGTTCCTAAACAGTAGTTATTAAATCGTAAGAGAAAATTACAAACTGAGCAGCAGGTGAAAACTATTTCCTTATATTTCAAATTGTTATTGTTAATAGTGAAAAGCACCAGATGGTAATTGGTAAGGTCAAAAAGGTTGTGAAATGTTTAATCTGCTTTCCTTTAAGAGCTTAATAACTTTACAGCTTCTAACATTTTCCCCAGTTGAAGATATTTTTGCTTCAACCTGCCTCTCCCTTACTTTGCCTTATGGTCCCTCTCTGTACTTTCCATGTCACGGTCCAGATGCATGTTGACCACCTAGGCCTTAAGCTTTGCTAGACAGTAGTCAACAGTTTAGGATCTCCATTTAGCTTTAGCAATTCCATAGCTATGGGTATTGCTGGTCTCCTTATTAGCAGCATCAGTCTCCTTCGACTATGCACATCCCTAAGTGTTTATACGACAAAAGGGATCATCATACAAACAAAACAGCCATGCCAATTTTGTTTTTTGTTTTTTTAAAAAAAGATGACTGAGTCCAACATTCTGTTTCACACAGTAGCCAACTACATACTCTGCAACTATCCCAGTTTGGTGGGGACTGTCTTGATTAATGCTCTGTTGTCCCACTTTTTCACCAGCTTTTAAAATGCCCCAGTTTCCCTCTCCTCCTTCCACTTCCCCACTTTGTCTTCAGCTTACTTCAATTGCTGCAAATGGAGTTCAAAGTGCAAAAGAAGTTTGCACTTAGTTAATACAGCGTGGGAGAGGAGATGAGGGGATAGGATCTTTCCCTTCCCTGAAGACTCAGGGAAAAACAGACTGCTGCTCTTTTAACTTGTGTGTTCTGCCTCATTAATAACTTTTGCCAGCCTAATCACATTCTGTTGTTGCTTCGCCACATGTATCCTGCTTTTCATCTGTAAAATGTTGCAGAACATGCAACTAGTCACTTATGGGAAACCCACAAGCTAGACATAAGCATAGTACACCCTCCCTCTCAAGTTCCACAGTGGCAAATACATGGAGGAATACTGGCAGTTACCTGTGGCCCTAGTCCCCATAAAAATTCCCAGTCCCTTTAAAAATTATTCAAGTTGGCAGCCAGCAGTGTGTCTCATGGCATTGTATTCTATAGTTTAACTTCCTTGGATCTGTCCTGAATCTCTCCCTATTCAGCTGAGAGGAAGAAGAGCTTCTTCCAATCTTCTTTTTCCACAAGCCATTATCCTAATGGAAAGATGTCTTTTACTTCTGAAACACAACAAAGTAGACACAGTGTGAAAGGAAAGCAGCAGATGTAGCTGTGCCATCTAGGGCACCCTTCCTATGTTTTGCTAAATGCTGACTGAAAGAAGGTGGCAAATATGACCTTGGTGAAAAGTGTCTCCCTGATTGCTTTGCAAAGACATTACCTGAGCTGTCATTTACAAATCAACCCATGCAAAAAGGTTCTCCATCTGCCTGAAAGAAAGAACAACAGCAAAAAAGCTTGATCCCAGGAAACATGTCAGATGTTCAGTGTGTTGCCTGTTGGACCTCAACTGTGGATTCAGGTTCCATGCAGGAGCTCCTAACCCAACAAGTTTATTTGCAAGCTTCTGTATAGTTCATTGGCAGGATTCTGAGCCTGCAGCAGAGTTTCTTTTGGATGAAAAGAATGAATGAGGTGGGAGTAGGAATAGCACTGCCAGCCCAGGAACATCCGAGTCCCTGAGATTTCAGGTTTAAAACCTGGCACCTAGTGTCATTTCCTGGTGATGTCCGGAGGTGGATCTAGGGTGGGGCACCTGGAGCACATGCCCTGGGTGCAAATGCCGGGGGGGTGCCCTCCTGCCCATTGTCACCCCCCCCATGGCCCTCCTGGCCTGCCGCTGCCTTCCCGCACCTGCCCATCACCCCCCCCCAGGCCTGCCACTGCCTACCCGTGCCTGCCCATCATCCCCTCGTGCCCACTGCTGCCTTCCTGCACCCCCCATCAACCCCTCGGGCCCGTTGCTGCCAACCCACACCTGCTTGTTGCCCCCTCCACACCTGCCCCCACCCTCCACTCACTGCCATGCCCACCACTGCTGCCTCTCCCCCCCACACACACACCTGCCACCACCAGGATCCTTCCTGGCCCATTGCAGTGTCGGCACAGCAGCACCTAGGGGTGCAACTTCCGCGTTGCTCTAGGCACTGCTGGGCCCAGAAACACCACTGGTGATGTCATTAAGCATGGTACATCAACATATCTTCCAACTGACCTATTTTGGCAGGGACAGTTCCAGTGAAACCTCTGCTGTACCGTTTCTTCAGCTGCTTTTAAAATGTCTCAGTTTCTCTCTCCTCCTCCTGCTTTCCCCCTTTATCCTGAGCTTACCACAATTGTTGCAAACTGAGTTAAAAGTGCAAGAGTAGTTTGCACTCATTAACTAAGCGGGAAAGACGAGAGGAGAGGTTGGATTCTTCCCCTTCCTGTTAGACTCAGGCAAAAGCAAACTGCTGCAAGTCTCTTCGCTTCTGAATTTTAATTCCTCAATCACTTTCACCATCTTTACAGTGCACTGGTGTTGTTTGGCCACATCTGTCCCAGTTTTCATCTGTGAAATGTTGAAGGGAATGCACTAAGCATCAGCCACAGTTGCTCAGAGCGTGTAATTCCAATAATAAAATCTTAACACGAATGATAAAATACTTCTCTAGTTAGAATTAGTTTTCCAAGCTCTGCATTGAACCTAGAAACACACACACTTTTCCTGCTGTTTCTAACTCCTTTGCAGACACTGATTTTAAGAAAGCAATGGGGTTGTAATCATACAAAAGAAAGTTTTCCAAGGTCTGCTTTGAACAGGAAAGAGTTGGCAGTAGCTGTGAGGCTCGTATAGAAACAGGAGACAACTATCTCATCCTGGGATTCTAATCCCTCACTCAAAAGGCGGGTGAAGAAGGACCAGGCCCTTAGATTTGGGAACCATAAGTGGGAGAGGATGTGGAGGATGTCCTGTACCTGACGGTCCATGAAACATTAAAGAATTAATTTGTTGTGCCTGGGTACAACACATTCATGGCACCTGAGGACAGTTCTCGAAGAAGAGATGGGACAGAGGTTCTAGACCCTATCCATTTTGTAATGACCCTTTAACTACTCTTTTTAGAAAGCTCCAAGGGCCAATACATGACTACAATGTGAGAACAAGGAGCCAGGAAACGAGCTTGCAACGCTCAACTGTCTTTCTCCCATAATTAGTACATTGTCATAAAGAGAACCCCCCTTGTGATGAACCTCCCAAAGTCCTGAGATCTTCTGGTAAAGCTCTACTTGGGTTTCTACAAGCATAGGAAATGAAGAAGGGCAGATGCATGGTTCTGCATGACTTTCCCCCCAGGTGATGGTAGTTCTGGTTGTTATTGTTGTTATCATTGTTAGCATTAGTATTTCTTACCCACTTCTCCTCATGGATTAAGGTGGAGGATAGCAACAGATTAACATATAACAGATAAAAACAGAACATCAGTTGAACTAGCGGTTAAAATGTATATCATCTTTTTTTAAAAAATATTATAAATAAGCAAGACAATACATATTTAAAATTCATTGTTAAAATCCATAGTTTAAAATCATCAAGATAGGCCTGCTGGAAGAGACTGATCTTTAATGTTGTTTTAAATTTGGACAGCATCTTCAGCTATCAAATCTCTTCCAGTTTCCAGTTTAGGGGTGGCTGGAGAAAAAGTCCTCTGGGTGACTGTTGCCAGTCTAGTCCTGACCAGTTGAAGTAAATGTCCCCCAGAGGACCTGAGTGAGCAGTGCAGATTATATGGGAGGAGGAGATCCCATAGGTAACCTAGACCCAAACCATGTAAGACCTTCACAAAGCAGCCAGTATGGTGCAGTAGTCTGAATGTTGAACTGGGACTCCAGAAGACCAGAGTTCAAATCCCCCCTTGGCCATGGAAACCCACTGAGACTTCCTGAGCAACCCACACTCTCTCATCCCCAGAGGAAGACAATGGCAAGTGTCCTCTGAACAAATCTTGCCAAGAAACACCTCTGATAGCTTGATCCTAGGGTTGCCATAAGTCTGAAATTTCTTGAAGCTACACAACAATACTTTTAGGAAGGTGCTATTACTCTTTAAATCTCAGTGCTGCAAATGGGGGGGGGGTGGAATCTTAGCTGCTTGTTCTTTTTTAATGGAAGACATGGAAATTTGGATTCCAAAATCTACTTTTGGACCTGAGTCAAATCAGAGTTTATCTGGTTTGATTGCTAATCTGATTCCAGATTAGGCTATTTTTTTTTTTTTTTTTTTTGAATCAACAAACTAAAGTCCTAGGGGAATCTTGTGGCTGGTACAAACCACTAACCGGTGTCATACTAGCATTACTGCAGGGTCTCTTGACTACACAGTTGCCTTCTTTTCCTCTCTCCACTAACGTACATTTCTGTCCAAAAATGCTCCAGTTCTCCCGAATGCCTCTGTAATCCATTTCTGCCATGAAAGCTTGTGGCATAACGTTTCCCAGAGGTTTATCTTTAGGCACTCATTTTGGGAAGAGAAACAGTACACATGCTGCTTATTCTTCTAATCAGTCTTTCCCAGGTAACAAACTTTTTTTTCTCTCTCTCTCTCCCCTTTCATGCTCACTCTGGATTTGGTATTTGCATTTCGATCTCCGAGATGAAAGCTAATTCGCTCAAGAAATGTTCAGTTCAAAATGCCAAGCTGAAGTCAAATCTGTCAGTCTGGCCCTACTATTAGCTAGAGGGAGATGATCAGCGGATTTTGACTATCTTGAACAGGGAGCAAAATTGTTACCTATTTAAGTTGCAGTAATTGTCTTTTCATTACTAGGGAGGTGAAGACGGGCTTCAGAGTCCACATGAGGGTATATTTCAGAGACTGGACTTCAGTTGTTCTGTGTGTAAATCATGCACTCTTCCAAATGAACTAAAACCCATTCTCCGAGCAGTGTTGAAATAAGGGAGGTTGGGAGTGAGGTCTTTTTTAAGAAAAATAAAAGAAGGAAAGGTACAGTGGGCCCTCAGTATCAGCTGTGGTTTGGTTCCAGGATCTCCCATGGATACCAAAATCCTTAGATGCTCAAGTGCCGTCATATACAATAGTGTAGTAAAATAGCATCCTTTATATAAAATGTTGAACAACTCAAATGGACAACAACTCAACAATGTTGAACAACTGTTCAAAATGTTGAACAACTCAAACTTTTTGGATTTTTTTTAAAAAATATTTTCGAACGGTGGTTGCTTGAATCCATGGATGCAGAACCCATGGATATGGAGTGCCAACTGTATATGAGAGAAAATATTCTTTCCACTTTGCAGCTTGGCAAAGTGCCTCGGGGACCAAATTTTGTTCTGTTTGGGATTTTTGGATTGCTTTCACTTTCCATGATTGTACCACTTTAACTGCTATGGCTCCATCCTACAAAATCCTGCGATTTGTAGTTTTGTAAGGAATTTAACGTCTTATCCAGAGAACTATACTTCCTCAGCAAACTACAAACCTCACAATTCCATAGGATTAGGGTTTCCAGTTTAGGATTGTCCCAAGTCCTAAATTTTCATAGCCAAAACCTGAGACCTAGCAAACAGCCCCTCGTGGACTTCCTACCGCAATTGCTCACCTTTTCAGGGCAGATAGGATAAGTAACATTTGATCTAGTCTACTCACTTCAAGACAGAAGATGGATGCAGAGCAGAGAAGAAGGTGAGTCCTGGCACCAAAACAACAGCAAAGGAAGGAAGAAACTAATGTAATAAATACCAAGTCAAATACTCAGAGGCTATTTCTGCACTACACTGTTATAGTACTATTATTCCACTTTCAGCATCCTATGGGGCCGGCAGTTTAGGGATGGGCATTTAGAATTCTCAGCCAGAGAGCTCTTTGGCCTCAGCACATTACAAACCCCAGAATTCCACAGGATGTTGAAAGTAGAATAATAGCACTATAACTGTGTAGGACAGAAATGGCCTAAATGTGCATACAGACTGTACCATTTCACATTGGACGGGAAGTTCCAAGAATGTCTCGTCCATTCAAAAATACTGTCTACGCATTTGGGTTGCCAGGTGTCCCTTATAAGCAATGCCCCTTATTTGAGGGCCAGAAAATCTTTTTCCCTTATGGGATGGGCAGGTGTCTTTAATTATAAGGAATGTCCCTTATCTGAAGCCCAGAAACTTGTCCCTTACTCATATTGGCAGGTGTCCCTTACTGTAAGGGATGTGCCTTATATGAGGGCCAGAAAGCTTTGCCCTTGTATCATAGAATTATAGGCCATTTCCACCCTACACAGTTATAGTGCTATTATTCCACTTTCAACATTCTATGAAATCCTGGGGTTTGCAGTTTAGGAAGGAGCCTTTAGAATTCTCAGCCAGAGAGCTCTATGGCCTCAAGAAACTACAAACCCCAGAATTCCACAGAATGTTGAAAGTGGAATAATAGCACTATAACAGTGTAGTGTGGAAAGGGCCTAAATCCTTGTTAATAGTAACAAGCGGCTGCTGTAATAGCTGTGCTGGAGATTTGCACATAGACCTTTCATTTTGCTTGAAGCTGAGCCTCCAAAAGTTGAGAATTTGCACTCTTGTCTCCCATGGCTAAAGTCAGGGGTAAGAGATCAAGGGTTTGAGATCTGCCAGAGACTCCCTTCTCTGGGTCCAACTAGTAGGGGCAATATGAAATGGAAGGACATGGAACAGGGCCTTTTCAACTGTGGCACACAATTATGGAATGCATCTGGCACTAGTGTTGATTTCTTTCTGACATTATGCCAACACATGGTTTTTTATTAAAGAATTCAGAATCCAGTTTATCTAAAAGTATAAAGTGTAAACGTACACCATTTTCAATTTTTGGAGCTTTTCGAGAGGTTTTAACTGTTGCTTTGCTTAATACGTTTTTTATCTGAAAGCATTCTTGATTGCTTTAATCTAGAATTGTTTAAAATTGTTTATATCGTATGCAGTCCAGAGATCCCGTGATAAAGGCCAGTATAGCAACATTTTAATAAGAGAGTGTTACTGCCCTGGCTAGTCCGAGCTTTGGGGATGTTAAAAGATATCCTTTTGATATCATAATTCGGCTGCACTTCTCTATTCCTTTCCACATGCTTGCGAGGCCACCGGACAAGCACGTAAACAAGCTCGGCCGTTAATAGCCGTAATATTCAAACTACAATACAGGCAGGCCAGAAATAGCTGACTCACTGCTTTAGGAGACCTCCAGGCAAGTACTCTAATTAAGTATGCACGCCACTCACAAAAGAGCCGCTGCCCCGCGATGGCAGCTTGATGGGTGAACTATGCAGTACCCAAGGACTCTGCGTTTGCATACTGGCTACTCTATTGAGAATCACTAAGATAACTCAATCATTCAGATTCTGACCTTTCGGAGGTTTTGTCTCCAACTCCAAATCTATTGTTTCCCCCCAAGTAAGGCATAGCCTGCAGTCACAATTCTCCTTATAAAAACCCTTGATTCCGAGACCTTCCTCGGATCGCTCCCGAGTTTCATCCCGCCTTGCTGCCGCTTTGCTTGGCGAACCTTCCCTCAGCTCCACGTGCTGAGTTACATCACACCCCAGCCTCGCTCTCCATTTTTCCGGGCTTCAGGACAGGTGAAGTATCACCCAAACCAGCAGTTCCTCTAAAAATCCCTCTATACTGCTTCAACCTTTATTTTCTTTAGATACCTTGTGTGAGTGTGTCACATACACTGTCTTGCTTGTGTTTAATAAAACATAATTTATTATTTCAACTCCTGTGTTCTCCTTGACTCGACTCAACCCCGTAGACATAGGGTTCAAGATCTGGCTATGTTATCCTGCCTCTTGTAAAGTTAAGCAGTGCTCTGAGCTAATTTTCCCCACCTTTAGTTGAGCACATTTTGGTGTCCCTCCCGGGACCCCCAGTACACAGGGTAACAAGAGGAGGAAAGGGGATTTCTGAGATTTCCCCACTCCTCTTACTTGGGTAGTGGGTTTATGATTCCAATAAGTGCATAGCCACAACATCCAGTGAGACCTGCCCTGTTCAGAACTAGTGATGTACTGAAACCACCTGCATCCGTATTTTGTCATTCTCCTCCCATCTGCATCAATCACCTGTGCAGTGCCCTGCCTCTCCATTCTCAAGGGAAGCCAAGTCTATCTTCATCTCCATACTCTCCAGCGCTGTCCTTTCCCTCCGTAGTTCTGCTGATGAGATATCATCATCGCTGCTAAATTTTCAATGTTTGGTAAACAACAGTGGCATGCTGAATGCCCTGGTTCCTTTTTAAACTGGGGTTTGGTGGGTGTTTGTGTTGGTTAGAACAGCAGCTAGTCTGCTTCATCTGTGTCAGGACCGTGTAATTAACTCTCATTGTTAACCTTTCATAATTTATCACAGGGTACCTGTCCATGACAGGATTGCAAAACCAATGAATTCATTACAGGAAGAAGAGGAGCTCTTCAAAGCACACCTGTCAATGCCACATTTCTTCACCTTTACATCTCTGTTACCTGTCAACTTATGGTGACCCCATGAATTTCATAGGGTTTTCTTACACAAGGAATTCTCAAAGGTGGATTTGCCAGTTTATTCCTCTGAAATACAGCCTACAGTGCCAGGTATTTGTTGGTGTTGTCCCATCCAAGTACTAACCAGGGCTGACCCGGCTTAGCTTCCAAGATGAGACTGGAACTGGTTCTCTTGGGGTATTTAGTCTCAGTAATCCTCATGCCCTCCCACATTTCACAGAATACAACAGGATTAATGTGGCCAAGCAACTTCAGAGTGTGGTCAACTTATGAATAAGGAAGAATGCACAAGCTAGAAGAGACTGCAGCAGTTTGCTTTTGCCTGAATCTACTGAGAAAGGCAAGATTCCACTTTTTCTTCACGTCTTCACTCTTCCTTGCTGTGATGAGTGCAGACTACCTTTGCACTTTCGAGTCAGTTTTCAACAACTGCAGTAAAAACAAAAAAACAGGGAAAGGAAGTGGGGGGAAGAGAGAGAGATTGGGATATTTTAAAAGCAGCTGAGAAAATGAGATGAAAGGGGATTGGGACTGCCCCTGCCAAAGCAGGTCAATTGGAGGATATGATTCCTTTGGAAGAGAATGCTTTTCTAGGAGTTACATGAAACCTTACAGAGATGTATTAAAATAGGGGGAAAAAATGATAGGCTATCCAGTTCATTCCTCTAAATCATGGGTGGAAACTGTGCAACCTTATGGATACTGGTGAACTGCCACTCCCAGAATTCATCACCATTGGTTATGCCGGCAAAGAGATGCTGGGAATGCAGTCCAACAATGTCTACAGGGCAGCACGTCTCTGCATTAAATGCTGATAGGGTAGTTTTAAAAAAAAGAGCCTAGCATGGAGAAGTTGTTGTTGTGTGCCTTCAAGTAATTTTGACTTACGGTAACTCTAATATGAACCTATCATGGGGTTTTCTGAGGCAGGGGGTGTGTAACACACCCAAGGTCCCCCACTAGGGTTTCATGGCTAAGCAGAGAATTGAACTCTGGTCTCCAGGATTGTAATCTAGCACTCAAACCACTATACCAAGCTGGCTCAGAGAAGACCCAGTTCAGATCTTCAACCAGCAATGAAATTCCTCAGCCACAGTTTTTGCTAGGGCTGGGTCCATGAAGCCTGTCCCCACATTTGTTCTCACAGGATCCTGGATGTAGTTTGCATAGGCAAATTTGCATAGGCTAATTTGCATTGTTATGCAGATAGGTGTCCAACAGCCTAGCCCCAAAGCTTTTAAGTGCCTACCAACACCTGGCCTTCGGCCAATTTCTATGTCTAAAACAGATGTAAAGAATCTGAGTCACACTCAGCTCAGTAACCAGTTTTTGCCTTTTCACTCCTTTCAGATTCACCTATTTCGCCAGCAGCCTCTCTTGCCCTCCTAGTTACCTTTTCACTGTTTTCTTGTTGTCAGCAATAAGAGGATCAAATATCCCCTCATATCTCAATAGGATTAAAGGAAACATTCTATAGAGTAGATGAGGTCAGTCGGAAGGTTACTTAGCAAAAAAAAAAAAAAAAAAACGATGTCCATGGAAATTGTCCTGAGAAATGACATATAATGAAATGAAAAGGTTAATTATAAATCCAATTTAGAAAGCCTGTAGATGAAAGAAGAAAAATACAAACATTACCTTAGGTCATGACTTGATTTGAAAGGCAGAAAATAATTTAGAATTATCTATTGTTGAAAATGTTGCAGAAGCACAGTTTCTCTTTAGTTATGAAAATCTAATTATTTGGGAATGACAGCCCAAAGGTAGAACATGATGCAAGTTCACTTACTCTAAGCATCTTCCAGCAGACATGGTAACATTCTGCAATGAAGACTGCCTCTCAAGAGTTATATTTTGTTTCCCCTTGTTATCCAGTGTGCAGCTTGCTCTCTATTATTCTATTGGTTTTTATGAATGAAGTAATTGCTATGTTATGTAGTTCTTGAGTTTTTAGCATAAATAAATCTGTATCCAAACCTTCAAGGGATCTATAGGTGGAGGTATATGTACTTTGTAGGGAAGTCTTCACTGCTCGATATCCTAAACAATTAAAGATTAATCTAATCTGAATTGGGGATGGGCAAAGTGTGGCACTGCAGATGTTGCTGGACTGCAACTCCCATCAGCCCTAGACATCATAGCCGTTGGACAATAAGAGAGAGAGAGAAGAAGGGGGGTTCCCAATTTGGAAATTAAGAGATAAATCTTAACTAAAGGAGTAGTTCCCAGCTTGAGGTGAAATGAAGGAATTATTCCTTCCCTTCTCATTTCCTTAGAGAGATGGAATAATGAAACATTTCATCTAGTCCACTTTCTTCTAGGCAGAAAGTGGATGCAGAACTGAGCAGAGGCCTTGGCATCCCTACCACTGGGAGGGAAGAAAGAAGCTAAGAAAGTAAATACATAGATTCCTGGAGAGTTTTGGCTAGATGGCAACAAATCAATCTTTGTTAATGATAGCAAGCTGCTGCTCTACAGGCTGAGGAAGAAATTCACACACAGGCCTTTTTTCTTGTCTGGAGCTGAGCCTACCAAAGCTGGAGATGACCCATGAATATTGGAGACTTGGCCACAGACCCTCAGATCTGGCAGCCCTAGGAGGCAACATGGGAGCTGCAGTTCAGCAACAACTGTTGTAGGAATTTAATTATTTCACCCTTGTGCATAAGAACAAAAAATCTCGAAATGTTCCTTCCCACTGGCAAGAAAATGCAGCAGGTTTTGCACATTTTTTAAAGGGGTGGGTTTTTTGTTTGCTTGCTTGCTTGCTGTTGTTTTACTTACAACACTTGTTTTGGACAAAGTGCAGTATCAATTTTTTGTACAAACTGTAATAATTTTTGCACAGTTGTTGCTGCTGCCTTCTCACATGGATTTCTTTTTAAAAAGGTGGAAGCATTTGGAGAGGTGCAAGCAACATCAGATTGTCTTCATTTCCGCCCTTCTCACAGGTGACATCAGGGATCCTTTCCGAGCCTTCCTGGAGGGTGAAGCACAAACCTGTGGGATGTGTAAAAAACCCCTGATGACTCAGCGGGGCAGTGCTAGAGAACCCCCCAGTTCTTTGCCCTCTTTCCCAAATTCAGCCAGTCCAATAGAAAAATACTAAGCGTTAAAAAATGTCCTCTCAGTTTTAAGCTCAAAAGAAGCTCCTATGGATTCTGTGATTCTGCTATTTGGGGTGCTCACAGTGAAGAAATACAAGTATACATCGGTTAATGAACAAAGGGATTTTGCAGCACTCTTGAGACTAACACAGAGAAAGACATTTGCAGCATATGCTTTTGTAAATTCAATTTACTTCATCAGACGCAGATTGAGCCTATGAAGGCCTATGCTACAAACCATTTTCTCTCAGTTTCTGTGGTGCTATAAGATCCATTTGTATATAGCACACCCTCTGTATCTGCGACCTCTAGATCTGTGATTTCCAATGAGCTTGAAGCATTGTGTCCTGTACATAAAGTGGCATGACGTGAACACAGACACACTGAAGTCTCCATTTGGATGTTGCCCCCATTTAATAATATGGGGCACAATCATTCACCCTTTTTGCCATTCATGAGGGGTCCTGGAACCGAGGGTCCACTGTAGTGATACAGACTAACATGTCTATGCCATTTCCACACTAGACTGTTATAGCGCTATGAATCTACCTTCAACATCCTATGCAATCCTGGGAGAATTCCGAATGCTCCTCCCTAAACTGAAAACCCCAGGATTCCATAGGATGTTGAACGTGGAATCATAGAGCTATAACAGTCTAGTGTGGAAATGGCCTATGCCTTTGAATACAACTCAGTCAAGGAAGTAGACATGTTCCTCGGCATTACCTCCTTAATGGAAAATTTGGTACTAAAGGGAGAAAAAACATGGAAAGAAAAGGGAGATTTTCCTGCACCACAAAAAAAAGATGAACATATGTGAAAGAGAACAACCAGGTCAGGTAAGCCTTTGCATAAGTAAACTAAAACATTTTAAATCTTCTAGAGACTACCTACTTATGATTTCCATTTTGGTGGCCAAATTTATAGATCTATTTTAAAAAAAAAAACATGCCACAGGTAGTTGTTGACCCAGGCTAATCAGCTTTCCCCCTTTTCCCTCTGTTTTGCTGCTCATGCATGCTCAATAAAGGATTCTGAAGGTAGCTGCTGTTTACCTTGCCTCTTGTAAGAGAGCACACATGGCCACAGCATAATCAGCTAAGGTAGAATCCCACCCTTTCCTGAATCAAGCTTTACTGCATTCTTTAGTACAGATGTGCTGGTGCAACTCAGAACCAACAGTGTGTCTTTCTTCAGCCCTCATTGACATCTTCCCAGTGCTGATGCCGCTAGAAAAAACTCTAGCTAGATAGAGGAAAAAGAAGGAAATGCAAGCTGAACAAACATAAAAAAAAATAGTAAAAAAGGGCTTCTTTGTCAGAGGCTGTGTTAACAGAGGTACGCTTGAATCAGTAGATTCTGAAAGATGCTACTACAGATTTCCAATTGCTACCTGCACTGTCATACAATAATTATATTTTTGGTAAGATTTTCTGTGTAGGAGTGCTCTTGGTCATTTCACTGATTGCATTAGTATCCAGTAAAATGATAACCTTAAGAAATAAATTGTCTAATTATACTGCAAAGCAATATATATTATATACTTTAATTCTGTATTTTATGCACAGTACTGCTCCCCTCTGCCCTTAGGGAGACAAAAAAAAAATTCTTCTGCATAGTTAAATAATTCAAGTGCAGAGTAAATAGCAAAGCCTAGACTGAAATAAGGAAATCATACAAAAGCAAATAGCCACCGGTCATGATTCACACCTGAGAGCTGCTGATGGAATCTTGGCAGTTCTCTTTCTGCTTTCCCTGTCCACAGCTTCTATTTCATCTAGAGAATGGCAGTGGGTAAGAAAGAAATTGAATTAACAGAAGGCATACTTATGCTGCATTCATAACATGGTTACAGCCAAGCTGAGATGGTGCTTATTATTTGAAACTGACATTCAAAGGTACTGAGAGCTGGACCATCCATTGGGCGGAATCAGGTGGCCACCTTAGACAACAAGATGCAAGGAGCTGGAAACTTGCTGCTCTCCTCTTGCAGAAAGCCTCTACCTCTGCTGCCTCATCTCCCTCCCTTCCTTCTCCCTCACTGGGATGCCATCCCTGCCCCACCCTGTTCTCCTCTTGCTTCCATTCTCTTGCCTCATTTTGGATTACCATACTTCCTTCCCTGTTGTCCCACACCCCACAGTTGCACATGCAATCGAGGTGCAACTACAGGAAGTTGGAAATGAGGATATTTCTTCTCCAAATAAGAAATCTGCCCCTCCAAATGAAATGTTCCTTCACGTTCCAGATTTCTAGCATTCCAAAAAATGAGACATTTAAAATCATTCACACCTAGAACTCATCTATTTTCTGTGTTTGCATTCCTGTGATAACTTTGTTGTTGTTGTTCTACTGTGTGCCTGCAAATTGTACCCAACTTATGGCGACCCTAAGGTGAATCCATCACAGGGTTTTCTGGAGCTGACAGTGTGTGATGCATCCAAGGTCTCCCAGTAGGTTTCCATAGCCAAGCAGAGAACTGAACCCTGCTCTCTAGATTTGTAGTCCAGTGCTCAAACTGTTACTCCCCAAAGTAATCCTAAGAGAGGATCCCTAGAATCCCCCAACTTGGATATTGGTTAGCAAAGGTCAGTTTCAGTTAAAAATTGGTTTTGAATTAGAAATTCCTAAAAACAATACCGCCCCTCTCTGCTGTATGGGAACACAGACAACGACCTATTGTTCCGAGTCATGTATCTCTAGGCAGCCACAATAGACTAGCTCCTTGATTAATAAAGTGAGTCACTGACACTGTCACAGCCCCAAGCTACATTGAGACAATCAAAGTCCATCAATTTGGAATTTTAAACCTATCACACATCTGGACTTCCCGGTAAGAAACAATACAGGGGAGGGGTCGTGATATTTGCTTAACACTATATTCTGCAATTATCGCCCATTAACGCCACTTTGCTAGCCGATACACAGCCTGAGGACAGAAATTGGCTATAAATATTCCCCACTTTTGGAGCCTCTTTGGAGAACCTCCTAGACTGGACAGAAGGGCCCATTTCGCTGCTACCGAAGCCTCCCATCCAAGCCTCTCAGATGCTGCTGAGAGCCAACCGCGACTCGCGTCCCCGATCCTCCACGACACCCCGTTGCTGCTAGCCGTCGAGCCCGGGATCCAGCCTCCCCTTGGTGCTCTACACCGAGCCTTCGCTAATCTTCTCCTTCTCCCAGGAAGCCTAGACTAAGGTCCGTATGCCTTCTCTCCCAACTGGTTGCTTATTTCCAACTTTATTTCTGTAGCTCTTGTAAGATTGCCGGAATATTTGATAACGTGTGTATGTGACCCTCTCTGTTAGTTTTTCAATAAAAACCATTTTAGATTGTTCCTCTGACTCTTGTGTGGTTCTGACCCTGTAGACATAGGGTTGAAGATCCCTTGCCCTGACCTCTCGCAAGTTTTGCTGGGTAGTGCTGCTAATTCCCTTGATTTTTTGAAGCCTGGTTTGGGTGTCCTCAAGATACTCCCAATTTTCGGGGTAACGAAACCACTACTTGACACTGATGCCTCCTCCTTTTGGCTGTATTTCAAAATGCTTGACTGAAGTTTGAAACCACTGCAATGCTAGAAATTTCAAGTCTGAAGGAAAATTTTGTTTGTGAGTTCTTATAAGAAGCCAGTGCCCTTATCTTGAAGCCCAGTCTTGAGAAGATGGCAGGATATAAATAAAGTGATTGACTGGTTTTTGTCCAATGCAGAACATCTGTATTCCGTTGAAGGAGTTATGCAAGGGGTACCTGCAGATGTACATGTATGCACATGTGTGTTCACTTGTGCATTTAGTTTTATACCTGGATGCACATTCTGCTGGTTAATCTTGCCATTCAACACAGGGGGTGCATAGCCCAAACACTGCATGACTCCAGATATGGAAATTTACACTATGCAATAATGGCCCTTTCCGCACGAGGCAAGTGAATCGCTTCATGCCGTTACTTACCGCTTCTTCTTAGCTCGAAGCAACGCGGACTCTCCCTTAAGCCCTTCTGCAGGGCTCTTCCGTTTGGTCCAGGGCCAATCGGAGCAGTGCAAGGTCTGTAGATCTGCAGGCTGAAAATGGCGGCTTCCTGTTCTTCGTGTGTCTGGACCAACCGCTGACGCTGGCCACACCCACAGCCCGTCCTCCGCTGATCACAGGCTTGCATTGGTGCGAGTCTGCGCATCTGCACAAGTGAGGAGGAATGCAATGGCGCACTCCAGAAGATTGAAAGACCGGATTTTTCTGGTCTTCACTCAGTGCGCTGGAGGACCACTTGGGGGCGTCTTGGATTGGATTAAGGTGCGGAATGAAGGTAAATAGTCCGAACCTAGTCCGATCCAAGGTGCGGACGACCTCCGTGACAGGACGCCTTGGCCCATTTTAACTTCCTGGTGCGGAAAGGGCCAGAGTTGCATCTTAGCCTTATATTTTTCTGTGTCCTTCTCTGGAGAGGCCATGCCTTTGTAAATGCAAATACTAGGTACTTTTAAGGTAGATTACCATAATGTGCTATTTATGGAGATACTCTTGAAAATTATTCAAAAACTTGGTGCAAAAAGCAGCTGCCCAACTGCTAGTGGAGACTAGGAACTCTGGACATGTAAGACCATTTTTGTTTCCATTTTTTGGGGGGGGGGTGTGTTTCAGTTTATTGCTGGTCCCAGTTTAAAGTTCTGATGTTAACATTTTTCAAAACTGATTCCATCGTCTGCTTTTAAAGTGCAGGATGGAAATGAAAATTCAGTGTAGACTGAATTTTCCCAAAATACAAATCTCTGTTCTGGCGTGTTCACTGCCTTCACCCAGCATGTTTTTCTACCCCCTTAGAAGTCATAAATAAGCTTTCATGGTTCTTCACTATGTAAGGTGTTTCCCAAATTCCTACATTCTCTTTGCCAGAGGAGGTAGAAATTAAATTCCTCAGTTCTACTCAGTTCCGACACTAGAACATGGTTCCCCCCAAATTAACAGTCTTAAGTACATACATACAGATCATCTTCTCAAAACATAGACATCACCACTTTAAGAAATGCTATCTTATTAAAAACAAAAGGGAAAGACATATATGGAATTTTGCCAGGTTGTTGGATGTTTCAAGCAGCTACAAAATATGAGAAAATGCAATTAAATGCAAATGTTTTAAAAAAATGCAGGTAATTTCCTGTATGGGAAACATCTTAGATCATTTCCGCACGAGGCGAGGGAATCGCTCCATGCCGGTACTTACCAGATTTTTCTGGGCACAGACCAACGTGGACTGTCCCTTAAGCCCTTCCACAGGGCTCCTCGTCTCGTCCACGGTGAATCGGAGCAGTGCGAGGTCTTAGATCCGCACTGCTCCGGCTTCCAAAATGGTAGCTTCCAGTTGTTCGTGGGTCCCAATCAACCGCGAAGCTCACCATGCCTAAAGCCCGCCCTCCACAGATTGCAGGCTCGCATTGGTGCGAGCCTGCAAATCTGCACAAGGGAGCAGGTACAAAATGGTGCGCTCTGGGAAAATGAAAAAACTGTTTTTCCCGTTCTTTAAAAAGTACGCTGGAGGACCAGTTGTGGGCGTTTCAGAGCGGACTGAGGTGCAGATCTGAGGTAAGTAGTTCGGACCTAGTCCGCTCCAAGATGCAGACGACCTCTGTGAGAAGACACACTGTGCCGTTTTAATTCCCTTGTGCGGAAATGGCCTCAGAGTTACAACACAATGGCCTAAATCCAATTAAGTTCCAACTAAAAGAAGCTCACTTAATCAATGGGATTAGCACAAATTTTGGCTCAGTCTTCAGAGACTGATGCAGGGGGTTTACTTTAGTGGACAAGCAATTGGATATAGGCCAATATGAATTACATTTGCTTGACTAGGGACCCACAAACAACTGAACATGGGGGAAAGCCTTAACTGTGTCTAACTAGACATCTTAAACTATGCTGTAGATTTCCACCTTTATCACTTTGTAGGCTTGGATAATGTCAGACTAAGCAAGAGGTAGATTTTGTGGGTGATGGTAGCTGCTTTTTCTCAGCCAGCTGCACAGAGAGAAGGAAATGCTGTCTCACTCCTAACTTCCTCTTGGAAATCTCTTAGGGCTCAATTCTATGATCTTAACCCTTAGAAAGCACTCTGCAAAGATACTGACTGTCTGGCTAGTTAACCACATCTGACCATAGTGTATTGGCTTGAAGTCAGTTAGTCTGAACTACGGTAGACTCGATTGTTAAATGATTGATCATCATTGATGCAGTAGGTATAACCTAATTCGAACTAAAAATAGCCTTCAGACTTTTGCTCTCTTTTTATCTCATTGGAACATTCAAAACCCTAAATGGCTTAGGATAAGTTACCCTAACTTTCTTCCTTGGGAGAAAATCCCAATGTATTAAGTCAACATGTATAGATTGGAATAAGGCTGTAAGATACAGTTGAACATGACCCAGCAATGTGATGCTGCAGCAAAGAAAAGGCAAATAATCTTTTGTCCTATATTGATAAAACTGCGGTTTCCAAAAGAAGTATAGAATCATAGAGTTGGAAGAGACCACAGGGGCAATCCAGTCCAACCCCCTGCCATGCAGGAACCCACACCAAAGCACACCATCCAGCCTCTGCTTAAAAACCTCCAAAGAGTTTTTTTGTAACTCAATATTCTGTACTTGTCTGGTGTCATCTTGAATACTACATTCAGTTCTGGGTGCTTCATTTTAAGAAGAATATAGTTGGAGCAGGTTTAGAGGAGGGCAACAAGGATGATAAGAGATATGGAGAACAAAACAAAGACTGAAGGAATTAGGCATGTTTAGCCTGTTGAAGAGAACAGTGATGGGTGCTTTTTAAATCGTTCTCTTAAATTGTGCTCTTTAAATATTGAAATTGCTGTCACAAAGCAAAGGGCACAGATTTGTTCGCCGCTGCCCCAGAAGGTAGGACAGATTTTTGTTGAACATTAAACGGAACTTTCCGGTGGCGTTGGGAGTGACTGAAATATCAGTCCACCCTTGTTTCCCAGATATAGAAACATGGAGCTGAGATTGGGTCCTGCATCAGGTTGGGAAGGAGTCATGCACAGCCGCACAGATACACACACAGACAACATCTTCTCAGCCTCTACTGTCAGCTTGGTTGCAAGAGTAGTCTGATCAGATGGATAAAGCTTTATTGAAACATTAGGATTTTTATAGAGCTTCCAAAGGAAGACACACAATCAGAAACATTACCATAACAAGGGGAATAGAGAACAGATCATTCTAATGTTGTTCTGCATGTTCTCAGTGAGGTATCTTGTTGATTTTTGACACAGTTCTTTCAAGAAGACACAATGGCTTGTTTAGAATTGCTTAGGAAATCAGAAACAAAACACTTAAGTGCTTAGATATTTTTTCACCCTCAACAATCGTAACAGTGGTTTGGCAGAGGAACCAATTAAACAGAGAGGCAGTAGGTTCTCTTTCTCTGAAAATCTTCAAAAATTGCCTGGACAGCTACCTGCTTGAGATGCTGTAGCTGAATTTCCTGTATGAGGGGACTCCATATGAGCTATGAGATGGCTGCCTTTTGGTCTCACACAGTTAACATTTCATCTGTGCTTCTAGTTTAACTTTGTTATAAATGGATTCCACGTAATTGCACATCAGTTAGACTGGGGGCAAAGGAGATCTATCAAAGACATTGAGCCTAACTGAAAAACCCAATATATGCCAATGTCTTACCCTGGTTCAACAAACTGCTGGCAACCATTGCTACTATTTACATATTATCCAACATTGTGTTATTATTTTACCTTTTAAGAAGGGCTGTTTAACGCTTGAGCGCTTTTCAATTTTGCAGTTCAGGCTGCAGATTACATTTCTAATCACCAGTTTAATTTTTACAGACAGTGGCATGTGCTTCTTCCCAAAGAGGACACTTCTTGACTCTGAGAGGAATGAAATTTCAGACATCCTTTGGGGTTCCGCTAAATGTTGGATACAGGTCAAAGGTTAGCTGACCTTAGCCATCAGGTCATAAGGTCTGGCAGCCCATGTCACTCCAGAGAATGGAAGATTCCTTAATGTTATTAGACCTAGGGATTATCTTTCCTTACTGCAGAATGCTACCAGAAGGAGGAGAAGTGAACAAGGAAAAATATATTTTGTTGAAATCCAAATTCTGAATTGGACCAGAGAGAAATATATACTTTTGCCATGTCCCTAGCAGAACGGCCATTTAAAAGCTACTACCCACTTAGGAAAGAGGGTCAGAAGGAAAGATCAGATGGAGAAAAGTTGCTGGGAGGAAGAAGGATGAGATGGATCACTTCCTGAGAAAAGGAGGGAGATGGCCAAAGTTCAAAACTTCAGTGGCTTCAGAACACTGTGGCAAGGCTGCTGACAGGGGCTGGTTGTATGGATCGTGTAACTCTCCTGGTAAAACAACTTCAGTGGCTGCTAGTCCATTTCCAGGTAGTATAAAATGCTAGTTATGACCTTTAAGGTTCCACACAGCTTGGGTCTAGTCTGTCTGAAATACCACCTATTCACCTATACACTGGCTGAGTTTTAAGATTTGCAGGGGAGGGTTTTCTCTTAGTCCCACCAACATCACAGGCATGCTTGAGGAGAGACATTTGTCAGCGGCAGCTCCCAGATTGTGGAACAGGGGGTCTAGCTAGTCACCTCCCTGTTCTCTTTCCACTGAAAGAGGGAGATCTTTCCATTTAGGCAGACCTTAATCCTATGACTGTAGGGCATTTAAAAGTAGGATGCTGTATTTTTATCTTGTACCCTTTCATTCATTTTTAAAATCTATTTAAAACTCTTTTAGCTATGTGCCTTTTCAAAATAAAATTGTGATTGAGTATTTTTTTTAAAAAAAAACTCTCATAAAATGTGTTTTTAGCTGAATTTTTATTTTTAAATTTTGTAAGCTTCTTTGGATCTCATGCGAGAAGAAAGAGTAGAGGAGGGCATCAGAGAAGCATTTGCTATGTCTCTGTAGCCCCAGGGTGAGTAAGTGCAGACTATGAGCTACATGTGGCCCTCGGGGCCCCAAGGTGTGGCCCTTGAAGACCCCTTGAAGCCTTCAACACCCCAAATAATAATCAGCTGATACTTGATCCCCAGCTCTCTTTTCATCCTGTGATAAAGATATGATCTTTGCTTTGTCCACAGCAAAAAGTCTTTCAAAACTACACAGCTTTTGACGACTTTCTTGTAGCAGGAAGCAAATTCCTATAATAACTCGTTGCTTCTTTCAAGAACAAAATTAATGAAGAATTACATTGTTACATCTGGCATGGACTGAAGGCCTTGGATTCCTGTCCATCTTATTTTCACAAGTGAGCTGGCCCTGAATAGAAAATTCCAGTATTTGCAAGCATGATTTTACTAAAGTGGTAAGCAAAAAGGTTGCATTACAAAATCATGTTCTGAAGGAGAAGTCTTCCTTCCAGGAAAAAGGTTGTATGTCCCCCCTTAAATAATAGAGGAGAAACAAAATAGATTGTGATAAAACCAGGAATAATTTACCTGCTGTCCCTGTTTAGGCAAGCATTCTTATCAAGCATGATATTCCCACTGCTAATTGTCCTGTATTGATGAGGATGAGGCCATCAATTAAGCTATGAAAAGGAAGGAAAATGTACATTTCTGAACAGTGGCATAAAGGAGCTCTGAGAACAAAAGGAAGACTATTGACTTCATGGCTGTGGTCTTTAAAGAGAAATGGCCCCAGTGAAAATGCTATTTTGGAGCAAAGTGATTTTATAAGAAAGAGAGAGAAAAAGATTGCTTCTTTATTGAACATTTGTTCTGGTTTTACTAGCAGGCTGTAAAGGATTTTGCTGGTTGCATCTCAGGATGGTATAGTCAACTGGTCAGATTTCATTTCCAGTTTTATGGCTCCCCCAGCTCCCTGCAATTTGCCTAAGACAAATTATTGGCCAAGCTCTCAAGATCTCTGATCGACATGTCTACTTAGAACATGACAGACTTCATTCATATGCTCTGAGGCATATATATTATGGTGGAATCCTGTTGGTTACCCTAACTAGAGTAGGACTACTCAGTCAATCATTGAATCAACAGGCAGATAAATCCAATTGCTTCAGTGGCTCTGCATAGCATTTAGACTCATATCAGTTGGTACAATTTGCAATCAAGTTGGCAATTACGAATGTGGTCATAGCATGGGGTGATAGACCAGGACCTCCCTCCCTTTCTTATACCACAGATGGGGGAACATCTGTATTACTCTAGTATGTGGGTGATTCAGGGGTCCACGCATGAGGCCAGTGTCTCCATGAAATGGTGGGGAATATCAGCTCAAAGAGGAGGCCTGCAAGACGGGGGTAACCCTACAAGATCTTTTATACTTATGTCTAGGGACAATGGTAAGTACATCTGAAAATTATCATATCACCTAATTTAGAGCCTAATTTGAATGTCTCAGCCTTCCCTTATTTCATGTTAAGGCTGTTAATCAGGCTCCATGGCTTCCATCAACAGCCATTTTAACCTTCCTGACCCACTCCTCCATTGTCTTCTGTCTATCCTGATAAACAAATCCACAGAACTCAAAGGATTTCACACAACTTTATGACATTTTCATTGGCCATTTGTTTATTTATTTTTAGAATTGTTTTTTGCTTCACATGTTTTTGTGTTTGCATTCTTCCCTAAAGCACTTTTTTTTTTTTCCCAATGTCCTTTAGGAAACTGTGCACAAGGAATGAGAGAAAGATAGTGTATAACCTTAGGCAAATGTAGAAAAGAAAGTCATTCCACAACTGAGCCTCAAGCCACTCCTATTTTGGTGTCTTCTGCAAATTTTGAAATGCATGCCTTCTTTTTCATCATCTCAGTAATTCATAAAGATGTTGAACAACATTGGGCACAAATCCCACTAGTCATTTCTCTCTAGCATGAAGAGCAACTATTGGTGAGTCCTGTCTGTCAACCATCTAAGTGTTACACTGTCTAGGCCACAGTTCATCAGCTTGCCTACAAGAATATCACAAGGGTGGGGCTTGTCAAAAACTTTACTGAAACCAAGATATACTACATCTATAGCACTCCTCTGATCTACTAAGCTTGTAACTCTATAAAAAAAGGAGAGATGATTAGTTTAGCATGACTTGTTTTTGAGAAACCCATGCTGGCTTTTAGTAATAATATCATTTCTTTCTAACTGCACACAGACAGGCTGTTTAATAATATGTTCTAGAATGTTTCCTGGTGTCATTGTCAAACTTACTGGTCAGTAATTTCTCAGGTTCACTTTTTTTTTTTTTACCCTTTTTCAGGATGGGGACAACATTTGCCCTCCTCCACTCTGTTGGGATTGTTCGCTAAGATTCTCAAAGATGATTGGGATGACATCTGCAAGTTCCTTTACTACTCCCAGATGCATCTCCTCCAACTCTGGATACTTGAATTCATTTAGAGTGGCCAGGTATTCCTCTACTGGCTCTCTATCAATTCTGGACAGGGTCAAGGGGTTGTGCTCCACCAGCTCAATGCAACTGGAGTTCCTTGAAGTGCAGTTTCCAAAGAAGCGCTCCCCAATCAGATGAACAGCTGAAGAGAGAGACAAATTCTGGAGAGGGAGGTTTAAGCCTCTGCCACTACTCCACTGATGAGAGAAACAGGCAAAGTCAAAGAACAGAATGCTCATTTAAAGCTAGAGATCTCCAAGGAGTATCTTCCATTTTTGCTGCTGCTCAGTTGTTTTCTGATCATCTGACAACAGTAACAAAGTGGTAAGATCACATGGAAGAGGGCTTTGAACTAGATAGTGTATAGTTGTATACACTATATATAACACCCATATAAAACATACCAGAGGCAAACACATAAACGGCTAAGATGGTGAGACATTATGATGGGCTGATCATTTTCCCAGGGTTCCTTGCCTGGAATCCCTGACAAGTGTATGAGAGCCAGTGTGATGTAGTGGTTTGAGCATTTGAACTATGACCGTAGAGACCAGGGTATGATTCCCTGCTCAGCCATGGAAACCCACTAGGTGACCTTGGACACATCACACACTCTCAGCCCCAAAAAATCCTGTGATACATTTGCCTTAGGATCACCATAAGTTGGAAATGACTTGAAGGCAAATGCCAACAACAGAACAACGTGCACTGTATCTGTGCTTCCTGAAGTATGAAGGCCTCAGGTTGTGTGACTGCATGCCCCTTGGTACTACATGCACAACTCCACCTCTGCAACCTTGAACTGAATGTGGACATTCTGCACCAGCCACATCTATAAAGGAATTTATGCGTGTATAAGACACCAACAGGATCCTTGTCTTTCTGCATGAAGCATATGTGTTTTCCTCCCATTGATCTATGACCATTACCTGAGCAGAGATACCTTGGTACGTACTTCTATGCAGTTGTGTGTCTCTGTGTGTGCAACCTGGTAAAGATCTAGTCTCTCCTTTGCATTTCTATGAACAACTGAGCATACTTTATTTTATTTTATTTTCTCCCTGACTTTGCCTCGTTCTCAGAAATATTCCCTTTAGCAAAACAGCTTGGGTGACAAGAGGCATTGCAGAGAAACAAGCATAAGCGATATCATAATTAAATGACATAGGGACTGTCTCCAGGGGAATGGAACAGAAGGGAAAGAAGGTGGTACTGTGCGATTAGGTAGCTCAAGTAGCCCCTGGAATGGAAATATATTTAAGCTTCTGCCTGACTAGCTTACAGACAGAGTTTCTGCTAACAGTGTTTTGTTCAAGAAACAGCAGAAGGAATGGTAGTGGGAGGAGGGACATTAAAGTTATGCATGCATGGGGGGTTGTAAGCCCTGCATGTCCCTATTAATTAAGTGTGCATAATAATATATTAAAATGTGCTGGAGATAGGAAAGTAATAAACTCAAAAACGTCTTTTGGATCCAGCAATTGGATTTAGGGCATAAAGTATCACCACAATCAGCCAACCCAAAGAAGAAAGAGGCATTTTCCAAAGTCTTATGTGAACTTTTCCCTGAATTTTAGCATTTCAAATGCTGCTACTATTATTAAATCAAAATTCCTCATTTTTTAAAATAGCTTTGCTAGTGCACACATGCACATAGGTATCTTAATAAGCTGGGTTCAAAGGAGAATATTCAGCCAATTAAGGGGCAGTGGTCAATAATCAACCCATTTATAATGCTATTATTCCACTTAAATTGCCATGGTTCCATCCAATGGAATCATGGGCACTGCAGTTTAGGTAGGGACATTTAATATTCTCAGCCAAAACACTCTAATGTCTTACCAGACTGCCAGTCCCAGGATTCTATAGAATGGAACCATGGCAGTTAAAGTGGAATAATGACATTACAATTGTATAATAAGAGTGGGCCCCAAGTTTTGGGAGAGAGACATGCATTTGGGGTAAGGAGATGTAATCCATCAGCTCAGTGGGTTGATATTTTATCAATGTATATACACACATTATTTCATTATAGATATTAGGATCAGATGAGTCTAGGCAGGTGTCAACCAGTGCCTGGCTGCTGTAATAGGCTGGATAAGGAGAAATAAACAGGATTTCAAGAAGATAGAACTGTGTGCATTGCTGGTTCCCTGGTCCAGGGAACTGAATGAGCAACCTGCCCTAAATAGTATTGCACCCTTCCTGAAGGAGGATTTCTGGATCCACCTGTCACTGGAGAGCAAGGTAGACTCAATGGCTTCGTGGACCTGGGGTCAACTTTTACAGGCCCACTAACTTGCAACCTTTCTTGAACTGGAATGAAATGTCCAAAACAGTTCACACACTGGTAACTCCATTTAGACTACTGGAGCACATGGTATGTGGGGTTATCATTGAAAACGACCTAGAAGTTGCAGCTACTACTGTATGGAACAGCTAAATAGCTGATGGGAATGTCTTACAGAAACCACTTAGCACCAGGCTTAAGACTTGCACTGCCCACCAATATGCTTCCAGACTGAATTCAAGGTGTTGGCATTGACAGTTAAAGCCCTAGACACCTTAGGTACCTTGTTACTGGACAGAATGCCACTTTCTATGTATACCTGCCCAATGAGATCTCCCAGACAGACAAACCAGTGGAATAAATACATAGTCTAATTATACAGGAAAGGTCATTCTTTGCTCTTGGACCTCAGTTGTGGAATGCTCTCTTTGGAAATCCACTTGGTGCCAATGCTGGGCTCATTTTGACACCAAATGGATTTTCACCAAAGCCTAGAGATTATGGTCCAAATAGGTTGTAAAAGCATTGATATAGTATTAGCTGTGGACACTATTTTAAACTATTTTGTTTTACTCTCTGTTCCCTGCCCTGAGATCTTTTGATATATATAAATATTTATAATTATAAATATTTAATTATATTAATTAAATATAATTATAAATATTTAAATAAACACATAAAGTGGAAATATCAACTTCTCTTTGACCAAACAACAGAATAGTCGAACAAGTCATCCTATTTAGCAGAATCTTAGCTGAAGGCTAGATTATACTAAAGCACTGGTTCTGGCTATTTTTATTCTCTCTATAAAGTGTGAATAGCTTTCCCTGAGGAAAAACACAGATGCCCAAAATGCATCATAAAATCTGATAACTGATGTGTTAATTTCTTTGAATCAACTGGATTTGTCTTTTCTTTGTGTCTTCCCACTTTTTTTATATATATATTCAGAATGTTATACTCTTCCCTTCAGCCAAAAAGGCTCATAGAGCTGCTTAAAAATTGCTATTTTGACAGTTTCCTGCAGTCCTTAGGATTACAAGCTAAGTAAGACAGGACACAAGGAAAAGAAGATTGCAGTACAGGATGGGGTTAAGTCCAGCAGTTGCTGGCTGCTCTTCTCTCCCTCAGAGGTCAGAGCAATGGCAGTTGGAATCAGGAGAAAGACTGCCTCACCAGCTACTGAGGCCAAGACAGGATGAACCTGTGCCTTGTTTCTTTTCTTCTTTTCTTCTTGACTTGCCTTGTGATGCCATCAAAAGTATATTTATTGGTCACATTTAGTTATAGTGAAATGTTGGTTAGACAATGATACCATTAGGTGGATTGTAATTGGGTGCCTGGCTGAACCCAAAAGGTGCTCACCAATGGCTCCTCTTCAACCTGGAAAGAAGTGACTAATGGGCTGCCACAAGGTTCTCTCCTGGGCCCAATGCTATTCAACATCTTTATCAATGATGTAGATTATGAAATAGAGGGCATGCTCATCAAGTTTGTAGATAACATCAAATTAGGAGAGATAGCTAATACCACAGAGGACAGGATCAGAAATCAAAATGGCCTTGACAGATCAGAGAACTGGGCCAAAACTAACAAGATGAATTTTAACAGGGAGAAATGTAGGGTACTACACTTAGGAAGAAAGAATGAAATGCACAGATAAAGGATGGGTGACACCTGGTTTGAAAACAGTACATGTGAAAGGGATCTAGGAGTCTTAGTGGACCACAAGCTGAACATGAGTCAACACTGTGATGCAGCAGCTAAAAAAGCCAATGCGATTCTAGGCTGAATCAACAGGAGTATAGTGTTGAGATCAAGGGAAGTAATAATACCACTCTATTCTGCTTTGGTTAGACCTCACCTGGAATACTGTGTCCAGTTCTGGGCACCAGTATTCAACAAGGATATTGACAAGCTAGAACGTGTCCAGAGGAGAGCGACCAAGATGGTGAAGGATCTGGAAACCATGCTCTATAAAGAATGGCTAAACATACCTAGTGGCTTAGCTAGGTATGTTTAGCCTGATGAAAAGAAGGTTAAGAAGTCATGTTTAAACATTTGAAGGGATTTCATGTTGAAGATGGAGCAAACTTGTTTTCTTTTGCTGCACAAACGAGGACACTGAGAAATGGCTTCAAACTACAGGAAAAGAGATTTCGCCTAAACATCAGGAAGAACTTCCTGATGGTAAGAGCTGTTCCACAGTGGAATATGCTGCCTCAGAGTGTGGTGGAGTCACCTTCTTTGGAGGTTTTTAAATAGAGGCTGGATGGCCATTGGCTGGGAGTGCTTTGCGTGTGTGTTGGACTCAATGGCTATTGTGGTCTCTTCCAACTCTATGATTCTATAATTCGTAGGACTGATTTTCTCCTTGGTACCCCAACCCAGCAGGTGAGATCCATAAGTGTAGCTGATGCTGACATCTCTGTGGATTAGATTTATAACATTCATTTGGTCATTCTGATGAAGATGGAGATATGTATCTCATCTGGGGATGTTCACACACAACAAAGAGCTAGAGGGGGATCAGGGTATTTAACCTACTTTAAACATCCTATCCTTCAGATTTTCAGTTCCAGGCTGCCTTATGAAAAAACATTAAAACAATTAAAAGAGAAAAGCAACAGCAAATATTACTCAAAACAATAAGAAGGGATAAAATAACAGAAGTATGAAAAAAGATCTAACAAAGGCTTGTTGTTGTTCTTGTGTACCTTCAAGTCATTTCTGATTTATGGTGACCTCAAGGCAAACCTATTATAGGGTTTTCTCAGGGCTGAGAATGTGTGACGCACCCAAGGTTACCCAGTGGGTTTCCATGGTTGAGGAGGGAATCAAACCCTGGTCTCCAAGGTTGTAGTCCAATGTCTGGGGGATGATGTTACAGAATGCCTGCAATGTAAACCTAGTTCTCTGTGAATTCTGAAATGAACTCTAACCTTGGGACATTCAAATGTTCCATCCTGGTTCATGAAGGTGTTACCCTGATTTCTGGGGTCCCTTGGGGGACACCTCAATGTGCTCCATGTGATGGGGAATGGAAACTAGCCAGAGCACAAGCAATAGCAATGTGAGAGGCAGGGTAACCTAGCGGGGTCCTTTTACCCAGTGTTTACATGGTCAGGTCAAGCCAAAAACCACATCAAATTGCCAAAGAATGGATTTTATTGAATGCAAGTGTCACGCACCAATGCAATCATGCCCACACTAACCCAGGAGCTATTAAGAAATAAAAGAGAGGAAATTGGACAGGGGAGTTTTGAGGGGGGTGTTGTTGGGGTAATACTGCACCTTGTCCTGAAGTCCTGGCTCCAAGAAGGCAGCAAAGAAGTGGGGCCCAGCACAGAGAGGGCTGAGGGGATCACTCAACGGACAGAGAAACGGTCTGCTGGGATGACTGGGAGTGATCCAAAGAACTGCTCAAAAATAGGGACTATTTGTAGGGGAAAAAGTACCTGGAGGATTAATCCTTTCCCGGGGAGAACAATGGGTGTTGGAGCGATAACAAAGCTGCCCCGTGGCAATTTCCTTTGTGTGATGGGATTGTAAGGTGTTGCCAAAGTCTCAGGATCTTCAGCTGTGTTAGTTTGTGGTGTGACTTCATGTAAATGGTCCTCGCCTGATGGAATATTTGCTCAACTTGGGGCAAACACGCTAATCCCCTCAAGTCAGCATCTCGGAGCTGAGGACCCTTTGTTTATTGTGGGTTTACACATCTTGAGGTCTCCTGGGGCTACGTGACTGGGGATTTTACTGTCCTGACCTGGTTTTCAGTCTTTTGACCATTGCTGCCTACGTGCCCCTTCAGGGGACCTCTCTGGCACACAGAATCATATATTAATATTAAAATTGTAGACCCCGGAATAGGGTATCTCCACCGAAGTATCAAAGGTGTAAATAGAAAGGAAAACTACCAGGAGATGCATACTTCATGTATCTCGGCTGTCCTCTCTCGTTTATCCTCATGTTAATAAATACCCTTGCCCCACCCTGCTGTACATAGCGCTGTTTCATGGTAAGTTGGGTGTTCAAGTGCAGTCATTATTGTGTCAGTGTGCATTCTGCTCCAAACCAACCATATAGTTAAATGCATGCATAGATTCCATGTCAAAATTAAGAGGGGAAAAGATAAATCACAGCCTCTCTGCTGAGCACAACAACCGAAAATGAAGAGAGAAAATTGTATTTGCCTTCCCATTTAATACATCAAAGTAATTTATGTCAGAGTCATCTTGCTTGCTTTAATACATATGCAATTTTAAACAAAATCAATCTCTTCTAACCTCTAAAAAACCTCCAGAAATGTTTACAAAGCTTATGCGATTTATGTGGATACAAAGCGCTTTGGTCCCTCATCTTGAAAAATGGCTAATTTACAATAAGATACAGTATTGAACCTTTTGTGCTCAATTGATCAACGCAATTAAAGAAAGAGGGCTAGGCTGTGCATTTAGCTTGATTACCCCAAAGATTAACCAATATATTAGTTTTAAGATGACTTATATAATTGTGCCAGTGGACAAAACTCTTTAAAATCTCCCTTCCTTTTTCCATTAGAATAACATCCAGGGAGGTTGTCCAGATTAAGAGTGGAAGTGCTTTCTCTTGATGATACCAAACTTTAGCTGTGCACATAGATTGAGCTGTAATGACCTGGGAGGGCTTTGCATACAGTATCAGTCTGAACATGACATACCTTTGTTCGGGTACTGTTTGCATCTACTGACATTGGAGCTCTAGCATTCAAGACTTAAGGGCTGCGGAAGCTTCTGCAGGAGTGGAGAAGGGTTAGAATTTTCCCTTTGAGGGAAAACCTTTCCCCCCATCCTGCTAGGGGGAGAACTAAAATGCCTTCCAGCCCATGGAATACCCTTCCAACTTCCATCGGATTACAGCCCTAGTAGCTGTCAGTTAGGGATCTGAATCTTTGCATCATTCATCCTCAAGTGCAAGGATACACAATTTCGATTGTATGCTTCCCATTGATGGTGCATGTGTATATCTCTGTGCAGTATTCGCCAGACAGACATACTTTGAGAAGTCTTTAGAGGAATAATTCTGTGGAAAACAAATACAAGTGGCTTTTCTTGCATGCAAGGACTATAGTTTCCATAGAATTCTCTCTGCTGCACAAGAAAATGAAGATTATTGTGTAGTATTCTCTCCATAGTCATACTGCAAGAAATCATTTGGAGAAATGAGGCGTCTAATTTCAGAACTAGTACATTCAGTGCAAAAATGCACTCTGTGTGTGTGTGCTCATGCATGCAAGAAGCATGTTTTCTGCACAAAAAATGTAGGTTTTGTGCACAAAGCAAAGCCACATGTATTTTTGCATTGTGCCAGTGTGCTATATTGGCTTGAAAACTGGACTAGGGCTCTAGGAGACCAGAGTTTGAATCCCTGCTCAGCCATATGTTACCGCTGTTTCTAGCCCGAGCTTGTGGGATATTAAGATATCATTGGATATCAATAATTTGGCCTTCTTCACCCATTCCTCTCCATGTGCTTGCGAGGCCCCCAGACAAGCACGCACACAGGCGTGGCTGACAATAGCTGAATCATTCAAATCCCGATCCAGGCAGGCCAGTCATTGCCTAATGCAGCTTCAGGAGACCTCAAGGCAAGTACCACCCTATGTATGCAAGCAACTTACAAAAGATCCCCTGGCCCACACAGGCAGCTTGATGAGTGGACTATACAACTCTCAAGCACTCCGCGTTTGCATACTGGCTACTCTATTGACAATCTGGTCGTAATTCAATCATCTAAAGCACTGACCTTTCGGAGGCTTTGTCTCCAGCCCGAAACTCATTGTTATCCCCAAGTATGGACTAGCCGGCGGCCACAATTTTCCCTATGAGAACCCCTGACTTTAAGCGACTCGTTGGATCGCTCGTGACTTGCCTCCCGACCTGCCGCTTCTCTGTTTGACGAGCCTCCCCTCAGCCCCATGTGCGGAGAACCTATGCTCCCCAGCTTCTTTGCTATTACCGGGCTTCAGGACAGGTGTAGTATTTCCCATACCAAACTTCCTCTCAAAATCTCTCTATCCAACTCCTACCTTTTATTTCTATAGTTCTTTGTGTGAGTGTGTTGCATACACGTGTTTGACTGTATCTCAATAAAACAATTACTATTATTAACTTCTGCTTTATCATTGACTCGGCCTGACCCCGTAGACATAGGGTTCAAGATCTTGCTATGTTGCCCTGCCTCTTGCATTACTAACTAGTGCTGTTTGCTAATTCCCTCCCCATTGTTGTGAGCACATTTAGGTGTCCCTCCTGGGACTCCCAGGAATCAGGGTAACCCATGGAAAACCACTGGGTGACTTTGGACAAACCACACTGTCTCAGCCTTAGAGGAAAGCAATGGCACATTGTGCCAAGTTTCACCTTATGTTCAGTTTAAGTCAGAAATTATTTGAAGGCACAAAACAACTCTTTTGCATAGTGCAATTGCCACAAAAACTTCACATTTGAAAGAGAATCTTAGCCACTACTCTACCCTTCTAGCTTTGATTCCTTGAGCAATCAAGAAACTCATTACTTATGTTTCTTGAGCACTGGGGGAAAAAAGGCATATTCTTTCCATCCTTATCTTCAGCTACATTTCCAGTCGTACAATACTAAGAGTTTTGGCTCCTCTAAGTTTCAGCTTTACAATGTAAATGCACAGAGTAATCAATATATGTCAGAAGTCTGTTTCTGTCAATTGCATCTCACAGCATTTAGATGTTCTCTGTACTGCATAATTTTACAGATGGTGCGTGGCAGGCCTCTATGACAGTGACAGATTCAGAGTACCTGTTTTGATATGAAATAATCTTTCTGCATCCATCCTGTTAGACATGAATGTAAATGGTGAGATTAACAAGAATAGCAGCTGGCAACATGGATTACAGGTGTAACAAGCTCCAGTCAATCTACCAGGGAAAGGACATCAGCTGGTCAATGGCTCCCTGCTAACTCCTGAATCATGGGCCATTTCCACACTACACAGTTATAGTGCTATTATTCTACATTCAACATCCTGTGGAATTCTGGGGTTTGTAGTTTACAAAGGCCAACGAGCTTTCTGGCTGAGGATTCTAAATGTCCCTCCCTAAACTGCAAACCCCAGGATTCCATGGGATTTTGAAAGTGGAATAGCACTATAACAGTATCATGTAGAAATGGCCATGATCTGTTGTGGTTCACTTCCATCACATCGGTACCAGCCTTGCCATCATTGCTCCATACCTATATGGGAAGGGTGTGGAAACTTTTCCAGTGTGAGGGCCAAATTAAGTTCCAGAGAAGTGCTTGAAGGCCACATTCCAGTAGTGGATGAGATCAAAATCATAAACAGATAATAGTTGTTAATATACAGTATATTAGATATTCGTTATTAATAGTCAGTAATTAAACCTTGAAGGAGATGTTTCAACCCATCCTGAATGCATCAGCTCTAATTTCTGAAAGTAATAAGCAGGGGTCAGGTTTGGTTGCTATTTGGATGAGTGACCCTAAAGGGAATACTAGAGATCTTCAGGCAGGTGATTCACAACTTTCTTCATGAGTGAGTGGGAAAGAACTTGAAATTAAAGGCAATTACACATATAGTGTAGTGGAACAAGCTACCCAGCTCCAGTGCTGGAGTAAAATTCAGTTGCTAGTCCAGTCAACTTCTAGGACTGGAGAGGGAGTCCCATCTTACACAATATCTTAGAAAGCAAACACTGTAGTCTAGTCTTGGGCCCTTTTCGCACCTTACCTTGTTCTGGTGTCATCACGAGGGGATCACGCAAGATGCCTCTTGAGAGAAGCACTCACATCCCCTCCACTTCCCCTTCATACCAGTTCCACGCTGGACAGAAGGAAGCATGATAGCTCCGCCCCTTCCTTCCATGATGCAGCCGGTTACTTTCCTAGGGTGCTCTGGGGGAGGAAGCACAATGACCGCACTTCCTGACTTTCCACATGCAAGGTAAGTGTGGGTGGGGCACGGGAGGGATGCGCGATCGCACATCAGTTTTGGCAACGAGCCAAAAATGATATAATGCACGATTGCCACCTGATGGCCGCGGGAGCTACGCGTGCTTGTGAGGACATCATGTGGAATAGTCCTTGCAATCCCACAGTGCTCCCAAGGCCATTTTGCAACTGGTGTGGAAAAAGGGCCTTGGTCATGATTCACTGGCAGAACATAATGCTGTATGGAAGAGGTCCCAATTCAATTCCCATCAGCTTCAGATAAGGAGAACAACTTCCTGTGTAGAACTAGATTTGTTAGAGTTGTTATTTGCCATCAGGTCTGCTTCAGTATGGCAACACTATTAATGAGAGACCTCCAAGACACCATCTTATTAAACAGGTCTGCTAAGGTTTTGTAGACTCAGGGCCATGGCTTCCATGTGTGAATCTATTAACTCATGATGTGGCCTTCCACTTTTCTCACTGCCTTCAGCTTTACCAAACATCATAATCTTTTCTATGGAGGCATGCCATCTCAGAATATGTCCGAAGTATGATAGTCTCAGCTTAGTCAGTGTGACTTGACTCACTCTTGGCCCATTTATTTCTCTTTTTCAGCACTCCATGGTATTCACAAAACTCTCCTCCAGTACCATGTTTCTAATATGTTTAATATTTGTTTGCAGAAATGCTTTCTAAGTGGTGAAAGACATCTGTTTATCGTAGCATGTGATTTTCTTCACCTGTATATCATGCTTTTGGCATGCTTTGTTATGTGCTTACTTGGTCATAGGAAGGCAAATACAGTAGTCCCTCCACTTTCATGAGTGTTCAGGGTACAGAATCCTCACAAAAGTAGAAAAACCACAAATAACTCCCCCTGTGCTCCCCCTTTCATTCCCTTCTGAGGCTCCCCCTCCTGTTCCCTTGCCTTTTGCCTTGACATGTGCATGTGCGCCTTCCATTCCCTTTCACTTTGCCTTGGTGCATGTTGTCCATGCCCAGGCAAAAGGCAGAGGAAGGGGAAAGCATGCGCGCACCTTCCTTCTTTATAAATGGTGGTCCATCCTTCCATTCTCTTGCCTTTTGCTTCAACATACATTTTCCATTGCCTGGGCAAAAGGCAAGGGAATGGGAGGAGAAAAATGGGGGGAGGCGCACCTACTCCACAAATAATCAAATAATCAAATTCAATAATCAAATTCATGAAGGTGAAACCCACAAATGTGGAGAGAGGACTGTACAATTTGCAAGTCTGACTTCTGAGGCACATAGCTCTAAAAAAAAATAATCACGAGAGGTGAAATAGATTAATTGTAGTGAATATGCATTGCCCTAAACATCTAGTTTGACTTTAGTTTCACTCTGCTTTGATGAGCCCCTGCTGTTTGGGTCAAAAATACTGGTCTATATATACTAATGACCAGACTGTCTCTGGTTCAGGATTATATACATCTTGTTTGATATTTCAGCAGTGTTTAAGAAACATGACTCTGTTTCTTAGACCAAGAAAGATCCAAATAATTCTAAGCAATTTTTCCTTCTCCTTTTCAAATAGGCAACCCAGTTCTGGAAACTTAACTGCCTCTTGCCAGTGGCAGAGAGGGAAATAAATGCTCCCTACTTCTCTTCTTCCCCTACCACAGGCATCTTTCAATTATTATTCTATTATTAAAAACCAAATTGTGCTCAGAACAATGCCACAGCGGGAATGTGCACATCGCTGATAATGCCACTAGGAGGGGGGATCTGTATAATAACAGCAACTTTGCTCATTAACCTTCTGGAAAATGATGGTATTGTATCGGAACTGATTGAAGGGGAATGAAATACCTCTTGTAGGAAGACAAAAGGTGAGGAGGAGCTAGAACTGGTCTTTCCATGGTGCGCTTTTAAGCTGTTTGTTCTTTCTTCAGTATTTTCATAGTTTTGTGCTGTGCTGCCTTTTCTTTAGGCCTTTTCCATGGCTGCTGCTTTTCTCTGATTATTTCAAAGTATGGAAATGTTATCTTTTAAAACTACAGTGCCCCAAATTCTCCATCCAGCCACACTAGGTAGGGGTTTCTGGGCACTGTAACTATTTCCACAACTGGATTATTTGGATGGAGGATGGAGTACATGTGCAGAGCTTGGAAAAATTATCTTTTGGGGGACATAACTCTCAGAATTCCCCAGTCAGCATGACTACTGCACATATTGGACTGTGAGTTCTGGGCACTGTAGTTTTAAAAAGTAACTTTTCTACCTCTGGGTTATTCTATTGTATTATTCTGGGCATTGTATACTTAGAAAGTATTTCTTCCATTTCTGGATTATTTTATTCTATTATTTTTAATTTATTTATGCAGATTTTAGTTTTTCTTCTTATTTTTAAGATAAATCACTTTGGGACCTATTGGCTATGGGGAACTAATAAATCTTAAATGGCTACACTAATTACTGTTCCCAGCCTTCTAACTGAACTGTATAACAACCAGGAAATGCACACAAAAAGACATAATAAGTTAAAATAAAGTCAAATAAGGGTTGTATCAGTTGAAGCTAGCAGAGAATGCAGAAATATCCTTTTTGTTTCTAGTGCACTGCAGTGTGCAGTTGAATGAGTACATTTCCCAACCTTAAATAACTATGGGGAAATCCCTCTGTTTTGCATTCTCAAACATTTCATTTTTTGTAATCTCAAATCCACTCCATTCCAACTGCAAAGCAATTAACCAAATTGGTAAATTCTTCAAACAGAACCTCTCCTATTTGCCATGGCCAAATTCAACTGGTACAGCTACTCCAAGCAGGGGAAGGGGGAAGCCCTTACCGTACCTTCCTGCCACACAGAGATGTTTCCATACTGTGGAATATGTTGTGTTCTTGTCGTTGTCGTGAACTGCTGTACTGCAGCCTCCATTCTGGTTAATGGCTGAGCCAAGGTATGAAAAATCTCAAACTATTTCAATGTTTTCATCATCTGCCTTAAAGTTATGTAAATCATCTCATTTTTGTTTTCTTAATGTTCAGCTATAAACCTGCCTTTGTGTTTTCTTCCTTGACTTTCTCTGGTAATCATTTCAAGCCTTTCCTATTTTCTGCTAGTAATGTGATGTCATCTGAATATCTTAAATTGTTTATGTTCCTTCCTCCAATTTTCATACTGCTTTCCTCTGGATCTAATCCTGCTTTATGTATGATGTGTTGTTGCCACACCAACACACCCACTTTGAGGGGTGTGCTATTTTTCATAAATTAGGTATATTTATGGCTGAAAGCATATTTGGAGAAGTGCTAGCTGTAAGCATGTAGGCAGGTCAGAGTGATCTCAGCATGGCCAGGTTCAGAGAGGATTAGGTGGGAAAGCCCAGCACTAATGGGCTTGTGATAATCCTTTCAAAAGCACAGGCAACAAAGATAATGGAAGACAGAATCAGCCAAGTGAAGCCATCAGAGACCGACTGTGCTCTTACTCTACAGGAAGTTGTTCCTGGACCCCCTTCCCATCCAGACATTGTCATGACTCCCATCAATGTCCTGACAGTACAGGTCACACAACAGAACAATCAGATATTGTGACACATTCTGTGGTGCCACTGCCTTAGTCTCTGATAGATCCTTAGTGTCACACACACACACACACACACACACACACCCTACTGCTGCTGCTCAGTAGCTCTTTGGCACATTGAGTCTGGCTGTGACGTGGGAGATGCCACCAGCAGCACTGCTACCATCAGCGTAGCCTCTTGCCTCACAGAACGCACAGTGCCACCACCATGGAATGTAGTGCCATGGGTAGTGTTCATCAAGCACATAAAGTAATAACGATGCCAGTTAAACCCATCTTAACACAACACAATCTGGAAAAGTCAAAGGAGAGGAATGCTTCCTCAAGCAGCGGTGTCCGTGAGGAAAAAAAGAGGTGAGAACCTTAACTGAACATTAACATAGATTCAATCTACGTGGGCAAAATAATGTGTCCTTTCCTCAGTTTCAGTCTTGTTAAAACACACAACATTCAACTCAATCTGAAATGAAAACGCTTCCTTGTGATGTCTGAGGGATTTAAAGCAATTTTTTAAAAAACCCTCCAGTTTACTCCATTGTTTTGTGGAAGAACAAGTTTTGGTTTTTTTAAAAAAATATGATTTGGCTCTGCAATTGAGATCAGGGTGGAATGGGGGTTGTAGCGGGGGCAAGTTGGTGTGGGTGGTGGGTGGCTTGTGAGTGGGTGACATAGAGGCACCAGAGATGTGTCTCCTGGGCTCTTGCTCACCTATGAAGGGCTGCCACAGTCAGAAACATTTTTTTCTTTGCACTCCAGACATATCTGAAGGTTTTAATCTTTGATCCCTGAATATTTGCTTGTCTTTAGATGTCCTTTTTGAGTAGGATAATGGGGGGATGTCTCATGGGCAACCACTAGAAAACACTTTCTTGAGCGTAAGCACTATTGAATTCAGTAGGGTCTGTATAAGATTGCCCCTTATGCTGTCAGTCCTATTCCCACTTTCCTGGAAATTAAATTTTAAATATGAGGCAGCAAATTAGAGGGGGTGGAGGTAACAGCCCAGGTATGTACCTAATCCAGTGGCAGTGCAGGTGGGCAGTCAGAACAGCAGAAAATAGCAAAAGACTATTTGATAATGCAAATATGCGTATGCTTGGTGGGAACCAAAAAAAGCAACCCACAGTTGCTGAGGTCCTGTGACCAGACATAGGCCATTTCCGCACGGGCTTAAAGAAACAGTGCAGAGCATCCTCCAGGGAGGACATCCGCACCTGGGAGTGGACTGGGTTGGACCTACTTAGTGTAGTTCCGCACCTCAGCCGGCTCCGGAATGACCCCAAGTGATCGTCCGGCGTGCTTTTGAAAGACTGCTTGAAACAGGTCTTTCAAAAGCACGGAAAGTGCCATTCTGTTCCCGCTCTCTCGTGCAGATTTGCAGGCTCACACCAGTGCAAGCTTCCAATCTGCCAGGGACTGGCTTTAGGCTGGCAAGCTTCAGCGGTTGGTGGAGAGCCTTGACCAACCGGAAGCCGCCCTTTTCGTCCCCGGAGCAGTGCAGAGCAGCGGCCACGCCCTGCTCCGGACCAGCCCGGACCCAAACATGGAGCCAAGAAGTCCGGTAAGTACCGGTATGGGGCGATTCCCTCACCCTGTGTGGAAATGGCCAAAAACTGATACAGGGACATAAACTGTACACAATAGAAACACCGCCTTGTACCAATGTGACTGCATGATCAGAGTCCTCTGTTGCTCTCTAAATCGATTTCATTTTGGATTAAAACAGGTGTTTGTGGAATTAAATGGATCAAACAGGGCAAGATGCTACACAGTGGAGCTGGGATACAGCCCTTGTGTGCATTCAGCCACAGCTGAATACCAAGGGATTCAATCCCATTCTTGTAAGAGTTAAGCACTGAACGTCTGGAGCCTGGAGGGATGGCCAGGGTTGGCAGAACCCCTGTTTTCACCAGGTTTTACCTGGATTCTAAGTATGTCGCCCTGTGTTCATTTGGACCATAGTCTGAACCAGATTTCAAGCATGCATTTAAAAAAAAAAAGTTTGTAGCCCTTGTAGAAATTGATATACGGGACAAAATGTGGAGGGACTCTTCTATTAAACTGTTCTGCAACAAATAAATCTGCCCCTGAATTGCAAATACAAGGAAAATGACAGTAAGCTGTGCAGATAGTGGATGGATGCATTATGAGGGTGCAAAGTGAGGGAGAGAAAGCAGAGAGAATGGTGTCTGGAGTGCAAGAAGGAAGAGAGGAAACATTGCAAAGAGACAGGAGGTGAACCATTCCTGTTTCACGATCCCCAAATCTATTCAGATATTCTTGAGCACAATGAGAGAGGATACCCTATTACCAGTGCTAAGATTAATACTCAACTGCCAGTCCAGTACGGGGTCTGTGTGTGTACAACTTAGGGGAGGATGCATACCATTTTGTCCTTTGACTCAGGCAGCAAAAAGAATTGGACTAGTCCTGGGGAATAGAGTTCCATTCCATTCTCCTGCAGCATTCTTTTCATTTAAAAATGGCTTGCACCCTACTTTGTATACCTTTAGGGCAGACATGTAAATAAACAAACACAGTAGTCCCTAGTACTCTGAGTTTGACCCTTATCTTTCTTTCTCCAAAGAATCAGAAATACATTCAAAACAGCCAAGCAATAAGCACCTTTGAAATTCCTCAGAGCTGTTTGTTTGTTTTCAGCCAAACGACACCTTTTCCTTTGTGCTGAAAATAATGTTTTAATAAGTCACCACAACCCACTTGGAAGCACAGGCAGGAAAAAGTCTCTCAAGCTAAAGATAAGTCTCCATTATCCTCTGTGCTTTGCTCTCTAGTGCAAGTATAATCTAAAGACAGGAAACAGGAAACGTATATTGTGCAATCCTCATACAGTAGTCTGTATTAGCAACGGGGGGGGGGGGACTGTGTCACACGTCTCAAGCTGAGAAGCAAAATCTCAGGCACTGAGCATCTGTGATCAAAAGCATTTCTGGAGCAGAACTCAAAGGATTCTGGGAGTTACTGGCTGGCATCTTATTCAGTATTCGTAAGACCATCAGCCAGAACTACAATCTTGTAGCTTTTGTGATTCACAATCATTTAATGCCCAAATGTGGTCCCAAAAACTTACCTTTGCTGCATGGCAGCACCCTGACTGAAGTGTTTCCAAAGTGCTGCAGATGAGGGCACTGGGAAATGATGACTGCAGCACTATCCTAATCACAGGGCGCATTGAGACAAGCAGTTGCAGCAGCACCCCAAGTGGTCTCTCCAGTTGCCTGTCTCAGTGTGCCCTGTGACCAGGAGAGCACTGCAGTTCTCATTTCCTAGTATCCTGATTGGCAACACCTCAGAAACCTTTAGGCTTAAGTGCTGCCTGGCTTAAGAGAGAGGGTTTTTTGGGGAAGAGGGACAGCATTAACAGAAGTAGCTACAATGGTGGAGCAACATCATCTTGGCTTATGTCTGCTGATGCAGGAGCTTTGCCATTGTCTAAAAAAAGGAACTTACCTAATACAAGGGATACATGGCAGTCTTTTCTAAGGTGTTCAGTAGATGTACAGAACTTCACTTTTTGTTTGTTTGTTCTTGCAGGAAAGAGTGAAGAACTTCTGGAGTTTTCCCACAACTGGCAGAGGTTACAAGAGGAATTTTTTTTTCACATTTTTCTGATGATCTTTTTGCAATTTTTTTTTTCAGAAACATTTTGTTTCAGCAAATACATTTTTCGCAAACAGGTTCCCAAGTGTGTGTGCAGTGTGTGTGTGTGTGTGTGTGTGTGTGTGTTTATTTATTTATTTATTTTGGATGGAGTATTTCACTGTATTGAAGGAAAAGAAAAATTGTGAGTATTCTTTTCCTCTCTAATGAGAGAAGAAAGCAAAACATAAGAACAAAGGAGGAACTTTGCAGGGCAAAACAGATTGTTTAACTTGTCCTCCTTCTTGTTCATGCTGTGGCTGACCAGAAGATTTCTGGTAGCATATAAGCAGGACATGAAGGTAATAGCTAGGGAATGTGCAAAAAAGAAAAAGAAAAGGCCACTACGCTAGAAAGCTTTTAAAGTAGACTTTTTCCAGATCTACACTTCCTGGATAGGATGTGTAATATTCGCAGAAGATCCATTCATTGTTCCAGGCAGGCTTGTTGGAATGTTCTGAACCAGGAGTAGAAGGTGACACAAGTGTGATTCCTCCACTCTATATCCTGTAGGAGTTTGAAGTTTATTCATGTTAGTCTGTGTCTAGCCAGATTTCCCAGTATTTGTTGTTTTGGTTATGTGGGGTCCCAAGTTTGCAAATACGAATCTTATCCGGCAGTCAGATCAACATCTGTATCCCCCTTAAGTATCTTTTAAGTGCTGGATTATCAGAAAATTCTTGCATGAGAATGAATTGCAGCTTTATAACTGATATTTATTTTCCATGAACAATTTTCACAAAGGTGAGTACACTGTCCTTAAGGAGACAGCTTACATGGACCTTATACATGTATTACAATACACAGCAAGATTTTCAGCTGTTTCAGAACTATGGCAAAGAGCTGTAATCCACTTTATAAAGTGTATGTCTAGATCTGTTTCTCCACTGGCTTGCATTTAGATATCAGTTAATCAAAAGACCAAGGTCATTTCCTCACTAGCCTGTTACAGTGCTATTATTCCACTTTCAACATCCTATGGAATCCTGGGGTTTGCAGTTTAGGGAAGGGCCTCAAAGGCCCCTCCCTAAACTGCAAACCCCAGGATTCTATAGGATGTTGAAAGTGGAATAATAGCACTATAACAGGCTAGTGCGGAAATGGCCCAAGAAATGAACCCTACTTATCACTCACAGGACTATGTGTTTTTAGTTATCGCCTTCTGTAGCAGCAGCCAAGAGGAGGAATAGCTTTGCTAAGACCAAAACCTGGTAACCTTCACTTTTTATCATTCCTAATCTCTACCTGAGATTTATATGAAGCCACTTCAGAAACCGATCACCTGAGAGTGCCACTAGCCATTTTTTCCTGGCTAATGTAATCTGATCAAATAACCAGATGGTTATTTAATCAGATTACATTAGCCATCAGATTTTAGTAACCTTTTCACACCAATTTACCCTCTTGATCTTTCATTTTACTCTGATCATTTTACAGTCTCTCTCAGACTATTTTCTGCTTATTTTCGTTTTAAATTATCTTAAAACATGTCCAGAACTAGCGGGTAAGCTGGCCCTCAATATTTTATTGTCTAACACAGACACATCCAACTTTCTACTGTAACATGACAAGTAGTATGTCTTTTTCATCTTCAAGGCCATTTCCACACTATACTCTTATAGTGCAATTATTCCACTTTCAACATCCAGCTGGCCACTCCCTAAACTGCAAACCCCAGGATTCCATAGGATGTTGAAAGTGGAATAATCGCGCTGTAAGAGTGTAGTGCGGAAATGGCCCAATATACAGGTTTTGGGGACTTAAATTTTGCAAAATATGTAGAACAGTCTAGAGTCCAGCCTGCATCAAAGGTCCACATCAGGTTTTCTACTATGTGGCTGAAAATGTTAAAAAAGTTGTCCTGTGGCCTTGAATAGAGGAGAAGCTACAGAAAAATAAAACATATGCCTTTTTCAGCCTCTGAAAAGTCTGTAGTCTCATAGAATTCAAGACTCCAAATATAACAGGATGTAGACTGGATATAGCTTGTGCTTCATACTCCATACTTTGCTAGAGAGCTACAAGTATGTTCATCAAATTAAGCACTGATTGAAAACATGTGTAGAAAAGGTGCATTTCAAACATATGCAAAAATCTATCACAAGAACACTATAATTAGTGGGGAGGATGTATATAAACCAAGCACAATGTTTGACTTGAAATCTATGAATGAGATGCACAAATGTTTTCCAAGGTTTTTTTGTTTTTGTTTTTTGTTTTTTTAAGAACAAGTTGGTCGAGAGAGGAAGAAAAAGAAAAGTGGGCAAAGGCCAGCTGTGAAAGCAAGTAAAGGAGGAACTTGCAGATTTGTACTTGATAAGTGCATGCAGTCCCAGAAGTAGCCAGTGTTCATAAAAGAATACTTTTCTGAGCTGTACAATTCAAGAATTCTCTGGGGCCAAGGGATTCTAAGACTGGCAGCTCTAATAATTTATTAATAACAACAACAACAACAACAACAATAATAATAGAGCTTCCCCAAAATTATAGGCACAGAGAGAAAAATATGTAACACAGCACTGGGCTGTCATAAGGGTGGGGGAGGCCCACGATAAGCATTATTCCCTGATTTTCCCTAATATAACTAACTCTCACACCACACCAGACCAGCTTTTTTAAGCTGAAGTTGAGTGAAATGGACAGCGTATGGCTGACCATAATAGCAATAGTAATAGCATGTGTATTTCTATACCTTATCAGCTAAGTGCTCTCCAAGCGGTTTACAATGCGTGAGCTGATTGACCCCAACAAGCTGGGTACTCATTTTACTGATCTGCAGAAGGATGGAAGGCTGAGTCAACCTGGAGCTTGGCAGGACTGAACTTACAACCTTGTGGCTGCAGTACCAGCATTTTAACCACTGCGCCACCAGGGCTCAAAGCGCAAAATTTGGCAATGCAGAAGTCTGCTTTATACTGTTATTACAAAACTCAGCAGTAGTGTTACCCATTTGGCGTAACTAATAAAGATGGCCAGCTCCTGCTAATTCTACTACTAGTGTGTCTGAGACTGTATCAATTCTCAAGCTAAGCAGTTGGGCCAATTCTCCATTTCAGGCAGCATGGCAACAGGAACTGAGCCCTGATTGATAAGGAGATAATATAACAGCTATCTTCCTGTAAACCACAGCATGGGAGATAATGCTGGAATATAGAAGGGTGGAATGGAAGAACGTGTAGGTGGGGATTCAAAGTGTTCCTACTCTGATGAATACATTGCAAAATGCTCACTACTGCCGAGCTAATCAATACTTGTATTTAGAAAATCAGTCTTCAGGAAGGTAAGACTACAATCCCTCTTTGAATCCCTGGCCTGCTGTAAATACTCTGGATGAATAGTTATCTCTAAAATCTCAGATAACAATGCAATGAAATTGAATGAAAATATCAATGCCCTTTTAAAAAGGGACATGAAGCAAAACATTTAATCCATATCTATTGATCTATTGAGGAATATTTTCTTACTATCATCCTCTTTGCATTGAAGGTTTGTATACAATGCGTCTCAGAGGGTTTCATAAAGGTCTTCCCCCTGCAGCAGGATCAGGAGGTTGCCTCTCCCCATTTCCCACCACCATGGACCCTTCTAAGATGTTCTTATGGTTTTTAATGAATGCAGAAGGGACTGCAATTCACGTTTTGTTTTGGGGACTAAACCAAGATGCTGGAGTGAGCGATGGTGTCCTTGTTTTAGCTGAAAATATTCAGAGACCTCCAAATGTGTGATTCTCAATGATTCTGCTCCTGTGTTACCATTATTGGGATGCGTGCTTAGGAGGGCTTAAGGCACCACAGGAATTCCTTTGGTAGATGAAATGGGGCTTACAAGCAATACTGTTCTGATCTCTGTCCTACAGCTTCACAGTTACGAATCCTTGGCATATTAAGAACTTATGGGGTGCAGGAGATAAATATCACATTAAATGTGCATGATGTACCATTTCAGCATGAATTTTGCATTTTTGGTGATAGTACTTTCAGGACGTCAAGCTATCCCTTACAACAAACAACAATAACAATATGCTTCCCACTGAATTATGCACATTGCAAGCCCTTCCCCTATCATCTTGGGCAGACACTTTTGTCTATGGGGCCAGGATACCATGTCAAGGTTGTTGCCCGGCAGGCAAGGTTTCCTCTGACTGGACGGCAGAGGAAGAGGCAATGTGGCCAGACAAACAGGTGCAAAGCCAGCAAGATTGTTTAGGCTATGATTTGTGTGCTAGAGAAGGCCACATGCCAGAGCACTGATTGGGTCACCCCACTTGTTCCAGAGTACCAAGGAAGCATAAAAAGGCTGGTGTTTGCCTTGACCAGCTGCCAGTTAGAAACGCCTAGCTGGACCTGTCATGCCGCTGACAGTTTACTAATTGTAGGGGAAGATGCTGTCCGTCTGTCCTCTGTTATCTCTTGTTATTCTTGTTTGTCTAATTGCTGCTGGAATGTTTTGCCAAGTGCCTTTATCTTAGAGTGCGGCAATAAATTCTGCCTCCAAGTCCTACTTAATGAGTCTCTGGAATTCTTTCTGCTTCACTGGGACCCTCTGCTGTGCTGAAGCCTTGCTTCACAGATTGCACTCTGCTCATGCTCAGAGGAGCCAAATCCTGCCAACCCTGACATACCATCCTCCACTCAGATTGCCATCTCTTAGGGAAGGCAGATGTTAGGAGGATTCAGACAAACTCCTGGTGGAGGAAAATCGGATGGATGCTGTGTGGCCTGTGGATTTCCTCTGCCCTTCATTATGAGCCCACTTGCTAAAAATATTAAGTTGGAGTTAAAAAACAACTAATCGTGTTCCTTAGAAGACTCTGGGGACACAGCTGGCCATTTAAAAGCTATTCCTCCATCCCTTCTAATTTTTCCCACCTGTAGTAACCTCCCCCTTAAAAAAACCAAAACACAACAAGAGACCTCATCTTTTCTAGTTCCTCCCTGGGGTATAACCCCCAAATCATGGGACCTCATGAGGTCCTATATCAGAACCCGCAATTAAAATGTAAAAATGGGGAATTAATTAACTCAAATTAAGAACTTTGCAAGAGGAGGGTAACTTCAGGATCTCGCCACCTATGTTTATGAGGAACTGCTAAAGAAACCAATCAGAAAACTTATGGTATAATTTTAAATGTGTTTTATTGGGGGAAATTATACAAACACACACACACTCAAATAGTCACACACACAAGCAATCACACAAGGCTAACTTGAAAGAAAGGGAAAACATTGATAGAGGGAATAGAAAAGGGATTTTGGGAGGATATTTACCATCTGAAGAGAAGCAGAGAAGTGGTGATGCGATTTGGATTGATGTCCCGAGTCAAAAGGCAGAGTGACATGGAGGACCCCAGAAATGGAAGTGCTGTGTCCAGGACCCAAAATCAGGGTCCTTTTATACCTCAAAATGTGCCCTGGAGGTGTGACTTTACCAAAGGATTTCCAGGGTGAACAAAAGAGACAGGATGACTTAATGGTTCTTAGTGTGTGGTGATGATTTTTAACCTGTGGATGGCAAAAGATTTTGATGGCAGTGTGATCAGGGATCAGGAAAATGATCATTGGTGTGAGGATGGTACAATTATGGATTTATTTGAAATCTTGTTTTCCTGAACCAGAGTTGTCAAACAAGCAAAAACTCTTTGTTTGAATTTTCCAACAAATGGGTGTCAAATTAAGTTGGTAGCCAGTTTTTATGGCTTGGTTTTCCATAAGATATGCAAACCACAGGGGTTTTTGCTCTTCTCTGGAGATGCCTTTTGTTCTCCTTGCAAGAGCCATTAAGTTGAACTCAGCCATGCTCTGGGATCATCTCTGATCTGTTTTTCCAGTCAATTCCTCTTCCACATGGCCTTATCCAGTCACTGTATATGATTTCTATTTATGCCAATTAAACATGTCTGTCAGTATATATCCATATTGTCAATTTGGACTATCAGAACAGTGGAGTTACAGCAGGAGGGGGGAATGTAGCATCCTATTCCCTGAGATTTCAGGGCAAAAACTGAGACTCATCAATTCAGCAGTAACTACAACCTGCAACTACAACAATCTAAGTTTGGGAAAAGTATTTCAAAATATTTAATGGTCAACATGTTTTTTGAGTGTCAAGAAAACCCGATGAAAAGAATCCTGGACTGATAAGAATCTCCGCAGTTCATGGACTTACTCTGTGTAAATTTGCATGTGGTTATTTTGTGCAGAAAATCAGCACTTCCTACATAGAAATTGCAGCTTTCTGAGAAGAAAATAGTATTTCTACTCAGAAATATCACCTTGTGACCAGAACACGTGGTTTTATGTGCAGAATATGCTGTGCTAAGATTGCATGCGGTTGATTTGTGCAAAAACCAGCACATGATGTTTCCTTTATAGAAAATGCTGTTTTTGTTCCAAACAACTATGTGCCTTTCCACATTACACAGTTATAGTGCTATTATTTCACTGTCAACATCCTATGGAATCCTGGCCCTGTATAGGCATTTTACTCAGAATAAGTCTGGAATTCTGAATAGGCTTGGAAAACTGCATGATCTCCAAATAATTTTTAAAATTAATTAAAAATTAAGTTAATTAAATTAATTAAAATTAATTAATTAATATTCTGGTTTTCTCCCAGTATGGAACTCAAAGTGGGGTAAAACCTCTTAAAAATACAAAGTATATAAAGTACAAACAAAGTTTTAAAAAAAGTTAAAAAGCAGTTTTAAGAACATGTTGAAAACATGATAAAATAGAAACACAACAACCTTCATTAAAAGTTTCACATGCTGTGACGTATTAAGAACTGAACACCTCCCTCTATTAAAAAGGCCTTTACTTGCTACCAAAACAAAAACCGGAGAGGACAAACTGGACCTCAACGGAAAGGGAGTTCTACAGCCTGGGAGCAGTCCCTGCGAAGGCTCTCTCCCATGTCCTCCCCAACCATGCCTGGATGGTGTTGGCACTGAGAGAAAACCCTCCTTCACAGATCTTAAAGTTCAGGCAAGCTCAGCTGTGAGATACTGGCCATTTCCGCATTACACTCTTATAATGCGATTATTCCACTTTCAACATCCTATGGATTCCATAGGATGTTGAAAGTGGAATAATTGCGCTATAAGAGTGTAGTGCAGAAATGGTCACTGTCTTTCAGATAGTTTGGACCCAAGCCAAGTTTAGGGAGGGTCTTTAGAATTCTCAGCCAGAAAGCTCTTTGGCCTCAGGCCATTTCCGCACGTGGCAAAGGAATCGCTCCCTGCCGCTACTCACCGGATCTTCTGTCAGTCCGGTCCGGTCCAGGGTGAGGAGGAGCAGTGCGTGGTCGTAGATCTGCACTGCTCCGGTGTCCAAAATGGCAGCTTCCGGTTGGTCGTGGGTCTCAACCAACCGCTGAAGCTCGCCAGCCTAAAGCCCGTCCTCCGCGGATCGCAGGCTCACATTGGTGTGAGCCTGCGAATCTGCATCGGAGAGCAGGCACGCAATGGCTCGCGCTGGCATTTTGAAAGACCAAAAAAATCAGGTCTTTCAAAAACACGCTGGAGGACCACTTGGGATCATTCCAGAGTGGACTGAGGTGCAGATCTACGGTAAGTAGACCAGACCCAGTCCGCTCCAAGGTGCAGACGTCCTCCATGGAGGACACACTGCACCGTTTTACTTACTTCTTGCGGAAAGGGCCTCAGTAAACTACAAACCCCCGAATTCCACAGGACTTTGAAAGTGGAATAATAGCACTATAACAGTGTAGGGCGGAAATGGCCTTTGAATTCTTCCTGGAAACAGTTTGCTTCTTGTCGAAGGAAGAAAATTGCTAAAATAACTTATTAGTGTCTATAGCAGAATTTGAGTATCACGTCCAGAATATTGTCTGATAATCATTTCTATATTTACTTAATGATTAAAGTAACATTTTGCTGTACAGACCTTGATAAACTTAGTTGTTTTCAGAAGATGCTTGGAAGGCAACACTCATCACTGTTTGAAAAGGGAGTAACTTTTTGTTTTCTACTTATGTAGTCATCTTTCTAGTTATTCACTTTTTCAATTGATCATCTTTTGCATATTTTTGTATTAATGATTTTTGAAATGGATCTCTTTCTTCCTTTTTTTATATTTCATATGTTTTCCTATTCTTAATGATCACTCTTTCATTCATAGATAGTACGCTGCATGTTGACACTGTGATATGGATGTAATAGTACTTTATTATGCAACATACTTATTTATAAAAATAATACTAAAAACTAAAATTCCTCATTACTTCTTTCAAGAAGAAAATTAGAAATTACTAAAATCTCAGTTCAACACTGTAACTGATACCCCACACAAACTTTAACAAGGAACTGGGCTAATCCATAGTGGGGAGAAGTTTTACTTCTGCATCAAATTATGCTTTTTCAGTGTACATTGTGTGTTTGGCAATGAGTTACTGTACTAATTACCTTTCCCTTGGGGGCAGCGTTGTTTGTTTCTTTGATACTCCATCTTTCCTTCTTTTTTGATGCCCAAGGCAGAAAAACAGATGCCATCACCACTACTCACGTAAATCAAGGTACACAGTATGCCAAACCAGGCAAGTTAGTTTGGCACACAAGGAAGAAAGCCACAGAACGACCTCAGCATTAGAAGTGCAATCTAGCCTGCCTTCCATTTTCACTGGGGTTAGAGATGCAGGACCCCAGTGAAAGTAGAAAAACCATGGATATCACAAGCCCTCCAAACCATAGTTAACTTGCAAAAAAAAAAGTACCTCTACTGGCTGGGTGGCTAGGCTCAGCTGTGCATGTGTTTTCTTGCTTGCTTACTCACTTGCTCATTCATGCAGGTGGGCAGAAAGGAAGCAGATGGAATGGGGGGAGATGGAGGAATGAGAAATGGGGTACTCATAGAATCATAAAATCATAGAGACCCCAGGGGCCATCCAGTCCAACCCCTTGCCATGCAGGAGCACACATCAAAGCACTCTCAACAGATGGCCATCCAGCCTCTGCTTAAAAACCTCAAAGAAGGAGACTCCACCACACTCCATGGAGGCAGCATATTCTACTGCTGGACAGCTCTGACCGTCAAGAAGTTCTTCCTGAGGTTCAGTTGGAATCTCCTTTCCTGCAGCTTGAATCCATTACTCCTTGTCCTAGTCTCTGGAGCAGTGGAAAACAAGCCCGTTCCCTCCTTGACATGACATCCCTTCAAATATTTAAACATGGCTATCATGTCCCCTCTTAACCTTCTCTTCTGAAGACTAAACATGCCCAGCTCCCTAAGAAGCTCCTCACAGGGCATGGCTTCCAGACCCTTCACCATTTTGGTCACCCTCCTCTGGACATGCTCCAGCTTGTCGATATCCTTCTTGAATTGACGTGCCCAGAACTGGACAGAGTTTTCCAGATGAGGTCTAATCAAAGCAGAACAGAGTGGTACCATTACCTCCCTTGATCTAGATGACATACTCCTATTGATGCAACCAAGAATCTCATTGGCTTTCTTGGCTGCTGCATCACACTGCTGACTCATGTTCAGCTTGTGATCTACCAAGACTCCTAGATCCCTTTCACATCCTATGCCCTTTCCTCTTCCTGCCTGTGGGAGTGAACAAGTGAATGAACGTGCTTGTGCACATTCCTCCCATCCCTTTTCCCTCTCCCACTCCCTTGTGTGAGAGTGAGTGGGGGGATGCCTTCCCTTCTCCTATCCCCTCCCCTTCCTCCATCCTGCTTGTGCAAGTGAACAAGTGAGTGAACATGTGTGCTCACCCTCCTCCTGTCCCATCCTCCTTCCCTCTGGTAATCCATGAATATTCAAACCCACATATGCTTAACTCATAAATGCAGAAGACTGATTGTAGTAACAGAGTCAATAACTAAGAATATGCTACTCTTTTATGATACCCAGAATCTACTGTCTGAGTGAGCCACCTCTTTCTACCTAATGATAGGGTAAGTTCTTGCTAATTCCCATGCATATTAGTCCACCGCCATTTTGTTGTTATTTGCTGTCGAGACGTCTTTGACTTACAGCAACCCTATGAATCATAAACCTCCAAGTCATCAAGGCCATTTCCACACCACACTGTTGTAGTGCTATTATTCCACTTTCCACATCCTATGGAATCCTGGGGTTTGCAATTTAGGGAGGGGCATTTAGAATTCTAAGTCAGAGAGCTCTTTGGCCTCAGTAAACTACAAACCCCAGAATTCCACAGGATATTAAAAGTGGAATGATAGCACTATAACTGTGTAGAGCGGAGATGGCCCAAGAGTTTGGCTCAGGTCTTTCAGATTCATGGATGCGGCTTCTTTGCCGGAATCAATCCACTCCTAATATGGTTTTCCTCTTTGCTTACTTCCTTCCAAATTACCTAGCATAAGCGTCTTTTCCAATCAGTTATATTATTTCAAGATATGTCCAAAGTATAATAATCTCAGTTAAGTTATTTTGGCTTCTAGTGAGAGTTCAGGTTTGCTCAGATATTTTTCCCCTCTCTTGCCCAATGATTATGGAAATAGGAGAGAAAACCTAGCTGAATTATATATTCTCGCAAAAGGGTACTCGTTCTTCTCATCCTGCCCTGCCCTTTGTTCAGTGTGGCTTTCAAACCACATTTCCTTATTATCCACATCTCTCTTCACTCCATATTTTCATGAGAATAGTTAAGTTGCTGGTATGTAAGCTGATCAATCCAGATCAGTGAACCATGCCAATGGCTCACTGGGTCTTCCAATTAAGTCTGGTTCAGATTGTAAATTCACAATCCTTGGGTAAGTGCCATTTTTTATCAAAGCATTAAGTTTGTCTTTTCCCTTTCCTTTGTTTTGGCTTGTGTACAACTCCACCACCCCAGAGGGTTGCCGGAGGTAATTTATTATTCCAATTTCCTTCCCCATTTCCAAATTTCAGGATATTTTTAGTGGAGAACCTCTGTCTGATAGATTGGTTGTTCTATGATATGTACCTTGCCTAGATAAAAATGTTAACCTATACATGCGCACACCAGAGGTAGGAATTAGTTCATTTTTCTAATGAGACACTTTTGGAATCAGTTACTTTTTGCATTAATCAGCTCAATCTCAGTTCCTTTTTTCCTTGCCTGAAATGGCCACAGCTGTAATTCACTACTTTTCAGTGAAACAGGATTGTCTGCTTGTTACTCATTGCTGGGGGTGTGCGCTTTGTAATGTCTTTTGCATTTTTGTCACCACTTCCAAAGTGAGAAGATGAGACATTGCTCAATGGCACCATAATAATAGTATAGTTACAAGCAACTCAGAGATCTACCTCTCTGGACTGCAGTAATAGTAACAAGTAATTACTTGCTGAGTGGCTGGAATAATGAGGAAACTAACTAACTTCCTTTTACAAAGAAACATTCCAAATTCTTTGCCTCTCTCATATACACATACAAACATACAAACACATAAATAGTAATATACATAGGTATTCTTGCTCAGAATACATGAAGTTGCAGTTCTTTTTTAAACGTTGGCTGGAATTCTGTGTCATAGTTACAAATGTGTAGACTGGAATTATGAGCTTCTGATCCTTTTTGCATTGACCCTAAACTGTTGTTTCTGGGCACAATTCAAAGTGTTGGTTATGACCTATAAAGCCCTATATATCTTGGGTCCAGATTATTTGAAAGACCACGTCTCCCTTCACAAACCTTCCAAAGTGTTTGAATCTGAAGAGGACAGCATTGTCTCAGGCCCAGTTCCATCCCACGCTTACTTGGCGAGGATGCAGGAGAAAGCCTTCCCAACAGCTGCTCTCACCCTCTGAAACACCCTTCCACAGAAGGCTAGGGTGACCCCTTCCTTGCTTTCTTTTCACTGGCAACAAAGATGCTCTTATTCATACAGACAGGATCAAATTTCAAAATGACCTTGACAGATTGGAGAGCTGGGCCTAAGCTAACAAAATGAATTTCAACAGAGACAAATGTAACATGAAAATGAATTTCAAGAGAGATAAATTCTTCACTTAGGAAGAAAAAAGGGAATGCACAAATATAGGGTGGGGGACGCGTGGCTGGACAGTACGTGTGAAAGGGATCTAGGAGTCTTGGTAGATCACGAGCCGAACATGAGTCAACAGTGTGATGCAGCAGCCAAGAAAGCCAATGCGATTCTTGGTTACATCAATAGGAGTATGGTGTATAGATTGAGGGAGGTAATGGTACCACTCTATTTTGCTTTGGTTAGCCCTCATCTGGAAAACTTTGTCCAGTTCTCAATTCAAGAAGGATATCAACAAGCTGGAATGTGTCCAGAGGACGGCGACCAAAATGGTGAAGGGTCTAGAAGCCATGCCCTATGAGGAACGGCTTAAGGAACTGGGTATGTTTAGTCTATAGAAGAGAAGGTTAAGAGGGGACATGATAGCCATGTTTAAATATTTGAAGGGATGTCATGCTGAGGAGGGAGTGGACTTGTTTTCTGCTGTTCCAAAGACTAGGACAAGGAGCAATGTATTCAAGCTGCAGGAAACGAGATTCCACTTGAACCTCAGGAAGAACTTCTTGATGGTCAATGCCGTCCAGCAGTGGAATATGCTGCCTCGGAGTGTGGTCGAGTCTCCTTCTTTGGACGTTTTTAAGCAGAGGCTGGATGGACATCTGCTGGGAATGCTTTGATATATGTTCCTGCATAGCATGGGGTTGGACTGGATGGCCCCTGTGGTCTCTTCCAACTCTATGATTCTATGATTCTATGTGAGCAGGAGAAATTTGTGTGTGTGTGTGTATGTGTGTATAAATATATATAAAAATAAATAGTAGGGATGGGCCAACTGAATCCTCAAATCCTTGAATCCTCAGCAAGGATTCGAGATTCACAAATCCAAATCCCTGTGCAAAAATGGGCGAACCAAATCTTTCAAATCCACCAATCAAAAAATAGTTGTTTTTTTTAAAAAAGTTGTGTTTAAATTTTTTTAAAAAAATTTAAAAATTCTTTTTAAAGTTGCTTTTGAAACCCTTATTTAAAAAAGGATTTGAAAGATTCGAGATTCGTGAGATTCATGGATTCCCAGAACTTTCCAGGGATTTGTATCTGGATTTGGATTCGGAAAATTCCGGATTCATCCCATCCCTAATGTTTAACTTTTCTGGAAGCCGCCTTGGATCCCACTCTGGGAGAAAGGTGGCGTATAAATAAAATTAAATAAATAAACAAGCTGTCTCTACATGTAGAATTGCTCTTTCCCTGGATACCTTCACCTCATCTGGATTTTATAGGACCTTTGGATTGCCTTGATCTTGCTCCCGTAATTTTTCTCTCCTCCCCCTTGGCCTTGCCAAAGCATTATCTTGCAAGAGTGTTATCTTCCAGGCTCTGTACTTCCCTGAAGGTTGTGACCCAGTTTTTCAGCTCAAACCCCAAACCAAAATCCACTCAGAACTTGTCTTTTGAGAGCAAATAGGTTAAAAAAAAAATCCTTTGTACAGATCTGGTTGGTTTTGTTTAAATTAATGCAGAAATGGGACGGAACGGACTTATGAGTGAGCCAATGTGCAAGTAACACAGAACAGAAATAGCCCAGTTTGTCCACATTGACTGCACAATAGCTTGAAAAGCAGTCAGGCATTTTTCCCTTTCATTTCTAACAGCTTCCATGAAGAAGCTGGGCCGCAAAGCAGACTTTTCTCTTCCTTTCCCTCAAACCTTTTTATTTGATTTTGTTACAATAAAATATAGTAACATATGAACAAAGCACCAACAGTATGAACTAAGTACAGTTTGGTTGATGTATTTGGATTCTCTGTTGATGCAACTCATGTTGCTACATGCCAAGCTTTGTATGACTTTAGCTTTTATATTTGAAAGCCAGGCTTTCATTATTTGTTCACCATTCCAACAGCAATTTCATTACAAACTGCCTCAGGCATCAATGGAAGCTAAACTTCACCTTTCTGTGCTCACATTCCTTTCTTCTTTTCGTAAAGGTGTGGAGGTCTAGGTTCTCCAGCCACCCAAATTCCACTAGGGAATTTCTGACAGCAGTTTCAATCACCTAAAGCCTGGCCTTTGTAATCTCATAAACTGGATCCTGTGAGTCAAAGGATGACGGAGTAGATGGAAGACTAGTATGTTGACTGGACAGAAAGAAGCAATATTGTATGCAAAAGTGCACAGAGCAAGATAACTATGCCAGATGGAGAGCTTACCCTCAGCAGCTGCTGAGTATATGGTCATTAGAATCACTTCCAAAATGCATAGCTATGTTGTTTGAGATAATTTCTCATGCCCTCTTGTGCCTCTAGAGGTTTTTATGCTGATAGATTAACTCCATAGCAGTTAGGACATCTATAAACAGTCTATGGCATCATTGCAGATTTGGAAGGCAACAGCTGGTGCAGTTTCACAGGTCAAAAAAGCATTATTCTGCTCAAAATGCACTCACGCTATGTATTCATTTGATACCTCTTCATATATCAACAGCCATGATAAGGCCACTAGCAATTTTCCCAAACACCTGCTTCTTCTTTCACCTTCCCATAATAGTCCCAGCCAATCAGGGATCATATAGTAAACTATTTTGAAGCTATCCTGTTAGATCTGGTGCTACTCCAATGGAGAAACCCTATCCTGGGGTCTACAATTTTAATATTAAAATATGATTCTATGTGCCAGAGAGGTCCCCTGAAGGGGCATGTAGGCAGCAATGGTCAAAAGACTGAAAACCAGGTCAGACTAGTAAAATCCCCAGTCACGTAGCCCCAGGAGACCTCAAGATGTGTAAACCCACAATAAACAAAGGGTCCTCAGCCCCTGAGAAGCCAACTTGAGGGGATTAGTGTGTCTGCCCCAAGTTCAGCAAATATTCCATCAGGCAAGGACCATTTACAAGAAGTCACACCACAAACTAACACAGCTGAAGATCCTGAGACTTTGGCAACACCTTGCAATCCCATCGCACAAAGGAAATTACCATGGTGGAGCTTCGTTATCGCTCCAACACCCATTGTTCTCCCCAGGAAAGGATTAGTCCTCCAGGTAATTTTTCCCCTACAAATAGTCCCTATTTTTGAGTGGTTCTTTGGATCACTCCCGGCCATCCCAGCAGACCGTTGTTCCATCCGTTGAGTGATCCCCTCAGCCCTCTCCGTGCTGGGCCCCACTTCTCTGCTATTTTTCCAGACCAAGGACTTCAGGACAAAGGGGCAGTATCACCCCAGCTACACCCCTTCAATATTCCCCTAATCAGTTTCCTCTCTTTTGCTTCCTAATAGGTCCTGAGTGAGTGTGCGAGTGATTGCTTTGCTGTGTGAGACTTTCCTTCAATAAAATCATTTATTGGACATTTTTGTTTGGTTTTTGGCTTGGTCTGACCCCGTAAAAACTGGGTAAAAGACCCCGCTAGGTTACCCTGCCTCTCGTATTGCTATTGCTTGTGCTCTGGCTAGTTTCCATTCCCCATCACATGAAGCACATTGAGGTGTCCCCCAAGGGACCCCAGAAATCAGGGTAACACTGGCTTGCTGTTGTGTGCCTTCAAGTCATTTCCAACTTATGGCAACTCAAAGGAGACCCTATCATGATGGGGTTTGTTGGGCTGAGAGTGTGTGATGTGCCCAAGGTCATCCAGTGGGTTTCCATGGCTGAGAGGGGAATCAAACCCTGATCTCCAGGGTTATAGTGCAATGCTCAAACCACTGCACCACACTAGCTCTACATGATGTAAATAAAGGCAACTGAGCATATTGGCATTTCTCCCGGCGTGAAGCACATGAGTGACCCTACCAAAACAAAAGACATTGAATATATTAATGACATGATGCTACATAGCCAATTAGATGTGGAGCATGTCAAGGAAATTGATTATGAGAGGGAAATGTAAATGTAAATTTTTTTTTTTCAATGAATGCTAGGAAATTATCAAACAGGAAGTTGTTTTTGAAACTGCTGAAGATGTTCACAAAATGTGAGTAAATCAGAATGATCCTGTTTGTATGTGGATTTCTGTTATTTATTCTGAGCACAGAATCTGAATGTTTTTGGGTATAGAACTTGAATTCAGTTTGCTGAGACATCTTTGCTTCTTTACAAATATGCCACTGCTTTGCAGTTGTCTGCCTTTGTCATTTAGGCTACCATCCCTTTCCCCATAAGAGCCAGTGAGCATAAATAAGTCTCGTTCAGAGTAAACATGCAAAGGATTGGATTGTTAATTATTCATTTCAGCTGCATTTCTACACTTATTTCCTTCAGAATAGGCCTTGGTGAACTGAATGCACCTTTACTTCTGAGTAGACATGAAGGATTCCAATGTTCACATATCTTAACACAACACTCTTGTATTTCAATGCCAGTAAAATATGTCCAAGAGCCTACATCACAGCCTGCATTTTGCAACTTTACAAATCTGTAGCAACATTGCAGAAATAGAATGAAACCCTATTTGTGAATTGCAAAGCCGTGTATCCAGGCACTGGCAAGAGTGCTTCAACGTGCATTGGGCACTTCAGATGCTTGTTGGACACTTCCACTGAACATCAGGCACTTCTATTATGCTCTAGCACTTCCTAGCCCATGTCCAGATGCACATCAGGGAATGCCCCAATGTGCATTACTGCCCATTGTGCATCAGGCCATGGTGCCACAGCCACTCTGCCATTCCACAACAGATGCCTGAATGCTGTAACATCACAGCAGTCTCTAAGGCCCTTACCGCACAATGCCCCAATAGCATGTCATCCCGGCGGGATCCCAGGATTGCCATTACCGGGATGGAATCAGGGTCTGAACACTCTGCACTGCACTTGGTTGGCTGCCAGCAGATGGGTAGCATCAGGCACACTGTTCTTCCCTCTGCAGTACAACATCACTGTAGAGTCCCTTTTCTCACCTCTTCCTGTGCTATATTGTAGAAGGAAGTGTTATCAAGCACTTCAGCCCTTACTGCATGTCCACAGCTGATGCGATCATTGCAGGAAAGGGAGCCATTACTGGATTTTTTTTCCAGTAATAAAAAAGAGCACATTTCCCATGGATGGGTACATGACAGCAGCATGTGAGTGATGGACCGGGACCAACATGTTGCCCTGCCAGGGTAACAACGTTGTGCAGTACAGGCATAAGTGGATATGAACATTATAAAACTACTGAATTTAATTTTTTGCACACGTTTATGAAGATGTAAGTCCTAAGCAGAATGCCAGCTACTCATTGCAAACATTCTTATCTCCAATTCTCTTTTTAAACAGGTCAGTAATATTGAAAGGGAACTAGAAAGATAGATCTGGTAGGATCTCAAACATTATCTTGTCTTTACCCTGCTGATATAAGAAATCTGAAACTACTATGTGATTCTTGAAAAAATATTCACCCGGCCTGTACTTAAAATCACTAATGAAGGAGGGTCCATCAGCTTCAAAGGCAGGTTGTTTCACTGTCAGATAGCTCCTGCTACCAGGAAAAGTTTTCCTGAATTTTACTCTAAATACTTTTTTTTGTCATTTAAACCCGCTGGTTTGAGACCAATGGAATACCTCTGGAATAACAGAAAGCAAATTTGTTCCATCACCAAGTGACAGTTCTTCAAATAACTGAAACAGGCCCCCATAGGGGCTTGAAATAGGTTCTTCTCCAAGTTAAACACAATAAGAAAAAAGTCCACAACGATTTACATCCTGTTAACTTAACTCAATAAATTTATATGCCTTTGGAAGAACAGTTTTCAAAATGCAGAACCAGAACTTGGCAATGTGCCTTTTCTTGGATTATAACTCTCTAAGTCCTTCAGCCAGCATGCCCACTGGGAGTTGTAGTCCCCCGAAAATGAACATTCCAACCTTTCTGGAGTGTAAGGTAGGCGTTTATGTATAGAGATGGAAAGAATATTTGTTTCCTGACTGAAAAATAGGAAACACCGTTGTGAAAATAATACAGTCGTAAGAGTTTTGCTCAGTTTTTACCTGGGACTCTGCCATCCCAAAGTGCTTCAGGAAATTATTCTGTGCAGAAATGCATGCAGTGCTTTGCACGAGAATTGGAGGGGGGCACAAAAAAGGGTTATGAAGCAGGTATGGTTCCCCACCCTTATTTCTTATACTGAAGGTCCTTGCCAGTTGTCAGCTAATTCTGGATTCTGTCTGGGGTCACCTTTACCAACTCCTGGTCACCCAGCTTAGGAAGGTGGTTGAGAGAGAGAGGGAGGGAGGGAGGCAAGCAGACAGCAGACATTCCTCTCATATAGAAACACAGACGTAAGGTCTTTCCACACTACACTGTTACAGTGCTATTATTCCACTTTCAGCCTCCTATGGAATCCTGTGGTTTGCAGTTTAGGGAGGAGCATTTGGAATTCTCAGCCAGAGAGCTCTTCGACTTCAGTAAACTACAAACCCCAGAATTCCACAGGATGTTGAAAGTGGACTAAGAGCACTATAACAGTGCAGTGCAGAAAGGCTGATAGTAATGTCTGGGCACTTCATTATTTTCTATAACATTGTAGGTAAGGCATCTTGTATTAAGTCACATAGGCCTCCTAGTCGTCAAGACTTTTGATTGTAACATTTAACCCATTATCCGTGACAAAATATCATCTCTTCTCATACTTTCCAGGGTTAATCTTCCTAAGCAGTTCTTGAACAATCTTAACTACATTAACATGTAGGCCTATATCTACCATCAGTAAATCAGTACTTTGGGATGGCATGTCAGGGCTATCCAAAGCGATCTTCCACTGTATTTTCAAACGTCTTCAGCAGCATTGGAGGTATGCTAAAAAGCAGCCTGTTTTTTTGAGTCTTCGACTTAGCTTTTTTATTCTTTCTTGCCATCCATTCAATACATTGATAATTTGATCAGAAACCAAGCTCCATCTTTACATTTTATATACAGTCCAGTGCATGCTATGCTTTTAGTATTCTCTGCAATACCTCTACGTCACATGTACCCCAACTCTCAGGGTTACCTCTGGTCAAACTTTGTGGTTTATGTTTACATATATTAAGGGAACATCTGGCAGCCTTCCCAGACTTGAAACCTAAATAAGTTTTTTTTCCCCTTCATTTATACTGAGACAGAAAATCAGCAGACACTGTCTCTGATCTTATGCTCCATATTCTACAGACTGGAGGTATTACCAGGTTATATGTCCTGCTTTCATGTTACATAAACAGACTGAGAAGCTGCAAGTTGAAATTTGTTTGACTGGCTTCCTGTGAGTCACTGACAATATTTAGAATCATAAAGTTGGAAGAGGCCAGAACAGCTATTGAGTCTAACCTCCTGTCATGGAGGAATATACCATCAAAGCACTCCCAACAGACGGTCATCCAGCCTCTGTGAGTAAGGAGACTCCACCACACTCCCAGGCTGCAACATATGAGCTGCTCTTACAGTCAGGAAATTCTTCCTAATGTCTAGGTGGAATCTCTTTTCCTGAAGTTTGAAGCTATTGCTCCATGTCTGAGGCCCTTTCCGCACCAGGCAATTAGAACGGGGCAGTGCGTCCTCTCACGGAAGTCGTCTGCACCTTGGAGCGGACTAGGAGCGAACTACTTACCGGAGATCCGCACCTCAGTCTGCTCCAAAACGACCCCAAGTGGTCCTCCAGTGTGTTTTCTAAAGACCACAAAAAATAGGTATTTATTTTCCTGGAACGCGCCATTGCGTTCCTGCTCCCTTGTGCAGATTCGCAGGCTCGCGATCTGTGAAGGGCGGGGTTTAGGCGTGGTGAGCTTCAGCAGTCGGTCGGGACCCACGACCAACCGGACGCCGCCACTTTGGAAGCCGGAACCGCCATTTTGGAAGCTGGAAGCCACCATTTTGGAAGCCGGAAGCCGTCATTTTGGAAGCCGGAGTAGTGTGGATCTACAGACCTCGCACCGCTCCGATTCGCCCTGGACCAAGGAGGAGCCCTGCGGAAGGGCTTCAGGGACAGTCCGCATTGCTTTGGACCCCAGAAGAAGCGGTGAGTAACCGCACGGAGCGATTCCCTCGCCTCGCGCGGAAAGGGCCTGAGTCTCTGGAGCCGCAAAAAACAAGCTTGCTCCATCGTCCATATGACATCAGTTCAAATAGATAAACATAGCCGTCATGTTCCCTCTTAGCCTTCTCTTCTCCGGGCTAAACATAGCCAGTTCCCTCAGCCGCTCCTCAACGGGCATGGTTTCCAGGCCTTCTATCATTTGATTGCCCTCCTCTGGACATGTTCCAGCCTGTCACTATCCCTCCTGAACTGTGGTGCCCGGAATTGGACACAGGATTCCAGGTGAGGTCCGGTGGTGGAGCTTGGAGTGTGTGTGTGTGTGGGGGGCTATGGTACTAGGGGTATGGCCACTGTATGAGGGTGTGGCCAGGGTGCGCAGGGGCTTGGCTATGGACTGGGATGCCCCGGAAACACTGCTGCCTGGGGCAAATTGCCCCCCCCCCGCCCCCACATTCCTACGGAACTGGTGAGGTCTGACCAAGGCAGAATAGAGTGGTACTATCACTTCTTTGTCCTAAACACTATAATCCTATTGATTCAGCCCAGAATCAAATTGGCTTTTTTAGCTGCCGCATCACACTGCTGACTCATCTTCAGCTTGTGGTCTACTCAGATTCCTAGATCTTTTTCACATATACTGTGGTCACGCCAGATGTCACCTATCCTATATCTATGCTTTTCATTTTTTCTGCCCAAGTGCTAGTCTTCGGACACTGTAACAGCTTTTTGTTCTCATTTCCAATTGAGGCTCCACTGTCATGACCACCAAGGACCCTGACGCCCACCTTAAAAGTGTTACTGCCCTGGCTAGCCAGAGCTTTGGGGGATATAAAAGATATCTTTGGATATCACTAATTCGGCTTCACATATCCCTTCCACATGCTTGCGGGGCCCCCGGACAAGCACGCATACAGGCTCGGCCGATAATTGCCGTAATATTCCTAGACAATACAGGCAGGCCAGAAACAGCCGACTCGCCACTTTAGGAGACCTCAAGGCAAGTACCTCTATTAGGTATGCAAACAACTTTCAAAAGATCCTCTGCCTCGCGCTGGCAGCTTGATGATTGAGCTATACAACGCTCAAGAACTCCGCGTTTGCGTACCAGCTACTCTATTGATAAATTCGGCTCTAATTCAATCATTCATTCTGACCTTTCAGAGGCTTTGTCTCCAACTCCAAATCTATTGTTTTCCCAAAGTCTGACCTAGCCTGTGATCACAACTCTCCTTATAAAAACCCCTGAGTTCGAGCGCTTCCTTGGATTGCTCCCGAGTTCCAGACCGCCTTGCTGCCTCTCCGCCTGGCGAGCTTCCCCTCAGCTCCACGTGCTGAGATACATCGAATCCCAGCTTCGCTCTCCATTTTCTTCCGGACTTCAGGACAGGTTCCGTATCACCCGAACCAACTATCCCTCTGAAAATCCCGCTCTCTTACTCACACCTTTATTTTCCTTAGTTATCTGTGTGCGTGTGTTGCTTACATTGTTTGCCTGTCTTTAATAAAGATCATTCATTATTTTCAAACCGGTCTGCTTCTTGACTTGGCCTGACCCTGTAAACACTGGGTTACAAGATCCTGCTAAGTTACCCTGCCTCTCGTAATGCTAAAGCAGTGCTCAGAGCTAATCTTCCCCACCTATTGTTGAGCACATTTTGGTGTCCCTCACGGGACCCCCAGTAAACAGGGTAATAAAAGCCAGTCGTCATCCCAGGTAATAGAGGTCTGTTTTGCTGCTGAGTAAGGTGCTGCAGGATGATGTGACCAGCCGCCTCCCACCAGAGAGCAAAGCTGCACTGGAGAGTTGCAAAAGGTCCACACAAGGGTCCCTGCTTCTGTTCCTCACAGTGTCGCTCCATAGTGGAAGGGGGCTGGGCATATCATCCTGCAGTGCCCCCCTTGCCAGCACCATGGACCTCCACCATTCTGGATGGGTGACTGGCTTTTAAGGTCCGTTCCAGAGGTCAGATGGGGAGTTAAAATATTGCTATGACCTCATGGCTACACCTCTGATGGAGGACCTCAGCCACTGTTTCCAGACAGCCATGTGGGGGTTTTGTGCAAGACAGCTGTTTTTGACACACACACACACACACACACACAAGCAATCTTGCACATACAAATCTCTCTCTCTCTCCCTCTCTCTCTCTCTCACACACACACACACACAAAACTCTTGCCCCAAAACCAATAGCCTTGCACGCATGCATGCATGCACGCACACACACACAAACACACAAATAGATGCATGGCTTTGTTATGCAAGATTGCTATTTTCTGTGCAAGACTTTTTTTGCAATTCATTGTTCAAGTTTTATGTTTTTTCTTTTTCTTTTATATAAAAACACATTTATGGGCTATTTGCAAGACAGTGTCTCTTTTACCATAAAACCTTATCATTTTGACACAAAAAGCTATTTGTATTTATCTGCGGAATAATTTCTCAGCAAATACATGAGGTAAGGGTCTCAAACACAAGAACACATACCAGACAAGATCATAATAAATAATTGAACATCCTGTAATGATTAATAGAATCATCAAATCATCATCATCATCATCATCATCATCATCTTACCCACCACTCCCTATGCATCAAGACAGTAAGAAAAACAGATTAAAATACAACAAATAGATACATAATACCAGCTTAAAAACACATAAGAACAGTTGAAGGAGCATGACATAGTTTCCAATTGTGCCTAACCTTGCCATATAGATGTATCGACCCTATATGTTAGCATTTTCCAAGACATGCATACTAAAAACAATCAATTCCTACTTTAAAAATGATAATTTAAAAATCAACTGGATAGGCCTGCCAGAAGAGACTGGTCTTTAGTGCTGTTTTAAATGCAGACAGCGTATCCAGCTGTCAAATCTCTTCCAGATTATTCCACAGTTGGAGGGGTGAAGAAAAACTCCTCTGGGTAACAGTTGCCAGTTTCATCCTGGATGACTGAAGTAAATGTTCCCCAGAGGACTTGACTGTACGGTTGGATTATACAGGAGAAGGTGATCCTGTAGGTAGCCTGGACCCAAACCACGTTAGGGCTTTTAAGGTAACAACCAACACTCTGTGCCTTGCCCAGAAACCAAATGGCAGCCGGTTGAGGCCATTTTTGCACTGCTGTGTCCACCCACCATAGCAATGGGTGATTGCAGTTCCAGGAGCCGTGCTTTCACACAACATCATGGGCAACCTGTCTCTATCCTGCTCACCAACTGCCCCAACCCACCTGTATTGCACCCTATGCCAATAATGGAAAAAGTCCGTTACTAATTTCCTAAGTGTGACCATCACGGTACGTGGTGGTGTGCAGTTCCTCCATCATGCCAGGTCCCGTTGTCAATCTGGGAGCCCTGATGCATGGATGCATGGATGCATTAGATGCCAAAGAATAGGAAAAAAGGCCCTGGAAAAAGGTGACCATTCAGGAGCTGTGGGGAAGGGAAAGGGTGGGGAGAAGGTATTGCTGTGGACACCATGATGCAGACAGAGCAGTGGCGGTAATGCCGCTACTCCACCACTGCCAAGGGACACATGCAGATGGGAGTGATGGAAAACCACTCCTGTCCTGAGACTGGTGATGCCAGCATGTCCACAGATCATCCCAGCATGAGGTAATCGCGGAAATGGCCTGAGCAGTTTTCATATTGATGTAAAATAATCATGCCTAGAAGTGCCAGTAAGAGCCAAAGTGGTGTAGCAGTTTGATTGTTGGACTAAGAAATGGGGAGAGCAGGGTTTGAATCCCTTCTTGGCCATGGAAACCCACTGAGTGACCTTGGGAAAGTCACACTGTCTCTGCCTCAGAGCAAGGCAAAGGCAAACCCCCTCTGAACAAATTCTCCCCCATGGTTGTCAATGACTTGAAGGCACACAACAACAACAAAAAGTACCAGTAATGAATCTGGCTGCTATGTTTTGAAGTAAATGGAGTTTCCAAAGTTGGTACAGCGCATTACAGGAGTCCAGCCTTGAGGTTACCAATGCCTGCACTACTGTCTTTAGATCTTCCCGCTATAGGAAGGAGCACCGCTGGCATAACAGTTGAAGCTGATAGTAAGAGCTCTTAACTGTTGCGTCCATCTAGGCAGTCATTTGGAGCTACAGATCTAGAAGCACCCCCAAGCTTTGCACAGCCTTTCAGAAGGAGCACAACCCCACCCAGGAATGGTTGACACGCCTCCAAACCCAGGCTAGGATCCTTGGCAGTAAGCACCTCTATCTTGTCTGGATTCCATTTGAGTTGATTAACAACTTACAGCCAGTCATAATATGATGTAAAGAGAGACATTTTTTCTCAGTGGAATAATTTTCAACATTCAGGATATTGGTTTCCAACGGTATACAAGCACACCACATAGTTGTTTCAAATATGTAGCTGTCTTGGAAAATATAGGGTCCATACAACTATATGGTGAGCTCAGGCACCATTGGAAACTAGTATGTTGAACACTGAAAATTATTCCAGTGAGGAATGCCAACAAAATGACTCCAGAAGTTCCCAGGAGTAGTCATTTGGCATCCACCATTGTATATAAAATGTATATACATGAACCTGATTTCTTTTTGTGTCTCTTTTCATCATGTCACACTTAGAGTTTTTTAAATAGTCTGTGTTATGAATTGTTGGAATTTTATTCAGGTATACTTTGGCCATATCATGAGACGACATGACTCACTAGAAAAGATAATAATGCTTGGAAAGGTAAAAGCAGTTGGGAAAGAGGATGATAGCATTACAAATGGATAGACTCAATCAAGGAAGACATGTCCCTGAATCTTCAAGACTTGATCATGGAAGTTGATGATATGATGACTTGGAATGCTCTCATTTATAGTGTCACTATAAGTTGAAATCAACTCGATAGCCATTAACAACAACAATGCATTTCTGTGGCTTTTTTTTGTTTCCGTTTGCATGTGATCTGAGGAGGGCATTGGTATTTATATCACAGAATCATAGAATCACAGAATAGTAGAGTTGGAAGAGACCACAGAGGCCATCCACTCCAACTCCCTGCTATGCAGGAACACAAGCACTCCCAATAGATGGCCATTCAGCCTCTGCATATAAACCTCCAAAGAAGGAGACCCCACCACATTCCAAGGCAGCATATTCCACTAGTAAACTGCTCTTACAGTCAGGAATTTCTTCTTACTGTTTACATGGAATTCCTTTTCCTGAAGTTTGAATCCGTTGCTCCATGACTTAGTCTCACAGAATCATAGAATCACAGAGTTGGAAGAGATCACAGGGGCCATCCAGTCCAACCCCCTGCTATGCAGGAATACCCATCAAAGCACTCTGAACAGATGGCCATCCAACCTCTGCTTAAAAACGTCCAAAGAAGAAGACTCCACCACACTCCAGGGCAGCATATTCCACTACCGAACAGCTCTGACCATAAGGAAGTTCTTCCTAAGGTTCAGGTGGAAGCTCTTTTCCTGTAGTTTGAATCCATTGCTCCTTGTCCTTCTCTCTGAAGCAGCGGAAAACAAGCCCGCTCCCTCCTGAACATGACATCCCTTCAAATATTTAAACATGGCTATCATGTCCCCTCTTAATCTTCTCTTCCCCAGGCTAAACATATCCAGCTCTCTAAGCCGCTCCTCATACAGCATGGCTTCCAGACCCTTTACCATTTTGGTCACCCTCCTTTGGACATGTTCCAGTTTGTCGATATCCTTCTTGAATTGAGGTGCCCGGCACTGGATACAGTATTCCAAATGAAGTCTAATCAAAGCAGAATATGTTTCATTTGTTGTTGTGTGCCTTCAAGGCCTTTTCTGCATGGTATCACCATCCTGCAATGCAGAGATGTTGGCAGTGGTCTGTGTTTTTGCACGGTGCAATTGCGGTCCCACTGCCAACATGTCCCCACCTGTTGCAATCGTGGGATATCCAATCAACAGAAAAAAATCCATTAGTGGCCTGCAATCGCATGATGCACCTGTCACCAGTGGCCATGCAGAATGGACAGAAGTGTGTTCTAGGCACTTCCTTCCCCAGTGCATCATGGGAAAGAGGAAGGAAGGCAGGCAAGTGTCACTCGTGCTCCCTTCCACAGAGAGCTGGCTGAGTGTGGAGAGGATCATTCACATTTTGCTCCCATCCTGGCAGAGGCACTGCCGGGATCATGACGGGACATTGTCGGAAGGAGGTAAGGTGCGGAAATGGCCCAAGTCGTTCCTGATTTATGATGACCATAAGGCAAAGCTATCACAGGGGTTTCTAGGGCTGAGAGTATGTGACACACCTAAGATCACCCAGTGGGTTTCCATGGCTGAGCAGGGAAATCAAAACATGGTTTCCATATGTTTAATACTTGTATGTAATATGATATATTGGTTGATACACTTCTGATGAATTAGGATGGCGTTACTTGGGACTAAGGTCATTGCAACTTACTTCTATGACCCAGCTCAGAATCCTGTCCTGACAATACAAATGACCAAAATCCCCCATGAAAATAACTTTGTAAGGAACATAGTCCCTTGACCCTGCCAACAGAGTTATGAGTGGGAATAGTAGTAGTAGTAGTAGTAGCAGTAGTAGAAGTAGTAGTAGTAGTAATATATTTCTTTTTCCCAGGTCAGGATTCAAAGCAGCTTACATCAAATTATAAACACATTGTTAAAAATTTGCAAGATGCAAAAGTTAAAATGAAATTAAACAATAAAAAAATAATAAAACCAGGCTAAAACAGATGTCATCAAACACACATGCATGTACAGACACATGCACATACACACAGCAAAACAATTAGCAACATCCACTAATGTGTCCAGCTATTTTCTTCCAGCTGGATATACTGCAATGACACCATCTGCAGAGAGTTCACAAGAACCCCTGGACTACAGGAGCATGTCACTGTGCATTCAGCTATAGGAAATTGCTGGATGCATCTCCTCTCATTCCCTGGTCTCCAACAGTGGTCATGTTCTGGTGGCTCCACTACTTACAAGGTAAGGTTTTTGTGGGGTAGCATCAGGAGAGATAGGCCCTTTCCACAGCACCCTTCCATCCCGCCATGGGAACAGAAGAAGATCAGGACTGCAACAACACTTCTGCATCATGGTCCCACTCCTCTCCCATCCCCAGGAGGTGTGATTGTGGGTTAAATCATTGACGGGTTCTCCATGTCAATGACATGCAATCATGTCACTATCCTGCACTTATCTGTCCTGCAGAAGGGCAGGAAGCACTACGGCAGCACTTCGTGCCCCAACACAGCCTGAGAAAGTACCCAGTTGTGCTGCAAAAGGAAACAGCATGTCCATTGCGCTCCCTTCTGCAGGGAGCCAGTCCTTTGCAGAGGGGAGTGCTGCCGTCACACTCCTTTCCCAACAGAGCAGCTGCCGGGATCACCACCGGAAGCCATTCCAAGAAGGTAAGCTGCAGAAAGGGCCATAGCTATGGAGAAGTAGCTGCATGACATACATGCATTTCCTGGTGCAGACCATGATTACTATCATTTGTTTGAGGCTGTTCAATTATGGTCTTATTTGGTATGAATAATTTCTCAAAACATGGCCAAATACATGAAAACTAGGCAAGAACTGCACAGAAATATTTGTGCTTTCCATAACAGGGAGAAAACTTTGGAAATTATTTGTGAAGACAAAATAGTCAGATGTTAACCACCCTAATCTGAGTGTGTGGGTGAGTGGGAGGGAGAAAGAGAGAGAGGAAGCAGCAACTTGGTTTGTCTAGCACAGCCTACACTGAAATAAAGATAGGTAATCACTTTCCTTGGGGCCGGAAGAGCAAGTTGAGAATCAAACCATCTCTTGGGAAGTCTTATTCTCCTTAAGTTCTCATCAGTCTTTGTATACCATTTGTCTATTCCCAATTGCACCTAATAAAAGTTGCTTGATACATAGGAATATTTTGAGGATTGATTGGTTCATATCCTTGAAGCAAAGAGAAAACGAGAAATGTTTGGCTGTATAAATGCTAAATTTTGTTGTTATTATTCCATGGGGCAAAAAAGGGGGGAAATCTTTATGGAAATGAAGCTCTGAAAAAGCTAGACTATACCGGAGGTAAAGATGACCTTCAAAAGGGAAATAAATCAAGCAGATTATGCTTTCTCCTTCTTCATGGAGCTATCTATCCATGACACTTAAAAGGCCCCCTCTGAAGAGCAACTGAGAAATCTCATAAGCTCTAATGAAGCTCTCTTTCCTAATACCTCTGTGATGTATTATTACAGAACATCCCTCAGGTGGAGGAATTGCATAAAGGGAGATTAGGTATATGAAGAAATCTCAACACTGGTGAGATTCTAGGTGAGACTGACCATCTTCAACACAGTGTTATAGCATTTAAGGCTTCTCCAACTCGCTCTAGGAGACCAAGCACTCAATGATGCAGGGAGGAATGTCAAGGTTCCCACAATTTGTGCAAAAAACATGTCGCATAAACCTCATGTCTATCAACAAAAACCAATATCTTTTTTTTCTCTTTGCCAAAATAAGTGCAAACATACATGAAGCACAAAAGACAAGCTGATGGATCACAGTGACATAAACGATCCCATCCAATACTGCTATTCATACTTGTCTGTGTAACAAAACAATAATTATATTTTTTTTTAGGGATGGGCCAACCAAATCCTCAGATCCTGGGCAAGGATTCAAGATACAGGGATCCGAATCCCTCCACCAAAATAGGCAAATTGCATCTTTTGAATCCTGCCGGTAGCGGGCGGCAGACTGTAGTGGGGAGTGGGATCTTGCACTCCCCACTCTTTTCCCGCCCTCTACCAGCTGGATCCTGCCCCAAGCAGGCATGAGAAGCTTGCAGGGAGCGTGATCCCACACTCCCCACTCTTTTCCTGCCTGCCACCTGCCTGATCCTGCTGAAAGGATGGCGTGAGAAGCTTATGGGGAGCTTCTCCGGATATCCTGAAAGTTTTCCTGAAAGTGAAAACTATTATTTAATATTTTTTTTCATCAAACAAAGATGTCAAATTCTGCTTCAAAAACACTTTTGAGTAGAGGTGCTTTCTTTCTCTTGCTTTTTAAACACTTTTTTAAAAAAGGATTCAAAAGATTTGAGATTCATAAGATTCATGGATTCCCAGAACCTTCCAGAGATTCGGATTTGGAAAATTCTGGACTCGTCCCACCCCTAAATTTTTTTGTCCATATCATGCATTTTGCAGAGATGTGCAAAAACAGTTTCAAAGATATGCGTAATCTCTCTGAGACCGACAGATAGATAGATAGATAGATAGATCGATCGATCGATCGATCGATCGATCGATCGATCGATCACCATTTCACGGAAAGGAGTCATCTGTTTGTTTGTTTGTTTATTTGTTTGTTTGTTTTTGGGGTGCTGGAATCTTATATGACCTATCTTACCTATCTATCTATCTATCTATCTATCTATCTATCTATCTATCTATCTATCTACTATCACTATGTCACAGAGGCACCAAGAAACCCCTTTACTGAATTGTAAAGAAGCATAAAGCGTAATGGGACACAAGCAGGAGTGCCCAATGTGCACTGATGACAAATTGTAAGGCCCCGCTTTGGGGGTCCCTGATATTAGTATGATTTGGATGGACCCCATACGTAATTGGCATCATATATAATTGGTAACACATTTTATTGGCTCTGATATCAAATTCAAGCCTGAGAGGTGACGGAGAGGTCAAACTGAGCAAGGGAAAGAATTTGACTGTAAATGTGAGAAGGATAGGTCAACTCAAAAGTTTCTCCAGGTAAGACTGAGTCATTTGTCAGGCAAACACACACCATTCCTGTGGATAATAGGTTTAAACAGAAGCTGGAATTTTCCAAGGAATCCAACTGTGAGGAGCCCACCAGGACACTGATTGACAGATATCCATCCCTTGTACACCTGGATTCTTTCCTCTTTCCTCACAGCACCCACAATTGACAGCTATTACAACATTCATCATGTCTTTGTCAATCAAAGCACTAAGCCCATCAACAGGCAAAAGACCCATTGTCCACAACAGGTTCCCTTTGTCTTGCATCTGGAACCTTCACAGCCACAAGCCATTTTCAGGGTACAAATATCCCTGATTTGAGGATGCCCAGTGCAGTCTCTTGAAGGTCTACCCATCACTCTGTCCATCTGGCTCCTGAATGAGAACTGCCCTTAGGTCCTACCTAAGCCAAAATACAATTCTGCTCTTCACTACTTTTCTCGACTGGTAATGATAAATCCCCCAAACCCCTCAGCCTCTCTATAATTTTTCCTCTCTTTGTCTTTCAGTTAGCTCTGGTGTGAATGTGCGATTGTGTGTATCTTGTGTGCATGCATGAGTGAATTCCCCTCAATAAAACACATTTTAGCTTACTTCTGAATCTCTGGCTGGTTCTTTTCCTGCATGTGCCCGTAAACACTGGTAGAAAAGATCTCGCTAAGTTACCCCCTCTCACAGCCTCCTGATTTTGAGCTAATTAATTCCCCACTTTTTCAAGGAGGTATTTGGCATTGTAGGGTGGCCCTTGTGTCACCTACCTTTTGGGGTAACAAGATGTACATCAAGATTGATGTGATGTGCGTCGGTCCCATGCATATCGGTCCCACTGTACATCAGTCCCACTACACATCTGTCACCAGTGTGCATAACAGCAGCCCTCTACTGGATATGAACATTGTACAACTGTGGAATACTAATTCCTGCATACTAAGTCTTCCTACAAAGATCTAAGTCCGCAACAGGATTCCAGCTGATGTTTGTATCCTTCCATTTACCATGCAGGGATGAACCTAGTTGAGATATATGTCTATGTGGGACCCCAACCACTTTCCAAGCACTGCCAGATTCCTGCAGCTAGGATGGGAGGTAGGAATCCCTTTCCCACAGTTTTAAACCCAGCAAAGTCATTTTGTTTTTTTAAAAAAGTGTCCTTTCATGGAGGGAAATTATCTGTATTAGCTTCAGGCTGGCATATTTATTCTCTGCCTTCTGAAGCAATTGAGAATGGATCCATATCCATGTCAACATATCCATAGAATGTCATATTTTAGTTTCTACTATTGGTGGGAACACTGTCAATGGTCCTTCTGCACCCAATGAGCTTTCTACTCTGTCTTCTTGGGAGGGGGAATTGTTCACCCCACCAACTGAGTTTTCAATCCCATCCAAATACTTCTCAGCCAACCTCCTGCAGGCATTAGGATTGCTGTGTTGATCCTATTGGACAGATTGAATAATGGGACAAAGCAATGTTCCAAAACTCTCTGAAAACAAAAAAGGTAGTGATAGAACTTGATCACAGAATCATAGAATTGGAAGAGACCACAAGGGCCATCCAGTCCAACCCCCTACTATGCAGGAACACACATCACAGCATTCCCAACAGATGGCCATCCAGCCTCTGCTTAAAAACCTCCAAAGAAGAAGACTCCACAACACTCTGATGCAGCATATTCCACTGTCAGACAGCTCTGTCAGGAAGTTCGTCCTAAGGTTCAGGTGGAATCTCCTTTCCTGCAGCTTGAATCCATTGCTTCTTGTCCTAGTTTCTGGAGCAGTGGAAAACAAGCCCACTCCCTCCTTGATATGATATCCCTTCAAATAGTTAAACATGGCTATCATGTCCCCTCTTAAACTTCTCTTCTGCAGACTAAACATACCCAGGTCCCTAAGCCGTTCCTCACAGGGCATGACTTCCAGACCCTTCACCATTTTGGTTGCCCTCCTCTGGACATGCTCCAGTAGATATCCTTCTTGAATTGACGTGCCCAGAACTGGACACAGTATTCCAGATGAGGTCTAACCAAAGTAGAATAGAGTGGTACAATTACCTCCCTCGATCTAGACACCATACTTCTATTGATGCAACCAAGAATCACGTTGGCTTTCTTGGCTGCTGCATCACACTGCTGACTCATGTTCAGCTTCTGATCTACCAAGACTCCTAGATCCCTTTCACACATACTACTATCCAGCCACGTGTCCCCCATCCTATATTTGTGCATTCCATTTTTTCTACCTAAGTGTAGGACCATACATTTTTCTATTGAAATTCATTTTCTTACCTTTGGCCCAGCTCTCCAATCTGTCAAGGTCATTTTGAATTTTGATCCTCTCCTCCGAGGTATTAGCAACCCCTCCCAATTTGATGTCATCTGGAAATTTGATCAGCACGCCATCTACTCCTTCATCCAAGTCATTGATGAAGATGTTGAATAGCACTGGGCCCCGGACAGAACCTTGTGGCACCCCGCTAGTCACTTCTCTCCAGGATGAAAAGCACCCATTGGTGAGCACCCTTTGGGTTTAGTCGGTCAACCAATTACAAATCCACCTAAATTAGCCCTGTCCAGCCCACATTTTACTAGCTTCTTTGCAAGACTGTCATGGGGAACTTTGTCAAAGGCCTTACTGAAATCAAGATACGCTACATCTACAGCATTCCCTTCATCTATCAATTATTATCAATTATAGGATACTATCCTATCATAAAAAGGGATAAGATTAGTCTGGCATGACTTATTTCTGAGAAATCCATGTTGACTTTTAGTGATTGTGGCATTGCTTTCTAAGTAATTATAAACTGACTGTTTAATGATCTGCTCTAGGATCTTTCCTGGTATTGCTATCAGGCTGACTGAGCGATAATTATTTGGGTTCTCTTTTTTTCCCTTCTTGAAGATGGGGATGACCTTTGCCCTCCTCTAGTCTGCTGGGACTTTTCCTGTTCTCTAAGAGTTCTCAAAGATTATTGTGAGTGATTCAGAAATGGCTCCTGCCAGTTCTTTTAATATCCTTGGATGTAATTCATCTGGCCCTGGAGACTTGAATTCTTCTAGTTTAGCCAGATATTCCTGTACTACTGCTCTACCTATTCTGTGCTGCATTTTCCCTCCTTCCTCACCTACTCCCCCCCCCCCACTTGGGTACTTCTATCCTTTCAGGAGAAAACTGAGGCAAAGAAGGTGTTGAGAAGTTCTACGTTTTTCTCTTCCCCTGTTACTAATTGATCATCTTCTCCATGCAGCGACCCTATCATTTCCTTGTTTTTCCTTTTGCTGCAGACATATCTTAAAAAGCCCTTTTTATTGTTTTTAATGTCTCTGGCAAGCCTGAGTTCATTCTGTGCTTTGGCTTTTCTGACCTTCTCTCTACATATCCTGGCTATTTGCTTGAATTCCTCTTTTGTGGTTTCACCATTCTTCTATTTCCTGTACATGTTTCTTTTAACACTTAGCTTAGCTGAGAATTCTTTCGTCAACCATTCAAGTTTCTTTAGACACCTGCCAGTTTTCCTCCTTATTGGCACCTGTGAAGAGATCCGTGACTTAAACCCAGAAAGCCAGGTCGAGAGCATCTGGGTAAGAATTAAGGGAGCGAGAAACAATAGGGATATTTTGGTGGGGGTTTACTACAGACCTCCAACCCAGACTGAGGACTTTGATGACGCCTTCCTCAACCAAATGACTGCACATTCAAAAAGGAGAGATACACCAATAATAGGGGATTTCAATTTCCCGGATATATGGTGGCAGTCAAACTCTGCCAAGACAACAAGGTCCAGCAAGTTTCTTGCTTGTCTTGCAGACAATTTCATGGTCCAGAAGGTGGAAGAGGCCACAAGGGGATCAAATATTCTAGATCTGATCCTGACCAACAGGGATGACCTTGTTAATGAGGTAGAAGTGGTTGGATCTTTAGGGGGGAGTGACCATGCCCTATTGGAATTTGGCATTCAGTGGGAAGGAGAAGAGAAGTGTAGCCAGACACTCATCTCAGATTTTAAAAAAGCGGACTTCTGTAAACTTAGGGAGCTGCTGGCTGGAATTCCGTGGTCAAGAATAGCGAAAGGGAAAGGAGTTCAGGAGGCATGGGAGTTCCTTAAAAGGGAGATACTGAAGGCACAGTCTAAAACTGTGCCAATAAGGAGGAAAAATGGAAGGCATCTGAAGAAACCAGAATGGTTGACTAAAGAACCCTCAGTTGAGCTAAGTGTTAAGAGAAACATGTACAGGAAATGGAAGAGGGGGGAAACCACCAAAGAAGAATTTAAGCAAGTAGCTAGGAGATGTAGGGAGGAGGTCAGAAAGGCTAAAGCACAGAACGAACTTAGGCTGGCCAGAGACATCAAAAACAAGAAAAAGGGTTTTTTTAAATATGTCTGTAGCAAAAGGAAAAAGAAGGAGACGATAGGGTCGCTGTGCAGAGAAGACGGCGAATTACTAACAGGGGGAAGAGAAAAGGCAGAACTACTTAAGACCTTCTTTTGCCTCAGTTTTTTCCCAGAAGGATACAAGCACTCAACCTGGCAGTTGGGGAGCAGGTGAGGAAGCAGGGGAAATGAGGCATATAATAAGTAGAGAGGTGGTACAGGAATACCTGGCCACACTGGATGAATTCAAGTCTCCAGGGCCAGATGAATTGCATCCTAGGATATTAAAAGAACTGGCAGAGGTCATTTCGGAACCGCTTGCTATAATCTTTGAGAAATCTTGGAGGACAGGAGAAGTTCCAGCAGACTGGAAGAGGGCAAATGTTGTCCCCATCTTCAAGAAGGGAAAAAAAGAGGACCCAAATAATTATCGCCCAGTTAGCCTGACATCGGTACCCGGAAAGATTCTGGAGCAGATTATTAAGCAGTCAGTTTCTAATCACTTAGAAAGCAACGCGGTAATTACGAGAAGTCAACATGGATTTCTCAAAAATAAGTCATGCCAGACTAATCTTATCTCTTTTTATGATAGAGTTACTAGCTAGCTTGATAGATGAAGGGATGTAGCATTTCTCGATTTCAGTAAGGCCTTTGACAAAGTTCCACATGACATTCTTGCAAAGAAGCTAGTAAAATGTGGGCTGGACAGAGCTACTGTTAGTTGGATTTGTAATTGGTTGACCGACCAAACCCAAAGGGTGATCACGAAAGGCTGCTTTTCATCCTGGAGAGAAGTGACTAGCGGGGTGCCACAGGGTTCTGTCCTGGGCCCAGTGCTGTTCAATATTTTCATCAATGACTTGGATGAAGGAATAGAGGGCATGCTCATCAAATTTGCAGATGACACCAAATTGGGAGGGGTTGCTAATACGCCAGAGGACAGGATCAAAATTCAAAATGACCTGGATAGATTGGAGAGCTGGGCCAAAGCTAACAAAATGAAATTCAACAGAGAGAAGTGTAAAGTCCTACACTTAGGTAGAAAAAATGGAATACAGAAATATAGGATGGGGGACACGTGGCTGGATAGCAGTACGTGTGAAAGGGATCTAGGAGTCCTAATAGACCACAAGCTGAACATGAATCAGCAGTGTGATGCGGCAGCCAAGAAAGCCAATGCAATTCTCGGCTGCATCAATAGGAGTATGGTGTCTAGATCGAGGGAGGTACTGGTACCACTCTACTCTACTTTGGTTAGACCTCATCTTGAATACTGTGTCCAGTTCTGGGCACCCCAATACAAGAAGGACATGGTCAGGCTGGAGCAGGCCCAGAGGAGGGCAACCAAAATGGTGAGAGCCCTGGAAGACATGCCCTATGAGGATAGACTTGGAGAGCTGGGTATGTTTAGTCTATAGAAGAGAAGGTTAAGAGGGGACATGATAGCCATGTTTAAATATTTGAAGGGATGCCATGTAGAGGAAGGAGAGGGCTTGTTTTCTGCTGCTCCAGAGACCAGGACAAGGAGCAACGGATTCAAGCTGCAGGAAAGGAGATTCCACCTGAACCTCAGGAAGAACTTCCTGACAGTCAGGGCTGTCCGGCAGTAGATATGCTGCCTCGGAGTGTGGTGGAGTCTCCTTCCTTGGAGGTTTTTAAGCAGAGGCTGGATGGCCATCTGTCGGGAGTGCTTTGAGGGTGTTCCTGCATGGCAGGGGCTTGGACTGGATGGCCCGTGTGGTCTCTTCCAACTCTACATTTCTATGATTCTATGATCCATGAGTTCTAAATGATCATTTTTGTTGGACCCTGTTCTGCTGGACTTCAGCCACAAGGATCCATACAATAGCACAATAGAGGTCTCTTGTCAGGGTGTAACATACTGACATTTCCACTCATCCCTCCAGCAATCTCCAGGGTAACAATTAGAAGTAGGATCCCTATTGCAATTCCTCCTCACACCAAAGATCACTAGCCAGAGAGTGGTGGAAATGTAAGTGTGCTGTCCCTCGATTGATAGGAGAACAGATTTCCATCAGTCTCAGTGGTTGCTGACCGGTAAAGCAGGATTGAGGGACTTTTATGATTGTGGCAATATTGCCACAGTCGTGGATATGTAGGTACCATGTGTACAAATGTGTAAATCAGGTTATGCCTCTGTTAACTCCATCAGTGGATTCCAGCCATGGTCTTTCAGATATTGTATATCCAAGCTACATAAGGCTTTAAAAATCACAACCTGCACTTTGGTGTGAAAATGAACCCATAATCCATAAAATCCTAGTCTATTTAGGCTAGATTTTTTTTGGGGGGGTGCTCCCCAAGATTCAGGCCAGCAATTTCTGGAACTCTGCCTGGAAAAGTATTTCAGAAAACTACAAACCCCAAGATTCAATGGGACTGAGCCACAGCAGTTTGAATGATATCAAAGCCCTATAACTGTGCAGTGTGGGTACACTCTTGGTGCTTCCACTGGTTGGGCAGCCCCACAGATCCTTTCCCTGCTGTGATCACATCCTATATCCCTTCATTAACATGGTTAGTCTTTGAAAGAAGAAATTAAAGAATGATATCGTTTAACACTTTTCCTGGTTCAGTTTGTTTCAGAGCCCATTAGCTGGTATACCCAATCTGTTCTACCTTTGATTATTTTTTTTAATAAAAGGAAATAATGCAATCATTAAAAAACCAATTCACACATTTCTTCTCCCCCATACCCAAACTGCAGCACAGCTTCGCTGCCAAAAATAACTCTGCCAATAAGTGCTGTTTGCCACTTTGCTTCCCTCACCCCTAAGCAAAGCATATATTTAAAACACACACACACAGACACACACACTCTTTTAAACAATGACATCTGCGGTGCAATCTGCCATACAGTTCCTTTTGGCATCATCTAGAAGCTGCAGATTACTTTGTACGGCCACCCAGGCTTCAAGAGAGATAAGGAGCAGACATATCTTTCTTCAGCAATAGAATTGAACACATCTTGTGGGTACTAATGAGAGAGTCCACAAAGCCCTTGTCTATTGTCTATTTAGGATAGGCTGAGATCCTACATCAGGACTGGGTTATCATAAATCTCTGCAATTTGGATGATTAAAAAAGTAAACTAACATCCCTTCTCTCAAGTTTATACTGGATCTCAGAGCGATGCTGTTAATCACTACACACACACACACACACACACACACACAGAGTCCTTCCTCCACATTTGTGAGTCTGGCCTTCATTAAATTGATTATTAATGAGGCAGTGCTTGCTTGCCTCCCCCCCCCCCCACCATTCTCCTTCTCCCATCCTCACCCCAGGCTTGCAGGGCTTCTGTTTAAAATGAATGTGTGCTATTTTTTTCTTTTGAGTGAACACCCCCACACACTGCTGGAGGTGTGTCCTCTGCCATGTGGCTGCACGTTGTGCTGTGTAATGGCCACTGATTTGTCAGGTGTTCTTGTTGCTCCTATCCCTCCTCTCTGGGAGAAATCTTCTTTCTCAAGATGGTGATTGGAAATAGGCAGGATGCCAGAACTCAGTGTTCTGCTCTTTTCCATCTGAGGGGAAAGTACCAGTAAGCCTTTTACTTTGTCTTTTTTCTTTCCCTTCAGGGGCACTGAGGCCAGAGGCAAAGGAATGGGAGGGAAGAGCTCCAGAGGAGAATGGGGCGGAGATCATGGAGGTGGAGCACACATTTTTTTCCACTTTTCCAATGGTTCTGCACCTCAATCTGTTACCCTGTATTCTGGGGGTCCTGGGAGGGACACCTAAATAACCTTGCAATTACACAAATTGGGGAAATCAGTCAAAGGCACTGGTTGGCAAAACGAGAGGCAGGGTAACACCGCGGAATCTTGCAACCCAGTGTTTACGGGGTCAGACCAAGTCAAGAAGCAGACCGGTTTGAAAATAATGAATGATCTTTATTAAAAACAGGCACACAATGTAAGCAACACACTCACACAGATAACTAAGGAAAATAAAGGTGGGAGCAAGATAGCGGGATTTTCAGAGGGATAGTTGATTCGGGTGATACGAAACCTGTTCCTGAAGTCCGGAAAAAGATGGAGAGCGAGGCTGGGGTTCGACATATCTCAGCACGTGGAGCTGTGGGGAAGCTCACCAAGCGAAGCGGCAGCAAGGCGGTCTGGAACTCGGGAGCAATCCGGGAAGCGCTCAAAGTCAGGGGTTTTTATAAGGAGAATTGTGACTGCAGACCAGGTCAGACTTGGGGAAAACAATAGATTTGGAGTTGGAGACAAAGCCTCAGAAAGGTCAGAATTTGAATGATTGAATTAGGGCCGAATTTATCAATAGAGTAGCTGGTATGCAAACGCGGAATACTTGAGCGTTGTATAGCTCGATCATCAAGCTGCCAGCACGGGGCAGAGGATCTTTTGAGAGTTGCTTGTATACCTAATGGAGGTACTTGCCTTGAGGTCTCCTAAAGCGGCGAGTCAGCTATTTTCTGGCCTGCCTGTATTGTCTAGGAATATTACGGCGATTATCGGCTGAGCCTGTATGCGTGCTTGTCCGGGGGCCTCGCAAGCACGTGGAAGGGATATGTGAAGCCGAATTAGTGATATCAATAGATATCTTTTTATATCCCCAAAGCTCGGGCTAGCCAGGGCAGTAACAATATCTTCATTAACATTAATGCTAGGTATAAATTATAGCTACTCATTCAAGTTTAAGAGGAACTTTGCTTTAATTTTAATTAGCCTTAGAATAATAAAATCCTACAGCTGGATTGTAATGTTGTTTAGTTTATATTTGGTAACAACTTAACAAACATTCACAAATTTCTTCATAAATGGAATGGTAAGAACTCAAGATGAAAAGAATCTAAATGTAGCTGAAAGTGAAACCTCTTTGTCCATCCAGACAGAAAGCTTTTAGTTCTTAGCTTCCGAAGATCTGGCTTTAAATCCCTGTGTATTGTGATATTTATGGTGCTGAATTAAAGAATTCGATTGGCTTCGTACAGCTGTGCAAGTTCCTCTATGGAAGTGGTTTGACATCTTTGTCCAGTGTAGAATGTCTCTGTTCTGTTGAAGATAGTGAGGTACAGAGTTGCACATATGCTGCCCTTGTGCTTGGATGTGCATTCTGTATAGACAATTCAATGCCATATTTCATTTTATATTCAATGTCTTTTTTTCAGTTGTACAACATGGCCATTGAATGCAAGAGGTGTGTAGTGCAATTAGGCTGCAATCTAATATTCCCCTCAGCATAGCGTAAATATATGCATTGCAGAGATACCCTATGCCAGCTCCACACATTCCCCGTGCAGAATAGCACTATTGTGCAATATATGTCAATGACTGAGTACCATTGTGCAGTGTGAAATGTACAATACACAACTACAATGCTCAACATGCAACCACAATGTGCAATGTACAATTGCAATGTGCAACCACAATCTTGTTACTCCAAAAGGTTGGGGACCTTGAGGTCCACCAGAAGTGCCAGCATCTCCTTAAAAAGCTGGGGAATTTCAGCTCAAAAGGAGACCTGTGAGAGGGAAGTAACTACAGGACCTTTTCACCCTTGTATACTGATACTACCTACAAAACAGCAGTTGAGAGTCAAAAGAATGTTTTATTGGGAGATTCACAGACACATGCAAAAAATCAAGTAGTCTCATGAACCATACAAGGATAGTGAAAAGAAAGGAGAGAAAGGTTGGATAGAGAGAGATTTTGGGTGTATAGAGTGATATTTACCAGTCCCGGAGCAGAGGATTGAAGAGAGGTGGCTTGAACATGAGGGTAGCATGGAGGAACAAGAGTCTGGGGTGCAGCATGACAGCCAAAGTCCTAGCAAAATGCCAGGGTCTGAGCTAGAGTTTGTATACCCTTTTTCCTACTCTGAAGGGCAAGTGCTAATTGCTGTCTGGCAAAGTAAACAAAAGGAGTCCAGAACAGACTGGTTATTTTACTTTGGGTGACAAAACATTGATGACAGTCCTGATAGCCTCTTAACATATTGGTTGGATGATGTGAATGGGGAAAGTTTTAGTAGGAAATGCTTGCAGCAGATGTGCTTGCTTGCCGTACCTGGGCAGTTTTGTTGACTGTTGTATTCAGATGTCAGGTTGTTGACAGGATTACTGGAAGTCTACTCACTCTGGGCTTTCCCACTTAATTTTTCTTGACTTTATGACTTGGCCATGCCAAGTCCATGCTGACCTAGCCAAGGTATACAGCCAGAGTCCTGCCAGTTGCATGTCTCCAAACCATAGGTGTCCATTTCTTATATAATGATACTTCATGCCAATTTTGCTATTCCGCAGTATGGGGTATGCAAGGAGTGATAACAGTATGCAAAGTTACTTTATGCACAGTTCCACTTCCACTGCTGTCAGCAGAATGCACCCATATTCACCCCACAAGCACTGTACAACTTACGTGTGTATATGTCACTAACAGGATGCCAGCCTTATTGCAGAGATTTATGCTACATAACCACAATTTTGAGCAATGTCAAATAACTACCGTTATTGGCATGTGACTTTGTAAAATGGAGTTCTTGTTAATGGGATACCACAATATTTAGAATGGACTTCATGAGCATTGCTCAATAAATTGCTGAACTTCCGTTTTGAAGGGGAGGATTGTACATTTACACGTACATGTACATTTATAAACAGGTAGAACTACCATTAGAAGAAACCCTTTACATCTAAGAATACAATCCTACTTAAATGTTACACCATGTTTGTAAATATGTATCTGGTTTATCTTGAACTAAACCTATTAAACACAACAAGACTTCCTTCCTCCTATCCCCAACATGGATCAATTGGACTGTACTAGTAACTATAGTTTAATTATGCATAGCCCTGTGCTTCAAGCCAGTTGTTCATAGATGTTAACATGATCAAAGTTTTATTTCAATTCTTCCACTCCAGTAGCAATACGCTACATAGGGAGCTAGTGGATTATGCTAGGATGGAAGTTAAGATAGAAGGATCCAACAAAGTGTCCATGTTTGGAATCAGTATAAAACTAAAACTTTTCTCTAACTCTGATCTTCTGGCAACTCTAATTTGAACAACGGGAAATCTGGCGTCCTATTTGTGTTACCATGTTGACTTTTCCTACTTGTGATTCACCCACTATCTCAGCATGCGAAGCCTTTGTCTCAACAGATACTATTTTGTTTTTATGTTCTTTATTTCTCTGGTTACCCTCTCTTCCTCCTGGACAGAAGTGATAGGCGTGTTTATGGTGGATGCCTAATAGGCCAGCACACTGCTCCATGCGCTGTAATGTATTTTCTGTCATGTTGTTCATTATTCCATCAGACTTTAATAACATTCTCAGCTTGATAGGGTAAGGAATAATGAAGCATTAATTCTAATTCAAGAAGCTAATTAAAAGGCCTGGGTATTGTTTCTGGGAGCTGCGTTGATCGCTTAATTATAGTTGAAACATTTCAAAACCTTTCCCTTGTATTTTTCTAGGGTTTGTCTGTCTGTAGCCACAGAGGGTAGTTCCTTGCTCATTTTCTTCAGAAGAAGATGGATTACAAAAGAAAAGAAAAATAAAGTGCATGGTGAGGTGCTTTCTTCTGAGGTGAAATGGAAACAAATGAGATGGCTTCTTCATTACTAGGAAACTCTTCCCACATTATCTTTCAGAGGCATGGATGACTTCCTCTCTCATTTCTTAGTATACATAAAATTGTCTCTGTTCCCCAAGAAAAAGACTCGTAGCATAATGTATGTGTCTAGGTGTGCCTGTGTGACTTAGGCGTGTTGATCCTCAAGGATTTCATCCTTGCTTATGAGGAAGAATTATTATTGTAGTTTCCTTGTGACTGCAGGAGAGAATAAGCACCACTCCACAGTATTCTCCTTGTATTTGAATGTCCCAAAGCATTGCAGAAGAGTTATACTGCAGAGAAAAATGTGTAGGGTGTTTTTGTGCAAAACCTCCCACTGTTTTCTGCACAGGAAACCTATTTTCTAAGCAGAAAACAGTGTGGGAGTTTTCTTCCTGCAAAAGATGTGCTTTTCTCTGTAGAATAATTACTCCATAACACTTCAGCACATCCAAATCCCAGGAGATAATTGTACAAAAATCTTGCTAGCAATATTCTTCTCAATAGGCCTTCCTGGCTGACAAGAAACTTGTTGTCCTACCTGGGAGCCAAGAATTATAGAATCATAGAGTTGGAAGAGACCACAGGAACTATCCAGTTCAACCCCCTGCCATGCAGGAACACCCATCAAAGCATTCCCAACAGATGACTATCCGGCCTCTGCTTAAAAATTTCCAAAGATGGGGACTCCACCACACTCCGAGGCAGCATATTCCACTGCCGGACAGCTCTGACTGTCAGGAAGTTCTTCCTGAGGTTCAAGTGGAATCTCCTTTCCTGCAGCTTGAATCCATTGCTCCTTGTCCTAGTCTCTGGAACAACAGAAAACAAGCCCACTCCCTCCTTGACGTGACATCCTTTCAAATATTTAAAAATGGCTATCATGTCCCCTCTTAACCTTCTCTTCTGCATACCCAGCTCCCTAAGCCACTCCTCACAGGGCCTGGCTTCCAGATCCTTCACCATGTTGGTCACCCTCCTCTGGACACGCTCCAACTTGATGATATCCTTCTTGAACTGAGGTGCCCAGAATTGGACACAGTGTTCCAAATGAACTCTAACCAAATAGAAATTTTCTTTCCGTCCCTAATGTGATTGATATATGTGCCTGGCTATTTTTGCTTTCCTTAGGAATCGTCCTTCCAATATCCCTATGTTTTTCTACCTCTCAAGCCCTGCCTGATAAGTCAGGCAGGGCAGGTCAGGAGAGGCTGCTTTTATACGTGCTCACTTCTTCTAGCTGTTCCATCAAATTTCAGTATTAACTATTAATATTAACTGATAGTAACCCAAACAATCATACAGACTGCATGGTGGAGTAGTAAGCATTGGACTACAGCCCAGGAGACCAGGGCTCAGTTTCTCACTTGGCCAGGGAAACTTACTGGATGACAGTCTCTCAGCCCCAGAAAAGTTCGTGATCGGTTTGCCTTAGGGTCTGCATAAGTCAGGAATGACTTGAAGGCACATAATAGCAATGATCTAAACAAAACTGTTTGTAAATGCATATTTAAAGACATACTTTGAATATATTTTCAAAACATCTGAAAATTGTATTGTAGCTTTGGAGAGGTATATAGTCCAATAGATAGTTACATTTCAGTCTGCACAAAAGTCCAGGTCACATCAGTTTTTACTAACATTTCAGTCTGAATTAGCCATCCCTACATTGGTGTATGTAGTCTTCAGATTAAAAAAATGGGTTCCTTACTTTGGCTTTTCAAGTGATTACTCAGCTGTTGTTGTTGTTTTTATTGTTGTAAGTGTTCCTCAGTTTTATTAACTGCTCTTTTATTGACCATAACTGGTGCTTTTGCTTGTTACTAAATAATTTTTTTATTGTTGTTGTTTTGACTCCTTAAAATTTTACTGGTGTGTGAATTCCACTTTTAATTGTTGTGCTTTGCTTTAGAATATCTGCTCCAAAAAAAAAAAGGCTAATAAAATATTTGAAATAAAAAAAGCATGCAATCCCTTACTTTTCTACTTGGAAAAAAAAATCCACAGAGTTAATCCCCAGGTAATGAGGAATTTACACCCAGATGAGTGGGTATAAAAGTACAACTGACATACAAGATTATCTACTAAAAGAGAGGACATACACCTATGTGGATTATAAAGTCCATGCAGCCAGTTTCAGAGATCCAAGCGAGCAGCACAATGTTAGATGGGATATCACATGAGCTCCTATTTTGGAGCAAAAGTGGGGTGTAAAGCTGGTGCTGCTGTTTCTGGTGATGATGATGCTTCCTGGCATTCTGTATTGCAGTTATGGGTTCATCATCTAGATCAATAATTGTTCTATATCTGGTAACACTACATAGGCCATTTCCTCACAATGGGGCTGTCCTGCTAAAGGGACAGGATGGCAGTGGTTGGCTGGTCATGCTCCTACACGACTTCGTCGCCGTCCTGCTGTCATCCGGTCCCCAAGCGTCACACTCGTGAACTATTCGCCTAATGGATTAAGTCCGTTACATGACCGCACATGTGTGATGCTCCTGTCCTTCCCTAACATGCAGAAGGGAAGGAAATGCGATCATGCACTTCCATCCCTACTACAGCGAAGGGAAGGGGACGACTGTAGTGTGAAGAGAAGAGGCGGGTCCCCCACGCGTCCTTTCACAGCCAGCATGTGGTCTGCAAAGATGAGTGCTGGGGACCTGTGGCAATTATTACTGCCCCCCAACTCAGCTTAACAGCCAGCAGTTTCATTGAGCAAAGATGGTCAGTTCCGCTGCCAATCAGGATGCAAGAAGGATGATGTTTCTACTCCCCTTCCATCAGTGAGCAAGACATTGACACTCAGAAGCAGGACCCCAGTTGCAATTCTGAGCTTTATTCACAGGCAGCTAGCAGAACAGACTTCTGCTCAGTGAGGCTGCTGGCTGTTAAGGTGGGCTTGGGAGCTGAGGCCTGGGGACATTACTTACTTATGCATTTGTAACTAAGGGCCTTTCCCCACTACACTGTTACAGTGCTATATAGTTTACTGAGGCCAAAGAATTTTTTGGCTGAGAATTCTAAATGCCTCTCCCTAAACTACAAACTCCAGGATTCCGTAAGATGTTGAAAGTGTAATAATAATAGCACTATAACAGTGTAGTGCAGAAAGTATCTGTTAGATTTTGGTGAATAATAGTAATAGGAAGGTATATTCATATACACATCTGGCAGATGATGCTCCCAGGTCAGTGGGTTGGTAAATTCACTCTGAATTTTAGTCCAAGTATTAAAAGAGATATCCCAAGCGCTGGATGTATTTTATGGATAGGGGATGTGTTGGGAAATCCACTATAATCAGTACTTGGAAAGTTCCTTTAGAAACTGAAGCAGATTCACTACCCCACTCATGCAAAATTGGCTGCTATTGTATGTACCAGATGTGCATATGGAAAAGATCTGTTTCACCATCTCCCTTGATGGATCTAGTGGAAGTCTGAACAGCATGTTGTTCTGATTTTTCTCTTCATTGCAGCAATGTGTTCTTTGAGAGGAGTTCTCAAAAACCAAATTTCCTCTGTAAAACCCTTGCAGTAAAAGAAAGAAATGCAGCAAAGAGTCTTTGTTAATTAGGCCAGTAAGACAGATAAACAAATGAATCAAATGCTCAAGCCAGAGCATAGTGTGGATGGAGGTAAGAACATATGTTGCATAATATTGTTCTTCTGCATTGGGGTTGGTACTTCTGGTGCAGAATAGCTCTGCATGTGGATATTTACATTACACTGAATGGATGTTGGATGGCAGCCAAAGTGTCTCTATATGCAATGAGGCCACCTGTCCAAAATGTCCAACTGCTTCCATAGGGGAACTTATACATGAACAGGACACCAATCACATTCCCGACTATATCTTCCCTGTGGGTTCATTTATTCCATTAGAAAGGGCCCTTCTAGAGGCGTTATACATTCCTGTGATATCCCCCAAGTCATCTGGAATGAGAATTTTAGTTTTGTGGCTCCCACTCTTTGGAGTACTCTTCATTCTGATGCAAGAGATGCTTCACTAGTTCTCAAAATCTTGACGATCTACCTATTTTTACAAGTTTTCCTGGTGCAGTTCAGTATGTCACACATTTAATGCGTAAGTTAGGTATTGCATAATGATTTAATGTATTTCTTTTATTGTGTGTTATATTAAACAACACTTTCGCTGGAAGCCTGTTAATGCCTTCCCCATGTGTAAATTCCTCCAGGGAAGTCACTAGTCATAATTATCTGATGTGGACTGCCATTTAGTTCAAGATTGCAGAAGCAGGGTTGTGCCTGTGTTGCCTTTGTCATCTACGTGCATTGTGAATGGGTTCATATTGTGCATGGATATGCATGTGGACTGTACACTTATGTGCATTGCACTTGGGTTTGCACACACAATCGGTTGTGCATTTAATTGCATACTTTATTCAATTGTTCAAAATTGCTATTCAAGATAAGGGTTGTGGAACACAACTAAAACATAAAACCGCACATGGAGATTTATGCTGTGCAAGCTCAATACAGACTCATCACCCTTCAAGACTTCAGATGTAAGTGCTTTATGAAGTGTCCTAAATAAGTAAGCATGCTACAAAAAGAAAGGACCCACAGTCATGTGTATAGAATTTGTCTAGGCTCAGCTGTGTCACAATTTCTCAGAAGGTATTTTCCCCCCTGGGATGCCAGAATATGTTGGCTTGTATTGGTACCCACGTTATTCTGCTGCTGAGTAGGCACGGAGCTGTAAAGGAATCTCTGAATTTGGTAAGAAAAGGAAAATATGGCAGTGGAGGAGGTTGGAGTGTGTGGAAGGGGGTGGGAGAGGATGGGGCTACAGCACAAGAGACGTGGCAACTGTGGGGGGGCGTGGCTGCTGTGGGGGGGCATGGCCAGGGCACATGGGGGCATTGCTACGGGCCAGGACACCCCAAAAACATTGTCATCCTGGGTGAATCGCCCGCTTCATCCCCACGTCCCTACGCAACTGAAATATGCCACACAAAATCTTTTGAGCAAAAGGGTCAGAACCCCTCAACTTATATAGCCAGAAAGTAGATGAGACAAGACACACTCCTTATACACTAAGTTCAAGACAAAGAAAGCTAACTTCTAGGAAAAAAACTCTTACTGTGCATGCTTATCTTCACTACTTGCCTCGCTGAGCCAAACCATCATGTTTGCTGCTTCAAGAACCAGCTGAAACCAGTTAAGGCCAGCCTCATGGTCATGTAGCTCCTTATCTATGTTTTGCAGATACAGTTCTTGTCAAGGACGAGATACAAAGAAAGAATTGTAAGGTTTACAAAATATGGAGTCACTTTGGTTTAGTATTTTAAAGCTCACAGATAGAGCAGTTAGAAATATCTGTGCTTGGCCATCCACATTTTTTCCTCCGATGATGAAGTTAAGGCCATTTTGACAAGACCCAGATTACTAAATAGGTTAACAACACTATAGCAATAAAAACTATGTTTTCTGTACTGTAGTGTTGGTGCAGTCTAAGATGGCTGACATTCAGTTTTCTAGTCCCAACTAGCATAGACCCATTTATTTCCAGGCCATGCACCTCCACCTCATGATATGGTTTAATTGGCAAACTATTTAATTGGCATAAAATATAAATTATATCCTGCTATGACTGGGAGCTTGCTGGCAAAGAGGAACTGGCTGCACATGTACTTTGCAAAACTAGGTCAGATTCAGGGTATGACTAGGTCATAATCAGAGAAACCCTGGAGATAAGGGACTGGCAGATGTCCCTCAACAACTAGATCTTTAGAAAAAATAGCACCCAAAACTGCTTCCACAAAATGACTGACAGTCCAACTCTCTCTCTTTGCCCTTTGAAACTCTCCTTTTGTCCCTTCACCTGTCCCACCATTAAGAAGCTATCGCAATTCCCATCAGTTCTTTGTCACCTAATGCTGAGGCCATTAGCACATTCCAGACCCTTGTCCACTCTGCGGATCCCATTGTCTACTCTGCCAGAGAGCCATTAACACCTTCCCTCTCAGGGCAGAAAAAGAATATGATCTGCACCAGATAACTCATAGTATTTCTGTCTGCTGGCCGACACTCTGTACTCCGATTCCTGATTGTACTACCTTTGGACTCTTAGTCTAAGTCATATCACTTTGTTTTTGCCTGCTGGATTGGTAAATATCACCCACTTTGCCCTAAACTCTCTCTATCCAAACCTTCCCTGCCCTTTCCTTCAGTAGCCTTATGTGATTGCAGGACTGCTTGGATCTTGTGTGTGTACAATTGTTAATTCCCCCCACAAAACCAAACTAGCTAACTTTTCAATCCCTGACTATTTTTCCCCTGCACTAGTACTAGTATACACAGGTGTAAAAGGTCTTGTAAAGTTACCTCCCTTCTCACAGGCCTCCTCTTTGAGCTAATCTTCCCCACTGTTTCATGCAGCCACTGACACAACGGATGGACCTCTGAGTCACCCACATTTTGGGGTAACACATTCAATCAATTTCTGAATGATGAGCCAACATCAAGGTAACGGGTTTACTCCAATCAGGGCTAAAAATAGAATTCAGGCTCGGGTGAGCAAAGTGCAGCATATGGCCTTCATGCAACCTCTGAGCTGTTTTGGTGGCCAACAGAGTGAAAAAAAAAGCCACCAAATGTCATTGAGAGAGTGGAGCACTTTTGTCATGGGTTTAGGGGCCCAGGAGAGGCCTTTTTTAAAAAAAAAAACATGAAGGAAATATAAAGTGATTATTTATTTCTAGTTACTTCCTTTTTTAAAAAAAAAATCCTAGATATGTTTGGGGGCAATTTTTAAATTTTCTCTTTTTTTGCAGGGGGTTTCCACTGGGGCAGATCTCATGTTCGAAGTTCTGCTGGCCTCCCACAGTTGACCATCCTGATTTAGGACTAATGTTCCACCCCACCCCCCATTCCCTTATTTACTTCTCAGTGGTCTGGCTTAGGAGTCGTCATCGTTCATAGCTGGGCACTGGCAAAGTCATAGTCGATCAGGTTGGCACTGAAGAAAAAAATATTATTAAAATAGGAGTTATGCTTATGCTTTGATGTGTAAAACAGACGGAATAGTTTATGAAGTCACCCGCTGACCTGCATTGCTAATTGCAAGTGGTCCACAAACAAAAATAACTCGAGAACACTGGTCTATCCATTAAATGGTACAAGCTCTCCAGTGGTTGCCAGGGACTGAATTCAAGAACATACATGCAAAGAGTTGAGATTCTTTGCACATGGTTCTTCCCTAAGATCTTTTCCGATTGGGCCTCCTCTGACCACTATCTGTGGAGGTTTTTTTGGGGGGGATCTAGTCTGCAGCACTAGGGAAAGGCTCTTTACCCGCTCATGTCAGGGTTTTAGTCCCAGTATGGTAGCTGGTTGCTCCCATGTCAGTGGGACAGTGCGTCTGCTTTGGGTTCTACTCTGAACTTTAAAGGCACTATCTGAAGTCTTGAAGCTATTCAGGGTAGGATTCAGCACCCTAGATAGATCCTTTAAAGTTCAGACTGAAACCCAGTGCACATTCACTGCCTCGCGGCACTGAAAGTCAGCAGTCACTACTAAATAGTTCAGATTGGAACCCTTTCCCATGCCTAATATTTACTTTTAAATGCATCCACGCAGCCTGGCTAATATGCACAAACAAGCAAAATCAACCCTTCAAGCCTGAAATCTGTCTTCCTCCTGTTTTTTAATATAATACCTACTATAACTCTATCAGCGCTGAACAGCAAAAATCAAATGATAACCACACTAGGTTTAAGACACCAGGATGTATATAAGCTTATGACAAAAGTGGAAATGGAAGGTCACATATAATCATTCCTTCAGCATGTCTAAAGAGCTCTTCCTTTCCTTTCCTAAGTGTACCCAGGCTGTGATGTAGAAGATTAAAGCAGGAAAAGAAAAGAAAACACACACACACACACACACACACAGGGCGGTGGTGGAATGAGCAGACTGCAGATGGAAGCATTACATTCAAACACTTCTGGAATCAAAATTGCACATTAACTGTGTGAAAAGTGGCTGTGCTGTATGAAGACATGCCTTATCTTTTGGAAGAAAGACTTATCTCTGATTCCTTGAGTCAGCTCCTCATCCCTGCATAATTTTATGCATCCATCTCAGGTTGTGATTTTATTTATTTTTTTGTTTTTTATGTGTGTTTTTTTACCCCTGGTCCCCCAAAGCATTTTATGAAAAGGGCAAAAGATGGCTTTTTAATATCTTATCCAGAGCATGCAGAGAGAGAAAGGAATGTAATGAATGTGAAATGAATAAATGTCCTAAGCCTCGTATGCAGCAGCAGCCAGACACCCGGCTCTCAAGGAGATACCGGAGGAGAAATATACCTGCAGGAAACAACATACAACACAAAGCCCACAGAGTATTTGGGGTGGCTTGGAATCTTATGAAATCACACGAGAAAACTTGTCTTGTTCTTTTTTTTTCCTTTTTTTTCCTTTTTTTTTTAACTGCCCAATGCAAAATTTTCTAAATTCCACTCTGTACCACCAACACCATCTGCCAGACCGAGAAGTACAATCAGTCAGAGATGTAGATCTGAGTCAACTGATTCAGACTCAAGTTAGACTTAAGCCACTTCAGTGACTCGACTCGGACTTGACTCAGCAAAAATTACACGCTGACTTGACTCGACCCTAGACTTGAATATTTTTAGTGACTGACTTGCTGCACTTGCTTCAGTAACACAAAACATTCACCCAGAAACCTTACAACTTACTGGTCACATGACAATCTGTCTCAAGCCCCAAGTGTGGGCACATTTCTCAGAAGGGAACAGCAAATAGGTTAGGCAATGGGCTTGAGGTGAGCTTGAGGTCTGCTCAGCAGCCTGTTCCCACTTCATATAGGAAGAACTTTCTAAAACTTTTCCTAAAAGCAGAAGGCAAGACTCATGTCCAGAGTGCAGGGCGCTTATCTCAGAGAGGAACAGAAAATGTGTTAGGCAATGGCTTTGAGGAGGAAGGATCCTTCCTTCTAAAGTTCTTAAAGCTTCAGTAATGGGAAATAAGAGCGATCCTATTCCCCACTTCTGAAAAAGCCTCCAGCTTTGCAAAGGGGAAGTAGGAAGGATCCTATTCCCCACTTCCAAAGCTGCAGATGGCAAACTCACAAAAGTGGAGGGCCGAATCTACTTAAATTGTTAAAACTGACTTTATTCAACTCTGTCCAGAGATTCTGGAATACAGGTTGGGGTATAAAGTTAGCTGCCTGACTTGAGACTTAACTCGAAACTTGACTTGAAAGTATCTTGCAAGGACTTGAGATTCGAAGGTAGGGACTTGAGACTTGACAAGAGACTTCGAGTAAAAGACTTAAATACATCACTGCAATCAGTGCAGGAATACAACACCTTGTGGTTCTCATTCTGGATGAGACGTATATGTCTTGCTATGACCACCGAGAAACAGAGAGAACATGCAGCATGAGAGGCTTGCGCTTCCTGCCCCACATTCTTCCAGTCCCTTTATCCCAATTACTCAACCTTTACATCAGGGGTTGGCTCCCAGCCCTTGGGAGCTCTAAGTGCAGCCCATGGGACCCCCACCAGAAGCCCCTCAAAGCTGTCAGATTCCCTTCAAAAATATTAATTTTTTTGGATTGGTTTTGGGGTGATTTTTTTTTTTGTTTTTGTCTCCAACCCACCCAAATCTTCCAAAACAACCTAACAGGGCAACCATTTGCTTCCCTAGCCACCTTGCCCCCTAAACCTCCCCAAAGCAAACAAAAAAAAGAAAAAAATCAGCCAAAAATTCATCAATCTTTTCACAAACAAACTTAGCTGAAGGTGGGGTGGGGGCAGAAAAAGTTGACCAGGAACCCCTAGTAGATTGCTGGATGATTCACAGTAGATCACTAAGGTTTCCCATTCTCAGTAGCCTGACAAGAACAAGTAAAATGGTAGCAAAATGACAAGGTTGATTTGTGATTTAATGTTACATCCAAACTCAGCCAGGGTTCTCTCTCTCCCAGGCACCTTCATTCTCTCTCTCTCTCTCTCTCTCTCTCTCTCTGTGTGTGTGTGTGTGTGTGTGAAATTTTAAACAATTCTGTGCTACCCTCCATGAATCACATTTCAGGACAGTGTGGAACAAACAGATAACGAATTATGCAAAACCCAGTACAGTACATTAAAACAATAATGTTAACAACCATAGTGAAGGATAGCAGATAAAAACTACAAGGCAGACTGGTGAATTAAAATTCCTAGGTAATTATTTTTTTTAATGCCATAAGTTGACCCTGGAGAGATCATAAACACAACACGTTTCCTTCTGCCAAAGAGGGCATTCTAAAGCTTTGGTGCCACCACTGAGAAAACCCTGTCATTTGTGATTTCACAACACATTTCCAACAAAGAAAGCACGTGGAATTGGGCTTCAATAGAACGTCTTATGGCTTGAGCAGGTTCATAAACTTGCTAAGTGCTTTCCCTGGAATCCCTGTGTAATGAGACACTGGGGGTTACAATAAAATACTACTATATTAGAGGAAAGCAGGTTATTGCTCTTCAGAGCTGTTATGCTCAACGTGCAAAGGTCAAAATTACAGCTGAGTTCTTGGGGATGTTGGGGGATGGAGCTCCTTTGTGTTCTCATTTCTCCCTCCCAATTTTAACTCTGCATATATTCAGACAAATGGCTGAACAGAGCTTAAGCATCAGGAAGTACTGTTCCTTGTTAGTTATTTGACCGGCAGTAGGCCAATTCCTGTAGATGTATTCTATCTAACCAAGTTGAAGCACAGTCACTGCACTGCCACATTTTGTGTGTGTGTTTGAAATGGATATAGGCAGGATCAACCTACCAGCAGAGAGGAATATATGTATTCAATAAAAGTTCTCGTGCGGGTGTAGGTTGTATAATGGTTAGTCTTAAGTCTAAGGCCATTTCCGCACTAGACTGTTATAGTGCTATTATTCCACTTTTAACCTCCTATGGAATCCTGGTGTTTGCAGTTTAGGGAAGGACCTCAAAGGGGGAAAAAAGGGGTGGGACAGCTGTTGTGAGTTCTCAAAGGAGACCCTAAGGTGTGTTTGGGAGCAGCAACTTTTGCATGCTTAATTAACCGGCTAGTTAGTTTGCATGTTTATCATAGGCATAGAGAGATAGCCTAGAGAAAACTTCCTTTGGTCAACACTTCTTCCTCCAAGATGTAAACATTATTTGTTCTTAGAAAGGTTCTCTTGCCATTTAGACCTCTCTCTTTTGTCTTCGCCTTTTGTCCTGAAAAGCATGCTCTGAGATCTCCTAACAGGGATTATTTTCAGCAAGCATGTGAGTGCTTAAGTTCTTCTCACTTTCTTCAAGAACTGAACCTGTGTAGACTATGAACAAGATTTTGTGAATAAATTTTTCACATATTTTTTTTAAACCAAATTGTTTGTGTTTATTGTGCAAATCCCAGGTTCCCATAGGATGTTGCCATGAGAGTTAAAGTAGAATAATAGTGCATGTGATAGGGCCCTCAGACTGTGGCCATTTCCACACTACACTGTTATAGTGCTATTATTCCACTTTCAACATGTTCTGGAATCCTGGGATTTGCAGTTTAAGGAAGAGCATTTCAAATTTTCAGCCAGAGAGCTCCTTGGTCTCAGTAAATTACAAACCCCAGAATTCCACAGGATGTTGGAAGAAAAATAATAGCACTATAACAGTGTAGTGCAGAAATGGCCTGCATGACCTTTTACAAAATCAGATAGTTAATTTGAAGTGGGTGGAAGAAGTCTTAGTGGTTTTCTGCATCCATTTTTCTCCCACATACTACACATTCTACAATGGCGCAGGTAGTCAACTTCTCAGAGGACTCAAAACATCTGAACTCAGTGAGGCGCAGTTGGTGAATCTCCGACTTCTCTGGGATTGTAAATGTTAAGCAATTCAGGCTTTTAAAATGACTTGAAATTCTTTGCGGGTTTCAAGGTCCATATTTACATTTGAAGAGCTTATCCTTCCACTAAGCTATGGCTCATTCAAAGATTCTTTCCACAAGGGAGAAATTGTTAAAAACATAAGTGGCCTCATGGGTTGCATATTGGATGTTTGACCTAGTGTGCTTCCAGAAGGAGGACTCCTAGTACTGCTCTTCAAAAAGTACTGTGCACCTATTTCAGTCTTTTTCTTCTTAACGCACTTTTGCAGAAATCTTTTGTCCCTAAGGGAGAATGGTTTGGGCCCCCTGCTCTACATTCTTCTTTATTTCCCACTCTCCCACTCTGTCCCTCTCTCTCTTGGCCTTTCCCTCTTAAAGTTTAGCAAATAGGCAACACAAACAGTAAAATGCCATTCTCATCATATATTAAAGAAAACAAGCCAGAAACTCTTTTTACTATTGTTAGGGCATAGCACACACTAGACCTTTTCTGTGACCTAGTGTGGCCAATCATTTCCCAAAAGACACTCTGCAACTGGAGAAACAGGCCAGCAAAAGTGACCCTGGCAAAGGAGGTGTGTCTTGTGTGTATGTTGAACAGTAGCTGTCGACCTTTTGGAGCCCAGCTGTCAAACTACAAACTTTTATAAAGTTTATAAAGAAGAGGTGCCTTACTCTTTTTACCTCAAATCAATTTATTCAACAAAAATTCAATAAAAATTTGATCCATATAGTACTCCATATAATATATAATTCTAGAATACACAAATAATAGTGCATAATTCCTTCTTTCAGTATCTCCTTGTGCAACAGGGTTTTCCCAGCTTCAAGATGTCAGCCAGTCAGTAGCCAGACACAACTTTGTCCTCGACTGAACAACCACTTATTGGCCATAAAGGGCGCTTGGGATATTCCTCTATGCTGTTGTTGGACTTCTTGGAAAGACAGCTAGCTCTTCCTCCCCCAGCCCAACCCAGAAAAATAAACAAAAAGTTCACACTAAAAAAAAAAGCCAAAGTACTTTGATCCAAAAATCCCCTCTCAAGATCTCTGCCCTCCATTGGCTCCAACAAATGATTCCTTGTATTTTTTACTTTGGGATCCCTGTGTATGTATGCTGGGAGAACTTTATATTCCACCAGTGTCAAATAAAGCGTCAGCCTAAATTCACAACTGCTCAACCAACAATACGTATGTGTTTGTACAGACATCCAAATTATTCTACTGTGTTCTAAATGGAATGGATTGGGAAGATAAACCTCACTCCACTTTACTGTTGTGTCATAGTGGAGGAAGATGTGAAAAATGGAGGATGGAGAATAGATAATTTAAGATATGCAGATGGCACTATATTACTAGCAGAAAATAGCAAGGACTTGGAATGACTCCTGAAGAACACTAATGAAGAAAGTACAGAAGCAGTTTGAATATTAAGACAAAAATAATGACCGCAGAAAATTAGTATAACTTTGAAGTGGATTGCAAAGACATTTAAATCTTTTTTAAAAAATCTATATGCTGGATCAGCCATTAACCAAAATGCAGTCAAGAAATCTGAAGACTAGGACTTGGAAAAGCAAACCATGAAGGAATCACATAAGATCCTCATGTCCAAATATATGCCATTACAGGATCATCAAATGTCACAGTGTTTCTATGTAGGAAGTGAAAGCTGGACAGCGAAGAAAGCTGACAGGAGGAAATTCAACACATTTGAAATGTGATGCTTCAGGGTTGTCCTATAGAAACTATGGTCCTCCAAAAGGACAAATGAATGAGTCCTAGAGCAAATCAGGCTTGAGTTCTCACTAGAAGCCAAGATGACTAATCTGAAGCTGACATACTTTGGACATATGACAAGACAAAATGATTCAATTGAAAAGAAGATAACACTTGCTAAAGCTGAAAGCAGTAATGAAAAAGGAACATCATACTACAGATAGAGTGACTCAATCGTGGAAGTCACGAGCCTGAGTTTATAAGACCTGAGCAAGACTCTTGAGTACCAAGACCCATGGAAGTCTCTTACTCATAGGGCTGACATAAGCTGAAGCTGGCTTAACAGTATATAACAACATAGTGGGGTAAGTAGGAAAAGACAGATCCCACTGTTAGAAATAGAGATAGGAGAGTGTAGCAGCTCAGTGCACAAACCTTAGATATTCTTGCATTTTGTCATCTGCACTCTAGAAGTGGAATGAAATTAAAATGTTGTACCTTAAGGGAAACATTAAAATGCTGCTTCCATATTAATTCTGAGAATGATTGTTGTACATCTTAATCATAGAATCATAGAGTTGGAAGAGACCACAAGGGCCATTGAGTCCAACCCCCTGCCATGTAGGAACCCACATCAAAGTAGCCCCAACAGATGGCCATCCAGCCTCTGCTTAAAAACCTCCAAAGAAGGAGACTCCACCACACTCTATGGAGGCAGCATATTCCACTGCCAGACAGCTCTGACCGTCAGGAAGTTCTTCCTGAGGTTCAGGTGGAATCTCCTTTCCCGCAGCTTGAATCCATTGCTCCTTGTCCTAGTCTCTAGAGTAGTGAAAAACAAGCCCGCTCCCTCCTCAACGTGACATCCCTTCAAATATTTAAATATGGCTATCAGGTCCCCTCTTAACCTTCTCTTCTGCAGAGTAAACATCCCTAGATCCCTAAGCCTTTCCTCACAGGTCATAGCTTCCAGACCCTCCACCATTTTGGTTGTCCTCCTTCTGGACACTCTGCAGCTTGTCAATATCCTTCTTGAAATGAGGTGCCCAGAACTGGACACAGTATTCCAGATGAGGTCTAACCAAAGTAGAATAGAGTGGTACCATTACCTCCCTTGATCTAGACACCATGCTCATATCGATGCAAACAAGAATTGCATTGGCTTTCTTGGCTGGTGCATCACATTGCTGATTCATGTTCAGCTTGTGGTCCACCAAGACTCTTAGATCCCTTTCACCAGTACTTTTATCCAGCCTTGTGTCTCCCATCCTATATTTGTGCATTCCATTTTTTCTGCCTAGGTGAAGGCTGAAGGCTGCTTAAAATGAAGGTGCTGTGCCTCCTGCTGAAGGCTGCTCAGAACCTGAAGCAATGTTCCCTCAGAGCATTTGTAAGGGCAAACACAACTGAGAAGCAACCTCTGGAATTACGTCCAGATGCATTTGGAAGAGAGGGATCCTATACGCATCACTGTGTGCCTCAAGACCCAGAGATGGGAGGGCAGCAAATGCATACTCACTGGATCCTGTCCAGAAAGAACCCAAGTAAAGATGTCATGAGAGGCAGGGATGGAAATGCCCAGTGAAGGATACAAATGAAAAGAAGAGTCTAAAATGGAACTAACTGCTCCTGCAAACAGAAGGTATTGTTTACCACATAAATATAAAAAGACTAGAGAAGCCAAGCATGTATTCAGGACATGGAAAAGAGACTATCACATTGAAAGGATGGAGGTGCCTTTAACATCACTGAGCTGTCCTACTGCTTCTGGTGGAGATGTAACATGAACAACATGAAACCTTTGAGAAACTGTGGCATGCAGTGTCAGGACATTGCCATTAGAGAGCTATGATGAGCCTGAACAATTTTTATGAACACACAGGCAGTTGAAGTTCAACTGCACAGAAAGAAGAGTAATGCATAGAGTAGCTAATAAACTGGCTGCCTTTTAGAAGATATGGACTATGTTTCATAGCGATAAGCAGCAGGGAGAGATGTAATCATAGATTAACAGCTTGCTAGGTTCAAAGGTAAATGTCAATTCCCATGGTATATACAACCAAACCAAGAAAATGTGGCATAAATATGTGATCGCACTTGAAAGCTAAAACATTCTGGCCATAATCCTGTTGGAATATCCATTCCCCTATAGAAGTGGTTGGATGTATTTGTATCCAAAACAGGATACACTCATTGATTTCAGTCATCTGCAGTGGGGTGGAGGAAATAATGGCTTTCTAGGTTGTTATCTGTCTTTAAAGGACTGGTTTTCATTACAATTGCATGTGTGACTCAAGTTTTTCTCCCCCAGAAAACCAGTGCTGCCTCCAGGAGGATGAAATGCATGACATTTCCACCTGGGAGCAGGGTACAAGTTTAACAAATAATTAAATAAAAACCAGCTGAATGACATCTCTGGTAAAAATGATGAAGGCCCCTCTGCAATCATAGAATCATAGACCACAAAGTCATCCAGTCCAACCCCCTGCCATGCAGGAATACACAATGAAAGCATTCCTGCCAGATGACCCTCCAGCATCTGTTTAAAAATCTCTAAAGAAGAAGACTCCACCACACTCTGAGGCGGTGCATTCCACTGTCAAACTGCTCTTACCGTCAGGATGTTTTTCCTAATGTTGAAATAGAATCTGTTTACCTGAAGTTTGAAGCCATTGCTCCGTATCCTAGTCTCTGGAGCAGCAGAAAACAGGCTTCCTCCATCTTCCATATGTCATCCCTTCAAATATTTCAACATAGCTATCATGTACCTCTTGAATTTCTCTTTTCCAGACTAAACATACAGTCAGAGTGTTTTTAACAGGGCCAACAACAGAGCTATAATTTCTAGATTGGTTGGCTCCCCTACAGTTTTTGAGTTTCCCTCTCCTTCCTGCTTTGACTGGTTCTGCCATATGACCTCCTGAGTTGTTCCTGCAGTTAATAAAAAGATGTGCCTTTTCCCTTAACTGAAGAAAGCAGTGCTTTGAAAGTGCTTTAAAGAGAGAAGGAAAATCCCTTTAGATAACTAAAGAGCTGCCAAGAAATTTAAATCTTGATGCTATCTTTTCCTGGGGAAAAGAGGGGAGGGGGAGAAAGAGCCATACATTAAAGAGAGGCTGCATTTTACTGCCACAGCTGTGAGATTTATTACGGTACAGGCACTGCATGTCATCTTAGAATTCAGCACCACTGATCAAGAAAATAAATTAAATCCCAGAATCTTTGCACCCATGGTAATGATTCAGCAGGAGAAGGCATTAATGTGGTAAATTACCTCTGCAGCTCCTAACAACATGCATGTATCTTGTTTCCTCTCTTTTGGTACAGATAAAGCCTCAATTAATTTAGTGATATTTGTGCTAATATCTTTATTTATTGGGTGTAATTGTCCTTTGTTTCACCAGGTAGAAAATCGAACTGAGCCTCACACTTTGGGAATCCTTTCTTGGTAGAGAAGACTTCTGCTTGGATTACTAGTTTGATTAAAGGAAAAAAGAGAGACTTGAAAATAGAACCGTAAGTTTGGGGATATATCACATTTGAATACTCCTTACCTGCTCCATGTAAATGTCATTCAGGGCTATATCTTTCTTTATCCTTTATAAATATTTATTATTCTTTATATCCCGCTTTCCCACCATAAATTGTAACCAAAAATGCTAACAGTAATAAGGTAAACAACGATAAAACATAAAAGCAAATGAATTAAAAACACGTCTTTACAAGATTAAGAAATGAGCACCCAACAGGTGAAAAACACTTTAGCAATGCTTAGAAGCCTGAATTCTGTATCAATATCTTTGCTTGCTAGCAGAAGAACATCATGGAATTTACCCGGTTCCACTTAGCAGGGAGTTCGAAAATCTGTGAGCAGCCACTAAGAAAGCCTTCTTTAATATTCTCACCAAACATATCTCTGGTGATGATAGGGGTGTGAGGGGAAATGGGGAGTGGAAACAGTAAAACAGAGAGTGTGAAAGAGAGAGAGATTGGGAGAAAGGGAGAAGAATCTCTCCTTCCTATCCCCCAGAATGAGACAGATTCTCTAATCTTGGCACAGTCCAGGATTGAGGTCCTGAATCAAGGTTGCTTTATGTAAACCTCTGCCTGTGGAGTTAAACCTTAGTCGTAGAATGCAACACTGAATGGCAGCATTGTACTACTGAACCAAGGAACCAAACGCACAGCCAATTCACAGTGTGAATACAAGGTCAATGCACACCTTCATGTGCAACAGCATCACAATTACAACTCTGCTTCTCTCCCCTTGAGCTGCATCCGACAATCTGGAACTGTAACTTCTGTGTTGGATAAAAATGCTCTTGAGTTTTAGGGCCTTTCTACCCCACACTGTTTTAGTGCTATTATTTTTACTTTCAACATCCTGTGGAATTCTGGGGTTTGTAGTTTCCTGAGGCCAACGAGCTCTCTGGCTGAGAATTCTAAAGGCCCCTCCCTAAACTGCAAACCCCAGGATTCCAGAGGAGGGTGAAAGTGGAATAATATCATTATAACAGTGTAGGGTGGAAAGGCCCTTAGTCTCAACTTTAAATGAGCTGTCCAAGATGCTAAAACCTTCACTTTCCCAAAAGCATATTGGCTATCTTCTTTAAAGATCAGACTAAAACCTGGAGCAGATTCATGGCCCCGCTGACATCAGAGTCATCTGACCTCCCTCCCAGTCTCACCAGTAATCTGTGATGTACTTCCTACAAGAGTTGTGGAAATCCCTTTGACAATGTCATTCATTTCTCACAAACCCACACGTGTTTTTTCACTTCCTTGCTTTATATCAGGCTGTGAGTGTGCTATTTGTGTACATTTTAATGTATTATTTCTAATGTGCACATGGTTATACATCATGTGCACAATTTTCCCCATTGACTAAAGCATGCTTTTCTGTATCCTTTCAACTGTGCACATTTTTTGCCATTTGAATTTAAGAGTTTTGTGAATATTTTATTTCTCTGAAAGGCCCCAAAAGTTTCACATATGTACAGATTCTTCAGATGGAATCCATTTATTTTTGCAATAAATCTCAAGAAGTTTGAAAAGGCTGTTTTTTGTTGAGACTCTCAAATTAAACAAACTCCACCTCCATACTTACTTACTTCCTGGACCCTGGTAGATGACAGAGACACATAGATAGATAGGTAGGTAGATAGATAGATAGATAGATAGATAGATAGATAGATAGATAGATAGATACGACACTTCATGGGAAGTTGAATACATGGCAGTTTTCAAACAATTTCCCCTCCATGTATGAATTGCTCAGACCTGTCTAGCTTCAAGTAAGTTTGATATACCACATTCATTCAAAGCACACTCTGTTAGCCTTCTCTTCTGTGTCACTTTCTCCAGACTTGGGGCATTTTTGCACTGGCCTGTTATAGCACTACGATTCCACTTTCAACATCCTCTGGAATCCTGGGGTTTGCAGTTTCGGGAGGGGCCGGCTGGCCCCTCCCGAAACTGCAAACCCCAGGATTCCAGAGGATGTTGAAAGTGGAATCATAGCGCTATAACAGGCTAGTGCGGAAATGGCCTTTGACTAGCGTGCCGGAATCCCTCAGGCTCACCCAAGCAAGTCAGGTCTCTATTACAATTAACGAGGTAATGTTTATCAAATGCCACTTATGGCACAACACCGAAAGAGATGGCCAGGGGCACAACTCTTTGCAGACAAGACTCTAGACTATGCCTGGAATCTCTGGAAACGGTTTCTGAGGTCTGCTTTGAACTGATTGTGTGTGAAGAGAAGGAAAGGAAGGAAATGCACCTCTCTTTCCTTCATATTGTGTGGTGGGGAGACAGATATGCAATGGTGATGCTCCTTCAACATTGTTAACTCTGATGGCAGCTTTAGAAGTTTAATGTTCCCCAAAGTGCAATGAAACTGTGAAGCGAGATAAATTCTTTACGAGGCATCCTCGGGAAGGCAAGAGTTAGAATATTACCAACTTTAATGTACAGATAAGCAAATTTGGAAAGCTTAAGGCTGTGATGTCTTATGAAAACACCTAGTTATTTATTTGACTATTTAGAGGTAAGTCGTGGATGCGTGTACTGCTAACACTAAAGCATAAGCCATTCTAGGACCATTTGTCGGATGCCTAGTATGGAAGGGGACAGGCCATCTTTTCCTTCACCCAGACTGGAGTGGCAGCTTCCTTTTCCAGCCTGCTGCACCACCCTGATCCCCTTATACAACCCTGCTTTTCCCTTTAAAACAACACGCTTAGGAACCAGAGACCGTTAGATAAACAATAGCTAAGAATGCACTGATAAGCTCTGCCTGTCTTCCACAGCTTCAAGGTCTCTTGGAAAAGGGGCAGGGAAAGCGAGGATTCTAAAGTACTGGCTTTTGATTCTGAACTGCAATCTCCTCACTGAAGTCTTGTACAATGTATCTCACTCCAAATAAATAGTGTTTATTCACCGTACCTTTTGCGGGTGTGGACTCACTTCCTGACAGAGTGAGGAGACTGCACTAGCAAATTCTACACCGTGTACCAAATATCTGGAGAAGAACCAGTGGAAGAGGGAGAGGCTGGCAGAGCCACTGAAATCCAAGGTGACGAATGAGCCAAGGGACCTGAACCGGACCCCAGCCAGCCCCCAGATGCACGAGCCAAAGCGTGACCTGCAGTTCCTGTGACTGCCCTGATTACTGGTCAAACCTGGGCCTAGGGAGAGGGTCCCAACACAGCTCACAGACAATACCACCACACTACTCGATGGGATGCTTCAATCAGCGAAACTAACCTAATGGAGCAACTTTTAGCCAGAGAAGAAGAAGTGGAACTACAACAAGAAGAGATATCTAGGCTGAGAGGTCCGCTGGCTGACTGGAGAATCCTGGTACCTCAGCTGGGACGTGCCCAACAGCAAGTGCCTGCAGCAGCAGCCCCCATAGACGCAGCCCCTGCACCTCCTGGGGGACCGGCGCCTCAAGCAGTGCCAGGACCTTTTCAAGAGATGAAAGCCACGTACGATGGGAAAGGGGTAACTCTTAATTATTTCCTCAACGTGGCCTCCAACTGTATGGCTGACTATGGGAACAGCTTCAATGACGATGCCACCAGAGTGAGATACCTGAGCCAGCACCTCAAAGGCGAAGCAACGGAGTGGGTCACTAGTTTGTTCGACTTCCGAGCTGAGGAAACAGCAGACCTCCAACTGTTCATGCACCATCTCAGAGAGCAAGCCAGACACCAACCCAGGAAGCTGCGCCAGGGAAAAGGAACCATTGGAGAATGCACCCAGGAATTCAGAAAATTAGCAACTGAGGTCCCAGAATGGAAAGATGACATACTTAAGCAGTTTTTTCTGGATGGATTGAACCCCACCATTCGGGATTGGTGCCTTTCACAAGGAAACCCAGCCAGTCTGTTGGGAGGAATGAAGCTAGCTGGCAAAGTGGAAAGCCTCCTGGAAAGTGTCCAACTCTCCAGACAAAGTCAAGCCCAAGAAAGTGGCAGCAGACCCCCGGGAGCTAGAAGATCCACCTTCCTAAGCAGCGAAGAAAGAAAGAAATGACGGTGTGAAGGGACCTGCTTCTTATGTGGGAAGAAAGGCCATACTGCTAGTGATTGCCAAAACCAAAAGAAGGCCACAGAGGAAAAGCCAATGACCCCTTCCACCAATCCCACATCCCGCAGAACCGACACCCTGAAACAGCAGACCAAACGCCCCAGCGGTGGACCTTCCGCTTGGGCCTGCGATGGTGAAGATAGTTCCCTGATGACCTCAGGCTCTGACAGTGACAAGTGGGACCTGGACCAGTCGGTGAATGTAAGTATAGCCGAAACTCATCATGTACATGTTACTGTGGTTTTACAAGATGGGGAGTTAAGAAAGTGCCAGGCATTGGTTAATTCAGGATGTACCACTAGCTTACTGAATCCGATAGTGGCCAAAGAGCTTGCCTTAGCATTTGAACCCCTCAAGAAGGCCATCAGATTATCACAAATAGATGGCTCACATGTGTTGGGAGGTCGCATCCAGGAAAGGACCAGGCCCATCCCAATTCAGATGAGAGATATCCAGGGGCTCTTGAAATTCCTAGTACCAAATAATACTGGATTCCAAGTAATCCTCGGGTACGATTGGCTAACAAGACACAGTCCCCAAATTGACTGGACCAAAGGCATACTGGAACAGACCAAAAAACACCAACAAAGTGCCAAAACTATCGACACCTAACATGGCACTTAAACTGAGCCCCAAAGAACTGCAGAAAATCCCGCAAGAATACTGGGACCTGCAGAAGGCGTTTGAGGACCACAATGCAGATAAACTCCCACCGCATAGAGACTTTGACTGTAAATTAAGGCTGATAGATGGCACCAGGATTCCCAAGCTAAAGACTTACCCCATGAACAAATAGGTTCTAGAAGCCCTAAAAAAATTTCTGAACAAAAATTTGCAATGTGGTTTTATTAAGCCTTCCTCTGCCCCAACAGCTAGCGCAATCTTTTTCTGGAAAAAAAAAGGACAGCGGAGATCCCAGACTCATTGTGAATTACAATTTAATAAATCAGGCAGTACTGCCTAATGCTTACCCAATTCCACTCATGGCTGGCGTGATGGGTCAACTGATTAGCCGATATTCATTTTAAAGATTTTTGTGCAAATTTTGGAATAATTTGCATTCAAGAAACCTGGGTTACCTCCCCATATTTCCCTGCACTCCCAGGGTATATAGCATACTCTCTTCCAGCTATTAAATCAAAGGTTAAAGGCCGACCACATGGCGGCCTGGCAACTATGGTGCTTGTTGATTCTAACTCAACAACCTCACAAATGAACATTGGAGATTGCAGTAATATACTTACTGTTCAAATTGATTGGCCCAGTGGTGTGAAACTCTTTGTGATTAATGTATACTGTCCCCCTTCGAATTCAAAGTATGAGTGTGCTTTTAGATGGACTGATTTAGAGTCAGTTCTCACTCCCCTTTTCAATTTGCATGCAGATCCCTTAATTATAATAGCTGGAGATATGAGTGCTGGACTGGGTTCAAATAATTATAAAATAGCCAAGAAATTGGGTTTAGGCCCCGAGGATCTGAACCATCTCCCCATCAGGAATTCAAAGGATCAAGGGATCAACGTGGCTGGCCAATTTCTTTTTTCCCTTATTTTTAAATATCAGCTGTTCCTGTGTAACGGGACAGCTAGAGATCCTGAGTCAGACCTCTATATATACATAGGTCCTAAAGGGAAAAGTGTGATTGACTATTTAATTGTTTCACAAGCAACCACCCCATTCTTGGAAAACTTTAAAGTTTTGGCCAGACCCGAGAGTGACCACATGCCAATTCAAATATCCCTTTGTTCCTCGTTTTGTTTAATAACATCCCCTGAAAATCCGACGGTTCATCCGGTAAACCCAGCAACTCAAGGAGAAAAAAGCGTCCGCTGGAATGAGAAGGTACAGGATATTATAAACTCTTTTTTAATGTCCCCAAATATTCTCCTCTTAAGAGACCAACTTTTAACCTCTCTTAATCCGCTGGATTTCTTTGATAAATTAGTCCAAGAAATTAGGCCTTTTCTAGTTAATACCAAATGTAGGCACCCAGATAAACAATCTAAACACAGCTGGTTTGATTCTCAGTGTGGTACTCAGAAGCGTCTTTTAACAAGAGCTATAAGAAAATTAAGACACGAAGATTCACAAGAAAATTATAGGGTCTATACACACCTTCGCAGGGAGTATAAAAACTTACTTAAAGAAAAAAGAGCAGGATACATACAGCAGATTTGGATGGAGCTAGCCCAGGCACTTGCAGAAAGGGATTCTACTAAATTCTGGGCCATGGTGACAAAAGGGACAAGGGGTGTACACGACTCAACTGCTAACCAAATCACCTCTGCTCAGTGGCAGGCTCACATTCACCCTCTTCAACCATACTATCTTTACGTCCACTCTGAAGCCCAGCCCGGTCATCCCTGTACTTTCTTGTTGTCCTGAATGGGATCCAGCATCTCCCGATGAAATTAACTTTTTGAGTAACTCCCTCCCCATTAAAAAAGCACCTGGAGAAGATATGCTCCCTGGAGAACTATTTAAATCAAATCCTGGTTGGTGATCTCCAATCCTTGCCTCACTTTTCACCTATATTAACCAACACGGGAAAATTCCCCAGGGGTGGAAAGTGAGCATAGTTGTTCCCATTCACAAGAAAGGTCCTAAGGATGACCCAAAAAATTTAGACCTATTAGTTTATTAAGCATAGTGTCCAAATTATATACTAAGTACTTATTGGGTAGGTTGGAGTCGTGGGCCATTGATAACAATATTATTGCAGAAGAACAAGCAGGCTTTATGAAGGGTAAATCTACAATCGATCAGTGCTTCACCCTTCACCATGTAATTCAAAAATATTCCCAAAAAGGTAGAAAAGAACTTTTCACTTCTTTTGTGGACCTCAGCTCTGCTTTTGATCTTATTGATAGAAATCGCCTTTGGCAAAAGCTTAGCTGACACTAATATCGACAGAAGACTGCTTTTTCTAATCCAGTTGTTACATACTAATACCTCCCTTAGGGTTAGACTTGGAGCAACTGGACTTTTGTCTGATAATATCCCTACAGACAGAGGAGTTCGTCAGGGATGCCTTCTGGCGCCCTTTTTATTTAATTTTTAAATAAACGATATTGTCAGAGAGATGAGTGGCCCAGAATGTTTTCCAGTTTCTATTCAAGATGTTAAACTCTCGATTCTCCTATATGCTGATGACATAGTTTTGATCGCTACCACTCTGATTGGGATGCGGAGACTACTAAAGAAGTTGAATGCTTTTTGTTTAAAAGAGCGATTAATAGTAAATCATATTAAAACCAAAGTGGTGGTTTTTGGGAAGAAGAAAAAATCGCATAGTTGGAGACTTAATGGAAACTCCATAGAACAGCAAACTTATTTTAAATATCTGGGTCTGGGTTTTAACTCAAAACTTTCATGGAAAACACATTTCCAGGCAGTTAAGCTGAAAGCCTCTCATTCTATTAATTCTCTACTGAGATTTCATAAATTTTATGGGGGGAATTTGGTTGCTCCCACTGTTGAGGTCTTCCAAAAGAAAATTGTTCCCCAATTATTGTATGGTACAGAGATCTGGGGGTATGATAACTCTTTTCCTTTAGAAACAGTTCAGAATGCTTTTCTGAAATCTTTGTTGACCGCCGCTAAAGGTACCCCTGCTTCTATCTTATGAGCGGAAACTGGGTTAGCCTCTTTACAAGCTGGAGTACAGGTGGCCTTAGCTTTATACTGGCTGAAGCTGGCCGGTATGAACGACAACAGGCTTCCCAGAAAATGCTTTCTAGAGCAATTACAGTCCCCCTTCCAAAATTCGTGGACAAATTCCGTAAGGCCTATACTCCTCTATTTTGAGATCAATTTAGAAGCCTTGCCCACCTATTCTTCCAAAAAAATTAAACAACTGGTTAAAGAAAAAATCTACCTCGCTTCTAAATGGGGTGACCTACATTTGCTCTCCCGAACAGCATATTCCTTATGGTACCGATTATGTAAAACATATTTTGGAATGGAGCAATATCTTTTAAACCTTACCTTCGCTCCACTTAGGAAAGCATTCACAGCTTTACGTTTTCAGTGTATGCCATCTGCCTATTTGAAGGGAAGATATGATAATATCCCTGTCCACCAAAGACTCTGCATCTGTGAGAACGGGGATGTAGAGGACATCCAACATTACCTTTTATATTGCCCTCTATATACATCTCCCAGGCAAAAGTTCCTTAATTGCTTCCTCCACTCCTCTCCCCTTTCCAATAGACCACCCCTTGAGCAGATTTGTGGACTATTAGCTGATAACGACCCCTATGTCACTGTTATGGTTGCAAATTTTGCGTTAGCTGCAAGTAAGATAAGATCTAGATATCAAAACTATCCTCACAAATAATACAGAGGTGATAAAAGTAATTGATCCTGGTCTTCTAGAATACATAAGTGAAATTTTAAATTGTATATTTTATATAATATGATATAATTTTATATTGAATTTTACATTGGACTACATTATATCATTTTAGAGACATATTTTATATTTCATATTGCTCCGATTTTTTAAAAATCATTACATTGATCGTTTATTCCTTATACGTTGTTCTTGTATGTTAGCTTTTATATGAGTCTCTTACCATTTGTAATGTCCTATTCCGTTATTTAGATGTATTTTGTCTGACTGTGGTGAGTTGCAATGGCTTTTAGCTGAGCAATAAAGATTTATTCAATATTCAATTCAACAGATTAAGGGTAAATACTTTACCAAGCTAGACCTCAAAGAGGCTTTCCACCGAATTAGAATGGACCCTGACAGTGAATGGCTCACCACCTTCTCAACCCCCGTGGGGAATTACTAATGGACAGTCCTTCCTTTTGGATTACAAGCTGGACCCACAGTTTTCCAGATGTTCCTTAACTCTGTCTTGCAAGAATTCCTATACAACGGTGTTGTTGTTTATCTAGACGACATTTTGATCTACTCGGAAACACTGCCTGAACACACCAAACTTGTTCGCACTGTGTTGCAAAGACTTATAGGCAATGATCTTGTTGTGAAACTCTCCAAATGCAGGTTTCACACTCAAATTTTTGACTACCTCAGATATCAAGTTTGCAACAACGCTCTAAACATGGACCCCTCCAAGATCAAAACAATTTTGAACTGGCCAGCCATGAGAACCCAAAAGCAACTACAACAATTCCTCGGTTTTGCCAATTTCTACTGCAACCTTATTCAGGGTTTCGCCACAATTGCCCTCCCACTGACTGATCTTTTAAAGATATCTTCTAATCCCAATGACAAGCTCCCAAAAAAGATTACTTGGATGAAAAACTGCCAAGCCACCTTCGACACACTCAAACTCAAATTCACCTTGGAACCACTTCTGCTGTTCCCCAACACTGAGAAAGAATTTATAATACAAACCGATGCCTCTGACTTCACTATGGGAGTGGTACTCCTCCAACATGACAACAACGGGCATCTGAAACCCTGCGCCTTCATCTCCAAAAAGTTCTCCGACTCCCAGCGTAACTGGCCAATATGGGGAAAAGAAGTCATGGCCATCCATTTTGCTCTCACCACTTGGCAACATTTCTTGGAAGACACGAAATCACCCGTCCAAGTTTGGACCAATCACCACAACTTAGAGACTTTAAAAACTGCCAGGAAATTAACCCCTAAACAAGCACGCTGGGCTGAATTTTTTCTACACTTTAACTTTAAAATTGTCTTCAAACCAAGAAGAACAAATACATTGGCTGACCCTCTATCCAGACTTCCTTGCCACGAATCACCCAGCCATTCCTCACCCCCTGGGGAAACAAAAACTCTTATTTACCCCCAGCACCCTAGGACTACAAGTTACCACATGCGTGCAAGAACGCTCCCACTATTCCATCTCTACTACACTTGATTCTGCTTTCCAGCTGGCCATGAAGACTGTTTATGCCTCTGACAATTGGCTACAAAGCCATCCTACTTCAGTCACTTGGACTAATGACTTGGCCTTTGTTCGATCCAAATTGTATGTACCTTCGAATTGCAGACCAGAAGTGTTGAAGAGGTATCACAACTCCAAACCTGCTGAACACTTTGGTTTTCTCAAGACACTCCATGCCATTAGAAAACTATTCCATTGGCCAGGTCTCACCAAATACGTACAAGACTACATTAAGAACTGCCCTGTGTGCAACACCTGCAAACCTCCCGCTTCAAAGCCACATGGACTTCTCCAACCCCTACCAACACCCTCAACCCCGTGGGACGTTATTCTTTCTACTTTATTGTGGGTCTCCCCAACTGTCAGGGCTGCCATGTCATCTAGGTTGTGACAGACCACTTCTACAAACAATCTCACTTCATTCCTCTTAAAAAGGTCCCCACTGCAGAAAAACTTGTTGACCTTTTCGTTGCTAACATCTGGAAACTCCATGGCCTGCCATCCACCATCATCTCTGATACAGAACCTATCTTCACTTCCAAGTCCTGAACTTTACTCCTTAAGTCCATCGGAATTATCCAAAAGCTTAGCAGCAGCCATCATCCCCAAATGGATGGTCAGACCAAATACGTCGCTCAAACTCTGGAACAATACCTTTGCTGCTTTGTTAATTCCAACCAAAACAATTGGGTAACTCTCCTACCCTTCGCCAAATTTGCCTACCATTCAGCCATGCACTCCTTGACTGGCAAAACTCCCTTTGAAGTTATCTACGGCGCTGACCCCAAGTGATTCCCGCCTCTCTCCGAGGAAAGCAATACTAGCGTTCCCCCATCTGTTGACAATTGGTCTCAAAAAATCTCTCAAAGCTAGGAAACAGTTCTGCTCTGCTCTTAAAACTTCTAAAGCCTCCCACAAATGCTTTGCCAATAGGAAGAGACACTGCAACCCTAACTACAAACTGGGAGACCTTGTTTACCTGTCCACAAAACACTTAACCTCTGACGGGCCCTCCAAAAAACTTTCCCCTAAATACATTGGTCTTTTCCCCATCAAACAGGCCATTAATGAAGTCACTTTTGAACTTTCTCTGCCTCCAGCTTATAAACTTATCCACCCTATTTTTCATTGTAGCCTGCTCAAGCCGTCCCCTTTGCAAACTTCTTCGCAGAATGCCACCGGTTTCGCCAAAGTCTCTACAATCTCCCATGCAGCAGTATCAACATGTCTACCGCCCCCTCTACCTGCATGAATGACTCACCTCTACTAATACTTTTTGACAGTTTGTTTGTTTTTTTACTGCCTTGCTCTTCCTCTTTCCTCCACTAACCCTTCTTCACTTCTCCATCCCATGCATCGCTACGTATAATATTCTTTCATTTCTTTTTCAAGACTGACAGGATGTCAGGATGCCCTCCATATTATAGTAATGTGATATATAGTCTAGCATAAGTAGCAGCTTGCTTGCAACCAAGAAGCCTAGGAACCAGAGACCGTTAGATAAACAATAGCTAAGAATGCACTGATAAGCTCTGCCTGGCTCCCACAGCTTCAAGGTCTCTTGGAAAAGAGGGAGGGAAAGTGAGGATTCTAAAGTACTGGCTTTTGATTCTGAACTGCAGTCTCCTCACTGAAGTCTTGTACAATATATCTTACTCCAAATAAATAGTGTTTATGCACTGTACTATTTGCTTGTGTGAATTCAGTTCCTGACATGAAGAGTACTCTATTGAGTCAGAATTTATAGCAATAGAATGTAATAATTTGTTAAAATAACCAGGTATTGGGTGTCATAAGAATTCCAAGCAATACAGAACTTCAAAAAGTGTTTAACCAGTTTCTTCTTGCTCCACTCAACATGCAGACACAAAACTTTCATACAGACATAGACCTTTGACTTCCCTTTTGCTCAAAGGCTTAACTTCCCAAGTTTATGTCACACCTTCTGACCCAACTAAAAAAAATGTTTTTTGTTTCTCGTCTGTCTCTCTCTAGACCTCTGAGAAGACAACCATGCTTATTCAGACAACACTTCCAGTTGACTGAAGGCTCAGTTTAAAACTCTCTCTCCATCTGGAAGTCTCACTGAAGGAATCTCCAAAAAGCAAGTCACTGTGTCTTATATAGACTTTCTCCTCAGAAAACTGTCTGAGGAGAAGGTCTATATAAGACCTTTTTTTTTCACCAATGGGCTGGGTTTCTCTCTTGCACAGAGTCACTTTGGTTACATGGCAACCTGTTGCTAGGGCTGCCCTGACACTCAGGCTAGCCACACATCCCAGGCGCTGTCACAACTAGCAATGTTACTGTTTCCCATCTTCATTTGTGTTTATCACTTTGTATTTCAGTAAACCTCTCTTTATTGGGGATGGGGAAAGTACAGTCTATAGGCCACATATATCCCCAAAATCCCATCACTTCCAGTGTGCCTGAACTCAACAGTGTGAGCCATGGAGGGGTCATGGAGTGGGGGGATATGGACCCTATCTCATGATGACCAAACTAAGGCTGTTGTACTTTGGCTGTATCATGAGAGGACAACAAAACTGTCATATGGAGTTAAAATATTGCCCAAGTTCAAAAAGAAGGAACATTAACTTTACATTTATTGAGTTATGCAACAACTGTGCAATGCTGTCTCATTAGTGAATTGTGATATTGCACAGCCAAATTTGCATCAACGCCCAGCCATGTACTGCCCAGCCATGCGTACTGATGCACAGCCATGTACAATGTATATGCGCATCCATGAACAATGCGCAAGCATGTGCAGTGTTACCACACGAGCTACTCCACTTCTACAGCCTTGAACTGGATACATGGAGTTTATGCACTGTATAAAAATGTCCAGCTGCTTACACAGGGGAACTTAAGAATTGCTAGGACAGGAACAGGATTCTTGCCATTGTCTTTTGCAAAAGAATAAGCAAAGTAGAGTCAGTAGGGCTTCATGTAAGAATCTGTGGAACCGCTGGGATGTATTATTTGGTATTGCAAAGAAGAACTTTTCAATACGAAATCCTTCCCAAGCCTCCTTTTGGTATGCAGCACCTCCAATCAGGCAGATGAACTGGGATTTACAGTCTCTCCCTCCTTCCTCTTATTCTCAGTCTTTTAACTAAGGATAATGGCTCTCTGTGGGCAGTTATTAATGCATTAAATCATGTTCACAACTGTTGACACAATGAAAGCATCTTGTATGCCTCCTTTGGAAGCTGCCAAGCATCAATTAGCTCAGTGATATTTACATAAATATCTCTATTTGGGGGAAAGAATTGTCCATCTGTTTTGCTGAGGATTTAATGACTTCCGTTAGGTGGGGAGAAGGCAGAGCGGATGATTCTTGAATGTTAACCTTTTCTGTGAGACAACACTAATCACCGACATAAGTGAGAGGTAGTTACAGAGCACGTCCTGTACTTTTTCACCTTGGAAACTAGTTGCTTCTTTAGCCTAGACAGATGTCCTAAAGAAGTGATAAAATGCTGTATGCTTGAGACTAGGCTAGGACAAATATTAAAAATTGTGGGCATTTAGTCACTTCCCTACTGATTTGCATTTTATTAACAGTATCATAACATCAGATACTATTAAAGATAGGAGCTTGACAAAAAGTGCTGCCATGAAATCAAATAGCACCTTCACACTAGCCATTAAAAAGGACCCTCAGCCAGTGATGTAGACTCCAGTTGATTGACTCAGACACAAGTCAGATTTAAGTTGCTTCACTGACTCGACTTGACTCAGCAATAAATGATGCACTGACTCGACTCAACTTGGGACTTGTATATTTTTAGTGTCTGGCTTGCTACCCTTGGTTCAGTCGCATAACACATTCATCCAGAAACCTTATGACTTTGAACAACGCTTCCATCTTTTTTTGCCTACTGGTCATGTGACAATCTGTCTCAAGCCCAAAGTGCGGGTGCATTTCTCAGAGGGGAACAGCAAATGGGTTAGGCAATGAACTTGAGGTGGGCTTGAGGTCTGCTCAACAGCTTGTCCTTGCTGCATGTCAGAGGAGCCTTCTCCTAAGAGGCTCCTAAGAGGCTGCTCTTAGGAAAACTTTTCCTAAGAGCAGAAGACAAGATTTGCCCCCAGAGTGCAGGGTGCATTTCTCAGAGGGGAACAGCAAATGTGTTAGGCAATAGGCTTCAGGAGGAAGGACCCTTCCTTCTAAAGCTTTTGAAGCTACAGTAATGGGGAGTAAGAAGAATCCTATTTCTTACTTCCAAAGCTGCAGATGGCAAAATTGCAAATGTGGAGGGCCGCCTGGGCTTAAATTGTTAAAAATGACTTTATTCAACTCTGTCCAGAAATTCTGGAATATAGGTTGGGGTATAAAGTTGGTGCCCAGACTTGACGCTTGACTTGAAAGTATCTTCAAAGACTTGAGACTTGACATGAGACTTGGAGTAAAAGACTTAAATACATCACTGCCCTCAACTATATTGCTTCTGATAACTATACCAAAATTCATAAATGTCATCATCATCAGGATAGAAAGAGCTGAGGATTGTAGATAGGTGTCTTCTACTGAATCAGACCATTGGTCCATCTAGTCCAGGATTGTCAATTGTGATTGAAAGCACAGTCACAGTTGGCTTTCCAGGGATTCAGTCAAGATTCTTTTCTAGTCTTATGGGGAGATTGTTGTTGCCATTATGTGTCCTCAAACTGTTTCTGACTTATGGGGATCCTAAGCTGCAGGAAAGGAGATTCCACCTGAACCTCAGGAAGAACTTCCTGACAGTCAGAGCTGTCCGGCAGTGGAATATGCTGCCTCGGAGTGGGTGGAGTCTCCTTCTTTGGAGGTTTTTAAGCAGAGGCTGGATGGCCATCTGTTGGGAATGCTTTGATGGGTGTTCCTGCATAGCAGGGGGTTGGACTCGATGACCCCTGGGATCTCTTCCAACTCTATGATTCTATGATACTAAGGTGAATCTAGAGAGCTAGTATGGTGTAGTGGTTTGAGGACAGAACTTTGACCCGGAAGACGAGGATTTGATTCTTCACTCAGCCATGGAAACCCACCAGGTGACCTTGGGTGTGTCACACACTCACAGCCCCCAGAAAACCCCATGATAAGGTCGCCTTAGGGTTATCATAAGTTAAAACTACTTGAAAGCAAACAATAACAACAACAAAGAAACCTATCACAGGGATTTCTTGGTGAGATTTATTCCAAGGGTATTTGCCTTTGCTTTCCTCTGAGGCTGAGAGAATGTGACTTTCCCATGGTCACCCACTGGGTTTCCATGGCCAACTGGGGATTTCAACCATGGTCTCCAGAGTCATAGACAAACATTCAAGCCAGTACACTAAATTGGCTTTCCATGGGAAGATACCTGGTATTCTTCCAAAAAAGAAAATAATAGAAATTAAATTCTCCTCCATTTGCACCAGTTAAATTCACTAGGTGTCCCTATTCTCAGCAGGAAGAAGATCGTGTTGTGCTAGCCTACCATACAAATATTAAAGATAAAGACGTTCTCAGAAAGAATCAGGTGAGATTCCTGGTATTCAATCAATAATCCTGGCTCTAATAATAATTATTAATAATTAATAATTGTATGCAGAAAAAGCTATTTTCTATGCAAATCAACCTGATGTGAATTTTGTGCAGAATAAGTTCCTAATTACAGCATATTCTGGGCGTGAAACTTTTTTAATCCACAGCGAATAATATTTCTAAGTAGAGATATTGTTTTCTGCACAGAAAATGCAGTTTCCTGCGCAGAAATGGCTCTTTTCTAAACAAAATGGCCACATGTGAATTTTGCACAAATAAATCCTGAGTTACAAAGATCTTTGTCAGTCCAGGATTCTTCTTATTAGGGTTTCTCAACACTCTAAAAAAATTTTTTCTAAAAAAATGTCTGAATATTATTTTCATCCTTAGTCTATAGGTACTGCTCTGAAGCAACTTCAACAAGCAGCAGCAGGGCCTGGGTAGTGGAAGATAACAGTATAATATGCATGTAATTTTCAAGGCAGTGCTTTCACCCTGAGATTTCTCCCCCTTGCCCTAACAGCTGAAGAAGTTTGTCCAGGACCTGAGAGTCAGGGTCACATCCTGAGTCCTGGGATCCCTACTTCCATGATTACATTGTGCCATTTTCCTGCCCGTGAGGTTCCTGTAGTGGCAACACCCACGGTATTATTTCTTTAAATGTTCCTTTTGTCTCTCTGTCTATGTGGCCTCGAGTTATTATGGAGAACAGAAAACCGTCACATCGTACTCGAAGGTGATACCTCTCTTTCTCACTCAGTCTTGTAAAAGTTAAATACTCTCTCATCTAATCCCTAAGCCAGAGGCAATACATGAAAACCAGCTGGGTATCTTACTAAGTGCAAAGTTCTTCACTCGCTGACTGAAAGACTCAACATGAGCATCTTCTATAGGCTCCCAACATCAGAGATGAATCTCTTCGAGTGCTAGCCTCTCTCAGCCTTTCCCTCTGCTGTTGCTCAGCTAAATATCTCCACAGTAAATTTCAAATGGCTAGCCCCATTTTGATGACAAGTTTAATTCAACAGGAGAATTAAATCACCTTCATTTCTTTCAAGCAATTTTCTAGTTTGGGTTAGGAATGCAGAACACCTGCTGTGTACAATTTTTGGTTAAAGATAAGTTGGTGACGCATCCCTCAGTTGTATCCTGACTGGAATCCCATTGGTGTTTGCCACACAATATCCCTTAAGCATGCAGATATACATACATACATATATATATGTTACTAATGCATAATTCTGTACTTAGTTCACAGTCACACAAGTGGAGTTCTGCAAGTGTAACTCTATGTAGCTGCACATTCTTAGGTGGTCCATAACCATTTGTCAGTGCTTTCACTTGATTTACGGGGGGGGGAGGATGCACAGCAACCACTGTCCATTCCATCTTGCACAACTCGATAACAAACAAGCATAGTGGCAGATACACAGTTGGTGGCACAACACCGACATTTAGCAGAAACTACCATTGGCTTAATTGCATAAATATAGATTTAAACTAGGAATGGGCCAATCGAATCCTCAAATCCTGGGCAAGAATTCAAGATTCACGGATCTGAATCCCCGGGCCAAAATAGGCAAATCAAATCTTTTGAATCCACATCTCTTCCCATCCCTACTGGCAAGATTGGGCTGGAGGCAGGGGGAGGAGGTGGTGGGGAGCATAATCCCACACTCCCCGCTCTATTCCCACCCACCGCCAGTGCGATCGGCCCCACGATGGGTGGGAGGAGGTGGCAGAGAGCATGATCCTGCACTCCCCTCTCTATTCCCGCCCACCACTGCTGCAATTGGGCCCACGGCGGGGGGAGGAAGTAGCGGGAGCACAATCCTGCTCTCCCCGCTCTATTCACACCTGCCACGGCCATGATTGGGCCCACAGTGGGGGGAGGAGGTGGCGAGGAGCATGAATTGGTACTCTTCGCTTTTTTGGTGGCTGCCCCCGGGGCGATCTTGCCCAGGGCTGGTGGCAGAAGGTTGTGGGGAGTGCAATCTGGTGCTCTCCGTTCTTTTGCTGCCCACCCCCAGCACGATCCTGCCTGGGGCTGGCAGCAGAAGGTTGCAGGGAGAGCGATCTCACATTCCCCGCTCTTCTTCTGCCCCCCGCGGGGAGGATTCAAAAGATTTGAGACTCATGAAATTTGTGGATTCGCAGAACCTTCCAGGGATTCAGATCTGGATTCTGATTTGGAAAATTATGGATTTGTCCCATCCCTAATTTAAACTACACAAGCACTATGTAGGATCTCAGTCCCTATTTGGACTACTGCAATGCATTTTGTATGGGACTGCCTTTGGAGACTGTTCAGAAATTCCATCGATCCAAAGTGTTGCATCCAGACTGTTGACCAGGACTGGTTACAGGGAACATGTAACTAGCCTGTTACAACAGCTTCACCAGCTATTGGTTTGCCTATATGGGTTGTTTCCAGACTATCTGTGACTGGCTGAGTTTTAAGATTTTCAGGCAAAGATTTTCTTTCATTCCCATTCTGCACTGGAACTCTTTAAACTTTCTGTTTTAAAAGCCTATCAGAATAAAAGGAGTTTTGCCTGCCAATGGAAAGGTCCGTTCTAGCCTCCCAGGAAGAGAGTTCCAGGATCTAGGGGCAGCCACTGAGAAGGTTTTCTCTCTCAAACCTCCCAGCAGCCATGCTTATGATGCTGGCGGGATTGAGAGAAGGGCATTTCCTGATGATCTCAGAGCCTGGGCCAGTTCATACGGGAAGGTAGGGTCTGTCAAATAGCCTGGGCCTGAGCTATATAAGTCTATATAGGTCATTACTAGCACTCTGAATTGTGCCTGGAAACAAACTGGCTGGCAACAGAGTTGTCATAGCAAGAGACTTGTATCCTGGCTGGAATCTCACTGGTGTTTGACACACAACGTCCCTTAAGCATATATATATATATATATATTACTATTGCATAATACTATTGCATAATGTGTATCGCAACAGCAACAATGCACCTTTTGACAATGGTGCCAAATTGATATGCATTTATGCATCATGCACTCTCATCAATTTATTACAAAATTATGGGGCTTTTGCCCATCCCAACCTACCAAACAGAAACTACATAATTACTAGATTTTCCTTCCACTGTTCTTTTTGCTGGCTTTGCCAGTGCTGCATTATCAAAGTCACCAATAGTAACCCTGTTAGGCATCATGAATGTCTTAGTTCAGCAAATCCAATTTGTGGAGAAGGCAACAGCTGCCTTGTTGCAGGGAGGAGAAGGAAGTTATTAGCATTATTACATCTGGGTGTTTCATCATTTCAAGAGAGCTGCTCCTTCTAAGAAAATGAGACAAAATTGCCACGATGAGCAAAATGAAAGCAGAGTGGCAAATGTTTGCACTCTTGGCATTTTTGTTCTCCTCAAATCTTATCTACAGATCAATGCCCCACTGAGAGGAGAAAGCAAAAATGCCTGGGAGAAGCAGGGCCCTAATTCTGTTCACAAATGGAAAGACTGAGAAACCCAGGTGGATTTCTTTCCACACTCAAATATTGTTTTCATTCACACTTGTAACATTATCTTACAGATGTAATTCACGGTATTTCACTGTGCTGCAGGACACAAAGATTATCAAAGCGGGACATGGACATGGATGAACCACAGAGGAAAAGAACAATCCATACTCTTCAGCTATCCCAATTCAGTTTGAAAAATCCCAATTATTCCTCTGGCAGAATCTGTTGAAGAATTAAGAAGACTTGTCCCCGCTATGGAGCAACTTAGTTCTTTGTTAAAACTTGTGTAGAATATCAGTTACAGTGTTGGACTGAGATTTGAAAGATCCACGTTCTAATCACAAGTCCTCAGGTTTTGCCCCTGAAATCTCAGGAAATAGGATGCTGCATTTTACCTTCCCACTTGTTTAAAAAAATACAAAAGCATATCCTCTATCTGTCCCGATTTGGCAGGAACAATTCAGATTAATCCTCTACCATCTCACTTTTACAGCTGCTTTTAAAATGTCCCAGTTTCTCTGTCCTTCTCCCAGTTTTCCCCTTCATCCTCAGCTTCCTTAAATGGCTGCAAACTGAGTTCAAAGAGGAAAAGAAGTTAGTCACTCAATTAACTCAACAAAGAGAGGGGAGAAGAAGGGCTGAATCTTGCCGTTCCCAGTAAGCTCAAGTAAAAGCAAACTGCTGCAGCCTGTCCTAGCTTATGTGCACTCTTCTACTTTAATAACCTTTGCCATCTAGACCACATTCTGATGTTGTCTGACCACATATGTCCTAGGCCATTTCTGCACTAGACTTTTATAGCGCTATTATTCCACTTTCAACATCCTATGGAATCCTGGGGTTTGCAGTTTTGGGAGGGGCCAGGCAGCCTTCCTCTGAGACTGAGAGAATATGACTCAGTCAGGATCCTTCAGTGGAGGTTTCCATGGCTAAACAGGGATCCAAATTGTGGTTTTCTAGAGTCCTAGTGCAGCATTTGAACCAGTATAGTATGCTGGTTTTCAAAAGTTAAAACAGATATGATTGAAAATTGTCATCAATAAAACACAGAAACAGCAAAAATATAATTAATCTGTCAGTAGAAATAAGCATAATTTAAAAACTTAACTATCTAACGATATTAAAAAGCAAAAAAATAAATAAAAAAAAAGTCTAAATTGCCAAACTAACATGGGTTTTAAAGAAAAAGTCAAGTGAAGATTTTTTCTGAAAGATTGGAAACAGTTTATGGACTTTTTGAGCAATAAGAAATCTAATAATGCAATAATGCATTGTAATGGTCACTAGTAATTCTAGTAGGATTTCTTGAATGGATCTGTAGTTGTAGAATAATGTATTTTTTTCTCTTTTTATTTTTCATCAGTGCCCTTTTATGTTTTAGTAGGTTAGCTTTTAGTGTTTGAGCTAGTGTGCAGCATTTGTGCTTAGCATTCTAATATTATGTTCTAATTTTAGAGTTTTTTCTTTTCTTAACATACATTTCTTTTATTGTAACTGTGATTTTAACTATGACTTTGACTGTTTGTTTTAAAATTAATAAATAATCTGAAATGTGAACAGAACAGTACAGCAGAATTATTGAAATCCCTTTCCCCATAAACAACCAGTTCCTAAATTCCCATTGAAAAAAAATGCTTCACCTGCCACCAGAAGGACACTATGGAAAGAGCCAGTCTATCTTCTCTAGGAAGGGAATTCCAGAGTCTCACAGCAGCCACTATTAAGGCCCTTTTCTAGACTTTCTACCAGATGTGTCTGTGAAGGTGGTGGATTAAAGAACAGGACGACCCGTGTTTATTTCAAAACCCAGATATGCTCATATGGGAACATGTAAGTCCTTTCAGCCACCTAGATTAGAGTCCATTTCCAGGACTAGCACTTGTTACTCCAAAGTGTGGGTGATTCAGGGGGTCCACCTATAAGGCCAGTGCCTCTGTGAAACAGTGGGGAATATTAGCTCAAGAGGAGGCCTGGGAGAGGGGGGTAATCTAACAGGATCTTTTACACCTATGTATACCGGTACTAGTGCAGGGAAAAACTAGCCAGAGATTCAAAAGTAAGCTTGTTTGTTTTATTGTGAGAATTAACAATAAACATACACACAATCCAAGCAGTCTTGCAACCGTAGAAGGCTAACTGAAGGAAAAGGGAGGAATAGATAGCAAGAGTTTGGGGTATCATGGTTGATATTTACCAATCCAGCAGAGAGGAAGTGAAGCAATGTGGCTTAGACTAGGAGTCCAAGGGTAGTACAAATCCGGAATTGGAGCAGCAGAGTGATGGTCAGTACAACAAAGGTAATACAAATTATCTGATTCAGAGTCAGGTTTTAAATACTCTTTTTCTGCCCTGAGGAGGAAGGTGTTAATGACTCTCTGGCAGAGTGCACAATGGGGGCTGCAGAGTGTACAATGAGTTCCCGAATGAGCTAACGGCCTTAGCATTAGGTGACAAAGGATTGGTGGGAATTGTGATAGCTCCTTAATGATGGGGACAGGTGAGGGGACAAAAGGGAGAGTTTCAATGGACAAAGGGAGAAGGTCAAAGACAATCAGTCATTCCAAGGAAGAAGTCTTGGGCACTATTGTTTCTAAAGATCAAGTCATTGAGGGACAGCTGCAAGTCCATAATCTCCAGTTTCCCTGCCTATGACCTAGCCATCCTCAAGGTCTTTTTCTGACCTAGTTTTGCAATGCACATGTGCAGCCAGTTCCTCTTTGCAGCAAGTTTCCCAGTCATAGCAGGATATAATTTCTATTTCATGCCAATTAAATCATATCTGCCAATTAAAGGAGTTGGGGTGTATGGCCTGGTAACACACTTTCTTCAGTACAGATGGTACTGATATTGATCCTTCCCCTCAACAGTCCTTTCTCTTGTGATAGCCCCTCCACAACAGAATCATTACTGTCAGCAAATGACCATCAGTTTGTGTGTTCTCTGACAGTAAGTAAGTGTCTCATGCATAAGATGCTTACCAAGGTTTTAAACCTGAGCAGCTGCTAACAAAACCTATTTTGCTGCTTTGCTATTCTAAAATAGCAAAGGCCTCCTACAAGGGAGAACAACTCAGCTCTTCCCTTGCCTCTTTTGTGACAAATAGTCTATTGTTCAGTTTTCTGCTTTTGGACAAATTGTTAATGGCTTCTGGTAGGCAATCTCAAGTGGTGTCCTTTTGATGTGCATTTGTAATTCACATCTATGTTTGCCTTTCCTCATCTCTTTTGGACTTTATTACCAAAGGGAATCTAGTGGTGGGATGACTTCCTCTTGGTTTCAAGGAGAGCAGAGGCAGCCAGCTATTGATGACAATTGTCCTAACAGTGGGAATGTTATTTTACCAAAATATTTTCTCTCACAGGTATTCTTCAATGGTTTTGAACAGTTTTTGAAAGGTGTTTTTTTTCCTCTTTTTTAAGCGCTCAATAAGCCATGAATGGAGATCCTACACTGTGCTCCATTGTTGTTATTTGCTGTCAAGTTGATATGGACTTATGATGACCATATGAATGAGTGACCTGCAAGACCTCTGGCCATCTATGGCCCTGCTCAGGTCTTGCAAACTTAGGGCAGTGGCTTCCTTGGTTGACTCTATCCCACATGTAGTATGGTCTTTCTCTTTTCATTGGACTTTCTACTTGAGTATTCTTTTTTTTTCAGTGAGACACATTGTCTCATAGAATCATAGAGTTGGAAGAGACCACAGGGGCCATCCAGTCCAACCTCCTGCTATGCAGGAACACCCATCAAAGCACTCTCAACAGATAGCTATTCAGCCTCTGCTCAAAACCCTGCAAAGAAAGAGACTCCACCACACTCTGAGGCAGCACATTCCACTGTCAAACAGCTCTGACCATCAGGAAGTTCTTCCTGAGGTTCAAGTGGAATCTCCTTTTCTGCAGCTTGAATCCATTGTTCCTTGTCCTAGTCTCTGGAGCAGCAGAAAACAAGCCCACTCCCTCAACATGACATCCCTTCAAATATTTAAACATGGCTATCATGTGCCCTCTTAACCTTCTCTTCTGCAGACTAAACATCCCTAGCTCCCTAAGCTGCTCCTCATAGGGCATGGCTTCCAGACCCTTCACCATTTTGGTCACACTCCTCTGGACATGCTCCAGTTTGTCCATATCCTTCTTGAATTGAGGTGCCCAGAACTGGACACAGTATTCCAGATGAAGTCTAACCAAAGCAGAATAGAGTGGTATTATTACCTCCCTTGATCTAGATACCATACTCCTATTGATGCAACTAAGAATCGTGTTGGCTTTCTTGGCTGACTCATCACACTGCTGACTCATGTTCAGCTTGTGATCTACCAAGACTCCTAGATCCCTTTCATACGTACTGTTTATCCAGCCATGTGTTCCCCATCCTATATTTGTGCATTCCATTTTTTCTGCCTGAGTGCAGGACCTTACCTTACAGGACCTCATGATACATTCAAAGTAAGAAACCCTCAATTTAGTCTCCTTGGCTTCTAGTAAGAGTTCAGCCCTGATTTGTTCTCTGATGTGTCTCTGGCATATTTTGCATTCTTTTTAGCTCAAAGAACAATTCTTTACCATCAAGATATATCAGTATAATATTATTTGACAACAATTACGTGAAGACATGGAAGGAGATTCAAAGCAAAATGGACAAATGGACAAATATGAAATTATCTCTTTTAGGAAGAATAAATGCCTTTAAAATGTCTCTGTTGCCTAAGCTAATGTTTCTTTTTCAAAATTTGCCAATAATAGGAGAATAAAGATTTTCAAAGAATGGGAAAAAAGGCTACGAAAGTTTATTTGGCAAGGCAAGAAACCAAGAATAAGACTTAAAACATTACAAGACGCAAAGGAGAGAGGAGGTTTTGATGTGCCATCGTTGAAAATCTATTATCAAGCATGCTGCTTATAAACAAGTAAAGATTGGATTCAAGTGGAGAACACAACAATAAAAGAAGTTGAAGGAATAGAAAATAGATTTGGATGGCATGGATACTTACACTATGACAAAGTAAAGGTGAATAAAGACTTTAACAATCACTGTATCCGAAAGTCTTTGTTGAAAGCGTGGATACAAACAAACCATAAATTTTATAGAAGACTTCCACTGTGGATCTCACCCCAAGAAGTATTTAATATTGCTCCAACAAAACAGGGAAAATTATTGACGTATCAAGAGTTGCTGAAAAAGGACGGTACAAAGTTAAGAATGAGTACAGAAGAGGAATTAAAAGAGCAAGGCCATGAATTTAACTGGTTCCCATGGAGACAATTAAAAGAGAGATTTAAAATGGATCAAAAATTATATGGGTTTGAAAGAGATGAAAATGAGCTGGATGTGTTGATGAAAGGAGACCAGAAAAAGAGAATTTCCAGATTTTATAAAATATTGCTACAAAGAGAGATGGAATCAGAAATTGTTAGAAATAACATGGTTAGATGGGCTCAAAATATAGGACATCCAATTGAGTTGGATACATGGGTGAGGGCATGGAAGACAGATGTAAAATTTACACTAAGTTTGAATTTAAGAGAAAATTTTTATAAAATGTTATATAGATGGTACATGACACCTGTAAAACTGAAAAAAATAACAAGAAATGGGAATGGAAAATGTTGGAAATGTGATGAGAAAGAGGGATCTTTTTTCTGTATGTGGTGGACCTGTAAAATAGCAAAAAAGTTTGGAAAGAAATACATGATGAAATTCAAAGATCATATGGTTTTAACTTTGAAATGAAGCCAGAACTCTATTTGCTCAATATGTTAGGGCAGCAAAAAGAAATAAGATCTCATCAAAAGACATTGTTATATATAATAACTGCAGCAAGACTGACTTATGCTCAACATTGGAAAGAAAGAAAATATATTGATATAAGAGAATGGAAATTCAAAGTCCTGGATATGGTAGCGACAGAAAAGTTAACTTTTTCACTTAAAAATAAGCCAATCCAGGGCTTTGAAAGAGAATGGCGAGAGGTATTGAATTGGATAAAAGAATAAGATAGGGGAAGAGAAAGAAAGATGTGAGAAAGGTGAAAGACAAAATGAAGTGGTGAAAGATAAAATGTAAATAGTTAAATACAAGTTAAAAGTAATAGTTTATGATTATTGTAAAACAGAGATAATGTATGGAATAGAATGTTTATATGGTATGGAATGTTAAAATCAGATTCAACTGGGAAAACTGATGTCTGGAAGCGGGAAGGGGGGCTTTTTATTCTTTTTCATTTAAAATTTTAATAAAAATTACTTATAAAAAAAAAGGTATTTGAGCATAATAAGGATAATTAATCCCAGCATTCCTTTAGGTTTGTTTTCATATTAATTTGTAACATAATTTTAGTAAATGAACATTAAAGAATAAATGTTAATAATTTCTACTATAGTTACCTGTAAGCTAGTGATTTTTTAAAAATTATTTTTATTGAATATAGTTAAATAAATTATATAACAATGATCACACTGACAAAAAAACACTTAACGACAGAAAAAGGAGGTGCGTGGGGGGTAATGAAACAGAACATACACAAAGACGAGAGAGAGATTGAGAGAGAGAGAGAGAGAGAAATGTAAATGTAAGAAATAGCAGTATGTAGGAAGAAAATTTGAACTTTACATTCTTGTAGACAATCCTAACTTTAGTATTCAATGATATATCTTTGCACTTCAGAATCTTGTCTAGTTCTTTCATAGATACCCTTTCGAGTCCTAGTCTTCTTCTGAATTCTTTAGTGCTGTCTTCATTCTGATTACAGCCTTACATTATTATAATTCACCCATTAAGCTCTATGATAAACTGTATTAGTGATCATTTCATTCCAATCTTTCCAATCATTTTTAAAAGTGCCCATTGTTCTAAATATTTGGTCTCCTGGTGCAATTTTTGTTCTCTTTTGTGATACGTTAACTTAATCCAGTCAACCACCTGCCATACGTTCTCCAACCAATCATCAAGCAAAGGTACTTTTTTTTGTCTGTAGTCATAAGAACTGTTGGTATTATTCTATGTCTTCAAATCCTATCAGACATACAGTGACTCTGAGGTGAACCTGTCACACAGGTTTCCTGGAAGATTTGTTCAGAGAGGCATCGTAGAATAACTAGTTTAGAATATTTTAGAATAACTATTTTAGTATTACATGTTAAATTATACCCAGTACTTTCCTGAACCATTCACATTTTGCATGGCCTGCCTAGATCCCTGTTGACCCAGAGAGCCTCTCTGACTGTTCAATTAAATTGCTAAAACTACAAGAAGAGGTACCAGCTGTCTTATTCTATCACTTGTCCCTTCAACCAACATTTTTCATTACTTGGTAGGTTCCAGTCCTGAAGACCTACTTGCTACAGGAAGATAAGCAGCTCTTCTGAAGCTTTTAAGGGGACAAGTAGAATCACTAAGTAGAAAACACCTGCCATCCACTCTGCGTCTCACCATTTGCAACGTGTACATCTCTGTCAGAGATGGGGAAAGTGGCAGGTAACAAAAAATCCAGCTTATGCATCCTCTGCCAGTGGAGGCTTGTCTCTTAAGCTCCCATTGATCTGCAGAGTAGCCAGCTGTCATATCATGTGTCTCAAGAAGAAAAAAGACATTTTGGTTGATTGCCAAACAGTGGTCTTCATCGGAAAACAGGCCATGGGGGGAAAAATCCTCCCTCTCTACCTTGTCTGCCTTAATGTTGTATAGTGTTCTGACTCATGTGACCTTATGTGGAACAATCCAAGTTCTTCAAAAGTCTGGTTTGATAAGCTAAACTACAAGAGTCAAAGGCACAGCATTAGCCTACTGCTTACATGTTGCATCTCAAGGGGCCCCTGCCCCACAATAACAAATCAACAACCAGAGTTGGCACAAGCCATTTTGTTGTCTGAGGTGAAAGACAAGATGGAACCCCTATCCTTACTCCATGTACAGAAGCCACCTAGATTATCTAATTCAGAAAGTGGACATTTTGGTGGTCAACAGGCCACAGTGGACTCCCTGGAACCCACTGGAGGTGGACTGTCACCATGATTTTGCCATTATTTGGCAAGCAAGAATAGTAGCTTTCTGTGACGTGGAAGGGATCCAGAGAGTCCTCCTGCAATGTAGAGTTTTGCTAGTGTGCAGGATAGAGAATGCCCTTCCAGAAGTAAAGGAATATGAAAGGGAAGTATTGCTTTACTACTGGCAATTTTTGGTAATGTGGATGTAGGTGGCACCAGCTGGGATTGATGGAAGCCCACAAAAACAACATGAGGGCCGCATGCAAGCCACAGGCCCTGACCCCTATACTACAGCTATTTCAGGATTACATGACAAACCAAGTCATAGACAGCCATCTAGTATTGGATACCACCCTTAAGAGCAAGGAAACCAAGACAAGTGGGAAGCCAATCCCCAACCAAGAGAAGCTATTGTTGCCTAAGAAAAGTCTCAAGCAAGGCAGAATGTTTTTGTACTTCTTGATGCTGTGCAGAAGCAACAGCCAGATTTGGTGGAGAGAACTACACCAGTACTTGGGAATTTACCATATTCTGGGGGAGATGCTCCATCTTTTTGCTTTTCTGCTTCCTCAGATAGGACACATGTGCACAAGGTCAAGGGCAGCTGGCTGTAGCCAAGTGTTTGGGAGGCTACCTTAGTCTCCCATGGTGCTTGAGAGGACTGTACCTTCCTACCACATCCCCCAATTTTTTAAAAAAAATTAAAGGTGAGGAGCGGATTTTGCATGTTTGGAAGCCTCCCCATGCTGTTTTAGGTCCCACAGGAATTAAACTAGGACATTTTTATTTTTAAAAAAATCGAAAAGTTTTTTTGCGAAAAATAAATGGACTGATGGTGAGGGCCGCAGGAGTCTCAAAAATGGTCATGAAGACTCATGTGACCCAAATGGGCACCGTTTCTCACAGATATAAGTTGCATTATGCATGAGCATGGTACAAGGGAACATGTACCAATGCACATTGGACAAGGAGTGCATGATTTGTTATGGGCCTTACAGATTGCAAGTGAGGCCTGAGGCCCCATGTTATGGGCCAGGAGTCAGCTCCTCCAGGTGAACAGCAGCTTCAAAGGAGGACAAGAAGACAGAAGCGTACCAGGAGCTAATCTTACTGCCCATCAGATTCTTGACTTTTGGACTGACACTTGACTTTACTTCTGATTCACCCTGACCAGACAAGCTTTATTGGACTGCTAAACTGTATCCATTTGCCTGCTGAATATCTTGGTATTATGTTGCCTGACAATGGATAGCCGGTGTCTACAACACCTCAATGCAAAATGTTCAGAGACCCAAAGCAGAAAACATACCAATGCATATTGTGCATTACGTACTGGTTTCTGTTTCTTTTCAGCTTGTTTTATATCCATCTAGACCTAATCAGCTGATATGTCTGGTCCAATGAGATAAGAGACTCTTATTGTATGCTATATATACATTGCTTTCCTCCTGCTAAATTCTTGGAGATAACATAAATATACAAAGTACCAAATCGCATCAGCTCTTGTACTCTACATGGCACCTGCTATGAGTTCATTATTGGTCAAGTCCTATTGTTTATATTATTGCATCTTTTATATATTTGTACAGGCATTCTGCCTGGAACTAAGCTGTTTCTAGGCTCTTGGTAACACACATATATTCTACAATAGACAGAGCTTTCTGCATTATATTAAGTATACTTTGTATGCCTTATGAGACCACCATTTACATTTCCAGGCCTCAAAGTTGACAGCCCAATCTGCATGGGCTGGTAACACTGCATTAAATGGATGAGAAGGGAGAGGGGGAGTAGATACAACTGAAAATCAGATATTGTTGTGGTTCTTTAGGCATAAAACAGAGTTCTCTCTTTATGTGGAGAACTTCAGGCAGAAAGAGACAGAGTTCCCACTGCCTGGTCACTTCCTACTTCCCTCTGCAGCTATTCAAAAGCCAAAGCAATAAGCCAGGGGCTAGGCAGCTGCTGGGGGAGCATGGGCCTGCATGTTTGAAGCATTATGTTCAGCATGTTAGGCTTGGAAATTTAGTACAGAATTCATAATTGTTAATCATTAAAGTAATGTTGATTGATCTTTTGGACAATTGTAGCTTATCAAACAACCTTGGTTTAGAATTGTTTATTCTGTTTTGCTCCTGTTTGTAATCAGTATGTACAAGTGAAGGATTCTTGAGAATGACCTAGGATGTAACAGGGTCAGGTAGACTTAGAAATGTTAAAGATCAAATAGAATGTAACAGGTGTACAAGCTGTGACTCTGCTAAATCCTGATGCATGAATCTTTTCTCTCCTGTAAGTATTCTTTAATATAAACATAAAAATGACATAAGAAGCATAGCCTGAAAGAATAAATCATCCTACCTGGGATACCTTGGCCAAAGTACTTGTGTCTGTCTGTCTTTCTTTCTCTTTTCTACCTTCCTACCTTGTGTTTGGAGGTTCATATCAGTTCATTTCAGTGTGGTAAGGTGTGGTCTGTTTATCCACCCTAACAGGCACATCTAGATGCAGAATTTCTAGTGAATCCTGCTCTGCAGTTGGCTAAGAAGACCCCCTCCCTAAGGCTGACATTTCAAGTATTATTTCCCTCCATTTAGTTCTCTGCTACTTGAAAAGCTTTGGTAGAGGGGCCTGGAATGACAGCCATTCTAGCAAAAGAGCATTCCTTTCCATTAAAGCACCACTCCAAAACTGAAAAAAAAAGAAAAAGTAGATCGTAAAATTTGCTTATCCTTCCACCTGTTTGCTGTGTGATGTGTCCCTGATTGCCACTTTGAAGTTTTCAGGTCTTCCGGAGGCCATGCAGTTGACTGACTGTTCTTTCTGCTACTGCTCCAGAGAGGAGCAATCAGCTTGTTTTTGTCCCTGCCTGATTGATAAATGCTTCTGTGGCTTGCTCAGCAGATGAATCACCTTGTTGCACTGAAAGGCGATTGACTTAGCAACACACTAAATGTCACCGGCAGCCAAATCAGTTTGAAAACCAGCCATACCAGATGCAAAGCCTTTGTCTTGTACCCCTCTCCATAAATTAAGCCTGGAAGATTTCCACTTCCTTTTCACTCCAGGTAAAAGAAGCCTTTCCACTCTTACACTCAATGATTTTAAAACATGAAATTGGTTCTGCTTTGAATATTTTCCTCTTTCCCTCAACACACTTTTTTTAAAAGAAAGAAAAAACTGCCTGCCCTTTTGAAAATGTAACTAGATGTATATTCTTTATCTCAAGACAAAGAATAACAACTGCAGCCATGTAATTTATATTCTCCAGAAGAAACCAAAACTAATCTAAAGTATTTCAAGATGGGACTGAGATCCCATATTGTACACTAGTTCTAATGCTGTGGGGGTCCAGCTCCTCCATCCGGTATGTTGTTGTTGCGTGCCTTCAAATCAATTCCCACTTACGGCAGTCCTAAGGGAAATCTATCATAGGTGTTACCTTAGAAGGTGGTGAACCTTGGGGTCCACCTGCAATGCCAGCATTTCCTTAGGAAGAGGGGGAATTATAGCTCAAAGGAGGCCTGCGGGAGGCAGGTAATGGTGGGATCTTTTCACCTGTGTGTACCAGTACTAACTGTAGAGAGGACTCCAGTTAAAAGTTAAACAGAGTATTTTATTTGGAATTAACTAGTACACAAGAAATCTAACACTTTCAAGATCCATACAAGGCTATCAGAAAAGGAGGCAAGAAAGGTTGGATAGAGAGAAATTGGGTGAAAGGGTGATAGTTACCAACCCTGAAGCAGAAGATTGAAGCAGAGTGGTTCAAACAGCACATCTGAGTGCAGCACAAATGAACAGAGGTCTGGGCACCATATATTGTGTCCAAGTACTACAAATTATGGGGGCTGGAGCTGGGGTTTTTATACCTTATTTCCTACCCAGAAGGAAGGTGCGTGAACAAAGTGGTAATGGCTTTCTGATGAAAGTGAGAGTCTATAATAGGCTGATTGCCTTAAGTCTAGGTGACAAAATGTTGATGGGAGTCCTGACAATCTCTTAATGTTTTGGTCTGGTAGTGTGAATAGGGAAGGTGTCTGTAGGATATGCTCATAGTAGGGGTCCTGGTTTCACCTGCTATTGTTTTTGGGGGTGCTCACAATTTACAGTTTTAGAAAGGATTATCCTAAGCCCATCAACGTTGGGCTTTCCCACCTAATCCTCTCTGAACTTATGACCTGATCATGTCTGAGGTCATCATGACCTTGTATTTGCATACAGCCAGCACACTTTCAAACATGTGTTCCAGCTATGAAATATGTCCAATTATGAAAACAGCAGATTCAGCAGAGTGTGGCTATATGGTATGGTAACACAGGGGAGGGGGGTTGGCAAGATTTGCTCAGATCCGGATTTGCCGTTGTCTTCCTCTGAAGCCAGAAGCGTATGACTTGCTCAAAGTCACCCAGTGAGAAATTTTATATAGGCCCAAACTATTCCTTCTAAATATCTTAGACAACGAAGATAAAACTGAAAAAGAAAATAGAATTTTATTAAGTTATATGGTCACAGGGGCTAGAATAATGTTTGCGATATATTGGCAGCAGAAAACTATTCCAAGGATGCAAGAATGGGTAGAGAAAATGATGGAATTAGCTAGAATGCAAAAATTAACATGTCAGTTAAAAGATAACTCTATACAATTCTACATAAAAAATTGGCAGCCTTATATATTATACATGAAAGAAATATTTGACAACAAAATAAAGATAGGTTTTGATATTTAGTGTGTATCTGAGGTGCATTGATATGTGATTATATATAAGAGGAAAGTAACTAAGAAGGAAAATATATTGGTCTTTGTTAAACTATTGTCATGAAGTGTGGGAAATCATCGGGTGGATGGGAACAGAGTAATGATGTATGTATTGTTTGTGGAGTGTTTGCTTTTCAATTTTCTTTGTTAGTTCTTTCCAGCTGTCTAGAATCCTTTGTTATTCTTTTTTTCTTTTGTTTTGTCTCTTTTACTTTTTTTTTGTTATTTTATCAATCTGTTTGTGTGTTAATAAAGCAAAATAAACCTATGGGGGAAAAGACTCCAGAGTCACCCAATGAGCTTTTGTGGCCAAGCAGAAATCTGAACCCTGTCCCTGAGAGCCCCAATCAAGGACTCAAAGCACTATCCCACACTGGGGCCATTTCTGCACTACACTGTTGTAGCACAATTATTCCACTGACAACATCCTATGGAATCCAGCCGGCCCTCCCTAAACTGCAAAACCCTGGATTCCATAGAATGTTGTCAGTGGAATAATCACGCTACAACAATGTAGTGTGGAAATGGCCTGGCTGTCTGCATAGTGGAAATTCCCACATGCAGATTTACACATTGCTTGCACTACATGTAACAAACAAACACAGAAGGGAAGGGTCTCAACCACAGAAACACAAAACAAATGAGAGCATCACAAACCCATAAATAATAACAAAAACAACCAGAGATGTTATGTAAATGAAACTGCAAAATATAGTGAAGGCATCATCTATTGTGCAGACAAATAACAATGAGTAGAATTCTACAACATACAGCAAAAATGTCAACATATATGGAAGACAGCCTTCAATTGCATCAAAAGCAGAAAGACTGGTCTGGTTGGCATTCCATGGTTTATAACAAGAAGAAAGTAACCACACATAGAATGCTACTTGAAGGCATAACAACTTTGTATAGTAAACAATTTCTAATTTTTGAATAGTCAGATTAGTTGCTGTGATTATACATTCTCCAATAGCTGACAAATATAAGAAGCTACAGATTAGAGCACGTATTTTTGCAAACTGTTGCAGACTGCATTTGTTTTGAGCTGACTTCTTTTGTCTTACTATGACTTTAGGCATATAGCACAATGAACAACTAAATGTGTAACCAAAAGTGCATTTACATATACAGAATCACCACATCCACAATGTGCTTTCAGTGACCTTGAATTTTGTGCACTCATTGTACACTCAATAAAAATGTCCAGTTGCTTCCATAGAGGAACATGCACATGTGTTACCCTGTTTTCTGGGGGTCCCAGGAGGGACACCAAATTGCTGTCAAAATTATAGAAGTTGGGGAAATTAGTTCAGAGCTCAAGTTGGCAAAACGAGAGGCAGGGTAACTTAGCAGGATCTTGCAACCCAGTGCAATCTTGCAATCCAGTGTCTACGGGGTCAGGCCAAGTCAAGAAGCAAACCGGTTTGAAAATAATGAATGATCTTTATTAAATACAGGCACACAATGTATGCAACACAAACACACAGATAACTAAGGAAAATAAAGGTGTGAGATAGCGGGATTTTCAGAGGGATAGTTGGTTCGGGTGATACGAGCGATCCAAGGAAGCGCTCAAAGTCAGGGGTTTTTATAAGGAGAGTTGGGAAAACAATAGATTTGGAGTTGGAGACAAAGCCTCCGAAAGGTCAGAATTTAAATGATTGAATTAGAGCCAAATTTATCAATAGAGTAGCCAGTATGCAAACGCGGAATACTTGAGCGTTGTATAGCTGCCAGCGCGGGGCAGAGGATCTTTTGAGAGTTGCTCGCATACCTAATGGAGGTACGTGCCTTGAGGTCTCCCAAAGTGGCGAGTCGGCTATTTTCTGGCCTACCTGTATTGTCTATGAATATTACGGCGATTATGGGCGGAGCCTGTATGCGTGCTTGTCCGGGGGCCTCGCAAGCACGTGGAAGGGATATGTGAAGCCGAATTAGTGATATCAGTAGATATCTTTTTATATCCCCAAAGCTCAGGCTAGCCAGGGCAGTAACACATGCATAAGATACCATTGAGTCTTTCTCCCCCCCCTTTTTTTTTTTGGTTGGTTTGCTTGTTCTCTAGCAAGACTTCTTTGTTATTAAGTGCCTTCAAGTTGATGCCAATTTTTGGTGTCCCTATCTTTGGGTTTCTTTAGTAAGATTTATTCAGAAATGGCTTGCTGTTGCCTGAGAAAGTGTGCCTTGCCCAAAGGCAACCACAGACCTTCCATATCTGAGCTAGGATTCAGACCCTAGTCTTCCATAATTCCAGTTCATAATTTAAAACAATCACTGGTATTTCTACATCAGCTACCTAGATACAAATGCATAACAAAGTAATGTCTCATGGCCTGAGCTCCCTCCGCCAACAATCCAGCAACTGTATCAGGTGAGGGAAGTCTGTTCAACTACCAAGTGGGGCACAAGGAGGATGGTATTTTCACCAGCAAGCAAGACTGCAATGGGGAATTGCAACAGGGGGTCCTGTTTCTGATTGTTGCAGCCTCTTTTGTTGGTAGGAGGTGGCTGGAAAGATCACCACAACTTGCACCACAACTGGCGGCTGAAAAGACCTTCTTAATCCAATGTGGCAGCTGACTGTCAAGGGGGTGGCATTTTTGTAGTCTTATAGCATACAGAAAAGTTATGGACCCGTAACTCTAGGTTATGAGTTGGTAAATAAACTACAGAAGCAGTGTCTGTGCACCTTGGTAGACAGTATTTGTGGGTTTCTTGTCTTGTTTTGTCTTCTTTGTTTCTTGGTTGTTATCAGTTCATTCTCATTGTTTAAAATGTGTTGTTGTGGTTTTAAAATCAGTTTTAAAATGTGCAAACGATACTGTTGCAAAATTACAGGTCTAGCTGTCTCTGGATTCTGCAACAAAACTTGACCCGTGAGGACTTACATGTCCCATCAAAGTACCAGAGGAGTATAAAAGAAAAATCCTTAAAAAAAGGAGAAATTGATGCTACATTAAAGATCTCAAACAACAGACTATACAATAGTATATCAATAGCTGAAAACTACCCGGCACCCAGCTGCTCAGGCATATTTTTGAAGGCTCATGGGAAATGAAAAGCAATTTTGTTGTTCTTCTTGTTTGTTTTGTCATACTTTAAAAACAAAATGCATGACTTGCCTGGGGAATTGGAAGAAAAAAAATATCCCGCCAATATTTACCATCTGTCTTGACATTCAGTAATATTTGGTATGCTGTTTCTATATCTAATATTTGCCTTTCATGTCTGATTTCAATATTTGGTATTGCACCATTGATATTTGCTAGCTGAGACACAATGGTATTTGAGACTGGAAAAGTTTTTGATAGTGAGTTGGCAGGTGTGTGTTTTTTCATTTGACTATATATGAAACTTGCCATCACTGAGGAAGACTATACAGAAACTGCACCCAAAGCTTTGCCAGTGATGAGTGAAGATTCTTTTAGATGTAGCCACAGTCGCCTTGCAATGAGCCACCCTGAGTATCTCCTCTTGTCCCCCTGGCTCAACTTCCCTAACTCAGGGAAATGAAGGGTAGAGGGAGAGATGGGACAGCTAGGGAGCCCTTGAAAAGGACAATAGCCCCATTCAGGTGTTCTTTAATCTGCACATGGGGACAGGAAGCCTGCTGGCCCTGTCCAACAGTCTCTTACCTTACCCTCTACATGAAGAGAAGGAGATTCTTTACCAGAGAGTCCAGTAATGGCTAGATGCTTTCATATCAGTGGGGTAGGAAAGGATAGTAGAATTTCAAAGGAGCTCTCCAAACTGCTGAACCTATTGGAGAAACACGATTCAGAACCTTGAGCAGCTCCTTTAAGGCTATTGTTGTTGTTCTTAATTGCCATCAAGTTGACCTTGACTTATTGTGACTCTATGGATGAGGGACTTCTAAGTCACCCTATCCTCAACTGCCCTGCTCAGGTCTTGAAGATTCAAGGATGTGTCTTCCTTGACTGAGTCTATCCATCTGTAATGAAGTCTTCCTCTTTTCCTACTGCCTTCTATCTTACCAAGCATTATTGTCTTTTCTGGTGAGTCAGGTTTTCTTGCAGTATAGCCAAAGTATGACAGCCTCAGTTTAGTCATCTTGGTTTCTAGAGATTGTTCAGGCCTGATCTGCTGTAAGATCCATTTATTTGTCTTTTTAGTGGTCCAGATTATCCTAGGTTCTAAACACTATCCTCAAAATGGATTTAGCACCTCAGATAGCTCCTTTAGAGAGCCAGTGTGGATTAGTGATTTCAATGGTGGACTACAACCCTAGAGACCAGAGTTCAGTTGCCCACTCAGCCATAGAAACCCAATGGGTGACCTTGGGTACATCACACACTCTCAGTCCCAGAAAAGCTGGTGACAGATTTGCCTTAGGGTTACCATAAGTCAGAAATAACTTGAAGGCACACAACAATAACAATAGCTTCTTTAAAGTTCAGATTAAACATGGAGAACAAAACTCTCATGTATTCCTGAAGGCTCCCCATACAATTTAGACCCCTGGAAAATCAAAGTCTCAGATCATACAGAGAGCCTTTAGGGAGTGGCTTTACTATTCAACCGGTTACTCTCAAACTGTAGAAGGTGATGGAAATGACTTTGGAATAGGTAAGGTTATTTATTTATTTGTATTTATTTAGTGAATGTATATCCCTCTTTCCTCCCAAAAGGAGGAATATCCCAACAACAGGACTTCTTTACAAGAATCTGTACAAGAATACAGATAGTAAACTAAATGGGCATAATGGGATCTTGTGGTAGCTTACAGTAACTCTGAGTATCTTATAGCTTAACCTCTTCTAAATAGTCTTGTTTTTAAGAATAACTATGGTTCCACCCTTGTCAGCTGATTTTATGATTACGTTAGAATTAGAACTGATGTCCTTTAAAGCTTGATGCTCTTGTAATGAAAAATTATGCCACGGATATTTAAGAGAGCTTCCCACATGCTGAATGTCTTGTAGAACTAAATCCTCAAAAGTAGTAATTAAGTGATGACTAACTGAAGGGATAAAGATGGATTTTACTTTGAATATGCTTTTTGACTGATAATCAGATGAACCAAAAAATGCAATTTGATTAATCTTATCAAAGTATTATACCACTCTATATTATTACATTTCATTACCTTAAATCATATGTCCTGCATTTATTTTGTGAATACATATTTATTTGAACCTGGTCCTATCTATTTAGTTCTGTAATTCATAGGAGAAGTGTGCTGGAGTATTCTCCCCATTTGTGATGATATCAAAAATCACTGAGAGGTCCAGTAGAACCAACAGGGACACACTCTCCTGTCTAGCTCCCTACGTACATCATCTACCAAGGAGACCAAAGCTGCCTCTGTCTGACAGCCAAGCCTGAAGCCAGATTGAAATTGATCCAGATAATCCATTTCATCCAGGAACCTCTAGAGCTGTAAGGTCACCACATGCTCTAGAACCTTGCCCAAAAAAGAGGTTTTGAAGACTGCTTGATAGTTCTCCGATATGGGAGCATTTCAGAAGGATTTTTTTCAAGAACAGCCTCACCAGAGTCTCTTTTAGGCAAGACGGAAACCTTACTTGCTGTACTGAGGCATTCAGTATTCCCCTTACCCAACCCGCTAAGCCTCCTTATGCTGCTTTCAACAGCCAGAAAGGGCATTGGTCCAGTATGATATGGTGGTTCTTACCTCTCCAAGAATCCTTTTCACATCTTTAGGTTGCACAAATTGAAATGTATCCAATAACATAAGACAAGCAGGGGCCAAATTTACATCCGTTGGACAACTATCAGCTTGTTGTTGCCATGTGCTTCAAGTCCTTTCCAACTTATGGCAAGCCTAAAGTAAACCTATCATGGGGTTTTCTTAGCAAGATTTGTTCAGAGGAGGTTTACTATTGCCTTCCTCTGAGGCTAAGAAAGTGTGACTCACTCAAGATCACCTAGAGGGTTTCTGTGGTGAAGTGGGGAAACAAACCCTGGCCTCCACAATACTAAAACCATTACACCATGTTGGCTCTCTTTGTATTAACTACAGCATCCAACTACATCAACTACAGCATCCAATTCAGAGTGGTGGTTCTGAGTGATTTTACCTGCAAAGTGCTGTGCAAATTCTTCACAGCAGGCTGCTGAGTGGTTTACATACTGCTCTTGTGAGGCAGAATGTAAAAGGCCTCTGGCTACTCTAGACAGCTCTGGTAGATGACACTGTGGTGATGCAATGGGGGCAGTGAAGAAAGATTTCTTTACTGTCACTGCGGCATAGGCTTTCCAGTGAACTATAGTCCATGTGAAGTCAGATTTCCTCTGAGTCTTTTGCCCTCATCACTCTAGTCTTTGTACCACTTGTTTCATCACCACCAGTTCCCTATTGAACCAGGACCCTCACTTGGCTCCAATCCAAGGGATTCTGTGGGACTATCCCTCAACAACAATCATTTCCACTGTCCTGACCATTTTTCTATGCCAGAAATCAGTCAAGGCTTTGATGAGATCACCTGATGAGGCAACAGGAAGCTCCTCAAGAGCCATCAGGAATCCATCTAGATCCATAAGCCTTCTGGAGTGGACAATCTTAATCCGTCCCCTGCCCTGCAGAGGCTCTGAATTCTGGTGAATCTAAATCCCATCAGGCAGTGATCAATCCATGACAACAGAACAACAGAAAGTTCTTCCACTTCCAGGTCACCACTATCCCATCTTGCACAGAAAGTTAGGTCCAGAGAATATCCTGCAGTATAAGTGGCACTGGGTACTGCTTGGTACAAGCCCATGGTTGTCATGGATGATATGAAGCCCTGAGCTGCTTTTGACAAAGAAGTCTCTCCATAGATGTTGCAGTCTTCCAGGACAACTAGCCAAGGGGACTGCAATACCACTGTCAAGACCAATCAGCTCAGGAAAGGAGATTATTGAGCAGCAGGGTAGGTGGTACACCAACAGAATCCTTGTTCTCTCCTGGCCACCCAACTTTACAAAGACACATTCAAATGCAGCAGACTGTGGGCATCTGGTGAAGGAGACAGAATCCTGATAGACCACTCCAAGCCCAGGTCTCTTGCCCCCACTGTCAAGGTCAGAGACCCAGGCGGCGAGCCAGCCTGGAGAAGGGAGAGGAAGAGATAGCAGAGTCCCACCAGGAGGAGTCAAAGCAAGCAATTACTCATAGGCAGTCCATTTACCTAAGCCTGAGCGACAAGTGAAAGCCATAGTCAGAGTCCAAAATCCAGGGGTCAGGAACCAGGAGATCAATCCAAGATATCAGGAACCAGGTGCTGGAAGCAAGGAACAGGCAAGGAGAGGGCTTGTAGAAAGTTTGCCACAAGCAAAGGAAAACTTCCAGGCAGGCAGTTATATAGCCCAGACACAGGTGTGGCCAGTCACCACTTCTTGAACTTAATCAAGGAAGCCTCCCTTTGCTCAGCTCTCTTGAGTCTCCGCCTTGTTTGTGGGCTGATTGACGCAGGCTCCAGAGCATCCTCGGGATCACAGCTGGATCCCCGTTGCCCTAAAGAAGCAGGCAGAGGAACGTCCAAGCCTGCTTGGTCCATGGCAGCAGGGGGAGCTCTTGAGCTGCAGGACTCATCTCCAGCCAGAGCCACAGGGACCAACAGCTGCTGCTGGTCATCAGCAGCTCTGACAGGGGCTTCAGTTATCAAACCCAAAGCCTCAGCTGTCGCTCCACAGAGAATGCAGGTGGACAAAGACAGAAGAGATTTATGCTCCCTCCCACTTAACCCAGCCAGGTATCCATAATACAAGCTAATTCAGCATGCTCATCCAAGATCAAGTCCTGGGTCAACTGTGTTTTTCCACTTACTGACTTGGTATTAAAAAGCAACATTTGCTAAGGCTCTCCAGACTATTTGAGGTGGGGGACAATTTGGGGCAAGCAACACCTTGTGGCTCTGCTCTCTCCGTGTTAATAGTTCTGTCTCCTCAATCCTTATCTTCCTCTACCTATTAATGTTGCAATGGCTGCTTCCTTGGCTGTTCCTCTTCTTAGGCTCTCTTGAAGACTTTATAATTATTCTTTTGTTGCTAGCATGGCAGGTTTTATTTTTTAAAAAAGATGGATGTGGCGAGGCTCCTCTCCACTCTCAAGCAGGGTAAATGACTCTTGCTCCACCACCTTGCTGATGGCAGGCCCACCACCCAAACAGCCCCTTATATCCCCCTTTCAGGCAGGGAAGCAGATGAAGTCTATGTTGGCTCCTCAGCTGCTCAGTATGTGGACACCCAGGACATGTTCCTGTGGGTGAGTAGACGGCCTTTCTCAAGCAGGCAGCAGACAGGTAGGCAGCAGTTCTCAAAGAAGAGAAGCCACAGGAAACTAGTGGTAGGTAAGAGGAGCTACAGACTTGTCTTCTCTGGAGTAGTGGTGGTGCATTTATCTCCATTGTGTGGTCCCACTCCTTGTGTGTTAAAAGAACATGCTTTAAGAATACCTGTCATGTCCAGAGCAGAGCAGACAATTGATCAACAAGCGGCAGAGCAGGGCTTACTCACAAGACAAGAGCAGGGAAATGTCCAAACAGAATTCAGGTTCTGGAGCGAGCAAATCCAAGTTGTAGTCAAACAGACAGAGGTTCAAAGTGATCCAGATACAAGAGAGCACAGGACATCACAACCAGAAAGATCAACCACTGACCCTGAAAGGAAAGGACCAGCTGAAAACCTTTTATCTACTGATGCTGTCATAGGTGTTCCTTCATTAGGGCTTGTCTGTTACTTAAACACACTAAGCGGTGAAGCCCCTCTCTCTGACATCGTCTCTCTTGCTTGTGTCTATGTTGTTTCATCCTCTGATATTTGTTCCCTTCCTCAGGCCTCCGCTGTTGTTTGTTATCTTCTCCTGAGCAAGCTTCTGGGGAAACTCCTGCCTCTGGGGAAATTTCTGCCTCGGATTCAGAATCCTCCTCCTCACAGCCAGGGTCTCCAAGGTAGGGCATGAAAATACCTGAACAGAACTAGTGAGAGGAACAATGAGAGAGGAGCAAGAAGTTTACAAGAAGAACCCTTCTCCACTCATCATAAGAGTAAAAGAAACAATGGAACTTACTTCTTAGAAGAAGAGCAAGGTCTATGTGCCTCCCCAAAGTCTTCAAAATCATACCAGTACCACTTCTTGAAGCAAACAATGGAGTTAGAACAAGAAAGTGTCTACTCTACTTGGCGTTAAGAGTAATTCAACAGTGGAATATGCTGGGTAGGTGTGTAGTGGAAGTCTCCTTCTTTGGAGGTTTTGAAACAGAGTCTGGATGGTCATCCGTCGGGAGTGTCTTTGATTGTGTATTCCTTCCTGCATGGCAGAATGAGGTTAGATTGGGTGGCCCTTGTGGTCTCTTCCAACTGTATGATTCTATGCATCTATGATCCTCTGAAGAAGCAAGGCTTGCAGGCTACAGAATGCACAGGAAAGTTTAGCTTAGGATAATTTGTTTGATGCTCTTGAACAAAATAAATTACTTTCCTAGTGACTTCTGCACACAACGTAATTGCTTGGAACTAGGCTATTGCTAGGTTATCTCAGAGGTGGTCTATGCCCACATGAACTTAATGGGCCTCAAAATCAGCATGAGGGTCTGGTCTTAACTACAATCCAAATGTCAGGAAATAGAGACAAGACATTATTGAAACAAAGGCTGACATCCTGTTGGTATTTTCATATGTGTAAGTTCCTCATTGGAAACAGATGAATCTTTTTGCCTGATTTAGAATTTTTGCATTCAGATTGAGGTTGTAGGGTTCTACATGTGATGCCAGTGTTTATGCAAATATGCAGGCAGATGTGAAGGAATGTGCAAGTACAGTCAGGTGTGCATTCAGCTGCCCAATCAGGTATGCATTCATTTGTGCAACATTGCTGTTCAGCATATGGGCTAGACAGCTCAGTCAACTCCACATGCACCACACAACCCTAGTGTAGAATCTTGGCAACAAATTTCAGACTTTCTTTTAAGATTAAATAACCAAAGCATAAAAACATAGACAAGCTATTTCTTTCTAAGAGGGCAAGAAGTGGTGTAGCAATATAAGTTGATGCAAAGCACTGGCTGGCATGCATGCACCATGAAGGTCTGATGAGAACTGGAAGATTTCTATCCTGTTCAGGCATGACATAGAAGCCTGTTACCCTGAAAGGTGATGGATGCTGAGATCCATCTGCAATGCCAGCCTCTCATTAGAATGTGGAGAAATTACAGCTCAAAGAAGGCCTGAAAGAGAAGGGTAACAGCAGGATCTTTCCAACTATGTATATCAGTACTAACTGCAGAGAGGCTCCAGTTAAAGTTAAACAAAGTATTTTATTTAGAATCAACAAATACATAGGAAATCTGGAACTCTAAGAACCATACAAGGCTGTCAGAAAAACGGGCGTGAAAGGTTATATAGAGAGAGAAATTGGGGAAGAGAGAGATAGTCACCAATCCTGGAGAAGAAGAATGGAGTGGAAAGGCTCAGAAAGCATCTGAGCACAGACAAACAGCAACCTGTGTGCCATGTATTATGTCCAAAGTGCTACAAGTTACTGGGGCCAAAGTTAGGGTTTATATACCCTTTTTCCTATTCTGAAGGGATGTTCTGACAGAGCCTTAAAACTTTCTCACAGGACTGACAAAGAGTTCCAGAATAAGTTACTGCTTTGACAGCAAAGTGACAACTTTTATGGGAATTGTGATCACTTCTTTAAGTCTGGACTGGTAGGGATATAAGAAAGGTCTCCATAGGGTGAGAGCAAAAGGGATGGTCTCTGATTGTCTTGTCCAGGTCAATTTGGAAAAGCAAAAATCTGGGGTTGATGAAGAGATTAGCTTGAACCCTTTTTATGTCAGGATTTTCCACCTAATCCTCTTTGAATCAATGGCCTGACCATGTCTCAGGTCAGCTTGACCTGGCAACACTCTTGTCCAGTCAGCATGTCTTTGATTCATGTGTTTCCAGTCATATAAAAAAAAAAGCACATCCCACAAGATGGGAATATAGGATAGTGTAACAAGCCCACAGGGTGCAAAGTAGCCCAGATGTTGCAGCACCTAAGACAGATCCAAATGAACAGCTTGCTCCAACAAGGGCCATTTCCACACAAGACTGTTACAGTGCTATTATTCCACTTTCAACATCCTATGGAATCTTGGGGTTTGCAGTTTAGGGAAGTGCCTTTAAGGGGCCCTCAAAGGCCTTCCCTAAACTGCAAACCCCAAGATTCCATAGGATGTTGAAAGTGGAATAATAGCACTGTAACAGTCTTGTGCAGAAATGGGCAAGGTCTGAGACCAGACTGAAACCTTTGGTCCTTCTCAGACTCCTCCCAACTTCTTACCAAGTGGATAATCTTAAAGTGGGATTGGACAGTCTTAAGTGCTACGTAAGTTGTCCAGTGCACCTTGTTCCCAATGAAAGACTGCCCCAGGGTGAAAATCCAACAAGTGTTTATTTCACTGTGCAGAAAAAGTAGAAGGAGGTTTTTCCTCAGATCAAGCACAGCAGTCAGCTACGTTGGCCAGTTAATATATTCAGCATCAAACAAACCAGCAGGTCATGCTTGTGTCATCATTAACTGGTCATATAACACTCACATGTGCACTAGCCCTGCCAGGTACCAACATCCCATAATACTCATGGGAGAGGGATGCAGCTGACTTTTACAAGTCTTCTCTTCTAGGTGTGATTTTTAACATGGTAATGGGCACTTGCTATAACCCCAGGCCCTATCACATGCCTTCTCATCTTCCTGGAATGCAAACTGTCCCTTATCAGAATTGCAGAAGAAAAAGGGTCATTTTGACACAGCTGATGGCTGAGCATGCTGATCTGAAGGCACTTTCAGTCATATCTTCTAATAACATGATATAGTGATTTTAAGGCAGGGGTGGGCAAAATGCAGCCCCACAGCCATTTTTGGGCACTGTAGGGGACTCCAGTGGTCATTTTAAAAATTGCTCCAAAATGGCCTTTAGAGGATGTGGAAGGCATTGCCGCCATGTCTGGAGCCCCTCTGAGGTCCCCCAGAGGTCAAAGAATATTTTCAAAAAACAGTTTTCAAAAAGGTTTTTGCCCCAAAATGCCCTCTGGGCATTTGTGGATGGGCAATGTGGAGGACATTTCCACCCTCTTTTAGAGAAGGCTGTGCCAATTCAAGCCCAGGGGAGGCCTCTGTGGAAACAGGCTATGAACAGAAAGGGAGTTGGTACAGTGAGTATGATAGTGACAATGAGCAAGTTTTCCCTGGAGCACAACAAAGCCAATAGGTCACACACCAGTGGGACATTCAAAAGAATTTAAAAAAATATTTTATTTAACCCAGGCTGAAAGCAAGAGACAAGCAAGATTGGGGAATCCCAAATAAGGCATACCTAACAAAGAAAGGCATACACATTTATACTTTTCATAAGAAAATGAAATTTGCATACTAAGTTGCATCACTTCTACCTAAAACCCAGTGGGTTTTAGGTATCAGGCCATGCACTTTCACCCTGTCATATAGTAACCCCACCCCTCTTACCTTTCTGTACTCTGGGAACCTGGCACAACTGTCTCCTTTGTTATCTGCAATATACATTCCATTCTCCATTTCTCTATGTCTCCCAGGTCAAGCTGTTGCCTCTTCAAGGCTGATATACTAATTACCAGGAGCCTTTGTTAATAACAAAGCAGGCTAATAACTCAAAGGGCATGGGGGGGAAATTCAGCAGAGGCCTAGTCTCAATTCCTTTATACTATTCTATGTGACTCTAAGTCCCATCGTTCTCATACTCCCAGGCTTCTTGATCAAGTACAGTGGAGATGCAATCCTCCAAAGTTTCTGGGGGAGGGTACCACACAGCTCCCTACCCTTCCATAATTGCCCACCCCTGTTTTAAGAAGTTGGAGCAGGGTTGCTGTATGAACAAGCCTCTCTTCATTGGGTATGGAATTTGGAGGAGCCAAAAAATCACTGTAAAAATTAAATTGAGGGTACAGGCATTTGGGAAGTATGTAGAAAACCTGGGGGCAGCAAAATTGTCCCTGGGGGACACATGTTGTCCAAGGGGTATGATTCCCCACCTCCAGGACCATTACCTGAAAGGCCTGGAGCCTTCGTCTTTGGCCTGGAGCCTAACACTCCTCCCTCTCTCTAAGAAGTCCATGCTGAGCCCACTGTTGCCATTGGTGCAATTGCTGTCTGGTAGGATGTGGGTTTCTCCAAGCCTGAATGAGAGTGAACTCCAATATCGCCTGAACAGCAAACCTGATGGATTGATTACACCTGTGTGTGCAGTAGCATGGGTGAGCATTGACCTACATCCACATAGGATGACATAGGTTGCAGGAACTTAAGCAAAGGTCTCATCTGCTTAAATTATGAGTATATCTGATGTTTATTTCTGTCGTATGTTTCCATATTCATAATGTTGGGCAGTTTCACAGTGTGTGATATATTGTGTATAATACAGTTCAGCTGAAGGAGAACTTGGTGAAATGGAAAGAAAAAATTCCTGGGATCTTCCATTCTGCTGTCAGTGCTGTGGAGGTATCTCTGCTGATTTATCTCTATGGATAGAGGTTTCGCTTTTGCCTAGAGGACTATCCTTGTGAAACACTGCCAACAAGTTACCCATAGTGGTCTTATTTCTGGCAAAGGATGTGTCCTTGCGTCTTGTAATTTGCACTGTTGTATTTTCGTATCCTTTGCAACTATGTATTGTTCTAATTAAGTATCTGTGAAGCCTGTAGCCATTATCGTACACTCACAACTGCATATTGTCCTCAACAAGTATCTGTGAAGTATCTATTATCTCTATTGACTTTTGTTACAATATACATTTATTTATGTATATATAAGTGTTGTTTACTTTATGTTTATATATCTATATATTTATATGGTTTAATCATCAATCAGTAGCATGGTTCATATAGTTTAATTTGTCATTCACCTGTTAGTGGTTGTCTTGTACAGTGTTTTAGAGGCCATTGTGGTTGTTTATGTATTTCCAGACCTTGTACCACTTTGGTCCCCCTCCTGTGGACGTGTTCTAGCTTGTCAGTATCCTTTTTGAACAGTGGTACCCAGAACTGGACACATTACTCCAAGTTAGGTCTGGCCAAAGTTGAATAGAGTGGTACTATTACATTCCCTGATCTGGACACTGTACTCATGCAGATGCAGCCCAGAATTGTATTGGCCTTTTTGATAGCTGTGTCACACTGATGACTCATGTTAACCTTCTGGTCTACTAAGACCCCTACAACTTTTTCACACGTACTGTTGTCAAGCCTGGTGTTGTATTTGTACATTTCGTTTTTTCCTGCCTAAGTGTAAGGTTTTACATTTATTCTTGTTGAAATTTGCTGTTGTTGTAAATAAAAAGGAAATTCAGAAGACAAAATAGGGTAAGAGAAATAGTCTTTTATATATTCTAGTTAAAAGATAAAAATAGCATATAGGTTCTTAACATACAAAAGGTTAAAAGAGAACATGGGCAAGTTTGGCAAGTTAAAATACAAACACAAAATATATCAAAATATAATACAATACCACAATGAAGCAGGATATTTGCAGCAACAGCAAATCAGGAAGTAAGTGTCCACTAAAACAATGCTACTCTTATAGAGCCTTTACAACTGCTTCCAATAACAGTAGCAGGTGAAGGTCCTCTATAACACCAATTAACCCCATAATGAATAAAGTTACAAGTCTTGTCAATTCCAACAGCTGTTAGTTTTCACTCAGCTCTCCAATCTATTAAGGCCATTTTGAATTCTGATTCTGTCGTCTCGAGTATTAGCTACCCCCCTAATCTGGTACAACCTGCAAATTTAATATTCAATCATCTATGTCATTAATAAATATGTGGAACAACAATGGGCCAGAACCCAGTCCTGTGACACCCCACTGGTTACTTCTCTCCAGGATAAAGATAAACCATTGATGAGTACTCTTCAATCACTTACAAATCCACCTCACAGTAATACAGTCTAGCCCACACTTGAACGGTTTGGCTGTAAGAATATCATGAGGGACCTTGTCAGAAGCTTTACTGAAATCAAGATATATTATATCCACTGCATTTCCTTCATCTACCAAGTTTGTAACTCTATCAGAAAAAAAAAAAGAGATAATATTAGTCTGGTGTGACTTGTTTTTGAAAAACCCATGCTGACTTTTAGTAATCATGGCATTTCTTCCTAAGTGCTCACAAACTTTCTGTTTAATAGTCTGTTTTAAAATTTTTCGCAGTAGTTACATCAGGCTGACTGGGTGATAACTGTTTGGGTCTTCTTGTCTCCACTTTTGGAAGATGGGGAAACATTTGCCCTCCTCCAGTCTGCTGGGACCCTTTCTGTTGTCTAAGAATTCTCAAAGACTATCACCAGTGGTTCTGAGATAACCTCTGCAAGCTCCTTAAGTACCCTTGGATGCAGTTCATCCCTTGCTACCTTATTACTTATGCTAGGCTGTGGCCCGCTTGCTGCATCATTTGCTCTGTTCACCAGGTTGAGAACTGGGTTTTTTTTGTTTTTTTGGGGTGGGGGTGGGGCGAAGACTGAGACAAAGAAGAGAAGAGGACCTTCTCAGTGGCTGCTCCCAGGTTCTGGAACTTTCTTCCCAGAGAAGTCAGACTGGCACCTTCTCTAGCTTCTTTCTGCAGACAAGCAAAGACATTTTTATTTCAACAGGTGTTCAATATGTGATTATGGCCTGGCTGATGAAAGGGTGCTGGCTATTGTTAACTATGTGGGATTCATGAATGTTTGTGTTTTAATTATGTATTTTAACTTTGTTTTAATTCTTATTGTTTAATTTGTGTCTTAACTTTTGTATTCCATGATTTTTAACTATGTTTTTTTTAAAAAAAAATACTGTAAGCCACTTTAAGTCCTTACCAGGAAAAAAGTAGAATATAGATGATGATGATGATGATGATGACGATGATGTGTTGGGCACTTCTACCTTTTCTCTGTCCCCTTTTTATTCCTTCCCCATCTTCCCCATGTAGCAGCCCTACTGTTTCATTATTCCTCCTCTTGCTCAAATAAGTCCTTTCCTATCAGCTTTCTTCACTATCCATCTTTCACATCCATACTTAGCAAAAGGAAGCATGATATATCTTTACACCTGAGGATCTTATTTAGTTTCTTCATGCTGCCCTACCCAGTCTTGGTCCTAGTATGATGTCTTGACCACAGTCTCTGATTGATAACTGAGCCAAGGTATAGAAAATCTTTAACAGTTTCAATTTCTTCATTGTCCACTTCATCACCACAGCCAATCCTAACTTTGAATTCTGTGTTTTCCACTCAGACAGGAATCCAGATAGCACCCAGTAGAACTCAACTGATAGGTTTGTGTTCACCTGTCCTGGATAGAAATGTGAACATCCATCACTTTCATTTTTGTTGGACTTCTCAGAAATCCCACTAGTATTTTCCTAGTAACCTGGGAGAATAATATCCTATTCACTTGGATACTGGATTGCAATATTTTTCCCCTTCCAGCACAGAAATGTACATGTATTTTTGTACACAGTTCCCCTGATGTACGTATTTTTTTGCACTCTTTTAATGAATACATTTAAATGCATTTCGTTAACTATAGCGTATTAGTGTGTATTTTTCAAATATAGACATTTTGACCATGCTTATTTACTTGTCTATAATCTGAAGAAAAATGAAAGAATTGGCTGCCACTGTTCTCCCCCATCAAAAGAAACAGAAAGATGTGTGCATGCTTTTGTCAATCAGCTTCCCCTCCACACATTGGATAAATTCTTTAAAAAATATCTTGCACAAGGTTAATTTCTTTTCCACCCCTAGGGCCTGGTAGGTCATCTCAGTTACTCCGGGAAATCATACACATGGAGACACACATGTATTAGTATCACCAGGGCCCTGAGTTGTGTGAGACAATTTCATTTTCCTACTCACCGCTTAGAGCATTTATATACTTGGAGTGTTTGCTCAGCTGCTCAGGTTTCATTTAGCCCAAGTTGTTACAATACACAGGGGTGTATTTTTCATTGGATTCAAATCTTTCTGTCTGTCTCTCTCTCTTTTTTTAATGCACTGTGAACTGCCAAAAAGAAAGAGGTGGGAAAGGGGGGAAACGAACAGCAACAAAGTACTTTTTTTTTTAATATGTTGATGCAAAGGGACCATCTGAGTTTTGCTTAGCAGATGTTGTCTCTGGAATGCTCATGCCTATGGAGGCTGAGCTTCTAGCATTGCAACTATAATGGCAGTGATCCAAGAGCCAGCTCCATTGTATTAACTCATAATATCCATGAAAGAACAAGCAGAGAAGAGATGAAATCAAAGCCTCAGAGAACACCCTTAATGCTGGAGATGGGATTGATAAGGGTTGATAAACCGGAACTCAATCCAGAGGAGACAGTGATGCTCACTGGGGGTTCAGCACCTCTGGGAATGAAGATGTTGTCCGACTATCTGGATTGGACTGTATCTCAGCTTTAAATAATGGGCTCACAGGCAATGATTCTGTCAGAGTAGCAATGGACTTAAAAGAAGTTATCCAAGGTGCTGAACCTGTTGTTTTTTTTAATAATTTTATTAAGTTTCACAAATAAAAAAAATCATCTTAAATTGTACTTTTACATGTAATGTTTTTGTTCTTCCACTCTGACCTAGTTTTCATTTTCTAGATATCTACTCACATATAAAAAATTATGCCTCACAATTCCATGTTCATCTTACGTGTTTGATCTTGCATTTCTCTCATCAACTCCTGTTATGCTACAGTTATTCCCCTTTAATTTCAACCATAATTCAGACATTTTCACTTAGCAGTTCCCAGCAATTACCCATTACAATTTGCCATTCTGCTTTTATCTGATCGTCCGATTTCCCCTTTAATCTTTGTGAAACAATATCCGCATTTCTATTCTCAATAAATGCCCCCCACCATTGTTCGATTGTGGGTATTTGCTGAGGTGCTGAACCTGTTTTGAGGCTATGGGCCACCACCTTAGATAAAGCCTTTGGAGTCTGAACTGAAACCATGGCCATTTCTGCCTTACACTATTATATGCTACTATTCGACTTTCAACAGCCTGTGGAATTCTGGAGCTTGTCGTTTACTGAGGCCAAAGAGCTCTCTGGCTGAGAATACTAAATGCCACTCCCTGAACTGCAAACCCAGGATTCCATAGGACGTTGAAAGTGGAACAACAGCACTATAACAACGTAGTGTGGAAATGGCCCAAGAGTGGATTCAGCTGCTGTGGAAGCTGCCACAAAGCACTGATTCAGAGGGTTTAAATAAGATGCCCTGTGCCTTCCCCGACTTCTTGATACTTGCTGGGCTCTTCTTCCATCACACTTTCCCCACTCCCATGCATGCTTTCTCTTTCTTATCTCCCACTCCACCCCGTCCTGCTGCTTTCCTGTTTTTCACAGCTTTTTCTTCCTCATCCTGTTTTCTTTATCTCTCCCCTCCTACTTTTATGCTTGATCTCCCCCTGCTTGCTGTTCTCTCTAATTATGACGGGAATGCCATAACTCTGGAATCCAGCCATGACCCAGACACAGATAGACTGTAAGCCTAAGTGTTGCTGCCTGATGAGCCATTGAGCTGGAGCACCTCCATGGAACCAAGGACCACTGGACTTGAGGTGGTGACGATGCCAGGACCGAGCTGATAGAGACCCCTGAGCCCAAGAAGCTTGAGTCTGGACCAGCTTTGGCAGCTCCTGAATCTCCTGACCTCCAACAGTGGGCAAATAAGCTCGCTTTTTCCCTTATACAGGATCCAAGGAGGCTTACAAACATATAAAAAACAGGGTTGCTCCATCCTCCACATGACATCCCTTCAAATATTTAAACACAGCTGTACACAGTTAAAGCACTCCTGATCCACCTCTGCTTAAAGATCTCCAAAGAGTCCAAAGAGTCCATTACGCTCAGAAGCAGCATGTTACACTGTTGAGAAGCTCTTACATTTAAAAAGAAAAAGTTTTTCCAAATGTTTGGGTGGAATCTCTTTTCCTGTAATTTGAATTCTTTGGTTCATGTTCTAAACTCTGGAGCAACTGACAGCAAGCTGGCTCCACCTTCAATGTGGTATCCCTTCAGATATTTAAAGATAGTCATCATGTCACCTCTCAGTCTTCCCTTCTCCATGCTAAACATATCCATATCCTTAAGTCATCCCTCTTAAGGCTTGATTTCCAGGTCCTTCACCATTTTGGTCGCCTCCTCTGGACACATTCCAGCTTGTCAATATCCTTCTTGAACTGTGGTGCCCAGAACTGGACACAGTATTCCAGGTGAGGTCTCACCACAGCAGAAATATAGTTTCCTATATGTAATATAAATATATATACTATTATAATATATAAATATATTATAAAATATATTTATTTTTTTATTATTAATAACTTTATATCTCACCTTTCTCCCAAGACTGAGACTCACCACAGCTTACACATTTCAAAGATTATAATTAAAAACATACAAAAAGTCAACATTAAAACCAAAAAGATTGTAAAAGCTACACAATGCAATTTAAAACATACAGCACTTACAGCCCTTTGTTAAAAGCTTTCAATTGTAAAAGCCTGCTGATGGGACCAACTGTATTTGATGGTGACCAACTGTATTTGTGATGATGCTACCAAGAGAAAGGTTTCTCCTATACATCTCAAGGGCAAGGCAGGCTTATATTGGGAGAAATAGTCTGTTAAATAGCTTGGACATGACCTGTAGAGGACTTTATTGGCCGTAACCAGCACTTTGAATAGTGCCTGGAAACAGACTAGCAGCCAGTGGAGCGGGCCAGCGATATCTATGATCCCTGCTGACTCCTGGGTGAGAAAAAGAAAGATATATTTGCTTAAATGGCTGCTCCCAGTTCATTTTAATAAAATTAGCGGTACTTGGTTTTACAACAGAATTCCAAAACTGACAATTTAGTGAACAATCTATTTTATGCCCAGGACAGCTGGCTTGAAATTACATGTGTGCAAGGATTTTCAGCCTGCATAACTTCCCTTTAAACAAATTGGAGCACAAGTAATTAAATGAAGTTGGGATGACCTTATCAAATTTATGTGCATTAAGTCAAACTCCACCAGTAGCATAGCAAGGGATATAAACATGAGTAATAGCTTACCACTGGGGTAGATGCAATTTATCAAAGAATAATCACTACAAAGGTACCGTACCAACAAAAATTAATTTATCATAAGGAACAAATGAAATTAATTGCTTGTCAACCAAGAATGTGGAGTAATGAAAGGATCATCAAATGAGATTGTTGAACTAGTGCTATGCCTAGTTTTTTTTTTCCCCTCAGTGCCAGCGCAGAGGTCCAAGGATTTTGGAAATCATGGGCATGCTTAGGGTTCAGAGACATAGGCCCCCACTCAGTGTCATGTAAATATTTGCATGCAGACATATGCTATGTTGAGCCATATGCCCTCCGCAAACTTACTACAAAGTCCATGAAATCACCCTGCACTGCCATTCTGTGCTTCACAGCAAGCAGGCAAATTTGGAGAAGTGCCTGGCGACATCCCTGTAGCCAGATGTAAAACGATAACATCAGCACTGAAATCCATTGGGGTCCTCTGAGATTCTCAGCAATCATTGTATTTCTGGCTATGTGGAGGTAGCCCGACACCTCCCCAATCCTGCTTGCTTGCTGGGCAACATGGATAACCAAATAGGCATGAGCACCCATGTGCAAGGTGTATCCACTAGCTGGGGACATTTCTGTCATCTCAGTTTTACCATCTGCCTGGGGTCTAATTGGAATTTGGGACCATCAGTGATTCTGATCCTTTTTCAATAATATGGTACAATCTTAAAAGCCCTTTCTTGAAAAACCTTCAGTTTTAAGCCACCTGTCAGAACAAAAAAGTTTTTGCTGATAAAAGAATAGCAAAGAGAGAATCATAGACTGCCTAAGAAGGGGCAACCACCAAAGAGACCCTATCACATATCCTCAATACTAATACCTGTGAAAGGGGAGCAACTGAACGAGGGTCTTCTACTGATGATCTCAGGACCAGGCAAGCTCAGTCAAGGAGACATAGGCTGGCATTGTGTTAGTGGCATACTCAGCTGTGTCAACCTTACACCTGTATATGTATGGTGGCGGTCAATGTAAGGGTAGATATTCCCTTTCTTCCTCTGGAATGACCAAAGCCTCCCTCCAAACTTACTGTGGATCAGACAAAACACCTTCTCCATGGCTGTTCCATGCCTGGTGGGGAGTGAGAAGGATTGGAGAGGTTCTGGCTATGCTCCCATAGCCAGACATCAAATGATTGCATCATCTGCTGAGACTTCCAGTGGACCAGAGAACCTCAGCTGATCTCTGTGGATGATATACTCATTTCACATCTGCCTACAGCCACATTGCTATTCCATAGGGCTTCAAATAGGCTTTAGCCCACATTCAGGCAGACTCATTCTGAGTTTTCTACCAATGTCACTTTAGTTGTTGTCTCATTCTCTCCATAGCAGCCAACTCCTTAGGAAACCAGAAGGTTGATTTAGCTCTGCTTGGTGAGAAGGGATGCTTGGAAATAATTGTGTTCATCAACCTGATCATTTCTCCCTTCTAGAAAAATAAATCAAGATTTTGATTACCTACCTAATTAACTAACAAGTCTAATCCTCACCAGGAAGTGACCTGTCCATAAGAATGCAAAAATATAAATCTCCTCTATTCCTATATCATGATCATCTCATCCAGCACAGAAAACATGGTCTAGAGAGTGTCCAGCAGCATGAATGGGGCCAGGGACCAGTTGGAACAGAATCATAGTTCTCATGGCAGACACAAAGTGCTGAGCCACTCCTAAAAAGCCAGTCTCAGCCACATTTCACCACCAGAAAATAGAAGAGTCACTGCTGTTGAGATTCCTGGTTTTTTTATAAAAAAAAATGGGAAAAACAAGAGAAGGGTCTCTCAGGTAATTGCTGATAAACTGCTGTGATAAAAAGAGTGAGTGGGAAAACAGGAGGCCCCATGGACTCTTTTTTTATTTATTCTGTATGGGTCCAGGTAGCAGTCAGATACAGAGATACAGTGCAGCCAGTAAATAATAGGCCAGGCCATACTCACCTAAAACAATCAAGCTGATTGCTCTTTATAAGCCCACAATCATAAAAATCCAACTGTGGGTTTCAGCTAGCAGACTTTCCACTGTGTGTTGAAACGTCAAAATCTGGTGGGATTTTGCTCCAGGCTGAGTCTGAAGATGTCTGATCTTGTCTTCCTGCAAACCATCATGCCTGCATAGGTGGATGGTATTATTAATTCATGTATCTTAAATCAGTACCTGTCTAAGCAGAATACAATTACCATTGCCAAGTGACGGATGCTGTGCTCCTTAGCATCCACGCCTGGGGAGATCAATATCCATCATTTCTTCCAGTGGAAAATTCAATAGGTAATTGCTCAATTCGCCACTCAGCTAAAGAAGCCAGCCAACAATTATGGGTTGGCCATCTGCTCAACAATACCATCATGCATTCACAATTTGGTTTCTCTCACTTTTTTTTAACTGATTATGTCCATGCACCTGTGCCAAATATCCAGCCATTCACCTCATGCCAAAATTCTAGAATGTTTACTTTTCTCATGAAATCATCTAATGAGCAAAGCATCAGGGAAAGGATTATAATGGAATTACTGATATGGGATGAACTTGGAGTGGGCTCCAGTTCACTGTGACACCGGTGGCTTACAGAAGAGGAGAGGGGAGGGGAGAGGAGGGGACAGCTATTGAGTAGAGTTCTCCTTTTTGATCAATAATTGTTTCTAGTATGATCATTTTCTCCACAGGACTCATCTATGTAAAGAAAGTGAACAGCATATATTCTATCCTGGGATAAGCGTGAACTCATATCTTTCAGTCTAACTTAGAAAAATTACTTCTTTGAACTACAACTTCCAGAATCCCTTTGGCAGCATTGCCATTGGCCCTGCTTGTTCAAGGATACCAGAGCTTTACCAGAAAAGAAGATGGTAAAGGAAAATTATAAAACAAAATAAAAGATAAAGGATACAAAATATGTAACTTACTTGACAGTTCAGGAAATCAGATAGAGATATATAAATTATCCGAGTTGATAGGACAACAGCATTAGCTGCAATTGTGCAGAATAAAAAGAAGTTTACAGAGTATTACAGTTAAAAAAGAAAACCAACACCCAATAGAGGAAATACTTAAGCTAAGAGAAGAAGGAATTAAAGGGATATGTGGTAAAATTTATAGATTATTATTGAATAATCAATTTACTGTGCTAGAAGGTATATTAGGGTTATGGGGAAAGAATATAACAGTAAATAAAAAATACAACAGATAAAAGAGATAATAAATAATAATATTAATAATGTAGGACAGCAGGACTTAAAAATAATAGGAAGGTGGTATAGAATACCAATTCAACTATCATACATAATAAAAATTTATCCCCAGAATGTTGGTACAGCTATGGGGGAAAAGGTACTTATATCCATACGTGGTGGTATTGCAGTAAAGTACAAAGATTTTGGAAGAAAATAAAAGAAGAAATAAATAGAATATTGCGGGGAGGGATTTAGAATTGAATAAAGAAATATGTTTAACTTTAAACGTTAACAACTTAGAATTAAATAACGACGATGAATATTTAATAAAACAATTATTAAAAGGGGCTCAAGCTGTCATGCGTATAGCTGGAAGAAACAAGAAAGATGTAACCTTAGTAAATGGAAATATTACATATCAGAATATATGAAGTTTGATTATTTATTTGTAAAAAGAGGGATTTATATGGGTCAATTGAAGGAGGAGTCTTGGTTCAGAAATAGGAGGAAACTGATTGTGAATGTAAAACAGAGAGAGGGGTACAAGGAAGTAAATAAGATAATTAAGGCAATATTCCACAAGAAAGGTAAATGAGAATTATAACAAATAATTAGACAGTTCCCTGGGGGAGGGAGGAGAGGAAAGGGATAATAAAAAAAGAAGGGGAAAATATTTTAGGAGTTACAGCTAAACTAGGGATGGGCCAACTGAATCCTCAAACGCTCGACTCTTCAAATCCTCAGCAAGGATTCGAGATTCGCGAATCTGAATCCTTGTGCAAAAATAGGTGAACCAAATCTTTCAAAACCATCAACCAAAAAATAGGGCTTTTTTTAAAGTTCTGTTTAAAAAAAGTTTTTAAAAGTTTAATTTTTTAAAAAAATAGTTGCTTTTTAAACCCTTTTTTAAAAAAAAGATTTGAAAGATTCGAGATTCATGAGATTTGTGGATTCCCAGAACCTTCCAGGGATTCAGATCCAGATTCAGATTTGGAAATTCTGGATTCGTCTCATCCCTAAGCTAAATTAAATAACTGATTATACTAGGGACCATATTAAATATATTAGGAGATATGTTAACATTGTTATAACACTATTGCAACACTATTGTAATATTATTGAAAAAAATGTAACAGTTGTTAAAAACAAAATAAAATAATAGGAAAAAATAATAAAAAAAAGGATACCAGAGCTTGACAGTAACTCTGTTCCCACCCACCCACCCGACACACACAATAAATTATTTTAGTGACTACTTGCCTCCTGAAGTAACAAGATGTAAGAGGGCTATTTTTTTGGATGTAACAAGAATATAATTCACTGTGTTAAAGTGGAACAGAAATAAGTTGTCTGCTGTTGCTGATTCATGGGTATGTGTGGGCTAACTCAGTCTGATCAATACAATGGGAAGGAGGAGAAGTCACATAAGTCAGTAAGAACTCCTCTGCAATGTCTTTTACATTTTCGTCCAGAATTTTCAAAATGTACCTTCAGCCCTCCACATTTGCAGATTTGACATTCATGGATTTGATTATTCGGAAGTTTCTTCAACCCCTGGCCCTTATCTCAGATGCTTCTTTTCTGGGGAACATTCCCTCTTGGTGACTCCAATCAGGCAATGCAGCCCTTTAACAACCCACCTCTGTCCTTCTCCTTCTCCACCAGCCTTCTCCTTTAGCCTAGCCAGCTAAAGACAACTCACAGCCCAGTTTCTCAGCACCACAAACCCTATCCCAATGCCCCCCACAGCCAACGAAGGAGATGCGTGAGAGACAAAAAGTACAGAGTCACCATGCTGACCCACCCTCCTTTCCTTTCCTTTCTCTAACCCGACTTGGACCCTGGGTGCTCATTCTTCTCACCATGCCTCCACCCCATTCCCATAGACACATACTTTGATATCTGCAATTTTCCCACTTTTGTACAGGTCCTGCGCTCCTAACCCTAGTAAATGTGGAGAGCCTACTGTAATATTTGAATTGGCCACTTGGTGGAGCAGAGAGCATTTTCTGAATTGTCCAAGGGTACAGGGATAACAGTAAGCTGTAACAAGTAGCCTGGTAATTTAACCTTCAGGGCTATAAGTAAAAGCAACAAAGAACTAACTTTTAGCTGGTCAGAGTAACTAATATTGAAAGGAGCACTAGCAAAACACTAATTGGTGGAGGGGGGACAGTCAGGTGAGAGCATCAACTACATTTGGGTAGTATTTCCAGAGGCATTATTTCTAGAAAGTTTCAAAGGTATAAAATACGTGCTGTAGTAACATCTTGAAAAGCAAAACTTACAAAGAATCCTTGGAATTCTCTTGACTGGCAGCCAGTGATAGGTTGTGGGCTCTGGTGTCAACAGGACAGTGGAAACCTCTTTCACTTCTGCTTTAAATGAGCTATCCAGGGTACTGAAGCCTATCCCCAAAATAGGTTCAGTACTTTGGATAGCTCTTTTAGAGTTCACTTTAAAAGCTAGACAGGATTCCTTGCCCCACAAACATGGGAGCTACCAGTCACCTCTGCTTAAAACATTCACCATGTGAAGATGCAGGGAAGTCACTGAAATGTGAAGTTTAAAGGATTGTTTTTATTTCAGCATTAATTGCTCTACCCTTCTACTAACTTCTCTACCCCTGATGTAATTTCCCACTGGCCAGGAAAAAGAGAAAAACTCTAATAAGTGTTTCTTAACAAGCTGTCTGAAGAAGTCCTTGGTGAAATAACTAAGCAGATGTGTAATAGTATCCATTTCTCCTAAAAGCCGTAGACACACGTCCACAAAAAGAACGTTCTGTGGTTGATAAAATGAACATTAATATTGAATTACACTAATGCAGTGGAACGCTGCCCAGATAACAAAGTGAGCCTTTTCTAATATACTCACCTGTAACTTCCCAAGGCTTTTAAAGAGTGATTTGCAACTATGCTAACGGGGTTGGCTGGGAAGCATTTTTGAAAGGGAGCTGAGCTGTTATATCTGTTCACATAATCATCCTGCCATTACAATTTAGCTAGATTGCCTCAGTTCCTGGGGAATGCTAATTAACAGCCATTTGTACAGAAAGAGCTATAGATTTACAAGTGCCTGTTTGAGGCAAAGAGCACCCTTCCCATCTCTTCAGTGATATTTTTTAAATCACCAAAACATCAAATAACTTGAGCCCAATTAAGCAAAAAGACAGTTATGAAAAATTCCATTGAAACTGGGAGTTGGATTGAGCAGTGGAAACCAATGGCTCATCTCTTATCACTTCCACACTTTGAATACCTCCTTTAGAGGTGGGTAAGATTCAGCACCTCAGATTGTGTTCAGCATACTGGACATCACTTTCAAAGTTCAGACTTAAACCTAAAGCAGAATCACTGCCTCAATGACGTGGGCCGGAATCCTCTATCATGGTCTATGTTATTTCGAATCACAGAATCATAGACTTGGAAGAGACCACAGAAGCCATTGAGTCCAACCCCCTGCCATGCAGGAATACACCATCAAAGCACAGATGGCCTTCCAGCCTCTGTCGAAAAACCTCTAAAGGAGGAGATTCCACCACACTCCTAGGAAGCATATTCTGCTTTTGAACTGCTCTTGCCGTCATGATGTTTCCTACTGTTTAGATGGAATCTCTTTTCCCAAAGTTTGAAGCCATTACTCCATGTCCTAGTCTCTGGAGCAGCAGAAAACAGGCCTGCTCCATCCTTCTTATGACATAACTTCAAATATACAAACATAGTTATCGTGTTGCCTCTTACTCATCTCTTCTCCAGGTTAAACATACTCAGCAACCTATACCTCTCCTCATAGGTCATGGTTTCCAGGCCTTCAACCATTTTTGGCACACTCCTCTGGATATATTCCAGCTTGTCAATACCCTTCCTGAATTGGGGTGCCCAGAACTGGACATAGTATTCCAGGTAGTGGCTGACCAAAGCAGAGTGGTACTATCACTTCCCCTGGCCTAGACATTATACTCCTACTGATGTCGCCCAGAACTGCATTGGCTTTTTTAGCTGCTGCATCACACTGATGACTCATGTTCAGCTGATAGTCCACTAAAGACTCCTAGATCATTCATTCCCTTCTTCAAAGTTCAGACTAAATCCCAGGATGGCTTCACTACCCCATTAACATCACTGCCAGCAGTTGCCAAAAATGTTGTGCTTTACTTTAAACTATCCCATATTTCCAGACTCAGTATTCAGGTTTCTTTAATGCAGCGCCTTCCCAAATCTTCAAAGCTGAATTCAATTTTCTTCTTAAGACTGTGGTCTTCTTCAGTTTTGAAGAACAAAGGTAGCCTGTGCTTTAAAATAGTCAAGCTGAACGCACATATACACAGTCATGTTAATAACCAGTAATAAGTCAAGAAATAAATCATAAAAGAAGGCATAATTCTAGAAAACACAAAAGAGGCATGACAATGGGTGGGTATTTAAAATTAGAAGTGTTGTATTGTGCATATTTTGGAAGGAACAAATTATTAGTGATGTAGTTACTCATAATTAGTTTACTCATTTTTAAAAAATTACAAGGCTATAAAGAAGAAAGACTTTAAAAGTCACAAAAGAAGGGGAAATAATGTTACTTTGATGTTGCTGAAACATTTACTAGTTGTTCCTTAAGGATATTTTGAAGCATTGTAGCCACTTCTGAGCAGATTTTTTCAATGGTTTTATATCATTCTCTTACCAATCCTAAAGGATTTTTTAAGGCAATGGGGACACAAGGAAAAACAAAAGTAACCCAAGAAATAAATAAAATTCCTTTGTGATACTAGCAGTAGCAAATCACAACCTAGGCCCTTCGTTCTTACAAAGTCAGACCTGTGGCTTCCTTGATTGAATCAATCCACGTGTATTATGGTTTTCCTCCTTTCTTACTCTCGTCCTCTTTCACTGAGCATTAACATCTTTTCCACTGGGTCATGCTGTCTCATGATATGTCCAAAGAAGGACAGCTTCAGTTTAGTCATCTTCACTGTCTTATAGTAAGAGTTCAGGGTTGATTTGCTCTAAGATCCATTTATTTGTCTTTTTAGCATCCCATGTTACCTGTAGAATTCTTCTCCAGAATTACATTTCAAAGCAGTCGATTTTCTTCCTGTCAGCTTTCTTCACCGTCCAGCTTTCACAACCATACATAAAAATCAGAATTGCTATGGCCTGGATGATTCTGAGGGTCTGTTCTGCTTGGGGCTATGAATTCAATTTAGATGGTGGTAGGAGATCTTTGTTTTTGGACTGCAACTCACAGCAACAACATTCATGCTGTTAGAGCTGCAGGGACATGGGATCCAGCAACACCTGAAAGGCCGCTTAATTCCCACCCCAATTTAGGCCTAATTTTTAAGGCCTTGTAATACGCCCTACACTGTTACAGTGTCACCTTCTACACCCTTAAGAAGGACAGCTTCTTCTGAGAAACGGGCAAATGACCAGACGTTTCTTGGTTCAAAGGCTAGAGGCCAGATTTATTGAGTACAAAAGTATAATAGTATAAAAATATATAAATCTGCTGCAGCAGGGTGCCGGAGGTTCGGGACAAAGGCCAGAGGCTTGGCAAGGCCATTTTATCCAGGTAAACAGCATACACACCCACTGCGGCATTTTTCTACCAATTCCAGACCCATATTAGATAATGTCCAGAAACGTCCATCCATATAAGAAAATGTCCAGAGGGGCAGGTAATATGAGGTCTCCTCCAGTTGCAAACTACCTTCCAAATAAGGCAACGTCCAGGGAGAGATGCTACAAGTGAGGTAGAGTCATGAGTCCGCAGACAGGAGGGGCTAGAACTCCTGTGTATGTGACTACCTCCTAGCTTGTAATGGAGGTTGTCTTTCCTTCACTCACAACAGTACTATTATTCCATTTTCAGCCTCCTGTGGAAGTTTACTGAGGCCAAAGAGCTCTCTGGCTGAGAATTCTAAATGCCCCACCCTAAGCTGCAAACCGCAGGATTCCACAGGAAGTTGCCATGGCATTTAAGATGGAGTATAGCACTATAATAGTGTAGTGTGACAGTCTTTGTCTCTCAGCTGAGTGATCCCAGATGTGGCATAATTCAACTTCTTCCCAGCTCTGCCTCTTTTCTGCTGGTTTTTTTTTTTTTTTTTTTTTGGCTCTTCAGCCCGGCTGAGCTCTGAAATCAACAGTCACCAGGAAGTAGTGCCAGCATTAGGGAAATTCAGCTGGCCAATGGCCAGTTCAGCCAGGACAAGTGGCTTGCACATCATCCTAACCCGCTCCAGCCAGCCTGGCTTTGAGCTAGGGTTGCAGTGTTAGCCCAAATCAGAAAGAAACTGAAGCCATTTCTGCACTAGACTGTTATAGTGCTATTATTCCACTTTCTACATCCTATGCAAACCCCAGGATTCCATAGGATGTAGAAAGTAGAATAATAGCACTATAGTCTAGAGAGCACTTCAAGAGTAGAAGTCAGCCATAATTAATGGAGCATCCTTGGTCTACTTACTTTCTGTTGACATCTCTGTGCCAATTTCCTGTGTTCTGGGGTAGGGCCTCTGCTGTCTTGTTTTGGTCATTTTTGCTTTAAAATTGGCCAGTATTTTCTCTTCTGTTGATTTTGTGTGTTTTGGTTCCTACAATTATTAACACTCAATTTTTCACTTCTTTTTACTCTTGCAAGCCACTTTGGAGCTATTTCATGACAGAAAAGGGAGGTGGGTAATAAGAAGAATAACAACACCCCATCACAATACTAATGATTCTCATAATAACACCTGTATGCAGGTTTTCTTGCCAGCTGTTGTTTCCAATGAACAGATATAATGGTATTCTCTTCTAACAGCTTAGAAGAGCTCTTTGGGGACTCTAAGGAAAGAGGAAAGCATTAAACTATGCCAATCACTGCGGTGACTAAGGAGACTGTGACTGCTTGTTGTATCCTATTTAGATGTAGATTGGCGCATGGCCCCTGCACAACCTCCTTTTTTCAGCAAAGCAGCAGAGATGGCAAATGGGTGGTCCTCTAGATGTTACAAACTTCAACTCACATCAGCTAGAGAGAGCATACCCAGTGGTGAGGGATGATGAGAACTGCACTCCAACAAATCTCACTCCTGTTCTACAGACTAGATTTAAACATGGGTAGATTGTCACTGAGAGCCAGTGTGGCATAGTGGTTTGATCATTGGACTACAACCCTGGACATCAGGGTTCGATTCCCCTCTCAGCAATGGAAACCCCCTGGGTAGCCTTGGGCACATCACACACTCAACCCAAGAAACCCCCATGATAAGTTCATCTTAGGGTCACCATAAGTTGGAAACAGCTTGAGGGTACACAACACAACAAAGATTGTCACTAGTCACTACTAGACCATGCTGGAGTTGGAAAGTAACTTGTCAGAAGTTATCCATTACTTATAATTACTTCTTGCCACCAATCACTGTGGCATAATTCCATTCCACTATGCATGGAAATTTAGGAAGAGATAACATCGCTACTTTTGCAGTGTAACTGTAAATTTTAATTACTGTTATAGTCGTGATGTGGACTCCCTTGATGGTAAGGAAGAAAAGATTACCTGAGAAGGTGGTGGATTCTATTTGGCTGGAGGTTTTTAACAGAGTTTGGAAGACCATATTTAGGAGCACCCTAGCTCATTCCTGAGGTTGGACAATGTATAACTGTGAAAACTGGACAGTGAAGAAAGCTGATAGGAAGAAAATCAACTCCTTTGAAAAGTGGTGCTGGAGGAGAGTTCTGTAGATACCCAAAAGACCAATAAATGGGTCCAAGAGCAAATCAAGACTGAACAGTCCCTAAAAGACAAGATAACTAAATTGTCATATGTTAGTCATATCATGAGAAGACATGATTCACTAGAAAAGACAATAATGCTTGTTTAGGTGGAAAGCAGTAGGAAAAAAGGAAGAGCGCATGGATAGACTCAGTCAAGGAAGCTGTGTCCCTGACTTTGCAAGACCTGAGCACAGCTGTTGATGACAGGGCAATTCAGAGGTTTTTCATTCATCGGGTTGCCATAAGTCAAAGTCAATTTGACAGCAACTAGCCACAACACCCTTCTAATCCTCCAGTACTATGACTCTATGACTGTCACAAGGTTCATGTGCTATCTCATTCTCTGTTGTCGATATTGATACAATGCCAAGATGGATGGGAAGAACCTGAGCTCTCTGCCTTTGGCCAGCAGCTTGTAGCCTTTTAGACATATATCTTAAAGTAATTAAAAGTAACAATGTTAGTTACATGTAACAAATGAGAAAGCAGTTATTACTTTTCAAATTCAGTGGCCAAGATCCTACATCAAGGAGAGAAATTTAGATGAAATTAAGTTTACTAATTATTTTTTAAAAGTGAATTTCTACAGTGTGTTCCAAGGCATAGAATTGCTTCTGAACAGTAACAGTCTCTTCAAACCACAGTAAAAGTCATACATTCCTGAGAGGAACAATCATATATTCCTTACTGAGCTGTTTTCTATCAGCTGATTAAATAAGCAGTACTTACTTACTTGGGAGGAAATCCCATTGGATGCTGTAGGGTTTAACTCTGGGTAAAAATGCGAAAGATTGCATCATATAGCCAAACCAAAGCATACTTTCTGCATGGCCCTCAATTACCTCAGGTTTCAGCCAAAAGGTATAGCTTTGTACTGCACGCCACTGTGCATGAGACAGCTACATGACTGTATACCACTGCTTCTGGGTTGCTCCAGATAGAATAAGATGCAAAGGGATGCCAAAGATAGCACTCGTGTGTTCTGTCACTAATCCACCCTAGCCTGCCCTTGTCTGGGTGCCCCGTAGCTATGACTTTGTGCAAACAATAAGATTATTGTCCTTCCTTTATTAGACATACAATCTCTTTTAAGCCTTGAGCTCTACAGCAAACAGCATTCTGAATTCTTTAATTTTCTAGCTACAATATCTTAGTAACACCATGTATAATCGATAATGCTATTGATCAATTTTTGGACACTGCCTGTAATAAGCTCTTTGCACAATGCATTGGGAAAGAGCTGGCCCTCCAGAGCAGCCTGTTTATGAAAATGTAGGTTGATTCAGCACTTGCTCTTTTGTTTGTTCTTTCCTGAATTTCTGCAGGGTGCCAGACTCAGAGACTTCAAAAGCATGGTAATGAAAGTAAGACATTGCATCCCAGTATTGTACTGAATAAGTGTCAGGAGTGGAATCACATGGCTAGATGCCAAAGCAGTTCTGGCCTCTGGAGCCCCTTCCCTCCAATTGCTCTCTCCCATCCCACCTCCCAAAAAAATAGAGAATCACACTTCCAAAACCTCCAGGGAAATGCATATCATCCTACCTTTCACAGTTGAAAACTGGGACACTCATTCTCCAGAATCAGAATTAAAGGATTCTGGAGACTGATATGATCTAAAATGCAAAAAGTATTCCGTGTTAAAATTGATTTAAAACTAGAATTCTTTCTGTGGGGCATTTTCCATTTGGATAAGAATGTGAAAGGAAAATTAGGAAAATGGATTTGGCACATGGTAACAGCAGCAAGAATAACTCTCTCTAGATATTGGAAAAAAGAGTTTATACCAACCAAGACAGAATGGTTGAAGAAGTCTGAAGTGGACAAACTTACATGTCTGATAGAAAATAAACAGTATAACAAATTTCTAAAGATATGGCAACTGTTAATGGAATATCTACAAATGAAAACAGGGTTTGATTACGACTTAAGAGGGAGAATCGACTTAACACTAGGTTTCTTAGAGTCTACAAGAGGGAAATCTAGAGTTTGGGAGCTGGCAAGGGTAGTCACACTAGCTATCCATGATAATGGTTCATTTGGTGATTATGAAAACTTTTCTGTGTATGTATTATTAATAACATATATATTGACTGTAAAGTGAATAGCATCTAGTGATTCATGAGTGATCTTATTGTAGAAATGGTATATTTAGTTAGTTGTGAGGATCACACACGATGTTTTCAACGTGCATTGGCAGTTTCAATTTAGAGCAAGCTTTTTCTCTTACTTATTTGAGATCACTGAGATTTCTAAAGAAATATATTTGTCTCATTTTTGTTCAGAGGGTGGTTTGACAAAAATGTTAACAATGAGCTGTCTTGTCAGCAAACGGGGAGGTCCTTTTAATGTTAATTGTCAATTGTCTGTTGTTTGTATAGATTCCTAGCTCCAAGTTGGTCTTTAAAATATATTTGTATAATTAGGTAGGACTATACATTGCTTAGGGAATGTGAGTTTAGTTATTTCACTAATTGTTTTATGGAGTGTTAGGTCATTGTAAGCTCAATGTTTATTATGTGGATATATGTCATATGTTATGTGAAATCTTGTGGGGTTTTTCTGTCTGATATTTTTCCTTTGTTTTCTTCTGTTTTGTTTTAATAAAAATAATCTTTTAAAAAAGAAAGAAAACTGGGACACTCATGAAAAATGTGTTACTGCCCTGGCTAGTCCGAGATTTGGGGATATTAAAAGATATCCTCTTGATATCATAATTCGGCGTCACTTCTCTATTCCTCTCCACGTGCTTGCGAGGCCACCGGACAAGCACGTAAACAAGCTCGGCCGTTAATAGCCGTAATATTCAAACTACGATACAGGCAGGCCAGAAATAGCTGACTCACTGCTTTAGGAGACCTCCAGGCAAGTACTCTAATTAAGTATGCACGCCGCTTACAAAAGAGCCTCTGCCCCGCGATGGCAGCTCGATGGGTAAACTGTACAATACCCAAGTACTCTGCGTCTGCATACTGGCTACTCTATTGAGAACCACTACGATAACTCAATCATTCAGATACTGACCTTTCGGAGGCTTTGTCTCCAACTCCAAATCTATTGTTTCCCCCCAAGTACGGCATAGCCTGCAGTCACAATTCTCCTTATAAAAACCCTTGATTCTGAGACCTTCCTCGGAACGCTCCCGAGTTTCATCCCGCCTTGCTGCTGCTTTGCTTGGCGAGCCTCCCCTCAGCTCCACTTGCTGAGCTACATCGCACCCCAGCTTTGCTCTCTATTTTTCTGGGCTTCAGGACAGGCGAAGTATCGCCCAAACCTACAATCCCTCTAAAAATCCCTCTATACCACTCCAACCTTTATTTTCTTTAGTTTCCTTGCGTGAATGTGTCGCATACACTGTTTTACTTGTATTTAATAAAATATCATTTATTATTTCAACTCCTGTGTTCTCCTTGACTCGACCCGACCCCGTAGACATAGGGTTCAAGATCTCGCTATGTTAGCCTGCCTCTCGTAACGCTAAGCAGTGCTCTGAGCTAATTTTCTCCAACTTTAGTTGAGCACATTTTGGTGTCCCTCCCGGGACCCCCAGTACACAGGGTAACAAATGTGTAGGCAAGCAATAGCAGAATGTGGTCAAGATGGTAAGCATTATTGACAAGAAAGAACAGACAAGCTATAGGAAAGACTGCAGCAGTTTCCTTTTGCTTCAGCGTACTGGGAAGGAAAAGATTGTGCCTCCTCCCCTCCTCTCCTCTCCTCCCTACTTAGTAAACGGAGTGCAATGTTCTTTTGTGCTTTGAACTCTGTCTAAAGAAACTGAAGTAATCTGATGACAAAGGGGGTATGTGAGAGAAGAGAGAAACTGGAAGATTTAAAAAGCAGCTGAAAAAATGGGATGACAGAGGATTAATCAGACTGTGCCTGCCAAACTGAGACATTTGAAGGGTATGGAAATGAAATTTTCCTCTAAAACAAGGTGCAAGACCCACACACTTCCTGTTTTAGCAACATATCTTTTTTTTTTAAGTGTTGCTGTGAAAACAGGAAGTGACCCTCTTGTTGCTATATGCCTTCAACTTATTTTTGACTTACAGTGACATAGGGTCAATCTATCACTTTTTTTCCCCAAGATTTGTTCAAACGTGGTTTGTCTTCGACTACCTAGAAAGAAGTCATTTTGTAGCATATGCTTTCATGGACACCGCTATTGCACTACAAACTTATGAGTCCTGGGGTTGTGATAGGGGAGCTGTAGTAGAGTTCCACATACAGAACTCTTAACACTCTGCTCAACTACATAGGATCTCAGCCTTAGTTTTGTCTTCATCTCACGTTCTTCCTGTCAAATTTACAAACAGATTTGCAGATTTGGGGGAGTTATCATCACAAAATGACAGAGTCATTTTTCAGCCACCTTCACTGGCGAAATTCAATCTGCACAACCATTACTAACATAAAGGTGACTGTGTTATTATTCCTACCTAACAGCCACTGCTATAGGTGAGGAGCCCATCAGAAAGAAGGAATTAGTAACAAACCCAATTTGGCACTACAAACACAGTTGAATTGGCAGAGGTTCAGAGGCAAACTTTGAAGAGTGAAGTCACTGATGGGCAAATCTGGAGGATCTGGATGCCAGTTTTACCCCCTGGGATCTACCAGGAAAGGGCAAAACACAAATCTTTTTGCTTGAAAACACATCTGATCTTATCATGAGGCACCAACTAGCACCTAAATGCCTCCCTGCAACCTTCACTTTTTTTAAGCCTTGATGGGACCTTTCGCAAAAGTGGAGATGGAATGGTGGAAATGTTCCCATCTAGGTGCAGAGGAGAGCAGGGAACAGAAGACATGTACATCCTCCTATAATATGATTTTCTCCACATATATAGATGTACTTTAGGAAGACTGCTGGAACACTCAACTTTGAAAGCTTGTGGACAATGAAGATCCAATCCACCACGTTAGTCCAGGAAGTACAGATCAGGTGAGTTTTTATCAGAATTTGCAAAAACAGAATGCCTCAAATAACACTACCTTGGATACTCTTGAGCATATGCAATATCCAAGGGATATCTGGGACCCATGGGAACAACAGCTCCTACGACATTTAGATGCAACATGCATCAATTGAGGGCCATTTCACACTACACAATTGTAGTGTTATGATTCAACTTCAAACAACATGTTACCCCAAACATGGGTGATTCAGGGGTCCACTCACAATGCCAGTACCTCCATGAAACAGCAGGGAATATTAGCTGAAAGAGGAGGCCTTATGAGATCTTTTACAGCTTTCTTTACCAGAGGGCTAATGGAGGTCCTGATAGCTCTGTAATTGTGGGGACAAAAGGGAAGCTTGCTTGGTCAGAGAGAGAGGAATTAAGACAATCTGCCATCTTGTGGGAATCTGCCAGACACTATTGTATCTAAAAGGCTGAGTCATCAGAAGATAACTGCATTATCCCTGGAGTGATTTCTTGACTATGACGTGGCTACGCCTTGAGGGTTTTCCTGATCATATTTTTGCAATGCATGTGTGTGGCCAGCTTTTCCTTCTTGGGGAATTAATTTATGCCAATTAATATATTTTGCCAATCATATTTCACCAATTAAACCATATCAAAGTGTGGTTGTGTACAGCCTATTTACACTTATCATTCTAGCCTAAGAAATCCTGGCTTTTTCACTTTAGGGAGGGGTATTTAGAGTTCTCAGCCAAAGAGCTCTAGTGCTTCCCCAAACTTCAAACCTCAGGATTCCTTGGGATTCGGCCATGTTGGTGGAATCATAGTGGAGCCATAGCCTCATAACTGTGTAATATGAAGGGGTCCTGAGTTAATAGGGGTTCTACAGATCATGTCTGAATTTTATTGGATGAAAGGTGGACACCCATCACTAATACATTCTAAGATGCTACCCAATAGTTTGTCATACTCATAAAAGGAAGGGCATAGGTTGACATCCCCTTTACTATTACCATTGTAAGCAACTGTGACTTGGTGACCACGGCTTTGCTTTGCCCTACTTTCCCACCTTCTTCCAGCCCTTGGCTATAAAACTGAGACCAGGACGAGAATGTTAGTTAGGTCTTAATGAAACAAAATGGATTTCCATCTATAACAAGGTTAGGCAGGCACCATGTCTTAGACAGTCTAATTGTATGATTGGGGTCACTGGCCTGAGACAAAGTTCTGCCATCCCTGATCGTTATCAGCTAATTAGAACTCAGAGTTTAGTGATCCATCACAGACCAAAGAGAATGGAACCACCTGGAGTTCTTATTTAATTATATGTGGAAGAAGTTTTATACATGTTCATCAGCTCCCATTTTGGAGTAAGAGGGCAAGGAGAAAGCATACTATGTTAGTTCAAATATTTATCCGTCTTATGTTGTGGCTAGCTCCTTGACCTGGAAGTTTTCACTCCCTGTTGCCATTTCTTGGTTGGTCATAAAATATGACCTCAAAATTGGAATGTAAGTACAGTGAAAGCTGCTTCATCACAGTTAAGGTCTAGCTCAGAGCTGGTGTGTGTGTGTGTGTGTGTGTGTGCGTGTGTGTGTTCGGGGGGAGTATGACTCCCAGAATCCTTCCAACCGATGGGCCTGCTAGCGATGAATTCCAGGAAGTGTAGTCTAAAAGAAGCTTTTTTCCCCCCTGAAATGTGAAATAAACCTCAGCCATATAGTCATGTATACTGAGGAATTCTGGGAACTTTAGTCCTGAAAAATAACTTCTCCAAGCTCTGATCAATTCCATGTTCATGTTAATATTATATTAGGGTTGCCACTTCTTTTTTTTCTCCCTGGCAGGTTTCTCATCTTTAACAGCATGGTCCTCTCCACACTGGGAACAACCATATCTATTGAATCTGGATACTGCAAATGGGTAAGAATTTCATTGCATGCATATGCACCAGCATTTTACAGAGGAAAACCAAGACACAGGTTGCCAAACATCATCAAAGGGTGGTCAAGACGGCAAAAACTATTAATGACAAAGAACACAGAAGCTAGGAGAGGCAGAGCAGCAGTCTGCTTTTACCTGAGTCTACTGGGAAGAGCAAGATTTTGCCCTTCTTCTTCTCTCCCCCAAATGAGTCAATAGAGGGTAAACTACTTTTGCACTTGCAAGTTACTTTGCAGCAACTGAAGTAAGCTGAGAACAAAGATGGAAAGTTGGAGGAGGAGAGATAAACTGGGGCATTTTGAAAGCAGCAGAAAATGTGGAACAATGAAGGATGAATCAAGAATGTCCCTGACAAATTGGGGCAGTTGGTAGGTATGTTGCTTCTCATTTTGGAATAACTTACTAAAATTTACAAATCTTAAATTCAGGATGGAACTCCTTTCGGATTTGAAACTTTATTATATGGCTGAAAGTGATGCTGTCAGGATTTCATGTTCCCTACATGTCACTTGATCCACTGCGGTGATCTGAGTGTTAGACTAGGTCTTGGAGAGATCGTGTTTTGAATCCCTGATTGGGCATGGAAACACACTGGGTGACCTTGGGCAAGTCATACACTCACAGCCTTGCCAAGCCACTCAATAACTCTTGCCAACAAAACCCCATGATAGAATCATCATCAGTCAGAGTAGACCTAGAGACACCAAACATAAACACACATTTCATTTCCATATGTATTCACTAATGATATAGAGAATATTTGCATATTTTCTCAACTTCAGCAAGAAAGGATCTCTCAATGTAGCTGAGCATCACAAGAGGTTTTGAGCACTTTTTAAAAATGATTTCTCACATTTCAGATCTTTTTTTGGTGAACATTTATTCCATCGCACGAAGGTCACTGAGTGCAAGACAGTCAACCTCCTGCTATGATTTACGAGATGTCTGGTGAGGCCATCACACCAGCCATCATAGTGCCTGAGAACACAATTGCGGGGAGGGCAGATTCTCCCATCCATTGCCATTCAGTCATCTTTAAATATGAAGACTCTTTTTTTCTTCTGGCTTTATTTAGTATATTACAAACACACAATACAGCACAATGTCATTATCTATGGATTAACATAAGTAATGCTGAATAACCATTATATGAAAAACTAAACAGGTATGTTGGAGTACACTTATAAGGGACAAAAATACCTGATATATCAATACAGCTGTAAATTGTTTAGATAATATAATAATAAAAAAGAAGAGAAATAAATAATATTGTTAAGTTACTTAAAAATACTATATATCTAGGATCCCTAGCTATAACTTAAGTAATAAATACCGTAATTCCTACATTAAGGTATTTAGAGCCACATACTTATCTTCACTTAGGAACCAAAGGTAAATCTTCTCCAAGTTAGGGGTGTCTCATAATAATGATTCTACTCATATTCCACCAAAATTGATAGATGCAACAGATAAAACCGAAAACAGATAAGAAGAAAAGATAGAAGGTGCCTGGAGTTCTTATGAAAATTTAGATATCTATTTGATAAACCACTCTCCATTTCTCTTTCCATATATTCTTGATCATTCTCTGATTATTGTTCGTATATATAGTTAAAACATCCATTTGAAACATATCTAATAATTTTGTTAACCATTCCTTGTTAGGGGGTATAAAGACTCCTATAAGTACATTGTGTGGTGTACTCAAGATCCTAAACCAGACTACATAACTGGCTACATGTAATATGTTTTATGACTTTCTTAGAACCTTCTTCTGGTTCAAATGCTTGCAGAAGATGTTAAACAGAGTCTTTTTAAAAAAGAAAAAAGCTGTCATTAAGCATGTTCAGCTTGGAATACCTTCTAAGTGAGTTGTAGTGACCCTCTTGTGCTCATGAGAATCCATATCATGTTGCATGGCTCCATGTCGCAGACTGTGTGGATCTCTGCCAATTTATGGTGTCATCTCTTGTTTCAAGTGCCTTCTAGAAGTCCCACAGTGTCATTACTGGGTAGTTCATAAATCCCAGAGTTCTTGGCATTTATTGATTAAAGCTCCAAGGTAAATTGATCAGTTGCTTTCTCTTGCCAGCATGTTATTAAAATAATACAGTGGGAGGTAATAAACACCATATCAGTGACTCATAGAGATAAGACTGTGTGTCTACTACAAATGCTGAACTTAGGGCAAAGAATGGAGTAGATCTCCCTGCACTCTTCATCATCCATTATTCTTTTGAGACAGAGAGCTTCTCCGGACAGGGGCAAAGGTGTCCAGAAGCTGCAATATTTGTTGCTGCAGTTCTCACGGATTTGAAAATATCTCTTTTTAAATAATAATTTTATTAAGGAATTTTAAAAATGCATCAAGAATTGCAAAAATTGAGGAAAAATAAATCTACGGTACAGTAAGATAGAAATTTTAAAAGTGCAGGACAAAAATAGAGAGGACTTACCTGTCCTGCAGAAGCCCCAGAAGTGCAATGGCTGCACTTCTTGCCCCAGCGCAGTCTGGGAAGATATCCGGCTGCACTGTGGAAGGACAAGGCGGGGTCATCGTGCTTCCTTCAGCGGAGAGCCAGCTGGTGTAGGGGGAGTGCTCCTGTCATGCTCCCTTCTCGGCAAAGCCACTGCCAGGATCCCCACCGGATGCCGCCACAAGAATGCAAGCTGCACGAAGGGCCATAATTTGCACAAAACTTGCAAGTGGCTGTTCTTTGTAGAAGACAGTATATTTCTGTTTTCTACACAAAGCAACCATGTGTTTTGTTGTTGTTGCTGCTTAGCTTGTTTTTTGGTTTGGTTTGGGTTTTGCCCCAAAAAAGTCACGCTACAAAGAATCCTTGAAAGCTGAACAGTAAGAAGAAAACTGTTAAAATTGCTCATTGTTTCTTTCAAGTAGAAAATTAGTAGTGAAGAATTACAACCCAAATGACTAGTAAAAATTAACAAGAGGCCATGAGTTATATTGAACTATACTCAGCAAAGTAAATCTATAATGTTTCTTTTGTCTCTCTTTCAATAATTATCTGTGATTCTCTTTCCCCAGTGCTGTTATCTTGTACCCGATAGCAGCCCATGCAGAATTCTCTGCATCTTGCTTTGCAGCATCAGCAGTATTTAGAAGTCCAAGGTCACCTAAAACGACAAGCAACAAAACTATACGTTTTGGGTATCCTCAGTGCTTACCTGGTTCTTTTGTCACAAGAGCTTCTGAAAAGAAAAATAGAAATTGAAAGGCTTTTTTTTTTTCATTTTAAAGATTTAGATAAAGTGGAAATTCTATACATTTCCAAGGATTACCCTCAGAGGATCAAGAGCTCCAACTTGGTGAATGTGAAATCCACGACAAAGGGGAAAGTGTCTTAGTTTTATATCTCTGCAACACCCTCCCAATGAACTGAAGAATACTGGCTCATTATGAACACCTGGCCATATGGGAGCTAAATGACTTCATTTGGCAGGGGTCTCTGGCAGAAGGGTTGCTTTACAAGCAATAGCAAAACCAGTTTATGCTGTTCAAATGGAAGGAAAGGATTTAAAATATTCCATAAAATCCGAGGCAAATAAGTTCCGTAGCTGAGATCCTTCATCACAGACGTAGTCACAAATATATAGCTACATATTGTCTCCTGATCTTGTTGCCATGCTGTACACCCCCCACTCCATGATATGATTGGCAATGAAATATAAATCATAAACCATACAGTGTTAAAATATAAATCATACACTGTTATGGTTGAAAAGTCATGCTGACAAAGAGGACTGGCTGAACACATGCAAAAATAGGTTAGAAGGGACTTCCAGGCATGGTCAGGTCATAAGTTCATTGAGGATTAGTCAGAGAAGATGATCTTCTCAATGGCCCAAACCTAAAAGAAAATGACCATCAAACCTCTCAAACAAAGTGACAATGGCCGATGCCCTGCAACCTCCTTCCTGATGAATTTCACCCATTTGTTCCCTCACCTGCTCAGACATTAAGAAGCAAGCACAATTCCCTTCAACGCTCTGTCACTTAATGCTAAGACCATTTGTCAGCTCCAGTCCTCTTTGTTTGTTCTGCTAGAGAGCCATTAACACCTTTCCCTTCAGGGCAGAAAAAGGGTATTTAAACCCTGGCTCCAAGTCAGGCTGTGACTCTGCTGCCCAGATTCCCATTCTTGTGCTACCCTTGGACCTTTAGTTTGGGCCACATCGCTTTGTCTCTTCTCTTCAGGATAGGTAAATATAGCCCACTTCATCCCAACTTCTTGCTATCCAATTTCCCTTCCTTTCCTTCACTTAACTTTGTATGGTAGTGAGACTGCTTAAATCCTGCATGTGGTTGTGAATTTCCCCAATAAAGCATGCTTTTAATCTCCAGCTGGTGTCTCTGCATTAGTACCAATATACAAAGGTGGAAGGATCGTGTAAGGTTGTCCCTCTCTTGCAGGTCTCCCTTTTAAACAAATAATTCCCCACCATTCCACGGAGGCATTGGCATTGTGGATGGACCTCTGAGTCACCCACCTTTTGCGGTAACAATCTGATTTCCCAAACCTACCTTTACAGTCAGCAGCTGTACTGAGTAATAGATGTCTGTTCTTCTGGGGGTCAGCAAGATGATGATTCCAGCCTCCTCTCTCTCTCTCTCTCTCTCTCTCTCCCTCTCTCCCTCTCTCTCTCTCTCTCCCTCTCTCCCTCTCTCTCTCTCTCTCTCTCTCTCACACACACACACACACACACACACCATCATGCTGTGTGATGAGGAGCTGCGACAGGAGTCCTTGCTTCTGATTATCTCACCACAGCAGGAGAGGGCTGGAAATACCACCCTGCTGTGCCCAATCACCAGCAGAAAAGACCTCCATCACTCTATGTGGCTGCTGGCTTTATGGTAGGTGTGGGGGCCATTTGTGATCATAGCAGTACTGTCACGATCATATGAATAACAAACAGTTACAAATGTGTAAGTCTAGCTTCCACCTTTATAACTGCTCAGCAGGATGCCAGCCAGCTTCTGTTGGCCTCCAGTACATCCTCATCAAGAACTTTAGTTATGTTGCTGGCAGAAAGATGTGATGATGGCATTCAATGACACAGACAGCTTTTTAAAAGACTCAGGCAAATGAATGGCTGTAAGTCATGCTAGCTCGACTAAACTGCCAATGCTCAGAAGCATGCTGTCTCTGAGGATCAAGTATTAGATACAGACCAGGGGAGGTGGAGCTGTTGTCTTCATATTCCAGTCATGAACTTCTGCACATCACCTGACTTGTCATTGATGGATATTGGCGGAGTGCTAAATCTTGAAGGTCAGGAATTCATCATGAGTTTATGAGAGCCTGAAAAATGCATGCTCCTAAGAAAAATTGATGGATATTCCCACCATATATCAATACTATAATTCAAAACGTTTTCCCATCTGTTTAGTCTATCTGTTATGCTACACAAACCCACGCACTTGATCACAGAGACACAAAAGTTGGTCTATCACCTAAATAGACCAAAAAGAAGACTACAGTAAGGTGTTGTCAACACTCCGTCAACTATTTTGGGTACCAGTTGAGCAAACACTTCAGCTTTTGGCATTTTTTTTAAAAAAATTGATTATATTTTGTTCTATTAACCAGATCTACAAGAGATAATGGCCAGTATTCTGTTAAGAACTTATATTTTTGTAAACTGACTTATGATTGCATAAAGTTGGATTGTGCCACTATACAACATTTGTGTCCTCAGGAGGGGAATGGAGATAGAGCTGTGTCACTGAGACCACTATACAGGCAGATCCAGCAGCATGGCTATTGCATAAAGTGTCCTGATATGCAATATGTCCCAAGGCACAGTGTGCCCTGTCATGCAGTGGGAATCCCTAGTGCAACAGGGCATCTTGTGCAGAGGCCTATTGTGCATTTTTTCAATTCGCTAGCCTACTCGTGTGTTGTGTCAGCGATGTACTTTTGCCATTGAACAGTTATGCATTGTAACCTCTGATGCAGGATCTCAGTAGCCATTTACACTTAGCCTGATGTCCCAAACATTTTTGTACTAGTTCAGGGGCCATCAGCAAACTGTGGCTTTTCTCATAAAACTGCTGGCTTGGGTAGATTTTACACGGAACTCGGCAGAAGCACTGTAGGTGCCACTAGTCCAACTTTTGTTTCATTCGGCACATAAGCAAGATCATTACCATCACTCCAGGAACTGCCAAGTAGATTTTGTAGCATTTCATAATGCCAGTATGTCTTACAGTTAGAGTACTGAGGTCCAGATTCAAGTTGCCAGGAAGTCATGGAGTCACTGACTGTCTTTGGACCACATATGTTCCCTCAGTTTGACCTTCCTCATAGATTTGTTATGAGGATATAATGGAGAAGAAAGCCATGAACTTTCCCTGGAGCTCACTGGAGAAAAGACAGAATAGATCCTATATTTTGTTGTCATAGTGTAAATCTATACTCACACAGTTAAGTGGTGGTTGTGCTACACCTCCCTTTTCCTAAATGCCAACATTGTACAACCAGTTGCACGTCTCTGAATGTTTTTGTGCAATAGAGAAAACACAATTGATGTTTCCAGCTGGCTGGCTGGCTGGATAGACAGACAGATAGATATTATGCATATATTGAGAGGTCCATGTCTATGTAAGATAGATAATAATATAATCGTAATCATCTTTATTTCTTACCCACCTCTCCCTATGAATCAAGGCAGAAAACAACAACAAATAACATGACATAACACATAATGTCAATTAAAAGAACATATAAAACCAATATATCTTAAAATCAATTAATAATTACTTTAAAATTCATAATTTAAAAATGGTCAGGGTAGGCCTGCCGGAAGAGACTGGTCTTTTAAATGCAGACATTGTTTCCCGGGGATTAATCTCTTCTGGTAGTTCATTTCACAGTTTGGGGCTAGCAAAAGAAAATGTCTTCTGCATACCAGTCAGCTTACTTTTGGCTAGATGACCCCCAGAGGGCCTGAGTGTACATAGCAGATTATACATAAGAAGGTGATACTATAGGTAACCTGCACCCAAACCACACAGATCATTAAATTAATAACCAACACTTTGTACTTTGCTTGGAAAGTGATTGGCAGCCAGCAGAGTGACTTTAATACTGGTAATCTAGATAGGTAAATAGGGGGATCAAGGAACTTCAGAGATGATATGTGGTTCAAGCATGTGTTGATGGGTGGGTTGAGATCTCTATATTTCTGCAGCTCCAGAGACTGGGACACAAAGCAATGGATTCAAATTACAAGAAAAGAGATTCTGCCCAAACGTTATGAAAAACTTCCAAGTTCACACTTTTTTAAAAAAGTGTCCATCATAAATCATAGCAAAAACAATCGAACTAGACTCTAACAAGACAATAAGTTTGTGGTGCCTGACAACCATCCTATATTGTCAACCGTAAGGTATGTTCTATTGAATTCTGGAGTGCTTACTTCTGACTGCAGATTCCACTTATAAAACGCACAGAGCTTCAGCAAAAGATCTTCCACCATCTAAAATGCAACCTTTGGCTTTTAATTAAAAATGCAAGCTACACTGCAAAGATGTGTTACCGTGTTTTGAAAAGCTTGGGATTAAAGAATCATTAGTTGATTAATCTCCTGTCTTTTACCTTTAGATTTCTTCTTTAATTGAATTTTCCAATTTGCATATTATCAAAACAGCTGCCTTTTCAAAGTCACTGAAAAAAGTATAAGGTCTCAATCCAGTGGTTAATCCCAACTAAATAGATCTATTGAATCAACTGAACTTCCTGTTGTGCACCTTCAAATAGATTCTGACTTATGATGACCCTAAAGTGAACCTATCATGGAGTTTTCTCAGCAAGATTTATTCAGAAGAGGTTTAACCATTGCCTTCCTCTGAGGCTGACAGAGTGTGACTTGAACAAGTTCACCCAGTGGGTTTCCATGGCTGAGCTGGGATTTGAACCCTGGTCTCTAGAGCCCATGTCCAAGACCCAAACTACTACCTCACGCTGGCTCTCTAAAAGGTAAGGCTCCAACGAGTCTTAGCTTTCAAAGAGCTTAGCTTTTACAGCATTTTTAGAGAGCAAATGGAACTTACATACATATTAATAAGTTCTCATTGTTTCAGTGAGACTACTTTAGTTCAGAACAGCATCAGATTTAGGCTCAAATGCCTAACAATACAGCTAAAACCAGAATCTGTTTATAGTTGTTATAAGGGATTTGGAAAACCTTAAAAATCCCTATTATGGTATGATGGAGTTCTGCAGGTGTGGCTATCAGGAGTGCCAGAGCAGCCTAGAAACAGGTTGCCAGACAACCAGAATAAGTTCCTCAAGAAAGAAACCCAGCCCAGTTGTGTGTCGGAGAGCTAATGGCTAAAAGGAGAAGATATATAAAGGCAAACACAGATTCTCATTCGCAGTCCTTCAGTGAGAAGTTCTTGCCAGAGAGAGCTCTGGAATAAAGTTCCTCAGTCAGCCAGGGAGGTTCACTGTGTGGGAAGGGCTTAATTCTCAGGGGAAGCCTAAAAAGAGGCAGAAGAGTAATTAAACCATTATAGAATCTGATCAGAAAGTGTGGCCTACATTGAGGGTTGATCCTTTGGTGAGAGTGTAGACAAAAGGCTGTTTATGATACTTCTGTTTATATGAGAGTTTAAAGTTATAAGGAAACTGTCTAAAAGTACTCTGAAGAACTGTATTAGTTTTGACCTATATATGAACTCCAATACTTTGTATGTTATCTTAATAAATATTACAGTTTATTTTTATGAATACTGACTCAGCTGAGTTGTATACAGTATTTAAAGACACATAAAAACACACTACCATAGAACCATTAAGGTGTTCTTACTAAACCTTGAAAACCCTCACCTTTTTTATGCAAAGGTGGTTTTATAAGTGGGAAGACAGAGCTGTGTGGAAAATACAGGGCACATTATCAAACTGAGGAATTGCCATACCTATCAGGGAGAGAAAGAATTAAGCCCTGTCACATGTGGTAATAGACAAGGACCAAAACAGCCAAAACCAGTCAGCAAGCAGGCCCCTTACAGTTAAAATTTCTCCTAGGCTACACTACAACAATCAAGGCACCACTAAAAGGAGTGGATCTTCCTCTCTAACTTCCTTGGCAAAGCTCCAATCCCATCTGATTACATTCCTGGCCATTCTCAGACACCACAGATGATTCCATGAAGGTTCTTCCTCCAGATTAGAGCTCTTACCACAGGGGATACCTGGTGTATGTGTTGACATGCAAGGGTAGGGTGGGGAAGAAGCTAGATCCACTGGACTGAAGACCACACAGCCCTTTATCAGGTTCCCAAAATGGGAGGAAAGTTTCTCTTCAGATCATGCCTCATTCAGCCCCAATCACAGTCAGAGGGGGCTTTAAGATTATGAGATGAGGGGAAAAAAAAGAAAACATCTCTGCCAATATGTCCTTCTGGCCTGAAACAAAAGTCTGATAGAGCTTTGGGTGAAATGGGACCTCTGGTGATTTCGATTGGTCCCTTAATCAGTTTAAAAAGTGTGCCAGATGATTAATCATAGAATCTTACAGTTGGCAGAAACCACAAGGGATATCCAGTCCAACCTCCTGCGATGCAACAATACACAATCAAAATTCTCCCAACAGATAGCCATCCAGCCTCTATTTAAAAATCTCCAAAGAAGGAGACTCCACCACACTCCCAGGCAGAATACTTCACTGCCAAGCAGTTCTTACCATCAGGTAGTTCTCCCTAAGTTTAGGTACAAGCTTTCTTCTGTAGTCTGAACCCACTGCTCTATGTTCTAGTCTCCGGAGTGGCCTAGTTTCTGTCTGTTAGAGCAGGAAATCCTTGTTTTAATTTTTCCTGGAGACAATTTTTATAAAAAGCAGAACCAAGTTAAAATAGGATCTCAGGAATGTGGCTAAGGGCATTGGTTCCCTAAAAGAGAATTCTTCCTACTCCTACCATGAAATTTTTCTTCTGTTCTTGTATTTCCAGTTTTGAAGAGAAGAGATATGAAATATTGCTTACATCCAGAATTCTTCTACTTGCTTTGGTAATTTTACCTGGGCCTTTTCTTTGGATGCCTAAACTGTATTTCTAAATGCTTGAGTGCAATTTTAAGTTATTACAATACTAGAAATTTGGAGACTTGAAGGAAAAATTCTTGGGGGGGGGCAGAATTCTTACTGAGGGGAAATACTCTCATGTTGCCCTCCATAGCTACACCACTGAAGCTGATTATTTCTCCAATCCTGATCTTTCTTGCTTTTACTAATAATTTCTGTGGAGTGTGGGAAGCCATAACTATGGCCTTTTCCGCATCGGGGTATTAAAACAGTGCAGAGCGACCTCCCATGGAGGTCTTCTGCACCGTAGAGTGGACTGGGGCAGACTACTTTTTGTAGAGTGGACCTCAGTCCACTCCGGAGCGACCAGAACTGGTCGCACGGCGTGTTTTTTAAAAACCTCTTTTTAGAGGTTTTTAAAAAGCACGGAGCGCGCAACCCCGTGCCACTCCGTCACCCGGCTCCTGAGCAGATTTGTAGGACCACGCAAGTGCGTGCCTGTAGATCTGCTGGGGGAGGGCTTCCGGCTGGTGAGCTTCTCCGGTTGGTGGAGAGCCTCCACCAACTGGAAGCCGCCATTTAGGACGCTGGAGGAGTGCGGAGTGATGAGCTTGCACTCCTCCTCGTCGCGATGGACCTGCCCGGACGAAGTTTAAATCCAGTGAGTAGCGTGTTCCATCATTTCCCCCCCTATGTCTGGAATGGGCCTATGTTTGTCAGTAAAAATCCACCTCTCATGTACTCAGGCTTTTCTTCATCTTTTGCTTAGATTGTGCAACGCAGTGATGGTCAGAAAATGGACATGATCCTTCCATCCCTCATGGCCATTTAAGAACCGGTGGCCTTCAAACACATCTCAGCTCATTTGTCTTAATGCTTCTATGCTTTGTTGTGATGCTCTTAGCTTGCTGGCTAACAGACTGGAGTATCTTGTTCATATGCCTTTCATGATGTCCAGATTGCTTAAAGGTTTGGGGGGGGAGGGAGAGACACACACACAAATTCTTTGGTAGCATCTGGAATCCTCACCAATATACCTTCTGGATGTTGACTCTGCTGCCCCTCTGTTCCACCCCATCCTGTGCCTGAATATTTCAGTTTTCAAATAATTTGGGGCAGATCACTCCAAATGTAAGTAAAGATCAAAATCACTAATATAAAGACTAGGAAAACAAAAACTTACATATTAGGTTTATCTTCCACAACAACAGGCCAAATTATAGCACAATTAGGACCAGTTCAGTTTAAAAGCATAAGATTTTTCCTTTATAAATTTATGGCTGGAATCCTACATCAACTACATATGAAAAGGGATCATGTAACGCTTTTGAGACTAACTGAAAGAAGTTGGTAGCATAAGCTTTCATAGACCTAAGTCTATGGCCCTTTCCACGGGATGATGCTCTAGTGTGTCATCCCGTCACAATCTCAGCAGCGCCTCTGCTGGGATGGGAGCATGTCCCCAGCACTCCTCTCTACATGCAACTAGCTGCCTGCAGAAGGAAGTGTGAGAGATACACCCTTTCCTTCTGCACAGCAGTCAGCCTTCCTCCCATGCTGCAGTTGGGAAGGAAGAGCATCATTGTGGTTCCAGTCCTTCTGCACAGGCAGCTGTGATGGGAGGCTCAAGCAATCAGGGGCCATTGACAGAGTTTTTCTGTCAATGATACACCCCGTGGTCACACTGGCTGCCAAATCAAGAAAGGCAGGACTGTGACGACGTCATGCAAAAGTATCATCACCATCCCACTCTTCTCGCATCCCCATGCCGGGAGAATGCCGTCCTGCAGAAAGGGCCCGTGCTACCAACTTCTTTCTCTCAAAGGTGCTGCAAGATCCTTTTGCATACCGATCCAGACTAACAAAGCTATTATTTTGAATCAGCTACATATAGTTAGGTGTACTTAACTAAATAACTTCTCCTGGCCTGACTCTCCCAAACCTGATGGAAACATCATTCACCCATGCTCCAATTGCTGGTACAATGGGCCTTCTTCTCCGCATGCAGCAGATGCCTGATAAAGTATGTTGGGGAGGTTACAATAGTGTCATAATCAGGACAAAGTAGCAATCATGAATACAAAAGAAATTACCTAGATTTACTCATCCATTATTATCTCGTATTCACAATCGCTACTTAGTCACGATTGTGACACTATTGCCTCTAACTCCCCTCTAAACTGACTATACCAGGCATCAACTGCATAAGGAGAAAGAGGTCCATTCTGCTGGTGACTGCAGCATGGAGAAATGATGCTTCTGTTAGGATTGATGGGTGGCAATAGAGCCAGGAGAGGTTAGCTAGTTGCATATGCTTAAATAGCTAAGTAGCTAGTACAGGATCCCAGCCATTAACCCCAAATCAGATCTCAAGTTATAAGGCCTCCTACAGCAGGAGAGGAACTGATATTTCAAATTGACACATCTTTGATCTGTATTTCCACCACAAATGTGTTAACATATCAATAAAAGCAAAATTTGTACCCATATGGGGCCTTGAGGTGCTTTGGAAAAAAGGACCATGCAATATGTGATGTATTATGGAAGGCTATAAATCCACAATGAAAACAACTTCCTCTAAAAGCAAAAAAACAAAACAAAACAAAAAACAGTCAAAGCAATTCGTAGATGTCCTGTGATCCCAGCTGCATTTTCAAAAACTCCTTGAGATTCTGCTGGGAAAATTTGGAAGGATTATGCACAAATATTCATGAGTAAAACTACTTTTTATACATTTTGCCAATGAGATCAAGTTTGATTTCTCTCTCTGCTAGAGTTTTTTTTTGGGGGGGGTGGGGTTGGGGAGAGGGCTGGTTACTGCTTCAGCTTTCACCTAGCACTTTTAAGGTACTCTGCTAGAGAGATCCACCAAATGTATCACTTTTCCCAATGGGAAAACCATATTTCCCAAATATGGTTGCAAACACATATTTGGTTGTGCATGCAGCTAAGCAACACTGGCATTCAATGCAAGAGTTCCAAAGTAGGATCATGGCCTTTGTCATGCTTTCCTTGCCCCTTTTGTGCAGCCCTGGAAAAAGTGCATAGTGCAGCAATGAAAATCCAGTCCAAGTTAGGAGAACAAGAGTTTCTAACTCTGAGGGCATCAGGTAATACGAGAAGCCAACAGGATGTTATATGTTTCCTGTAAAATGCCTGACCCTTGCCCTGGCTTGCCAGTCTTATACATTCTATTACTTAACAGAGTTAAATTAACAGAGTTGCTTTTGGACCCATCCCTGTTACCACCTGCCTGCTTCCTTCTAGACACCAATGCCAGGAATAAGTTAAACTCACTTTCTATAGCTGGGCCGCTGGCCAATTTACATGCATACACGATACATCAAGCACAAAGGGAATGCATAAATCACACTTCTATGAGTAATAGCAGCCCACATTGTCCTGCTTGTTTGGCAATGTAATGAACCTCCATTGTAACACAATCCCATTCCCTGCTTCATTTGACTCTTCTTCCTTCAAAGCCAAGCCTGCAAACAAGAAAAGGTGATTGTGTTCACAGTGGGGATTATCAGCTGTCTCCTTCCAAGCCATTAAGCATGGCACACAACAAAGAGCGTGTTGCACTGTTATGATATTGAATTTGGGTAATCTATCAAAGAAGTCAAACATAAAACAGGGAAGTCTGGGAAATCATCTAGAACTGAATTACCAACTAAGCCCAGAGGGAAACAAGTTGAACTACAGGAAATTTGGTATACTCACAGCAGTATAGTTTCTGATTCCAGTTGTGATTCTGATGCCAGTTCCAGCGCAAGACTCTCAGAAAAATTTCAAGCAAGAGTGGACAGTATTTGGCCTGTGGAGCTACACACCACCTCTCTTGCGGACTTGATGCTCATCATGAAATGTCGATGATGCGGTGTCAAGGGAAAATCACATATAGTACATAAAATCCTACATCACAGTTACGTACTGTCAATCTACACTCACGTAGTGACATGGTGGTTGTATGACTTCATCCATTAGGTAAAATAGCAAAAGGCCTGGAAGCCAAGCCCTATGAGGAGCGGTTTAGGGAGCTGAGTATGTTTAGCCTGGAGAAGAAAAGGTTAAGAGATGACATGATAGCCATATTTAAATATTTGAAGGGACGTTGTATGGTAGATGGAGCAAGCTTGTTTTCTGCTGCTTCAGAGACTGGGACATGGAGCAGTGGCTTCATACTACAGGAAAATAGATTCCACATAAAAATTAGGAAGGACTTCTTGACAGTAAGAGTAGTTTAACAGTGGAATAGGCTGCCTTGGAGTTTGATGGAATCTCCTTCTATGGAGGTTTAAACACAGACTGGATTGCCATGTGTTGAGAGTGCTTTGATTGTGTGTTCCTGTGTGGCAGAATGGGGTTGGACGGGATGGTCTTTATGGTCTCTTCTAACTCTATGAGTCTATGATTCTAAATGTCCCCCAAGCCCCTTATGGAGGCATTTTTTAAAAATTTGTTTGTAAATTTGAATTTTGATTTATTTTTTATTTTTTTGGTAAATAGATTATTTGACCTTTGGAGGACCCAGAGGACCTTCCGAATTGGTGGAAATGCCCCCCACACACACCCAAGACCATTTTGGAGCAAATTTTTTTTAAAAAAAATGACCACTAGTGTCCCTTGGGCGCACCTCGCTGTTGAAAGACCTGTTTTAAGTGGTCTTTCAATAGCACAGCGAGCGACCACTTCTGGTCATTCTGGAGCAGGCTGAAGTCCGGGACTACAGAAAGTAGTCTGGACCCAGTCCGCCCCCAAGTGCAAATGTCCTCGCTGGAGGACGCTCTGCCCCGTTGCAAATTCAAAGTGCAGAAAAGGCCCTTGTTGGAGCGAGTTGTTCATTTGGACCTCTCTTAGGTGCTGCAACATCTGGGCTACTGCTTTTGCTGAATGCCAACATTGCGTATCTGCAACTCTGTTGCACCAGGTACCTCCTTCTTATGCTGCTGTGAAATGGGGAATGTGCAATGACTCTTGATGTGATCTCAGTGAATCATATGGTGCTTTGAAGGCACTGAAAGTCGTGCATCCTTGAAGAATATGCTACAGCCTAGCTGGCATCCTGTTGGTTGGTCCCAACTAGAGTAGATCCATTGAATCTGTTGCTAAATAGTGAGTCAACGTATCAGCAAATCCAATTGATTCAAGGGCCTTACTCTAGTTGGGACTAACAACAGAATTTAGATGCGTGTGAACTGGTTCCGCTGTGAAACTTCATTTATAAAACCTTGACCTGAAATACATCCCTTCCTCAGTGTCCTCCCTCAGTTAGAAATATATGTAACAAGAGGTATACTTCCTCTGTACTTTGTTTTAAATGAAGAAAGAATGCAGATTGCCCACCCCAGCCACAATGCTGCTCTATTAAAACTTAAGTGTTCAGCCTGAAGCAGCTTAATGCTAGCCAACTCTCCTTGCAAACCTTCTTCTGCCCAATTTTACATGCAGAAATATTCTTGCAAAGAGGGCCCACTGGAAGAGACATCAGCTTGAAGCCTTTGTTGCGCAGCGTGCTCAAATGTGAAATTTCTCAACAGGATACATTGGCTTCTCCACTGCATCAGTCAGTGAACAGAGGGAGCAATTTGATATTTCCAAATTACAATATGCGCTATTCAAACAAAATATAGGATCACAGCCAGGATTGCCAGATCTCAAAGCCTAGTCCTCAGTCTCCAGTTTTCTAATTCCCAACTAAATAGATCCACTGAATCAATGAAAGTTTGTTGTCGTGTGGCTTCAAGTCATTTCCGACTTTGACAACCTTAAGGCAAAACTATCACGGGGATTTCTTGGCAAGATCTGTTCAAACTCAGTTTGCCTTTGCCTTCCTCTAAGGCTGAAAGAGTGTGATTTGCCCGATGTCATTCAGTGGGATTCTGTGGCAAAGCAGGGATTCGAACCCTGGTCTTTAGAAATAGTCCAACACTCAAAAAACTACACCACAGTAGCTCATGGGTAACAATGAATCTCCCTAATTGCCTAATAATTCTTTCATTTCATCTTTGTCTGGGAAAAGCTCCTTTAGCTAAGGTTTCTGTCTTAATTTTCAAACAGCAAAATATGTCCTCTCCCTCCCTCTGCGTGTGTTTCTGTGTGTTTGAATGACAAGCTGTGAGCAACTGTAGTTGGCACTTAAAATCATAGAATTACAGAATTAGAAGAGACCACAAGGGCCATCCAGTCCATCCAGGAATACACAGTCAAACCACTCCTGACAGATGGCCCTCCAGCCTCTGTTTAAAAACCTCCAAAGAAGCTTGGAATGACATCAAGTTGGATTTTCAGCAATACTTAAAACTGATACCATCTTTACTAGTTAAAATATCAGTTATTAAAAGGAATGTACTATCAAAAAAAGGTTTTTTTAATTCCAGACAATCCCCGTAATAGTGAATAACAGATCTTTTAAACAATGAGAAAAAGATATCTCTAGGTTCCTGTGGCTAGGGGGGGTGGAAAGAGTGAGGACTGTTGAGAGTTAGAGTCTCCCAGAGTGTTAGCCCTCTGGGAAAATTTTATGAAAGCTAAAGCTGTTAGGAATTAGCTTTCTTTTAGCAGAGTTGCAGAAAAAGCATGTCTCAGTCTCTGTGTGGCTTCCATGAACTGGATGCTGACTTGAAATCAAAACAAGGCAGGCAGTTTCAGGTTCCAAACTTAAAAGATTTACTAATAAACTTTACAATTACATATGCATTGGAGAAATTAAATCCTAACTAACTAACAAAAGGATTACATCCAAAAGCGTCATGCCCAAAATATAGCAGAGATTGCTCCCACAGCTTTGGAAGTGTGCCCGGCAGCAGAGAATACCTTAGCAGCAATGCACTATAGCCAGGAAAAAGTCACCCACGCCAATTCTTTTCTTCCATCAAGGAGGCAATTTATTCTTCAGTTACAATGTGTACATATTTACAAGAATCTCCAGAAAGTATTCTAGCATCTCCCTGCTTGCTCTTTCTCACAGAGCCTCCGGCAGACACATCAGGCACCACGTACAACTTATTGGCTAGTTCTCAGCTACATCTATACTCACACTAGCTGATGCAATCCTGACAGCCTTTGCATTCTCCTCACACCTGATGCAACCTCTCCCCTGATTGCTCATCAGCATGACTCAGCTAAAGTCACATGGCTCTCCACAGGTGCACTTAACGACCCACATCACAAAATATTTTCTACAGGTTTGGTCCAACCTTTACTGACAGAAAGTAGCTTCATTCTTAACTTACCAACTTCTTGGTGGAGAGAGTAGAATAGCAGAAAGAATGTGCTAGAAGCAAGATGGCAAAGGGGTGGGGGCGTGGTCTTCTATGTAAAGCCAATGTCTGAATCCAGGGTTTATCTTGGGTCACATGGTCTGGATAGCTTAGCCAATCATTTTAAGTAATGCAGAGCAACAGTTGAGACTTTAGGTGAGAGGCCAGAGTGCTTTTACATGCAAAGAAAAATTAACTCTGTGCTAGCTAAGACCCATCTGTCCTAGAGCAAGAGGGCAGGGGGAGAGAGAATGTCAGAATTTTCCAATAGCGATGAAGTTTCTTCAGGATGCTCAACAAAGAGATAGACTAGGGCTTCCAAATTTTTATGCATTTTGTCTGGTTTGGTTAAAAGATTGGTATAAACTGAAAAGACAAGGACTATTGATATTAGAAGGCTCTGATTTAAGATTTGGATGGCATGTTTTGTTGCGGTATGATATAATTAAGGCAAATATAAACTTTAATAACCACTTTATAAGGTATGCAGTGTGGAATAAGAATAAACAATTGTGTCCTAAAATGCCTTTGTGGATCTCTCCACATGAAGTCCTTTTTTCCAAAAATAATAACAGATAAAGATAGATGTATAATATATGGTGATTTAACCAAGGTGGAAGAAGATCAGTTACCACTGAAATCAAGTGAGGAGCTGAATACAAGAGGGATGGATATAAGATGGTTTTCATATAGTCAGATATCTGAAAGATTTAAAATGGATAAAAATTGGTTTTGGTATTGAAAAAACAGATTTGAGAATCAATTGTGAAAGGATGACAATCATTTGATTGATAAAATGTAGAACATGTTGAATTTTGAAATGGAGGAAAAGCAAGTAAAGGAATGTATGAGTAAAATGAGTTCAATATGTTGGTCATCTGATTCAGATGGATCAGTGGGAAAAGATGTGGACAAAAGACTTGAAATTTACTTTGAGTTATGATTTGAAAGAAAAATTTTATAAGATGATATTAGGTGGTATCTTACCCCTGAAAAACTTTCTAAAATATATATATAAAGGCTGTCCAACTAACTGTTGGAAATGTAATCAATCAGAAGGGACATTTTATCAATATGTGTTGGACTTGTGACTAAGCAAAGAAATTTTGGGTGATGATACATTGTGTGATGCAGAATAACTTGAAGATTAAAATTCAGCTATTACCATAATTATTCTTGTTGAGATTCCTAAATAACCAGATTGAAAAGAACTGTGTAAAAGTCATACAATATATGATTGTGGCAGAGAGAATACTGTATGCTCTGCAGTGGAAAGATCCCACGACCCCATCTCAAGAAGATTGGATGATGAAACTACTGGATATGGTGGAGGTGGACAAATTCACAGCATTGTTAAGAGATGGCTCTCTTACTGATTCCAAAATAAATAAATATAAAAAATTGAGAAAACATTATATTGTTTTTAAAGTCAACTGGAGGAATACATGCAACAATAAGGTTTGATTAATTGGTAAGGTTAGATTTATTATGGCAGAAGAATACATTTTGAAGAGTTTAAGAAAGTTTATATTAGCAATGGAGTATTTGAGTTATATTGGATAACGATTTTTTTAAAGATACAAGTAGATAAAGAAACAAGAAGTATAACTAAGGATTACGAACTACTGTTCTCAGTGAAGTTGGAAGTCAAATGTGTATTTCTATTCCCCTTTCATGTTTGAAGTAGTCTTAGAGTAGTTGTAGTCTGTTAGTTTAGAAATTTGTGTAGTAGTTTAGTTTGTCTTTAATGGGAAATTTTGTTTTGTCTTATGTATGTCTTTACATCCTATTGCTATATCCCTGAAATGTAGTTTTATACTTCTTTAAAAAATGTGTTAATAAAAAAAATAAAAAATTCCAAAGAAGAAGAGTGCATCATGAGGCAGCATATTCCACTGGTGACCTACTCTTACCGTCAGGAAATTCTTCCTGATGATTAGGTTGAATCTCTTTTCTGGTAGTTTGAATCCATTGCTCTGTGTTCTAGTTTCTGGAGCAGCAGAAAACAAGCTTGCTCCATTTTCAACATGATATCCCTTCAAATATTTAACTATGGCTATCATGTTACCTTTTAACATTCTCCTTTCCAGACTAAATACCCAGCTCCCTAAGCCACTCCTTGTAGGGCATGGTTTCCAGACCTTTTACCCTTTTGTTCACCCTCCTCTGGACATTTTCCAGCTCGTCACTATCCTTCCTGGGTTATGATGCCCAGAACTGGACGCAGTACTCCAGATGTGGTCCGATCAAATCAGAATGGAGTGGTACTATTACTTCCCATGACCTAGACACTATACTCCTATTGACGTAGCGTAGAATCACACTTGCTTTTTTAATTAAATATTTGATGCTTAACTTTCAATGGCATCACTGGGGGCTATCCCTAGGTCTCAGGTCTTGGTCCAGAAAGCTCAGGGGCTGAGACAATCCTGAAATGGTAACCCTAATCTTGGACATTATTTTATTGATGAGGTCTAGCTTCTTTCCTATTAATGCTGCTGGGTCTGGACCTGGGAGGAAGCAACTCAAAGGACTGGAAAGACCCATTTCAAAAACTGTTTTCTAGACTGACAGAAAGTTTGTCCTGCAGCTCAGTTATAATTGTGATGTGGATCCTTCCTGACAAAAAGGAGAAGAAGGAACCTGCTCACCCTTGAGCCATAATCATGTGTAAGTCATAAGGTATTTGTAGTTTCACCTGCACAGCTTTAGGTGACCTAAAGATGACCATGTTGCATAACGACAGACTGGGAGCATACACCTTAACTTGCATCATCCTTGCATGCTAAACGAGCATGCACATGTACCATTTCCTTCGGTTCTGTGTGGTCAATTATAAACACACAATCACAATAGTTTGTGCAGACTGTCCATTTAAATCTTGTCTTAAATTTAACGCAACACTATACTGAAACCAGCACGTAAACGATCTCCCTAAGTTCCCAACAAAGCATGAGTGCAGGACTCGCTTGCAGAAATCTTGCTGCTCAGCAGTTATCATAGATAACCTCAAAATCCTAAATGGAAGCACAAGATAGATACAAGCAAATAATACAGTGTGCAGTGTGGACAGTTTACTGTTTCCTCCTGAATCCATACATTAAGATTGTATTATTTATTTCAGGATGACAATGGCCCAGTTCTTATCTCTGGTGAATGCAATTCTCTCTCCCTTTCAGCCCATTCTCCTGGGCTGAACCCTTCCTTAGGGTTTTCCTACTCGTTGGGCCAAACCAAAATTAATAAGGGTTACTTGTGTGCAGACACACATTCTCCTTTTCGTAAGGTGACAAAATTGTTTTTGTCCAATCTGTACATAAGTTATCATCAGATCTTTGGAAAATGTGATCATCTGCCCTTATGGAGAAACATACTGGCAAAACCAGACAGCCTAAAATGAACACTATGAAGACCTTTTTTAAAACTGTTTGCTTCCCATTTATTGATTATGCTAACCATAGCAAGGATCCATTAATGTGTCTCCAATGTCATACTGGCCTTTGGAATGATGTTCTAGTGGTATTTATAATTTTTTTTCTTTCAAGATAATATGCATTTTAACTACTGTTTTAATTAACATTCTGTTTTTAATTGTTGTATGGCAATCTACTGTTGTCCCCTGCCTTGATCCATGAGGAGAGGCAGGTAAGAAATAATTAATTAATTAATTAATTAATTGCCATATTGAATTTTAGGTAACAGCTTACTTTGTAAAATGCTGCTTCCACATCTTGTACTCTGAATGTCCAGCCAGCAGTTGTCCTTTTTGTGTTTGATGTTGTTGTTTTGTGTTTTTTCCTATAATAAAACCCGTAAACACACAAATGTGTTGAGTGTTGTAAAGCATTACAAGGTTAAACTGTAGCATAGAGGGTTTTTTCCCCACAAAGGAAGCTTACAAAGGAACCTAACAATAAAGCTGGTGAACTCTGAACCTGAACTCTGTATGTTCTCTGTTATACGATATACACATACATGCACTTGCTTCTGACTTACTATTCATGCTTGCTCGCTCTCTGTAATATGTATCCTGCTTTGCTCAAGTAAAATAGCCGATTAGTATGGGCATGATGTGTCTGAGTGTGTTTTTTCCCTGCCTGGGACAATCAGGGTAAGCATAGCGCAATAGTGTAGCTTGGTACTCTGGACGTGCTCAGGAGGGTCTTCCTGTGCTACACTCAACAAAATGATGTTACAGAACTATAATCATGCCCTTCCACCATCTTGTTATTCTGGCAATGAAAATTTGTAATCCACCTTAACCTACTGCTGAAAGGAAAACAATGATGGTACCATCCTAACTTCCCTAGGGAGGGAGTTCAATAGCGTGGGAGCAGCCACAGAGGCGGCCTTTTCCCACGGTCCCACCAACAGTCCTGCATGAAGAGATTTACATTAGGCATTTCTGGTGTTGTATCTTAACCATTGTTTTGTCTACCCTTGATTTCCCTGAAAGACTCCTCATATCTCACATGTGTGCAAATTCCCAAGGAGAGGTTATTTTATCTCACAGTAAGCCGTGGGAGGTTTGGAAAGGCTGCTTTCCTTAAGACTGTTGACTCTAAGGGCCTCATTACACCACCTTGTTAAAGTGCTATCATTCCACTTTAGCTGCCATGGCAATATTGCATGGAATCATGGGATTTGCAGTTTAGGGAGAGGCATTTAGAATCCTCAGCCAGACAGTTCCAGTGCCTCATCAAACTACAAACCTCAGAATTCCACAGGGTGCAGCCAGGGCAGTTAAAGTGGAATAATAGCACTATAACAGTGTAGTGTGATAGAGACCTAAAACAACTGTATGGCGATTTGTGCACTACACTGTTATAGAGCCATTATTCTACATTCAACATCCTGTGGAATTCTGGGGTTTGTAGTTTGCTGAGGCCAAAGAGTCTCTGGCTGAGGATTTTAAAGGCCCCTTCCTAAACTGCAAATCTCAGGATTCCATAGGATGTTGGAAGTAGAATAATAGCACTATAACAGTATAGTGCAGAAATGGCCTTTTCCATTCATGCTGCTAGGATCATGTTACTGAATTTGCATGTAATATTCAGCACCACCCTCTATTAACAGATATTTGTTATGAGGGCTACAAAACAGCCCTGTGAGATCCCTTTCTTGTTGTAGGAAAGTTAGATCAGTCACTCTGATAGAACTGGAGATAAATCACTTTCTTTTTCCTGTTTATGTATTGCATCAGATATAGCATTTGCAAAGAGAAACCGTGAAAAGAGAATCTCTCTTCTGATTCCCTGTGCCTGACACACCTGCCTTCTTCTTAAAAACGATTGAAGAGAAGAGCTAAACCAATTACCCGCAGGGAAACACTTAAAAACCCATCTCGCTGCTTTATTACAATCCCAAAAATTAACGGCTGTGGAAAAAGACCTGTTACCTTACTGTAACACTAGATAAATCTTCCTGTTCTTCAGTTTGCTAATTTGGAAGCAGACAGTCATATTTCTTCTTCCTCTTAATGTTTCGGTGAGAAGAACATACCAACAAAAGGGTCCTGCTGGTTCAGATGCCCTATCTGCTCTGACCTTAATTGCAATCCTCACAGTGGTTGCTGAGAACATTATTTTACTTGGCAGCAAACTATTCCTGTGAATGATCCCTGTTCTTAGAGTATTTAGGATTGGCTCAATGAGTAATTAAGAGCTGTTGGCATTACAAAAGACTTGCACCTGCCAGAGATGAAAACTGCCAGAGTTCTTCGGACAGGCCTAATCATCCATCATGACAAGGACTGGGAAAAATGTACTCTGTGGTCTACATGTGATCCATAGACCTCACTTTTTCAGTCTCTAAAGCCCCCTATTATTCCCCCAAAGTCACGCCCCCACCTCACATTTTTTTAAAGGCACCATTTTTCAGGCAGGAAACTGGACAGACATTCCACAAAAAAGTACAAAATCATCGTATCCTAATACCATTTTCCATATGACATCCCTTCAAATATTTAAACATAGCTATTAAGTCACTTCTTAACCATCTCTTCTTCAGGCTAAACATACCCAGCTCCCTAAGCTGCTCCTCATAGGCCATAGTTTCTGGGCCTTCTAACATTTTGATTGCCTCCTATGGACCCACCGGCTTCTCCATATCGTTTTTGAATTGTGGTACCCAGAACTGGACACAGAATTCCAGGTGAGATCTGACCCAAGCGGAATAGAGTGGTACTATTACTTCCTTTGCCCTGGGACATGTTGTTGTGCACTTGCTATTCCGCACGGGGGCCATATAGTGCTGCTGCAGCATGTTCCCGCATGTGGATATTTGGGCTATGCTCAAGAGATGTTGGACTGCCCTCATACATTGTTAAAATGTGAGCACCTGCTATGTAAATTAAATTGATGGTATTTCCCACATCTAGACATCCAGCCCTGATTAGGGTGTTTTCTGCCTATCTCTACCAGGTAAGTTTGCTGTAGGCTCAATGGTGTGAGCATGGACTCACCAGAGAGTGCTTTATTGGGCCACCCTCAAACCTGGAAAGAGTCTTGAGGAAGCTACATGAAGATGGTCCTGGGGAAATCTTCCCCATTGCAGATGGGAAGGAATATAGTTCTGCTAGACTGGGGAGGGAATGGTGCAACCCTCCAGGTGTTGTTTCACTGCAACCCCAGCATTCCTCAACATCTGGAAGAATGTACAATTCCCACCTCTGCACTAGGTGGAAGAGGGTCTTCTTGATCTTTGATGCATTGTTAAATTGTCCTTTAACCTGGCACTATGTGATCACAACAAAATATATAATTGGGAGCATATGGGTTGACTCCCTCTAGCAAATCCAGTGTACTTTGTTTAGCAAAATGTGGGCTATAATCAATCAATCAATCAATCAGGTGCCATAACTAAATTTGGCTAGCACAGGTGCAAATTCAAGTTGAAAAATAACGTGCCACCTCATTTTATTGGCTGCTAATTAAAGGAGGGACATTAACATGCAGAATCCTAATTTACCATATGTCCTGGCAATAACTGAAGGGCAGGAAAAGGGCAAGTGTGCATTAGATCATAGGAATGAGATTCCTTATCCCTAATAAAACACATTGTGTCATCAAGATCCTCTGGTGTATTTACAAGTTTGACTGCCACCATGCCTGCAGCATCTGTTGGGGTTCAGTTATGACGGGGTGGAGTGCAAACAGTCTGTTTCATACCGTTGTTTCAAGCTGTTTTGTCTTGCTCAAATAGTGGAGGCACATTTTGCAAGGTGATGAGGGTGGCACATGGGAGTGGGATGAGAAACTTTTGGGAGCAAAATAGCTGCATATTAAAGAAAGAAATGAAATAGGGGCTGGGCTCCTATTGGTATGCTGTGCATGTATAACTTTCTTTGTGCTCTGGATATTTTGGGCTGATGTGCAATGGATGTATTCAGCTGAAAGTTATGAAAGCAAAGTAACAAGGGTGGTGCCATTGTGCATCATTGCACATTTGGTTGTGCAAGTTGACAAGGGGGTGGTGTAGCGCAACCCAGGTATAAGTCTGTGAAGGTAACATTATGCCTTATCTCCTTGATGCAGGTCTTGGTCATGCTCTCTCTAATCAAAGAACTTTCTAAAGGGAGATATTTTAAAGAAATTTCTCAAGTTAGTTTTGTTATATCTCAAGTATCTGTCACTTCGTCAATGCAAAAGGTGATGCAAATCACAACTGTTCTACACCATCATTGTGTGACAGGGGGCTAATCTATCACCTGATGGTCAGCCTTTTTGTGATGACCCTCTTTCTATTACCCAATGCAAGTCTTAGGACAACAAGAGAAACAATCCGTCACCACAATCATACAAAAGAGTTGAGAAGCCCTGAAAAGTCCTTAGTGAGAAGCATCTATACTCAACATACAATCCTGATTGAATGTTGCAGGGGGAGAGGGGGAACTGAATGGAGAATCCTGCAAAAGGTATGGCTGGTTGGTTGGAAATCTTTGAGTATACAGTGGTCTCTCCACATTTGTGAGGATTCAGGGTGTAAAACCCTTATGAAAGTGGAAAAACTGTGAATAACACCTTCCTGCGATCCCCCTCCCACTCCCCTCCAGAGCTCCCCCTCCTACTCCTTTGCCTTTGGCCCCAGCATTCCCAGGAGGAAGAAAAAAGACAAGGTAATGTGCTTGCCAGTACTGTCCCTTCAGATGGAGAAGAGTGGCGTTCTGGTGTTCTATCTACTTCTGGTAGCCATCTTGAGAAGGAGAGGTAGGAGCAAAGAGAGCACCTGACCAATCAGCAGCAATTACACAGCGGAATGTGCAGTCACATGGCAGAGGGGACACCTCTCCAGCAGTGGGAGGGAGCCTTCCCTCACCCAAAAGGAAAAAACGTCCATTTTAAACACAACTCTCACAAGCCCGGGGTGAGGGACGCAAGGGAATGGGAGGAGGATAATGGGGTGGGGGAGGCAAGCACATGCCTCATGAATAAATCAGATTTGCAAAGTGAAACCTGCAAATGTGGAGGGAGGACTGTATATATTTTGAATACCTTGGAGAGTTGTGATTTCATGGATGGAGCAAAGTCCTCCGCTAATAATGGATTGCAATGACTTCATACCCATATCATGCGCAATACATCATCAAGCAGCCAGACTTCCTGGGACGGGTCTCTTTGTACTTAATCTTGTGTGGTTCTTTGGCACAGATTCTACCTTCAGCACAGAGTCTGCTTGTGTTTTACTGGGACAGAAGGGCCCAAGGCCACCTCTGTGTCATGGTGAAGCCATAGAGAAGGACTTTGTAAAGGCAATCCAGTTATAATTGATATTAACAATTTATGTGCCTGCCTGTTTAAGATGACGTTGTGTTGGCTTCAGCCCAGTCTGAAAAGATCTGCTGTACCAGTGCATGGCACAACTCTTTGATTAGCGCAGTAGTGAATTTTGGATGGCGAGCATGAAAAAAATTCATCTAAATGTCATATTATTACAGTAGTTCTATTGTTATTATTATTTATGGTAGGTCATAATTGCCTTTCTGCAGAGAAACCTGTGAGTTGCACTTTCTGCCACAATGACAACTGGGCCAACATGCAATTAACGTTAATCAAAACAAGCTCTAATAAAAGAATATAGAGCCATAACTAGTAAAACAAGCCATTAAATGAGACACCCTTTGGAAAATAAAACAAGAAACAAAAAAACAGAGCACCATGGTGAAAACATAAAAGAAAGAAGCAGACACATTTCCAGCAGTTCAGCAATCAGGGAGAGCTTTAAAAGATAAGGATTCTTCACTTGATGATAGAATGAGATGGAGCTACTTCTTATATCTTTATATCACTTGAACCATAAGGGCCAGAACCCTGTTGGCACGTTTACGTGCATAAGTACTCCTATGGAAACTGCTGGACACCTTTTGTCTCATTGATAACAGTCACATCCAGTTCAAGGCTGTAGAAGCAGAGCTGCTCATGCAGTGCCCTTGTGCAATGATGTGCATTTGTACCCCTTCCTTATGTTCCATAGGGCCAGCTGTATACAAACATGGCAACCATTACTGCAGAAGTTTAAACCATCTGCAGATTTATATAAACTCTTTCTTAAAACTGTAAAAAAAAAAAAAAGGCAGCAACAATACTGTAAATTTTATTCTGAATCCAGCACGTAGAAGGTCTCCCAAAGTTCCATGTACCCCACAAAGCACCTGAGTGGGACTTGCTTGCTGAAGTCTTGCTGGTCAATAGTTGTTGAAGACAACCTCAAAGCCCTAAATAAAAATATAAATAATGCCAGGCTCATTATAAAGAATCCACCTTTCCATTCCCTCCTAAATCCATGAAATTATACTAACTAATTCAAAGTAACAAGGGGCTAATACTTATCCCTGGCAACCACAGTTCCTCTCCCTTCCATCTCTTCTTCCACATCTTCCTTTCTGGACTGCACAACCAAACAGAGACTCTTCTTTAAGGTTTCCACCACCCACTAGACCAAACCAATTATTCCTGGAGATTACACATGCACATTGTGCATGGATACATGGGTCCATATTGTCCATTGCACGAGTATGTGCATGCAGACTTTGCTATGCATTGGGTTCCAGTGCGTGTCTTCACAATGTTGTCATTCAGCAGAAAGGTTGCATAACAGAATTAATGCAGAAACTCTGTACGCAGAGTTTATGCCACACAACTCTGAGGTAGGATCTCAGCCAGGCATTTATAAATTCCTTCTGCGACATAATGTATGTAGTGTATCTTCTAGTCCAGGGATGGAAAAATAACCTGACAAAAGGGACCAATTTGTCCCTGTGCCCCTTTAGTAAGCCATAGTTACATACCTCAGCCACATATTCCTGCATGGCAGGCTATCAGACTGGACGGCCCTTGTGGTCTCTTCAATTTCATGAATCATGATGCTAGAATTCTGTTTTATGAACTGGAAGTGATATGACATCACTTCCTGTTTCTACTGAAAACCAGCCATTGGCAGGTTGAGGTGGGTATGGGGTTGTGTAGGGCAACATGGGGCAAATTTTCTCAAACCACTATGGTGTTGTTTGTTTGTCCACAACAAATTTTTTCTTAATGGGAAGTTTTATGGAGCTTCAGAGGCTACAGAACAGAGACCTACATGTGCCTCATGGGCTGGCCTAAGCATTGATTTGTAACTGTTCATGATAAGTATCCTCGAAGAATCATCATCATCATCATCATCTAGCTACTACACAGTTCAAATAGTGTCATACTTCTACATACCCTCCATCATTTTCCAGATGAAAACTGGGACACATGTAGCCAAGCAATATCAGATTGTAGTCAAGAGGGGGCAACAGTTGTTGTTGTTGTTAATGTTTCATAAGAGCAGACAAGCTGGGCTGCAGCAGTTTGCTTTTGCCTTGAGTCTACTGGGAAGGGCAAGATTCTACCCACTCCTTTCTTCTCCCTCCTGCTGGGTTAATGCAAGCTACCTTTGCACTTTAAACTCAGTTTTCTGAAACTGAAGCAAGCTGAAGAGAAAAAGGGAAATGGGAAGAAGGTAAAGAAACAACTACACTTAAAAGCAGCAGAAAAAATGGAGGGATAGAGGATTAATCTGAACTCTTCCTGCTAAACGGAGACTGTTGGAACCTATGCTTCTATGGAGTAATAGCAGCCTTTTCCCCACTCATTGTAAGGAAGACCCTGTGATCTATAAGTCCTTTGCTCTGATATTGCCCTGCTCACTAAGGACTCTTTTTTCTACAAAATGATAGCACTGTGATATCATTTTAACTGCCTTGGCTCCATCCTATACAATTCCGGAATCTGTAGCTTTTTGAAGTATTTAGAATTCTGTGCCAGAGATTTCTAATACCTCCCCAAACTACATGTCCTAGAATTTTATAAGATGCAGCCATAGGACTCAAAGTGGAATCAAATACTATATAAAAGTAGTGGGAAAGGACCTTGGATCAGGACTACTAAACTGGTGAGTCCAGTTTTTTGTTTTGCTTGACTAAACATGAAAGTTTCCAGACAGTATTTTTCTGAGGCTCTATTCCTGAAGGAAAAGAGAATGGATTTATGCTAGATGGAGCCTTTTGGTTGCTAATGATTCACTGCCTGAATAAATAATCTTGGTTATATCTCCCAGTTTAAGATTGATGAGTTGCTGCACTGGTATTATAAGATATTTAAGAATTACCATCAGTGACATAAATCATCCAGCTGCTCCCTGGGATGTCACCACATCTAACCAAAACAAAGAAGAAAACTGGGTGGTGTGGGAAATGAGAAAAGAGATTGATGTCATGTCCTGATATTTTGTGACCCTGATACTTTTCATAGTTAGCATCTACCTGGTTTGATCTTCTTAGGTGGAAGGCAAATTGAAATAATACCCAACTGAGTTGTAAAGACAAATTAGACACTGTAAACATTAAAATTGCTCTCCCTCTTCCTTGTGTCCAGAATCAATACATAAATGTCATCTGTTAGCATCTGAAGGTAGGTTGCTCTTTCTAATGAGAAGACTTATGCTCCTAATGTTTGTCAGAGTTTTTATGAAAAGCAACTTTTGGCCTTCCATGCACCTTGCCTGGGTATTTGTACATTTGTGAGAAATGAAATGTCCACAAATTTCTGCATGTTATAATGCATGTTGGAAGCAAAGCAACATCAACATTTGCATAAAGTAACTAGTGAAAGAGGGAAGTCTAGCTAATGTTGGAGACAGCAACCTTTCACTTGCCCTATACTCACTGGTAGTTAGGTTGCATGTCATTCTAGCAATTTGGGTCATGGCTATTTTCTGTTTGTTTGTTCACACCCACTCTCCTCCTACAGCACCTAAGCATCCTTTGTTCTTGGAGGGTCTCTGCTCTCTCTCGCCTGCCTGTATCACGCATGTGGCTTTCAGGAGCTTTCCAGATTAGTAGCTCCAGTTTTTCCTGAAACCATGTAATTGCTGATTTTATTCTGCTTCCTTCAAGAACATGAACATTATATACCTTTATGGAGAAGACTCAGTGTGATAGATGATGATGCTGTGATTGAGGAGCAACTGATTGTGCAGGGGGCTGAGCCAGTGACTGAGCAAGTCAACCTGCAAACATCCCCTGCACTGGAAGGTCAAACAGAGACTGAGTTGCCCCAGCCAGCTCAGGACGGAGAGAGAACCAGGACTGACGCAGTAGAGTTGCAGCCAGCTGTGCCCATCAGCCCCCAATCACGCAGAAGGCTGAAACGGGCTGCTGAGAGGGAGGCTGCTTGGACTAGGCTGAAGAAACAATAATGAACAGCACCTGCTCACAGGGACTATTTAAGTCTGCTGGCGTGGCTGCTCCTTGCTTGCAACAAATTATTAGCAAGCCCTCACAACCTTTGTGTCTCCTGCTCCCTGAAACCCTCCGGATGGATCTCTGCCTCCTGAACCTTTGGACTGGACCTTGATCTGGCTCAGCTTGTGTTTTCCTGGTGTTAGGTATATTTGGACTCCCCAAGTGTTCCTGACCTCTCTCCTCCCTTGCTGGCTGCGGCCTGGCAGGGAGAAATTCCTGACACCCAGGCCGTTTCCTCACCACACTGTTATTCCACTTTAAACTTCCTGTGGAATTCTGGGGTTTGTAGTTTACTGAGGCCAAAGAGCTCTCTGGCTGAGAACTCTAAAGACCCCTCGCTAAACTGCAAACCCCAAGATTCCATAGGATGTTGAAAGTGGAATAATAGCACTATCACAGTGTAGTGTAGAAATGGCCTAGCTTTGATTTATTTCTCTGCTAGATCCTTTTGTGGGGGTAGGTGGGCTGGTCAACTGTTCAAACTTCTGCCTAGCTCATTAATTGCTTTGCTACAGAAAGCCACAAAATTTCTCACATATTCCCAATAGATAATGGCCATTTCTGCACTAGACTGTTATAGCACTATTATTCCACTTGCAACATCCTATGGAATCCTGGGGTTTGCAGTTTCAGGAGGGGCCAGCTGGTCTGCTATTTCAAGTATAACACCTTCATACATCAAATATCCATGTATTTATTGTCATGTGCATTACATAGAATCATAGAGCTGGAAGGGGCCACCGGGGTCATCTCATTCATGCAGCAATACAAAACCACAGAACTCCTGAAAGATGTCCACCCAATCTCTGTTTAAAGAACACCAAATTTGGAGAGTCCAGAATACTCCAAAACAATCTATTCCATTGTCGAACAGCTCTTACAGTAAAGTTCTTCCTACTGTTTAGGTGGAATCATTTCTTGTAATCTGAATCTGAACCACCAGTCACTGTTCAGCAAACAATCAAGTCAAATAGTGTCAGGTTGCTGACTGAACACCACACATGGAGAAAGAGAGATATAGAGTGAGACAGACATTTGAGGCCATTCAAATCACAAGCTCCACAGCTTTAAAAATAAATTGCTATTTTGCACATGGATGATATATTTTTTGAGAGAGGCCTGAGCCCCAGCACCTATTATTTTAAAAATTAAACCTACTAGCCAAACAACATTGGGACTAATCATCTGCTTATGGAGATTAGCTAATAACTGCAGGCCACCTGTTTTCTCCTGGGCTGCAGCCCCAAATTAATTAATTTTTAAATCAATTATAAATTAATCATTAAAGCAAATCCATGCAGAGCAGGAGACTGGGGTCCCAGCGGCCTCCAGCAGGCTCAGGGATTGCACCCTGCCCTTTCTTTCAAAAGCTTCTTTGACCAAAAGTGCCTCTGTTTCTTCCAAGGGCCTGGCTTGGCTAAGCTCCCTTTAATGAGCTCAGGTACACCTGGCTTCTTCAGCTGCTCACTCTGAGAGTGCTTAGTAATTAACTGCCGGAGCAGCATTAGGGTGTCATGAATTAAAGAATGTGATATAACAAAATAAAACAGGTTGTAACAGGAGTGTAAGTAACTTCAGGAAAGTAAGATGAGGTTGCCTTTTATGCCAATGGCCAAACGAAACCTAGAATAATATTCCTCCTCCTCTTCTTCTTCCTCTTCTTCTTCTCCCATTTTTTTCCTCAGAAGGACTCAAAGTGCCTTACAGTACATATAAAAAAGGAAACATAATTTTAAAAAAATCATAACATACAGAAGTTAAAACACAAATTAAACAAGCAAGTAATAATTAAAGCAAAGTTAGAATATATGTTAAGAACAACAAAGAAATCACAATGACTACAACTTAAAAATAACCAGTGCCTTTCATCAGCCAGGGAATGATCACATATTGAATGCCTGCTGAAATAAAACTATCTTTAATTCTCTATGGAAGGAAAGCAGGGATTCTCTGGAAAGGCAGTTCTAGAGCCTGGGAGGAGTCATTAAAAAGGCCCTCTCCTGTGTTCCCACCAGATGCAACTGTGAAGATGGTGGGACTGAGAGAAGGGCCTTCCCGGCAGATCTCAAAGCCTAGGCTGGTTCATAGGGGAGAATGTGGTCCTTCAAATAACCCTATCATAGAATCGTAGAGTCGGAAGAGACCACAAGGGCATTAGGTCTGACTTCCTGCCATTCTTGACAGAGGGCCATCCAGACTCTGTTAAAAAAAAAAAATCTCCAAAGAAGGAGATTTCACCACACTCCAAGGCAGTGGAACTGCTCTTACCACCAGAAAGTTTTTCTTCCTAATGTTTAGATGGAATCTCTTTTCCTGAAGTTTGAATCCATTGCTCTGTGTCCTAGTCTCTGGAGCAGCAGAAAACAGGTTTGCTCCACCCTCAATATGACACCCCTTCAAATATTCAAACATAGCTATCATGTTACCTCTTAACCTTCTCTTCTCCAGGCTAAACAAACCCAGCTCCCTAAGCCAGTCCTCATAGGCTTCATCATTTCCAGGACTTCTACCGTTTTTGTCATTTTCCTCTGGACACATTGCAGCATGTCAATATCCTTCCTGAAGTGTGGTGCCCAGAACTGGACACAGTATTCCAGGTGGGGTCTGACCAAAGCAGAATAGAGTGATACTATCACTTCCCTTGATGTAGATACAATAATCCTATTGATGCAGTCCAGAACCACCTTGGCATTTTTAGCTGCCATCTCACATTGCTGACTCATGTTCAGCTTGTGGTCTGCTAAGACTCCTAGAACTTTTTCACACATGCTGTCACTTAGCCCCAACTAGAGTAGACCCATTGAATGGATTCCTGTCTGCTGAATTGATACCACCAATTCAGTAGGTTTGTTTGAATTAAAGTAATGATAAGATTTGGCCTGTTAATGGTAGATGGGAATTACAACCCCCCAAGGTGATCATGCTGGCTGGGAGATTCCAGGAGTTGTAGACCCCAAAAGTATGTTCTTTAAACACTCATCATAGGCATGAAACCAATTTGGGAACTGAATATAATACAAGGATGGGGAATAGGAGACATCTATGTCACAGATTTTGAGAGGTGCAGCATATGTGCTTGACTGAGGTTGCTCACCCATCCAGGCATCCCTCTCCCAACACCTTTTTAATCATGTCATCATACTTACTCCAAAAGTTCTAAAGAGGACACTTGACTAGTTTTGAGTGTAAGACTGAAAGCATACTGAATTGAAGACAGCAGTTTATTTAACGGTGCAGTGCTGGTCCAGATGCCAGCATGCAAGCTAAGCAATCTACAAGCGAAACAAACATTTATAGGAGCTTTGGAAAACTCTACCTAACAGCAGCATACAATGTACATCAAATTATAGAAGAACAGTGAAGGTATATCAATCAATCATGAAACAGCAGTTGTCAAGCCATAACGTAAAATTAGCAAGCAAGTACCTAGTAAAAACTATTTATATGACCTTTTCCTTATATTTCAGGTTGTTATTGTTATTAGTAGAAAGTGTCTGTTAGTCGATGATAGGCTCAGAACACTGTGAAAATGCTTCATCCACTTTTCCTTGAGATTCCTAAGAGCTGAAAAAGTCCACAGCTTCTCCTTCTGCCCCACTTAATTTAGAATACTTTTCCTTTAGCATGGTGGTATGTTACTTTGGCATTACAGTCAACCTCTGACCTTTTCCATCAGTTTCTAGCAGTTCATGGCTAGTAGCTCCCACGTCAGGGGGACAATGAGTTCACTCTGCTCAGTTTTAAAGGAGCTATCAAAACTGGTGAACCTATTTTAGGGATAGGGTTCAGTATCTTGGGGAACTTTTTAAAAACTCATCCCAGATTCACCATTCCACTGAAATGCCACTGGTCCCTCTAATTCATTCCAGGACAGTGCAGATTCCCCAAAGTGCTCGACTGTTCCAGACAGTTATTGTTGCATGCTTCCTACTTCTCTGAGCAGTTAGAAGTTCCAAAGGTAGCTCTGCCAGGCCTGAGCAATAGGCAAGAGTTCCGGATGAGCCAGCAACTGAAACCAGGAGATCAGAGCTTAGCGGGGAGGGCATGTGAAGTCAATACCAGAGATCATTTTAGAACCCACAAATAAATCAGGCCGCAGGACAAAAAGGAAAGCCAGGAATTGGGACTGGAGGGCAAAAGTGTATCTGCACTTCATACCACTTTAATTATCATCACCCTATGGAATAGTGGGATTTGTAGCTTGGTGGTAAGCCCTTTATAATTCTCTGTTGCAGAGTTCTAATCCACTTCTCTAGAGTACAGTAGAGAATTCTAAGTCTTTCATTAAACTACAAATCCCAAAATTCCCTGGGATGAAGCCATTACACTTAAAGTGGTATCAAACTGCTGTATCTGTGCAGTGGAGATGCACCCTTTGAATTCCCTGCCACAGAGTTTTGGTACACTCCACTTGCATATCACCAAACTACAAATCCCAGGAGTCCATAGGATGGAACCCTGGCAGTGAAAGTGAGATCAAAACTGCTAAAACTGTGTTATGTAGGTACTGTCTAAGTCAGGACTGATGCACATACAGGGCTTTGTTCCAAATGAGGTAGGAGCTCCAAAGCTCAACTAAGGAACCCTGCAACACCCTTATGCTTCCTCTTCTCCAGGAGGATTCGGTGCCCATCCTGGCGTTTCAGAGTCTGCCCACAGTGTTGAACGTACATCACTGTCTCCAGGATGGCACATCTCTAGGACACAGGCAATGTACCTAACTACTATATCACCTAGTGATGAACATTTTGCCATTTCACATCATGAACTCATTGTAATTTACAACCAACTGTCCAACACCCTTATCAAAAAAATTATAGCCCTATTTGCGTGGCATTCTTTGTGTGATTACAGTAGCATGAAGGAGAAAGCAAGGCTTTTTCTAGAACACATAAGGGGAAATGGCCAGTTCTTACACCTTTAAACAATACAGTTAAAAACAAAAGTTGAGATTCTTTATCACTATCTGTGTTCTGTAACTTTACAAATCCACAGCTATGTTGCAGAAAGGCAATTGAATGTTGCTAGTGAGTGGTGAAGGGTCTGGAAGCCATGCTCTATGAGGAGTGCTTTAGAGAGCTGGGTATGTTTGGTCTGCAGAAGAGAAGGCTAAGAGGGGACATGATAGCCATGTTTAAACATTTGAAGGGATGTCATGTCAAGGAGGGAGTGGGCTGCTCCACTGCTCCAGAAACTAGGACAAGGAGCAATGGATTCAAACTACAGGAAACGAGATTCCACCTGAACCTCAGGAAGAACTTCCTGACAGTCAGAGCTGTCTGGCAGTGGAATATGCTGCCTCCATGCAGTGTGGTAGAGTCTCCTTCTTTGGAGGTTTTTAAGCAGAGGCTGGAAGGCCATCTGTTGGGGGTACTTTGATGTGGGTTCCTACATGGTAGGGGGTTGGACTCAATGGCCCCTGTGGTATCTTCCAACTCTATGATTCTATGTACATCTGGGCACCAGCAAGAGTGTTTTGATGTACATAGGATGCTTCCTATGCACATCAAGTGCTCCTGATAAGTGCCAGCCACTTCTGATGTGCATCAGCCACTCCTGAGGCCCCCATCAGACACTTGTCTGAAGGGCCCCCTCATGCATCCTGTGACTTGGGATGAACACTGGGAACTTCTGGTGATATTGGACATGTCTAACATGCAATGAATATTTCTGATGAGCACTTCTAATGCACGATGTACTTCAGCACTTCCTAACCAGTGGCTAGATGCCCCACCACTCTTTAGGGCCCATTGTACATTGGTGCTGTGGCACATCAGTCACTCTACCAGCTACCACTGGGCAACAAGCATCCATACATTGTAAGATCATGACAGCCTATCAATGAATAGAAATGTTGCAAAACTTGTTACTGTGTGCCTTCAAGTCATTAGGGTGACCCTAAGGTGAACTTATCACAGGATTTTCTGGGGGGCTGAGAGTGTGTGATGTGCCCAAGGTGATCTAGTGGGTTTCCGTGGATGAGTGGGGAATTGAACCCTGGTCTCCTGGGTTACAGTCCAGCATCCAAACCATTACAGCACACTGGCTCTCATTTCGAAGCTACTCATTTTCATTTCCTGCAGATGTAAATCCACTTACAAAGATGCTGAATTCTAGCCAAAGCTGTTAAATGCATTCAGCAACAAGAGCAAACTCAAAGAGGATGGGCAGGGAAGCTGAACCTAAACCAGAAGTTCTAGTTCATTGGTTGCACCCACATGTAGTTATGCTTCAAATAGATCTAATGAAATCAATGAATCTCAGATTAGTCATGACTGATTTGAGTGTATCCAACACTGTCATTTTTTTAATGAATATATCAAAATAAAGAATTTGATACTCTGGTGCGTGTTTGTTAGTGTACAAGTGTGTGCAGTGACTCACAATAGGTGCAAGTCAGCACTTGCTGACATGAACCTGCTCACTTATTTGAGTGTTCGTTTGACTCATATGGAATGTCAGCATAGGGCTGGTGTTGTGAGACCTAGCCCAGAATCCTGTTGGTATTTCGCACATGGGGTTGGCCATGTTGTCTAATGCAGAATGGCTTCAGTTCAAGACTGTGGAGGCTGAGTTGCACATGTAGTTTCACAGTGCATGAATAGGCATCATGCATTGATGCACATTGCACATGTGTGTACATGTGTGTACATGCATATTTGGTTGGGCATTTAGTTACAAAATTGCTGTGTTGATTCAATGGTGCAACATTACCAATCAAGACAAGGGTTGCATAGCACAATTAATGCATAATTCTGCATTAATTTACATTAAGATGATTTATATTTTACAACTCTAATGTAGTATCTCAGCTATACGATTATAGTCACAAATAATTTATTAAATTATTGGGCTGGATTGAGAAAATCAAAGTAGAATCAAGGCCAAAAGTTATTTTAAAAAAAAGACGATAAAGAGCGGAACTGAAGAAACTGAATATTCATAGACACAAAGAGAAGATTAATTTCAGCAAGAGATTTCTCCTTATTGTTTCAAGTGGCTCTTTTTCATTAGTGCTACACATCCAGGCAGGGATCTAGAATTGCACTCCTGTGCTGCTGATGGCTACATTGTAAAATATATTCTCAGAAGGGAAATTCAAAATGCAGTGATTGTGATTTAATTAAGACTCAAGCACGTTCACTGACATAGAAAACACAGGCGATACAAGGACCAGGTCTGGGCCTTTTGTAAATTCCACAGGATTAAATATATTTCATATACAGGGAGGGAGCACTATACACAGATGTCTCTAGCTAACATTATTAATTAAAAGATTCTCGAACAAAAAACAGCATCTGACTTGAAAAAAGGATAAAGTTTAACTGAATAATCCCAGGAATGGGATAGCCTCTAAGGAGAAAATACAAACTCAGTGGGGTGATACAGACTGAGTACTAATTCAAGTGAAAATCTGCGAAGTTTAAGCCCTCAAAACATAAATAATGGGTCCAGTATATAGGCAAAACAAAAAATCTAAAACAGAAAGCAGAAAACCTTGTGTGTTAGGGAAGGTACGTGTTATTGAGAATCCAACAACAGCCTAAGTCTGGGCAGAATGCCTGATCAAGTGTAAACAGGAAAAGATAACATCCGCCAGACATGACTGAGAATAAACCCATTACAAGTGCTCAGATGGCTGATGCAATCAAACTGGCTGATGCAATCAGACTGGATGATAGGCCAAAATCTAGATTTCATAGAATTATAGAACTGGAAGGAACCTCATGGGCCATCAAGTCCAATTCCCTGTTCAATGCAGGATTTCCAGCTAAAACATCCCTAGCAGATAGCTGTAAAACCTCTTTTGGAAGACATCCAGGGAGGGAGACCCCACCACTCCTCTAGGCAATTGATTCTCTTGTTGAATCACTCGTACTGTCAAAAACTTTCTTCTAATGTTCAATTGAAATCTACTCTTCTGTAAAATTAGAGCCATTAAACCCGATCCTACCCTCTGGGGCAGCAGAGAACAGGCCTGCCCCTTCCTCTCTGTGACAGCCCTTGTGGTATCTGAAGAGCACAATCTTGTCACTTCCAGCTGACATGCCACCTCCTTCAACTTCTCCTTATATATTTTGTTCTTCATATCCTTTATCCTCCTCATTGCTTTCTCTGGACCTGCTCCAACTTGTTTATATCCTACTTAAAATGAGGTACCCAGAACTGAATGCAATACTCCAGGTGAGGCCTCACCAGCACAGATTATAATGGTCCTTTTAATTTCCTTGACTTGGGAGCTATGTTTCTTTTGATGCAGGACAAAATAGCATTCGCCTTCTTTGCTGCAGCATCACACTCATGTTCAACTTATGATCTACAATATTCCTAAGGTCCTTTTCTGAACCATATATCCCCCATTCTATACCTATGCATTTGGTTTCTGTGGCCTAAATGTAGAATTTTGCATTTGTCTCTACTGAATATCATTTTATTAATTTCTGCCCAATTTTCTAGTTTATTTAGGTCCTTTTGAATTGTGTTCCTGTCGTCTAATCTGTTAGCCACACCTCACAGTTTTGTGTCATCTGCAAACTTGATAAGAATTGTCCCCACCTCGTCCTCTATGTCACTGATAAAAATGTTGAAGAGTAATGACCGTAGGATAGAATCTGCAGTCACTCCATTTGAGATCTCCTTCCAGTTTGAAGCACAATCATTGATGATGACTCTTTCAGCATGGTTTTCCAATCAGTTATGGATCCATCTGACAATGTTCCCATCTATTCCACATTTAATCAGTTTTCTGATCAAAATACTATGGGGGATCTTATCAAGTACTTTGCTGTAATCCAGATAAATGACACCCACAACATCTACTAAACTAATGACCTGGTAAAGATATAAAATTAGTTTGGCAGGATTTAATAAATCCATGTTGGCCGCTATGGATGACTGCATTGCCATCAAGATACTTGGAAACAGATGCCAATATAATCTGTTCATATATATTTTCTGGTATTGAGGTTATGCTGATTGATCTGTAGCTTCCTGGATCTTCTCTTTTGCCCTGGATCTTCTCTTTTGCCCTTTTTGAAGGAAGTAACAATGTTTATCCTTTTTCAGTCCTCTAGTACCTCACCTGTATTCCAAAATTTAACTATGCAAAATTTAGCCTCTACAATATGATTGGAGAAGAGGATTGCTGACACAAACAGGGTCCACTAGATATCTGTTATTGAATTGGATCAGATGGAAGAACTGATAGGTTGGTTGGAGGCTAGGCAGAGAATAATGAAGCCAAGAAGTGGCTGAAATCAAATTGGTCTGCAATTCGCAACAGATGAAGAAGAGGCTATGATGTAGCCTTCAAGATGTTAATAAATATAATATGCTAAATAAATATAAATGATAAATATGCTAAACCACCAGATATGCCAATGCAGATAAGAGAACTAATTAGGCTATACTAAATAGATAGAATTTCCATCATGGTGAAAGGGAAAAGTGGTTATGATTTATGGTTTAAGAGGAAAGTATAACAGCTGGCTTGTGTAATAAATGTCTTACCTGCACCTCAGTGTAAAGGAATGTAATGCGAGAAATGTGCTCTGACATTGACATGTTGTTGTTGTTTTTTCAAGGAAACCAGGTATTCTTGTACATATATGATTGTATGTAATAAATAGCCTACAAATTGTTAAAAGGCCTATTCATTCTCTCATATAAATATCCTGAAATTCCAATAGTTAAGAATGCTTAAGTAGAGAGCTGATGTTAATTCTGCCTGTCTGATTTTCACTACCATCACCAGTTGGACACTAAGGTGGCCAGAAGTTGATAGTGGAACACCAGACAAAATCTAGGTTAGCTGACAAATGGCAAAGGAACCCAAATCCCTTTGTCTAAAGAGATAGGGTGGAGAACCATGCCAGTTTCACAGGGTGATGAGTTTGTTCTGCTTTTTAGTTCAAAATTTAAAGGATCTACCTAACATGCTGAATCTATTTTGATGGAAATTGTTCATCACCTCAAATAGCTCCTTTAAAGTTTGGACCACTACCCAGAATGAATTTGCTGCCACACTGACACTATCCATCACTGAACAAGTGTCAGGTCTTCTGCCTAGCTGGCCTCAAACCTAAAGGATTTTCTTTTATTCCTATCACAAGTCTCTATACCACCACCACCACCAATGAGACTTTCTAGATTTGACTTTTAATCAGACTGTACACAACAATATAATGAATATCAGGCAGTCAAGGAGGGGGTTCATACGTGAAGACAGATTTCAGCAAAAGGATCCTTTCTGTCTCATGCACTTGAGGTGAAACAGAGAGGGCCAGCATCCATAGCTTGAACTGAACTTGTGAATTTTTAGAAGGCATGAATAGAAGGACAAAAGTGAGGTGCTGGCTGGAATCCTGTTGGCATCTTACACATCTGAAGGTTTCCCTAGGTAATTGGACATTTTGGTCTGATTCAGAACATCCACATTCAGTTTAATGTTGCAGAAGTTGAATTGGGCATGCACTTTTATATGCAGTGGGTTATGAGTTTCATTGTGCAACTTAGATGTTCAGTGCAAGGGTTGCATAGTGCAACCAATGCTTAATTTCCCATAAAGAGATGTAGACCAGTAGTTCTCAAACTTTGGTATGCCAAATGTTTTAGACTTCAAATCCTTGTAATCTGAACCAGCTTGGCCCACAGTCAGCAATTCTGGGAGCTAAAGTCCAAAACATTTAGAAATCCAAAGACTGAGAACGAGTGATTTAAAGTATGCAAGTTCAAGGCAGAATCTCAGTCAGTGTGTGAGAAAACACTACTCATTAATCATGTACAGTGAGTAAAATAAACTCTTAACATTGTTTGGCAATTTGTTATCATTCTCTTCAGGATACAGCAGGAACAGTGAAGGAACTGTATCATTATGAACTGGGCTGTGTTCAACCCTTCACATCCAATTCTGTAGAATTTACGTCCACTGCAAATATATTGTCTTATGCATGAATAATGCATCACATTGCCTTCATTTGCCATTATTGTCATTGCAGTTTTAATTAAATAAAATAGCCTCCCCTGTATAGGTCCCAGTGAGATGTGATGCTTGGTGCATTACCTGGCATATCATAACATGGAGATTTATGTTAATGGCGTGGAATGATGCTTCAGCACCTCACTTTGAACACTGGCTATTTCGAATGGCAGCACCAGACTCTTTTAAAGCAGTGATATCTAGGACAAGGAGCAATTTACATAAATGTAATGTGAATTTACACATATATAAATTTTAGTGTGCAGAAAAAGATGAATAACTTGCTTGTCTCCTCAAGGTGGTGTTGGGGAGAGCAACAGGGAAGAAGATTTGGAGAACTGGCAATTTGCTTCTATCCTCCATGTTCGGTTTGTTTGTTTATTCATTTGGGGCAATTTGGATGAAAACTGCATCTGTTATAAAGGCACTCCAGACACAAAAGCTGTAAAAATTCAGATAAAGTAACCTGTACTTGGGACAAGAGGCTACCATCAGGACAAAATATGGAGAAATAGAATGGGTTCCAGTTGGGAAGGAGGTCAAGGCAAGGTTGCATTTTGTCACTCTATCTGTTCAATACTAAGCATATTATACATAAAGCAGGATTAGATGCAGAGGAAGGAGGCATGAAAATTGGAGGAAGGAACATCAACTGTTTAAGATATGGCAATGATGTCATACTACCAGCAGAAAATAGCAAAGACTTGGAACAATTACTGACAAAAGTCAAGGGAGTGCAAAGGCAGGTTTACAGCAGAACATTAAGAAAACACAAATAATGATCACAGATGATACATAACTTTAAAGCAGACGATGACGACATTGAGATAGTTCAAGATTTTCCATCATGACTCATTATTCAGAATGGAGACTGCAGTCAAGAAGTCAGACTAGGACTTGGAAGAGCGTCTATGAAGAAACTATACAAGATCCTGAAGTGTAAACATATATCATTGACCATTAGGCCCTTTCCTCACCTTACTTTATCACATTGTCCTCTGGTTGCAACCTGACAGTGCCTCTGCCAGGAAGGGAATGCGACAGGAACACTCCTCCACACCAGACTGGCTCCCTGAAGAAGGGAGCATGATGGACATGCCTCTTCATTCCACAGTGCAGCCGGGCACTTCCCCATGCTGCACTGGGGCAGGATGCACATCCATCATGCTTCCAGCCCTTCTGCATGGCAGGTAAGTGCAGGAGTATGACGCGATTAGGGGTCATTGATGGGGAAAACCCATCAATGGCAACAGGAGAAGGATGGGACCATGACGACATCATGCAGAAGTGTTGTCGTAGTCTCGCTCCTCTCTTCCTCCCATGCTGGGAAGATGCTGGTCTGCGGAAAGAGAGCTAAGTTAGAATTCAAAGACATAGCCATGTTAGTCTAGATCAGTATTCAAAAGGATCTCATAGCACCTTTGAGACTAACTGCGAGAAAGAAGTTAGTTGCATAAGCTTTTGTAGACTATGTAGACTAGCTTTCATAGACTGTGTGGATTATGCTACTAACTTTTTTTTTCTCAGTTAGTCTCAAAGGTGCTACAAGAGGCCTTTGCATAAAGCCCACGCTATCATATTTCTAATTTCTTTGTGTGGTTGTGAACATTGGACAATGAAGAAATCTGATAGAAAGAAAATCAACATTTGAAATATGGTGCTGGAGAAGAGTTCTACAGATACCATGGCAAAAGACAAATAAATGGGTCCTAGAGCAAATCAAGCCTGATGTCTCCCTGGAAGCCAAGATGACTAAACTGAGACTGTCCTACTTTGGAAATATCATGAGAAGACATGACTCACACGACTATCATGAAAAGGCAATAATGTAAGGTGGAAGACAATAGGAAAGAGTGTCGGCAGTGGCAACCTTTGCATGCTTAATTAACTGGCTAGTGTCAGGAATCTCTCCCTGCCGGGCCGCAGCCAACAAGGGAGGAGAGAGATCAGGGACACTTGGGGAGTCCAAATATACCAAATACCAGGAAAACACAAGCCCAGCCAGGTCAAGGTCCAGTCCAAAGGTTCAGGAAGCAGGGATTCATCCGGAGGGTTTCAGGGAGCAGGAGACACAAAGGTTGTGAGGGCTTGCTAATAATTTGCTGCAAGCAAGGACTTAAATAGTCCCTGTGAGCAGGTGCTGCTCGTTATTGTTTCTTCAGCCTAGTCCAAGCAGCCTCCCTCTCAGTAGCCCGTTTCAGCCTTCTGTGTGATTGAGGGCTGATGAACATAGCTGGCTGCAACTCTACTGCGTCACTGCTGGTTCTCTCTCTATCCTGAGCTGGCTGGGGCAACTCAGTCTCTGTTTAACCTTCCAGTGCAAGGGATGTTTGCAGGTTGACTTGCTCAATCACTGGCTCAGCCCCCTGCACAATCATTTGCTCCTCAATCACAGCATCATTATCTATCACAGCTAGTTAGTTTGCATGCGTATTGTAGGCCTAGAATAAACTTCCTGTTGTTTGGTCAATACCCACTTCCCCTTGCATGTTCTCTTCCTCTTCCTTTTTTTGTTCTTCAGCTTCCCTGCAAGCATGTGGTCTCCGATCCTCTGGTAAGCATGCTTCCCTGTAAGCATGTGAGTGCTTAATTTCTTCTTACCTTTCTTCACGAATTTGAAGCTGTGTAAACGATGCACAGGATTATGTGAGTAAATCCTTTTTACATACTTTTTAACCAAACTGTTTGTATTTATTTTGAGCTAGATTAAGTGTGTCTGGGGTGGAGATGATGAAGTGGGACTGATGATTTGTTCAGCTTCTGCCTGTGGATTACAAAATACTCTGCTGATTGGAACACTTATTACTAAAAATCTCTCAATTCTCCAACAAAGAGAAAGACTACATTATAGATGGATAAACTCAATAAAAGAAGCCACAGGTCTGAGGCTACAAGACCTGAGCAGGGCTGTTGATGACAGGGTGAATTGGAGATCTCTCATTTGTAGGGTTGCTATAGGTCAAAGTCAGCCTGTTGACAGCTAACAAACAATAAAGCGGAGATCCTAGTCAGGTATCATAACCAAGAAATTGTCTAAGGGAGGGATAGGCAACTGTGGAAGGTTAGGGTGCCAGACTAGCCTGCTAATAAAACTTGGAGTGCTGCATCCCTAATGTACATCCTGAAAAAAATATCCCGTCCCCAGTTGCACCCAAGTACTCCCTGAGAACTAGGGGGCATTTTCTCCATATCATTCAGGCCTTTCTGGGCTATTTAAGGACCAGGAAAAGCCTTTTTTTTTTTTTTCAACAGAAAGTGAATGGAAGTAGGTTTCCTGCAGCCTTCTCCTTTAGAAACAGGCTTCCCCAGGCCAAAATTGGCTGGGAGGTCACCAAAATGTGGTGAATAGGCTGCCAGGTCCCACAGAGGGAATTTGGGGCCAAAAAAATCAATTTTTTTTTTACCTGGGGGGAAGGTGCCCCCCATGGCTCACAGCCATACTTTGTGCACAGCTGTTCATTGTGGTTGGAAAGCATAAATGTACACCCGGTACTAAAGGGGAACTTGGACATGTAAGAGGCCAACAGGATTCCAGCTTTGTTTTCTTTACTGTTGAATTAGCACTAGTGTGTGTATATGTGTGTCTGCTTACTATGGCTGGAACTGTGATGGTTAATCCTAGCTAGAATAAATCCATTGCTTGATGATGAATAAACAAATAGGTACATCCAGCCAATTCAATGAGTCTACTCTAGCAAGGACTAACAATAGGATTTAGACCTATCTGTGTATACAGGCATGCCTCAGTTAACAAAACCCCTGCTAGTGAAGCTTCTTTTTACAAAGGCTTTTTACATCTGCCCAATCTACTTTTTCCTTCTCATCCTCTCTCAGAATATTTTTAGCAGCATCACTATTATGAGAATAATGAAAAATGCATGGAGAAACACATACTTTTGCTGTTCGTTTGCAATAACATGTCCGCACTAAATAATGCAATAAACAAAGCCTAAGCTGATAAGGAGTGGGATCCTGCTCTAACCAATTCTACTGTAGCTGTGTGGGTCTTCCTACAACAGGTAGATAAACAGCAGCTGTCTCCAAGTCTCTTGCAGAACATTTACAAATAGCAAACAAGAGAACAGGGGAAAGCAGGTAAACCTGCTCAGGAGGACAGGATCAAAATTCAAAATGGTCTTGACAGATTAAAGAACTGGACCAAAGCTAACAAAATGAGCTTCAACAGAGACAAATGTAAGGTCCTACACCCGGGCAGAAAAAAATGAAATGCACAAATATAGGATGGGAGATACCTCACTGGACAACAGTAAGTCTGAAAGGGATCTAAGATTCTCAGTAGGCCGCAAGCTGAACATGAATGAGCAGTGTGATAAAGTAGTCAAGGAAGCCAATGCGATTCCTGGTTGCATCAATAGGAGTATAGTATCTAGACTGAGGCCATTTCCGCATGAGACTGTTATAGAGCTTTGATTCCACTTTCAACATCCTATGGAATCTGGGAGTTTGCAGTTTCGGGAGTCTCGTGCGGAAATGACCTGAGGAAAGTAATAGTACTGCTCTATTCTGCTTTGGTCAGACCTCATCTGGAATACTGTGTCCAGTTCTGGGTGCCTCAATTCAAGAAGGATATCAACAAGCTGGAGCATGTCCAGAGGAAGGAGACCAAAATGGTGAAGGGTCTGGAAGCCACGCTTAGATAGCGGGTATGTTTAGTCTGCAGAAGAGAAGGTTAAGAAGGGCCATGATAGCCATGTTTAGATCTCATATGAAAGAGGGAACAGGCTTGGCTTTCACTGCTCCAGAGACTAAGACAAAGAGCAATCAATTCAAACTACAGGAAAAAAGATTCGACCCTAAACCTCAGGAAGAACTTCCTGATGGTCAGAGCTGTCTGGCAGTGGAATATGCTGCCTGGGAGCATGGTGGAGTCTCCTTCTTTGGAAGTTTTTAACAGAGACTGGATGGCCATCTGTCAGGAGTGCTTTGATGTGTGTTCCTGCATAGCAGGAGGTTGGACTGGATGGCCCCTGTGGTCTCTTCCAACTCTATGATTCTATGATTCTAGGAGTAGCTAGCTGCAGCATATATTTTAAGCATAGATTTGTAAGTTTGGTCACCAAAATGGAAATCATAAGAAAGGCACATCAGATGTGCATATGGTTGATTTTGGATCAAAGTTTGCTGAAACTTGGGGGTGGGTGGGTAGGAACCTATCCCCTTCTCCTTTCCATTTTATATTGCCTCTGTTATTAAATTTTCTGTTACAGAATTAATGCCCAGGAAGCTATCAACTTTGTTAACTGAGCTATACTCACAGATTGATATGTACTCACCCACGTGCATGTGAGAACTTGCTACAGAAGGGTCATTCTGTATCTAAGAAAATATAGTGGAGATGTGAAATGGGAGTAAGAGAAGGAAATTAAAGAGGTCTGGAGCCAGCCACAGTTCCCAGAGCAGAACCTGTATTAAGAGCAATGAACCTCACAGTTTCAGTTGTTTGCTTTCAAAGCAGTCAGAAGTTCTCTTGGGCTTCTTAAATCAAACTTTTCAGATTTCTCAAGCATACCCAACAGCCCTAGCCGAAGATAAACCCCCAGGTGGGGGATTGGTATATCACAGCCAGCAAATGGGACAACATTGATTTCAAAATTTATGCGGGTTCTGTAGCAGAAAATCATTGTAAACAGTGAGGAGTCCCTGGAACACTGTATCACGTGCCAGATTCCTATTACAGCCAAATGATTTCTTGAAAGGTGAAGGAAACATACCAGCTGAGTTCCCTGAAGGAAAGACTAGTTTGAACTGCTCTGATAGAAGAAGAAGGGGGAGAGGTACATAATACAAGGATGCCAGAGAAAATGAGAAAGATATAACTTTACTTTCAAGAACCACTAGTGTGGTGGTTGTTTACCCTGGATGGAGACCATGAACTCTCCAAATGCAACAGGAGACAGCAGCAACGGATGTTGCGCTGTTTGTTTCCTTTCCCATCATCCACCCACCTTACCTGCTTTGAGGCACGCCTATAGCAGGTGAGAGAAGGGCCAGGATGAAAAGATGAGAGAATGAAAGCGTGGGAAAAATTACAGAAAGAGAATTGGGGCTACACGGGCCATCTAGTCCACACCTCTGCAGAGCAGAAATATACAACACTCCCAAATATAAAGCACTCCCAAAAGATGGCCAAAAATGGGGAGTCCACCATTCCACTGTCAAACCGCAATTACAGTGAAGAAGTTGTTCCTAACATTTCAGTTGACTCTCTTTTCTTCTAATTTGAATCCACTGGTTCATATTCTAGTCTCTGGAGCAGCAAGAAACAAGCTGGCTCCATCTTCTACATGGCATCCCTTTTGATGGTTAAAAATGGCCATCCTGTCACTGCTTAATCTTCTCTTCTCCAGGCAAACTTACATAGCTCCCTAAATCATTCCTCATAGGGCTTGGTTTCTAGACTTTTTACCATTTTGGTCATCCTCCTCTGGACACATTCTAGTTTGTGTATAACCTTCTTGTCCCCAATGCCATCAGAATCAAGATTAATCAGACTGATGGAGTGAGAACCTTTTCTATGATAGACCTCCAGCTTTGGAGTTGCTGCAAATGTTGTCAGGAAACGACAAATCATGACATGAGGCTGAACCACTAGTGCTTCTCCTAAGGCGTATAAAGGAACCAAAGTGAAACAGTTTGGACTGAAATACGGGAGAGGAGTGAATGAACAGAGGCAAGTGGGACACATAATGCTATGGTTCAGGGGGAAACCAGCAAAGAGGCGTCTTAAGAATGATTTCACATTTTGAATGCCTTCCTTATCTTGCATGTAACAGATACACAGCCCAGGAGTTGCTATACCTCAGTCTCCAGCAATCCCCCTCTCCATCATGCATACATTTCTCTGGTCTTCCAGAAGCTGTTGAAATCATGTATTCCTTTATTTTTCTAGCTAAGATAACCTATATTTAGTATATTTTTTTTCTGGCAATAATTTTAGTCATGTCATTTATATCCAACCTGTATTTTTTTGGAGCCAAAATACCATCTTCTACCATGTAAGATGAATGCTGATAGCATCTGTCTTTCTCCTTTTCCTTTCTTTGATCCTCTGCTCTGAAAAGTCAATCTTTTCATAAGGTTGATGAATAGGATATTTTTCATCCATAGACATCAAAGCATTTCATTAGCCTTTATTGATTTAAGCCCCGCAACTCCCCTTTGAAGAAAGTAGATTTTGTTACACCTGAGGTTTTTTTCCCCCCAAGATAAGAAAGCCAGTGCGAAAGTGCAGCCAATGATTTTAGAAAGTCATTGTCTGTGCTTTGGTTACCAAACACTTGCAGCCTGAGTGTCCATATGAAGCTGCTTCTACTGGGGAACAGGGTAAGTTTATAACATCTGGCATTAGAAACCAAAATTTTAACATTTGTTTGCATATTATTACCCTACTGGTCAGTCATGACTTGGTAAACTGAAAAGCGCTCTAGTATTTGACTACAGAATAAAGAATCAATATCTAGCACAAGGAAGGCCTACATTGAGAGTCAATAGGTCAGTTTTGGTTCAGCTGCAACCTTACGGGTCACAGAATCATAGCATCATGGAGTTGGAAAACACTGCAAAGGCCATCTAGCTCAACCCTTTGAAATATCCAAGTTGCAGCAACAGATCAACTAAGTCTTGCAAAATTGTAGCAAGCTGCTCCTCCACTCCTCTGCTACCGTTAGGCAGAAAAAAATGGAATGCACAGATACAGGATGGGGGACATCCAGCTTGACCACAGTACAAGTGAGATCTAGGAATGTTAGTAGACCACAAGCTGAACATGAGCCAACAGTGTGATGAGGCAGCTAAAAAGGCCAATGTGATTCCAGGCTGCATCAATTGGAGTATAGTGTCTGGGTCAGTGGAAGCAACAGTACCATTCCATTCTTTATTGGTCAGACCTCACCTGAAATATTGTGCCCAGTTCTGGGCATCACAGCTCAGGAAGGAGATTGACAAGATGGAACATGTCCAGAGGAGGGCAATCGAAATGGTCAAAGGCCTGGAAACCATGCAGTATGAGGTGTAGCTTAGGAAGCTGTCTGTGTATAACATGGGGAAGAGAAGGCTGAGAAGTGACATGATACCTATGTTTAAACATTTGAAAGGTTGTCATATGGAAGATTGGACAAACCTGCTTTCTGCTGCTCCAGAGACTAGGATATGGAGCAATGGCTTCAAACTATATTTGGACCTCCACACTTGTGGGTTTGATTTTCACAGATTTATTTGCTAATTTCTCCACACATACACCCCTTCAAGTGCTTCTTTTCCACAGGAACCTCCCTCTCAGCAGCTCTCATCAGGCCACGCATCCCTTTAAAAACTGGTCTCCGGTCTTCCTTCTCCTTCCCCAGCAGCTGCCTGGGCAGCTAAAAATGGCTCACAGCCCAATTTCTCAGTACCACACACCGTCTCTCTATGACCCACATGCAGCCAAGGAAGGAGACGGGCAAGAGAGAGGAGTATGTGCCAACCACGCCAACCCACCCCCTTTCCTTCTCCTTTCCCTAACCTGGTTTGGACCCTGGGTGCCTGCTCTCCCCATCATGTCTTGGCCCTCTTCTCACAGACACACACACACACATTTTTATATTTATGGGACTATTTTTTTTCCACTTTTGTGGAGGTCCTGCACCCCTAACCCTAGTGATTTTGGAGAGTTTACTGTATAGGAGAAGAAATTCCACCTAAACATTAGGAAGAACCTCCTGGCGGTAAGAGCTCTTCAACAATGGAATATGCTGTCTTGGAAAATGGAGGAGTCGCCTTCTTTGGAGGTTTGTAAACAGAGATTAGATGACTATCTGTCAGAAGTGCTTTGACTGTATATTCCTACATGGCAAGAGGTTGAACTGGATAACCCTCGTAGTTTCTTCCAGCTTTATGATTCTTTGATTTTACTACTTGAACTAGAGATTTTCACGTAGTCTTTCCTCTCATCCAGAGCTGCACTTACCAAAATTGGAGAATTTTTATCTTCATCTCCCACCTGGGGATGGCCCATGGAAACTGGAGACCATGGGCCAGGCCCTGAGATCTGTCAACCTTAATTGTCTCTGTGCATCCAGCTTCTGGACTATAGCTGGATACTGGTTTACCACCACCCTCAGTCTTCACTAGCCAGTAAATGGCCATGGGGCAGGGAGGGCACTAGCCAACTCAAAAGATGGGTTGGGTGAGAGGGAAAATGTATTGCAGTTTCTTCACCTGTGCAGAACTTTATAATGCATTTCCCAATCTGGAATCTCCGCTGGTATATCTATGTTAGCTCTTAGTTGTTCAGCATACTATTATTATGAAGGCCAAAGTTTTGTGTGTGTGTGTATTTTTTAAAAAATCATGTTTCCTATCAAAACAGTTGTGTCCTGCTTGGGTCCTGTACTACATTATCCCCTGACAACTTTCACAGCAACCTAGAAAGTAGAATTATAGTTGCTATAACTTACCAGTCCTTTGAGAAGATCCACCATCTTTGGATGTGTGTATGTGATCTGTTTTTACCATGAGCAGTCTACATTCCTTTTTTGCTTTACAACATCTTAAGCTCATCCAAGGTGTATTAATGAGCAAGAACTTCTGGGTTTCCATTTCCCCCCCAATTTTCTTTGTTCTCAGCACCATAGTAGAGAAGTCTAATCCCCTATTGATTGAAGGTGATGTAAAAGACACATTTCAATTTAGCTGATCAATCGTTAAGGCTGGTGAGGAGTCAGTCATTTCTGGTCTAGGTGTTTCTCTTCAGTCAGCTCTTAAAGATACATTTATGTGTGTGTGTGTGTGTGTGTGTGTATACACACATACACATATATACATACGTGTGTGTCTCTGTATAAGATACGTAATACATAAAAGTCTAAGTTTGTCTGTGTCAGGAGAAGACCTCATATGATTGGCTGTGTCAGGCGAGGACCTCATGTGATTGGCTGTCTAAGAAGATTCTATGGAATTCTGGGTATTGCAGTTTACAGAGAGGCCTTTAGAATTCTTAGCCACAAAGCTCTTGGGCCCCAGTCAACTGTGTCTGTCTTGAATAGACCGGTTGCTATAGAGACAAGGTCAAGCAGCAAGGAAGAGGGCAGTGCATTCCCTCAGGAACCCAACCTCTGTATGTTAATAACACTGAATACAGATTGGATTGGGGAGTATGAACAAAAGTTACAGGTATTGGACAACACAGTTTGGGGAATTAGAGACAGAGGATCTCAAATTTTTCTAACAAGTATTACCTATGAGAAAATAAAACCCTGGGCAATGTCAGGTATATACGCTAGCATTTCACACACACACACACACACACACAAACTTTAGTCCTGATGTGCTTGGTACAGATCTTGCAAGAAATTCATGGTTTCACTGAAGTATAGCTGCTTTGGTCCCATCTGGGAGGGAAGCTGGATAGTAAATGAATTAGTAAATAAATAAAGTCAAATCTGGATATTAAAAAAGTAGAAGCTGGCACATACTCTGACAATTTTTGGATATATATAGCCTAGTGATAATAACCGAGGGAGCCGGCTCTATTATTAGGCAAAGTTAGGCAACCACCTCTGGTGGCAGATGCTGAGAGTTGTAAGAGCCACTGATTGTTCTGCCCGGTTGCCCGATTTGGCTTGCTCTGCACCCCTGTATCCACCAATGGGGAAAGTGAAGCCCAAGGGAAACGTGTGGCTCCTGGACTCCATTTTTGTCCTTCCCTGAAGCCTACCCATCTCCCCAAAGCCATTTGAGCCCCATTTTTAAAGTTCAGTTTTGAGGTGAAAATCACCCCTACTCAAATGCACACAAACATGCAAACAAACAAACAAACAACTTCCCAGGCCCCCGCAAACATCCAAGCTCCACGTACCGCCGTTCCCACCATTTCCCGTCCAGTATCGTGACCGGGTGTGGCCTGTGGGATAGTCAGGAGGGAAACTGGACCCCAGCCCCCGGGTCGTAGCTAAGCCCTGCCCGCAATCTCAGCTGCTGTCCTCAGAGACAGTGGAGGATGCGGTCTCATCAGCCATGTCGAAGTAAGATGTATTTGCCACTCCAATGAAACCAGAAAACTGAAAGGCTTTCATCTTACCTTTTGCTTCAAGCAGCAGTTCTGGTCTTGACTGGACTGCTCAGTGTAGGCGTTACGGGGGGAGTTGTCCTGTACACACACACACACACACACACAGTTTTTAAAACATAACAAAAGTGAAAATGGAAGGAAAGAAGAAAAAGAAAAAAGACTTTCCATTTCTATTTCTCTACAAGTTTCTTATACATAGTATTACCTATATAATAAGTTAATCATACTAGTTATGTATTTTTGATTATACACACACACACACACACACACACACACACACATACACATACATACATACACATACACACACACATGTATGTATATGTATGTATGTGTATACACACACATACACACACACACACACTCTAGTGTATTAACCCAGCATTGCTCGGGATTTTATTTTTCTCTTACGAACTCACCAAACTGTCTTCTCCAGTATCTGTAACTTTTCTCCATATTTTCCAGTACATTCTGTATTCAGAGTTATTTACATACACAGTTTGGGTTCCTGTGGGAATACACTGTTCTCCTCCTTGCTGCTAGGCCTCATCTCCATAGCAACCGGCCTATTCCAGTACCTGTAACTTTTCCCCATAGTCCCCAATCCAATCTGTGTCGTCCGGTGACATTGATGTACCGGCTTTTGATTTTTTTTTTGGTTTCTGTTGAATTTGTGCAATAGCTTTACATTTTTCTGGAAGCATTTGTTGTTTTGAATTTCAACTTTGAGATTCCTCACATATGGAGCCCATACAATCTACCGTGTGAGGCGAGAAGACCTTGTAACTATGTAGCGTATGTCACCTTAATTTTTCTCACGTATGCCTCCCAAATGTTCTCGGGCACCCTTATGGATGGTCGGCCTCATCTCCAGAGCAACCGGCCTGAGGCCCAAGCGCTCTCAAGTTCTAAAGGCCCGTCTCTAAACTGCCACCCCCAGGATTCCATAGAACGTTCACAGCCAGCCAATCATAGGAGGTCTTCTCGCCTCACACAGCCAATCACAGGAGGTCTTCGCCTGCCTGACACAGACAAACAGACAAACTCACAAACTCACAAACATTGACTTTTATATAGTGGATACAAATCTCATTCTCATTATACCAATTGTTATTAATTATACTCATAATTAACATTTTCAAAATGTAATATTAGCAACTTCATTCTTACTTCTTATTCAAAATATAATATTAATAATTTCATTCTTATTTCTATCCTAATCCATAACTATCATTACCTAATTACTCTTATTACTCTACATACCAATATATTAATTTTATTATCACCTACCTAATTTGGCCCTAAATTAAACCTATCACTCTAACTGAGTGCACTCCATCCCCAGAGGCTACTATATCTCATATTATTCCACTTCCAAAATGGCAACTCTTCTTGTGGAGGTGTGACCCCTTCCTCTTTTGCTAACACCTTTTCAACAAATACCTTCCATATTACATCAAAATCATTCCCTTTCACTATTCCTTTTTTTAACCTTAATTCCACATGTTAATTTATCATTAAAAGGGGAGTTGTCTTTGGATGCTTCCTAGATAGTTTTCTGAAGCCCAAATGCAGATGCTGGAGCCAAAATGGTCCAGTGATCTTAGTGTTGGGCTAGGACAGTGGAAGACCAGAGTTCAAATCCCTGCTCAGCCATGGAAACCTGACGGATGACTTTGGCCAAGTCACGTACTCTCAGCCTTAGAGGAAGCCAGAGGCAAACCACTGAATAAATCTTGCCCAGGATATTATTGTTAGGGGTTGCCAAAAGTCGAAGTTGACTTGAAGGTACGTGACAACAACATATCACTAAGCTCAGCTGGGTATAAAGAATGGATCTCACTAGTGATTCGATAGCTATTTGCCCCCTCCTCTCTTCTCCCTCTGATAAGTTAATCCAGTGCCAATAACTTTTACACTTTGAACTCAGTTTGCAGCAAGTAAGTTGAGCGCAAAGGAAGAAAGTGGAAGGAGGAGAAATAGAATTTAAAAGCAGCTGAAACAGAGGATTAATTGGGACCGTCCATGCCAAATTGGGACCGTTGGAAGGTATGATCCAAACCCTTGGCTTGACAGGAAGCTCACTGGAAAACTGTGATCTAGACACACTTAGACTCTCGCACGGTTTTTGTGAAAATCGAGATGAGAGAGGAGGGGTTGCCCTGATGTGCTCCACAGAGAAAGGACAGGAGATCAATTGAATTAATCAATATGCATTTGCAAATGTCAAGCACAGAATGAACTTTGGATGAATAGATTGGCTTGCAGATTTTATTTTCACAACACTGAGTCAAAGTTTCCTGGGCACAGGAACCAGCGCTTGCTCTCTTGATATGCTGTCTACGTTTCCGCGCCGTCCAGACTTCCCTATGAACGTGCCTTCGTTTCAAAGCTGCACGTCAACGTTCCTCGAGACATAATGAATTGTTGGTACATTCAGCCCAGCAGGGGGAAATATGCTTGAAAGCTTATCAGAATCAGGAGTGAAAAGCATTTCGGGCTTGTTTTGTACATCAGTAGCTCCCAATAGATCATAGATTACAAGACGCCCTTCGCTAGAAATCATTCCTAGAGGCCGCCTCAAGCGGAAAAGCTGTGGGGCTGCCTTTTCACATCGGCAATCAACTGTCTGATGTGGGGAAGGAGTAGCTCTTTCGCTACGGAGCTTCTTGAACTAGAATGTAGGGCAGTGATTCTTAACCTTTTCTTTACCAAGGATCCCCGTAAATATAATTTGTTGCTGGGGACTGTCAAGACTTAACTGAAGATTTAAATATTCAAATGATGATTTAAATATTCAATTATTTATTTGTTAAAGACTTCTGGAGACTAGGATTCAAATCTTCATGCAGATGCTGGAAGACCTTGGGCAACTCACATTCTCTCAGCCTTAGAGGAAGGCAAAGGCCTCTGAACAAATCTTGCCAAAAAATCACCATGATCGGTCCACTTTAGGATTGCCATAAGTCAGAAGTGACTTGAAGGCACACATCAACAAAGTGCCTGTGACATGGGAAAGTTCGTTCTAGCCAATAGGTCTCTCCACTTTGAAAAATGACTTATGGCAACCCTGAGGTGAACTTGTCGTGGAGGTTTTCTTGGCAAGATTTGTTACCTTCAACTTTCTCAGAGGTTGAGAGACTGTGACTTGCCTGAGGTTACCCAGTGGCTTTCTATGGCTGGGGGGAATTCAAACCATGGTCTCCAGAGTCATAGTTTGGGTGCACACACACTTCTGCCAACACGTCCCTTTTATCAGGGATGCAGCAGTGGTGGGGGTACGGGTGCTGAAACTGCTCCCTCATTTGCAAACGAGGGAGCAGTTTCGGCACCTACAAACACACACACACACACACTGCCACACCTCCGTTGCTGTCACTGCTGTTGGCCCCATGACAGTTCTGTGGGTCCCTAGGGATCTGCGGACCCCAGAGTAAGAAAAGCTGATGTAGGTGATTTGAATTGTTATTCTGTTCCCTACATCAAGGTCAGGCAAACTGTAGAATGGGGGCTGTGGGGCCCTCCAAGACTCTCCAGACAACCTATTTCAGCCCCCCCACCCGCCCAGCATAAATCACTTACTTCTGGAAGCCTCTAGGAATGGTGATTCAGGTTTTAAATAAGTTGCATGTAAGCTTTCCAGTTCAGGAATTTTCCAAGTCCTGAGATTTCCAGGACAAACCCTGAGACTTAAGGACAGATCCTGGTAGTCATTAAGGGTTATGCATTAAGTATCACAGGTTGTCACTCAAACACAAACAAATACACATACAGAGTGAGAGAAAGAGAGAGAGAGAGAGAATATATTTTCCATTCTGGAAATTAAGAGGGAAAAACTTAGCTGAAGGAGCTGTTCCCAGATCAAGGCGAAATGACGTGATTATTTCTTCCCACTTATTGTGGGATATGGAATAAGGAACATTTAATCTAGTCTACTTTATTCTAGCCAGAAGCAGAAGAGAGGGTGAACCCTGGTGCCACAGCAACTGAGAGGGACGGAAGAAAGAAGCTAATTCTGGGAGTCTTTGTAAGTTGCAGCAATAAATCAATTAAGCCTTGTAAAACTGTAGGAAGCTCCTCCTGTTCTATCTAGGCTGAAGATTTGCACATAGTCCTTTCCTGTCCTGTTGCTGTAGCCCCAGCAACTTATATCTCTTGCTTTAACACTGGCAGCTTCTGACATCTCTGTGGGTCTGGGGTTGGAAGACTGAGAAGGAAAATAGGACTGCTAGATCAGAAAATGAAGGTGCATAACAGCAACAAGAAAAATCAGGAGTATTCCAGACTTTGAGATTTCAGGGCAAAGATCTGAAATCTAGAGATGGTCCCTTGTAATGGCAAAGGGGATGTGTCCTGATGATATTCCAAGGAGCAGCCCTGGTGATATCATTAAGCACAATACATTAAGCATCAATTGCAGCTACACAGAGTGTGCCTTTCAAATAAAAACATGAATTTAACAAATAAGGAAAAGTGCTCTCACCCTTAGATTCCTTCCCTTTGCACTGAGAACTGGAGGAGAAGGACTAGATCCTGAAATCTGGCAACTCTAAGGAAAAACACCCACAGAGCCTCAGATCCCAATGTTCTATTTTTAAAAACTTTTGGCTGTAGATAACTTTGTTCTCTAAGTGATACCAGTGAAGCTTGCTCAGAATCAGCCCACAAAATGAGCTTCAGGAATTAGGGATCACCTCGGAGAAGAAATAACATTATGAGGGCCCAAATTCTGCCCCCTCTCCCACTTCAAGAGTTTGCTGCTATGTTATGTGTTTTAAACTGAGGCCATTTCCACACGGGGTAATAAAAACGGTGCAGTGCGTCCTCCACGGAGGATGTCTGCACCTTGGAGCGGACTGGGTCCGGACTACTTACTGTAGATCCGCACCTCAGTCCGCTCTGGAATCACCCCAAGTGGTCCTCCGGCGTGCTTTTGAAAGACCTGATTTTTCCGGTCTTTCAAAAGCACGGAGCGCCCCACTGTGAGCCTGCTCCCTTGTGCAGATTTGCAGGCTCGCACCAATGCGAGCCTGCGATCTGCCGAGGGCGGGCTTCAGGCTGGCGAGCTTCAGCGGTTGGTCGAGACCCACGACCAACCGGAAGCCGCCATTTTGGACGCCAGAGCAAAGCGGATCGACTACCACACACTGCTCCGGAGCAGCCTGGACCGGACTGGGGAGCCAGGAGATCCAGTAAGCAGTGGCGCGGGACAATTCCCTCGCCCCGTGCGGAAATGGCCTGACTTTCCCTGTAATATTGCTAGCTTATGGCACTTTCATGATGAGTCTTTTGAAGGGACGGTTTGCCATCTCAGAATGGTCACTCCAGACAGATTGCCAAAAAATGGCACACTCCAGTCTGAGCAGGAGATGAATGGGGAGCTCATGATGACGTGCTGAGCCTTTTCACCGCAGGGATTGGGAGCATGGTTTCTCTCTACTCACAAGCACAGCACCCATTTGTGGTCAGAAGATGGAAGGGATGACAGCCAATGTCACATTTGTCACTGCAGTCATGGCCTCTAAATGATGAAGGAAGGACAGCCCAGTGTCTTATGGGCAGATAGTCAGAGACAGAGACTGTGTATCAGACCCACCGCTGTCATTCAGACAGAGTAAATTGTGGCTGGCTGGCCATTCACCTCCACCACACACACACACACACACACACACACGCATACCTGTACTGCCAGCATTCACTGTGTTGTCATCTCCATCCACCGTGAATTATTAAAAGAACAGCTGTAAAACAGTGTTTTAAAATGTCATTATGGCTTTACCTATCAGAATTGAGATCAGCTATCAAGACAGACAGACGTACTCGCACACACAAAGCAATTTGTATGTATAGTGGTATCTGTTTATTAAATTGATTAAAAACAGAACAATTTAAATGTTGCAACAAGACGTTTCCATCTTGCTATCATGTTTAAATAGCTCTGTTTGTTAATCACTGTGATAAATATATATATTCTAAGAGATTAACTACATCCCTCTGGGATCCAACACAGACTTCTCAGAAGTGCTGCTTATTTTCAAATCATATTTCTCTCCCCACTGTTCTCTGCATATGTATAATGCTGTGTAAGTACATACGTACAATCTCCCTCTATACACACAAACACATATGTATACATATACATGTGGAAAAGGCTATGAACTGTTAACTACATATAGGATATCAATGACACTGTGTTCTACTCACTGTTCTTAAAGAAATAATAATTACAGCCAGATTTTGCCTCCTCTCCCAGCAAGCCCAAGTGGAAATGTAGTTAACAAAGGTGTTCATAACTGTGTGACTGAATAGCAGCCCTTCCTTTCCCTTTTCCTCTTCTTGTTATCGCATGTTGGATTGTAAACGCCTCTGGGGAGGGACTCCCTCCTCACTTTTGCTTACATTTTGAAGTGCCGCTTCCCTTGGATGCTGTAAAGCGTATGCCTTTGCACTAGGGTTCCCAGATGTCTCATTCTCTACAGGATGTGCTGCATCTGGGAGCTTGAAGTCTAGCCTTGCATGGGGTTCATACAGGATGCCCAAAATACTGTAGTTCTTGATTTGTTGAGAGCAGATCCCAACAGACCAAACCATTTGGTATGCGGTGAAACGGCTTTACATGCCAAATGCTGGGAGCGTGCTTGCTGGGATCATGGCTGGTATGATGCTGCTGCTCTTCCTCCTCCTCCCTGGCCAGTAAGGCAGAGCAGCGCCAAACCGTGCCTCAGGTGCTCCTCCCTCAGTCACCTGTGGAGCCAAGAGTAAGAACAGCAGGCACCAGTTTCACTCACAACGGATGGGTTTTGTTTGAGGCCATTTCATTGCGTACAAAATGCTCTGTAGTCGGAAAAGAGAATCTGCCTGAATATTAGGCAGGCCTGCCTGATAACAAGGGCAGTTCGACAGTGGAATATGCTGCCGCACGGTGTGGAGGAGTCTCCTTCTTTGGAAGTTTGAAACAGAGGCTGGGTGGTCATCTGTCAGGAGTGCTTTGATTAGGTATTCCTGCATGGCAGGAGGTTGGACTCAATGGCCCCTTCCAGGTCTCTTCCAACTCTATGATTGCACGATTCTGTACTCTGCTTATGAGTGCAGCTTGAGCATTCACTTTTAGAAACAGCTGGAGCCACTCACACTCACAACAGACTGTCTCCAGAGCATTTGGTTAGCAGAAAAAATGGCCTCTGAATGGGTCTGTTTGTTGTGAGCAGCTCTCCCAATGTTAACAGTATCAGTGACTGGGAGGAGCATGGGGCAGACCTGACTCAAGTCTCAGGAGAGGAGAGCCTAGAGATTTTTGGACTCCAATGAGACCTGAAATCTTGTGGAGCTCTCGTGAGAGGTCTCACAAGATTTGAGGCATGGTCATATAGGCCTGTCTCATGTGTACCGGCCAGTCTTGGGCTGGATGGGCAAGAGAGAGGGTTGCCCCCTGTCAGGTTCTGAAAAACCTGGCAACTCCACTTTGTATATATCAGAGATGGACAACTATGGTGAGTCTGGGGCCATTTGTTTTTCCTCTGGGGTAGCACCTGGGCTGCTTAAAATGTCAAAAGAACTCCAAGAATGACCAGAAGCCCCCTTTGATTTTCAAAAAAAAAAAGTATTTTCTGATGTTAAAAAGTGTGGAGGAAGAGAAGCAGCAGCCTATTTAAAAGGTGAATTTCTGCTCCTGGTGGCTTCCAGGAGAGACAATTCAACCTTTTTTGGAAATGACAAAAGGTCATCCAGGAAATTTGGAGGAACCGAGGACCACACAGTAATCTCAGAAGGCTGCAGGCAGCCTCAAAGTACACTCTGCCCATCTTGGTATAGATAGGAACAATTCTACCAGTCAGTTCTTGAAAAGACACAGCCACTGCTTCTCAAAGGCGAAATGCAGTTATTTGCATCATCTTCACAGAAGCCTTCGTCTATTCAAGTTCAGAAGGAGAGAAGTTCTTTCATTCTTCCTCCTCTGAGTGGACTGAGGCAGGTGACAAAACATGCACATTTCTATTATGTACAGTCGATTAAAGCTGCCAAGGTCCCCGTCGGCTAACAAAAAAACTGCTTGCCCTCTGCAAACTGGGGGCTTGTGAACAGAAAAGGTCACCTGGCCTCCTGAGCGACAAGACGAACCTCACGCAAGTTGCCATTTTGGCTGAGGCATGAGCTAATTACTTTTGCAAGCTTGCAAAAGGATTAGGTTGACTTCATTGAGACAGCTCTGGAATGTGCACTGATTATAGCCATTGTTTAAGAATAATTAACATGCAGATTTAGAGTGTGTAACGTAGGATGATACTGCTAGTCCCCCAATCATGTTAGGGCAAATATTTTCTTTCAAAATTCCAATCCCAATTCATGTCTTCTTTTATCACCAGTCTATGAGTTAGCTAAATGATTTTTTTTTTCCCCTGGGATAGGCAACAAACCAATTTTAGGCCCCTTGGAACCTCAAGGTGCCATACAGACAGTAAAAATGCCAGATAAACAAAAGTGAACCCCATGAAATACGTAAAAGTCTCTTTGTTGCCTTGAAAAATAGGTTGTTCATTACTCAGTGTTGAACAATGTGGCAAGGGCCCTGTTGTTGTTAACTGCCATCAAGTTGACTTCAATTTATGCTGACCCTAAGGATGAGCGATCACCAAGGCACCCTCTCCTCAATTGCCCTGCTCGGGTCTTGCAGATTGGGTACATTTCTTCCTTGATTGAGTCTATCCATTTGTAATGCCATCTTCCTCTTTTCCTATTCCCTTCTAGCTTATCAAGCATTTTTGTGTTCTCTAGTGAGCCGTGTCTTCTCATGATATGGCCAAAGTATGACACCTCAGTTTTAGTCATCTTCGCTTCTAGGGAAAGTTCAGGCATGATTGCTCTAGGACACACTCGTTTGTCTTTTTAGCAGTCCAGGGTATCCATAGAACTCTTCTCCAGAACCCACATTTCGAATGCATTGATTTTCTTTCTATCAGCTTTCTTCACTGTCCAGCTTTCACAACCATACATAGAAAATGGAATTACAATGGCATGGACAATCCTGACTTTAGTATACAATGATATATCTTCGCACTTCAGGATCTCGCTTAGTTCCTTCATAACTTCCCTTCCAAGTCCTAGTTTTCTTCTGTTTTCTTGACTGCAGTCTCCATTCTGATTAATGACTGAGCCAAGGTAACTTAAAAGATGACTTTCCTCTTCTGAAGTCTTCCAGCATAGGTGATTCCCCCTCCTTTTTCCAGAAAATCAGCAGTGGAAGACTGGAGGGTTCAAGGGCCACAAAAACAGATTCGGGGGTCACATCCAGCCTTGGGCCATGCTTTAACTGCCTCTGCTATGCAGACTGTGCATGCATTTGTACACTTGCAGGTCTTCTAAGAGAGGCTTCCTGATAGGCCTGGAAATGTTCCTATTATCAGTTTGGCATCACAAAGAGCACAGACTAGTAGGGAACTTAGGTGTGACTGACTTAACAGAATTCCCTGCCACAGGAAATAGGGATTTCTCAATAGCTTAGAGGACTTTTTTTTTTTAAGGAAGCCCTCTTGTAGACTTTTAAGGGGAGATTACATTTTAAGCTACACAACACAGCCCCTTTTATGCAATTAAAAATTGTGGACTGCATATGCATACATAACTGATCTGCCTAATTACCAAAATGTTGTTAAAAACAGGACTATAACAGATTTATGACCAAACATGAAAGACAATCTGAAAGAGACCAGTTAAAAGAGAAAAGTGATGGAACAACTCTTTGCCCAAGGGTATAGCTAGGGGGGAGAGGGATGAGGGTGCTGACTCCCCAAAAGAACATTGTTCCCTCTAAGGAAATTTTCCTTCAACCCCCAAATCTCTAGCACTGCACTAGCTTAAAACTTCAGCAGAATGTTTAGAAACAATGTTTGGACATCCAAAGAAAAGAGACCAGCAAAGTTATCGAGTGAATGAGAACACAGCAAATAGAAGCAGTCTAGATGAGAACAATTTCCAGTCTCTCTCTTTGCAATACTAGAAATTTGGGAACTGAAGGGAAATTTCACGGGGAGGGGGGAAGAAGTTTAATTTGGATGAGGCAATGCCCCCCATAGCTACACCCCTTGTTCTGCCTAAAATACTGAAGAGTGACTGTGAGCCAAAGTACAATATGATTATGAAGTTGTAGTTCTTCAGCAGATGCTGAACTCCAGTTTCTATCATCTCTGATGGTCAGATCAGCTAGGGTTGATGGGAACTGCAGTCCCAACATCAGAGGTGGGAAACCATACTGGGCTAGATCAGGGGTAAGGCACGTATAGCCTTCTGGTCCTATCACCCCTAACCAGCACAGTCAATGCTGAGGAATAATGTCATTTGAAATCCAATTACATGTGGATAGCCATCTGTTCCTTTTCCCCAGTTTAGATGGTCATACAGTCTGACAAAATGCGAGGCAGGTTTCTTAGGCCATTTGCACACCACACTGTAATAGCACCATTATTCCACTTTCAACATCCTGTGGAATTCTGGGCTTTGTACTTTACTGAGGCCAAAGAGCTCTCTGGCTGGGAATTCTAAATGCCCGTCCCTAAAAAGCAAACCCCAGGATTCCATAGGATGTTGAAAGTGGAATAATAGCACTATAACAGTGTAATGTGGAAATGGCCTTACATTCCTAATGTAAGTCTGGTGGTGGCTAGTAGCCATGGGAGCAAAAAATGGAACAGCCATATTCTGACCATGTGCATGAGTAAAGACTGTGGTGTGGTTTGCCATTTAGCCACTCACCTCAGTCAAGAGATCCTTGCATTGCTGATGAAGGTTTCATCTACTTTTGTACAACCCTGCTGTTTTTCTTTGGAATAGAATAAATGCTTCCTTGATCAATAAGCGCAACGTTCCTGTCTTAGAGTCAAATTTATAGTGCCATAGAAAATGAGGACCAGGCCCCAAATGCAATGTTTGGGAAATAATTTTCTCTCTATCCCATATTTTGAGCAAATGGGGTTATAAAAGTAACTTTTATGGGGAATATAAAACCATCATTTATAACTTTCTTCAAAATGTTTTGTTGCTTACTTGGTGCTCAGGAATTATGGCTAAAAACAACTCAGTTGTGGCTCAGCATACAGAAACATTTCTGTTTCTCTTTTTTTTTTTTGGAGGGGGGAGAGGGAAGGAAGGAAGGAAGGAAGGAAGGGAGGGAGGGAGGGAGGGAGGTAAATTGCCAGTTTCAGTTCTCTTTCACACTTGCAAGATTTGGCCAAGACACACTGGCACAGCTATACACTGGCATTGTGTAGCATAAATCTCTGCATATGGGATTACACAGACTGTGCTACACAACTCTTTGAGTTGGATGACAACATTGCACAGCCGAATGCACAATGGCATGTGATGCATGCACATCTGCATCTGACCATACCTGCATGTGCAATGGTAAAACATGCACAACTCTCCTTCCACAAATTTGAACTGAATGCTGATGTTCCGTGTCAGATAAAAATGTCCAAATGTTTCCATAGGGCAATTTATACATGTCGGGTACGAACAGGATTCCAGCCTCAGTTTGTAGCCCTGAAGCTTAGAGGGCATCTCAGCAAACTCCCTTCTATTTGTTGTTGCAGTTGTTCTGTGCACTCAAGGTGATTTTGACTCATGGCAACTCCATGAATCAGGGACCTCCCCAAAATCTTGTCATTAGCAGTGGTGCCCAGGTCTTCCAAGCAGGACTTGATTATATCCCATTTGGACTACTGTAATGTGGGGCAGCCTTTGGAAACTGTTTGGAAACTTCACTGGCTCTTGTTATTTTGTGTGCCTTCAAGTCTTTTCTGAATTATGGTTGCCCTAAGGTAATGATGTATTTAAGTCTTTTAACCCAAGTGTCAAGTCAAGTCTCAAGTCTCTACCTTCGAGTCTCAAGTCCTTGCAAGATACTTTCAAGTCAAGTCTCAAGTCTGGGAGCCAACTTTATACCCCAATCTATATTCCAGAATTTCTGGACAGAGTCAAACAAGGTCAGTTTTAACAATTTAAGTAGAGTCAGCTCTCCACTTTTGTGATGTTGCCATCTGCAGCTTTGGAAGTGGGAAATAGGATCCTTCTTACTTCTTATTTGCAAAGCTTGCCTTCTGCTCATAGGAAAAGTTTTAGAAAGATCCTCCTATATGAAGTTGGGACAGGCTGCTGAGCAGACCTCAACCCCACCTCAAGCCCATTTGCTGTTCCCTCTGAGAAATGTGGCCACACTTTGGGCTTGAGGCAGATTGTCATGTGATCAGTAAATTGTAAGGTTTCTGGAGGAATGTGTTATGTTACTGTACCACAGGCAGCAAGTCAGTCACTAAAGATATGCAAGTCTCAAGTCGTGTTAAGTCAGTGTGTAATTTTTACCAAGTCAAGTCCAAGTCAAGTCACTGAAGTGACTTAAGTCTGAGTCAATTGACTCAAGTCTACATCACTGCCCTAAGGTGAAGCTATCACTGAGTTTTCTTGGCAAGATTTGTTCAGAGGGGGTTTGCCTTTACTTTTGAGGCTGAGAGCATGTGACTTGCTCAAGGTCACCCAGTGGGTTGCCATGGCTGAACCCTGGCCTCCAGAGTCATAGTCCAAAGCTCAAACCACGCTGAATTAATTAATTCATTAAAACTGAGGGACATGGCTTCTCTTACTACAGCAATGTGTATTCTTTTTACACATTTTTTGCAACTGAAAAGGCAATGCAAATTTTTACATGAACTCCTTCATGCTAGCCATCAGATTGTGTTGTATGAAATCAATGCACGTATTAAAATCACCTTTCAGTCTCCCAATATATGGTAGATTTTATCTTAGGTTTGCAGAAGCAGCCTTAAATTTAGACTAGGTTAGACATTTTGCCATTATACACAGAAAGCTAGGGAAGAGGGAAGTAGGTTCCGTGGATTACATTTAGAAAACAACTCTACCAGTTGATCTGAAACTTGGCCATATGAGAGGATTTTGGGTGAAAAGGTATGCCACTGGTCATTTATAAGAAGTTAAAGTTTAATGCGTAGCCACCATTGCCCTTCTTAGTAGCAGTATCCAGAACTTTGAGGCCCCTCCCTAAACTGCAAACCCCAGGATTCCACAGGATGTTGAAAGTGGAATTATAGCACTATAACAGTCTAGTGTGGAAATAGCCAAGAAGGCCTTTGCCTCCCAACAAAAAGAGAACACAGAAGGGGCCAGGCAGACCTGGGAGGGAGTTTCATAGCTTAGGAGCAGCCCCCAAGAAGGTTCTCACCAGATGAACCTGGGAAGGTAGTAGGATAGAAAGAAAGCCCTCCCTTGAAGACTCAAGCAGGTTTATATGGGAAAATATGGGCTTTTAACCAGTCTGGACCTAAGTCATGTGGGGCTTTAGAAGTCTTAACCAGCACTTTGAATTGGCCCCAGAAATGGACTGGCCTCTCCTTGGCTCCTTTTCGTCTTCATTTTCAAAATACATCCTTTTCTCTTTGGCCTCTTGTTCTTTCTCTTCTACTGTATTCTCTTTCTCCTCTGTTGTTTTTGCATCCCCCCTTCAATTCTGTTTCCGTATTATGGCCACGTGCTTACAGTGCAACAAGCACTCTTCCAAAATGAAGCTGTAGCTATGGTGTTAAACTCCTGACAAACAGACAAGTTTTGCGTATGCGAGGAGCACACTGTGGACTCTTCTCCTTACTGTCAGATTCAGAAACAACAACAAAGTCCCACAACACCTAAAGACTAACAGATGGGGAGGTGGTGTGGTGCTCAAAATGTTGGACTAGCTATGGAGAGATTGGTTTTGAAATCATGGGCAGAGCATCACAAAGTAATTTTTGGATGATGACTCTCAGAATATGGATGCTCTGGCCCAAAATAGCCAGCCGGCATGTTGTAGTGGTTGGAATGTTAGACTAGGGTTCTTTCTGTACCCTAAATTTTCATGCAGATGTCCAGTGGGGAATCCTGGCATCAGTTCTGCCAGGAAGGGAGTGTGATAGGAGCACCCCCTCTGCATCGGCTGGTTCCGTAGTGAAGGAAGAGAGATGGCCATACCTCTTCCTTTCGACCACAACGATGTCATGTAGAACTGTTGTTGCAGTCCTGTCCTTCTCCCGTCCCCATGGTGGTTTGGGAGGGCGGTGTGGAAAAGGCCTAGGACTCCGGGAGACCAAAAACCAATCCCCCATTTGGCCATGGGGAACCCACTGAGAGACCTTGGGTAAGTCACTCTCTCTCAGCCTCAAAGGAAGGCAATCATAACCATCTCCAAACAAATCTTGCCAAGAAAACCCCATGATAGGGTCACCTTAGGGTCGCTGTAAGCCAGAAACTGTTTGAAGGCATACAACAACAGCAAAAACAACATTCAAAACTGAGCTCTGCATATGGATAATTCTGATCTAGTTGTTCTCTCTGCCCAACTTGTTTAAAAGAGTGCAGAGTTCGAATGTTGCAACACAAAAAGATCATAAAGAACTTTTCGCTGGCTTTGCTGAAAACAGTCTATTAGGCTCCCCCTCTGGAATTAAAGCCCAACGCCCAGGCTCTAAACAAATAAAGTAGGCAAGACAAAAAGTTATTATAGGAATCTAATCAAGAAATCTTTGCAAAACGAAGGCAAATGTCACTTCTGCATTCAGAACAGCTATAAAGGTAACATTTGCATACATTTACTGTTTGGCTTTGCTTTTGTAAAATGCATCACATTTAGTCACAGAAAGACAATAATTTCCATACTCAATCGTCAGGAAGCGCAACTATCCTTATCAGGCTCAAAACAAGCCAAGCCTTAAATTGCAGTAGGTGTGCGTGACAGTGATATATTAGAATTTTTCTTTTAAATTACACCTGTCACGGACGGTGGAAGTGCAGAGTCAATTTGAAAATAATTTACTTGAAAATGTGTAAGCGATGCATAGCAAATTAGTTTCTTCATTCCCACCCCTGTAGCCAGATATTAACACAGGCAATTGCTTAATTGATTCAGAAAGGTTTCCCTGCTAATAGCGTGAATTTTGCTACATTTACCACACTGTTTCAAATGCAATTTTAATGGCAAATGGGCTGTAGATAGAGTAGCTGAAGTTCTTTAAAAAGGGGGAAACACATTTTGCAGCTGTTACCCCTGCTTTTCTGATTACGGCAATGAGTAATCTCTGCAAATGAACAATGAAGTTTAATTGGAATCCACAATACAAATTCATTTGCTATATTAGCCCCAGAGTTCTCTGCATTCAGTATAAATGATAACAAACAATCTCCATATACCTCCAGTTAATGGGTGAGCCATCTTCCATTCACAGCTATTCATCTTGTTCTGTCTACACTTCCATCAATCAAGCGAAACAAGAGATACAGCTAATAAATCAACAAGGGCCAATTGTTGCTGCTCTTGCATTTAAGAGGTAGATTTAAGAATCTCCCCCAAGACCAGCTGAAATCTCCAGTGTAGTTTACCTTGTTCCATATCTTGAGTGGCCAAACGGCAGGCTAGATGAGAAACCAAATGATCAGCTGATGTAGATTTTTTTCTTAAGAACAGCCTAACTTGGGTGAATTTTCAACAGGTGTGTGCTAACCAATATCACAAATTCTTCTGGAATGGGACTCTCTCATCATAAAAGATGGCATGGTACAGTATTGGAACATATAGAACTTTGGGGTGCTGAGTCCTGACAGCCGTTTAAATGATGTGGGATGATCACACCAGTCCTAGTCTCTCTTTTTCCAAGACCCTACGCTCCCCTTTCATGTCCACCACTTTTTGTTACTGAATTATCTACTATATAAAAGTCAAAGTCTGTGAGTGAGCTTGTCTGTCTGCGTCACGCAGGCGAAGACCTCATATGATTGGCTGTGTCGGGCAAGAAGACCTCATATGATTGGCTGGCTGTGAAGATTCTATGGAATTCTGGGGTTGGCAGTTCAGGGAGAGGCCTTTAGAATTCTCAGCCAGAGAGCTCAGGCCGGTTGCTATGGAGATGAGGCCTAGTAGCAAGAAGGAGGGCAGTGTATTCCCTCAGGAACCCAAACTCTGTATGTTAATAAATCTGAATACAGAGTGGAGTGGAGAATGTGGGGAAAAGTTACACATGCTGGACAAGATAGATTGGGGAATCAGAGACACAGGATCTCAAATCTATGTATTTTAACCACATCTAACTCCTAAGGGTAAGGTAAGGTAATTCCTAAAATATTTCTAACAAGAATTATGTATGAGAAAATAAAATCCCAGGCAACACAAGGTAAATACGCTAGTTCAAAATAAAGGAAAATATAGTCTCAAAGGCACTAGAGATCATACTGGAAATATGCTTGGCTAATGGAGCACATCGAAGAACTTCAGAAGAAAATCAGCCTTTCTCCATATGCACCAAAGCCTTTGATCATGTAGCTCATGAAAAAAATATGGGATGCCCCCAAAACAAAGTGCGTGCCACAACATTTGAGCACCGTAATGTACCACATATACACTGGATGAGGCCACTGTTATGATGAATGTGGAGGAACGGAAGTTTCCAGCTCGCAGAAGTGTCACACAAGGTGCATATTCTCATTCTATTTCTTTAATTTATAGGCAGAACATTTTCATACAGAAAGCAGGATTAGATGCAGAGGAAAGAGGTGTAAAAATTGTAGGAGGGAACATCAATAATTTAAGACATGCAGAGGACACCATATTCCTAGCAGAAAATAGCACAGACTTGGAATGACTATTGAGGGAAATTAAGGAAGAAAGTGCAAAAGTAGGGTTACAGCTGAATATTAAGAAGATAAAAATAATGACCACAGCAGATTTACGTAACTTTAAAGTGGATGATGAAGACACAGAAACTGCTCAAAGGTTTTCTTACCTTGGCTCAGCCATCAACGAGAATGATGACTGTTGTCGAGAAATCAGAAGAAAGCTAAGACTGGAAAAGCAGCTATGAAGATACAGATAACAACCTCAAGTGTAAAGATATATCATTGAATACCAAAGTCAGAATCAACCATCCATAATATACGGAGTTCTTTATATGACTGTAAAAACTGGACAGTGAAGAAAAGTTGTCAGGAACAGAATTAACTCATTTAAAATGTGGCGCCAGAGGAGAGTTTTGGAGATACCACGGACTGCCAAAAGACAAAGAAATGGATCCAGGAAAATCAAGCCTGAATACTAGAAGTCAAAATGACTAAATTGGGGCGATCGTATTTTGGACATATCATGAGATGACACAATTCACTGGAAAAGGCAGTAACTGCTTGGCGAAGTGGAAGGCAGCAGGAAAAGAGGAAGACTACACTACCTATTCAATCAAGGAAACCATGGCTCTGAGTTTGCATGACCTGAGCAGACCTGTTAATAACAAGATCTTTTGGTAGTCTCACATTCATAAGGTCATCATAAATCAGAGCAAATTTGACAAGGCATAACAATAGTCTCAAAAACAATGGACTAATTTTAATGTGATGTCACAGAACTCTTCTTCCTCCCAATCCCACTGCCATCCTAGCCCTATAAACCTTGTGGAGGGGGGCTGAGGGAATGAAGAGGGACGGAGAAATCACTCCCTCCATTCCTCTGTTACACAAGTGAACATTCAGCTTTGGATATGGTCCAACGTATTAAAATGGTATCACTGAGTATGAATCACAGATTCATTTCATCTCCTCATCCAAGTTAGTCCTTAAATAATTTTGTGGCATTGGCCCACTTTTATTGATTGGGTAATCCTTCCTGATCTGACAGCAACTCTTGCATTGGATTTCTACACTTTTCCAGACCTGTTCAGGTAGGGGTGATCTTTCCAAATCTTGACATGCTCAACCTCCCAAAAATGATAATCCTGTTTCACTCAGGTAGATTGGCTCCTGAAGGGAAAGATACTTCTGAAGTGATGGTTTCCAAGATCTGGTCCACATTATTGCAACAAACAAACAAACAAACAAACAAACAAACAAACAAACAAACAACCTTCAAATAACTCAAGACTTGGCCAAAGGGTTTATTGGACCAGTTTGCTTAAACGGAGAAAAACATGTGTTGGCTTTATCTAATTTTAAACCCACTGAACAGAATTTTATATATTTGCAATATTAATAATCTGTAGAACTTAAGATACAAAAAAGTAAAGGATAGTCCTCCCCAAATAACAGATATACATGATGGACATTTATAGCTATCGACATTTGGGCCATGATCCATTAGACATGGTTCAGCTAACTGAAATCACATTTAACTCTCAGGGATTAATTACGACAGTCTCCCAGTTCATTTCATCTTTATAATCATTCAAGACATAAGTTCATTAAATTTACAAACATGAGTCAATTTTTTGTACATATTAACAAGAATGAGTCCTTAGGATTCCTTAGGCTTTGCATTGATGGCTGGCATTTCACAAAAATTTCAGAAAGATACAAAATTATTCCTAAAGTTGACCTCCCTCCCTTTCCTTTTAAAAAGACACACAAGAAAAATTGCTATCAGTTCAATTCCCACATTTTGCAATATATGTATCCATCCAGAATCTATTAGTATACGCAACAATCTATTGATTCGAATCAAGATAACAGAATTTATTTGGATCCGACAAACATTTGGTGCCAGTTCGAACACTGTGCTTAGAATTTGTCTATTAAAAGACCCCAATTTTCTGTAGCAAAAAATTCACCCAAATAATTGCAGTCGCCTGTGAGAGGTACACAGATGCATACACTTAAATGCTGTTTTCCACCCCTCCTAAGGAAACTTTCATTGACCTTTTCCTGACTGAAGTTTCTCATATTTACTATAGCAAAACTCAGTTGCTTATACTTTGGGGTGCAATTTATTTATTGAATTTATACCCCTATGTTTCTCCTAGGATGGGATCGAAGATAGCTATGTGGTCACAAAAAGTTTCCATTTCGACCTTGCATACTCTTTTAAGCAGACACAGCCAAAAGACAGGATGTTCTTGCACAGAGAACCAGTTAGGGAATCCTTTAGCTGATTAGTTATTACTGGATACTTACAAGCCTGCAATATTGTTTGGATTTCCCCTTTTTAAAATAACAGGTAGACTTTCCCCCTCTTTCTTCTGATCAAGTCTGGTATTGTGGTATACATCCAGTGTCCTATCATTTAAGTGTGTGTGCGTGGGGGAATATAGCTTGCAGGATGTATATGACCCCACACACTTTTGCAGCCCCAAAGCCCTCTGCAACCCTCCACCCCCCTCCCAGGGTTATTGGGGGGGATGAGAACAGCCCAAGAGTAGTGACAGCATGCCACATACAGTTAGTTGTCCATTTCTGATTTAAACTACAGCTATTCTGAATACATCACCCACAGGAAGAATGCACAGACAGTGGCAGACACTGAAGTAAAGACTGGATGCATAAAGCTAGCAGTTTACATATATGATTTAGGGCTCAACAAAGACCACATATAAATTTGGTCCCATGAAACTTGGCTGGGGGGCGGATTTTAAAATTCCATCTCATTCTGTTACACTTATTCAAAGAGGACCACTTTGCATAGCACACGATACAAAGGCAGAACTTTGTCATCATATCCACAGATATCAATATTTGTTGTTTGAGAATGTCAGTGCAAAGGTCATGAGAGAAAAGAGCTAGGAACTGTAGATTTATTTCAGGAGTCAGATGAAGTTTGTTTTTCCTGAGACAGAAAAACTGAACGGTAACAAAATTTATTACTCTGTAGATTCTCAGGGCCCCACTTTTGACATACAATCCAGATCAGTGCTTGGAATAGTGGCTAAAAAAAAACAAGTACCAGAATTTCTGGAATAGATATTGGTCTAGTACAGTTGCTGGAAGACACAGTACAAAAAGTAGCCATTTCAAGTTCTGATCTTGATCACTGTTTATTATATTCAACATCCACTCATCCACCCTGTAAGCAAATTGAACTGGGACATGCAGTTGGAACACACACCAGAATTACATTTTATAGCCCACTGAAAAATGATAATGCCAGTAGGACATGGCTTAAGATCACATCCATTTTCTTCATCAAGAGCAGAGTGATGACCCTTGTATAGAAGGGAGCCCTGGAGATTCATAACAGGTATCTATTTCAATATTTAGGGAGAAAGAAAAAAAAACATTCTGCATGTCATCTTGGTCCAATCCATAGTGACTGGTGCAGGCCCATGCTGCAGAGCTGTGCTTCTACTGGGAAAAAGACTCAATGTTTGTCAGAGTGGAAAACCAGACACCTAGCATGTTGCTTTAGCATCCTGACTTCCACAGCTTTCTTGGCTTTCTCTTGTTGCCGTGTATCTTATGGCAACCCTAGGGTGAACTGATCACAGGGTTTTCTTGCCAAGATTTGTTGAGAATGTTTTCCACGGCCAAGCACAGAATCAAACTCTGATCTCCAGTCATAATCCAATGTTCAAACCGCTATACTACCCTGGCTGTCTACTGCTTCTTGGTGCCTCGAAAAGGCATCCATTGTACAGTCTGAGATATAGGCCAACAGTGTGTGCCCTGAATGCCCTTCTTTAGCCCCAACTAGGGTAGAGCCACTGAACCAACTCTTGAATGGTAAGTCAACATACAGATAAATCTCACCAGTGCAATGTGTATGCTCTAATTGAGACTAACAGTAGAATTCAGGCATGTGCGTGTTAATTTAAAACACTGTACCTAAGCTCTAATTAATACATGCTCTCTCTCGAGGTTATTGCTATTGCTTGCAAGGAGGAAAAAAAATGAGAAACGAAATAATGCTTCATAGAGAGAACAGGGGAAATATCCACTATAAATTTGCAATATATGTGTCCAAAAGATGTCATAACCATAAAACACGTTAGCAGAGACTGTACATCTAAAAGATGTACAAAGACAGGAACTTTATACTTGTGCTTCACATTAGTTCCCATCCAAATGAACATCTGGCATGTTTGGGAGGCACTTACCAATAGAATTCTGGCTTTGAAAATAAATGATACATGACCTACAAGAAAACACACTTTGTCCATGTAGTGTTCTTAGATCTCTGAAAATTCACCATGGCAAATAAAAGAAGCCCATCCTTTGGAAGGTTAAAATGCAAATTTTGGGGAGGAGGAGTGTTGGTTTTTTTTTAAAAAATGACACAAGCAGAAATGAGCATTGGAGACCAGCTGGTGCTGGATGGTGTAATGTCTAATTCATAAAAATGCCCTTTCAACTGTTTAGTTCCAAGCAGGCCGATATTTGCAAACAGCTTCATCATGTGGCCTCTTGCTTTGCTCTGTGTCCTTGGCAACCATTCTGCTTGAGCTCTTCTGACAATTATTAAAAGTGTCCTTTTAAATCTACAATCGTCTTAAAGTGCATAGAAGACAGACCAACAGACAGAAACACGATACTATCCAGTCATCACTGGTTACTTCGCATGGTTTTCTGATTTGCCTCATTGTGCAGATAACATGAAGAATTTGTTTTAACCCTGAAGGAAGTCGTTCTCCATCTCTCTGCAGATCCATACTATGAGACTTCAGGAGTTCCTTATGAGAAAGGAAGATATTATGTTTAAAATGGAAAAAGCAGAGTGATTTCTAAAAGGAAGCTGCCGTATGGCTCAGCATGTCTCAAAAACATCCACTGGCAAAAGGCCAACAGACCACCCACCCATCTGCCAAAGACTAAGCATACAAAGGGCTAGCAGCTGTAGGAGGCTTTGCTCAGGCTTGCCATTAAGAACACAACAGAAAATAAAATGTGTTTCAATATGGCAGGGCCAGAAACCTTACCTCCCTGAGGACGTTCGTCTAGATTTTCTATATGGATTGTTCCTGCTCTTCAGCTTGTTCACCCACTGCCTGCATGGCTTCTTGCACATAAACAATCAGTTCAGAAGCCTCTCCCCCTTGGGTGTAGACTGTCACCGTCCCAAGCCCTTCCACGTCATCTGAAGAGACAACCAAATGATGTTCTTCGGTCAATTCAACTGATGCCTGCTGGAGTGATTCCTGAATCATCACCGTGTGGCTGGTTGGCTGTTCCTCTTCTGTCACCTGTAAGGACATTGTGAAAGTTACAAAGGGTTCAGCACGGCAGGCCTCCGTTAGAGCTGACAAGAACAAGGACTCATAAAGACAAACGACTATGCCTCATGTTTCATAAATGAATGGTACTTCAAGATACATGCTTTTGTCAAACCTTTGAATAGGCCTGCTTATGCAACTGGTGACTCAGTGAGCTAAAGGCAGCTATATCCAGACATATAACAGAACCTGCCCTGTGCTGCAAAGTCCATAGTAAACACAAGAAATTTACTGAGCTTCTGGAGGGTCACCATACACAGCTGTTGAGCCATACTGCTTCGTGGATCTCCAGTTGTACAGGCCTTGGCTAAAACCTGAAAGAGCCAATAGATTTATAGTCACAATCAAATTTCAAGGGCAAGCTTAAGTTGCTTGCGGATGTGTGTGACCCCCATACCGTTTTGGCTGTCTCTAGTGCCTCCAATTTCCTTGACTGCCCCCTTTTTTTTTGTCATGAAATTCCAGGAAACTTCCAGGAGCAGTGATTCACTTTTTGAATAGGTTGCAATGTTCTTTGAATTGTTTAACATCAAAAGTAGCAGTTTTTTTAAAAATTGGAAGTTGACTTCTGGCCACATCTGGTTTTTGTCTTTTGAGGGGGAGCATTTTGGGTGGTCCTTGCAGACTCCAAACATACTCTGCAGCAGAAACTTGCCCCTGAATCTGCCAGAGCTGCCCATCCCTGCTACAGGTAGACAGAACTTACATTATTAGCTATGGAACAAACAAGCCCAGCACACCTGAGAGTATGTGTTTCATATCCCACCCTTCTACTTACACAGAACCCAAGGCAGCTTCTTAGAGAACTACAGAAAGGCCCTGTCTCTTTATTCATTTATCCTTTGCAGAGTCATGTCTTGATCGCTTTGTAGTCAATCTGTGATACAAGTGCCACAAGGGAATTAGGGCCTTGGGGCACATTTGGATATAGCTCTCAGTTCACAAAACGAAACAATTTTGTACAGTTGCGTACACACGGGAACCCATCTGTACTACAATGTAAGAGGAGTGCTTCTCAAGCAACTGGATACAGGCGGTGGGAGGAGAGGCCATTTTTTCCCTCAGTGTGCCAGGGATCAGTACTTGATAATACGCCAGAGGACCGGATCAAATTTCAATACGACCTTGACAGACTGGAGAGCTGGGCCAAAGCTAACAAAATGAATTTCAACAGAGAGAAATGTAGGGTCCTGTACTTGGGCAGAAAAAATGAAAATCACAAGTATAGGATGGGGGATGTGTGGCTGGATAGCAGGATGTGTGAAAAGGATCTAGGAGTCTTGGTAGATCACAAGCTGAACATGAGTCAGCAGTGTGACGCGGCAGCCAAGAAAGCCAACGCGATCCTACATCAATAGGAGTATGGTGTCTAGATCGAGGGAGGTAATGGTACCACTCTATTCTGCATTGGTTAGGCCTCATTTGGAATACTGTGTCTACTTCTGGGCACCTCAATTCAAGAAGGATATCGACAAGCTGAAACATGTCCAGAGGAGGGCGACCAAAATGGTGAAGGGTCTGGAAGCCATGCCCTGTGAGGAGCGGCTTAGGGAGCTGGGTATGTTTAGTCTGCAGAAGAGAAGGTTAAGAGGGGACATGATAGTCATGTTTAAATATCTGAAGGGATGTCATGTTGAGGAGGGAGCAGGCTTGTTTTCTACCGCTCCAGAGACTAGGACAAGGAGCAATGGATTCAAGCTACAGGAAAGGAGATTCCACTTGAACCTCAGAAGAACTTCCTGACGGTCAGAGCTGTGCGGCAGTGGAATAGGCTGCCTCGGAGTGTGGTGGAGTCTCCTTCTTTGGAGGTTTTTAAGCAGAGGCTGGATGGCCATCTGTTGGGAATGCTTTGATGGGTATTCCTGCAAAGCAGGGGTTTGGACTGGATGGCCCTGGGGTCTCTTCCAACTCTATGATTCTATGATTTGTACAGTGTTATGATCAGCTATTTCCTTCTCTCCTGGAAACTCACCACAGGCTACTGTGTTGATGGCCACTGCTTTGGGTAGACAAAGCCTATCACTATCTTGTCTTTCAGACTTGATGTGTACTGTACTTGCTGAAAAGACTGGCCACTATCATCATTTTTATTTGTTACATTAAAAAAAAATCCTACTTTTCCACCAGATATATCTGGGGAATGCAGTTCCTTCCAATCATGTAATTTTAACCTCCCTATTGCTGGCTACAGGTAAAAGCTGACTCTTGGAACAGGTAGCAAAGATCATCTTTAGTAAAATCAAAGATGTTTAAGATAGCAGATCTATATCTGGAGACAGGAAAATAAGGTTGGGATGGTTCAGCTAGCTACATGACTAGCACAAAAAAAGGATGCTGGATGGAGAGAGGGAGGAATGGGAGTCATATTGAGTGCACCCACCTACCAAGGAAGATTGAGATTAGCCAAACACAAAAAGAGGGATACATCACATAAAGGTAATGAGCTATCCTTTCCATGCTCCCTGTAAAATCTTCCACAGAACTGGTTGTACCCTGCTTCCAAGAACAATCACAAGATAAGGTAGGCTAGATTGGGAACAGAAGTTTAAGGAGACCTCCCTCGCACACTTTTTTTTTATTATCTCAAGGAATAAGTACAATTTGAAAAAGTTTATTATTCAGATCAAAGGTAACTTTTAACAACACACCCAACTTGGCTGGATATCTTGGTTTTACGGAGAAATAAGCTGGGAGGAACTGGATCCTCATGAGATCCTGGAGAACTATGTCCCCCATCGCACACCCATTCCCATCTTTCCCCAAACAGTATTTGCTCTGAAAACCATAACATCACCCAACCTCTAAAAGAGAGGGGAACTGTAGGTCAATTTACATCATTTTCATGTATTCTAGGCTCCCACTCACCTAGAAGTGACTGGACTTTCTGCTCCTAGTACCTCCCGTTTTGAAGAAAAGCTTGTACAGACCAAAAGAAGAGCTTTATGAGCCTAAAAAAATTAAGTCTTTCTGAAGCATCCAAACATGAAGCAAAATAGCCAATAGCAACATCTCCCCCCCCCCTCACCTTGGGGTGTTGCTAGCCATTTGAGGACAATTCTTTTGGCTCTCCAAGTTCAGGATTTCTGGACTGAAAACCAGAGAGGGTTCCTGTACATTTAATAGTTGTGTAGAAGAGGAATTTCAGCAGGTGTTGCTTGTCATGCAACCAGTTAACACTATTTTGCAAATGTTTTAAGGTACTTTGGGTGGATGGCAAAGAACTGGGCATATAATTATGTTACAAAGAGGCTACAGACCAGTGCTTGGTAAAGATTTCCCCATGCGACCTCTGAGGGCAATTACTGCTTGTCCCAGAGGAGCAGCATGTTGCAAGATTATGGTGCAGATCCTGCATCAGGGATATATAGTGCAAATCTCTTCATGGAGAGCCATGACTTAATTGTGCTAGGCAAATTTTGTGTTGAATGGTAATCTTGTGCCATGGAACCAAGTCATATAATGTGCAACTGAATGCACAACCAATTGCACACACACACACATCCATATGCAATGGCATTGTGAAAAACTCCACACTTCCACGAGCTTGAACTGAATTTGGCTATTCCACATAAAACAAAAATGTTCAGCTTCTGTAGAGGAAGTTATACATGTTGAAGACATCAACAGGATTCCAGTCTACATTTAAGTACAGGTATACATCAGTGAAAGAAACAGATATTACTTCCTTAACAGAAAATCTGACACCAAAAATAGCATAGAAATAATAGGGTTAGGTTTCTACATCACAAAAAGGAAGAGCAACTTGTTTCAGCATCCTTTTTACTCAAAGCTAACCATAGGCACATGTGAAATGAAATCAGCGGGCACATGTGAGCCCTGCACTGGAAAACAAAAACATTTCAAACCTTCTAGAGACCACTTGAAAGCTTCTTCCAAAATACATACATGGATTTTTCCTTTAAAAAAAAGAAATCATCAGTCTCAACTTTTCTTATGATTTCTATTTTGATGGCCAAACATACAGATCTATGCTTTATTAATATGCTGGGGTAGCTGATGGGGCAGGTTTATCTGCTATCCCCTTTTCTCCCTGTTTTGCTGTTTACACATGAGCAGGAAGGGATTCTGGCAGCAGCAGCTGTTTACCTTGCCTATTGCAAACAGATACACACAGCTAAAGAAAAAGTTAGCTAGATTGGCATCTCATTCCCATTCTTTCCTAGTTCAGGTTTATTGCTGCAGCAACCTGATACCAAAAGTCTGTTTCTCCAGTCCTCCTTTATCATCTTCCTAATGTTGGAAGCCACTAACAAACCTCTAGTTAGATAGAGGAAAAGAAGGAAAACGAGAGATTGTTGTTGTTCTTGTTCATCTTCAAGTCGTTTCCGACTTATGGCAATCCTGAGACAAACCTATCACGGAGTTTTCTGGGTCTGGGAGTGTAGGATGTGCCCAAGGTTCCCACTAGGCTTCCATGGCCAAGTGGGGAATCGAACGTTGGCCTCCAGGTTTTTAGTCCAATGCTCAAACCGCTACATTAGGCAGCTGTTGCCCCCTTGGTAAACCCTGTCCCGGGGTCTACAACTTTGATATAAAATTAATCTAACCCACCAGAGAGGTCACCCGGATAAGCACGTGGGCAACAACAGTCGTACGATCGAAAGAACCAGGACAGGCCAGTAAACTCCCCTGTCACATAGCCACGGGAGACCTCAAGCTGTGCCAACCCATAGTGGACAAAAGATCATCAGCCTTTAAGGAGCCAACTTGAAGGGATTAAGAGTTTTCCCACAAAGTTGGGCACTGGAAGCAATAAAACCTTATCAGGTAAAATCCATCTACATAAACTCACACTGCAACCCAAAGCGGCGTAAGATCCTGATACTTGGGTAACACCTTGTTATCTTCCAATATCAAAGAAGATGCCGGTGTGAAGTCAATTTCCGTTGCTGTTCCCTTTGTTCTCCCCGGGAGAGGATTTGCCCTCAAGGTAAATTTTCCTACAAATAGTCCCCATTTTTGAATAGTTCTTTGGATGCCTCCTGGTCATACCAACTGACTGTTCCCCCTCTCGATAGCTGCATGATCCCCTCAGCATCTCTTCACTGAGTTCCTTTTCTTTTGCTGCTTTCCAGACCAAAGACTTCACGAAACGGTGCAGCATCACCCAAACTACGAATCCTTCAACAATCCCTCTATCTTATTTCCACTCTTTATTTTTCTTTAGCCCTTGGACGTGTATGTGAGTGTTTGCGTTGATGAGTGCCACTACTGTTTAATAAAGTCATTCATCGGACCTTTTCGTGTGACTGGGCCTGACCCCGTAAAAATTGGGTAAAAGATCTCGCTATGTTACCCTGCCTCTCGCATTGCTATTGCTTGTGCTCTGTGGAGCTTACTTTCCGCATCACTTGGAGCATATCAAGGTGTCCCTCGGGGAGCCCCAGATTTTCAGGGTACCACAACCATAAAAGACTTTGTTAAAAGGAATGTCTTTGTCAGGGGGGTTTGTTAACTTAGCTATGCCTGTACAGACAATAGGAAATTATTTCTCTGCTATAAGAAATGAACTTTTTCAATCAGTGGATTAGTTCGTGATTTTAAAAAAAAGCAACTCAGAATGTTTCAATCCATTTCACTTTTTAGTCACAGATCTTAACTCCCCCACAATATAAATTGCTGAGCTCTTATCAGGTGAACACCCGTCAGCTAAATAATGGAAATATCAGTTAGCCCAAGGCTTTCTTCATTTGCAGCAAGCTTGTTCTATGGAATAGTATGTGACGAAGCATAAACATAAAGGGCAAGGAAAAACAGAAGGAATGAGAGTAATCATTTTGGCAGGAGAAGAGAACAATACAATTGTTTGGTGCCAAAAGGTTTCTTGTATGACACAGCTGTCCTCAACAGAAGGCCATCTTATCTGTATGTTGCTCAGAATGTGCCAAGCCAGCTGTGATGTTTGATTGAGCCTAGCTTCTTCTTTTGCTCAGGGTAGGAATGTATTTTATTTGCTTTCTGTTTAGTCGAAAGACAGAGAAACACTACAGAAAGTTGGGGCTCCAGAATGTAACATGACGTCACAGTGATACACGGCAACAGATAAGCTGGGAAGACAAAGACATTTCATCTAACAGGCACACCCTCCACACCCACATCAGCTCACTCTGCATTGCTTGTTCCCCAAAACAATGTGAAACAGCCTGGAGCTGGAGGCTTACAGGGTCACAAGGTAAAGCCCAGATAAAATACCCAGGTCTAAAGCAAAGACAGTTGAAAGAAGGTTGTAACAGGCTAGCTTTGAAAAGTCACATTTATCACCCTCTCCTAACTACTTTGTGTATTTATTTTATTCATTATTTATGAACATAAGAAAAGGCCTGCTGTATCAACACAGTAGCTCCATTGTGTCCATCTATCTGATCCCTTCACAGGGGTCAGCTCAGAACTGGGAAGCTTTATCTTTTAGGGCTACAACTGTGACAAATTGCGAAACAGTAAGGAACACCTAAAGTAAAAGGAATCTTTTCAGTTTTGTCACTTTGAAGAGAAAAAAAAATTAAAAACAGAACATAGTAAAACAGAAAAAACTACTTTGATTCCACCAGTTCTCCACAGTGCTAAACAGACACAACATTCTCATTTCCATAAAATGAACTGAAAAAGGAAAACCAAAACCAGGAATTACAGTGGTTAGATAAAGTGTACAGTCTTTTCAGGAGTCTGCATCTTAACATTTCTTAGGGATGATTTTGGAACAGTAAATACACAAGTATCTTTTATTATTTTCATTTTTTTTTTTTGAAAAAGGCTTTGGGAAAAAAGTGAAAAAACTTGTCTCTCACAAATTTTTCCACCTCTCCAAGACCTTCACATCTCTATTAATGACCACTGAGCTACCTGTTCCCCAACTTTCTGTCCTTTTCCTCCTAAGAGGCCATAAATAATGTGGCCTTAGGCAACACACCTGATTTCAGCTTCTGAGATATAATAGCAAAAATGAAAAATTCTCAGCAGGTAAGATTTTGAAAATTCTAATCAAAACAACTAAATTGATTCTAATTGTTGTTCTCATTATGATATTTGAAACAACAACAGAAATTAATTATCACATGGAAGCAAAGAAGTAAAACCAAGATGGAATGATTCATCAAGCAGAAGTGAAATGAGCTCCTTGACTAAATAATAATGTGTTTTAACAAATGGCAAGGTTGGGTTCTGGTAGGCTCTGGCTATGAGAATATTTTGTGGCAGCTCAGCCCTGTTACAAAATTGCCCTTTGGAGCAGAATTCTAGAGGTCTGGTGCCACTGCTGAGAAGCTCCTGTTGGCTTGTCTTGGACATCAGTGACATCACTTATGGAACCCAGAACAGGGCTTCCTTTACTGATTTCTGTAAAAAGGGAGGAGAGGAGGGCTTATATCAGGGTCTGGATGGCCATATTGTTCCCCACCATCACAACGGAACCTTGCAGGGGTCCCCTTCTATTGCACACATTTTTAAAAAACTGCATCAATTTATTAAACTTTAGTTATTCATTGCTAAAAATCCCCCTCCCACCCCCTAGGTGCTGTCAGGAGCAATTTCAGCATGTGAAAAGCAGCATGAAGAACAGAACATGGTTGAGGGACTTGGGCATGCTCAATCTGTTAAAGAGAAGATTGGGGGGGTAACATCTTTGCACTCTTTAAGTATCTAAAGGACTGTCCCAGAAAGCCAGGTGCAGGTTTGTTCTCTGCTGTCCCAGAGCATACAGCCAATGTGACAGATCCCCTTTCCAGGCTGGCCCTGCAGTTCCAACCCTGGGTTCCTGTCGCTCATCTTGCCCTCCCTGCCCCTTAAGCCCTACCTGGATAGGGTACTTGGGCCTCAAAGTGACCCCCTATTGTGGACCCGTGGCTGTGTTGTTTTGATGTGTTCAGTGTAATAACTGTGACCAGGCCCTTCATCAAACTGAATATGAATAGGCGAAAACAGTGGTAAAAACAAAGTGGAAGCTTATTAAGAGACAAGAATCTAATACACTAATCCTTGAGCTACTAAATAGTTTACAATTTCCTACAACCATAGTCAGTCCTTTCCTTTGTCTGACACTCCTGTCTCTCTATTCCATCTGTTTGTATCTGAAATCTATTCCTTATCTCTGTGTCAGCTTCTCTCTGTCTACCTGCCGACAGAGACAAGCCTCAGTTTTTCTAACATTTCCTCCAGGCAGTCCCACCTCCTTTGCAGCTTCACTTGAGCTGTGATTAGCCAGGCTTGCTCAGCTCGTCCCTTCACAATCAGGTCTAATGGCTTTAAGTTACAGCAGGGTATATTTTGATTGAAAATCAGGAGGAACTGCCGGATGGTGAGAGAGATTCAGCAATGGAAATGATCGCCTAGATGGTAGGGTCTCTTTCTGTGGAAGTCTTCAAAAAGAAGCTGGACAGCTACCTGCTGCCAATGCTTTAGCGGGAGTTCCTGCATTGAGTACGTGTGGGGGACTTTTGAGTCAATGGCCTAGGGGGCCCCTTCCATGATTCTATAGTTTGGCCCCTACCCTCACATTGCCTTAAGCCTAGAAAAGGATCTTTTAAAATTAGAGAGTAAACCAGATATTTTAATTCCTGTGGGCTGCACTTAACCTACCCATGGCTCACACGGAAAGACACAATTCCTTTTCAAAGATATGGAAAGTGAAGAAAACACAGGGATTTAAATCACCAGCACTTTGAATGGCCCTCAGAAACTAATTTCCAACCAGAGAAAATCAAGTGTTTGTGTGCCAATCGCTACTGCTTTTCCTTTTCATATTGAGAACTTTCCTTATGCAGCCCATCTAAAATCAACCCACAAAAATTAACCAAGGCCTTCTTTATGACAGAAGGGTCATTATATATGTCTGTCACATGTTTCGCATTTCCTCTCACTGAATAGGCAGCGTGCATTTCCCCCCCAACATAACTCTTGAGTCTTCTTTTGTCTTTTTAAGTGCCATACAAAATACTCCTCATGAAACAGAATCTTTAACGAGCTGCATCCTCCTCAAGGCTGTGCATTTGCACCTCTTTGTACTTTCCATGACACCCATCTGCCAAAGCTATAAAAGATTCTTTGGTCAGACTGTAATGAGGCTTATTCAGGTACTTGGTTACTGAAAAAGGACTTACTAACTGGGAAGGCTATCAGCTACCACAGGAGTGGGCAAGATGCTTCTATAATGCATAATTTGGTCTCTATGTCTGGCATCATTTGGAATGAGTGAGATATTTGGCCCCACAGTTGCATGAAGGATGCTGTGACATTTACAGTTATTTGAAATAGGATGTTCAAAGTCACTCTGACTCAAGAACTTCTGATTCCAGAAACTTGTAGATTCCTGGGCATAATGAATATACCCTTTATTTCTATACCGCAAGCAAGCCGGCAGCCACTTTTTCTGTGGACAACACTGCCTAATGTACAAATCAAATACAAAATGGTTTGTATCTGGTTGCTGTAGGCTGTATTTCAGAGAAATGAACTGGTAAAACCACCTCTGAATAGTCATTGCCTAAGAAAACCCTATGAAGTGCATAAGATTGCCATAAGCCAATGAGTGACTTGAAGGTGTGTATTTGTGCATACACACACATACTGCTGTTCAGCCTGAAATCTTCCCAGAGCAATCTACAGATGCATAAAAAACAAGAAAACTCCAGCTTTTTTAAAAAACAAGGACAGGGATAGCAAATATGCCAGATGTTGCTGAACATCTAGCATCCCTAGCTTGATTTCATTGTTTAGCTTTCACATCCTTACATAGAAACTGGAAATGATACGGTATGACAATCCTGACTTTAATGTTCAAGGACTCGTCTTTACATGTGAGAATCGTCTGACTTCATAAAAATTTTCAAGCCTTAGTCACCTTCTGATTTCTTGACCAATCTCTACTTTGACTGATGGCTAAGCCAAGATACAGAAAAATTGACAATTTCAACATTCCAGCCATAGATTTTAAAGTTCATAAAATCACAGAGTTGGAAGAGACTACAGGGGTCATCCAGTCCAACCCCCTGCCATGCAGGAACACACATCAAAGCATTCCTAACAGATGGCCATCCAGCCTCTGCTTAAAAACCTCCAAAGAAGGAGACTCCACCACACTTCAAGGCAGCATATTCCACTGCCGGACAGCTCTGACCGTCAGGAAGTTCTTCCTGAGGTTCAGGTGGAATCTCCTTTCCTGCAGCTTGAATCCATTGCTCCTTGTCCTAGTCTCTGGAGCAGCGGAATACAAGCCCTCTCCCTCCTTGACATGACATCCCTTCAAATATTTTGCAAAAGTTATGCAAATCTTTTGCGGTCATTGTTTTTGTCTTCTTATTATTCTGTTACAACCCTGCTTTTGCACTTTCTATCTTAACTTTTTTTCAGTAGTCATTCCAAGTCCTTGCTGTTTTCTGCTAGTAATATAGTCTCATCTGTGTGTCTTACATTATTGATGTTTCTTCCTCCAGTTTTCACACTTCCTTCAGTTGGGCAGCATTCATTAACAAGCACGAGGGGATGACAGCAGTTACTGGAATGGAAAGCCCTAGCTGTCAGTGGTTTTCCTTGCTGGCCACTCTAAGCAGTGTTTGGGTGGGGAGCACAGGAGGAAAAACCACAGAAGCAACGGGTCAGGTATCAGTCACAGAAACGTAGTAAGCCTGATGACGCTAGCAGACTGTCCATTGAGACACAGGTCTATTTGAGACATTTAGAATTTAAGTGACAAATACAGAATAATTTATATTACTGGTTTCAGACAGGCTGAGAAAGAACAATGCAGAGATTGGAGTGAGGAACTCTGCCAGGGCTTTGATCAAATTTGGCCCTTCTAGTGACCTGCTGCCATTCTCCTGATACCTGAACCTTCTCTTGATACAGATAGAGGGCCTGTGCCTTTCTCTGGAGGAGAACCTCTGCTTCTGAAGGTTTCTGAAGGAAAAAGTTTTTAAAAATGGGCAAAGCGGCTCAAGGTTTTCAAAAAGAAGTCTTGGAGGCTTCACGCAGGAGAAAGAGTCAGCTTGTTTTCTGCTGCTCCAAACACTAGAACAAGAACCAATGGATTCCAAATTACGAGAAAAGAGATTCTATCTAAATAAAGCGAAGAACTTCTTATATTAATTCTTACATGTTCAGCAGTAGAACAGACTGCCTCTTCCTCTTTGGAGGTCTTTAAACACAAGGAGTGTTTCAGGAGTGTTTTAGCTGTATAGTCCTGCATGGCAAGGGGTTGGGTTACATGGCTTTTATGATTCCTTCCATTTCTTAAGATTTTATTATTCCCACCCCTCATAATGCTCAATAAAATACATACACACCGCTTTCTCTCTTACAGCTTAATTTGTCATACAAGCCGATTTATCGCTGGTAGTGGAATTTCAATATCTTTTTGCTGTTGCTGTTGTTTGGTTTTATACATGGTTTTCACATGCTGTCCTGCAAATGACATTTTGTTGCACTCATACAAGGCTAAGGCGACGAATCCCACCACCTGGGGGGAGAGTGACATTCCATTCACTGAGACCTACAAACAAGTATAATGTCGCCTGAATGGGAGCTGAAACTGACTTGTTGTAGTTGAAAGCCATACATAATTTTAAATGCAGCTGAGATGCACAAATGAATAACAAGGCAAGAAAGATAAATAAAAACATCATTGACACAGAAGTGAAATGAAACCAGAATCTCATTTGGTGCAAGGACACCAAACTGAATGCTTATTCAATTTTATATTCTCTTGAAATGAAAATGGCCAATAAAGAAAGTTAACAGCCCTCCTACCTGCCTTTATCCATATGTTTTTATTGGCTTTGTCATTCAAGGAAAAATGATTAAGTGCTTCTACTTCTGGTGCTTCTTGTTTTCGCTCTCTCTAGTGGACATCTATCTATAATCCTCTTAGTGTGACAAATTGCTGTGTTTTTCAGGGTAGGCGCACTTCAAATCAGCTCAGTATTTACGTGCCTTCAACGTGAATCCTATCGGATTCACCCACTGGGTGCCATCTTTTCCAAAATGTTTCTTTCACTTGCCTCCAGTAACAGTCAATGGGATGACAGCTGCTACCAAGCTAAATGGAGATGCCTTTCCATTTCTGTGTATTGTACTGAAAGCACCTTCAGTCTTTCAAGGCTCGTAGCCACAAACTAGAGGAGTGTGGTGTAGTGTTTAGAGTGTTGGACTAGAAGTATAGAGGATCAGGCTTTGAATTCCTGCTCAGTCACAGAAAGCAAGTGGGTGCCACTGGACAAGTCATACTGTCTCAGCCTCAGAGGAAAAGAAAGCAGTGGCACACCTCCTTGGAATAAATCTTGCCAAGAAGATCTTAGAAGAGTGTTGGCATAAATCAGAGTTGACTTGAAGGCTCATAACAACAAGAACGTCTCCTCATAAAGGAGCCCTGATTTTAAATCTTTATGATGTGTGCAAATAGGGTTTTTTTTTAAGTTTTAGTTTTTTTGGTTTTTTTGTACCAACCATCAGAGTGAGACCTAATTCACTTTCAGGGACATTTTGCTTACCATATTATAGTGGTTTGTAGTTCCAAAGGCAAAAAAAAAAAAAAAATGAAATGAAAAAATGTTAACATATAAGCTTTTCAAATGCAAAAACATTTCAACTTTTTAGAATCAGAGTTATCTCAGATAAAAGTTGAGAAACCTCTTAATGAAGGTGCCAGAAGGAAGAGGTCATGGATACCTGAGAACTCTAGATTAGGCCAGATTACAGTGCCAGAAATGCTGGATTTGGGTCAAGATTTCAGGTTCCCCACCTCTGTTGTCAAACATGTACCCAAAGGATGTCATGACTGGGCAGAACTCTGAACTTTCATCCCTTCCACTGAACTGCCTGCTAGGAAGTTCCTGTTCATGGATACACGACTCACACCAGGAACATAAGAACAAGTATTTCTTTTTAAACTAAGCAGATCTTACAAGTTGACAGAGAGTGTTACTTTTCAGAAAGCAATAGGACCACCATAAGGTTGAAAGAAGAGCAAAGAAAAGTACTAATAATTCATGGGGATTTTTTTAAAAAAGAAAAGCCATTTTCTACATAAAAATGGAGAGACAATATAGACTAGGACAAGGGCAGTTAAAAAAATGACTGTTAAGTAAGATGAAGATTTCAGAATTTCAAAGGTAAAGAAAATTCAGGAAATCGAGAAGTCTTGAAACAAAATGTGGGAGTGGAGAAGGTCTTCTTTACTTGAAAATAAGCCTGCAGAAGAGGGGAGTGAAACCTGCCTCCGCTTCCCTGCCTTACCTCTTTGAACTCCTTTGCTGCTAAGCAAGGACTTGGTGAGGCAATTAAGAGGACAAGGGTGGAGATACAGAGACAGACGACACTGATATATTGCAGGGACCTTGAATAATTTTCATTCGCACTTTCCATTAGAGCAGCTGAAGGTCACAGGGCTAGGAAAGCAGGAGATCGTTCCAGGAGAAAAGTGAAACAAAACACATACACTTTACAATGGTATTGCGGTGAAGAATGAGGAACCCAGAATGATTACAGATGGTCAAAGCACTCACTTCCATTGAATGAAAGTCCTCAAGGTGAAATTGACATTGTGTATTTCTTTTCTTTCTTTCCTCCCATATTAATTGTTCTCAAATCTATGGGGTTTATTTTTGCACAAACTTCACAACAGGATTTTCTGGTCATACACATCTTAGGCTTGTTTGTACATTCAAAATGGGCTCTGTACAAGCTACCTATGATCACGTGGGTGCTTACAGTCACATGGAGAATGCTGCAAGTGAACCAGCCCTTCCACAAATATCAAGTCACAGCTATCCAGCTGCGATTTCTAGGATGGTTGTACAGTTGTGTATGGGTACCCCTGTCCACCACACTTAAGCTGCCAAGATTATGGATCACATCTCTGATGGCCAACTGTGCTCACTGACAAAATATTTCACACATTCTTTTCTGCATGCATATGAAATCTCAGGAACAACTGGTATCCTACAGGTGGTGTTAATTTGGAATATATTAACTCACCCATGGTTATTTAATAATCTACTATAATCTCACTCAGAAATCATGATGTGAGTTACCACTGCCATTGCCAATGCTGTCATCTTTGATTTCCATGTAGGACCTGGTCTGATCAGCTTACTTTACTCTTTTGGAACTATCTGCTATGCATATTCCACTTTCTGTTATATTTGAGTATCTTAGAAAAAAGTAACAAATGGACTAAAGGAAAGATTAATGAAACAGAACTTGAAATCAGATCCATTAAAATGAATGGTGGATTTGGGCAACTCAGGTTGGACATCCAGACCTATGAGAAAAAATGCTAGGAACTCAACCTCAGACTTCTGACTTGCAGTCTGGATTTGGATCCAGTCTTCCAACTTACATGTAGCTCTCTTAGCCATCACAAGTAATAAAAACCTCCATGTTGATGATCTAGATGTGAGCAAAGTAGCTAGTCAAATATAGCACCTTAGCATATTACTTCAATCAAATTAACTTTTGTAGGTATGGGGGGTTTAATGTGCTGAGATATTCCTTCCTTCTGCTTTTGCAGGTCTCCCAAGAGTTACCTGAGGGTCTAGAATTAACCCTTTCAGTTAAAATTAAGAAGAAAGCCACCATTACACACCAATGCATACAGGGAATTCTGGAAAAGAGATGATTAGGAAAAACAAAGAAACCCAGCTTGGTTAATCTGCTAAAAGAGATGTGTGTGCGCATGTGTGTGTGGAGGGGTTATCACAAAACTCAGCAGAGGCATATCAGCTAATGACTAATGAAGGAGTACTGGAGCTTTAAAATATCACACTGCAACACAGGGAACGCTAGAGTTCATAGATGTGCAAAAAATCTCTCTGATTAAATATCCTACTGAGTTATCTCGCTAACACTTTAATGTGACAGGGATGTGGCAGAAGTACAAATGCTGACTGATCTGCTCCTCATATTTTTTAAATGACATCTGAAGACATTCATACCTGTCCCTCAAGGTGAAATGAATGAGCTCCATGTGCACTGGAACTCAAATACTTCACCAAAGGAGAGAGGTGCATGTTGGCCCTTTTGGATGTTATGCAGGAAGAACAAACAGAAGATGCTCAAAGCACTTGAATTTCCATCTTCTTCCCTACCTGCCTATTACTTGAATTGGCTCTCAGAACTTGGGTTTTATTTCTGACACTTCACTTTCTTTCCACCTTGGCTCAGTTCATCTTCCTGTGCATACAGGAGAAGGTAAATTCAAAGTTGCTTCAAGCATTACACATTTCCCATGTGTAAAGCACTTCAGAGGCGAAAAATGTGGAAATCTTCCTGTGAGACAATTGCACACATCTGTTTCACTGGAAGAGGAATGCAAGGTACACCTGATTCACTGCCATCTGCCAACATGCAGCAATTTCAAACACAAAATCTTGACTTTATTTTCAGGGATGTCCTATGAAAGTGTTTCTGACATGGTTTCTTCTGAGGCTTCCAGAGGGTTTTTACTCACTTCAGGACAGTATCTTCATCTGAGGTTGATAGGAAGGGTCCATATTTTGGCTGTTCCTTCAAGAACTTCCCAGAACTTAATGGAGTTCTGAGGATCCAACCAATCTTTTGAAATGTACTTTTATCCTCCCTTTTCCAGCCCACTCCATTTGCATGATGAAAGATGGAGGGAACTCATAGAAAGTAAATGGAGTATTCCCACTAGATCATCATTAGTCTCTGTGGCCCATCCCCACTCTTGTAAGCACTGGGTAGGACTGCTGATTTCCACTGTAGAGAGCAGCCTATTTTTCCTTCAGTTTTTCAGCCTGCAACCATAGGTGATGTCACAGCAAAAAAAGAGAAAAGGCAGAAACAATCACCAGTCCAACTTGCTCTCAATCTTCTCTCCATACTAACAGGGCAGGAAAGGGTAACACAGTGCTCCCCAGTCACGTCCAGTCTCTCCAACACTTTCAACTTTCATCACCACTATTCCTTCACCAGAATAGGGTGTCAAGTGACCTTCTATGCAGATTCTTTGTCAAACCCAACCAGATGGCATGATGTAGAAGAGGTAAGAGCCCCACTTGAGGCAGCCAGATCTATCACTTTACCGCCACAGCAGCTGAAGAAGGAACTTTCTCCCAGTTTGTATGCTAGATGAAAAACCTGTTGGTGTCTGTATTTATGTATGCATGCACGTCCATATGCAAAAGTGTATTTTTGGTAGTCACTGTCCATCCACCCAACACCATATGCCATGCTTGGGGCCATGAGAAGTTGTCCAACTGTTCAGCCAACTGCATACATCTATGGTCTATGTCAACAATTGTGCCACGAGACGTGTGTGATTAAGTCACCAGTCAACAAGGGAGTGATCAAGCTTGGATGAGAACTCAGGTGCTCTTAGTCATGTCAATGATGGCAGAAAACCTCACAGGAATTTCTAACCATGTGGCAGTCCAGTTCAGCAAGACATCTATCCATCTCTCAGATCTTCTGACAATTTGGGTATGCCAAGACAGATCTGTTAATCACTTCAAAGCACCACACAGGTCACATATTTTGCAACAAGGTTCCCAATGCAATATGTTGTAGGAACAAATGGTCTAGATACTTGGTGCAAATCTGTCCATTCCTTCACCAACTTCTCTTGCCACAGGCTCTCAAGAAGATCAGTAAATCAATAGTCAATCTGCAAAACATTTCATCGCAAAAGCTCTGGCTCTTACATGACAGAAGATAACTCCTGGGCCCACAATTCTCATCATGCATTCTCAGGAAACCCTACTGCATGAGAGTGGCAATGGTTGCTTCAATCAGTGGTACCCACAAGTCCCAACAACTATGCAATCTTATAGGTAGGCATTGACAAAAAAGGAATATTTTCAGTTTGGAAAGCCTTTTATTTATTCTGGTGCAATCATCAAAGTGGAGACCTGAATTGCAGGAGAGCCTAAGCTTGTATGGTAATGCCACTCCATGCATGCTCCAGTGACTGTGAACCAAGCTGCAGGCAGTTGAAAAACAGTTAATTTAACCACTTAGGGGGCAGGGATACATAATCAGGGGAGATACCCTTTTGCCAGTTCCTGTCAGTTAAAGAGGTGCCAAACCATCTGGAATTTTTGAGATCAGAAATACAACACAGTGTTTTATTGCCTTTGTTCTCTTTTCTGTTCTCTTCTGCTCTCTCATTCTGGTTTTTGGCATGCACTTGAAGAAAGTCTGGTAAAGCTTTCTTTCCATACTACTCTCTTGGTGCTTTTGCCATTCAGCACACAGGATGCCTTCCTTCAGGAAAAGAGAAAAGGGAATTTATTTCCCACTACTCATTCCCTTAAGGAAAAGTGGGAAGAGAGCATGTGGGCAGTGAGCAGGAATGAGGAGTTCTCATTTCTTTCCTCAACAGCTCAGGGAAGAACAAAAAGATAAGACGGCACCAGTATTATCAAGAGACAGGCAGATATGGACAGGTGAGAGGTGGGTTTCTTCACACCCGCATCTGAAATATATCCTAAGAGAGAAGCCTTGATCAACTTACTGCTAGAAGACAGACTTCCTACACGGAACTCTACCTTAGTTCTGATACTAACTTTCAAAACTGTATTTTTTTGTGGTTGTAACTACCTCCAAGGCAGTTTCTGAATAGAAGCTCTCAACTGATTCACAACTGTATGTATTCTACGCAGACAAAATGGTCATGAGGCCAGACATTCTGACTCTAAAGCCAATTCTATTTTGCACTGGGCACAAGAAATTTCCTTGTTCGCCTTTTCTTGGAAACCAACTCACATCAAGAAAAACAAAGACAGTGCCCAGATAGGACACTGCATTTTTACCAAGATAGGATGGTACAGTTCAGAAAGCCTAATCCTTTATTTGTTTCCTTGCAGGGAAGGACACCCTGTAAAGCAGCCTCATGGAACCTCATCAGTTCCTTTACCAATCATTGCAAAGTAGTTGTCTTTTTCTCCAAAGAAAGTCCTGATGAAGTAGATGCTAAGTATAAAATGAAGTCCTCTCTAGCAGTTACTGCCCTTAAAAATCCCAAGGTGAATAAATTACCTCTGGCAGCCTTGGAAGAAAACATACATTTTGTTACAGTGAGTTTTGTCCTTTAAGCTTCCTAGAGGGCATTCTGCCTGTCTTTTCCTGTAACTTTATCTCACCTGAGAGGTGCTGATTAGTCATAAAGCAATCTTAAGAAGTATGGGACCATCAGTGGCTACTAATCAGGATGGATGTACATCATCTTCAATATCGGAGGCAGTGTGCCTGTTGCTTGGGAGGACAGAAGATGCAGTTGCATTCAGGTCCTGCTGATGAACCTCCCACAAGCTACTGATTGGCCATTATGTGAACAAAATCCTGGGCAAGATAGGCCTTTAGATTCCTCCAACATGGCTGTTCTTATGATCTTACATACATTATTCATGTATATGGAAAAGGAAGTTAAAGTCTCCAGAAATGTGCTTGATTTTGTCCACTACCTTCTTTCCCATGCAACATTTTCATAACGGCCATGATAAATGTCTTCCGATTTTTGGCAAATTAGCAGGCATAGCTCTGCTCTGCTCATAGCAAAGTGGCAGAAAACCTCCTCAAGCTTTCCAGTTTGGTCTGGGTGGCTGGGATGACTCCTCCTTCTGGAAAAACAGCCAAGGAACTTTATCATGTTCTACAGGTGCCATTCTGAGCTGGGTGAGTACTTTCTGTGAGGCTCACAGTAAGAAAATTTCTATTTTTAATATACCTGTGCAAAAAGGTCATGGCTGGATTGACCCCAAAGCCTTTATTCTTTTGAAAAAGAACAAACAATTTTGCTCCATTTAGAGTACTCATTATTTTATAAATACCATAGGACTTTCAGACTTTTCTTTTCCAAGTGAAAAACTCAAGCCAAGTTTTTATTAACAAGGTAGATGATCAATTCTTTAGATCATTTTGGGTGCCCTTGTTTATACATTTTGCAGCTCTGCAATATATCTGCTTTATAAATCTGTGCAGAGGTTAAGACCAAGCATCATTCCTGCTGATTTCACTATATGACACCTGAATGAACCATTTCCCTTATCCTCTGAAGATGCCAGCCACAGATGCAGGTGAAACACCAGGAGAAAATACTAATAGAACACGGCCTCAAAACCCAGAAAACCCAGAACAACCATTTCCCTTGTTTTTCTGTGTGCATTTTTACTGCACTGTATTCCATTTTTAAAACATTATTATAAAATGTCCACTGGCTGGTGAAATTCAGTGGACCTCCTCTGTTTTCTCCTATTACTCTCTTAGAACTCTGGAATAAATGCAAGCACTCACATTTCAACAAGATATTTTAGGAAGCTGAGAATCAGGCAACAAAGACTAGCCTGAGCATTTATTTAGCTCAACTTAATTGAGTTTCTGCAAGGCTAGCCAAGGAATTGTTCAAGTCCTTCTCAGCTAATTTGGTTCTCTCAGGCTGTCAGCTTGATTCCCTGACTCATCATTTCTGCTGAGCAGAGACACCCTGGGGAACCAGGCGACATATAAAGGAGAACAGAAGGAACTGCTGAGAAGTAGAGAGGGGGCAAAGGGTGGCAGGAAAATTCTGCAAATCATTTTGGCACACCTGAAGCCAGGCATCACTATTACTCAGTTAAACTTTGAGGTGGACCAGCCTGTCCCTTTCCTTGAATAAATACTCTGCTAGAAGCCTCCTGCTGTTTGTGGTGACAAGTGGAACTGGTAGACACCCACAAGCAACATTAAATGTCCACAAGCAATGCTGGAGGTCAGAAAAAGAAAGCAAGAGTCCTCAGAATCACCTGACAGCATGTCTGCAGCCTGTGGAGGGGTGCTGAATGAAGGCAGGGTGCCATCTGCTTCGTGGAATGCTTATAGCTGAATCTCAGAGGCCTATATGGTTTTGGTGGGCCTCCTGAATAAACAAATGGGGCCAACATATTGAATCACAGAATCATGGAATTGGAAGGGGCCTTATGTGCCATGAAGTTCAATCCTCTACTTATTGTAGGAATTCCAGCTAGAGCATCTCCAGCAGGTAGCTGTCCAGTCTCTTTCTGAAGATGTTCAGAAAAAAAGACCTCACCACCTCTGTAGATACTCGTTTCACTGTCAAACTGTTCTTACTGTCAAGAAGTTCCTTCTAGTGTTCAATCAAAACCAACCCTCTGGTAACTTAAAACCTTCTCTAGCATGCAGTGTCCCTTCTTGCTGGCTTCTAGTTTCAACATCATCACTGCTGTGAACCTTATGAAAATGTAGGAGACAACTGCTTAGTTGGAGCAGTTCTGACTCCCTTCTCTATGGTCTGCACCTGTCTTCCAAGGTATTTCCTCGCTGTTATAGGGCTCTTCATTTTCCTTGGCAGTTTCTTCCTGTTGGTTCTGTAGGATCAATTCACCTTGTGCTCTATCTAGGAAGTCCTCATGGTCTCAGATGATTCACATCATGAAGCAGTCTGATTGTTTGGGAGAGGCAGGCTCACCAAGTAGAACTGTCCTATCTGGTTCATTGGGAGGAGTTTCAAATGGTACCCTGTTTTAGGGTGTTGAGTGCTCTAGAAAGTGCACCCATATTTCAAGAAAACAAGCAATGGACACATCAAGCTGGAGCAAGGCCAAACACAGGCGATCCTTAAGATAAGAACCATGCACAATACAATCCAGGATCTGAGCATGAAAAGCTGTCCAATAAGGGTCTACAGCTAGGTAGGGAGTCACTGAAGAAAACAGTCAAAGGAGTAATCTAAAGGCCAGGAAACAAGACAGAAGAGAATGTAACACAATACTATGCAAGGATATTAGATTGTTTTTATTTTATTTATTCAATTTATATTCCACCTGTCTCCTACCAAGGGATTTATTGTTTTACAGAAAAGGGATGGGCTTGGCTGAATTAAATTATAGCCCATTATAAATCAGCACACCTAGTCCCATTAGCTCCATGTTTCCTTCTCAAAGCATGCCAAAGCAGATTGTGCTCTCTTCTTGCTGCCAATTTAGTTTCTGCCATTCAGAAGAGTGCAGAATCTCTGACTGTTGCTATTCAGAGTCTACAGGGTATGGTCCAGGTTCTGCTTCCAAGGCAGAGCTGCCAACCTCCTCTTGCTCTGACAGCACTTTTTTATCTGGTTTTAATTCTCTTCTGTACCCAACTCAGAAGAGGAGACTTCCTCCAGGTAGGACATGGTGAACAATTCCTTCTGGCATATCATCTGCATTCAGGAATTGGAGTTCTGTGATGAAGCACCTTCAGGAGCAAGTGGCATTGATGAGGGATCTCTGGAGCCAACAATGGTTCTCTTGCGCTGGACTAGGTGGCATGGCTGACAGCAAGACCAACAAATGGATGAAAAGCAGAGCACTGCACTCTTTATTTTTGCTAGACACATCTCAACTTAGCAGTGCCCTAGATTTCTTCACACATAACCCTTTTAAGAACCTCCTGAGCAGTAGGAAGAGATGCTCTTCTAGCTCTCCACCAACAATCTAGTCATTGACATCATCTGTGAGGCAAAAGGGTGGCTTGACACAGCAGAGTCCTGGAAAAACTGAAGAAGATCCTCTTAAGGTCTACCTAGAAGATGTGTGCCTGGGTTTTCCACTTCCTTCATCCAGTAATGAGCTGTGGGCAGTTTTGAGAGCTCACAGTCAGGCAGAGGAAATCCTGTTAGCTGTATTAAGACTTTTACAATAGAGGTTGGTAGCATACAGGAAGCCAAAGTCCTCAAACTCATGGGAAGCCCACAATAAATCCTCCTGGCAAGTATACATTATCGGCAATGCTCAAAAGGAGGGCAAGACTCAAATCATCTTGTTCATTTTTTTCCTTGTAATTTTTGTGGAAAATCAATTCTTCTAATTCTTTACAAAGACAAAGCAGTAGCTGAGATGGACACCTCTATTTGTCACTCTCCACTTGAGTGCTCAAGGGTGACATACAAGGTAAAAAAGTCCTGAAAGGCACACCAGCTGCCATCTCAACTGTGTACTAGGGATCTGTCTGCCCAGTCTTGGAAATCATGGGCTCACCTGGCACCCTTCAAGAACTCAATCCAGTCCAAATGAAGCTGATAAGAGAAAGCACAGGAGGCTGAGCCCACCAGTGATGCTCCACTGTAAGGCTTCTTACTGACCATGAAGCACTTAGCTATATGAACTGACCAGCTTGGGTGACAAACAAGCCAAAGAAACCCAGTGCTACCCACTTGGAAAGCTTCCCCAGGCCCCCTTGGGAGGATGAGCTAAGCAAGTCAGCAAAGACTGAGATTCCCCTCAAGCAGTTATACTCTGGCAGCTGTGAAAGGTTTTTGTGGGGTGAGTGTGAACCAACAAGGGGGGAAAGATGGGGTCAAGCTCTGCAAGGCAATTGGAAGGTCTGAGGATTCATCCGGTGCTTGTTCTTTCTGTGAGTCCTCAGTCCCACGGAGTCCACAGAGCCTGTCAAATAATCACTGAATGAGCACTCCTCTTCTTCCTTCTTTTGTCTTGCTATGCTTAAGACAGCTTTCCTGCTTCTTATCAGCTTTAGCAAAGAAGTATCCATCCAGAATCTGCTCCCTTGTCTCATGTGCAAGGTAGATAACTTGGACAGTTCTAATTTTCCTCACATGGCAAGGAAATGGCAGCTGGTTCACTTTTTCCTTTGGTTGCTCAAACCACCTGCTAGTTTGAAGCCAACCAGTTCTTCCAAACTTCCCCTCAGAGACCAAGCTGGTAAACCATGACTGTTTAAGGAGAAGTGTATATGTGTGACCATCATCCCAAGTTTAAATGTCTTTATAAGGGCCATTGCCCAGCACAGGGGTATCTGGGCTGGTCTTAGGACAAGGGGACAGGAGAACCACTCTCTAGCTTTTGCCCATGTGGAATCTCACTTCTGTCATTTCATGTTCCTTCCATCCAGGCTCAAGGAAAGAATCTCATTAAGTGGTAGAGGTTGTTCAATTCCTCAACCTGTGCCCAGGAAGGGCCAAGGCTCCTAGCTGTAATCAATAAAGTTGTAATCCTTTTGTTTCAAACATTATGTTGTCTGTGTTCCTTCAGTGGTAGGTGGTACCCTGCCCTTACTGCAAGACCATGCCAGGATATTTAGAACAAAATTTCTCTCCCTAGCTTCAGCACAGATGGATGGGCTCTGGTAAACTTGGAACTGCTGGGACTGGAAAGCTGTACTGATAAGGACAATGAATGTCAATCAAGAAGAAAGACACTATGGGCTTGTGACTCCGTGCTAGATGTTAATAACTATTTTCACCTGTCACTGCTGGTTGCTGTTTAGTCTCTGAACTGTAGGTAGGTCTGGCTTTTTCAAAACCAAAGCATATGTGGGCAACAGTACAGCACAATGCAGTTCTGAGCAATGAAACAGAATTGTGTATCAAGCCCCTCAATGCCTTCTGAGCATTATACTATGCTAGCTTCTCAGTGTTTGATAATGGCTCCTAGGAATGTGAAATATAAATATATTTGCTTTATCACATTCTATTATTCACAGTACTCTTCTTTTTTTAACTTGAATAGGACCATAAAAATTAGCATAATGTCACCACCCAAAATATTTTTTTAAAAAGCTGCAGAAGAAGTAGTTTGGCAATTAGCTCCAGAATCTTTCTCAGTGTGTCCAAATAGATGAAAATCTAAAAATTTATAGCAAGGGTTTGTGAAATATATCATACTTAGGTCTACAAACATATAATTTACAATTGACTGAAATGTGTTTTTATGTGCAGATAAAGCTGTTTTCTTAAATGTAATGAAGTCAACAAGAACATACATACATACATCCTTATCTTTTTACTATTTTCTGGAAGGTCTTTTTCACAGTTCAGATAATTCTAATAAATTAAGTATGTTCTTAGCAGCATCTTTGCAACTTCACTGCCTCCGAAAGTTACCAGATGCCTACCTCATTACAGCAGGAAGCTCAGAAATGCAGAGGAAAGTGCCGGTTAATTTTCTCAGCTGTACTGCCTCAAGGACAATTTAAACAGCCATTTTTACTGGAATGTGACAACCTATCTTTGGCATAAGCATAGTACCTTCAAATAAAGTGTCTGTTTGAGTGAGCCAGGAGGCATATTTCCCAGCACAGGCAGGTAACTGTTCCAGGGACCAATTTTTACCCTATGTCACCTTGCTAGGTTATATGAACAGGTTTTGGCTGCCCCAGAAGTGATGAGCTGTCATTTTGAGTTTTGATGGAAAGGTAGCTATGTTGGTCTTCCAGTCGCATGGTGCGTGTGAGCTGCAGCTCGGAGTGAAGCTGCGCAACTCCGAACTGCCATCCGATGGTTTCCAGTCGCTTTTTTAATATCTAAAGCAACTAGACACCCCTCCGGTAAAAGGAGTGCGGAAGAGGTCCGCAGGGGACCCCGAAACTGGCATCGAGTTTCTCTCGGAGGGGAGAAACAGGAGGTGCCAGGGGATCGTAGGATCACAACGTAGCCATCGAGATTGTCGCTACGAGTGGCACAAGTGCCGCCGCCGACTTTTAAAGCAAGAAGATTCGACCAGAGGTCAATAAGCAAGCTGCTCTAGTTTTCGTTTTTTTTTTTTTTGGAACCACTGCTAAAATTTATCTGCAACAATGCGCAGGAACGGGAGTACGAAATGATCCAGCTGGAAGTGAGTACGTAATGGTTGACAGTTTCTTTAAGTGAAGGTTTTTTTAAAGAGATGGTTTGGAGACGTGTTTACTTTTTTACTGAACGATTGGTTTTTATCTTTAAAGAGATCGGGATTTTTAATATATAAGATCTTAAAGACTGGGAATTTGACTAAGATATTGATTAATAGGACTGTGATAAAAAATTGAGCTGGATTAAGATATAAGAAGAAAGTACGTGTGCTGGGATATTCTGTTTCTGAGAGACTGAGTCTATTGAGTTGCATTGAATATTTTGGTTCTTTCTTTTTTTTTATGTAAGAGCTCGAGGGATTAATTTGATTTGATTTTTCTGGACTTACAAGAAGAGGAAGAAAGGGGGGACAAGGACTTTGTACTTGGGTTGGATTTTCTCCCTCTTGTTTTTTCTTTTTTTCTTGTTGTTTTTGCTTTGTTGTTAATTTGGAGATGGCATGGAACAGTGAGTTTTTCAGGTAGAAGAAGAATCTGGGACTACAGTGGATTTTTGACTTTTTCCTGTTTTAAGAACGTGTGGAATAATCTTTTTTCTTTTTTTGTATAACTTTTATCTGGACTTTAACATTTGTTGGATTTGTCTCTTTTGGATTGTGGGGCTGTTACGCTGGAACTTTGGAACTTTTGAATTTAGGAACTTTGGAACTTTAGAACCTGGAACTCTGTATATTTTATTTGGGACATAGACATTAAGCGTGGAGTATCTTTTCTTCTTTTTTCCGGGTGGTGAGACTGTTGAGACTGGGCCGAAAAGATAGACTAGCAGAAAACTTTTCTCTCCCACGCGACGGTGCGGCTTGGAATTTAATCAGCAGCTGGGAAGAAAGAACATAGTCAAGGATATGGAAGCAGCTCCAAAGGAGGGAGGGAAGTTCGGAGAGCATCTGTAGGGAGGGGTGTGAGTACTGGCCTAGGAAAAGTGTTTTGAACTTCTGTTATTAAGACTCTACTGTATTATACAAAACTTTACTGTATTATATACATATAAAAGCTTTTATACATTAGTAAAAATAAGAGCATAATAGCTAACATTTATATATTATTTGACTTTGATTTGACTTTCTGTGTTTGACTTTGTTTGCTGTTTCTTTTTATTGGAACAGTTTTGTCTTGTTGTATTGACTTAATTTAAAAAAAAAAGTAAAGTATAAGTAATGAATTTTTCTCCCTTTTAAATAATTTGTGTACTTCACATATATAATTAGTGTATTTAACTGTTATAAGTATATGTTATTTTATAGTTGCAGTAAATAATAAGTGCCTGGATTAATTAGGTTAGATCAGTTAGATTGGACTAATAAGTTTATATGGTATAAGTGTATAATTTTATATAATTTTATATAAGCTGACAGGAAGAGGGAGAAAGAATAGGTTCAGAGAGAAGACTAGAAATTTCTGAATTCTTTTGTAAACAGTAGGATTCAATACAACATGGACTCAAGGACAAGAAGAGGAGCAGCAACTGCAGCAGCAGCAACAACAACATCTCAGACTGTTAGATGGATATCAACAGATATACCCCAGAAATCTCAAGATCTTATGTTGCAAATGATGGAAGAGTTAAAGAACATAAGAGAGGACATTAGACGAGATTTAAAAGAAACAAGGAAAGAAATGAGAGCAGATATGAAACATGAAATTGACAAGTGGGGAAAAAATTGGAGACTTTAACTACAGATGCGTCTACATTGAAAAAAGACACCAGAGAAATAAAACAACAAGTTAAACAAGTGGAAACTGAACTGACTGCGCTAAAAGGGAAGCAGCAAGAAGAAGAATTTCAAATTACTGCACAAGAGTTGCGATACCGAGAAAGATGTCTTCGTTTTAGAGGAGTTCCTGAATCAACAGGGGAAAATTTATATGAGAAAATTTTACCAGCATTGGCAGAATTCATTGACACTGAAGAGGATAAACTGGAAATGTACATAGATAGAATGTTCAGAGTATCTTCCAGGGCAGCAAGAGAAAGGAAATTGCCAAGAGACATTATTATAACATTTACTATGACAGCGGTGAGAGATAAGATACTACAACGGAGTTATGATGGACAGTTGAAGATTGAGGATAAAGATGTGAGAATTTTTAAAGACATACCTTATCAGATTTTAAAGAAGAGACAAGAGTACAAGCCTTTGGCGAGCCTTCCAGCAAAATATCAGATTAATTATTGTTGGGAAAAAATTGAGGGAATCTCCTTTACATTTAAGCAACAAAGATACAGGATTAATTCAGTTCACAAGGCAAAGGAGATGATGGAAAGATTAAAGAAAGATCTACAGAAGGTCGCTTCGGAAGAAGAAAAAGATGAGGAACAATTTCCAAGGGAGGAAAAAGAACAACTACAGGAAGAGGTTGACAACGGTCAAGATGAACAAGAAGAATTGCAACAGGAGGAAGGGGAATTAGAAGGAGGTTTATTGAAGGATTAATTTTTAATCTTAAAGAAATAAAAAATTAATAATAAAGCATTCAATATGGATCTAAAGATATACTCTTGGAACATTAAGGGATTTAACTCTGAATATAAAAGAAGACAAATATTTCATCATTTGGAGAAACAAAACTTGGATATAACATGTCTACAAGAAGCTCAAATTAGGACTCACGATTTGAGATATATTCGAAATCCGAAATTAGGAAGTTGTTATGCTACAACTATAGACAAAAAGAAAAGTGGAGTGTTAATATATGTAAATTCAAGATATGGAGCACACCAAGTTTTTCAGGATAGCAATGGCTGATATTTGGGAGTGGAGGTTACAACTAAACAAGAAAAAATATTAATAGTTGGAGTCTATGCACCTAACGGAGCTAAAGGCGAATTCTTCCCTAAAGTATACGAAGAGATACAGAGATATTTGGATAATAAAGGAAATTCGAATATTGTGGTTTTGGGAGACTTTAACTGCGTAGTTAATCCAAATGTAGATAGAACATTACAGAAATTAACTCCCCGAAACAATGGTAAATTACCTAAGAACTTCTTTAATATGATAGATGATTTAAGCCTTTTTGATGTCTGGAGGTATAAAAATGGACAATTGGATGGACATACGTTTTATTCAGATAGACATAAGTCAATGTCCAGAATTGACATGATGCTGGTATCTAAGCAATTATTGTTGAAGACTACAGATATAGATATTCTCCCAAATTTGTGTTCAGACCACAATCCGTTGTTGTTAAAGATGAATATCAAGGACAGGGAAAAAACATGGAGATTGAACGAAGAGGTTTTAAGTAAAGAGAAATATATAATTGAAGCAAAAAAGGAGATAATTAATTTTTTCAGTGAAAATATGACACCTGAATTGCTGAGGAAAACTATATGGGATGTGAGTAAAGCCGTGATGTGTGGAAATTTTATCAGATGGTCCGCGGAGATTAAAAAAGAAAGGAGATATGTTGAGCAGCAAATTTTGACAAAGATGAAGGGAGTGGAAAAACAGATGAGAAGTGATCCATCGAATGAGAAGTTAAGACTTCAGATGAAGGTGTGTCAAGCTGAATCAAATCAGCTCAATTTCAATGAAATAGAACAGCAAATGAGAAGAATAAGACATAACTATTTCGAACAAGCAAATAAACCTTCAAAGCTTTTGTCAAATTTGCTGCGTAGAATACGGACCAGGAACATCATATCGGAGATTAAAAATGGTGAGGAAAGAGTTACTAAACAAGAGGGAATAAAACAGGCATTCCATAAATATTATGAAAAGTTGATGAGTAAGATTTCAAAAATGAAAAAGCAACTTGAATTGGAAGAATATTTGGAAAGAACAAATAAAATTAGATTTACTGAGGAACATAGAACAATTTTGAATAAATCTATTTCAATGATGGAATTAGTAGAAGCAATCAGTAATTTGAAGAATGATAAATCTCCAGGTCCAGACAGCTTTACTGCGAAATACTACAAGATGTTGCAACATGAGATTTCAATTCCATTGCAAATTACAATTAACGAGATAATAAAAGAAGGTGTACCAGACACTTGGAGAGAGGCAAACGTGGTCCTGATTCCTAAAGAAGGTAGAGATCTTACTGATCTAAAGAATTATAGACCAATCTGACTTTTGAATACAGACTACAAGATTTTTGCTTCAATCCTGGCCACAAGACTTAAAAAGGTTTTGACTGAACTTATTGATGAAGACCAGAATGGTTTTTTACCGAAAAGATATTTGAGAAACAATATCAGAGCGGTCTTAAATATAATTGAATATTATGAAAAGCATAATGAAAGGAAAATGGCCATGATATTTGTGGATGCGGAGAAAGCTTTCGATATGATCAGTTGGCCATTCATGAAGACAGTGGTTACGCAAATGCTAGCAGGAAATAAATTTGTGTCGTGGATTGAAGTGATATACCATCAACAAAGAGCTCGACTGGTCATCAATGGGGAAAGAACTAAGCAGATAGAACTGAATAGAGGAACAAGACAGGGATGTCCTTTGTCTCCTCTGCTGTTTATTATGACAATGGAAATACTGAATAACATTATAAGAGAAGACAAAGGTATAAGAGGACTTCAAATTAAGAAATATCAGTATAAACTTAAAGCTTTCGCTGATGATTTGGTACTATTTCTTGAAGATCCAAAGAGTAGTATTAAAGATTTGATTGGAATAATTCAAGAATATGGAGAATTCTCTGGATATAAAGTAAACAAAGAAAAAACAGTACTATTAATGAAAAATATGACAGAGAAAGAAGAGAAGGAATTAGTGTCCATAACTGGATTTAATAAAGCAAAGAAAGCAAAGTATCTAGGTGTCTGGATAGCAAAAAGAAATAATGAGCTATTTCAAACTAATTATGAGAAAAAATGGAAAGAAATAACCAAAGACTTGGAAAGCTGGACTTCTATGAATCTGTCAATGATTTCATTGGGAGGATAGTGGCAATAAAAATGAACGTACTTCCAAAGATGAACTTTTTGTTTCAAAACCTTCCCATCATAACAAACAGTGAGCCTTTTATACAGTGGAAGAAAGATTTGACTAAATTTATACGGCAAGGGAAAAAGCCAAGGATAAAATGGAATATTATGACGGATCAAATACTTAGAGGAGGAATGGGGCTACCAGATTTGCAGATATATTACAGAGCTGCGGCATTCATATGGATAAAAGACTGGATTGATTTACAAGCCACAAGAATGCTAGCACTTGAAGGAGCGGACTTGAGGATGGGTTGGCATGCCTACGTGTTTTATGACAAAGCAAAAATTGATAAAGACTTTATGCACCATTATATCAGAAAATCACTTCTGAAAATATGGAATGAATATATGAGTAAAAACATGAGGCAGCTACTCATGTGGGTATCCCCTCAGGAAGCTTTCTTTGGAAGATGGAGTGAAACAGAGAGATGGCTGCGTTATGCAGATATATTGGAGAAATCTAATACAAATGACCTTAAGATTAAATCAAGAGAAAAACTTGAACAACAGGGAATATCATTAAGCTGGTTTCCCTACAGACAGTTAAATGAAAGATTCCAGATGGACTTGAAAACATATGGAATAGAACCTAAAGAGAAGACAGGGATGATTAAATGACTGTTTGATAACCCACCTCATCTATTAGCTTACATATATCAAGAATTCTTGTTACATCAAAGACATGAGGAAACGGTGAAATCAGCAATGATTTTGTGGGCTCAAAATATTGGACATCCAATTCAATTAGAAGCATGGGAGCAGAGTTGGAAAAGGACACAAAAATTTACAATGGCTCAGAATCTAAAAGAGAACTATTTTAAATTGTTTCATAGATGGTACATGACACCAGACAAATTAAAAAAGATTTATAATACAGGTATGGGAATACGTTGGAAATGTCAGAAAGAGGTTGGAACATTATTTCATATGTGGTGGTCATGTCCTAAGGCAAAGAAATATTGGACTGAAATACATAAAAAGATGTGTGAGGCATTGAAGGTTCAATTTGCTAAAATACCTGAATTGTATTTGTTGAACATGACAAATGTATTTGAGAATACTGATTTAAAGAGACATTGGAGAATAATACTTTATATGATAATGACAGCCCAAATAGAATATGCTAAATTGTGGAAAACTAAGCAAATATTTACAGTTGAACAATGGTGGGGAACATTTATTAATAACAGAAATGCAGACATAGTCTCTCAGAGACTAAAGGGGAAATTGGGTGAGGAGATAAAAACAGAATGGCAAATTGTAATGGGTAATTGCTGGGAATTACCAATGGAAATGACTAATCCATGAGTACGATAATATGTGAAGGGGCGACAGTTAGACATCATGGAGCTGAAATATGATGACGGAAATGTATAAACTAGCATGTAAGATTAGCAGTGTATAGTGGTACAATAATGTAACAATTAAAAGAAAGATTGAAAATGAAATCTAGATCAGTGTGGAAGATCAAAAATATTTCACGTAAAAGTATAATTAAAATGTATGTTTTTTATTCGTGAAACTTAATAGAATTATTTTAAAAAAAAAGGCAGCTATGTTGAGGGGCTCTGGAAGTGATGGAGAGCAAACCAATAAAAACTACTATGTTTTCACAATGACTGGGGCATTTTCTGGGTGAATTTTTACCCATTTTTTAAATCTGGGGGACCCAGTAGCTTTGGAAAGCTTCAGATGTGGGATTGGGGGCACATGCAGCCTGCTGTCTATACTTTCCCCACCTCTGTAGTGCAAGGTTTCATGTGACTAAAACTATGTAAGTTCTCTTGTGTGGGAGTGCTCATGTTTCAAAATCCTCCTGCATGTAAAATGTCAACATGTGAGAACATCTCTCATGTGTTGACTTTTGAGCATTTCTCTCCCTTCCAGAACCTGCCAGAATAGTTAAACAAAGAAAGCCCTCCCTCTTTTCCCCTGCTTTGGAAATGAGGAACGGAGCAGTCTAATTAAGTTTAGGGCTCAAATCTTTCTGGCAAGTAAGAGTTCTGAACAAAATGAATGTGACATGGAGAAATTTTCCAGACAAGGAACACCTCCATTCCTTCAACCTACTTTGAGTTGCTGCAATTCTAGAAAAAGACTGCATGCCTGTTGGTTGTTTGAATTAATTGCCAGGCACCAGTAGAGACGCATTAGAGTCATGTGAGAAGTATTTCGACATCATGTAGTGAAAGCATCCTCCCTACTCCAAACCTTGATGTGTACAAACCACCAACTCAATTATGCTCAACTTTGGGCTCATCATTAATGCACATTCCTAAGGCTGGCTCCAGAAGCAAATGTAGCTCAAGGTGGTGCTGCAAGGCCAGCCTACTAATGAGCTGCCTAGCTGAAGTGAGATTGTCTCTGCTTATTCCAAAGCTCTGCAAATATTCACATTTTATTCATAGGCAGAGAGATCAACCAGAATTGGTTCAAAAGGATCGCAGACACATACATACACGCACATCATGCCACATGAAATTAAAAGGGTTTTCTTTTCTTTTTTTTTACCTGCTTCACAACAGTAACGGTTCCTGGGGCCATGGCAACCACCGAGGCAACAGCAGCCGCATCATGGGGTTCTGAACCCAGTTCTATGATTTGCTGCAGGATGTTTACAGCTGTGGAGTCAAGTCTTCCCCCTTAGCAGAAAGTAGCAGAAAGAATGACTATTAAGACCAGTATAAAGGGAACGCTACTGTTGAAAGTTTCTTTCTGTTCAGATTCAGCTCCTTTGCTCATCCTTCTGCCTTTGCACGTTCCACCAAATCTATCGCAAAGTGAACTCCCTCCTCTCCTCAGTCAAATCTTTGGTTAAAACTTTCTCCCTCCTCACCCCCCTCCCCATCTTCCCCTGGTTGAATTTTGCCTCCTCCTTACATTACTGTCTCTTCTGGCGTCTCAAACTTGAATCGGTTACTTTTGGGTCACCAAGATTTAATTTTCAAAAAACGCTTTTAGGAATCAGCGTATAAAAGTAACAGCCAGTCTTGTCAAACCTTGAAGAACAAAACATATTGTGTATTGTGGCATACGCTTTTGAGAGTTAAATGCCTGGTGTCTGATGCCTGATGCCATTGGGATTCTAAACTCTCTAGGCAAGACAGGGTTACTTAAGACAGTGACCCAGTGGATAGCTACAATACACATTTTAAAAAACAGTAACAGCAACTCTCTGAAAATCAGGTTATAGGTCTATTTTGTGAACACTTGGTTAAAACAGTCTTTGCTTGTATTTCTTCTTGAACAAAGGATGAAGAAACAAGTTATAAGATCTAATGGGCAAATCCTTTTGAGCAAAATTCAGAAAGTTTCATTTTAAGAATAACTGCTATTTAGAAGGCAGCACTGTCCAATACTTTTAGCACCTTCACATCATTAAAAGCTTAATCAGAATCAACAGGTAGCTTCTCTTTCAATATCTTGGGGGAACTGTTGAGAAGGAGTTGAGAAACTATTCAATAGTTACAGTTATTTTTGACTAGATGGAATCACCTATGTGATCAGCATGGGAATTACAAACCACTGCCCCATTTACCTTTAGTAATGTAACAATACAGCTAAATCTCATTTGCTACAAAGCATTGCTACATCCACCCTGGTAGAGAATCACTAATTGGCACGGACCACTCAACCAGGAAAAAAAAAAGGGAAAAAATAGCACTACAAAGGCAACAGAAGAAGAAAACAGTAACTGCAAATAGCTTAATTAATTAATTAACCTCTCTCTCTCTCTCACACACACACACACATACACACACATCCCATGGGAAGATGGGAACACTTCTTCATGTCCTCATTACTTTTGAAGACCAAATTAAATTTGTTGATTATTAGACCTTGTGCTAATATGTAGTACATTTTACAATCTTTACATCATAGTACAATCAATGGCTGCAGGATCCACCAGGCCCCATACGTATCTGGGCCACTTTACTTTGCTGCGGCAGCTAAATGCTGATTTATGGCAGTATAAAGAAGAAGCAGGAAAGGAAATTCAAGTGATCTGTACCTCTTGTTAGTATGCCTCTAGTGTAATATCAAAAGAAGAAATCTGAGCAAGAGGAATGCAAAAGCTGTTTCTACAGCAGAAGACCAGAGAAGCAAAACAAGGAGAGCATGCACTTTCCAACCCACTCCACCATGAGGCATACCTCAAAAGCTGCTAAAGAAAATGTATTTATTTACAGCAGTAATCCAATTTCTTGCCTAAGAGACCATGCATGCCCTCCATCTTTGTCATGTTCCTTTTTGACAATACATCAGAAGCGACCAGACAATGTGTAGTCCATAGCTGCCTCTTTAAAATGCCTGAAGCCATTCAAAGTTTCAGGAAGAACACTGTGCTGGTGATACCAGGCATCTGTTTTTTGTTTTTTTTCAAAAGTGCTGCAAACTTGGAAAGTTTAATGTGGAACAAGATGCCTTATCTCTGCTGCAGCCACTTCTGCTATCGTGTCATAAAGCTGGTGTAGCACAGAAACAAGTAACATTCCAAATACCACTTTAAGCTATGAATCTCACTAGTGGTCACAGGGAAGCTAATTTCTTTCTCTCTCTTGATCTCAGATGCCTACCTGTCGTACCATAAAGGTACTGTGAAGATCACTACAATACTGTAAAGCTATTGTATGGTATTGGAAGGATATGAATAAATATAACAACAAATTTTTATATTTATTTATACCCTTACCTTTCCCAGTCTGGTATTCAAGGTGGTTTACAAACGTTAAAACGGGTATAGCTTTAAAAAAATTACATCATACGAAAATTAAAAAAAAATTAAACTATCAATAAAAACTAGAAGTAGTTAAAAGCAAACCATAAAAACACTCACACACACACAGCACGCATGAAAGGTCCCTTTCTCCAAGCAGTCAGGCCCTCGGAGGTCTTCATCAGTCTTTGAAAGAATAGAAGGGTGAGTGCCAGTCTAACATCTCTAAAAAGGGAGAGCCTGGGAGCTGGGAGCAACCACCAAGAAGGCCCTCTCCTGTGTCCCCATCAGATGTTCCTGTGACAGTGGTGGGACAGAGAGAAGGGCCTCCTCAGCAGATCTCAAAAGGAAGAACACGACCCTTCAGATAACCTGGAACTGAGCTGTTTAGGGCTTTGAAGGTCACAGGCTGCACTTTGAATTGTGCCTGGAAACAGACTCGCAGCCAATGGAGATGTTGCAGCAAGGGAGCTGTGTGCTCCCTGTAGGTGTTGTGAGGATCATGTAGTTAACAAATGAGACTCACTTTGAGGAAAACTGCTTTGCAATGGTACTTTTTTCTCTTTGCAGATAACATTTTACCATTTTCCGAGGTATATCGTAGGTCCTGTAGAGCAGCAACAGCAGTCTGAGCTCCTTGCATATCTTCAGCTTCCGTAATACGGAGGTAAGGTGAAGTTTCTTCATCAGAAATCTCTGTTGTTTGCTGCAATATCAATCAGTGACCAGTGAACAAAGGGAATTAGAAGATATATCACAAAAATGCCAAAATACTGATTGGTTGGTTGATTGACTAATTTTAAAGTATGTATAGGTGGCCCTTCAGGGCACAGCTCCCACAAAGGAGTGTATGACAATTGGAGAGACATTGATGGATGAAACCAAAAGAATACAGTATGGCAAAATGGCACATATTTAAAACTCAGCAGTATAAAATAGTTCTTGTTGTGTGCCTTCAAGTCATTGCCATTTTAAGGTGACCATAATGTGAACCTATTCACAGGGTTTATTTGGCAAGATTTGTTCAGAGGAGATTGGCCTTTGCCTACCTCTGAGGTGCAGGGATTGAGCTTGCTCAAGATAACCCACTGCGTTTCCAAGACTGAGTAGGGATTCAAACACTTGTCTCTCGGAGTCCTAGTCCAATATTCAAACCACTACATCATGCTGGCCCATAGTGTAAGATTTTATATATAAAATACGGAAGTATGGAAGAAATTAATTTTAATTAATTTCCAAGGAAACTTTGAAGGTCTGCACCAAAAGAACCATGCAGAATTCTTTAGGAATGGAATTCCACCACCATGGTGTCACCACTGAAGAGGAGCTGTATCTCATACTCACTATCTTACTTAATCTTAACTTGGGACATATGAGCAGGGTGAAGGCAGTCTTTTAGGTAAGTTTTAAAAGCTTGAAACCAAGCACTATAGTATACTCAATGAATGTTTAATTCTGAACATTTCAAGAGCTGTAACTCAGACATTCAAATTAGCATTAATCACTTATGACTCTTAATTGATTTATCTTTTAGTCTTCTAATGTCCCTTTCTATTTAATATTATTTACCTTCAGAGAAGTTCAGGCTTTATAATTGATCAAACTGAGGGTCCAATCCTTTGCATGTTTTCCTAGTTGTAAACTCAACTGAACATAGTGGGATCTACATATAAGTAAATATGTGTAGGATTGCATTGTGTAACCAAAGAATAACAAGTTTTCTAAGGTCATTCAGGGAAATACCAGATTTAGCCACAGTAGGAATCCAAGCCCTCAATTTCAATTTTCTAGACACTTCAGTGCATGAAGACCTGTTAAGGCAGAGGTGAGTGTCATGAAGTGCATCTCCAGTGCATCTCCTAGCAATCTTCACCATTGGCTATACTAGTTGTATCTGTTAGCAGCCAACAGATCCTGAGGGATCAACAACTTCTAAAGGCTGCATGATTCCCATTCCTAGGTTAAGGTAAACACTTTAGACAGACCATTGTACCTTTATTCTCATTCTAGGAAATGAAACACCAAGGCCCAGTTGGGAGGTTCTAAAACCCACAATGCACACAATTCCTGAGGATGTAGCTGTATAGTATAAATAAAATCCAAACTGACACACTATAGTGGAAGGCAGCATACTAGCAAAGCCTGCCTGCTTCCCTCCCTCCCTCTCCAAAAGGGTTTTGTGTTTATGCTAACTTCCACTTGACAGGGGCTTTGGTTGTACTGGGTCTGATGTAAGTAACTCAATGAGGATGCTTCCCATGGAGAGTTTTCTAGTGCCTACAGCAAGCCTAGAGTGTACTTAGAATACTATTTAATGGCCTTCTAGACTGCATTTTAGCGCACAGTATATACTGTACAGCCTTCTAAGATGTCACCAAAATAATAATAATAATAACAACAATAATAATAATTTTAAAAAATGAAAACATTAACATTGCAAAAGCAACAGTTATAGAACTTTTCAAATACTATCTTTACAATGACAAGTCTGAAAGAAGACTGGATTTCGTTTTTTATTTTTTTTAAAAAGGGTCTTCAACATTTTCCTAAAACCCAATATAGAGGTAGTCATATAAATTTCTAGAGACTGCGCTTAAAAACAGAAGTATTTCACATTGCTGAAAGACGATTTTTAATACCCCAAAAGCCTAACACAACTTGGCACGTAGGCATTTTTAAGGCTGCTTTTCAGGGGGATAAAGAACAGTCTGCAGAAACTTCTGTTCTCATTCACCAGCAAGACATCAGAGTCCTTTTGATCAAAAAATGCAGCAAAGTTTTGCTCTAATCCCCCACCCCCAAGAGGGGTTTATGTGGTTTACTGGATGCTCCATGCTTTCTGCTTTTCCCTGTTATTCCAGAGATTCTACCATAGTGAGATGATTCTGTACTCATCAACCTAACAGCATTCACTAGCAGATCTCAGATGCTAATATGTAAGGTCTGGTGGGTACATACGAGTGTAACAGTGCTTCAAATTATTTGCCCCAACAATTCAGGCACTAAAAGTCACTGGACTTTCACTGGGCACAGAAGCAAACAGGCAGCCAATATAGGTGGTGCAGAATAACTGTAATGCAATCTGAAGGTCACATTTAGCATCTTGCTGATGCATTGTTCATCAACAGGAAATGCCTTAACCATCTTTAAGGACAGATCTGTGTTGACTGAATTATAACACAGTTGGATGCAACTAATAGGTCACTGAGCTGAGACAGGACTTCCTGAGATATGATTGTAGGTGGCAAACTATCTGAGGCTGATACCTGGTCTTCCAACAAAATTGCCAAGTTCAAGAATATGTCCCAATTACATATTTGGCTCTCTAAGTAGAATGAAACCTTATCTAGAATCAGATGTCAGCCATCACCCATAACTGTAGATTTCCTGGTCCACAGCACATCTGTCTTCACTGGATTAAGTTTCAGTGTATTCAAGTTGAGTAGACAGACAGACAGAGGGACAGACCCTATGCATGGGCTTCAAAGATAGGATTATATTAACTACACACTTATTTCTCTTTTTTTCCCCCACCAAAATGTTTATCTTTTTCAGTCAGTGAAAATGAGCATCCATAACAGATAACTAAAACGAAATAAATGCTTGAGGGTACATGATGTTTTTGCCAGGCAGTTTACTTCACCTCTGTACGAAAAATTAACAATGCAGTTTTTCACTACCTAAGTTTATATTCCATTTTTCTCAACCCACTCCCCTGTCACACCACTTCAGAGAACTGCAAACTTTAGGGGTAGCTGTCAGAGCTTGAATTTACCTCCCACTTCATTTCCCCATCACGTTCCACTAATCTGAGTCCATGTTTGTTTTTCAGGTGCCTGTTGCATTCCCATTTTGTCCCATACACAAAGTTGCACACTGGGCACTTGATACCACCTGCAGAAAAAGAAAATAAAGAAGAAGAAATTAACACAGATTTTGGCTGACTGTCAGAATCCTTTCACTGATATTAAATGGAAACGTAAGCTTGCCATGTCATCCAGTTTGCTTTTTTAATAATTCTGGTCTCTATATTTATAAAGTGTTGAAGACCTTACCTCTACCTCACCTCTATCCATGCCTCCTCTCCTCTCCAATCTGGCTCTCAACCACTATTCATAATGGCCTATGAATTTTAGGGCCTCTCCGCACTACACTGTTAATAGTGCTATTATTCCACTTTCAACATCCTATAGAAATCTGTGGTTTGCATTTTGGGAGGGCATTTAGAATTCTCAGCCAGAGAGCTCTTTGGCCTCAGGAAACTACAAACCCCAGAATTCCACAGGATTTTGAAAGTGGAATAATAGCACTATAACAGTATAGTGTGGAAAGGCCCTCTGTCTGTTTTAAGTCCTAACCACAAATGATTTACACAACCCTAAAATATACAATAAAGACATTGAAATAATACAAGATTTTCCATGCCTTGGTTCAATCATTAATGAGAATGACAGTTAAGAAATCAGAAGAATACTAGGAATTGGAAGGGCAAATATAATAGAACTAGATGAATTCCTGAAATGCAAAGATAAATCATTGAATACTAAGGTTAGGATTGTCCATGCCATCGTATTTGCCATTTCTATGTATGGTTGTGAAAGCTGGAGAGTGAAGAAAGCTGTTAGGAAGAAAACCAATTCATTGAAAATGTGGTGCTGGAGAAGAATTCTATGGATACCCTGGGCTGCTAAAAGGAGAAATGAATGAGTCCTAGAGCAAATCAAGCCTGAACTCTCCTTAGAAGCCAAGATGACTGGACTGAGGCTCTTGTACTTTGGCCATATCGTGAGAAAACATGACTCACTAGAAAAGACAATAATGCTTAGTAAGGAGGAAGGCAGCAGGAAAAGAGGAAGACCACATTATAGACAAACTCAATCAAGGAAGCCACATCCCACAGTCTGAAAGACCTGAGCAGGGCAGTTGAAGACAGGGTTACCTGGGGGTCTCTCCTTCACAGAGTTGCCAAAAGTTGAAGCTGACTTGATGGCAATTAACAACAACAAGAAAAAGAGTCAAGTTAGACCTATTAAATTTACCTACATGTTAACTCACTACTCAACAATTCACTGAATGGCTTTGCTCTGGAGGAAATAATGGACAGGAGGCCAGCCAGTGATGTTAGGAACAATTATTTTTTATTCTGGAGGGTTTTATTCTCCTTTCTCTATTTTTTTTAAAGTTTATTAACATAAAAGGGTTTACAACAATGTTTCTTAAGCCATCAGATATGGGGGACGTTTTCCCCCAAATATGCCAGGAACCGCTACCATATTCGTGTCCATTGGCAACAACTGTTTCTTTCTTGCCTGGAAATTTGCCAGGGGATTTCCAAACTGCAGGATTCCCCAGCACAGAAATCTGGATGCTGTGTGATTCTTCAGTGTTTTGATTTTTTTCTGTGTACAACTCAAACACACTGAAATATCTGGAGTCTCTTCCACATAAAACATGATTTTCTGAAAAGAGAAGAAGAGGTTGCTTACCTGTAACTGTGGTTCTTTGAGTGGTCTTCTGTGAACTCACACAATTGGGTTTTGCGCCTGTGCAGAACAGCATTCAGAGCCTTCTAGAAATCCAAAAGTAGGCATTTTGACCGTTGAACCCCTCCCCTATCCTCTGAGGTATAAAAGCCCCCTCCTGCTCCAACGGTCAGTTCCACTTCGCCGCTATAGCAGTATTAATGGAACCAACACATTAGCAGGACATGCAGAGGAGAGGATGGGAGGGTTTGCGTGAGTTCACAGAAGACCACTCGAAGAACCACAGTTACAGGTAAGCTACCTGTTCTTCTTCTTCGTGGTCTCTGTGACTCACACAATTGAGAGACTAGCAAGCTATTATTACAAGGATGGTGGGATGTCATGCTGAAAACCAACTCCACCTGAACTCAATTAACAACACATTAAAAATCATCCTCATACCAGATGACCGCAACAATGGGAACATGTTTATTTTGTGAAAATTAGCTACCTGTGAGGAAGATATATTAATTAATAGAAGACAATAAAACTGCCTTTCCAAACTTAGCATCTCTTTTTTCTCTGTTATCAATTCTATAATGAGATATAAAGGTTATCGGTTGTGACCTTTGCATATATCATCGAGCAGAACCCCCTGAAGAAAGCACTGGAAGCAGCCAATGGTCTTGTCGAATGGCTTCTAACCCCTTCAGGTAGTTTTTTTTCTTACAAGGTCAAAAGTCAATTTAATAGGAGAAACAACCCACTTTGCTAACCTTTCGGATGAAACAGGCATCCCTTGCTTAGGTACAGAACAACAAATAAACAACTTACTAGTTTTTTTAACACCAGCCGTGAGCTGTACATAAAAAGCTAGCGCTCTCCTAACATCTAAACAATGTAACCTTCTTTCCATATCAGACTCAGGACCCTGAAAATAGGCAGGTAAAATGATATTGTTACTCAGAGGGAGAAACCCTATCCCAGGGTCTACAATTCTGATATTAAAGTATGATTCTGTGTGCCAGAGAGGTCCCCCGAAGGGGCACGTAGGCAGGCACGGTCGAGAGACCGCAAACCAGGCCAGGCCAGTAAAAACCCCCGTCACGTAGCCCCAGGAAACCTCAAGATGGGTAAACCCACAATAAACAAAGGGTTCTCAGCCCCGAGACGCTGACTTGAGGGGATTAGCGTGTATGCCTCAAGTTGAGCAAATATCCCATCAGGCGGGGACCAGAAGTCACACCACAAAACACAGCCGAAGATCCAGAGACTCTGGCAACACCTAATAATCCCATCACGCCAAGGAAATTACCAATGTGGAGCTTCGTGTCCACTGCAACACCCCATTGTTCTCCCCGGGAAAGGATTAGCCCTCCAGGTACTTTTTCCCCGATAAATAGTGCCGGTTTTCGAGTGTTTCTTCGGATCGCTCCCGGTCACCCCAGCTGACCGTCGCTCCATTTGATCAGCAATCCCCTCAGCCCTCTCCGAGCTGAGCCCCACTCCTTTGCTGCCTTCTCAGACCTAGGACTTCAGGACAAGGTGCAGTATTACCCCAACAACACCCCTTCAATGCTCTCTCTGTCCAATTTCCTCTCTTTTGCTTCTTAATAGCTCTTGGGTTCGTGTGTGTGAGAGTGCGTTGGTGCGTGAGACTTGCATTCAATAAAATCATTTATTGGACATTTTGGTTTGGTTTTTGGTTTGGCCTGACCCCATAAAAACTGAGTAAAAAGACCCCGCTAGGTTACCATGCCTCTCGCATTGCTATCGCTTGTGCCTTGGCTAGTTTCCATTCCCCATCACGTGGAGCAGGGACCCCTGAAATTAGGGTAACAATATCCTGATTTAAGTGAAAAGACGATAAAACTTTGGGCAAAAATGTGATATCTGGTTTAAGAACTACCTTACTCTTATGAAATCGTAAATAAGGTGAATCAACTCTCAATGCACATAACTCACTAGCCCTTCTAGCTGATGTTATTGCCAATAAGAAAGCTGTTTTCCATGTTAATAGATGTATACCACAGGTTGCCATAGGTTCAAAAGGTTTACCAGTCAACCCCATTAACACAGTACTCAAATCCCAAGATGGTACAGGTGGTTTAACCAGTGGGTGTAAATGTTTATAGCCTTGCAAGAACCTCTTAACCACAGGATCCCCAAAAAGAGATGGTTTACCATCCTGTTGACGGCACCAAGAAAGAGCTGCCAAGTAGCATTTGATTAATGACAAGTGTCAGTTCCTCTGTTGCCAATCTTGACAAAAAGTCAAGTACGTTAACCACAGTATAACTCTGAACATCAACATTCACATCATTCAAGTACTTAATAAATTTGTTCCATTTATTAGCATACGATTTAGATGTAGACAACTTATACGCTGCCATGAAAACCTTCTTCACAGCATCTGATAAGTCATTCAATTTAACAGGTTCCACACTGTTAGTCTCAAGGAGTGAACATCTGGATGGAACACTGTCCCCTTGTGGATGGAAATCAAGTCTGGCTTGCACGGCAACACTCAATATCGTTGAATGGTTAGATGTATTCGGATTGCAAACCAAGGCTGTCTCAGCCACCAAGGTGTTATCAAGATCACAGTCGCCCAGTCGAGATGAATTTTAGATACCATCTTTGTGATCAGAGGAAAAGGTGGGAACACATAAAGGATCGGTCCTGACCAGCTGAACAGAAAAGCATCTCCCAGGGACTTGACATCCTTCTTCATCCTTCAGCAATACAGTTCACACTGTCTGTTCTCGCTGGATGCAAAGAGGTCTAACTGAGGATAAGCCCAGTCCCGAAAGATATCGAGCAGAATCCCTCTGTCCATCCTCCACTCGTGGCATGACAGAGGGGTCCTGCTGAGCATGTCTGCCAATACATTCTCTTCCCCCGCTGGGTGCACTGCTGGGGGAGTAATCTTCATTGACAGACACCATTCCCACAACCGCAAAGTCAGATCGAGCAGTACCTGAGATCTTGTTCTGCCCTGCTTGATTATGAAATACATCATGGTTGTGTTGTTGGTAACGACCTGTACAGGATTTCCTCGAAGGTAATACTGGAAAGTCTTGAATGCCTTTATCACAGCCTTCAATTCCAATGTATTGATGTGTAACTTTTTCTCTGACTGATCCCATCGTCTTCTCACAGACAGGTTCTGCAGGTGCGCTCCCCAGCCTTCCAGTGACACATCCATTGTTACTACCACACAAGGTTGGGGAGGCACAAACGGCATTCTTATCAATGCATTGCGTGGTTCTATCCACCAAAATAGAGACTGTAAGACCGGCCTTGGAACTGTCCGAACTTGTAGAGGATCGAAGTTGTTTATAAACCACCTCTGCAAGGGACACATTTTTAATTTCGCTAATGGTGCCACCACCGTTGTGGAAGCCATTAGTCCCAATGCCACTTGAATCATCTTTGCCCTGACTCTTCTGTGTTGCTGAATCACACTGAATACCTTCAACATTTTTAACCATCTGTCCTCTGGTAAAAATGCTTTTTGTCGTTAAGAGTCTAGTATGGCTCCTATGAATTTGATCTTCTTTGATGGTATCAGTGTTGATTTTGTGTAGTTTATCATCAGTCCTAAATCTTGTAGACAACACACTATCGTGTTCAGATCTACCAACAACTGAAGTTTTGCTGGCGCCACTATTAACCAGTCATCTATATATGGGAATACTACAATACCTTTCTTCCTCAAATGAGCAGCCACCACAGACATACATTTTGTAAATACCCTTGGTGCTGTACAGATACCGAAGGGTAGGACTCGAAAACAGTGCCCCTGATTGCCTATAGCAAACGCTAGAAACTTCCTGTGCTCTGGTCTGATAGCGATATGAAAGCAAGCATCTTTGAGGTCTAGCATAGCAAATCAGTTGTTTTGATGTAGCAACGGCATTATGGTGGAAAGAGTCACCATCTGAAATCTTTTTGGGGTTATAAAAAAATTCATGCCTCTCAGATCCAAAACCAGATGAAGGCCACTGTCCTTTTTTCGACACCAGAAAGTACCCTGTTGTAAAACTTCTCGAGTTGTAGATTGGAGATTTTTAATATGGTCCCTTTCAATAATAGGGTATTGATCTCTGCCTGCAGCTGTGGTGATGGTTTTGTGCGACGAACTCTCCCTATGGTAGGCGGGGTTCGAAATTCTATGGAATAACCTTGATTTATTATGCCAAGAACCCACAGATCCATTGTTATAGATCGCCATGGATGGTAATGCCTCTTCAATCTGTCCCCAAAAGGAAGTGTTACATCCATACTTAAATTCGGTACCGTGTTGACATCTTTGACAAGTTAGATCCTGAAAAATCTGCAGAGTAGTATCCTTCAACATGGTGCTTACATCTGGGAAGACATTGGTATCATGCACTTGATTGTCAAATCCTACGCTTGGTTTGATCAGGCTGACGTTTCTTGTACTGTGTCTGCTTGAACCTTGTTGAAGGAAACTTACTCGAAGTTTGATCTTGTGGTGTAAGGTGTCTCTAAGATGTTGTGTCTGAGTTGGACTCATCGGTCTCTTTGTGAAAGGCTGATACCTCCTATATCAGTACCCGGATGGATAATATGAAGCTGGAAGTCCATATTTTCTAGCAGTGCTCCTCATTTTCTGAGCATGTTCCAGCTTGTCATCTGTGCCAGTATTGAACAGCCCAATAGAATCAAAAGATAAGTCCTCTATTATATTTTTAGCTTGTTGAGACAATCCAGACAATCTCAACTACGCATGTCTACGCAAAGCTATAGCTCCCGCAAGTGCTTTACCACTATAGTCAGTTATACGTTTAGCCACTGTAAGTTGCTAAGAGGAAAGCCGATAAGCCTCACCACGCAGCACTGACGCAGTTCTCTTCTCATCATCAGGTAACATGTCAATGAAAGTCTTAACTCTGGACCACAAAAACTGTTGATACCCTTCCATACATGCAGCGTAATTGGAAATTCTAAACAGCAATGCAGCATTGGAATACGCTTTCCTTCCCTAGTTATCCAACTTCTTCCCCTCCCTATCGGTAGCGGTAACGTGTAGCCTCTGTGACTGTCTCGACTGCGCAGCATCAACCACAATGGAATTTGGTTTGGGATGATGGGTCAACCAGTCTTGTTCATCTTCAACGACACAATAGAGAGATTCCAGCTTTTTTTAAATTGATGGTACCGAGGAAGGAGTCGTCCATGAATTTTTTTACAGTATGCAACAAATACGGTAGAGGACTTACCATTGAAGTTGCAGGCGCCCTATCTTGAAACTCTTGAAAAATAGGGTCTTTCAAGTTCTCTTTCTCCATATTAGTTGTCAAATTAAGAGAACAAGACATCCTCAAAACAAGATCTGAAAAAGGTCGAACATCATCCATCAGAGAAATCCTCTCAGCATTCGACACAAGAGTAGAACGTCTGTCAGCATCTACAGAACAATTAGATGCCGACGAACTTGATACCGAGACCAATCTCTCCAACTGGGGAGCTACAGATCTCTCCCCCAATCCCTCTTGAGGCTCAACAACAACCTCCCTATGGGTAGTGTTATGTCCACCCTCTTGCTCTTGTTGAGGTGTTACTTTCTCCACTTCCACTACTGAAACCCTTCGACGTCAAGGCGACACAGAACAAGATCTTGACTTATAGTACTCAGAACAACTGTACCAAGGCTGAGAATCAGCACAGTGTCGATAATGTTTATAATCATAGTACTCCTCAGGATAAGGTGAAATGTCTCTTGAATCAACAGAAGCCTCATCTAGGTAACATTCATGGTACCTAGCAAGAGTTGCATGTCTGTAATGATGATACCTCACAGGTGACCCGCTTCTCGACCTCGACCTCCTACAAGAGAGACATGGAGGTGAGGGAGGTGTCCTCCTACAGTGTCCATAAATCATTACATCATGCTGTGGACTTCTCTGCACAGAGATTGATCGCTCAGCATCTTGAGGTTGATCTTGACCTTGCGATCATGACCCCACATTCACCAAAGGAGAAGAATCGACAATTTTTCCTTCCGACTCTACCCGGACCTCCTGTATCTCCAAAGGAGGGCCGAGTGCCTGCTCCAAATGTCTGGCAGGAGATGAGGACTCAAGCTGCACCTCCATGATACGCTCATATGTTACTGGCCTCGTCGATGTTGGGGAAGATGAAGCCACATTTCAGTCCTTCCTTTTACATTTTTCTGAGGGAGCTTGATCTGAAGACTCCTTCAGTTTCCTCTTTTTATCCTTATCTTTCCTCTTTAACACAGAAAGAGAAGGTATAGTCTCAACGACATCAGACACTTTCTTCGCTGACTTCTCCGATCGCAACTCTCGAGATCGAGACGTCAATCTTGACCAGGGTGTTGACTTTGGCATTGATGAAGAAGTCAGTTGATGAGACAACAGAGTTGAAGAAGTTTGAGCCATCCTGGGTTTAGTGCCCTATGTCTTTGCACAACTTGCAGGATCAGATGCAGACAACACTTGTTCCCAGAGCAAAGCTTTTAACCTGCTTGCTCTATTGCATCTAGTCTGCGGAGTGAATTTCTGGCAGAACGTACAAGAATTCACGTTATGGCCTTCTCTCAGACACAAAAGGCACTTTGAATGCCCATCTCGATCGGGTATCTTGCCTTTACACGCTGTACAGCAGTTAAACACTTTGGTTGCCATACACTGCAACACTGCCAAATACGAATCCAAAAACCTTAGTCAAATGCAGTCCGTAGTCAGTCCAATAAATCCACGGTTCAACAAGTCCAAAACACCAAGAAAAAATCGTCATCAACCATACCAAAGTCAGAAAAAACCATTTAATCAAGACAAACACAAGCAAAAGGCTCCTTAGATGCTGCTAAGGCAGCAGAAAAAAAGGAACTGACCGTTGGAGTAGGAGGGGGCTTTTATACCCTGGAGGATGGGGGAGGGGTTCAAAGGTCAAAACGCCTACTTTTGGATTTCTAGAAGGTTCCGAATGTTGTTCTGCACAGGCGCAAAACCCAACCGTGTGAGTCACAGAGACCACGAAGAAGAAATTTGTTTCCTGTACAGAAAATCATCTTTTAGGCACAGAAATAATGTTTTCTGTGCAAAAAACCCACATAGGTTGTTTTCAGAGAGTATGTCTCAAACTTGGAGCAGCCCTCAAGAGTTGCATGGCTTTCAAGGAGTCTCTTGCAGCACGAATAAAATGTATTAAATATTTCATTCCTGACTGCGAAAATAAAGTAGGTTACATCTCTGCTCCACACCTTAACTTCGCATTCTTAGCGGTGATAGGTGAGATCAGGGGAAGCCTTCATGCAATGGAGGCTATTTGGATGGCAAGCCATTCTAAAAAGTTAAGAATTTGCCACTGGTCCATCCGTTTCCACAGCATAATGTGGGCAAGCGCAATTTGTTCCCTCCCTAATTGATTTAATCAACAAGGTGAATTTAATCAACAAGGAATTAATTTACTACGAAGACAGTAAAATAGCATGGAATTATTTTCTATGTTTTGTTTGGTAACACTGAGTTAAAGTTACCAAACTTTAATTATTTCACTCACATTTGTTAATAGCGAAGGATTTTCTGAGATCCAAGTATTATTATCTTTAAATGAGTCAAACATGCATGATGTCTAATGCTAAACTGAAATTGCTTTTCCATTAAGTACCTTAATATGCAAACAGTGCATGACACTCAAAGTACCTTTGGCATAGAATAGGGCGAAGATACTGTCAGTTACAACATCTGAAATGAAAAATTCATTCCATATCATCCTCTTAATAAAAACTCAATTAGAACAAAGATCTTTCTATATTTTTAAAAAAATTAAAATTACTGTAACGATAACACCCTGTTAATTAAAATGGACACCTTTGTCATTCTGACTTTAATTAACGAACAACAAATGGAAGTATGCAATCGAGCTGGTAGCATAAAACTATGCAGCAGTTAATTGACATCACAGCTAAAGAAAATTAATTTCTCTCTAGTTCATTAAATACTCTGGCAGTATGGAGAAAAAAGGTCACTGAATGACATACTTTTATCTGCTTTTGACACCAGTGTACACATGCAAGTCATACTTGAATATTTCATACTTCTGAAATGCCAGCTGGGAAACTGTACTGTTGTCTTCTATCCACAATAATGAATTAATAGATTAATCATCCCCTGGAAATCACATTTAATTTTCATATTGCATTGGCAACAAGGGATCACAAATGGAACAGAATTCCAGATCGTTATCCCTGAGAAAAACCAAAGATACCCTGAGGACATGTATAGGAGCAATTGCATGAACATTCACTTATTTTATAAGGCTTCCTTCCTACAAGCAGCATCTCAAGGTGAATCTTCATACTGCTGCTTAAGGTCCTGTGAAGTTTAAATTGTCATTAGGACATGGAAGCACAAAAGCTGTCCACAGGAGGGAAAATTAACTACATGCATAAGTAATTGTCAACAATTAATGCTCCAAAACCTTATTCTACTCTTTAAACTAAGGCAAGTTTTAAGTTACAAAGTCATAGGTATGCTGCCTCAAGGAGACTGATCTTTTAATAACTTTCACTTGTCTGTGCAAAAGTGCCTCTACATTTAAAGCCTCTATTCTGGTCAGAAAACAGCAAAAGGAGACGTAAACAATGACCACAGATGACTTACAGAATTTTAGATTGGGTAATAACAACAATTAAATAGCTAAAATTGCTTATACCCTGGCTCAGTCATTATGGAAACTGTAGTAAAGAAATAGAAAAAGATTAAGACTAGGAAAAGCAGCCATAAAAGAACTGGGTAAGATCCTCAAGTGTAAAGATATAACATTAAATACAATCTCAGAATCATCTGGGCCATAGTACTTCTACTTTCTATGGGTATGAACGATGGAAGTGGAAATTGACAGGAAGAAAATTAACTGATATGAAATGTAGTACTGGAGAAGAGTTCTACAGATCCCCTGTACTGTTAAAAGACAAGTGAATGGACCCAAGAGTAAATCAAGACTGGAATCTCACTAGAAGCCAAGATGACTAAACTGAGGCTGCTACACTCTGGACATGTCATAAGAAGACCTGACTCAGCATGCATTTTGCCTGGAATCTTCCCTCTACAGATACAAGAATTTGCTAGAGTTGATGAACACAGGATTCCTCCTAAGCTTCCAAGCTCTATACACGCGTGACTTTTTTCTTATTTTTCTGCTTCCGTTCTTGGCTGCTACTGAAAATCTTGACTCTCCAATGCATCCAGTAACATTGACTCTTGTTGATTCATTCTGTCAGGCTGTTCTATTTAGTTGGGTGCAGTCTGTAGTGACTGGGCAACAGTGGCTGTCCAGGATTTCAGACATGAGGAAGAATGAAACAGATCTGCTTGATCAGAGCAAAGACACATTTTATGAAAGGTTCTCTCCAGCCAAGGTGTACCTGAGTGCCCACAAGCTGGACATGTGCACAACACCCTTCCTCTTGCTGTTGTTCACCACCAACTGGTATTCAGAACATGCTGTCTCTGATCTTGGTAATAGTATATCAACATCATGACTAACAGCTGACAAATCTTTCTTAACCCTACTTGGAATGCCAGTGACTGAACCTGGAACAAGGCATGTGCTCTGTCACTGAGCCCTTTAAAAATTCACATTGCAATAAATGCATTCCTCTCTTTTCTCACTCAGGACTCAGACAGAAAAATGCCTGGTTACACCTCTTGTCTTCAGTTCATCTCTCATTCCCATATTTGTGACAATGGAAGCGAAAACTCAAGCGTAAATTCTGAATACTTTTGTCACCATTTCTGTGCTGTTAGAACATGGGTTAATGTTTCTGATAGACATGAATTCTTTGCCATAAATAAATAAATAAGTAACTAAGTAAGTAAGAAAGATGAATAATTTGGAAGTGTTTTTTAGAATGTTATGGTTGGGAGAATTATGTTTTATTCATTATATAGAACTGGATTGTTCTTCTGCTATCCATTCTAGTATTAAGAAAAGGGGGAAAATTTCAAATCCTCTCAAAATGCTTTGGTGAGGGGAGGAGTTCTGCTTTTCGTCAATCAACAAGGGGATAAAAAATTTGGAAACTATCAGAAATAAAAATAAGGAAGTCAGTTCCCTCCAACAGCTCAGCATTTTCAAATATAATGGAATCTAATTTGGTCTCCTTCACCTCCCCACTTGCAGAAGTGTTATGTGCTTTGTTATGTCCTGAATCTTTAAATCCATTTCATACTCCACAAGCTAGTGTACTGTGCTGTCAGACTGCCAACTGCACAACAGCAAAATATCCCTTGGGAGATGAAAAGAGCACCATTCAGATCTCCTGTGGTTGCATCTGGATACTATGCTATTCTGTCAAACCCTTTACTGAGGGTCCAAACAGAAATTATTCCTCTTAAATGTGCCTCTCTCTCCCCCATCTTCTGTGACTGCAGGTTGTACTGATTGTCACAACATTGGATAATACAGTAGTTGGAACTAAAGCATGACTTTAAAAAAAAAACACCCCACACTCTGATGCTTAGCTCCTTATTTGGAAGTATAGCCAGGCTGACTTCAGTGGAAATCACAGCTGAGAAAATGTGTGCAGGAATGGAGCACAAAATGAGCACCTCTCAGTGAAACAGCATGGAAGGCATGCTCAGAGTTTAGCTATGCCAGGACTTCACTCCTAAACCAGATTGACAAGTGACATAGAGAAGATGTGGTCAGCTTCTGTTGTCAGGCATTGAACTCCAGGCTTCCGGAAAGCATTAGATGCATTTTATCAAGCCAAAGGCTGTCGTTCTATGAAACTGGATAAGAAGAGTGGAGAATTCCTCACTGCAGCAGGATAGGTTTCCACGATGCCTAAAAGAAGCTGCAGTGAGGCCATTACCGAAAAACCCCTCTGAACTCCATTGTACCAGACAATTATCAACCAGTCTCCAATATTCCTTTTAGGGGCATGGCCCTGGAGCCTGTTCTGGCCTTCCAGCTTGAGGAGTTCGCGGATGAACTGGATTATTTTAGTCAGGCTCCAGGCTTGGTTACTGGACAGAGATAACTTTGGGTGCCCTGGTGGATAACCTACGTGGGGAGTATGTCCCTGTTGGTTCTGCTCAGTATCTCAGTGGCTTTCAATACTAACAACCATGGTATACCTCTGGACCACATTACAGGTATGGAAACTGGAGGCACTGTTTTGCAATGGCTTCAGTTCTTCCTGGAGGGGTGCACTCAGAAGGTGGTGCTGGGGGACTCCTGTTCAACAACTGGCCATTGGTCTGTGGCGTGCCTCAGAGTTCAGTTCTGTTCTGTCTCCCATGCTGTTTAACATCTCCGTGAAACCACTGGGAGAGCCTGTCTGGAGATTTGGTGTTTGGTATCACCAGGACACTGATGATGCCCAATCTTATCTCTCCTTCCATCTGATTTCAAGAAAGTTGTCCAGTGTTTGTAATCAGAAATGGAGTAGATGAAGGTAAACAAATTGAAGCTTAATCCAGACAAAACAGGTACTCCTGGTCAGATCAGGGATTCAGCCTGTACTGGACGGGATTACACTTCCCCTGAAATCTCAGGCTCATAGTGTCAATGTACTCTTCAACTCAACCTTGAGCCTAGAAGCCTTGCTTTCAGTAGTGGCCAAGAGTGTGTTTGCACAATTAAAACTAGCACACCAGCCATGCCTATTCCCTGAGAAGCCAGATTTGGGCACTGTAGCACATGCCTTCATTACATCCTGCTTGGATTACTGTAATGTTCTAGAGAGGGGGCAGCTTCTGGAAACTCTTCTGAAATGCCAGGAGGCTCAAAATGCTATGCTAGACTGCTGACCAAGGCTGGTTAGAGGGAGGATATTAACATCCTTGATGAAAAAGCTTCACTGGCTACCAGCCGTCAAAGTGCTGGTTATGATCTATAAAACCTTATATAGCTTTGCTGTTGGTGTGTGCCTTGAAATCATTTCCAACTTATAGCGACCCTAAGACAAACCTCTCACAAGGTTTTCTGGGTTTGAGAATGTGTGTGATGTGCCCAAGATCACCCAGTGGGTTTCCATGGCCAAGCGTGGAATCAAACCCTGGTCTCCAGGATTGTAGTCCAATGCTCAAACCACTATACCATGCTGGTTCTCTCTTATATAGCTTAGGTCTAGATTATCTGAAAAAATGCTGTCTCTGTATATAAGCCTACATAAGTTTTAAGATCTCTGGTGGAAGGCTTTCTCTCAGTGCCACCACCTTCATAGATATAGATGTGAGGACCTGGGAGACAGCCTTCTCAGAAGCTGCTCCCAGGCTATGAAAATCTCTGCCAAGAGAAGCTCAGTTGCCCCTTCCTCCTGCCATTGTCTTTCCAGCAGCTGACAAGACCTTCCTATTTAAACAGGACTTCACTTTTTAATCAATTCCAGGTAGTACAATAGGTAGGTTTTGACAAGCTTTGAATTATTTTAAATTAATGTTTTATTTAAGAGGATTGTATTCAATGCTTTTAAAATTTTTGTATTCTGGATTGTTTTCAGCTGTATTGTTTTAACATATGGTGTGAGCCACTTTTGGTACCATATGGAAGAAAAGCAGGATTTAAATTAAATAAACAAACTGCTTTCAGCTAAATCACTAGAAATTCTTTTCTATCATCATCATCATCATCATCATCCCATTTCCTCAGCCCTGGGAGTCAAGGCAGTTTATAAAAATTCAGAAAGATACTGGTAAAATTCATATCTTTAAAAATACAGAAAATTTTAAAAAATAATTAAACTATCAACAGAACTAAAAGCAATTTAAGAAGCATAAGCAATAAAACCAACCAATATGGACCACACAGCACATTATTGAATGTCCTTTCCCTATGAACAGTCAGCTCCCAAAGACCTGTTGGAACAAGCACGTCTTTATCTGCTGTTATCAAGACACAATGGAAGGAGCCAGTCTAGTCTCTCTTAGAAGGAAATTAGAGCCTGGGAGCAGCCTGGGAGCAGCCACCAAGAAGGTCCTATCTCATGCTTCCACCACATGTACCTGTGAAGATGGCGGGATGGAAGGAAAGGCTTCCCCTGCCTTTATCAAAACTCAGGCAGGCTCATATAGGAGAATACAAATCCTTCAGATATTCTAGACCTGAGCCATGTAATTATTCTCAGAATCAGAGATGCCAGACTTAAAACAAAACTGCATAGACAGATTTTAGAACACAGAAATTCAGAAAGCAAAGCAAAACAAAACCCCTCAAACACGCACACAGCTATTTTCACTCAAGAGTGCTTTTGGCACTGTTCCATGAAGAAACAGGCATACTGTGCAGCAATTTCAACCTACATGAATTTTTCCAAACTGATCCCTGAGAGAATAATGGACTACCTTCAGCATTCTCGTTCATGTGGATTTTCAATTTTGATGCAACATCTGCCTCAAGTTTTTTTTTCCTTGAAAATTATGCTAAAGTCACTCCCCATGGAGGAAAAAGAAATTCCATCACGATTTACCACTGAAAATGCTAAGCCAGCTCCAGCTTCTTCTCTCCAAGAGAAAGTTAATTGTCCCTTACTTCAAAGAAGTGTGCCCATGTAATGGGTTTGAAACAGACAAGTTACCTTGTTGGAGCAGGGCTTCAGCAGGAAGTTCTCCAGAGCCTGCATTAACATATTCTTCATAGGGATGTTTCCTGTTGTAATGTCTTTTCAGAGAGCCTGATATGTTGCAGGAGTAATGGCAGTGTGCACATCGGAAAGGCTAGAGAAGGAAAAAGGAAATCCATTATCTGTATCTGCCTCTTCTGAGTATGAGGGTCAGAAATTCAGAATTACAGTGAGTATAATGGCCAGAAATTCTCAAGCCCTGGGGGGGACGAAATAATTTTTTCCCCTGGAAAAACCCAGAAACTTTTAGAAAAATGGGGGAGGGGGGAGTGTTATCAGTACCCTTTACACTCAGACTGTATTTTGTAAAATGTATTATGTCTAACTGGCTCTAGTACGTGGATTAATCCTCTTGCCATCCCAAGAATTATCATGTTTGCAATATGTAAAATATAGTTTGTTTGGGAATAACAGCAGATGGGAGCATTTTTTTTTTCATTTTGAATTTTTGCCATAAAAGAAGCTATAAGGTCCTGACCTTTAGGGAACACCTAAATTGTTGGGCTCTTTGATTTTGTTGATTTATGAGATGCATGTAAAAAACCCATAAAAACAAAACAAAGCCAACAGAATTAATAAAACAAAGAAAGTTATATTGTCTTTTCTAGTCTTTCCATGATGTTGAACAGATACTCCCTCCCATAAAAATAACGTGGAAAAGGAAACCAAGACCAGGAATCACAGTGATCTGACACTGTACATTATCACACATAAAGATCTTCCTGTTACAGGCTTCCTCTGCTTATCTGACAGCTTAGGGACTGGAGCACTGTTAGAAAGTGGAACTGCTCAAAAACTGGAACCCATGTAGGGAACATGAGAGAATTATGGCAGCTTGCTTGGACAGACTGCACACACATGTGCTGCTTGCAAAGTCTATCAGTTGGCTTGAAACCTATTTTCCCTCTCTTAGCTCACTTTGCAATCACTGCGCACACATGCAAGCAGTCCCAAGTGAGCCTCTTTAAACAAGAACTGATGAAAGTCTGCTGTTTCGATGCTCGAAAACTACAGACAAGTTCCATTAATTCAATGAGGGGTCTGCTCTTTCCATAGGCAAGATGTGGAACTATATGCTTGTGAGCATTCCCAAGTGAGCCTCCACAGGCAAGAAGAACTGATGAAAGAGCAGACTCATCACTGAATTAATGAAACTTGCCTATAATTTGCAACTGTCAAAATAGCGAATGTTGAAAAATGAGCTGGCAAAAAGTGGGGGGCTCCTGTACATAGTTTTACAAATAATTGTGGGGAAATAAATATACAAACTCTTTATCTTAAACATTTTATTTATCACTTTAAAATATTTTTTTCCATTTTTTTCCTCCTTTTTCCAGGAAAAAAAGCCCCTCAATGTTTCTGTTTTCACCCCAGGCCTTTACATCTCTATTTAGACCTGTTTCGATGTTAATTTGTTCCATCATGTCATCCTTCTTAAGTACGTACACCAACTTGCACCTTAGCAAGTCTTATCTCCAAAATTTTATTACCTTTTTTAATGCACTGAGAAGCCTTAAAATAAGACAGAATGGTACAGAATATTTCAGCTAACTATGGCTGCTAAATTCTGGTCTATTTCATAAAAAGACAGATTGTCAAAGCAGGAAGCATCACTCTTTCTGGAGTTATAAAAACAAGTACAGCATTTTTAGTGACTCAGTATATTAACAGGGCAATAAAATTAACGCTCTGTACTACCATACTGGCATATCTCTTCATGCTGGCAAGGGAGGAAACCATAGCTTATGCCCCAATCAGAAATGATGACTAAAAACAAAACTAACAAAATGAATTTCAACAGGGAGAAAAATGTAAGGTACCAGGTAAGGTAAGGCAAAAAGAAATGCACAGATATGGCATCACAACAGTACATGTGAAAGGGATCTTGGAATCTTAGTAGACCACAGGCTGAACATGAGTCAACAGTGTGATGCAGCAGCTAAAAAAACCAATGCAATTCTAGACTGCCTCAGTAGGAGTATGGTGTCTAAATCAAGGGAAGTAACAGTATCATTGTATTCTACTTTAGTCAGACCTTACCTGCAATACTGTACCTAGTTTTGGGCACCACAGTTCAAGAACAATATTGACAAACTGGAAGGTGTGCAGAGGAAGGCAACCAAAACAGTAAAAGGCCTGGAAACTCTACCCTATAAGGAGCAGTTTAGGAAGCTGGGTGTGTTCAGCTTGGAGAAAAATCATAATATCATAGAATCACAGAGCTAGAAGAGAGAAGGTTAAGACGTGACATGATAGCCATTTTTAAATATTTGAAAGGATGTCATATGGAAGATGGTGCAAACTTGTTTCCACCAGAGACTAGGACATGGAGCAATGGATTCAAATTACAGGAAAAGAGAGTTCGCCTAAACATTATGTGGAACTTCCTGACAATAAAAGCAGTTTGACAGTGGAACAGGTTGCTTTAGAGTCTGGTGCAGTCTGCTTCTTGGGAGGTTTTTAAACAGAAGTTGGACTGCCATCTGTGGGGAGTGCTTTGAGTGTATATTCCTTCATGTCTGGGCTGGATTAGACGGCCCTTGCGGGGTCTTCCAGCTCTGCGATTCTGTGATTCTAATGTAAGGTTGTAAGAAAGCACCAATACAAGAGCTGCAACACACAACCCTGCATACACAAGCTACAACATTCCAACAGGAATTTAGATTGCATTCTGCAGTCCTGAGAACACAGACCTGCAATATCACAAATGCCAATACAACATACTCAGAAATTATCTGCGAACTACAAAACTCTCATGCTTCCACCCTCAAGTTTATATATACATACAGTGCACATCCAAGAAAATGTCTTGCTCAGAATATAGGTCTGACTGTATTTAACATTGTTCTATAGGATTCTTATCCTTCATAGCATTAAATGAAAGAAATATCAAACCTACAACATTTGTGTATATGCCTTCAAGTCACCTGTCAGCTTATGGTGACCTCATGAATTTTATAGAGTTTTACAGAATGAATATCCTGGAAGTGTTCAACTGAAAGCACAGGGTATCAAATATATGAAAGCACATCCTTTGGCCAAAGTTCACCAACGCTCACACTGAAATTGCATTCAAAAGGCAACAGAAGATAGAACCTTGGAAAAGTAATAAAAACAGGTTTAATGCCACAATTTTCAAGTTGTAATCTGGAGCGTACTTGTGTGGTACAAGAGGGTGAAATGTGCCATGAAAATTAAGTCACTGTTATCAGATACAGCCATCACTCTATGCACCTTTTGACAGGAAGGCCCACGGAGTCTCTTTTTCTGCCAATAGCCGGACAGTGGGTGACAATATTCTAAGTGTGGGAATCAGGACACATCCGGTTTCTGTGGTGCAGTCCATAGTACACCTGATAGGTTTGTGGGGAATTCCAGAAATATTGCTACTGTCCAGAAAGCATTGTCTCTTTCCCAAACCTTAATAGACTGGGCATGAGATCGAAAGAGACAATAGAATATGGACTGCCCCTGCCGCAAGGAGATGTGCCCGCTGACCTGAGAAAATGAAAGGATGAGGTCTACTTTTTGCAATAAAGGGGGGGGGGCACAGATGAGCAGAACTGAGATCACCTGTTCTTCCCAGTGCTCCAGGATTTTTTTTTTTTTCACAGATGAGTTGCAACACCAGAAATGCGATAGGCTGAGAAGAAAAGTTCTTAAGCACAGGGAAGGGAAGCAGAGGAGATGGCAAGCTCACACACTTTGTTGTAAAATGTAGACCTCCACCTCTGTAGACTTCCACATTGCTTCACAAGTGAAAAGGTCAGACATGTGAGTAAACAAATATGGCTGCCCTGTTGCTTCTGAATTCACCTTGGAGAACTTCAGGAAAATACTACTTAGGGATTTCCTGGGACACATATCTGTAGAGGTCAGTTTTCCTCTCTTCAGGTGAAGAAGTAGACAACTGTGCTAGCTACTAGACAACTGTTAGGCCTTCCTAGATTCTTGATGGGACATGCCGTCTTTGCCAAACATGGAGAAAGAAAGCAGCAGACAAGCAGGTATCTTTTCAGCCAGACTGCCATGCTTTAAAAGCTCCTCTTCTTTGAAGGAGGATCATTCTAAGGAGCTTTGCAATATGTGACAAGCCACTTTCCTTTCTGCTCAGAGTAGTGCGTGACCCAGAAGAATAAGATTGAGGCCTCTGATAGCTTGAAAGTCAAAAATTTCAAGATTCTGTTTGCTGTCTCCCACAGACACGACATTTGATTGGGGTGTGCTCCTTGACACCTGAATGGGATCATTATGATCCTACAGTATGCTATGAACTTGGAGGCCCACCAGCTCAAGATGTGCACCACCCCCACTAAGGCTAATTTTCTTGCCAGACCAGTAAAATCTAAAACCTTACTGGAACTTCCAAAGTTTGTCTTCTCTAGGCACCTTCCCAGAGAGTATAAGGAGCAAAAAAACTGGCCCCTGGACCAGGTCTGATTCCTATCACTGCATGAAAGTTCTAGGAAAACAGTTTGGCGTGGAAATGCTTCATGCAGCGTGTATACCATATGAAAGCTCTTTGTTATTTGGTTATCCATAATGCATCTTCACATTTAATTTGGGGCTCATGGGTTTGAAACAATGCATATGGTGCATGGCTTTTGGCTATTCTGTCTATTATACACAGAAGGGATGTAGGACTCATATCAGCAGCATGAGGAAGAATATTAACTTTCACAAGGGATGCTGAAAAAGTGTTTGCCTTGCAACTGGAAAGGTAATCTGAAGCTTACAAACAGCATTGTTGTTTGACTGAATGGAAAAACTAGCATCGGAAGTAGTCTAGCTGAAACTGGAACTTACACTTTGCTAGCTAAATAAATAAATAAATAAATAAATGCCTCACAAAATTCAGTGAGTACCTATGTCCCACAAAATTCCTGCTAGAGACCTCAAATAAAGTCATACAAACAGTTTTGCTGGCTAGAATATTTAATAAAACAAAGCATAAACTTTTGTGTAACATGTTTTGAGTTCACAACCCTGAGAATTATTCACATTCTTATGGACACCTGACGATGAAAGTTAATGGAGGATTGTAAATCAAAATTTTCAGGTCCAGTTTTGAAACACTTACTTATTAGGCTACATCTAAGAGAAAGCAACAAATACTTCTAAATCAAAACTGTCTTTCATTGTTCTGAAAAGGTGTGCCTCCCCTATTTCTTAAATCCACAACACAGTGTATTATTACAGTATCACAAACACCAGCTTGAATATATTGTAACTATAAAAACTACCAAAACTTTCAGATGTTCTAAAGATCATTTTAAAAGAAACACATAACTCTGCTTGGATGATTTTAGTATGCAAAAGCAGACAGTCTCAAAAGGGGGACAACAACAGTTCACTGAACTTCAAGTATTGTCAGTGTCATAGAGGACTAGGTTTGGAACAAGAATTTTCAGGTTCAAGAGATAAACACGATATAAATTAAGTGAATGAATAAATGAAGTCCCCACTTAGGTGTGATGCTCTCTGTGTGATTCTAGGCAAGTCACTCCTCAGCACTAGCAACCTTGAACACAGCATTCTAATCACCATGAAAAAAAAGGCTGGAGCAATCAAAGTAGAAAACAAGAAAACAAAAAAGAACATTATTTGATCTGAAAAAGTCCCTTATGAGCTTGGTTTGTGTTTATGGAATTAACATCAGATTAACCTCATTATGAGCATGCTCTAACAGGTGCTTACTTGGAGGTCCCATTCAGGTAAATGAGTCTTAGCTCCATGTAAAGTTATATGAGAACGTTTTTGGATCCAAGAGCAGAACTGGCCCTGGACAAGCATGTTGGGGGCCAAGTGCTAGCAAGAAAGAGATGTTCCCCACCAACTTCCAATCTAAACAAAAACATGCATAAACAAACAGAGAAAAATTATCACACACACACAAAACACTCTTACACAAACATTCATACACACATAAATGCTCATATGTGAGAAAATCTTCTCTATTTTTTATTTAAGTAGAGCTACAGCACTGAGGAGTGAAAGATTTCAACTTCTCTCTCCCCAGCAGGGTTCCTCCACCTGGAAAACACAGCTTCTTTTTTGCTGCAATTAGCCTTTTCTTAATGCCTTCCTTAGGACAAATAGAGGCTTTTTAACAAGATACCTGCAGTGCAAAGAGGAAAGCAAGGAGAATCCCTTATCTCCAATCAGTGATCCCCTTATTTCTAATCAGTAATATGAAACAAGGAATTTTCCAGGTTCCACTCCCCACAATGAGGGGGAAATTTCTCCCCTCTCATAGTAGATAAAAGATTTCATCTGCAGAAAGAAGCAAGGGACGGGAAACCAATGGACCAGATGGGAGCCCTTGTGGTTCCCCTTTTCCAAAGTACAGGAATGCAGTGTTAATGACTTTCTTAAACCCATTCCATCCCTTTGAAACATTTTTCATTTACTTTTCTCTGAACATTCTTCAAACTGGATGAAGTTCTATTTCAGGAAATTTATGTGTGTCAATATAAAGCAGCAGTTATTCTAAAGGGTTTGCTTATACTCAAAATAAAATGAAGGGGAAAGGTTTATTACATGTTTTAAAATCAAAGCATGAATTCATTAGCCATAGTATTACATTTTATGAATGTTATAAGCTGCTTTCTTTTATTTACTGTAGAAAAAAGTAACTTAAAAAAACTGGAAATATGCAAGGGATCACAAAAGAAGTCAGAAAGAAAGAAATGTAAATATCTGGTTGGAAGCACAAAATTCACTTGTACATAAAATTTAACCTCTGTTTTTCCATTCATTACCCATAATAACTTGAAGCCATTTTTTTTATTGGCCATGAGTACTGTATCTCAGCTTCCTTGTTCTATTCTCTGATCCCTCTCAGCTCCTCTCAAGCATAAAACCACCTCAGTTCTGGTTCGCCTGCTGTGTTCTTCAGTTTTTCCCACTTTCTTGACCAATAATACTTCACTCACTGTAGGCCAAAGTCAGCTTCTTTCATTCAGGCTGCTGATCTTTCTGTCCTTGGATAAAAGGAGCTCCATTTTCCCATTTAATATAATCCACCATTCTCAATCTTGTACCAGAGTACATCTTGTCCAAGACATTTAAATAGCTCACAGTGTTGACAACCAGTTCAAATGATACTGAAATTTATCTGGCCTATTAAATATGCATTTACTTTGTACGTACACTTTAAATTTGCATATGAGTACAGGGATAAGGTGAAATATAATGTTTCAAAAATTATGCAAAGAGACAGTACAGTGCACCCTCAACTTCTGTGGGTTTAACTTTTGTGAAATAGCAAGTTTGTAGCTGTTGCTTAACTAGCAATGTAATTACAAGGGTACTGTAGGTGGTGATAACACCATTTTCCTATAATGTCAGGGAGCAGCCCCGGGAGTTGCTGGCTCTGCCTCCCTCCCTCCTTCTCCTTCTCCGGCTGCTGTATCCTCCTCCTCCTGCTGCCCACATGGATCTCCAAATCTCCACACATAAGCCTTCTCCCCTCCATCTCCTTCTCCAGCACAGTGAAAGAGATTTCTGCTGGTTCCTCCTCCTTGCCCGGCACTTCCTCTCTGGGGTCTGCTCCCCAGAAGCAGGGATCGTGACATACTGTCCAAAAAAGGGATGTGTGCGTGTGGAAGTCCATAACTCTGCTCTCCAGAAGTGGGAATCACAAAGCACTGTCCAAAAAAAGGGCGGGTTGGCATGGTGGCCTGATACATCCTCCCTCTCAGCGATCTCCTTCCTTGGGTATGCGTTGGGCACTGGGAGAGGGTGTGTGGTGCTGAGAAATAGGGCTATGAGCTGGACCAAAACGGCTAGCGGAAGAGGAGGAGGACCAGAGATGCATTTTTAAAAGCGGCACAGCTTGATCGGAGCTACACGCAGGGAAGGTTTCTCTGGAAAAGAGGTGCCGGAGGTATGGGGTGGGGGGCAGGAGTTGCAGAAACTCACAAATAATCAAATCTATGAAAGTCAAAACCACAAATGTGGAGGGCTGACTGTCTAGCTATCAGAGAAGGATGTAGATAAAACCATTTTATTGAAAATTGTTGATTGTATATTGAAAACTGCAGTAAGAACAGGTTGCTTACCCGTAACTGTGGTTCTTCGAGTGGTCATCTGTGAACTCACACAAAGGGGTTTGGTGCCTGCCCAGAAACAGCATTCGGAGCCTTCTAGAGCCTACCGTTGGCATTTTGGGTGTCCACTCATCCCTCATCCGCTCATGATATATAAGTCCCCGCCTCGTGTAATGGTCAGTTTCGTCACCACACGTGTGACAGCAACAGAACCACCACACAGCAGGACAGATGAGGGGAGGAGGGAGGGGTTGTGTGAGTTCACAGACGACCACTCGAAGAACCGCAGTTACAGGTAAGCAACCTCTTCTTCTTCTTCTTCTTCTTCTTCGTGGTCTCTGTGACTCACACAAATGCGAAACTAGCAAGCTGATCAAAAAGGATGGAGGGTATGTCATGCTGCTGGACGACACTCATGTCAACATCTGGCTCCCCCCTTCCCTTCTAATTTCCTTATCTCTCTCTTTCTTTCTTTTTTTTTCATCAACACCAAGATGTAAGATAATAAATAACATTTATTGACAAAACAGACAATATCATATCATTCATCCCACAGAGGAAAACAGTACAGCTCTCCCAAAATATGCATCATTCCTAGATGGTTGTCAACTCTATAATGATTGATAAATGTATGAGGTTGAGACCAGGGAGCTGCTTTGCAGACCTCATAAAGAGATACCCCGTGCAAAAAGGCCGCAGAAGCTGCCATAGATCTTGTGGAAAGAGCTTGAACAGAGTCAGGGAGTTTCTTTTTTGCCAGCTCATAAAACAACTTAATGGTGGAAACCACCCATTTAGAGAGCCTTTGAGGCGATACTGGATTACCCTGTTTAGATACTGAATAACAAACAAACAATTTATTTGACTTTCTAATTGAAGAAGTGCGTTGAATATAAAACGCCAACGCCCTTCTAATATCCAAACAGTGCAGAGTTTTCTCCATGTCTGAACCTGGATTCTGCATGAAAGCTGATAACACTGCATCTTGGTTCAGATGGAAATATGACACCACTTTCAGCAAGAACGTTATGTCTGGTCTTAACACCACCTTATCTTTGTGGAATCTCAAATAAGGAGGGTCAACTCTGAGTGCACACAGCTCATTAGCCCTCCTTGCAGATGTTATTGCAACCAAAAAGACAGTTTTCCATGCGAGCAGTCACATGTCACAGGTTGCCATAGGCTCAAAGGGCATAGCAGCCAGGTGCTTCAGCACCAAATTCAGATTCCATCCTGGGAGAGGTGGTTGGATTGGAGGATGTAACTGTTTATAGCCCTGGATAAACCTCTTAATCAGGGGTCCAAAAAACAAGATAGCTTACCCCGTTTTTGAAAATTACATGAAATCGCTGCTAAATAACATTTCATTGAAGATAAAGACAAACCCTGAATCCACAACTCTGCTAGAAAGGACAAGACATGCATATTCTCACAAACGGTATGGGAAACACCTTGTCGCTTCAAGTAATCACAGAATTTACCCCATTTATACGCATAAGATTTCAATGTTGAGGGATTATGCTCAGCCAACACAATACATCTCACAGCATCGGACAGGCTATCTATTGCAATAGATTCCATGCGGTCAAACGCAGTGTTTGAACATTGGGATGGAAGATGGTCTGCTGCTTTGCAGACAAGATGTTGTGGATGCTGAGCAGATCTTATCTACACAGCAGCAGACGGTACCTCCCCTGCAATAACTGAAGGAGAGTGGCAAGCCATGGTTGCCTCGGCCACCATGGTGTTACAAGTATCGCCTTCACTCTGTCTTGGCAAATTTTGGCAATTACCTTTGTTATCAAGGGAAATGGTTGGAACGCATAGACCCTCAGTCCCGTCCAACTGAACAGAAAGGCATCCCCCAAAGTTCGATGCCCCTTCGAATGTTGGGAACAGTATAGTCTGCATTGGCTGTTCAGTATCAATGCAAAGAGATCTATGTGAGGAAACCCCCACTTCGTGAACACTTCCTGGATGACACACTTGTTGATCATCCACTCGTGGCAAGACCACAGTGTCCTGCTGAGTGCTACAACGTTCTGGTCCCCTGCCAGATGGACCGCAGAAGGAAGAATCCGTCATGACAGGCACCACTCCCATAGTTGTACTGACAAGTTTAGCAACGTACACAACCGAGTCCCTCCTTGATTGTTTATGTAGCACATCACTGTGGTATTGTCTATCACAATTTGCACTGACCTCCCACACAGGTAGTGCTAAAATGCTTGCAGTGCCTTCAGCACTGCCAGGAACTCCAAAATGTTGATATGGAGATTCCTCTCCTGAGAAGTCCACTGACCTCGTATCGTAAGTGCTCCGAGGTGAGCTTCCCAGCCTTCCATTGACGCATCTGTTGTTCCTGACAGCGACGGCAGTCAAGGAAGGAATGGCATTCCCTTCAACACGTTCTCTGGTCTTGTCCACCAATCCAGAGATGCAAGGATATTCCTCGGTACTGTCAGGTACTTGAGATGATGGTCTCGAAGAGGACTGAACCGACGTATGAACCACTGTTGCAGCAGTCTCATCCTTAGCTTCGCATATGGTGTGACAAGCGTAGTTGATGCCATCAGTCCTAGCGCAACCTGAATTGCCTTCGCTCGCACTCTGCAAAGTCACTGCATTCTCATCAGACATCGCAGAATCTTCTCCCATCTATCCTGTGAAAGAAAGGCTCTCCGCCAACTGGAATCCAATACTGCCCCAATGTATTTGATCTGTCTTGACGGTACCAAGGTTGACTTCTTGTAATTTATCATTAAACCTAACTTTTTAAGAGGACAGATGGTGGTCCTGAGATGCACGGATAGCAGTTTTCGAGAAGATGCCACTATTAGCCAGTCATCTATGTACGGGAACACCATGATGCCTTTTTGACGAAGGAAAGCCGCAACAATGGACATGCATTTTGTGAAGACCCTTGGGGCTGCGCTTATGCCGAAGGGAAGGACGCGTAAACGATAAGCCTGCCTGCTGACAACGAAGGCAAGGAACCGTCTGTGCTCCGGTCTTATGGTTATGTGGCAATATGCATCCTTTAGATCTAAGGTTGCAAACCAGTTGCCCCTTTTCAAGAGAGGCAGGATAGCAGTCAAAGTCACCATTCTGAACCTTTTTGATCGGATGTAATAGTTGATGCCTCTCAGGTCCAATATGGGCTGGAGACCTCCATTGTTTTTCTTCACCAGAAAATACCTTCTTTTCAATTGAGTAATGGTGATTCTTTCTATTGCCCCTTTTTGGAGCAATGTTGATATCTCCTCTTCGAGCTCTGGAGATGGCATAGTTCTCTGAATTCGACCTGCTGGTGGTAGACGGTGAAATTCTATGGTGTACCCATACTTTATGATGTCTAGGACGCAAGAATCCGAGGTGATCATCGACCAAACCTCGGCATGGTAGCTTAGTCTGTCCCCAAAGGATGGTTTGGAATGGAGACTTAGATGCTTGTCTGAATGCAAATTCGCAACAGAAAGGATGCGTTGTCCTTGTCGAAGGCTGGTATCTGTCAGAAAGGTCTCATGATTTTAGTTGTCAAACCCTACGTTTGCTCTGGTCTGACTGTCATTTCTTATATTGAGGCTGCCTGTACTTTGCAGACGGAAACTTCCTTGTCGAGAGTTGTTGAGGTGTGCTCTATGTTGAGGCGGAGTTGGGCTCAACGTTCTTCTCTGAAAAGGCTGATACTGATGGTACTGATAACGCTGTTGGTACGTCGATGCTGGGAACCCATACTTCTCAGCTGTTGAATGCATTTTCTGGGCATGTTCCAGCTTTTTGTCGGTATCAGCGTTGAGCAACCCTAGAGAATCAAAGGGTAGGTCTTCAATCATCATCTTGGCTTGCTGAGACAACCCAGATGAATGAAGCCAAGCATGTCGTCGAATCGCTATGGCACCCGCCACAGCTTTACTGCTACAGTCTGTGATGTGTTTAGCTGTAGTGATTTGTTGAGATGACAGGCGGTAAGCCTCACCATATAATGCAGTAGTGGTCTTCTTCTCGGTATCAGGAAACATTTCCAGATACTGTTTAATTCTACCCCACAAGAACTGTTGGTATGCGCCCATGCAGGCAGCATAATTAGAAATCCTAAACAACAAGGCTGCATTTAGATAGGATTTCTTACCAATATTATCCAATTTTTTCCCCTCACGATCAGCAGGAATAGCATGAAGTCTTTGCGACTGCTCTGACTGGGCCGCATCCACCACAGTAGTAGAGTTTGGTTTAGGGTGTTGGACCCACCAGTCATCCTCAGCCTCAACAAGATGGTACAGAGACTCCAGTTCCTTAGACGAAGATGGTACCGAAGATGGTGTCGACCATGGCTTCTTCACTGTCTGCGACAGATATGGAAGTGGCGCAACTACAGATGGTACCGGAGCGCAGTCATGCAAATCTTGGAAGATCGGGTCTTTTAGATCTTCCTTGTGGTCTTCAATTTGTAAGTTCAGTGATCTGGCCATTCGGAGGACAAGAACCGAAAACAACTGCACATCATCAGTAGGTGAAATTCTTTTGGCGGTGGAGATGAAGTTGGACTTGATATCTATTCCATGAGACACTGCCAAGGATATCGAGGACGGTACCGATGGAGATCGGATCCAATGACCTTGAGGGGACATAACAATAGACTCTCTCCTCCTTCCCTCTGGAAGGCATTCTTGATACCTATCAACAGTGGTTCGATCCTCCCTGGCGGACTTAGACATGTGGCCAGAAGACGCTATCACCCGCCGACATGGAGGAGTCTTTGACAAAGAACAAGAGCGACGAGTAACACAACAGTACCGTTCATCATGAACATTTCGATACCAACGATGTCATTCATATCGCTCCAACTCGTCCATATAAGGGGACATAGCCCTCGAATCATACGAAACATTGTCACAGTATCAACAGGGAGATATTTCCCTATAATGACGATACCGATATGAGGAAGTGCTGACCGACCAATCGTCTTGGTAAGCCGACCTTGGGGGCAAAGGTGAAGTACGCCGAAGCATTCCAGATAGCTCGGTCAAAGATCTTCTGTGCCCAGAAGGCCTTACAGCAGGAGACAGCACTCCGTGGTCTGAAGGAGAACCGACAGAAATTTGAGTGGAGGTTTCCATTATCTCTCCCTCTGAGCCAATACACACCTCCTCGATCTCCTCAGAAGGTATAACCTCCTGGGATCCCTGATGTTGAGGGGCCTGTACTTTCTCTGAGGCAGACACTTGAGGAGTTGTTTTCCTCACCGGAGATGAAGCATGTGCCTCAGAATTATCCTTCCTCCTCTGCCTCTTAGCTTCTGTTGAAGCGGTCTCCTTATTTTTCCTCTTCCGATCCTTCTCCTTCCTTGGCAGTTCGGTAGTAGGTGGAGGAGAAGGACAGTCTTGACGATCATCGGCATGACCAGACAACACCTGATCTCGAGGCCTTGACGTCGAACGAGATCTCGGTCTCAACAATGATACTGACACATTCCGTCAGGAAGTGGAAGATGCAGAAGAGTGGGCCATACTGGATGGTAAGGGAGCAGATTCAGCCCGCTTGGGCTGTTCTGAAGCAGTCAGCACGTTCTCCCACAATAGGGCTTTCAGCCGAGCAGCCCTATTTTGACGAGTCTGCAGAGTAAATAGCTGACAATGATGACAAGCTCCCACACTGTGGCCCTCACCTAAACAAAGGAGACACTTTGAATGTCCATCTTTATCAGGCATTTTCACTCCACAGGTCAAGCAACGTTTCAATACAGCCGTTGCCATACCACTTGCTGAACAACACAATCTCGAAGAATAAACTAAGTTCGATCCGATCCAAAGCCGAAACTACCAGTCCAAAATGCCAGAAAATAGGGAAAAATCCTGTTCACACTAGCGAAGAGGCTCCTGTACGCTGCACACACGGTGGATAAAAAGGAACTGACCATTACACGAGGCAGGGGCTTATATACCATGAGCGGATGGGGGATGGGTCAACCGCCAAAACACCAATGATAGGCTCTAGAAGGTTCTGAATGCTGTTTCTGCGCAGGCGTGAAACCCATTTGTATCAGTCACAGAGACCACGAAGAAGAAGAAAGCATATCTAGCAGTTTATGCTAATATATATTTCATCTTTAATAAAACAGTATGATTAATGACAGTACAACCCCATACTTGTCTACTCTGAAATAAGCCCTACTGATGTCATTGAAACTTGCTCAGTGAACACAGCATTATATTTATATTCAAGTCCCATTTTTCAATGGGTATACACAGTAAAATTTCCCAGTGAACTATTACTGGGTCATAAAAGAACTGTATTTACTTTTAAAGGCAAACATTCAATTTCATTGTAAGAAAGTACCATTTTAATAATCTTTGAAACTGCAGTTGGTGTGATGGGGTTCTGGGAGTGTGGCTATCCGGAGTGCCAGAGCAGCCTAGAAACAGGTTTGCCAGGTAACCAGTATAGCTCCTCAGAAGTGAAACCCAGCCAGTGTATGGGAGGGGCTGGTGGCTGAGGGGAAAAAGATAGATAAAGACAAATACTGATTGTCATTGGCAGTTCTTCAGTGAGAACTTCTCACCAAAGAGAGCTATAAAGTCCCCTCACAGTCAGCCAGGGTGAGTGACTTGTGTGGGAAGGGTTTAATTCTCAGGAGAAGCCTGGAGAGATGTGCAAGAGTAATTAAACCATTATAGAATCTGGTCAGAAAGTGTGATCGAGATTGAGGGGTCTTTGGTTGAGTCTTTGGTGAGAGTATAGCCAAAGCGTTGTTTATGATACTTGCACTTATACAAGAGTCTAAAGATATAAGCAAACTGTCTAAAAGAACTCTGAAGAACTGCATTAATTTTGACCTGCATATGAACTCCAATACTTCATTCTGTATGTTATCTTAATAAATACTACAGGTTATTTTTGTAAATACTGACTCAGTTAAGTAGTATACAGTATTTAAAGAGATTTGCTACCACAGAAACATAGAACCATAAAGGGGTCCTAAATAACCATTGAAAGGCCTCACTCTTTTACACAAAGATGGTATTATAAAAGAGGGAAGGCAGAACTGTGTGGAAAGACAGGGCACGTTATCAAATAGGGGAACTACCATACCAGTCTGAGAGAGAAAACAGTAAGCTCCTGCCACAGTTGGCCCTCCACATTTTCAGGTTTAACTTTCATGGATTTGATTATTTATGAGTTTCTCTAAGTACGGAGCTACCATGCTGACCCAGCCCCATTCCCTCTCCTTTCCCTGACCTGGCTTGGACTCTGGGTGGCCACTCTATTCACCATGCCTTGGCCTCCTTTCCACAAACACACACCTCATTTTGATATTTGTGGGATTTGCACTTTTGAGGGGGTCCTGTGCCGCTAACTCTAGCTAATGTGGAGGGCTGACTGTAAGTGTTAAAAATTACAGGACTGATGTAGTCAAAAATGTGTAACTTTGTCAATTCGTCCTTCTCCTTCTCCAGGCTACAGACCTTGGGGCTGGAATTTCAGAAGTCAACAACCTTTCAGGCTCACCTTGTTTCTTTGATTTGATCTATCTTTTTAAAATAAAAAATGGGTAAATATAAACATTAATGTAGAAGGCACTTCAATTCAATTGATAGAATGTAGTTTTCACTTTTGGGTCCAAACAGTCCTTACATAGCTATTCTGCTACTCCTCTTTAGTTATCCTAGCAACAACCAGACTATGATGTTGCAACCTTTGGCTTTGTGAAAACTATAACAGTACAGTAGTCAAGATGCTAACATCCACAACAAATAGCAGGTGCTGATGATGCCACGCATGCAACCAGGCCAACAGGCAAGGCCATATTAAAGAGGCAGGAGTCCTGGTGTCACTCAAAAAATAGGACCTACTTTATACACATGTGCGCACTCCCCCATTCAGGTACAAGTGTAGAGGTGACTCTGGGTATCTCCTGTATTGGTCCCAGTTGGCATGAACGAAGACAGAGTGATGTCAAAATTCCACCTGACTCTTCACTTGCTTCCCAGCTTGCAAAATGAGGGCAGAGTAGACAGTAAACACTACCAACCCTGGAGGAGGAGGGAGAGATCTACAGCCCTTCTCCACTCAGGAGCATTTATCTCTTGACAGCATCACAGTACAAAAAGCTTGTGTGTGACAGCAGCAGGAGACCTCAAGCCACTGAGTGCCCTGGGGCTTTTGCTCCAGTGGCACCACTGATCTTTCAGCCTTCCCAGCACTTTTCTTACCTTGAAGGAAGCATGCTGTTCCATGTGCCGTAGAAGTTGTGGTTTTTGAGCAGCTGTATAATCACACACTGTGCACTTGAATTGTTTTCCTGAAACAGACACCAATCAATTTAGATATATACAGTGCATCACGTTAACAAAGAGGAAAAAATAATGGGAGAAATAATAAAGAGGCAAGTAGGGGACAGGCTGTTAACGGACAATTTCCCTCAAGGTTATGAGGTCAGTTGCTCTGAAACAGCAACCTTGGAAATATGTTCAGAGGACGAATGGACAGGCTTAGGTAATCTGAAAGGACATCACACCAGTAACATCAAGAGAATCTCTTCTAGTCGGCGGTTTCATTGGTCATAGTGCTTCACTTTCACTAAGGCTTAAAAAAGAGCAAGTAAGCCAACCAACTGTATGGGTCCACAAATAAAATTTAGAAACAGGGTAGTGCAATCTTCTTTACAAAAAGTAAACTTTTGTGTCCTCAAGGAATTTTCAGCAAGATGGGCAAGGTGCCAGGACAAAATCCAAAAATCAAAGTGGCTGGATACTAAGCATAGGACCTTTTGTTAGTCCCAAGATGGAGTCTACAAGCCCCTACAGATCTGCTTATAAAGGTCCTTATAAGTTATTCCTTCCCATACTATCTTTTAATATTCTTCTACCCATGATATAGTTTTATTCCATTTTGATGTTCACTTTTAATATGTTTTTAGCTGTACTGCTCTTTTCTAGTTCTCTTTTCTAGATTGTAAGCCACCTTGAGTCCCAATTTTGGGAGAAAAGTGGGAAATAACAACAACGATGATGATGATATACTTGTTCAAACTCACACTGCACAATCTTCCACTAAACATGGTTTATAACACTTAGAGCATCTCACCTTGCCTCTCCTTCATTGCTAAAAGTGGTCTCCACTGTCTCTTCACTCCTAGATTTTGTGTGTGTATTAGAATCTCAATGTGATAAGGGCATATTTAAACCTGTCCAGAGATCTGTTTTACTCCCACTCTACCTTTATAACCAGAATAGAGAGACTGAGTTTGAAACCCTTTTAAAAACAGCTGTCAAGAACTTAAAAGGAAACTCAAAAGTGCAAGTTGAAAAGGCAAATCTACACCAACTTGTCAAATAAGCAAGCTACCCTTTCTAAATTCTGGGTTGCTGATGAAATTTGAGTGTAGCTTTATACAGATGACAGTTTCTATAAAGCACATAGTTAAAAAAAGCCTGATGTTTAAAGTGTTCTCTTAGTAACTGAACTAGAAAATTCAAGGCCATGCTCAAAGCATCATTAAGCACAATAAACTGGAATTTGTGAGAAAGTTTCTTTTTAAGACAGCAGCTCCCAAAATCCTCTAGTTACCATGAAGGTTTCTCGGATATGTAACTGGGAGAAAAAGAGAGAGAGAGAGAATTGTTTTTCAAGCTCTGCCACAGACAGCATTAAATGCAGCTGAACTTTGGGATTCTCATGGCATTCCAGGGTATTCCAAGTATGGAACAGAGAAATGGAGGGAAAAGGAGAACACAGCTTGCAGGAACAGCCTCAAGAACAACAGCCAATACTAAGGCCGGGCAAAGTCAGTATTTGGTCTAATCCATAGAAGCAGCAGTTACCCTCTTACATTCGCATAATGAAGCTAGGTATGATATGTGGAACAGGTATTTAAAAATGTTTTAAAATCACAGAGCCAGCACAGTGTACTGGTTTGAGTGCCGGACTGGAAGTCTAAGAGAAAAAAGTTAAAATCCCCACTCAGCCACCAAAATTACTGGGTGACTCGGGGCAAGTCACTCTCACTCAGTCTCAAAGGAAGAGAATGGTAAACCTACTCTGTATAAATCTTACCAAAAAAATCTGAGAACAGAACTGCCATAACTTGGGAGCTGATCTGAAGGCACATAACAACAAGTTTTAAAATGTATGCTGTTTCCATGAATGATAAGTTGAATTTTTTTTTTACAGAGCTCTAAATAAATAGTAAAGATGATGCAAGAAAAATTATGCAAGAAAAAGTTATCATACGAGAACATCCCGATTAGATAAATATGACATTGTGGCATGGACAAGAGGTGTCACAGGCATGAATAACATGCAGTGGCTCTAATCATGAGACTTTTTAAAAAATCCTTTTTATTCTTTTTAAAACTTTTGACAATGACAAACAGATCAATCCCATTCACACGATCCTCTAATTTAACAATTTATCAACCACAGACATGTACATGTATTATCAAATCACCTATAAATTACCTTGTTAAAAATTTTTATATTTCATAGCTACTGTAAGTTATTCTAACATATCAATACGAGCCACACTCAAAATCCAGTTAATTAATTTGAAATCTATCTTCCACATTCGGTTCTTAAAAAGAATTACAACTTCTGCCACTTCTAAGGGACAGTTTATTCACCTCATATATAAGGCTTCTATAGGGCAAGGTGTGACACTCCCACTCTTATCTTTATAACCAGGACACAGAAACTAAGTTTGAAATTCTTTTAAAAACAGCTGTCAAGAACTTAAAAGGAAACTCAAAAGTGCAAGCTGAAAAGGCAAATCTACACTAACTTGTCAAATAAGCAGACTACCCTTTTCCGTGCAAGCAAGACCAACTACATATATCATAATTACACCACAGCCACACATCCCGAGTTACTGTTGACTGGCTGTGGAAAGCCTCTGCATAACTAGACACAAGAGAAGTACGCACAACAGAAAAATCATTTTCCACGATAAAGAATACTTCCAGTGGAAGTGGTTTTTGATGGTCTCCTCACATGGCGATCCTCATCTAAGCACCAAGCAAGATCACTCCTCACAGGAAAACTACTATTCCAATTATACACCTATATGCAATTCAGCATATTCTTTATCATCTTGACCCAAATTTTGGACTTGATAACAAGCTACTCACCATCAGCTGTGTGGAGGAGTTTGTGGCTCTTCAGGGTGCCCTTGGATTTGAATTTTTTCCCACACATATCACACAGGTGGGTTTTTTCAGTGCTGTGGCGGTTCATGTGTGCTTTCAGATTGCTTTTGCTGCGAGTGGCGTATTCACACAGAGAACATTTAAATGGCTTGATGCCTACAGAAAGAGGGAAGAGATATGGATATTTTGAGCAGCTGGTCAGGCACAAGTATAACTAGGGGAAGACCAACAATTATTTCAGGCAAAGAAATGTTCTAGCACTACTTTATCCAGTTTAGTCAGACTTAATGGTGGGCCAGGGCTGCAGGGGAGAGAGAAAGAGATTGTGCTTCTTACCCAGAAGAACATGCTTAGTTTACTTCCATTCTGCATAGGAGTCATTGAGAGGAACTAAGGAATTATAGTGTGGGCAATTTAGCTATTTATTTGTTGGAGGGATGCTAAATAGAAGCAAATTACAGGGCAAATATCACACCTAATTTGCCCACAAAATAACAGCCATCCTTTCTTCTGTTGTCTCTCAATGTCAAATTATATAGAGATTCAGAGACAAAGGGATTCAAAATATTAATTACTGCACAATTCTTGACTTATCTGCTGAGGCTGAAAATTACAAAACATGTATTTTGGATCTTTACGAGCAACAAGCAACTGATTTACATAAACTTTGTTTTAACTCCAGAATAAGATACAGCAGGAGACTGCCAGAAGCTGACACACGCTCTGTTTTCAAAGTATGAAAACAACTAACAGGGTGGAGTGGGAATATACTGTGTGCCATTTATCATGTTGCAAAGTGAATGAAAGAGGAATGCAATAAATGCAGTCAAGCAGTGGGGATTAAAGGGTAAACAGTATGGCAGCTGGGCCTGGGTCAAGTTTTCATGACAGTGGAAGGGATAGCTTTCAGAGTGATTTGTTTAAACTAAAGCATCAATTCAATTGATTTTAATGTGGCATGCATCATCATCATCATCATCATCATATTTATTATTATTACAACTACTACTTTTATTTCCTACCCACCTTTCCCCATGGATCAAGGTGGGGGCAACAACAGATTAACATGTATCAGTTAAAAACAGAACATCAATTAAAAACAATAGTTAAAATGCATAATATCAGCTTAAAAGAACAAATTATACAAATACAATACATATTTAAAATTCATTGTTAAAATTCAAAATTTAAAATCATCTGGATCGGCCCACTGGAAGAGATTGCTCTTTAATACTGTTTTAAATTCAGACAGTTGCCTAATCTCTTCCAGCAAGTCATTCCACACTCTAGGGCGGCTGAAGAAAAAGTCCTCTGGGTGACTGTTATGTCTAGTCCTGGCTGGTTGAAGTAAATGTCCCCCAGAGGTCCTGAGTGGGTGGAGCGGATTATACAGGAAGAGTCAATCTTATAGATACCTTGGACCCAAACTATGTAGGGCTTGAAAGGTAATAACAACACTTTTTACTTTGCCTGGAAACTAACTGGCAGCCACTGGAATAACTTTAATATTGGTGTGATATGCTCTCTTCTAGATGCACCAGTAACCAATCTGGCTGCTGTGTTCTGAACCAACTGAAAGATCTGTAGTTACCAGAGGTACACATTACAACTAATTCAGTTATTGCTACAACTGAAGATATCACTCTGTGGAATATACTATCCAATGGAACTTAATTCCAGGTAATTATGCTTCTGTCACAACTCCCAAATTATGTATTCTGCCATCCCTTCAAAGTTTTATGATGGTATACAGTCCAAGCAGCAAGTACTTTATCTAGATGTTCATGAAAGGACAGATCGAACACACATGATCATCACTTGATAACCACGGCATCAAATGAAGGCTCCTGTGCTTTAAGGAACTATCCCAGATTACGTGTGATCATCTGAAAAGTAATACTTTTCAGCAGAGTCAGTTCATGTTTTCTGTTGCCAGTTGTGTTAAGAAATCAGAAATATGTGAACTAGTCCCAAGCTGGGAATACTGATTAACTTGCATAAGCAAAAGTTCTGGGGCTGCCTTTGGGAAGCCTCCAAAGAACTGGCCTGTCACCGCGAGTAGCCAGAATTGAAAGCCTATAGCTTTCCCAGAATATGGTCAGTGTTAAATAACAGAAGGGCATCTAGATGAAAAGAAGGTACATGCATATAATGATTCATTCATTTTTTTTTTCACCACTACTGCACCTTGTTCCAAAAAGCAGTTTGTATTTATTTTTTTTTTAAGCAGCTGTAGGGTTGTTAATCAGGGTTGGGACCATGACACAATTGGAAAGACCTTAATCTTTCCCTAAGCTGCCTGATGTCTTCCGACAACAGCCACTGAATTCCACGATTGTGAAGAACAGGTTGCTTACCTGTAACTGTGGTTCTTCAAGTGGTCTTCTGTGAAGTCACACAATGGGGGGGGCGGTATTTCGCACCTGTGCGATACAGCATTCGGAACCTTCTGGAAGCCTAAAATCAGGCATTTTGGCAGTTGGCCTATCCCCCACATCCCCAGGGTATATAAGGCCCCTCCCCGATTAACGGTCAGTTCCTTTGCTGCCATGGTAGTAGCTATAGGAACCGACAAAAAAAAGATCAAGTGGGGAGGCTGGGTGGATTTGTGTGACTTCACAGAAGACCACTGGAAGAACCACAGTTACAGGTAAGCAATCTGTTCTTCTTCTTCGTGGTCTCTGTGAATCACACAATGGGGAGATTAGTGAGCTGTCAAAGATGGAGGGGGGAGATGTGAAATTGTCAATATTCACCAGTGATAACAAACATCATCAGATTTTTCCTTTTTTAAAAAACCTGTAATAAATATTTCAATACAATAAATATTATAAATATCATAAATATCATTAGAATAATAAATAATATAAATAAATAAATAACTATTTAGTTTACAGAACAATCATGTTGAGTTTCTTCAATTCATTCAGAAAGGGTTTTTTTTTTTGTTTCCCCTTTTTTATTTATTTTTTTATTTTATTTTATTTTTCAAGCAACTGCAGAAAACAAAACAGCCCTACCAAAGGACGCATCACTCCTTTCCCTTGCATTCACCCTACAGTGAGAAGTAAAGGTTAATGGCTGTGACCATACAGCGGCCTTACATATTTCCTCCAATTATACACCATGCATGAAAGCAGCCAAAGCTGACATTGACCTCGTGGAGTGCGCCCTTATATTTACTGGCAACTTTCTTTTAGCAATCTCATAGCATAACTTTATTGTAGAAACAACCCATTTAGATATCTTTTGGGAAGAAGCAGGTTCCCCTAGTTTCTGACTTGAATAACATATAGATAACCGCTTAATTTTCCTTGTAGCTGCAGTGCGTTGAACACAGAAAGCTAACACTCTTCTGACATCAAAGCAATGCAACTTTTTCTCCAGATCAGTTTCTGGATTCTGCATGTCGGCTGGCAAAACAATGTCTTGGTTCAGATGAAAAAATGATACCAGCTTTGGTAAGGAGGTGATATGTGGTGTTAGTAATACCTTCCCCTTATAAAACCTCAACAAGGGTGTATCTGCTCTTAAAGCTGCCAGCAAACTTGCCCTTCTTGCAGAAGTTATGGCTACCAGAAACAGTGTTTTCCAGGATAACAACCTCAAACCACAGGTTGCCATTGGTTCAAATGGCCTATGTGTGAGTTGCAACAACACAAAATGTAAATCCCAACCCGGTACTGGAGATTGAGTTGGAGGATACACGTTTATAACCCCGTAAAAATCTTTTAACAGTTGGTCTCAAGAAACAGGAAGGTCTTCCCTTACTCTGTAGGTACCAAGAAATTGCAGCCAGATAACATTTAATTGAAGATAATGGCAGTCCCTCGGTACCGAGGTGTGTCAAAAAGGAAAGTATGTCTGTGGTACCTCAGTCCCAAGGTTGAGTACCGCAATTCCTTAGGTACCTGCAAAATTTGTCCCATTTGTAGTTATACGACTTAACAGTCGATGGTTTGTGAGCCGCTCTTAATATGCGGCTAACTTCCTCCGGGAAAGGAGAATTTACAGTAACATCCACACAGTCAGCTGAAGTTTCTGCACATCCAGGTGAAACACGGTACCGTTGTGTGTCATCAACAAGTTCAGCATCGACGGCAACCTCTGGTACCGATGTTTCGACAAAGTGAGAAGAGGTGAGAACCATGGCTGTCTCGGCCACCAAGGTGTTATCAATATGACCTTCGCGTGGTCCCGTCTTATCTTAGAGATCACCTTCGTTATGAGAGGGAACGGTGGAAATGCATAGAGGAGCAGTCCCGTCCTTCTGCAGAGAAAAGCATCTCCCAGAATCGTTTGGTCTGTCTTTCAACGAGAGCAGTACATCTTGCATTTCTTGTTGTCCTTGGATGCAAACAAGCCTATGGACAGTACCGCCCATAGACTGAACAAGCTTTCAGTTACAGCGTTGTCCAGCTCCCACTCGTGACAGGACATCGGAGCTCAACCTAAAGCAGCCACCCATGTATTGTCTGCTCCTGGTACATGTATCGCTGATGGCGTTATCCCTCTGGAGAGGCACCAGTTCCAGAACTTGATTGTTAATTTCAGAAGCACAGTGGAATGAGTTCCTCGTTTGTTGATATAATACATTACAGTTGTACAGTCCGTCCTCACTTGCACTGCGAGACTGCGCAGGTGCACTTGAAAAGCCCTGAATGTCTTGATGACAGCAAGAAACTCCAGAACATTTATGTGTTGATGTTTTTCCAACAATGTCCAATGTCCTTTTACAGAGACACCCTGCATATGTGCTCCCCAACCGTCCATGGAAGCATCTGTTGTGACAGATATTACCGGTGGATCTGGTAAAAACGGTATGCCCCTTAGGACATTTTCTGCCTTTAATCACCAGACGAGAGACAAGCGCACCTGCTTTGGAATCGTCATGTACTTGTTTTGGTAATGCAGAAATGGATTGAAATTCCTTATGAATCAGTGTTGTAGAGGTCTCATTCTCAGTCTTGTGTTTGGAGTCACCATAGTGGTGGAAGCCATCAGCCTTAGGGCCACTTGGATAGCTCTGGCTCTCATTCGTCATGTTATCAACAACTGCCTTAGAGCACGTTGCATTTTTTGCCACCTGTCGTCTGGCAGAAAAGCCATCTCTCTGGTTGAGTCCAGTACGGCTCCAATGAACTTCACTGTTGTTTGTGGTATAAGATGAGACTTTTTGAAATTTATCATCAATCCTATTGCATTCAGTAGGTTTACTGCAGTCTTCAGGTGTTGCAAAGCCTTTTCTTTGGCCGGAGCAGCTATAAGCCAGTTGTCTATGTATGGAAACATAACGATACCTCTCTGCCGCAGATATGTCGCCACTACGGACATACAGGTTGTGAACACCCTCGGCACCATGCATATGCCAAAAGGGAGTATCCTGAATCAATAAGCTTGTGTCCCCAACACAAAGGCTAGGTACTTTTTGTGCTCTTTCCTTATTGATATGTGGAAATAGGCATCTTTTAAATCCAGCGTCACAAACCAGTCCCCGTTCTTCGGCAATGGCATTATCGACGCCAGGGTTACCATTTGAAACCGTTTTGTTGTTATATAGTAGTTGACACCTCTTAGGTCTAGAATGGGTGGAAGACCACCATCTCTTTTCGGTACCAGGAAATATTTGGAAGAGAAACTTCTTCTTAGTTGGGCATATGAGATCTTTTTGATTGCCCCTTTCTCCAACAATGCTGCAATCTCCTCTTCCAGCTCTGGGGACGAAGGTGTGATATGAATTTGTCCTACTGGTGGTAGTCGATGGAATTCTGTCATATAGCCCAATCTCACTACACCCAACACCCATGTGTCTGTTGTTATCAAAGACCATGTGTGGATGAAATTTGATAGTCTGTTTCCAAAGGGCTTTTCCTCTGTACCACAGCTTCCAACAGCTCCGTCAGTACCGATGTCGGCAGTGATGACGGCAGATGTGACAGTATCTAACATCACCATGCTGTCGATACCAGCAGAACAGATGGTATCAACAGCGGTACCAATATTTGGAATTTGAGCAAAGAGATTTGAGTCTTCAACAGTAGAAATGACAGAAAGATGTTGACTGTGCGCGAGTGAGGTATCATTCAGTTGGTTGTCAAAACACGCCATTTCTGTTAATCTTGTTGTTTCTTTTTATACTAAGGTTGTCTGAATTTGGACATCGGAAATTTCCTTGAAAGTTTTTGCTGTCCTGTTTGACGTTGCTGCTGTGTGGGAGTCGGACTTCTTGTTCTCACCATGTAAGGTTGGTAATGGTGATATCGATACCTGGAGTATGATGACGATGGTACCAGAAACCCATACTTTTTAGCAGTAGTGCGCATTTTTTGCACGTGTTCTAGTTTGGTACCTGTACCTTCACTGGAAAGACTTACGGAGTCAAAAGAGAGGTCTTCAATCGCACTCTTCGCTTGTTGAGACAGACCCGAAGATCTCAACCAAGCGTGTCTCCTCAAGGCTATCGCTCCAGCGATTGCCTTCCCACTACAATCAGTAATATGTTTCGAAGTCATGACCTGCTGGGAAGACAAATGATAGGCCTCACAGTACAGAGAAGCAGCAGTCTTTCTTTCATCTTCGGGTAGCATATCTATGAACCTTTTCATCCTAGTCCACAAGAACTGCTGATTGGCACCCGTACACGCTGTATAGTTCGAGATTTTAAACAGCAAGGCAGCATTCAAATATGCCTTCTTCCTCAAATTGTCTAACTTCCTTCCCTATCAGTAGGGGACACATGAAGCTTCTGGGATTGTCTAGATTGAGCCACATCAACAGTTATTTTTTTTTTTTAAATCATTTTATTCAATTCACATATAAAAAAACAATTACTACTGAACTTTACATGAATTTTCTTGATCTTCCACGCTGATCTAGATTTCATTTTCTATATCTCTTAACTTGTTTATATTAATGTACCACATTATATTGATCATGTTACACATAAGTCCTTGCAATACCATCACCACATTCCAGTTTCCTGATATATATCCAATTGTCCACTCATTAATTATCATAATCATAAATCATTCATTTCTATCTGTCAGTACCCAGCAATTACCTAGTACCATTTGCCATTCTTTCAAAATCTCATCGTCTGACTTCCCTTTTAATCTCTGAGAGACCATATCAGCATTTCTATTTTCAACAAATGTTCCCCACCATTGCTCTATTGTGGGTATTTGCTGAGTTTTCCAAAGCTTTGCATATTCGATACGAGCCGTTGTTATCATATACAGTATTATTCTCCAATATTTTTTTTATAGCAGTACCTTTTAGCACATCTGTCATATTTATCAAATACAATTCCAGTACCTTAACAAACTGAACTTTCATTAATGCACACATTTTGTTACGTATTTCATTCCAATAATTCTTAGCCTTGGGACATGTCCACCACATATGATATATCGTACTGACCTCTTTTTGACATTTCCAACAAAGACCTGTAACTGTATTGTATAACTTTTTTAATTTATCTGGTGTCATGTACCATCTCTGAAACAACTTATAATAGTTCTCTTTTAAATTCTGTGCTACTGTAAATTTTTGTGTTCTTTTCCAACTCTGTTCCCAAGAATGTAGTTGGATTGAATGTCCAATATTCTGAGCGCACAAAATCATTACTGACTTTACTGTTTCTTCTTGCCTTTCCTGGTGTAATATTTCTTGATATAAATACGCTAATAGGTGAGGAGGGTTTTCAAACAGCTGTTTAATCACTCCAGTTTTTTCTTTTTTTTCTATTTCACATATTTTTAAGTCCATCTGAAAAACAGTTATTGAGTTTGGCTTTGGATGTTGAGTCAGCCACTCTTGATCACTCTCAATCAGTGGGTACAGTGCTTCTACTTTCTTCGATGTCGAAGGAATAGAGGACGGGGAATCCCATGTTTTTTTAACAGTCTTTAACAAATAAGGCAACAGCGCAATGATAGACGGTACAGGCACTCTTGTTGGGGGATGATAGGAGTTTCAGCCCCACAGAGATGCAGCGGAAAAAACCAGAAGGCAGCGAGCCAACAGCAGCAGCCTTGTTCCCCAGTAAGGATACTCACACACGGAGGAGTTTCTTCCAAACAGGAGGCACTTTATCTTGTAGCAACGTTCCGATATGTACACAACATGGAACAGACAGACAAAGGCTTGCGCCAGACACCGGTTTGGTCAACAGACAAATACATACTGGGGATTGCTTTCTTATATACATATTTACAACCAATCAGGCAGAGGTTTGCACACCTCCCTCTACCATCTGCACACGACCCCAGTTTCTTATGCAACCTTGCAATTACCCACAGCTGGGGCATGATGCAACATCTTTGCAGTGGGCTGATCATTTTCCCAGGGTTCCCTGCCTGGAATCCCTAACAACTCTACCATTCAGTTCCTGGAAAATAGGATCTTGGAGATCCTCTTTATCAATCTCCACTTGAAGATTTAACGATCTGGACATTCACAGAACAAGATCAAAGAAAGAACGGACATCATCAGTAGGTGAAAAACGTTCTGTCGTCAACACAAAATTCGATTTAGACTGCTCAGGCACATGCGACACATGAGATCCCTCAGACTCCGACACAGAAGGAGATCTCGCCTTGTGGTACCAAGAACAGTACCTTGACGTAGACCGTTGTCCAGGAAAGACTCGACTACGAAATGAATATTGCTGGACTCTCTCTGTTTCCTTTTCATGTCTAGATCCAGATACTGCAGGCAACACTCTGCAACAGGATGGAGTTGGAGACTTAGTGGAAGACCTCAGAACATGAGGTCGTCGACTAGTCTCCTCTCTATACCGATGGCAAGTCGGTGAGTCTTCCTCTCAGTATTGAGAATGTCTGCGTGCCGAATGTACATCATCAGTGCAAGGAGAGACATCCCTGGAGTTAGTAGAAAACTCCTCTTCAGGATATCATCGATAACGGTTCGGAGCTGTCTCCCTCACATAACTGTACCAATGAGGCGATCTTGTACATGAACGTGATCGCCTAGAAGGTGATCTCAGAGACATTGGTGGAGTTCTACGTCGACGCCTCGGTGGAGAGAATAGCTCAACAAGATCACGTTGTCTCGATCTCGAGTGTCCACCAGCAGGAGATCTTGACTCTTGGCAACGTGACACAGACCCCACTGAAAGGATCAGAGATGAATCCATGATCTCCCCTTCAGAGCGAACACAAACCTCTTCAATATCACTAGATGGTACAGTATCTCTATACACATTGTGAGCAATCACATGATGAATATCCTCCGTCATTTTATCAACGGAGGTGCCTGGTACCGTCGGAGACGGAGATTGGATTGGAGCAGGTAGACTGGGCTGCTCAATCCTTTTAGACTTTTTTGAAGGCTCTTATCGTGACGAGTCCTTTAATTTTCTCTTCTTCATTTTGTCTGTCTCATCTCGAACCGTTTTCTTTGACGGTGAGGTGAAGACATGCTTTTTTGGATCACTTTTTTTTTTTGTTGACACCGAGGGCTGGACAGGTTGCTCTCAATCCTAAGACTCCCCTGAGTGGTGTCAATCTGTGGAGGGTACAGGTGATGTTTGAGTCATTTTAGAAGGCTGAACAGATTTTCCTGAAGCTGTGGGTTCAGAGGCTGACAAAACCTGCTCCCACAAAAGTGCCTTCAAACGGGCCACTCTATTCCTTCTCGTTTGAGAAGTAAATAACTGGCAATGTTCACAATTTGCCACGTTATGGCCCTCACCCAGACAAAGGATACACTCGGAATGACCATCTTTGTTGGGTATTTTCCCCCCACAGGTTTTGTAATGTTTAAAAGTTGCCATACAAAAGTAGAGTCCAAATCACAGAAACACACTTGTAGTCCAAAAATGTGCACCGTGTCAGACCAACCGCCAAACAAATTGCCAAGAGATAATCAGAAACCAAAACCAGTCCAAGATCGAAAAACCGTTAAATTTCTCAGTCTGGCTGAGAAAGGCTCTTTATTTGCTGCTACCACAGCGGAAGAAAAGGAACTGACTGTTAATCGGGGAGGGGCCTTATATACCCTGGGGATGTGGGGGATGGGCCAACTGCCAAAACGCCTGATTTTAGGCTTCCAGAAGGTTCCAAATGCTGTATCACACAGGTATGAAATACCCCCCCATTGTGTGATTCACAGAGACCACAAAGAAGAACCTGATGAAATGGCCTCCCCACAGCTGCTTGTTCAAAACAGAAACAGACAACATAAAACACAGTCACATTTTGTCTAATTTGCCCCTCATTTGGTACATAAACAAATTACCGACCAAAAACAAAGATGCTGACTCAGGCGCAGTTACCTTCATGGGCCCAAATGTGACGCTGCAGGTCCGATCCATTCTTCATAAAATAAAAATTGCAATAGGGGCACTTCATGGCTCGCTTTCCTATCAGCCCTTTCAGCTGAACTCTCCTGCCAACAATCTCAGATATGGTGTTCATTGAAACCTCTGGGGTGGGGTGTGGAAAAGAGGGGGAAAAAAGGGAGAAGCATGTAAGAAACAACTCTCACCTTTAAGGATTATGTCAAAAATAAGTAAATCATTGAATATCGTTACAGTGTTTCTTGTTTCTTTTGCATGTTCTCTCCTCAGATGAGCTTTTATAGTCAAAGGAAACAGCTTCATTGATTTATGGTCTTTCCAGCACTGATCCTGCTTTTGTGTGTCATGAGCTTTCACAGCAACTGTCTATTTTAAAGATAAATTGGAATCTAGTTGCACCATTGGTACAGAAACCACTTCTTTTTCCCCAAGCCGGAAGCATTCTCAAGTGGGCAATACCTAACAGAGGAGCTTTGCTAACCAAATATTTATGAGCTTCAATACTCCTAAGAAGGAAAATAACATCTGTTTAAAGTTGCACCTGGGATTTCCAGAGAAGTCGGCAATATTCAAGCAGACAGCTTAACACCCATGCAAGGCCTGAAAATCCAAAGGAATGGCACAATTGCTTGAAATAATAAAAAGGTAGTATGTTTGTGCCTCAGTGGTATATAATCATCAACCTAATTGTGAGTCTTGAGATGTATATATATTCCATATGAGGGATATAACAGAAAGCATGGAAATCACAGGAGGGATGCGAGCTTGAAGTGGGACGCTTTAGCAATATTGTGTGTATGTGAAATGAGAGCAAGACCAATTTTGCTGGGTCAGACACTGAAAATCATTCATGCCTAGAATTCTTGTATATTCTGTGGTCATTTTGCCTGCCTCTTTTCCCTCTGTTGTTAAGTTACTGCAATTGTAGAAATTTGGGGACTGAAGGAAAATTTCATAGGAGGGGCAATTCTTATTTGTGGCCAACGCCATCATTTGTCATTCCCCTCAGAATTCCATTTGCCACTCCCCCTGGGATATTCATGGGATGATGGTGGATTTTATGTGGTCAGGACGCAGAGCCCTCTTCAGGTACAAGACTATGCAACATCAGCTCCCCTTATTGGTGGGCAGTATCAAGTAAGTAAGTGACAAAATTTCACTACAAATCTGTTAACACACACACACACACACACACACACACACAATAACATTTCTTGCCTCAATCATGTTAATAAGAAAACAAGCACTTTTTCACCCCTTCCCTTGGGGTTTCTGTAATTTGTGCAAAAACATCTCCGTACAAAATTTTCCCTCTGGAAAGCAGGCAAAACACACTCATAGCAAACATAAAAGGACTGGCTGACTGATTCAAAAGATACAAGCAACCCATCCAGCACCTTTGATTTCGAAATGTCCATGCAGAAAGGCAGCAGCTATTACAGCTTTGCTTTGCAATAATACAGCAATGGAAAAATCATTTTCACAAATGCAGAAACTCTCAAGATTGACTGAACATATTTGTCCATCTTGGAGATGAAAAGAAAAAAAAATTATGGCTTCGTGCATGTGAAAACAAAGTGAGGATTCATAACCCAAGCATGAAAGCTGTGGATTACTCGGGGGCAGGTTTCAGCAGAGTTTGCTCTTGACTGCTGGGGGACTGAGAAGGTCATAATCCAAACAGGTAAATAGAGACCAAAGAATGCACATGGTGGCACAGTGACACTGCAACACTTAGTCACTCAGGCTTGAAGCTGGGGGGTGGCGGGAAGAAAAGGTTGGACAATTTTGCCTATCCCATATTTTCAAGCCAACCAGAAAGGTATTCAACATCCATCACAGTCCTTCCTCAGACCATGAAATAAACATCAAAAACCCATTGTAATATGAAGATTTATAATAAAAATCTCCACACCAGAAATGTATTTATTTCCTATTGTGAAGTATAACATTTAGAATATGGTAAATATACCATACTCTAACAATAAAAAGATCTCAGGTCAATGTAATTTCTCTTCCTCTTTTCTTCTCTCCTTCCCTCTTCGTGTGTGTGTGTGTGTGTGTGTGTGTGTGTTAGTTTTGTCTGTCTTCCATCTGTTTTCTTTTAGCAAATGAAAACATTTGTTGTTGTCGTTGTTGTTTTAAACTGCATACAAAACACAGTTATTCAGGCAACACTCATAGAAACCATGTGTTTGGCAAAATGGCACACAAAAATCAACTTGGATTTTTATGCATATGCTTTTTCAAAAAAAAAATCACAGAAAGATATGAAACTGAATGGAATAGACTTGTGACTGAATACATAGGTAACTCATACACAGAATATAAAGATTGATTTCTGTATCATCGCTTGCAGGAGAAAAAGAATACTGGTGGCACAGTTAAGGTATGGAGTTGTGACTGTTGAATGCCCTAGTTCAAGATGTCCTCACCTCTCCTTTATAAGAAAGCTACTGATGGCATAGGAAACGGACCAGTGAGCATGATTCTCTATCCTTTCCACTTTGTTTTCCAAATGATACTGATGATAATTAGTAGCAGACACAACGCACCTATGGTCCATTATGCAGCTAGGGCCAAGCCTCCATGATTAGACTGCATTTAAAACCCTTAGAGCATCTTATCTTACCTGGGTGGTTTGTCTTTATGTGCGATTTTATAAGTCGGTCTTCAGAAAATGATTTATCACACACAGGACAGGAATAACTCTTTTTGTCCTTTAAAGGAACACAAAGAAAAAAAATTACACTATCAGTTCATTGAGTTGATTACAGAACTCATTACACACTGAATAATACATGGCTCCCAACAAGGTGATAACTGGAACGCTCAAATGTGAATTTCCGCTAGTGCTACGAAAAGTGAGAAGCATTATCATGATGAGACACACCAGAGAAAATACTAAAATTAGGCTTCATTACTACATTGTTGATCTCAGAATGATTCACAGTTTTGATGACCTGTCTATCCGAGTCAGAAGCAGAAACCTTTTACAAAGTAGTTCCATGCATGACTGATCTACATGCGCAGCAAAAGAACGTGGGAACAATGTAGGGAAATAAGATTTATCTATTCATTTGACTTGCACTCTTCTGCAGATTCAACAACACTGTCTTCAGACAGTGAGTGTGGGATATTGTTTTTCAGTGCCTCCCTAATATTTTTAAACTTTTTTTTAAATTAAAAAAAAATAAAAGAAAACAAGTACAGCAGGAAGAATGCAAGATTAAAACCATGCTTCCAGTTAGTCATCTTCCCACTTGCGGTTTTTTTTTTACTATTATTACTACTATTATTATTTGTTAATAATCAAGAACGCAGTGTCCAATCTGCAGCCTAAAGCAGTGCAGTCTATCTTTGCTCTGCCCCAACACAGCATGTATGTTATACATTCTACTGTCCTGAGCTGTCATTAAAAATGTGTTGTTCTTTTTACATAGATCTGTCAGTAACTGATCAGAGCTTTGTGTGCTGCATCTGGTCAGTTGGTCCAATAGACCTCCCCCATCTGATTTTATTCATCTCAGATCTAATTTCTTTCTGCTGTACGAAGGTTGTTGTATTCTTATGTCCTTTTTCACCCCATCCTGGAGCTTTTGCTTCCACTCACATTACCATTCATCTTACCATTCTTTATCTCCCTTTTTTGTTGCTGTTACTGAAGTTTTGGAATGAAATATAGATTCATTTACCTCAAAGTGGCTGGATGTGAGTTAACTGTCTGGATAGACATACAGTCAAAAACAATACATACTGAGGCAAGAACAACCAACATCACCTCATTCTGCCCTGTGTATAGATCCAGCCAGGACTACAAATATCAAGTCACCTAATCACCAGAAACGGGAAACATGGCCTGTATCCAACCAAATGCGGATTTCTTTTAAAAGCTGGATTCTCTTTTTCTTTCTTTCTAGCAAATGCAAGTACACAGCAGACAGGTATTAAATACTCTTTATGTTGTTACATTAGTAATGAATATTTTATTGAAGGCTAACAAGAATCCTGGAAACTTTACGAAGGTCAAAAGGTTTGATGTCCATTAAGAAAATCTCTGTCACCTCTGCAAAGTATTTAGCTTCCAGCTGAGAGGAACTGGGACATATGGACATATCTCGTGCTTGAGCAGTGCTCTACCCCCAGGGTTATGAAGACGGAACCCACTACCCAGCAACGGCTTGGAGCAAGATGCTTGAAGCTGTGATGATGCCTAGCTCTGCTAGAATACCTGTCAATTCTTCTGATAATAGACCCAAGTAGTGTTCCTGTCATCAGAAAGCAACCTTGCAGTCTAAGAGCCAATTTACACATCACTGGACTGCTAGTTATCCTGTTACAAGCTTATTACTTGCTTCCATTCAGGTAATCGTTTGCTCTGTGCAAAGTGAACCCACCGGAAGCAGTTTATGGTCTTTGCAGCAATGAAAAACAAACAGAGCCTGATGGATCTTAAGCAAACCAAGTTGGATAAAAGAATGCCATGGTTAGAATGGATTTTGAAGTGTTAGGGTTAACCAATTTGAGACAGAAAGGAACAGAACATAAAACATTAAAGGGGGCAACAAATGGGAGCAGGTTTCTAGATGGGACCTATTTCCACATTACACCGTTTTGAAGAGATTAACCTCTGAGTCTCTTCCAATCCAAAAATGGCCTATCTTTCTGTTAATGGAGTGGCCAATCAACTGCCTGCCAGACACCACTGGCAGAACTAAGGCCAAAAACAGGAAAGGAGACATACAAAAATGACCATTGACTTCTTTTAATTTTGCCTCTACACTTGCAGCTCTTCATTCTAAGCTGGTTTTTGAAGCTTTCGCAGGTAGTTGAAAATCATTATATAGCCTAGAATTACTGAAACAACAGGTAAAGAGCAGGATTTTCTTCCAACACTCCTTATGACATCTTTTAGATGTCATTCTTCTGTTTCTAACCACACTTATGTGTTCACAGATACACCAAGAACTGCTTTGGGCTCATATTATTCATAATTCAGTACAACAGAATTGTACCATGGTTAAATCCAACAAATACTTGGATTCTCCCTCTTTTTTAGGTTCCCAAACTTAGAAGAATACTCAAGACGGCAGTGTTACTCTGTGTACTGGGGGTCCCGGGAGGGACACCAAAATGTGCTCAACTAAAGGTGGGGAAAATTAGCTCAGAGCACTGCTTAGCATTACGAGAGGCAGGGTAACGTAGTGAGATCTTGAACCCTACGTCTACAGGGTCGGGTCGAGTCAAGTAGCACACAGAAGTTGAAGCAATAAATGATGTTTTATTAAACACAAGCAAAACAGTGTATGCGACACAGTCACACAAGATAACTAAAGAAAATAAAGGTTGGAGTGGTACAGAGGGATTTTTAGAGGGATTGCTGGTTTGGGTGATACTTCACTTGTCCTGAAGCCCGGAAAAACAGAGAGTGAAGCTGGAGTGCGATGTAACTCAGCACATGGAGCTGAGGGGAGGCTCGCCAAGCAAAGCGGCAGCAAGGCGGGATGAAACTCGGAGCGATCCGAGGAAGGTCTCGGAATCAAGGGTTTTTATAAGAGAATTGTGACTGCAGGCTATGCCGTACTTGGGGGAAAACAACAGATTTGGAGTTGGAGACAAAGCCTCCGAAAGGTCAGAATCTGAATGATTGAGTTATCGTAGCGGTTCTCAATAGAGTAGCCAGTATGCAAACGCAGAGTGCTTGGGTATTGTATAGGTTACCCATCAAGCTGCCATCGCGGGGCAGAGGCTCTTTTGTAGGTTGCGTGCATACCTGATTAGAGTACTTGAGGTCTCCTAAAGCAGTGAGTCAGCTATTTCTGGCCTGCCTGTATTGCTGTCTGAATATTACGGCAATTAAAGGCCGAGCTTGTTTACGTGCTTGCCCGGTGGCCTCGCAAGCACGTGGAAGGGAATAGAGAAGTGAAGCCGAATTATGATATCAAGAGGATATCTTTTAATATCCCCAAAGCTCGGACTAGCCAGCGCAGTAACAGCAGCTATATCAAATGTGTTATGATTTTGGTAATTAACTACTTGTGTACAACGGTCTTTTACGGGTGAGTATGCATATAGTACTTTCATTCTCATTGCTTTGTTTTTAAATTATTTTATACTGTTTTAAATCAGTGTTGTTTTAATAGTATAGTTTAATTGCTTTTAAATGTTAAAAACCATAATCATTCATTTCTAGCTGTATTTTATTTTTTGAATCGAATAAATTTTTATTGCTCAACTAAAAGCCATTGCAACTCACCACAGTCAGACAAAATACATCTAAATAACAGCATAGGACATTACAAATGGTAAGAGACTCATATAAAAGCTAACATACAAGAACAACGTATAAGGAATAAACGATCAATGTAATGATTTTAAAAAATCGGAGCAATATAAAATATAAAATATGTCTCTAAGATGATATAATGTAGTCCAATGTAAAATTCAATATAAAATTATATCATATTATATAAAATATACAATTTAAAATTACACTTATGTATTCTAGAAGACCAGGATCAATTACTTTTATCACCTCTGTATTATTTGTGGGGATAGTTTTGATATCTAGATCTTATCTTACTTGCAGCTAACACAAAATTTGCAACCATAACAGTGACATAGGGGTCGTTATCAGCTAATAGTCCACAAATCTGCTCTAGAGGTGGTCTACTGGAAAGGGGAGAGGAGTGGAGGAAGCAATTAAGGAACTTTTGTCTGGGAGATTTATATAGAGGGCAATATAAAAGGTAATGTTGGATGTCCTCTACATCCTCGTTCTCACAGATGCAGAGTCTTTGGTGGACGGGGATACTATCATATCTTCCCTTCCAATAGGCAGATGGCATACACTGAAAGCATAAAGCTGTGAATGCTTTTCTAAGTGGAGCGAAGGTAAGGTTTAAAAAATATTGCTCCATTCCAAAATATGTTTTATATAATGGGTACCATAAGGAATATGCTGTTCGGGAGAGCAAATGTAGGTCACCCCATTTAGAAGCGAGGTAGATTTTTTCTTTAACCAGTTGTTTAATTTTTTTGGAAGAATAGGTGGGCAAGGTTTCTAAATTGATCTCAAAATAGAGGAGTATAGGCCTTACGGAATTTGTCCACGAATTTTGGAAGGGGGACTGTAATTGCTCTAGAAAGCATTTTCTGGGAAGCCTGTTGTCGTTCATACTGGCCAGCTTCAGCCAGTATAAAGCTAAGGCCACCTGTACTCCAGCTTGTAAAGAGGCTAACCCAGTTTCCGCTCATAAGATAGAAGCAGGGGTACCTTTAGGGGCAGTCAACAAAGATTTCAAAAAAGCATTCTGAACTGTTTCTAAAGGAAAAGAGTTATCATATCCCCAGATCTCCGTACCATACAATAATTGGGGAACAATTTTCTTTTGGAAGACCTCAACAGTGGGAGCAACCAAATTCCCCCCATAAAATTTATGAAATCTCAGTAGAGAATTAATAGAATGAGAGGCTTTCAGCTTAACTGCCTGGAAATGCGTTTTCCATGACAGTTTTGAGTTAAAACCCAAACCCAGATACTTAAAATAAGTTTGCTGTTCTATGGAGTTTCCATTAAGTCTCCAACTATGTGGTTTTTTCTTCTTCCCAAAAACCACCACTTTGGTTTTAGTATGATTTACTATTAATCGCTCTTTCAAACAAAAAGCACTCAACTTCATTAGTAGTCTCCGCATTCCAATCAGAGTGGTAGCGATCAAAACTATGTCATCAGCATATAAGAGAATCGAGAATTTAACACCTTGAATGGAAATTGGAAAACATTCTGGGCCACTCATCTCTCTGACAATATCGTTTATATAAAAATTAAATAAAAAGGGCGCCAGAAGGCATCCCTGACGAACTCCTCTGTCTGTAGCGATATTATCAGACAAAAGTCCAGTTGCTCCAAGTCTAACCCTAAGGGAAGTATTAATATGTAACAACTGGATTAGAAAAAGCAGTCTTCTGTCGATATTAGTGTCAGCTAAGCTTTTGCCAAAGGCGATTTCTATCAATAAGATCAAAAGCAGAGCTGAGGTCCACAAAAGCAGTGAAAAGTTCTTTTCTACCTTTTTGGGAATATGTTTGAATTACATGGTGAAGGGTGAAGCACTGATCGATCGTAGATTTGCCCTTCATAAAGCCTGCTTGTTCTTCTGCAATAATATTGTTATCAATGGCCCACGACTCCAACCTACCCAATAAGTACTTAGTATATAATTTGGACACTATGCTTAATAAACTAATAGGTCTAAAATTTTTTGGGTCATCCTTAGAACCTTTCTTGTGAATGGGAACAACTATGCTCACTTTCCACGCCTGGGGAATTTTCCCGTGTTGGTTAATACAGGTGAAAAGTGAGGCAAGGATTGGAGACCACCAACCAGGATTTGATCTAAATAGTTCTCCAGGAAGCATATCTTCTCCAGGTGTTTTTTTAATAGGGAGGGAGTTAATCAAAAAGTTAATTTCATCGGGAGATGCTGGATCCCATTCAGGACAACAAGAAAGTACAGGGATGACCGGGCTGGGCTTCAGAGTGGACGTAAAGATAGTATGGTTGAAGAGGGTGAATGTGAGCCTGCCAATGAGCAGAGGTGATTTGGTTAGCAGTTGAGTCGTGTACACCCCTTGTCCCTTTTGTCACCATGGCCCAGAATTTAGTAGAATCCCTTTCTGCAAGTGCCTGGGCTAGCTCCATCCAAATCTGCCGTATGTATCCTGCTCTTTTTTCTTTAAGTAAGTTTTTATACTCCCTGCGAAGGTGTGTATAGACCCTATAATTTTCTTGTGAATCTTCGTGTCTTAATTTTCTTATAGCTCTTGTTAAAAGACGCTTCTGAGTACCACACTGAGAATCAAACCAGCTGTGTTTAGATTGTTTACCTGGGTGCCTACATTTGGTATTAACTAGAAAAGGCCTAATTTCTTGGACTAATTTATCAAAGAAATCCAGCGGGTTAAGAGAGGTTAAAAGTTGGTCTCTTAAGAGGAGAATATTTGGGGACATTAAAAAAGAGTTTATAATATCCTGTACCTTCTCATTCCAGCGGACCCTTTTTTCTCCTTGAGTTGCTGGGTTTACCGGATGAACCGTTGGATTTTCAGGGGATGTTATTAAACAAAACGAGGAACAAAGGGATATTTGAATTGGCATGTGGTCACTCTCGGGTCTGGCCAAAACTTTAAAGTTTTCCAAGAATGGGGTGGTTGCTTGTGAAACAATTAAATAGTCAATCACACTTTTCCCTTTAGGACCTATGTATGTATAGAGGTCTGACTCAGGATCTCTAGCTGTCCCGTTACACAGGAACAGCTGATATTTAAAAATAAGGGAAAAAAGAAATTGGCCAGCCACGTTGATCCCTTGATCCTTTGAATTCCTGATGGGGAGATGGTTCAGATCCTCGGGGCCTAAACCCAATTTCTCGGCTATTTTATAATTATTTGAACCCAGTCTAGCACTCATATCTCCAGCTATTATAATTAAGGGATCTGCATGCAAATTGAAAAGGGGAGTAAGAACTGACTCTAAATCAGTCCATCTAAAAGCACACTCATACTTTGAATTCGAAGGGGGACAGTATACATTAATCACAAAGAGTTTCACACCACTGGGCCAATCAATTTGAACAGTAAGTATATTACTGCAATCTCCAATGTTCATTTGTGAGATTGTTGAGTTAGAATCAACAAGCACCACAGTTGCCAGGCTACCATGTGGTTGGCCTTTAACCTTTGATTTAATAGCTGGAAGAGAGTATGCTATATACCCTGGGAGTGCAGGGAAATATGGTGAGGTAACCCAAGTTTCTTGAATGCAAATTATTCCAAAATTTGCACAAAAATCTTTAAAATGAATATCGGCTAACTTAGAGGACCATCCTGCCACATTCCATGATAAAATTTTAAAAACATTCTCAGTTCTATATTGATTTTGAGAGTCCCCTGTTGCATCTAGGTTAGGGTAAGAAAAAGTTTGGACGTGTTAAGATTCCTCGGTAAGTCAATCAAGCTCTACTATTTTGTTAAGTTTTCCTTCTTTGTCCAGGTAAACAGACCCTCCTCCAGCTGAGGGGTTAAAGTGGCCTCTACTGGAAGAGGTAATTTGGTTTTCAGATACATGGGGAGGCTGTCCAAGTTCATCTGGGGTAAGGAATCTTCTTTGTAACCACTCATCTGAGGACACAGAAGGCTTTATTGGCAAAACAAAATTATATACAATAGTGGGAAAATGTTCTTCACTATTTTCATCAATTTTATTTAAGATGCTATCCTCTCCTTCCTGTTGCTTCTTTCCAACTCTTTCACTCTTAGTCAGTACACTACTCTGTATATCAGGATTCGGTCTGGTTTCCACTGATAGCTGTATTGCATTAAGAGTGTCCTGAAGAGCAGTTAATCTGGTGATAATTTCTCTTCTAGTATCCGAGGGAAGGGCCAAAAATAAGCTAATCAAGCTTCTTTCCTCCGTTGTAAAAAATTCAATTCTTTTATCTGTATTACTATTATTAAAAAGAGGACGATTTATCTGGGTGTTCTCTGAACTTATTAGTATGCCAGTTTTACAGATCTGCAAAGGCTGTAAAACATTGTGGAGGAGAGGCATGATAGTCTTGTTCCTGAAGTATCGACATACTTCTATGCCAGTTTCTGCCAGTTTGTTTTTTTGCCTATAAATTTCACTAGTGATCTGTTGATTCTTAAAGGTTACAATTGCACGAGCTCGGTATTGATTGTAAAAAAAATATTCTATATTCAAGATATTCTCTATATTGGTGGCCAGGGATATTTCCTCCCCAATTAGATACATAAAATGCATTTTGCGTTGAAGCTGTGATAACAGACCTCTTGGTTTTGGATAACTGACAAAAACCAGCTTCGAGTGTTCTAGAACAAGATTCCAGCTATGTGGAGCTTTTTTAATTTCATAATTATCTGGTTTGTGAAACTTAGAAAGTTGTGCCCGGCTCTCGGTGAGCACATGATGCCAAGGGTCTTGAATTAAGTTTAAAGGAGATATTGAGTCGTTAGATAGATTCTTGAGTGTATGATTCTCTACATTGTTCAGGCCTCCGTACTGAGCAGTAGTGTGAGTGGAATCTTCTTTTTTGCTTTTATAATTTTTGCTTTTGTGTTTTTTTTGGCACATTTTAGAACATTTCTTGGGCTGATCTCCTAAAAGTTTAAAAAGTTTCTTAAAATTCATTTTTTTGTTATTTTTAACTTTGGAGTTTGTTTTGGTGTTCTTCTTTTTCTTTTGTATCTTGCAGCTTGAATTCTTTTTAATTTTAACTGTTTCCTTAGAGTCAGGCTTAGAAAAGTCTGTATTTGTGCCTTTATTACAAAAACTAATTTGCATAGCTGGAGTAGCTGTTTTCTCCTCTCTTTTATGCATTTCTACCAAGGTGACGAAGAGTGCATAGCATTCTGACAGGAAGTTCTTAATTGATTTCAAATCTTTAATTTCTTCAAAATATTTACCAAAAAGCTCTGCTAGTATATCCAAACGCTCTTCTATACGGGACTTATACAGCTTATTTTTAAAAAACTCAACAACTGAATCACATTTTACCGGGGAGTCACTTTGCTCTAAAGGAGTTTGATCCGTGTGCTTGTAGTTGCATGTGGTCTCCTCACAGCTATTTACTGAGGACTGTGTTGATCTTAACAAGCCTTCAGCTTTGACTATTTCTGTTACCAAATCTGTTGTCAACACAGGAACCTCAACATTTCAATAAAGTTCAAGCCTTCTCCAAGGAGATTCTATCGTCCAATCAAGAAAGCTGTGACAAGCTGAAGCCTGGCTTTCATTGGGTACGACCTTAGTAGGGAAAAAGGCAGGAATTTTTGTCTGTTTCTTCCTCTGTGGTAAATCAAACACAGGAGGTGAAGAAATTCCCTTTTCCCTGCAAGCTTGTCTTGTAAGCATTTCATTTATAGCCAGGGCACTTAAGAGTTCCACAAAATTATCAGCAGTGTAGCAAAAGGGAGTTAACTCCTTTTGACCTCCTTTGACCAGTAATTTGCTAACAAACTATTACAAACCTTGCTTGCAGCTGCTGATCAGAGGCTCTTCTAAGGTAAGTCCAATTACAGTTATTCGATTCCTGCTTTGTGGATCCACTTAATATCACTTATACCAACTGGGGCTTCTGGGAATTGATTCCAAAACTGCTGGTAAGACAAAGGTCCCCCACTATTTTATCTCAACATGAACTCTGGGTGCATGTGCATGTCTATTTTATTTTAATTCATGCTGTTAAGTCATCCCAGGTTCCAAGTTGGGAGAAAGGCAGATAGCTAGTAAGCAAAGCCAGGTTGAATAACTAGGGTTTGAGGTTGAGGGAACAGCCGGGAGAAGCCAAAAACTAGATCAAATGTAAGAAGAAGAAGAAGCCAAAAAGCAAAAGCAAAAATCTGAAATGCTTGCTCAATTGAAGGCTCCTAAGGGCGCAGCTAATGCAGCCGAAGAAAAGGAATTGGGGACGACAGCAGGAAGGGGCCTTATATAGCCCCAAGGGGGTGGGGGAGTCCCACCAAAACACTTGGCCTAGAGCTCTAAAAGGTCCTGAAGGGGCCTACTGCGCAGGCGCAGACAACCTATTTGCGTGAGTCACAGAGACCACGAAGAATGCAATGGAACTGCTTTCTTTCAATATATATTGGGCTGCTGTGCAGCTCCAGCCCATTTCACTCCACTGTATTCTGAAAGAATAAAGAGAAGTTAAATGGGAAAAGATTCCAAGTATGTGTGTACATGTACACAATGGGGCCTGAGTAGTTAAGAAAGCATTACATAAATATACAGATCCTCAAGCATATTATAATTCCAAAGCCAGGGTGACGAACTGGTGATTCTAACTGCATTCTAAGCATATGGAGTTAGTTCAACAAGGACTCCTGGGGACCCTAACAGGCTGGAAGAGACATGCTGTTGCACTCCTCAAAAAGCAAAAATGCCACAGGAGGCACAAAGATAAAAATGCTCAGGTCTTGTGAAGAAACAGGAAGAATCTGGAGGAAATGTTTGTTTTCTGCAAAGGAAAATAGTAGAAGACCATATCTGCTATTTGTGGAACCTTCTATGCACTACTTAGTTGGTACAGCATAGACGTAATTAAGTATCTTTCCTTGGCAGGCTGTTAGGTCTATAGAAGAAAAATTGCAATGCTGAGCTTTAATAAAAGCATACAAAAAATCTCAATGGGGCTGGCAATCATCTTGAAAGCAAACAGGACTCTTGGCATCTCCTTGCATTTGTCCGCACACAAAACATTAATAAACACATTCATGATAATAAGAAAGCCAATGCTTACAGGGGACCAAAAACACACCATGTGCATGTATCTTCTAATACAAATACAAATGTGTCACATTGGATACCCATATGCCTAAATAGTGCAAATAAACTGACTCAGGTGGCATTTCTGTAATATAATACATTTATTCCATGCAACACAATTAATTTAGGAAGCATGTGTTTTGAAAAAGAAAAGACCAGTCTTCATGAGCAAGAGCAAGACCAGTCTGCACTGTTCCAAATGTGGATATTAAGGAGAAGGGGAAAGAGGGAGATAGAAAACATGGGGAGTGAGAAAGCAGGCAAGTAGCAACACTTGAAAAGCAGATGAGAACAGAATGGAATTTTGGAGTTCAGAGACCAAGTACTATCATTCTGGTCATATAAGTATATTTTTCCATATTTTACTTAACAGAGGAATACCAGGTTACATGTGAACAGGCTGACAGAGATTAAAAACCACAGACGCAGATTTCAAGACACTTTACAAGACATCACGTGCAATGCTTTCTCCAAAGGGCTACCTGATCCCTCCCTCCTTTTATTTATATCTCACCACTTCCAGACTGGGACTCAAGGTGGCTAACAAAAGAAGGAAAACTATATTAAAAACCTATATACAGTTCTCCCTCCACATTCGCAGGTGTCACTTTCGTGAATTTGATTATTCACGAGGTGCTTGCTTACCCCCCCATTCTCCCCCTCCCCCTCCCTGGCCTGGGCCAGCGGTAGGAGGGTACAAGGAGGGCAATTACCCGTTCCCCGCACTCCTTCCGCCACTGCCGAGAGCTTCCCTGCTGGCTTTCCCCTTGGTCCCACCTGCGCGATCATGATCGGGCAGGCAGAGGTGAGAGGTGAAGGGAAAGCCAGAGGGGAAGCTCTTTCCTCGCTGCCTCCTGCGCCTACCTCTGCCAGCGCAATCCCACTCACGCAGGTTGGGGCGAGGAGAAAGCCAGCGGGGAAGCTCTTTCCTCGCCGGTTCTCTCCTGCCTCCACCTCCGCCGGCACGATCTCGATTGCGTGGGTGGGGGCAAGGAGAAAGTCAGCAGAGAAGCTATTTCCCCACTGGCTGTCTCCTGAACCCACCTCCACTCACGCAATCCCAATCACGCAGGCAGGGTGAGGAGAAAGCCAACAGAGAAGCTGTTTCCCCACCAGCTGTCTCCTGCACTCACCTCCACCTGAACAATCTCGATCGTGCGGGTGGGGGCAGGGAGAAAGCCAGTGGCGAAGCTCCGTCCCCGCTAATTCTCCCCTGCGCCCACCCCTCCCGCAATGGGTGCGCCTGCGGTTATTCACTTTTTTTCAATTTCGCGGGGAATGGTTTTCCCAGTCAGAAGTTGAGATTAGAGCAATATTAAACAAACAACAGAATTAAAACTACTTAAAACATTACTTTAAAACAATTACAAGCAGCAAAGTGCCTTTTTTCAAAAAAACAACCACGAACTTTCTTTATGTTAACAATCAGTTCCCAAAGACTTGTTGGAATAGAAAAGACTTCACCTGTTACCAAAAGGACAGCAAAGAAGAAGCCATTCTAACTTCCCCAGGGAGAGAGTTCCAAAGTGTGGGAGCAGCCACAGAAAAGGCCCTCTCCCATGTTCCCACCAAATGTGCCTGTGAAGGCAGCGGAACAGAGAAAAATGCCTTCCATTAGGATCTTAGAGCTCAGGCAGGTTCACATGGGAAGACAGAAGTCCTTCAGACAGGCTTGACCTGAGCCATACAGGGCTTTATAAATTATAACCAGCACTCTGAATTGTGCTTGGAAAAAGACTGGCAGGCAGTGGAACTGTTGCAATAAGGGAGTTGAATATTCCTTATCACCAGCATCAGTTAGCAATCTGACTACAGTTCTGGTTAACTCCGACGCATCATACAAATAAATAAAAAAAGTAGAGGTGGAACATCTAATCGAGGAGCAGCCTGAAAGTCACCTCTACCCATTCTGCAGTTCAATATTTTCAAAAGCATGGTGTTCTTTGCTATACAGAGGCAGTTTTTTCAGCTAACAGGTTTCTTGGAATATGCCTCTGACAATTTCAGGAATCAGGCAGAGAATGACTGGCCAAAGCTGCCTCTTTTAACACTAAAATGAACACGGCAGATTTTCTCAGTGGCTCTCAGTCATTTGGTGTTTTTACAGAATATTCCCAGAACTGCTTGGACAACTTGCTACTGCATTAATCCTTCAGAGTAACCCTGTCATTTTTCCAGCTTGAAGGAATTTCTTGGTCTGAGACTTTGCATTCCTGAGTCCACTCAGATAATAAATGGGTAGTCCCAAAGAAAGCCTCCATCGTAGACTGGGGGCTCATCAAAATGCTCTTGTCATAGATGGTAACAAAGACTCACTTAATGACCCAGTTGGGATTCCTTTACAATACACTTCTTGTCACATTCTCAGTATCTGCATTCTCCCTGGACAAAGAAAGGGCTAATTCAGCCCAGGCTTTTAGAAATTCTGCCTTTTTGAAGACTTTCTGAAGGATATAGAACAGGTAAAATGTCTAGTGAGGCTACCAACAGAACAGAAAGTCCTTGCCTATATTTTCTGTTTCTCTTACTGCTCAACATGTACAGATGGGGAAACCAGGGTTGGGAAACGGTGACTAACCTGGAGTGACAGAACTGATAGGTTCAGATACTTATTGTACCATGGCAGCAACTTAAAAACACCACAATTACATGGAAATACATAGTTTTAGCATGCCTCTGGAGGAGCATCCAGGCCAGCTGAATATCAGCGTATTTGCTGATTTCCAAATTCAGCAGTGGCTTCAGTGGATTCAGAAGTGGCTTCAAAAAACAAAATTTCCTTCCTTGCCAAACAATTTCATGGGGTTATAGGGATGAATTTTACACAGGTTTTCTTGTTTACATACCACCAACAAAATTAACAACAGATTTTCTAGAAATTCTGAATCACAAGACTATGGCTTTACAGATCTGTACCTCCAAGGCCTACAGGACCAGAAAATATACACAGTTCCAAAGCTTGGAATATAATATGGGGGGGAAAAAAAGATACAAAAATCTGTGCATTTAGAAACATGCATGCATGTTTTTTAAAAAAATGCACACACAAATGTTTTACTCTATTGAAGAAATATTCAAAAATGCATAAATTTACAGAAGTGCATACAAGAAAAAAATGCATGTATTAAAAAAAGACAAATGCAAAATAGCTTTCCCCCACCCCCATAAAACATGCGCAAGAATCTCTACTAATTTGTAAAGAGAATAGTATGGACAAGGAACGAAAATCCACGGTAGAAACAAGATGGAACAAATCTGAAGCAAAAGAGAAACCAAGCTTGACAGACTCACTCATGCTAACATAAGACAAGAATTTCAAACCTGACAGGCTAGTTCTTTACCCTGACATGTTACTTTTCAATGTGTAGGGAAGGTCCTCCTCCCCCATTTTAGAAATATTCCACAGAATGAACCCCTAACTGCAGTCTGAAATGGTATAGCACAGCCTCAAAGCCTGTCATCTCAGTGTCCAAATATATTGTTTAATTGTACATTTGAGAACTTCTTCTTTTAATTGTGTGACTACCTTACAAGCGGCCACACCACAAACTTTTTAAAAACCTGACCAGTATAAAAACACACTGACCTGGCACTAAGATGTATTTATTCAAGTCTGGCACAAAGTGAAGCTGCTATTCAAGTCTCCTGAGGTGCCAAACATTTCATCAAAATCCAGATTTCTCTGCTACATTTCCAATCTCTTCTTCTCTTTTGTTGCCCCATGTATTTCCCCTTTGGCTTGAAATATTGTTACATTTGTTCCTTTAGGAGTCTGAAAAGGATCAGCCTGGTAATATCAACCTGATGAAACCAATATGAACAGAGGAAATGTTTGTGCAGGGTTTTCTATATATTCCTGCCAACTTAGTTCACTCAGCTCTGCAAAACGTTGCCTCACCCTTAGAGTGTGTCTCAAAGTGCAATTAACAGGGCCATTTTTGATTTCACATTTCCCTTCTTACGCTTCTGAAAACGCATGACTGAAAGCCAGTAAGACTCTGTAATGGGGGAGCAAACAGATCCAAGTTTTGCAGCTTTCTGTTCTGTCTCTGCTTCACAGCACATTTTCATAGGGAATGCAAACAAGTGTATTGAACTTGCTTTGTGTGTCACTTCGGGATGCTATTAATGACAAAAGAGATTTTGGACGAGAAACCAAATCAGTACTGCAGCCTTGTTAGGTTTTCCACTCAAGCCCTGTAAGAAAAGGTTGTTCGGTCTCTTTCTACATTACAAAGAGCACCAGCAGCAACCATCTTCTGCACATTTACCTTTCCAGATACCATTACAAAACCAAGAAATGGAATACCAGAAGCCTACCTTAGAGTTGAACCCCCACACAACCTAGATAATGGCATGGTGCCAATAATCCTAAACGTCACCATTTTTCAGTCGGAAGAATAACAACAACATGGAATGCTCTCTCACACTTTGAAAACAAGCACATCTCCCACAACAAACCAAATTAACTTCCCAGGAAGAAGAGATCTAACCCAGTCTTCTTTCTGGCATTTTAAATCTTTGTGCATGGAGCTACCCTTTTGTTTTGTTTTGTTTTAAAAAACATAGCAGAACATAAGAACACATATTTCCTAATCCTGTCTGTAGCAGTCAGAGTTGTCATCTGTCTCTGAGCATTTGACATGAAAGTGCACCCTGATCTCAACTGATTTGATGTCTAAGAGAAAATTTCTAGGCCAGGTTCTATAGATCTAGAGCCCTTTAACACTACACAATTATTGTGCTATGATTCTACGTTAAGTACCATGCTTGCATCCTGTGGTATCCTGGGATTTATAGTTTGGTGTAGCACTAGAACTCTCTGGCTCAGCATTCAGAAGCCCTCCTAACTGCAAATCCCAGGTTTCCACAGGATGTTGCCATGGCAGTTAAAGTAGAATCATAGCAATAGAGCAGTGTCATGTGAAAGGGCCCCTAAAGGTTTCATCAAAATGCTATGACCTTCTCATCAATGCAGAAGCACAATTTGACTGCTAACACAGGCCAAAATTTGGCATGTTGGCAGAAATCCTGTGCAATGCTGCCTTCTTATGGGCAGGGAAGCACCAATGGCAGGTTTCCATTCACCAGGAAAATCTACTGATGATACTATTAGAAGCAATTTGCCCTCTGAAGTTGTTTTGCTAGCCTTTTGTGGCATCCGTTCCCTGCAACAGAAGTCTGGTGGCTATCTCCAGCTTGTTTGCTCTTCTCTCCAACTTCCCTGCTATTTTCAGACATAACTCTAGGTTTCAGAATTACAAATAAAGCTGTAGGTAATTTCTGACACCCATAAACACAGAAAGAAATCACCTAGTGAGAATCATATGCTGAAAATAAAAATTAAGAATGTGACCCAAAACCAAGCTCAGATTAATTTTCCCAAATAAATTTAGATTTAGAGAGACTATTCTCTAAATAATTTCAAAATACCAATAATAAACACAAGACAACACTATGTATATTTATATGAGGACCCTTCCTTTTGCTCTCAGCTTCCTGCTGCTTTTTGAAAAGCTAGCCTGTGGCTTCTGAAACCACAGTAGTTACTCAGAAAGGATGCAAACTATTTTGTTCTTTACTTAAAAAGAAAAAGAATGGAATTCTAACTGTTGGAGATATTGGCCAATAGCTGATCTCCTGTCAGCATAAAGCAAATCTAGAAAATATTAGATGTATCACGTTTAACTTGTGCTTTTAAGAGAACTGCAGTAACAAAATCTGGACACAGATAAGAAAAAAACAAATATTGGGGAAAAAAATTCTTTTGTTCTTCTGAGACGTAGAAGTTGAAAGTCTCATATGAGGTAGGATCATATGTGCCTTAAACAGGAAAGAAATTTAATGTTATCTTTCTAACTTTCCCCATTTCAAACTTACAAACCATTTAAAGTACCAGTGAAAAGTTGAACATAATACATTAAAACAGATTAAAACAGCCCCAAACTGGTCACTCCTTAGACATCATTCAAAACAGAAAGATACGCTCTTTCCAAAAATGGAATTTTTGGGATGATATCACTGGGTCTCTGAGCTGACATTAAAAACTCTAATCATATTGTTAGTCCTGATTAGAGTGGAGTGAGTGAAATGAAGGATTGACTTACATATTGGCTCACCATTCAACAAAGTCAATAATGTCCACTTGGGAATAACTAACAGTATTCCAATCTAAGGCCCTTTCCACACGTGGGGCGTGAATCGGGCAGAAATGGGACTCACCGGATTTCTTCTCCGTCCGATCGAGTTCGTCGGGATGAGGAGCAGTGCGAGCTCGTCTCTCCGCACTGCTCCGGCATCCAAAATGGCGACTTCTGGTTGGCGGAGGCTCTCCACCAACCGGAGAAGCTCACCAGCCTAAAGCCCGCACCCGGCAGATCTGCAGGCACGCACTAGTGCACGCCTGCAAATCTGCACCGGAGCGCGGCGACGGAGCGACACAGAGTCGGGTGCTCCGTGCTTTTGAAAAACCTCTTAAAAGAGGTTTTTAAAAAGCATGCTGCGCAACCAGTTCCGGTCGCTCCAGGGCAGACTGAGGTGAGGAACTACGAAAAGTAGTCCAACCCAATCCACTCCACGGTGCAGAAGACCTCCATCGGAAGTCGCTCTGCGCCGTTTTAATAGCCTGGTGCGGAAAGGACCTAAGGCTCCAAGTCAAGGATAGGCAACTTCTATGAAGTATGTGCATGGAGATGCTTTGGCTGCTAGTAGGGATATAATTCTTCAATAATTTTCTTCTTTAAAGCAACAACTAATTTCAGGAATTTTCTTCCCACTGCTAGAAAGACGTCAAGAACCACAAAGTTTTGAACCCTATCTGCAAGTCAGGACTTATTCTGCATAATATGTGTTATGTGGTTTTATTGTATGGGGGAGGGGGGGAAGCATTTTCGATGCAGGAAACAGATTCTTCTGCAGAGAAAATAATATTTCTGTTTGAAAATACTATCTTTTGTGCAGAAAAAAAGCTGTTTCCAGCAAATCACTCATCTGTGAATTTTGTGTGGAATGTCCCCAAATGCAGTATTTTCTGGGCAAGGAACAGGTTTTTCTGGGCAGAAAACAATATTTTCTGTGGAGAAAAAAAAGTTGTTTCTTACACAGGAAATGCTGTTTTCTTTGCAAATTAACCATGTGTGAATTTTGTGCAGAACCTTGAGAATTGTTGTCAGTGTAGAAGTCCTGTTGTCAGGGTTTCTGAATAATCTAAAACACGTTTTTCTATATTCTTTCCATCCATAGCTCCTAATAACTCCATCAAGAGGTGCACTCTACCCACACCCCATATGCCACTACCACACTGATGAAATTTGATGCTGTTATGCCAACAACGCCATAACTTATCTTTAAAACAAGACACATGGAAAAATCGTGTCTTGTTTTCAAACTGAATTGTGCTTCTGGCAGGGGTTAAGTCTAGATGGGCCTTACAGCCCCTTCCGAGATTCTATGCTCCTGGCAGGCATTCAGGGATGCTATATGGCTTGAAAATGAGGAATACCACATCATACCAACTGTGATTTTTTTGGCTGCTATATCATCATCACCATCATCATCATCATCATCATCATCATCATCATCAATATACTCATTTTCTCCCCAAACTGATATCAATGTGACTTACAAAATAAGACAGATACAATACAGTTAGGGCATACAGAATATCAACATTAAAATGGAATTAAATTATCTTCTACTTTAAAAACAATTTAAAGCATAAAATTAAAGATAATCAGAAGGAGTTTGATAACACTACAGTTAAGAATAGTACAACAGACTATTAAAAGCTCTTTCTTTAAAAACATTCCATTTTCAAAACTCTGCCAGAACAAAGAAAACCCAACTTTGTATGCTGACAACAAAGACAAGACCATTCATGCCTCCTTACAAAGGAAGTTTCAAATCCTAGGAGCAGCCCTCAAAAAGGCTGTATTGCATACATCCACCTATCATGCCTATAAAGGTGGCCTGACTCAGAGCAGGTTGCCTCCTAAGGATCTCAGGGCCCAGGCACAATCAAGCGGGAAGGTATGGTCTGTCATATAGCCTGGATCTACCAAAGTTTGGCACTGCAGCTATGAATTCAGCAAAGGAGTACAGAAGTGGATGGGTAAGCCTCTCCACCATATACTTATTATTATCCAAAAGTAGGAGAAAGTGAATTATGCAATTCAAATAGAGGTCACTTCTATTATTACATAGGGTACAAGGAGGCTGGTTCTCAAGACACTCTGCTCTTCTGAAATCTACTAGTACTACAAAAAATTTTTAAAATTCAGAATTTCTTGTGCCTAAAAATGGGACCTAAGATGGAAAGCGTAAAGCACTGAGAAATCCATGCCTGTACAAATAAGATACTAACAATAAGTAGGAGAATTCAAGGAAGCAGGTAGCATCATCACTGCTTACACAACTGGCATAAGTCAGATCATGGGAAATAATAGGGTCCACTTTATAGGCTGAGATTCTCCACAGACAGAATTTGGCAGAACAAGTTCCATAAAGGTTTAAATAAAAATACTTGCTATGATTCACACTTACCAGGTCTGTGTGTACTTTCAGATGGGCCTGTAATTTGTATTTATCAGGTGTGGAATAATCACAGTCTTCTGTGGGACATTTCAGCAAAATATTACTATGCTTCTGGATGACATGTCGTTTGAGACAGTTTTTGGTGATGGACGAGTAACTGCACTGAGAGCAGTAATAGAGATGCTCTCGTGTGTGAGTACGGACGTGCATGTCATAATGCACCTGGTACCAAAATAGCTTGCCTGAAAAGAACAATTAGAAACATGAATAAGGTTAATTAAATTTATCTAAACATGCTGCACTCAAATATTGTGTAATGGAAAGAATTGCAAGTGTGATATTGAGAGACAGCAATTCAAATCCTTGGTGCACCTTGGATATTGGAAAATGCTTTGCAGAACAGAAACCACTGTGATCTTGTTGGCCCTATGCAGAAATGGGAGTACCATCATTTGATTTTGGGACAGAGCAATCCATGAGGTCAGTGTGTGTACCCAAATGGCTGAAGGCACATAACTGCACCCTAGCTATGGCAAAGAAGTCACCGTTAACAAGCGTAACTACCATTTTAACTGCTTAGACTTCCCTTGAAAGCACTAGACAGTGTGAACAAAATGCTAGTTTCTATTTCTTGTTAGGAGCTAGCTTCAGATTGTCACTAAAACTTGAGAAAATTACTTTTTTGTAAAACAACTCCCAGAATCTTCCAACCAGCATGGTCATTGGACATACTAGTGAGCAGGTTCTAGAGCTGCAGCCCAGCAAACCAATTTTTTCAAGCTCTGACTCTGACAATATTTTCTGCCACTAAGTTGTGTCTGTGCTACGTCCTTCCTAGTCAGAGGATGCACATTTTCAGGCTGTTTAGCGCTTTATTATCCCTCCTGCTTTCCAGTGTGACTCATGCAATGGACAGATTCTTGCATAATATCAGGCAGAGATTCAGGCTACATACAAGTTTTCTGTACATGAAGTTCCAGCAAAGAATGACACTAACAACTGCCCAGGGAAGCTACATGAAGGCCAAGGATCATGTGATACATACTCTCCAACATTCGCTAGATGAAAACCAGGATATGTCTGGCCAAACAACATCAGAGTGTGATCAAGCTGGCAAATGCTATTAATGAGGAAGAACACACAAGCTAGGAGAGGCTACAGTAGTTTACTTTTGCCTGGACCTAATGGGAAGGACGAAGTTCCATCTCCTCTCCTCCTTGATGAGCTGAGAATAAATTATTTTTCCACTTTGAATGAGGACAAAGAAACTGGGAGGAAGAAAAAAGAGACTGAGACATTTTAAAAGCAGCTGAAAAGATGAAATGACAGAAGATTAACACAGACTGTCCCTGCCAGACTGGGACAACTGGAGAGTATGGGTGACAAAACCTGAATTCTACGTTAAGTTTTGAGTCAGGATTGTTTGCTATTAAGGAGACTCTGATTAAGCAGTTCCTGACTCACTCTGCTTTGAAGATCTTGTCTCCTGAGTTGGCAAAAGCTGGGTCTAACACAAACTGGGGTAAGATAAGCAGTATGGATTGCATTTGCATTAGGTCTTAAAAAAATCTTTTATGCCCACCATTGTACCTTGGCAGAGAAATTGGAGAGTGGGATACAGAATTTCTTTTTAAACACATGCTTACTCTGGTAAATATAGTTGCCTGTGATTTCACCGATATTTCCTAAAAGGGAGTAGCTTCAACATGGCACAGTTTATGTGTGATCCTTTGCCAACAGCATTCCTAATTGGGAAAAAAGTCCCCTTAAAGGGTATTTCACTAATTGAATTGCATTTTAGGGATGAAATTCCTATGAAATGCAGTTTCAGAAAGCATTTTGATCAGGAGCCCTTATTAGCAGAACTGGTGACCCCAGAGGACTGTCTAGAGCAACAGACTATGTTTTGCTACAGCAGTGGCAAGATGGGACAAGCAAGGAATCCATCTGCCTTAGGATTTAATGCAAGATGAAAATGGGTAAAAAAAAAGTAGCACACTGGACTTACTGTGATGTATGGAAGAGTGACTCAGATCCAGTCTACAACCAGGGGAGCTGAGGGAATGGGAAGCAGGGGACAGAAAAGGACTTTCATTGCCATTGGCAAGGAAAAAGGATAAGAAGCGGTGATTGAAAGAGATATAAAGACAGAAAAGAAATCCTTTATATAATACAGGTGCAACTTATGATGTATGAAGTACTCAAAGTTTACCATCCACTCTGAACTTCATTTTCTAGCTAGCCTCGTCTTGTTTAACTCTCAAGGTTCAAATCCCAGTTTTTCCTGCCTGGACACCACAGCTATCAAGACAGATTAAGTTCGAGACACATCTGGAAAGGGCTAGCAGTGGCACAGTATCAGGCAACTGAGTACAAGAGGTTAAAAGGCAAAGCTTCTGTTCTCTGCACGGCTACTTGCTTATATGACATTCAGGAACATTTCCTCTACCTTCTAACCTTTGATTCATGGATGCCATTTACTGAAAAAGTGCCAGGTTTTGTAGATCATGAAAGGAGGAAGGGAGTGGACAATGACCCCCAGAAGGGCTAGGAGATAAGATGGAACAAGCTGCTGAAATCATTGCTCCTGGGTTGAGTTCACAGAAACTCTTGGGCTAAAGTACTTTTATTGGATCATTCCTGTGTTCTAGCTCTTTCTGTTGTAATTGCTTCTCATCCTGCTCCATTCCAGATATCTGTTCCTGTCTTTTTCTCATCCAGACTACCAGTTCCTCTCAGATGTGAATTTACAGCTGCTGCTTATCTTCCCTTCTCCTCTTCTGGGACCTACAAAAATCATCTTAGCTTTACTAATCTTGACAGACCTTCTGCTTATTTCTCTTCCTCCCATCTGGTCCACCTGCCAGCTTCTGTCCAGAGACAACAGGACAGTTCTCTTGCTATAAGGCAGGAGTGGGCTACTGTGGCCCTCCAAGTGTCACTGGACTGCAACTCCCATGTTCTCTCAAACTGGCTCCACTGCTGGAAGTTGCTGTCGAACAAAATCCATAGGGCTGGAGTTGCCCACCCCTGCTGTAAGGGAACATTCAGCCCTATTCTTCTTCTTGCCCACAGACAAGATTAAGTAAAGGAGCCTTTCTCTTACTAATCTGGCCATTCATAAGAAATCAATCACTGTTGTTGTTTTTGGCACAAAATAAAAATAACCGCCAAATACCAACCAAACTTTCCCAGGAAGCTGCATACTCCAAGGCCTGTCTCCTGTGTAGTCCTATCACAATCCCTCCCCCGCCCAGGTTCTGCATACTCCTCACCACAGTATTCACATTCCAAGTCTCCGTAGACCTTCCTGATCTTTTCACAGAGAGCTGTGTTCAACTGTCGTTTTTGCAAACTGTCCAAAATTTGCATAAAGGCTGCTGCTCCAGTTCGATTCTCTGAAGGGGCTGGGCACGAATCTGATTTGTCACCAACTGCTGTATTGGACTCCGGGGTGGGAAGTTGGATAGAAGACTCTACCTCTTCAGTTGTGGCCACATCTGCTTCCTGAGCATTAAGACAGATGGTTTGGCCTGTTTCCTCAAGATCAGGAGCACACTGTGGAACTTGGCAGTGCTGGTTTATATCGGTGCTCCCATCTCCTGAAAGCTGATTGACTTCACTTTGTGTGTTTTGTGAAGGGTCACAAGAGACCTCATCTTCTTTCTCTGGAACAACTCTTTCTTCATCCAATCGAGGAGGATCATTTTTCTGTAGAAAGCCATCCGCCGTACTATCAGGGAAAACATCTGGGGATACAAGTTCTGTCAATGATGGGCACAAGGGATCTGCTGTACTTGCAACAGGAGGGCTTTCAAGATCTAAAGGAGGGGCAGCAGCAGTTTCCATTTTGAAGTCAGGGTTATCATGATGGCTCCCTTCTGTAGCATTCAATTCACTGGTGCAAACTGGTTTCTTTAGTACACAAAGCTCCTTAGAATTTAAAAGCGAGAGCTCAGCTGCAGTCTGTGACAACTCTTCTCCAAGGGCTTCCTGTTGGATGTCCCCTCCTGGTTCCAGCAAGCAAAAACTCTGGTTGATGGAACTGTTAAAAACAGAAGTCTCTGGCAAGTCTCTGTGGGTTTCCTTGATATGTGAGCGGAGCCTGATGGAGCTGACAAATTTCTTCAAGCACTCGCTGCAGACATATACAAAAGGGTGCTTTCGGACATGAAGCTCAAGCGCTTGGTACTTGGTGGCTCCATGGCCACACAGCTCACAAGCAAAGGGCCTCTCATCCCCATGGACCAACATGTGCCTGTCGCGATCCAGTTCATTTTTGAACTTGCGCTCACAGATGTGACAATCATACAACAGCTGCCTTTTGCCTTCCCGGGTCATCAAACGGAGCTCATCAAATACCTCCTTCACTTTTTTGTCTTGCAAGTCATGGGCTTCCTTGATATGCTTGATCAGGTTCTTGACATCTGAGTACTTCTTCTTGCAGAAGCGGCAGTGTTGCTTGATTTTCTTGTGTACCCTCTCTACATGGACCTTAAGGTGGCCTTTACTCAAGCAGGTAAAAGGGCAGTAGTCACAAGCAAACTTCTCCCCTGTGTGCTTCCGGAGGTGAACGTTCAGGTTGGCCTTGATGGCACTGGCGTAGCTGCAGAACGAACATTTGTACGGCTTTTCGTTGGTATGGATCCTCAGGTGGGCCTGAAGAGAGTGCTTGAATTTGAACACCTTGTTGCAGTATTCACAGGTAAAGATTTTTAACTGAGTTGTGCCTAACCTAGGGAGAAACAAAACCAGAGTTTCAATTACTCACAGCACTATGACAATGTTGAAAATAGGACTTGGCCTGCAGTGTCAGTCTGATCCTGGTTCAGTGGATGCCCAGACTTCCATCAGAATGAAAAATGAGGAGACAACTTCCTCCTAAGCTGTGCTTTATCCTCTGCCAGTGTGGTGTAATGGTTTGAATGGAGGACTAGGACTCCAGGAGACCAGAGTTCAAATCTCCTACTCAGTCATAAAAGTCCACTGGGTGACCTTGGGCAAATCATACTCCATCAGTCTCCAATGAAGGCAATGGCAAATCCCCTCTGAATAAATCTTGTCAAGAAAAGCCAAGGATAGGATCACCGTAATTCAAAGGTGATCTGAAAGTACAAACCAGCAATAGCTGGTGCTATATCCAATTCCAAGGAAGAAGTGGGTAAAGAAACCTTTTGTTAATCCTCAGAAACTATCTAGCTGGGCAACAGGAGGGCTGTCAGATCTTTCAGCAGAACACAAACGGTAAGGTCTTGTTGATGTCATGTACCTGTGTATGTTCCCTTACATAGGCAGTTGAACTTCTTTGGTCATTGTGCAGAGGAGATACTCAATTCAAGGTTGAATAAGTAGAATTACACAAATGTAACCCTTTCTCATGGGCCTAAATGCTATTGTTTGCATTAGAGTAGGGTCATTGCATCAACTGGATTTAACAGTGTTGAACTGTCATTCAATTATTGGTTCAACAGGTTTACTGCAGTTGGGCCTAACCAAAAGGACTCCAGCCATGCAACTGCACTTGGTTGGATGGTGCATAACTATTTGCTGGAGCCTTCAGTATACCACATTCTTCACTGAGATTATAGAAACAGCCACAGTGCATTCCCCATTGCACAATGAGGAAATAAATAGCCACACTGGCAGATACACAATTGACTGCACAGTGCTGGTATTCAGCAGATGTCTGGTGTAGCCCAATTATTATGTAACTAGATAAGGATAGATTTATACTACACTAGCATGATGCAGGATATTGGCTAATATATTTTATGGATTCCTGACTATCTCAGCATCTGTACTAAAAATGTGTATGTTCAGATTTTACAGCTTTGGGCATAGGAAGCCAATTTATTTATTTATTTATTTGGCTAATGAAGCCTCTGTTACGAAATTATTTGAGAATTTTTTTTCTTCCAATGCAACTCAGCTGCGACTACCAGTAGAGTATGGCAGGTAAACTTCTTAAGACATATCTTTGCAAGCATACACTGAGAGAACCTAGAAGGGTCTGAATTGTAAGGGATACATCAGATCAGAGGACTCAAAATTAACTACATGGAGGAATGTCATAGGTCCTCACTTGCTTACCATACAGATGCCTGTGCTTACTTAGATGATCCTTTCAGGGTTTCAAACATCCTGTTGGTAACCTGCTGCCACCTAGCGTTGACATCAGATCACTGAATTTCTCACCCACCTTGAATTACCATCCTCCCTCTTTACCTTCTACCTGCAAATAACATCATCAGAGACTGTTTTCAAATTGAATCCACGTAGGTCAGTGGTTCTCAAACTTTGACCGTCCAGGTGTTTTGGATTCAGCTTCAAGCACTCTAGCTAGCTTAGCTGATGGTCAAGGATTTTCAGAACTGAAGTCCAAAACACCTGGATGATTAAAGCCAGAGAAACACTGGCAGCTCACACAAACTGGCTGGCATTGTGTTAGGGACATTTGTTTTTCTGTGTCTTCAAGCCTTTTCCAACTATGGTGACCCTAAGGCAAACCTATCACAAGGTTTTGTTGGTAAGATTTGTTCAGAGGGGATTTGACTTTTCCCTCCTCTGAAGCTGAGAGAGTGAAACCTGCCCAAGGCCACGCAGTGGGTTACCATGGCTGAACCCTGTCTTCAGTCCAACACTCAAATCACTACATCATATTGGCTCACTGTTACGGACATACACATGCCTAAGTTTCCCTCACACCTGAGTATATCCTGTTTTGAGCCCTGTGGAGGTTGGTATTTCATTCCTCCCTCCACAGGATCCAAAGCCCCCATCCCAGACTTATGGCTCAGCCTTTGAAGTCACCCTCTATAGCCGTTCTGTGGCTTGTGGGGATGCAGGATGGATCAGGAAAGCATCTGGATATGTCACTGTAGCTAAATGCAAAATGATGACAGCACTGCTAAGAACTCCAGAGGACTCTGGTGCATTTCAGTACTGCTGTAACCATTTTGTGTCTGGTTAGAATGACCTAGCCATACCCTTCTTTGATCCTGCCCATACCCCCAAGAAACACAGAATGACCATGTAGAGGAACTTCAGAGGCTGTTAAGTAAATTCAGAGGGTGGCGTATGGTTCAGCTTAGTGTAGGTCTGCACGTGGAACAACCATGCTATGCTGAGCCATGCTGAATTGCAGCTACTGCTGGAAATGTCATGAAACATGATCCTCCAATCCTAATATACATATACAGCTAATTAACCAGTTTGGAAAACAGATTCATGAGCAGTAGTTCATTTCAATAGCACTTTCAATAGAGCATTATCTTACAAAACAACAAATTTCAGCAGCTCGTGGAAACTTCATGGAACAAATGAAAATTCCCAGAATGTCCAATACATGTCTTGTGCAGTGTAATGGAATGAACACTGTCTTCCTGAAAACCTGTTGCATGGCCCTCCCTCGGTCATTTTAGGTTATGTCCTGCTCCTGCAAGGAATGAAACAGAATCTGTGTAAAAATGGTGGTTACCTGTTTGATTTCATTGACTGCTCATAAGGAGTCTGCTGAATAGCATATTCCTGATATCCTCTTCGCTGAGAGGAGTCTGATACCACTGTTTCTGGATTATTTAGCTGCTCCGTTTTAGAAGAAGCAGCTTCCACCGGAACTATTTTTGTAGCTCCTGCAAGCAAAATAACAGCCCATAATCAATTACAGATATTCATTACAAATAGTTTGTAAAATCTGTTCAGTAAAAGGCAATGACAACACACAGCAAGTGACAATTCTGATTAATTGCTGAGTAACACGTGTAAATGAAAGTTAGTTGGACCCAGGAACATACATAAGGTATTACTATTATTATTATTATTATTATAAGTAGTAGTAGTAGCAGTGGTAGTAGTAATAGTAGCAGTAGCATTTCTATCCTGCCTTTTCCCCAGATCAGGACTCAAAGCAGTTTACAACAATTAAAAAACACTTCATTAAAAATCCACAAAATACAAGGGTTAAAACAAGGTAAAGCAATAAAAAATTTTATAACAGATTTAAACGTACATAATTAAAACACAGGTGCGCGCACGCGTGCACACACACACACACACCAGTGTATTTTGTAAGATGGGTCTCCTATATTACAGTATTTATTTGCATCCCATCTTTATTTCAAAATTGGGACTCAAGGTGACTTGCAATTTAAAAAAACGCAGCTAAAAATATACAAAAAAGTGAACATTTAAAATGGAATTAAAAGTATTGACAATACCAAAAAAATTAAAACTAAACTTGAAAAGATAAACAAGATAAACAAAATATTGTTAAAAGGTAAAACAGTTCTGTCTACAAGTATATAGCACCCTCAGCCCATTCTTTAATTTTTTTCTGTTTTAAAAGCCCGACAGAATTTTTTTTTAAAAAGGGGGGGGGGCTTTACCAAGCAACAGAAGAACAGCAGGGAAGGGGCAATTCTGGCCTCCAGGGGAAGGAAATCCTAGCCTCTTGGGGCAGCTATGGGGAAGGCCCTCTTTCACATCCCCACCAGCCATGCTTTGTGAAGTGATAGGATTGCGAGAAGGGCTTCTTCTGATGGTCTCAAGGCCCAGGCAGGCTCCTACAGAAAAATATGGCCTCCCAGGTGGCCTGGACTTGAACCATGTAGTGCTTAATAGGCCATAACCAGCACTTTGAATTGTGCCTGGAAACAAACTGGCAGCCAGTGGAGCTGTTTTAACAAGGTGGTATTAACCGTCCCTGTAACCTGCTCCACTGGCAGCAGCTTTTTGTTCTAGCTGAAGTTTCCAAACCCTCTTCAAAGGCAGTTCCATAAAGAGTTCATTCCAGCAGTCCAAACAGGATTTAACTAAGGCATGTACCATTGTGGCCAGTTCCAGCATCTCAACGAATGGGTGCAGTTGACACACAAGCTTTAAATGTGTAAAGGTAACTGGCAGCTCATTTGCTTTCTTAAAGTTTATTTTTTCCCTTCCCTTGTCTGCCCTGATGGGTTACATCAATACTGCTTTCCATTTCAGTTTATAGCAGTAGGGACAGGGACCTATCTAGAAAGGCCACAATAGTGTGCTTTCCTTTATCTTGAAGAAACAGAGCAAACACAAATGAAACGCAAATAATTAAGATGACACTAAGCAAAAGAGAGCATATCTGCTACCCTCTCTCCCAGGTAAAGCTGGGATTCAGGCTGAAAAAAGGAATAGTTGATAAGCAAAGGTGGGGGGAATCTCCCTATCTGCATGTGTGGCCTCCCACCTTCCTCCAAGTCTTGTCTATTTTGTACATGTGTTGGTTTATAAATGTAATACATGTCCAGGCATCAGTGGTAATGACTGGGATTAAGGAATGTAAGCAGGTGAACAGGTGAAGGCAATACTGGGTAGCAATGTTCTCTGTCCACCGTCAAACACATATGCATAGACACACACATAACATGCACAGAGACTGAGAGAGAGAGATCAAGAGAGTTAGTATGGGAAAAATTAGGAAGAAAGTTGTAGCTAGCTGGCTAGCTATGGGTTAGGAAGAAGAAGCCCAGCAATCCCTGGTGAATGACAGATCTGCGTGAAATGAGAGTGGGTATGGCATGGCTGAAAATGTACAGCTTCTGTTCCACAAAATCAGTGAGTCTATAGGTAGGTCAGGGAGCACAGAATGAAGCAAGTAAAGGAATGAATTTTGGATGTATGAACCGACAAAAGTCATATTTTTGGGGTCAAGCAGGACGAAGCACATGGGAAACTGAAGGAAAGAACAACAATTTAAACTAACAGGCAACACTGATTTTGTTTAACTGTTATGCATCACAGCTACTTTGCCCAGTACAAGCTGGCAATTTACCACCTTCTCAAAGCAATAAACTCAGTTTAATTAAAGGAAGTATCTGACTTCTCCACACTGAAACATTAGAAACAAGGAATGTTTGCCAAAAAGAATTTGGCTCTAGTTCTGTTTTACCACAAAGATGAAGAACATGCCTGAACTTGACTCTCAGTGACACAGCAAAGCAAGTGGACTGAGCAGCTAATCCAAAGCTTTTCAAATATCTCTCTTAAAACAACAACGCCCTCCCCCCCCAATGTCTCAAACTAGAGATGTGCTGGATGTCCCACTCAGCACTCCAAAGAGAGAGAAGAAAATCTACAAATATGCTGTCTTCCCCTTCTCTGTTCTTCCAGTTGATGAAAAGCTTACATGGCATCTTCTATGAGGATTTTATTACAGAACATCTGAAGAAGAAAGGGACATTTGTGAAGTGTATTCAGCTCAGATGAAAGGTTGCCACTGAGCGTTAAGATGTAATAAAAATCCTGCTGCTTAAACAATGAGAACCTGCTTCTCTATTCCAACATACTGATGATCCAGCATACTCAAAGGGAAGAAAATATGTGCGTTCATCTTATACATGCCAACAACAATCCACATGAAACATTTTTCTCCATCTGGTGAAATTCTCAAGGGAAATGAAGTTTATTTAAGCAATATCTTTATGGAGCTACAAAAACAAAAGAAAGAAAACTATTAGCAGCCTAAAAACTTCCAGCAGCACCAAAGAAGTCAATGAACACTAGAGATAGACAGAAAGACGGCGAATGATTTGTAACCATTCGAATATATTCCAAGCCATGCAGAAGTTAAAGAGTCAGTTTTCTTTTGGCCCCTACTGTCAGGGATGTTACAGCTTCAACTTAAAACTATTAACTCTGGATTTACCTGATGATTAGCTGGACAATGACCTTGGCTATGCCAGAAGGGTATCTTCTGACCTACTTTGCAGCACACATGTTTAGCCAGTAACTCTCCTCTGCCCAGCCTGGCCTTACAGTCACTTCAGGATCCATTTTATATCAATGTTTTGATGATTACATCATATGTTGCCAATTAAACCATATCAGATCTGGGGTGTGTTTGGACCAGTAATAGAACTTCCTTCCCACAATAGGCTCAGTTAGCCCCCTCTTTGCTTTCCTTTTCCCCTGGGGGGCAAATAACTTTTTATTTAGACAGGCTTTCAGCTTTTAACCAGCTGTGGCAGAAGGGTCTTTTTAACAGGTGTGCCAGACTTTTATCTTTACTGTACCTTAAATACACTTTAAAGTATTTCAAATTAATGCTTTATAGGATTGTTTCTTCAGTGTATTACCAAAAAAACAGTTTAAAGTGGAAGTATTTTTAGTCGCATTTTGTTTTAAGTCTATACAGTAATCCACCATAGGTCCTTATTTTAACTGCATTTTGCTTGAAGTCTATACTGTAATTCACTGTAGGTCCCTTTTGAGAGAAAGGTGGGATAGAAAAGAAACAAATGAACAAATGATTCTGCAGCATTCTGTGTGCAGATTGTTATGATTCCACATTAGGAGCCAGATGCATATAAAACATTCATGGCAGAGTGAAAGGAATGACAAGTCAGGCTTCAGGGACACAAACATTTGAAGCTCTTTGTATCATTTTAACAGAAAATGTTTCATGGAAAAACACTCAGTTTCCACATGTGAACAGTCAAGTCAGCATTACCTGGAATAGCTTCATGGGCTGTCAAAACCACACTGATAATAGGGTTCTTAGCTCCTGAGATCTGGTCTGTGTCCTTTGCAGAAGGGTTCTTCTCACTTCTCTGGAGCCGTTGCTTCTTTGGGGCTTTTTCTCGCTCATCTTCCCTCCTGTCAAGGTCAACGTCAGAATCATTACCTAAAGAGCAAACACCAAAAATAATGTAAAAGAATGATCATGAGCACTCTTTTTCTCATCATCTTCTTCTTTTTGAATACAGTAGCAAATGGCACCAACTAGGCAGATGAGGTTTTCTGTTATGTTGTTGAAAAGGATACCCAATTGCAAAATTTAGAAGTTCTTCCTTTTTGGCAGTTATCTCACTGATTATGCTTATAATTCTTTTGATTAAAATACTTCTAAAATGAAGAATAAGAATTGCTAAGGGGACTGTTTAATAGTTAAAGATTTTCAATACCTCATCTTAGTCATTAATCAAAACGGAGACTGACAATCAAGAAATCAAAAGAAGACTAAGACATTAGAAGACAGCTGTAAAGGAACCAGGTAAGATCCTCAAGTATAAAGATATATTATTAAATACCAAAGTCAAAACCATCCATGCCATACTATGCTGATTTCTATTTATGATTGTGAAAGCTGGACAGTGACAAAAGCTGACAGGAAAAAAGTCAATTCATTTGAAATGAGGTGCTGCAGGAAAGCTCTACAGATACCAGGGAGTACCAAAAAGGCAAATAATGGGCCCAAGAGTAAATCAAGCCTGAACTCTCACTAGAAGGCAAAATGACTAAACTGAGGTGACTGTACTGTGGACATATCATGAGGTAACATGATTCAATGGAAAAGATTATAATGCTAGGGACTGTGAAAGACAGTAGGAAAAAAGGAAGGTCATATTACAAATGGATTGTTTTAATGAAAGAAGCCATGGCGCTGAGTTTGCACGATATGAACCTGGTTGCTGACGACTGGAGCTCATGGAGGTCTTGCAATAAGTCAAAGTTGACTTGACAGCAAATAACAACAATAACAAGGGGGGACTGGGAGAAAAGGCCAGAGATGGGACTGAAGATGAATGATTAAATGGAATAAATATGTCAGGAGATAGGATGTGTGAATAAAGTTAATGAGCAAATAAAGTCTAGGAGAATTTGTGAAAGGGATGCCAAAATAACAGGCAATACAGTCAAAAGAACAAATTAAATGTGTTTGAGTAGCTACATTTAGTTATATTTCTCAGGGGTTATGTGCTGAAAGAACAGGTATTTCCATACTTCAAAGCAATGAAGAACGAAGGATCACCTCAGAGAAGGATTAAAAGTGGGCAGAAGTCAATTACATCCAACCTACCAAGACGTTCTTCCCTATCAGATGACCTATTCTACTTTTCCTAAAACAGCCTGCTCATGAAAAATAGCAGAGTAAGGGTGCAGAGAACTGGGAAAAGAGTCACGGGAGGCAAGTTATAACATGAGAGCAATTTACATGTCCAAGAGCCATCTTACCCAAGAGTAAATGAAAGCTCTTTCTTATGAGCAGGCTGTTTTAGGAAAAACGGGGTAGGTCATGTGATGGGGGAGAATGCCTTGGGAGGTTGGATATAACTGGTTCTGCCCATTTTTACCCCCTACTTGTTGAGGTGTTTCAAGGCTGTAGGTATCCTTTCTCTGAGGTGAGTCTTTGTTCTTCATCCAGTTAATGCTTTATTCTTTGCTCTTCACCTTTGCTCTTCATTCTTAATTCTTTCTTCTTCATCTAGTTAACGTCCTAACAGTCCACAAGTCAGAAGCCTTCAAAGTAACTAAAATACTTCACATATTGTTTATTGTGATCTTCCTCCCCTGAAGAGGCCGGCTGAAATGGACTGGGAAAAAGTCAATCTGATTTTAATTTAATGGCCATAATTCACTGAGTTTCCTAACTGTGAAAACACCTACTCCTCTGATGTGCTGGTTTGGCAGAAGAAATGCAAGGGACAAAATAAGCCACAATCTGGACAAGACACACTCTGCAAATTTCAAAAAGTCCATCTGTATTGATGCATGTCAAACCGACTAAGAGAATCAGCCACAAGACTTCTGTTGATCCCTCTGTCAGCCTGGTTGCTGAGCCCACAGTGGCACCCAGCACCAGGATGCTGAAGCACACACTGCCACATCTCTTTCTGAAATGAATGCTCCACTTCTCACAAATTGGACTTCTCTTGCTGCCTACTCTAGCCTCCATCTCATTTACAAGCTGTTTGGGCTGACCATCAAGTCCATTCCACTCAGCATGACCAAAACAAACACTTTTTGAGGATGTTTTCCCTATCTCCTCCCAACAGTTTGATTGAGATAAATAGTCCTCACTCCTGCTCTCCCATGAAATGGGACATTAAGCAATCAGTTTCAACAGCTGGCACTTTGATTTGGCAAACTAATAAACTGACCTCCTGCATCCAGATCTATGTGATTGAAATCCCAGCGTGGCATGCACAAAGTAATTTGATGCTATGCTGTGTCTGTATTTAGATGGCATTTACAGGATGTTCACATCTCTAATGATGAGGAAGGCGGCTGTCAATGACATATGAATCAGTATGTTCAACAGCATTTTGAGACAAACTGTCCAAGCCATCCAGATTTTCTATTTGGGGTCTCTAATTGGTGTTCCTGCCATGTACTGCACATTCTTAATTGGAGAGGCTCCCTGGTAAAGCTCCAGTGCATATATTGGTACCTTAATTGGCCCACTTTGAACTTGTTCTTCCTTGCAGAGTTTGCTTGGTTTGGGATTTTACTTTAACCTCTTTACAATTGCTATGTTAGCCTCATTCCTACTGGTTCTCTGCTACTCTTGGTAGCCATTATCACAACACAAAAAGAGGCAGGCAATGCTTTTATAATATTCGCACAAAACCAGGCATACACACAGCAATTACAGAAATAGTCTGGGTTTAAATAGGGTGTGTGTTCACAGTCCTATCTCTGTAGCTACCACATGCTGAGTATCTAGGCAAGGCTGCAGATTTCCCTGGTTCTAGACTCAGCCCTGGTCAGACAGCCAACCATTTGGTTGGTCCTGGAAATAAAAGAACATGGGTTGTAGTAGCTACACAGTTGTGGGGTGTTTATCTTTTCCTAGTTCGAAAAAGAATTTTAGTTCACAGACAGAAAGGCAAGGAGAAAAGAAAAAAATACGTATGCATTTTGTGGAACAGATGCAAAGAAATTTTAAATACAGTGGGCTCTTAGTAACCTCTGGGGTTTGTTTCCAGGACTCTCCATGGATAGCAAACCCATAGATGCTCAAGTCTCATTATACACAGTGGTATAGTAGAATGGCATTCCTTATAATAAAATGGCAAGCCTGAAGATGAAATGGCAGGAGACTACACCAGGGGTTTGCATACAAACCAAGGTAAGGCTCGGCATGTGGAAAAATCAACATTAGATTTTTGGGATTTTTTTTCAAATATTTTCAAGCTGTGGTTGGTTGAATTCATGGATACAGAACCCATGGATAAGGAGGGCTGACTGTACTGAAGGGGTACGGAGCCCCAGTGTTGTACTGTTTAATGCATCCAATAATAAAAAGAAAACATGGTGGTAAGAAGAGAGCCAAATCTACCTATGGTATCTACCTGCTTAGGGTCAGCCACAATCATTCCACTATAGAAAAAGAAGTTATCAGTCACAGGAAAATTAGGGCTAAATATTTATTTATGTGTGTGTGTGTTTTAATGTGGATATTTTATTTCAGTATCAGAATAAGCCTGAGGCCCTCTTCCAAATTTAAAAGCTTCATAAATAACTGAAATGCTACCTCAAATTCCAAACCTGAGTTATCCATTTTCACCTAGAGACAATGTAAGATCAAAAGTTCAAATGTAATGTCGCAAATTAATTTCAAATAGTGATGTGCAAATTCCCCTAGGCTGAAATCATAACTGGATCACAAACTGCAAGCATCACTGTTGAACGCTTGAAAAAAAATGGAAAGAAATTTTAAATTGGCTAGCTATTTTTTATGTGTATGTGCTCTCATAATGCTTCTATGGAATTGTAGTATAGATGTCAGAGTTTCCTAGATTCAAGAGTAATCCATGAGAACTGCAGGAGGTGCTTTCCTTCTCTCAGTCTCTCTCACAGACACACACACACAGCAAGTAGCCATGACACAAAATAATCTTCCTTGTAGTTTCAAGACAAACTTCCAAGTTGTGGGATAAATCTGGAGTGGGAGGTAGTATGGATTCACACTCCACCTGTTCCACAGGCAAACATGGGAGTACATGATATTGCCAAGCCCGATAATTGCCCAGGAACCACACGGTTCTGTAAATCCATGTGGGTTGCCAAGTTGTGAATGCCAACTGAGCATGCAGAAAATTGGCATATTTGCTTGTAATATATCTCAATTTTAATTAGGAATTAAGTAAGAATTTAAGGTTGTGGGAGCTTGACTTAATGTACAATCACGTTTTGTGAACTGAGAAAGTCCATATTTTAAACCCATCCTTTTCGAATTTTGGCAGCATCCCTAATTTCAGTTTAGGTGAATGGCGGTTGTAGCAACTGCCAGCTGCACAGCCTACACTTTCGCTTCCCTCCTCGCCAGGTGATGCCTATGGAAGATAGAAGAGCAGCACACCCCACACGCAGAGAAATGCAACCAAATTATAGAGTTCTACCACTGTATTAGGGAATGGTAACTTTCCTTTTCTATTCCGTATTTGTGATAGGAAGGCATAACTATCCCAGAAAATATCTTACCATCTGTAGATGATACCCTCCTCAGGTGAGTCTCTTGCTCACTTGCAGCAGAGGAACCCCTTTGCTACCCCTTCCCAAAGTAGCTAAGCTTCTTTTTCAGAGTTTGTAAGTAAAGGGCTTCTTGTGAGTAAGGGGCTCCTTATAAGCAGAACTAAGTGCTTGCAGGCAGACCTATGTGTGGCCTGATAGACCAGACTATATACAACAGGGTTGGGAATCGTGCGCTCCTTGGGACCACCACTGACCCCAGCCCCCATCAATATTTTTGTAGCTGAAAAACCATTCACTGCCACCATATGTGAACATTTTTAAAAATACTGTCACCCGCTGCCAAACAGCAAGACACCCTCCCTCTCCAGAAGGCCTTCAAAGCAATGAAGAATGACATGAAATCATTCTTGGTCACCCAAAATACAGACTGCAACTGAGCACTGTAGTCCTTCCAGCACTGAAAATGGGGTGGGGTACAGCCCTCTGGACTCCAGAGCACGTCCACCCTGACGTACAGTCACAGCTGAGGGCTGGTAGCCACTGAAGCAATACATACCCCTCAGCTTGTCAACTCCTGAAAATCAACTTGCCTGATTAGTCTCCTTGTTCACTGATCTTTCCTTCCAGTTCTAGTTCTCAGATTATGTTTGTTTCTGGACTCTGTTTCACTGGGCTTCAGCTAAGACCCTGTTTTTTGGAGTACCATTGATTTATCATGGTGATCTGATAAAAGCTTAGCCTGTTACTAGTCTTATTGATCTGATAAAATCTTAGCTTGCTACTGATTTTGATCAGTGGCTATGTCCCACTCTCCATTAATAACATTTTAATTTGTAGCTGGCAAAATAGCCATCCCCATACCCCAAGCATAAACGAGTACTCCTCCAATACCAATCAACCTGCAGAGCTCAGAAAACTTGCTTTTGGGGAATGCAACTTCCCATATTCCCCGCCCAGCATCAATAGTGGTCATGCTGGTTGGAAGATTCTGGGAGTTGTAGTCCAAAAAACAGCTTTCCCGAGCTCTCTCCATCTGTATCTTAAGAATTTTAGCCAATGTCCTGCTCCAAATAACACATCTGTCAGAGATGAATTTTTACAACAAGAGAAAAAGCTCTTTATGGAGTGATGCTGCAGCAATGGAAGACCCTCTGTAGGGAGGCATGCCCGGTATTTTATTGCCTTTTGGGTACCTGGATTTTTTTTTAATTCACTCAAACATTTGCAAACAATTTTACTAGCTTAGGGATTATGTACTCTTAACTTCTAATTGTCAATTTCTCTGCCAGTTATTTTTCTGTATTTTTTTGCTGCTTTACATGCTGCATTCATTTTTGTAAACTGCCTTGAAATAATCAATACAAGCATATAAACTTTTAAAAATGAATGAGATGTGGCATTCTAGCAATGAAACCCAGCCCTGTTATCCTTTGTTCTCTATGGTAATTGGTCAAGGAAAGGAGCTGCACATCTACTTCTATGAAGTTGTTTCACGTAAATGTCAGGAAGAACTTCCTGACAGTAGGAGCTGTTCAACAGTGGAATATGCTGCCTCGAAGTGTGGTGGAGTCACCTTCTTTGGAGGTTTTTAAACAGAGGCTGGACGGCCATTTGCTGGGAGTGCTTTAAGTGTGTGTTTGAGTATGGCAGGGGGCTGGACTCGATGGTCAGTGTGGTCTCTTTCAACTCTATGATTCTATGATTCTATTTACTGTAGTGCCATTAACACCAATGGCCAGGTGGTGGGATGGCAGAGATCAGCTTGCCATCAAATGAGAGATAGTCCCATAAGGTTTTTACTTTTTCTCAGAGTTTGGAAAAGTTTCTTTTGGAGACAACAAAATCCTTCTTTATAATCCTTGTAATCTCAGTTAGTAAATGACTTGGAAAGTAGTAAATGATTTGGCAAGTTATTTCTAGATAGATTGGACACCATTGGGCTAGATGGACCAATAGTTTGGCCTGCCATAAGACAGTCTTTTGTTTTCTACATAGACCAAAACCAGACAATTCTTATCCCAGCTTATGCTGACCCTTCAAATTCTATGATTCACCTAATCTTCTGAAGTTTACAGTGTCCAGAAATCTACCCAGAATGTTAATGGCTTGATCTGACCAGACTGCAGGAAATGAGCACATCAGAGCTCTATCATTGTCCCATGGAAACATTACCTAACCATCTATTCCTTATTTGTCGGTATTAAAAAAACATGCATTGAGCTGTGCCAAGAATTGATTTCCTGCATGAGATGAATAGGTCTGCTTTTTTCAGAAGGGCTACTTTCTTGTTCCCCTCCAAACAGAGATGTTTTCTTATACAAAAGGAGAAAGCAATTTCAGCTGGAAAAGCTTGCTAGCAATCTACTTAGGAAACTGTGTCCTGCTTACATTTTATGGTTTTAATGAGCAGTGGGGTCAAGGGCAGCGAATTTCATTATTGTAAAGTTCATTTTTAAAAAGCATTTTTTCAGCCTAATTAGGCAGAGAGAAAGTGTAAATATTATTGAAAAGAACACTGAGAAGGGACTTCGGTGTCATAAATGAGACAGCTGGATACCTTCACTTAAGGGGGGAAAAGGAAAATAAAAGATGCTTTTTATAAAGGCATCTTTCAGTGTGGGTGTGCCTTCAAGTTGCCACAGCATCAGACCTTACTCAAATTGATCTTAAAGAAAAGCAACATGGGTACCAAGTCCTGCTGGAACCATTCCAAGTACATACAGAATCACGATACATGAACAAAACATAGAATCAATACTGACACTTAGCCAACAATGAAATCAATACAAAACTGTAAATGAAGCTATGCACCACTACTTTTAATCTATGCATACACTCTGGCTAAGTTTTTCAGAATTCTAGTAATATAGACCTTTCGCTACTCAGAATGGAGGGAGGGGTCCTCTATTTTTATTTGCATTGTATTAAATGCTTTTAAACTGTTTTACATTAGTGCTGTTTTAATACTTTATTTAATTGGTTTTTAACTTTTTATCACAAATCATTGAGGTCTTTTAGCTATATTTAGTTTTAATCTGTGTTGTGATTTGCCTTGGGTTCCACATTGAAAGAAATAATGAAATGTCATATCAAATCTGCATTCCTTTCATAGCTTTCCAGTTTCTCAATCTCCTTCCCCACACTTAGCCATATATTAAAGTTGTTACTACGTAAAGCAAGACGTTCTTGGACTGAAATTCAGCATCAACCTGAGCTAGCACAGTCAATGAGAAAGCTAGCATCTAACTTGGAAGAAGATTAACTTGAAAGAAGTTGCTAGCATAAGCTTATGTAGACTCAGTCCACTTCATCAAATACAAGTGAGCTCATGAAAACTTATGGTAGTGATTGCGCCTTCCCAGTTAATCTCAAAAGTCTCACTGGATTTCTTTGCCTTTCTTTATGCTACAACAGATTAACACAGCTATGTCTTTGAATGCTGACACAACCAACGGTGAAGCGTGATGGACCCTGCAGTCCATCAGATGTTACCCATACCTGCTGTTAAGCCTTAGGTACAAACTAAATCAGATCATAGATTTCTAACAGCTTGTCTAGTTCTGCTCTGACTGTCAGCCATTTCTAAACACAGAATTTATTTGAAAAAAAGATTCTAAGCTCTTACCACTCAGTACAGGCCTATCTAGTCAGCAACAGAACTGCAACAGCAGACACATCATGCAAAATGTCAGCCATATCATGGAGCTTTCTGTTTGCTATGGATGACTGTTCATGCCTTTAACATACACACAAGTAACCTTTCTTACCTGGATCACCTTCTTCTGTATCTTCAGGTTTAACAAGAATACAGATATGCTTCCGTAGCTGCCGAGAATTTGAGAACTTTCGGTTGCACTTTCGGCATTCTAAACTGTCAGGTTGAACCTCTCCCTGCTCTCCCCCTTCCTCAAGTCCCAATGGAACATCTTCATTTGGAGTGCAGTTGCTACTTTCTGCCAGTTCTTCATCAATGTAACATTTCTTAGTTGATCCTTTTGGTCTGCCTCTTTTTCTCTTCACCACAAGGAGCTCTGTTGAAGAAACATTAAAAAGTAGTTGTAAAGTGGCACACACAGGTATTCAAGGACTTTCTACACTGGTCTTTAACATGGTTTTGGACAAATACATTCCAGTGTATCTAACCCAAGAGATGCAAAATTTATGAATAAACACCCTTTTCAAAGAGGGTGTTTTTAATGGAGAAAGAGAATTTTTTTTGAAAAATGGAAAAAAATGTAATTATTAATCCCCTTTTATGGATCTAAAGTAGTTTTTTCACACTAGGAAAATAAAATTAATTACATATAACTGGGTTTAGCATAAAATCATCATATTTCATATATTAAAAATGCTGTTTGTTCAGAATACAATTACAAATTAAACTTTTTTTAAAAAAAAATGTAATTTTTGCTACAAATGGAGCCAAAAAATCCTGAACTGTATGGAACACCTGAACTATAACTCTCTGGTTTTACCAGTTTGTAGACAATACATATATGAATAAATAAAACAAAAACAAAAACAAAAATTAAGCTAAAAACAGAAGAAAGCATCAACATTAGTAAAAGAGAACATTGCTTTGTCTCCATAGGCTCTTGACTGAATCATGAAGACATAACATACTCATTTTTGTAAAAAAAAAAGGGCTGAGAAGGAAACCATGACCAGGAATTATAATGATATGATTCTGTACATTGTCTTATATGAAAGTCTTCTGTTACTTAGTTTTCAGAAATTATTTTCGGACAGTAAATTCCAAATTTTCTCCTTTTATGGCAGCCAATAATGTGTAGCAGCTGCTTCATTGTAATGAAACCAGGAAGCTGAGACTAGAGTACTGGTGAACACTGGAAAGAATAGAGACAGGATGAATTAATGGCAGAAAGAGATTAAGAGTTGGAAGAGGCTAAATACCATGGTCAAATATGCTTGTCAGAATGAGTGTAGCCCTGTGAATGCGTTTATTGGCTGTTCATCTGATGGCAAGTTGCACCCCTAAGCTTTCTTTTTAAGCAGGGATTGTCTAAGGAGATGCTTCCATGGTCTCATAGTGGAAGATGAACTTCCTTAGAATGTGCATCCTTTAGCTGTCCTGGCTTGGTATGGAGTGTCCCAGTTAATAATCTGCCATCCCACTTTTTCAGCTGCTTTTACAATGTCCCAGTTTTGCTCTCCTCTGCCAATTTCCCCCCCTTTTGTCCTCTACTTACTCAATTGCTGCAAACTGAGTACAAGGTACAAAAAATAGTGTGTACTAAATTAACTCAGCAGGCAGGAAAGGAGAAAGGAGGGGCAGAGTCTTGCCCTTCCCAGGCAAAAACTATCTGCTACAGCCTCTCCTAGCTTGTGTGTCTTCCTTGTTAATAACCTTTGCCATCTTGACCACACTCTGATATTCTTTCGCCACATGTGTCTGTGAAATGTTGGGGAGTATAACATGCAGAGACCTAAACACAATTGGAGGTCCATGGTGTATGTGCACGTATGTGGCCTTCAAGTTGCCTGTTGTACTCATGGCAACCCCATGAACTTTTGATAGGGTTTTCATGGGCAAGAAATAGTCAAAGGTGATTTTGCCAGTTACCTCCTCTGAAATATAGCCTACAGCACCTGGTATTCATTGGGGGTCTCCCATCTAATGAGAGCTGATCCTGCTCAGTTTCCAAGATGAGACAGGATCTGGTGCCTTTAGAATACTGAGGCCCTCAAGGTTGATGGTACTGTCTGGATTTTTGGATCCTCCAGCATCGCAATCCTGTTCCAGATGATTTCCCAGTCCTCAAAGTTTTTGGGTGAACAATGGAAAGGGCATTGTTTCCCCTTCACAGAAGCCACTTCCACAAGTCCCATGACCACTTTAGGTAAGGATCAGTGTTACCAAGGGAGGACTAGCTCCTCTATCCTGGACTATCTCTTGACCAGCCTAGGAGTCAAGAGAGTTTCACTTTGATTGTCAGTGCTGCTGCCACGGAAGAAAAAGCACCCTATTTTTGTCGCAGTTTTAATTTTCTAGTCCTGATTCTGTTTTCATTCCTGATTCTGTTTCGACTTTGGGAGGCAGCTTACAATTGAGAACCCCTGCTGCTCACAGCAATGCAAATGCGGGGAAAATATTCCATTCTGCTTTGCCTGATAGTCACAGAGATGACATTTCAAGACAAGATGGAAAAATAAACTATCATGAGAGAACAATTTTTATTCCATTTTTTTCCAAACTGCATTTCTTGTCTGATCACCATCCAATCAATTTTGTAATGGTTTAAATTCTGTTATTATGCTCACATTCATGGGCGCTGGTGGTGGAAGTAAATGCTGGGAAAAGGGAAAGACACAGTTATTGGGTTGAAAAACTTTGTTTCCGTTATTCCTTTGAGATTCACTTGGATTTTATAGCACAGAGTCATTTGTGGGGAGATTATTCAAAATATGTAATTGGTTTTTTTAAAAAAGCCATCACTAATTTTACTTCATTTGCACACATTGAGGGAATATCAAAGTATATTTTGTCATTTTTTTAACTCACATTTATCAGGCTATGTTCGTTATCGTAACATTTCAACTGGTTTATTTGTGCCTAAGAACAGACCATAAGCCTGTTGATTTTACCTTTGTACAGTCCTTTGTAGTTCTGAACATTTCAGAAACAATACACTGTAATGAACTGCAATCATTTGAAGTCTGCTGCCCCAGGAACTGGTTTGAATAACGCATACACAATCTAAAGAATGTGTATGTGAGGAAAATGACTGTAAACACAGGCAGTGAGACATTAAATCATTTTGAGACTTTAATTATTCAGAAAGAAGCTAATCTTAAAAGGCTTCGCTTCAAAAACATAGATATCTTACTAGACATTTAGTAGGATAAACAAGACGGATTTCTGAACTCTTGAGAGAAAGAACTTAGCACTATTCTAGATTTTAAAAACAAAAAGCTTAAAATCCATATGGAAAAAATAATCGATGAAGTCAGTATACACTAAAACCAGAGTGCACTGCCTTATAATTATTTCACAGGTTATATTTAATGCCATTGTGGCTGAGTCACATTTCTTTTGGAGAGGATCTGGGTCATGTGTATGCGGGGACAGTGTGATGTGGTGTGGCAGTTCTGGTTAGAGGTTTTTGAAGAAGCAGAATATATTTCCAAACAAGACATAAAAAACTGCCCCAGAAACAGTTTTATTCATTTAATTTGGGATATAATAGTGGACTACCTTCCTGTTTTAAAAAAAATTGGTATACAGCTTGGTATTGTGTTGGCAGGGGAAAAGGGATTTTAAAAAACATGAATGATGAAGAAACAGGCTCAGTATTAATAATATGAAATGAAAAAAAAATCTAGAGAGAATAATCTTGGATAATATATTCTCCAAAAGATTATTCTCTACAAACTTTTGAGACTTTAATTTTTCATTACCTTTCAAATTGCACATTCAGCTTTTAGATATTTCTGGTTGCTAGCATGCTTTCCTGATCATTCCAGATGGTTTGATACTTTATAGAACAGCCCAGGATACTATGGAACTTTTCTCACCACCCTAAAATAAGCTTCCCTTCTCTGTTGCCCTCGTCTACCATCTCTCTCACCACCACAACTGTCCTACTGCATCTTATTCCTTCATTTTCATTTCACTTGGAAAATTTTGGGATTTTTACTTACGTTTTAATAAGCTGTAAAACTGTCTAAAGTACATTGAACAAAAATCAAACAAGTACTTCTCAAAAGTTCTTGGGTTGAAGATTATTTTTGAGCATAGTCTGCAAAAGTTATTCTCAAGAATTTTATAGCATTGTTCTGGAATCTTGCACTGATACAAGTACAGGTGATTAGAAATGCTCAAAGCCATGACGTCTTCCAGGAAACATGGCATCTCTTTACTACATTCGTAAATTATAATGCCCATTTATACATTCCTCCAACATGGCATGGAACTATGGGAAGCTATTATAGGCTTACTGTGATCATAGCTTTGTTAGGGATTATAAATGACTCAAAGACATGATTAACTTTTCTGTAACAGTATAGCAGCAATTCTGTTGCAGTCAGGTGTTTTGTTTTTTGTTAATTGCTTTATGAAATACATGCTTTTTTATTTCTTCATTTAAAATGTGGTGATATATTTAAGACTTAACACACACACATTAAATGAAAGCATTAACATTCCATTACAAAACTGTACATAATCTTTTCTTACAAATATAAAATGAGAATAGCGGTACAGTTTAGATCACCAGTCACAGGTAATTTCAGACAGCAAATTATGACATGATGGGTTTTGTAGTCATCCCCTAGCAAGACTGAAGCACAATTCAGTTGCCTCAGGTGCAAGATAAGATGGTCTGTAAAACTGCAATGTGCTGGACAAGCTACAAAATCTTGCTCTCTGAACATATTAAGACAGCAAAGACGAGTTCACAGATATCTTTGGATCACACAATGCAATCTGAACTCTCACAGCTAAAGTAGAAATGTATAGCAAATGAATCTGACTGCCTGGGTATCATCCACTAATGAGGAACTTCTTAATATGTACTAGCACCAGGAATATTGGTGGCAATCCAGTAAATGAATTTAAAAATAGAGAAGTACAGACACTAACACCCCTTGCTGTCCCCATGGTATGGACATGTTGGTACAAACTGAGAGAAGGAAGAGTAGAGCTTATTACAGCGTGACTAGGAATACTCTTGAAAATAAGGGAGATAGCACTTTAGCCTTTTGTACCTTTGTTTTAACTAAATTAGTATAAAATGCCATTTTGCTCAGAAAATAATCTGGAATTCAGTGTGCAAAATGAGCACTGTGTACAGTGCACAAAGAACTAAGGCCATCCCATCCAGAGGTGTCATTGCCTGGCACATTATCACAAAAACATTATTAATTTGAATATAGACTGAGAAAAGCAATAAGCCTGTTTTTCTTTGCATTTGCATAATGCACACAACATGGAGAGGCATGCTCAGAATTTCTTCGAGGAGGGACATATATAAGGCAGGCCCAGATTTTGCAGATGCTGGATGGCAATTACTGGAGACCACAGAAAAAATTGAGCAGGCTTAAACCCAATAAAATCTTATATAGGCTGAACTCGGTCTTAACTATAGGCCGCATATTTGTCTCCAAACAAATAGAAAGGGTTATAATGCTATTCATCATATTGCACAAAAATTAAAATGAAAACATGTACACTAATTTTTTAAGGAAATAAATTTGCACTGGAAGATGGTTTCATTATGTGTTGATTTAGATGCATGATGGGCAGTCATCCCATTCCTGAACTTCATCTGATGGTTACAAAAGAGCCTATAGGCACTGTCAAAATCCAGGTGAATGTGTGGCAATCTGGACTAAGAAGAACACCTGAGACATCCTCCCTTTCCTTCAAAATAAAATCTGAAAAAGACTTAACGCATTAGGACTACTACTGTGTATTTATACAATCGTCAGCATTTACATGGCTGGTAAATTGGCTAAGACAAGTAGCAATGGATTCAAGCTGCAGGAAAGGAGATTCCACCTGAACCTCAGGAAGAACTTCCTGATGGTCAGAGCTCTCCAGCAGTGGAATATGCTGCCTCAGAGTGTGGTGGAGTCTCCTCTTTGGAGGTTTTTAAGCAGAGGCTGGATGGCCACCTGTTGGGAATGCTTTGATGTGTGTTCTTGCATGGCAGGGAGTTGGGCTGGATGGCCCCTGGGGTCTCTTCCAACTCTATAATTCTATGAGGTTTTTAAACAGAGGTTGGATAGCCATCTGTTAGGAGTGCTTTGATTGTCAGGTAGCCCTCCATATTTTAGTAATGAGATATGCAGTAGGAGTTAAGTAGTAGCTTGCTTGTAACAAGGTATGGGAACCAGAGACCATTAGATAAACAAAAAGCTAGGAATGCACTGATAAGCACAGCCAGGCTGCACCAAGACTTCAAGGTCTCTTGCAGGCAGAAAGATGTACTCTTTGTCTTTTATGTTTCGTATTTTGCTAATTGCCTCCAGTTCACTCACTGAAGTCCTGCACGATGTATCACGCTCCTAATAAAGAGTGTTTATGCACTGTTCTATTTGTGTGTGTGAATTCAGTTCCTGACAGAGTGAGTGAACTCCCAGTAAAAATATTACAATATGTTTCAAAAAACTGAGGAAGAGCCTCAAGAAGAAAGAGCATCTGGTGGAGACATCGAAAATCCAAGCAATGGCATAGCTGAAAGAGATGAGATGGACCCCAGCCGGCCTCCTGATGCCAGACCCAAGACCCAGCCCTTGATTCCTCCAACCACCCTGACTGGAGGTCAAACCTGGGCCTGGGGGGAAAACCCAAAACTGCTCTGCGCCAATGTTGCTGAGTTACAAGATGGGACACTTCGATTGTCAAGACCAGCTTGATGGAACAACTTCTTGCAAGGAAGAAGAAATGGAGAAACAATTAGAAGAAATTTCCAAACTGAGAGCTCAGCTTCATGACTGGAGACTTCTGGTGCCTCAGGTTGGGCGTGTGCCACCCCAGATTCCTGCAGCAGCAGCAGCTGCTCCGGTTGCTGCAGCACCTGCACCTCCCGGAATACCGGCACCACAAGTGGGCCCCAGACCTTTTCGAGAATTGAAGACCACTTACGATGGTGATGGAGCCACCCTAACTTACTTCCTCAACATGGCCTCTAATTACATGGTTAACTACGGGAACAGTTTCCCAGATGATGCCGCCAGAGTCAGATACCTGAGCCAACACCTCAAAGGAGAAGCAGCAGAGTGGGTTGCCAGACTGTTTGACTCACGAGCTGAGGAGACATCCAATTTGCAGCTGTTCACGCATTGCCTCAGAGAAAGGTTTGAAGATCCCTTCCTCCAGGAACAAGCCAGATACCAACTCAGAAAACTACACCAAGGAAAAGGGACCGTCGGAGAATCCGCCCGTGAATTTCAGAAAGTTAGCCACTAAAGTACCGGAATGGAAAGATGACATTCTCCAGCAATTTTTCCGAGATGGATTAAACCCCACCATACCAGATCGCTGCCTGACACAAGGAGACCCTGCCAGCCTCTTGGGATGGATGAAACTAGCCAGAGAAGTAGAAAGCATCATGGAGAGCATCCAGCTCACCTGGCAGAGACAAGCCTGTGTGTGTGAATTCAGTTCTTGACATTGATGGTGTATTCCTGCATGGCAGGGGGTTGGACTTGACGGCCCTTGTGGTTTCTTCCAATCCTAGGACTCTATGATTCATCATGTTCACCAGTTGCACTGGATATTCATTATAAGGGATCTTTCCTTCTGACTGATTATATAAATTCATGACATTTTGTTAACTTAATGGACTCTGTATTTTGGTCTACTGAAGCAGAATTCAGTTGCCTATCACAAGGGAAGTGCCATACAAGACTATCAACTGGAGATCATCAATATGGATATACTACTTTAGAGACCTGCTTTACAACTTTGAACATGCTAAACATTTTGACCTCTGGTCTTAAGAAACATGGTAACATGCTGTGCAACAAGCCAGACTATGCCTATGTCAGGGAAAAATTGCCTGCAAGTAACCAAGCTGGATGGATTCTACAAAAGTTGGTTGCTTTTTGTCTTTTTCAGTGCCACAGATGGTCTAGCTGCGAACCTGTAAGCGTGCACACATGTTTTTGAGTCTACACTGCAAATTGAACTAAGGAAGGCTTTATAAAGACTTCAGTATTTCAATTTTATTAATGTCAGGGGCCACTGTTGCTGTTAGAAATGAGTTGCATTTTTCATCCCGTTTAGGCAGAATAATGGTAATCCACTATGTCATTCAACATTTTTCGTATGGTTTTTGCCAGTGTTAAATTTTCTCTTACAAATTATGAATAATCTTAGTTCTGCCTTCGCACATACCGAGAGCTGTTCTCTAAAATCAATCACAGAGCTTTTAGTTTTGGCAAATACTAAAGATAACATTCAGCCAAAAAGCTTGCCAAATGACCAAAGAGTTTTATTTTCAGTGTTGCGGCTGCCTTCCAAAGAAAGTGCAGCTGATTTCTCTCTCAGAGCTTTTCAGCTCTAAAGCACCAAAAAATGTTTTGGAAGAACTTAGTTCCATTTCTGTTTAGAGTAAATGAGCAACAATCAGCAGCTTCTGCAATACATTGAGCATCTGGAGGTGACAAGCATCATCACAAAGTGACTGATCTACAGAATCATAGGTTTGCAGTTTTTTCTATCTTGCAATTTGTGGATAACAACTGGCCGGCACAGAATGATTCATTAACAGAACTCCTTAATGAATGGATTCTTAACACATGAACCATCTCCTTTGCATCTCTCTCTCTCTCTCTCTCCCTCTCTCTCTCTCTCTCTCTCTCACACACACACACACACACACACACGGACAGTATACTTCAGGCCAAAGACTCAAGGCACAAAAAACCCTTGGGCCCAGACAATGTAAAGACCTCCAGACCAACTACACCACAGAGGAATCTTCACAGAGTACTCTATTTCATGCATCCTCCATTTCAAACAAACCAAAAGTCTGGAATCACAGGACCCAGGACCAAATCTGGCCCTAGTGTATCCCCCTGATGGTCCCCTTCTTCCTTACACCATTATCCGGCAGGTTCCTAATTTTGGTATATGTTCATCCCCATCCTAAAGTTTTTTTGTTTTTTTTTAAGATTTTACCAACTCTAATAGGCTGAAGTAGGCTTAGTTGTTGTGCCTCTGAGCTAAAACCAGTGGCATTTTGGTCCCATCTTTCTGAGTTTGGCGCCACTCTTCCTGGAATCTACATTCCCCTTCATTTTTTCTGAAAACTGAACTCAGGCAGGAAGAGGTTTGCAATCCTTGATATAAACAAGCCCACAGTAGCAGCCAGGACTGTTAATCTTTGCTGGGAGAAATTCAAGCTGACTTTACTTGCATATACCCACTGTGAAATTGCTGAATTTAGGCTTTATCTCTCTTTTTTTAAGCAGAAAGAGTGGGATAACTCCACATGTGAAGTTATAGACATTAAGCAAATACTTATAATTCATGAAACAAACAAATCCGCTGGCACACTTGTGAAGCCATCAAAGCTTTCTATGCCTTATGCAGAGACATTTAATCACTGCAGAGGGAAAGTTTCATGAATTAGGCAAAGACTTTGCCGCGGTCATGAATTAAGCACAGGCTCTGCTTGTTGCAAGATTGAAGCAATTTTATAAATTTAACATAACACAGAGAAAATAGCAGTAATAATAATTTGCATTTTTGCCAACTTTTGCAGGTACCTTCTCCATTTTTATTTAGATTTGCTGGCGTCGTGAGAGGTCTGAGTGGAATAATGATGTCGTCCACCTTAATCCCTTCTTCTGAATGCTTCTCAGAGACGTGAGACAGCAGCTCCGACTGGTTCGGGGAAAATAAGTTACAGAGCTTACACATGAAGATAGATTTGTTCTCTGAAAAATACAGAAGAAATTTAAAAACGGGTTATTAATGTTTTTTTATTATAATAGTTAACTTGAAAATTCTTAACAGTATTCATGTTGAGCTCTTTTTCGTCATTCCTTTGGTACATGGAACTTAAGCATCATATCACAGTAGTTCAAAAAATGTAGAGCAAACCCATTCAGAACTTTTTTGCTGTTAAAATGGGATGGCTTGCAGACAGAGATCTTTGACTTCCACTGTGGTAGTGGGACATGGCTCCTCCTTGACTAGTTAAATGTGATCCATTGGACCACTGACTGGTTCAATGAATTACACACACCATGACAATAAAAAGGTACCAAAACAGCATAGTATTATTATCATTATTATTATTACCCATATCTCCCTATGTATTTGTATCAAGATTAAAATACAGCAATAAATCAACATATAATACATTTGAAAACACAAATACCAATAAAAATTACATAAATAGTTGGAAGAGCCATATCAGTTTTAAAAGCATACATATTAAAAACAATTAATTCATAATTTGAGAACTCATAATGTATACACTATATGAACACGCCTGCCAGGAGAGACTGGTCTTCAACGCTCTTTTAAATGCAGAAAGCAAATCCAACCATTGGACCTCTTCTAGTAGGTCATTTCACAATTCAGGGGTGGCTGATGAAAACATCTTCTGGTTAACAGCTGCCAGCCTGATCCTGGCTGACAGAAGTAAATGTCCCTCAGAAGACCTGAGTTTACGGGACAGATTAAACAGGAGAAGGTGATCCTGTAGATAACCTGGACCCAAACCATATAGAGCTTTAAAGGTAACAAGCAACACTCTGCACCTGGCCCAGAAACTAAGTGGAAGCTAGTGGAGTGATTTTAATGTAGATGCAACATGAATAAGCCTGGATGCATCAACAACCAATCTGGCTGCTGTGTTTGTACTAACTGAAGTTTTTTGAACTTGGTACAGAGGTAGACCAATATGCAGCTCATTGAAGAATTCCAGCCTTACGTGCACTCCCATCTTCAGGTCCTCTAGCCCTAGGATAACTCAGGACTACTACAGGGCAGTAACACAAACAAGTTATTTATCTCATGTTATCAGATCACAGTCTTCATTCATGTCATATATCTCTATGACAGCAAGGGAAAGGAGATGATATTCTTTGCAATTGGCATGTGAACATGTCTTTTGCACTTCAAAGTGGGAATGGATATAATGCAGCCTCTGGGCTGTATACATTCCCTATGCCACACTTTTCTGGCCCCTCCAGTCCTTTCCCCCTTGCATTTTTTAAAAAAACTGGTGCAATTGCAGGACAATTTTTGCCCCAAATTACACAAGACACCCCAAATGAATGAAAGCACCCCCAAATACTCCCACCTCATTTCCACAAGTACCCCAGAACTCCTTATTACCCCCAAATAGCATCATTTTCTTCTACAACCCCTCTCAAAATGGCAACAGGAAAAACACTATGTCACTTCCTGTTACCATTTTGAGAAGGACTGCAGGGGAAGGTGGAGGTATTTTGAGCATGCTGGGGGGGGTATAGCCCCCTCAGGGAGGTCTGGTGGGAAACTGGCCTTTGCCCCCACCCTACCCCTACCCGCCATAATCCCTCCTCTGTTTTAATGCTTAAGCAGGTGTTATTCTATTCCATTTACTCTCAGCTAGGCATCCACTGCAAAGTGAGCTAACAGCACTGAACTATCTAGCTGGGATTTAGCAATAAAGCAGGAGTGAGCAACCTCAGTGGGTTCGAGGGGGTTAATTTTCCCCAGAACCTGCTGTGGGCTACGCTGTGTTGCTGTTGTGCTGGAGCAATTCACTTCCTGCTTCTTCTAAAGTGTTTTCCCTTGTCTGCAAGTGAAATTCAAAGGTGCTAGATTTGATGCCAAATTTTTCAGTGTGGTAAGGAAGGTGCTACCCAGTATGTGGCTCATAGACAGTGTGTTGCTCACCCCATCTTTAACACACACAAAAGGGCTTATCCACATAAAGTGCTATGCTTTATCCAGCATATTTGGCTCTTGAACAGATTAACTGGACAGCAACCACATTTTCAACAAAAATGGAAAAGGCCAGGAAATAAAAAGCAAAGTAGGGAGATCTTATTTCAGGGCACAAAGAGAGAAGGCAGTCCTAAATTCAGGCATCTTTTGTCCTAAAGTAAAAAATATACACTCCTGGATGAGCTTTTGACTTATTACTCTGCCCTTTTCTCCCACCTCTTCTCTCACCATCAGTTCCTTACCCATTAAGCCAGAAGAGTTCTTGCAAGAATAAACACAATGTAAATGTAAACATAAAGATAAACTGAAACTGAAGAGAAAAATCACTTCATACACTGCATTGAATTATTACTCCTGCCATTACCAGCAACAACAACACTAACTAAAGCCGTTATAAAAACTAAACAAATATACAGTGGGTAATTGATAAATCAGCTGACAATTGGGCTGGGAATCAACAGGACAATAACTGAAAGAGCCAATTAAAGGCAAAGAATCAAATAAGCAATATTTTGAATTAAGCATTAATAGAATTGATGAGCAGGCAGTGGGTAATTAATTAAGAGGGAAGTCAACAGAGCAATTAATTAGACAATGAATTAAATATGCAGAGAATCAAAGGAGCTGTTAATCCATTAAGTATGCAGGTACCCCAAGAGTAAAGGAGACGACAGAACCGGAAAAATAGCTTTCTGCATGCAATCTTCTCCCCGTACCCTACCAATCTAAAACCTAATTTACCATTCCAGTACTTTCTAATTTGACAAGAAAGCATTTTGAAAGTAAAAGTAAAATTGCTCAACTACTGTCAATGTATCAAAACTCTTCTAATATTTACCCCTCCTTGAGTTGCAATTCTAAACACACTTATTAGAGAGTAAGGTCCACAGGAAAGTCACATAAATGTGACTTACTTTCAAACAGAGATGCACTGTTAATCTTCTTCGCACACCACTGCAGCCAATTTCAAATGGGCTGAGAGCTATTATCCTTCAAATTCATTTAAGCTATGTTAAGTCCCATTTGTAGGAGACAGTTAAGATATAAATCAAATAAATAAATACATTCCAAGATCAATAATAACAGACCAACAGGGTTGCTGATATAAGAGTGCTGCACTCTAAAATAGAAAGGAGTTCTTCAATGCTGAACACTAGTCAAATCAGGACAGTCTCCCCCTTCCCCCACCACCACCAGTTGCAGTCCTTTGAGGTGCCAAGCAAAAGTGTGGACACCTGTCATGTGGTTATGGGGGGCCTACTATACCAGAATATCTATGCATTTTTTTGTCCTGGAAGCCAGGGGAGTTTCATAACTTGATATGGAACCTGAATGGGACAAGATTCTGAGAAATACAACAGGAGCAGATTCTTGAGCCCTGATCTGTCAGACTCTCCGCATGAGTTACACGGCACACCTCCCTTGACATTTTCACCTGTGTCACAGCCAGTCTTACTGGTTAATAAGGGTCTGTTCTGTGGTGTCATCTTGACTACAGAACATTTTACTTGATGCTACTTGCTCAGAGACTATCTTACCGAGTTGCTACTTGCACAGACATTTAATCTCTTAGGGACTACATCCAATTGTTCCAGCAAGAACGGGCACATATAATCGATGGAATTTACAGAAGTGTTGGCAAATCAATACTTCTGTAAGTTCCCATTGATTCAGTGGGTCCATTCCCATGTTGTGGAATACTCTCTCCCTGGATTGATCTCCCACACTGGTATCATTTCACCACCAAGTCAAAACACAGCTTTTTATTAAAGCCTTCAAGACAGATTTTTTATCCTGCTTGCACATCTAGGAAAAATAAATGGTTTCCACCCCAATTGACTGGTATTAATACTATGATGCCTTTTTTCCCCTATGTTACCGCTAGTTTGTCATCTGATGTTTTTGAGATAATGCTTATGTCTCTATTTATTTAAATGGATTTCACGCCTCACGAAGGGCTTCTTTAGGTGTTGTACAATTTATAGCATAATAATGACAACAGTACTCACAGGCACACATGCTTTTTGGTGCAATGCCATTTTTGGACTCATTTTCAAAGAAGAAGAGCAAGAGGAAGATATAAAGAGCAAAACTCAATGTTATTATAATCTTCCTTAGCATAGCATTCTGTCTCCCTTGGTCTATGAGAAGCCCTCCAGAAGCACACAAGTACAACTATACCCATATGCTTTGGAATAATGTAATCAAGAAAAAAAACTTACTGATGTCTAATGGCAGACCCCTTTCAATGACATGAGACTTCAGTTCATTAAAACTCTGGCTGAAGCTATTGAAGGAGGAATCATCCTTTATAACTGGACTAAAAAGAATATTTTGAAAGGAAAGACTGCATTGTTCTGCATTGGAAAATCCCCCAATAAAATACTTCATCATCATCATGATGACAACAACAACAACAATTTGTTAACTCCTTTCAACTATGTTATAATACAGAACAAACAGAGTTGTCAATAAATGAATGTTTTGTATTAAAGAAAACTTAGGAGTTAATATTTTATTGCTTTGTGGCTGTTTTTACAGAACAAGTAAATAGCTCCACCACAGATCCAGAAAATAAAGTTTACAAGCATACCTCAGTTAACAAACTACAGGGGACTGCCTCTCCCATTGTCTCCACACACACAAATGCAAGATCACACAAAATATTGCGTCCTATTATAGCCAATGGATGCGGTGGGCTGCAGGTGCACACACACTGCGTCCACTGACTATAATGGCATTGGAAAGATGTTGAAGGTGGGTGAAGAAACACATACTTTTAATGTTAGGTTGCAGCAGTGCATGTAAAGCAAACAATGCAACAAAGCTTGAGCTGGGAATGAATGGAATTCTACTCTAGGTGAGCCTACTTTAGCTATGTATACCTGCCTACAACAGACAAAGGTATACAGCAGCTGCCTCCACAATCCCTTATTGAGCATGCATTAACAGCAAAACTGCCTCACCAGCATGTTTATAAAGCATAAAGAAGCTTGGATATCAAAATGAAACTCATAAGGAAACTGGAGGCTGATGAAAGAAAAAGAAAAGTTATTGCTGGATGTATTTCAGAAAAAGTTTTCTCAAGTGGTCTCTAGATGGTTCAAAATATTTTTGCTGACTTTTCCAAGGCTTACCTGATCTTCCATATGTGTGCATAAGCACACATGCACAGTTTTGAACAAAGCTTTTACTGAAACTTTACGTTGTACAGTTCTTTTTTGCGGTGTAAGAGCCTATCTCTGTTCTTCCTGTGTTATTACTGCCTCTGGTATCAAAGTTTTTCTTGAAGAAATAATGCCCAGGAGCACATCAGTCTCATTAACTAAGGTATATGCAACAGCTGTAACTAAGCATGAAATACACAGAAGACCAAGGAGAGGGGACCTCTGGCCTGCACTAGGCTGGACTCTAACCTGTGGAAGATCCAGATCTTTCTTTCTCAAGACCTGCCCCTACAAGGCCCAGCCCACAAACCAGAGGTTTCAGAGAAAGGACTCACTGCTGCTGTCTTCAGTCAAAAGGGAGAACAGCGTGAGATGCTCGCCACTCTCAACCAGCACTGGCAGGAAATAAGTAAGCCCACTTCTCCTCACTTTTTTTACACTAGTAAAAGGGGGAAGATGCGGGCTGAACAGTGCTACTGTTAGGTAGATTTGTAATTGGTTGACCGACCGAACCCAAACGGTGCTCACCAATGGCTGTTCTTCATCCTGGAGAGAAGTGACTAGTGGGCTGCCACAGGGTTCTGTCCTGGGCCCAGTGCTACTCAACATCTTCATCAATGACTTGGATGAAGGAGTGGAGGGCATGCTGATCAAATCGGCAGATGACACCAAATTGGGAGGGGTTGCTAATACGCCAGAGGACAGGATCAAAATTCAAAATGACCTTAACAAATTGGAGAGGTGGGCCGAAGCTAACAAAACGAATTTAAACAGAGAGAAATGTAGGGTCCTACACTTAGGCAGAAAAAATAAAATGCACAAACACAGGATGAGGGATGCATGGCTGGATAACAGTACATGTGAAAGGGATCTAGGAGTCTTGGTAGATCACTGCTGAACATGAGTCAGCAATGTGATGCAGCAGTCAAGAAAGCCAATGCGATTCTTGATTGCATCAATAAGAATATGGTGTCTACATCAAGGGAGGTAATGGTACCACTCTATTCTGCTTTGGTTAGACCTCGTCTGGAATACTGTGTCCAGTGCTGGGCACCTAAATTCAAAAACAATATTGACAAGCTGAGCGTGTCCAGAGGAGGGTGACCAAAATGGTGAAGGGTCTGGAAGCCATGCCCTGTGAGAAGCAGTTTAGGGAGTTGGGTATGTTTAGTCTGCAGAACAAAAGGTTAAGAGGGGACATGATAGCCACGTTTACATATTTGAAAGGATGTCATGTCAAGGAGGGAGAGGACTTGTTCTCTGCCGCTCCAGAGACTAGGACAAGGAGCAATGGATTCAAACTGCAGGAAAGAAGATTCCACCTGAACTTCAGGAAGAACTTCCTGACAGCCAGATCTGTTTGGCAGTGAGTATGCTGCCTCAATGGAGTGTGGTGGAGTCTCTTTCTTTGGAGGTTTTTAAGCAGAGGCTGGATGGCCATCTGTTGGGAGTGCTTTGATGGGTGTTCCGCATAGCAGGGGGTTGGACTCGATGGCCCCTGTGGTCTCTTCCAGCTCTATGATTCTATGAAGAGGAATGAAGCTGGTTCCTTGGCAAAAGCACCAGGTAGAAGAGCTCCACTCAGTGCTTCATCTAGAAGGCTTGATGACATTAGGGAGTCAGCTCCTCCATTCCAAAATGGTAATCCATCTTTTCTGCTTTTGTGTTTGTTTAAATTATGTTGCTGTTCAATTCTTTTTTAACTTTTGCAAATTTAATGTTTTAGTTTGATCTTTTCAAATTATTTAAGTTGCCTTGAATCCCACCTTGGGAGAAAGGTAGGATATAAATGCAATACAGCGGACTCTCCATGGGTCCAATTCCAGGAAGCGTTGCAAAATGCAAAAATTCTGAATTGTTGTACCCCATCATATTAAATGGCAGCAACATGCATGCAGATGATTCAGTGAGGCCATGTACATGTCATTGCCATTTTAGGTCTAGGATGCGACATTCTAAAGTCACTCAAAATGGCTTAGGTGGAGGTTGTGGGTAAGGAAAATAAACAATATATAGTTGTCCCTCCATATCCACAGATTCTGTATCCACAGATCAACCAACCATGGCTTGCAGATATTCCAATAAATAAATAAATAAGCAAGCAAACTTTGATTTTGTCATTTATATAAAACACGCCATCTTAGTACACCATTATATATAATGGGACTTCAGCATCCACAAATTTTGGTATCCATAGGGGGTCCTGGAACCAAGCCTTAGCAGATACCAAGGACCCACTGTGACTCTCCAACACTCTTCAATTTGGAATTGAATTTATTCTGATATCAAGATGGAAAGGCAGGATTATTCTAAAACTGGAAAATCACCCACAAACAATTGATGAAATGAAAATAATGCCTCTGCTCCACCCCATGTACCACCAAGTATTGACGAGTTTTACTCAATAAAATATAATCAACAGATTAACAGTACAATCCTATGAGTTCAATGACACTTAAACTCAAGTAAAAGTACATACCACTGCAGCATAATGCGACCAACACTCTAGTCAATTAAATGAGCACTTAGAGAAAAGATTTAATCTGCTATGGCTAACATTTAATTAGGGGGTGTTAAAGAATCAGCCTGCTTGTTTTCTTAGCTTTTGGTGTGTATTCTAGAAAGGAATGAGGAAAAATCTTGCAGGGGCTCTAAGAATTGCAGGTATTGTTTATGAAAGGTGCACTTGTATCTATCATCTGAAATAGACATTTTTAACTTAGCAGGCATCAAGCACAAAAGAAGAATCAGTCTTTAAGTGGTTGATTTCCTACCCTCCTGACAACTGTGACAGTGAAGAAATACTTCACTGTTGGAGCAATTGTTGAACTAAGGGACTGCTGTTTTGAGATTCCATCAAAATCACAAAAGACAATTTCTCCTGAGCTTTCCACAGACTATAAACCAAAGTGTAATTAATGGATTATCTGCCCTTCATCCACACAAACAACAAAAAAATTGTTAACTGGTTGACAATTCTAATTATTAAAACAAATACCCAGTTAAATTAAACAGTGCTCTGGTCACAGATCACATTTCACATGCTAACACCATCCTCTAGTGGCCACTCAGAAAGGCTGCACTACGAGGTTAAAGAACAGAGGCAGATCGGAAACACTGGTTTTCAAACACTGGTTTTCAAACAGCTCCCAAAATCCCCCAGACACACGGCCACTGGGACCTCTAGTCCAAAATTCCCACTGTTAACTTCAGGGAGATGCAATACAAAACTTTTTCTGACTTGGGGGGAACAGTGATTCCACAAATACTTTCCATAGAGTCTAACAGCATCTCTTCTATAGGATTCGGGATGTCTGCATGTGATGTTCTCTTTTGTGAGGGGCAAATGGAACAAAAGGAAGGCCATTCAAAAAAAGAATTTGTACGAGCTACCTGAGCTGTTCCAAGAACTGTCATTTAGTAGTTAGTAGCATGTAATAGGACAGGGTCAAGAAGGAACACAGCAGCAGAACGACATCAAAAGGATCATGCAGGAAAAGGTGCAAACAGCTACAGCCCATGCATCAAGGACAGAGACAGTGGGAATGCATAACTAAGAGGACATGTGGCTGGTGGTACTGCAGTTTTTAATGTCACAAAACAAGTTGTGCTGGTACTCAAAGGTGCCCCGGAAAGGTACAGTTTTCTTACTCGCACTATTCTGCCCTATTGCTCCACAACCAGAAGGTGAATGGGCTTATGAAAAGAGCATGTTCCAAGTCAGTCATTTCACACCTGAGTTCTAGCAATGAAAATAGATTCCACAGCTTATATTATATATAGTGCACAGGAGGATGGCCAGCCACAGAAGAAACTGGAAACACATTCCAAGCTCAAAAAATGGTTGCTTCATGACTAAAAAGAAGCCCAACACATTTCAGTCTGTGTGTGCTCTACCTAGATTACTGCAGATGGATTACTGTAATACGTTCCACATGGAACTGCCTTTGAACAGAATTCAAAAACTTCAGTTGGTCCAAAGAGTTGCAGCCAGACTGCTAACTGGGGCTGGCTATAGGGAGCATATGACCTCCTTGTTGCAGTGGCTCCACTGGCTGCCAGTCCATTTCCAGGCACAATTTAAAGTACTGATTTTGATATACAAAGCATTACATGGCTCAAGGCCAGGTTATCTAAAGGACTGTATTCTCTTTTATGAACTAAGCTGTGTTTTGAGATATGCTGGGGAGGCCCTTCTATCTGCCCCATCACCCTCACAGGAATATCTGGTGAGAAGACAGGAGAGGGACTTCTTGGTGGCTGCCCCCAGGCTTTGAACTCCCTTACCAGAGACGTTACACCAGCAACCTTCCCATTTTCTTTCTGCAGACAGGTGAAGACGTTTCTGTTTCGACAGACAGTACGAGGCCTATCCCATCAGAGCAATGTGCTGGACTGTTATTTTTGTTGTGCTTTTTTTAAAAAAAATTGTTTATGTTTGTAACTGATTTTTTTTTTTTTTTTTTTTTTTGGTGCAGTTTAATCATCTTTCAACTTTCGTAACAACCCGGCACCAGGCAGTGTTCACTTTTACTTTTCCCCTCTCACTTGTATCAGCAATTAACATGTTTATCATATGTGATATATTCCAGCCCTCAGCATTAGTTAGGTACATTCCAAGCCACTTCTAAGCTTGCAAAGCAAGCACAGTCAAATACATAATACACTCAATTTATACTTTCAATTTATACTTTCAATTGATACTTTCCCCCTCCCTTCTACTCCAGAACAACATGACAAAGATGTGTTGCTATCTGACATCAATTCCTTTGTGGTTGGATATCCTGAAGTCAACTCTGGCTTATCATGATCTATCCTAGTGCTTTTTTTAGCAGGACATCTTCAGAGGAGGTTTGCTGCTGCTTTCTAATAAGGCTGAGAGAAATGTGATTTGTGCAAGGTTATCCAGTGGGTTTCCATGGCTGAGTAGGCATTCAGATCCTGTACTCTTGGAATCCAAGTCCAAAACTCAAACCCACACTTATCACTAAAACTCCTAAAAATCCTCTGGTGGCCATCCTGGCTATGGGATTCTGGGATGAAAAAAATCTAGAGTATACAATTAGAAAAATAAAAAAATTCCAGCCTGAAGATATGGTGGCAACAGTATGCTTTTGTAGGAAAGAACTGGAGGAGGAGTTGAAATCCATTCAGTCCTTGCTTGTCTTATCAAACTTGATTATTATTGCATAGGTTTAGCAACACAGAAATCTTCATTCATAACTTAAAATGAAGAACCATATTATTTGCCATAATAATGAAATATAAAAATATACAAGTGTTAGTTTAGTAAAACTGTTATACATGTGCTTGATCAGCACCAAAGGTGTGGTACTTTTCCTTAGAAAATTTTCCACAATTACCTACATCTGTCTCAGTGCTGTACTGCAATCAATCATGTTAGATAGGCTAAATACAGGGTACGAACTTGAATTTTTCTGAGGAGACAACTGGCCAAACTTGGTGCTCAGAGGAACAGACTAACAAATGAACACACTGCTAAGCTTGTTTTTATTTCACAAAAATCTCTAAACAGAGATTGTTGCAACATGGACGTATCATGAGAAAACATCATTCGTTAGAAAAGACAATAATGCTTAGTTAGACAGAAGACAGACAGAAAAGAAGACTGAATCACGCACAGAAAGACTCAATCTGAGCCTAAATACCTCAAAGGTGCCGGATCCTCTCATCTAAGAAGGGTTTCCCCCCGTTAGTACTTGGATGGGAGACTGCTAGTGAATACATCATGCTGTAGGCTAGAATTCAGAAGAAGGAACTAGCAAAACCACCTCTAAGTATTCCTTGCCTACGAAAACCCTATGAAATTCATGGGGTTGCTTTACAGTTACAGTTACAGGCGACTTGAAGACTCAATCAAGGGAGACAGCCCTGAGCTTTTAAGACCTGAGCAGAGGGGTTGATATCTCATCCACAGGGTTGCCGGAAGTTGAAGTCAACCTGACAGCAAGTAATAGCAGCAAAAAAGGAGGAGATGAGGAGGGGGTGAAGGAATGTAGCAGACGAAATTTTATTTTAGCAAGAGCTTTCATGAATACAATCCCATTTCTTCAGACACAGCAGAGTGATATCCAGGCCTCAAGATATAAAACATACTTACAGTTATGGGAATGCGACAAAATGTAACAGGGTCCAGAAGATACAAATCATGACCCTTGTCCTAAATTTTCAAAGGACTGCATAAAGTGATACAGGACTTCCAAATCTTTACAGTGGTCAGTTATTGCAGTGCAAAAGCAACAAATCTACTTACCAGAACTCAGTTTCCTTGGGTTCAAAACCTTCTCTGAGAAGACTGCTTTTCTAACATGTGTATTAGTGAGAACTCCTGTATTAATATATGCAGTGTGACATGAAGCCACTGCCTTTGTTCATACTTCTGTCAAAGGATTGGAATCTGTGACTATAATCCAGTTCGGCTCTTTCCTTATCTAGTTTTCCTTTGTAATTTCCTTGGTCAAGGATTCCAAACTTTAAATCAATACTGACCAATGTAAAGATCTAAAAGACATGTACCATCTTACACAGCCCTTTAAAAATTTAGGGCAAAGGCTTTCTCTTTGAATATCCTAAACACACCAGATTGCATCTAATCTTGGAAACCTCTGGTAAATTCTTGAATGGGAGTCCACCCATGAATATCAGGTGCTGTAGACCACACTTCAAAGGAAGGAACAGGCAAAACCCCCTTCGAGCACTCCTTGCCTAGGAAAACCCTATGATTCATGGGGTCCAAATTAGACAACAGGCAACTTGAAGACACATACACGATTTGTATCTTTCCAGATTTGGGATCCTTCTGGATTCCACCTCATTCCCACAACTGTGTAAATAGCCTTTATATCTTGAGTCCCGGATATCATTCTGTCTTGTATCTGAGGAGGTGGATTTACATCCCCAAAAGCTCACCCTCAGTTAGTCTTAGAAGGTGCTGTTACATTCCATTCTTCCTCTCCCACGTTTCAAGAATCTAAGGCCACGGCTGCCCTGCACTGGCCATTTCCGCACTATGCTCTTATAGCGCGATTATTCCACTTTCAACATCCTATGGAATCCTGGGGTTTGCAGTTTAGGGAGGGGCTGGCCGGCCCCTCCCTACACTGCAAACCCCGATTCCATAGGATGTTGAAAGTGGAATAATCGCGCTATAAGAGTATAGTGTGGAAATGGCCACTGTTATGGTGCTATTCTTCCGCTTTCAACATCCTGTGGAATTCTGGGGTTTGTGCTTCACTGAGGCCAAAGAGCTCTCTGTCTTGAGAACTCTAAATGCCTCTCCCTAAACTGCAAACCCCAGGATCCCACAGGATGTTGAAAGTGGAATAATAGCCCTGTGACAGTCTCGTGCGGAAATGGCCTAACATGGTTAATCCTTTGAAAACAAGAACTGAAAGTAAATTATTACAAAGAAGTCTTAAAGAAGCAAGGCTGTCAGACCAATAAGACCCCACCCGACCCAAACGAAGCCCGCCAGGAAATAGCAGAAACGGAAAGGACAGGCGAAGAACCGCGCAGGCGCAATAGGAAAATGGAACTACTTTTCCACGCGGATGACCCACTTCAGCGAAAACATGCTTGGAAACGTCAAGCGCAACCTATTCAGGGCGCCGAAACCGGCAGGGGAAGGAGTTGCGCACGCAACAATACTAACTTCCGGTTTCCTTTCCACCACAGCTGCCATATGCGGGGCAGCACTCGCATCGGGGTGGCACACCCTTCGCCCAGCGACTCGGAGGAACACGACGTGGCGTGTGCTCCTGTTACGCCCGCAACCCCTTCTCCACCACACGGTTTTCCCTTTCTTAAGTCCTCTGCGACGGTGAAATCCCTCCGCGCCGCCTATTTCTCTCGATTCCGGCCCCCCACCTTTGGCATTCCACGCACAAAACCCCCCAGCCGAGCCCTCCTCCTTACCTGCCGGTGGCGCCTCCATCCCGAATATGAGATTGGGAAGCGGTGGGAGTGCGAAGAGAAGGAAAAAAATAATCCCAATTTTAAAATTTGAAAGAGAGTACGTAAACAGGAGTAGGACGCACTTTCGCGCCCCTCGGGAAAGCGCCGCCTCTCACTCCTTCCGCTTCAGACACTTGAGGAAGAACAAGGCGACATATATATAAATATTAATTATAGTGGTCATTAGGACTAAAAGCCGAGGGTATAGGCCAGCGGGCAAGGCTTATGGCGAATCTGCTACGTCCGACATGACAGCTTCGGCTTCTTGTGTGACGTCAGAAGAGTGCGCGGGCGGGGAAGAGTGCCGTTGGAAAGTTTCGGCCACGTGACGCTGCCCTCGCGCGGCCGTTGGTCGAAGCGAGAGCGCGAGCTCCACTTCCCCCTCTGAGGGGCCGCTTTCCTGGCGCGCGTGCGCAGTCCTTCAACACTATAAAAAGGCCTGGGAGGGCACTTTGGGACGAGGAAGTGTCTGCGGTCTAGTTGGTCGTGGAAGTGTGTGGTCAAGCTGGTGGGTGTATCTGTGCTCAGCTATTTGTTAATATGCATGTAGGGGCTTGTTCACGTTCAGTTACCTGTACACGGTAAAACGGCATGGGCATGTTCCTGAGGGCTGACGGGCCCGCTCTGCTGGTGCCAGCAAAAGGGAATGGCTTCAGCGACGCAGGCTCAGTACCTGGTGAAGGAATTCCCTTCTACTGGCAGGAGAGCAAGGCATTCTGGGTCTTTTGTCAATGCTTGAAACTGCTTTTTACTGGAGTTGGAAAGAATTTAGATAAAGAGCTTGGTATGCAACTTTGATATTCATTTTGTTATGCAGAGCCTTTTTAAAAAATTCAGCTTATGAGAGATGAAACTCAAAACACCTGGTTTAAAATATTTTTGAAATTTAATTCTTCATGTAGCTGTTATTCTTAACCACGTTATTTTCTTTACTTGAAGGGCAAGTGACACTGAAATCCTATCAGTATTTGTTGTTATTTCCTACAGTGAGCCACCTTAAAGAGTTCTCCTGTTGTACCGTTTTCTAATGTCACTTTTAATTTAGTGTGCAGAACCTCAAAACTGAGGTATTCTTCCAATTAAGAGATGTGCCTTCCCCTTTGAGCACAAGTGTTTCCTGAACAACAATTTGCTGTGGGAAGACATACCAGGTTAGCCACCATTAGCATCTATACCTACTTTGTGTTTAAAAAAAAAATTAGCTGGTAATTCTGAAACTGTAGAATGGACAAAGTTTATTTTGTGATCATAACTCTTTGTTGGACAAGAGTATTTTTTTGCAGCATTCCTCATCAGAAACGTGGTTAAAAGTTTAAAACTAGATGCAGCAGAAAACTAGCGTGTGAAATTTATCCAAGTAGAATCCAGGCTAGGCTGTCTTGTGGAAAATAAACATTAAAACTTACAAAAAAGATACTTGCTGTTGTGTGCCTTCAAGTCTTTTCTGACTTATGGCGAACCTATCATGGGATTTTCTTGGCAAGATTTGTACATGGGTGGTTTGCCCTTGCCTGCCTCTGAAGCTGAGAGAGTGTGACTTGCCAAAGGTCACCAAGTGGGCTTCTATGCCTGAGTGGGTATTCAAACCCTGGTCTCCAGAGTCCAGTGCTCAAACCACTATGACACATTTCTTAGTAGTAAATGACACATTTCTTAGTAGTAAATCCTAATGATTTCAGTCTTTCTAACAAATAACACAGGTACAGGGAGTTTGTGCCTAATGTTGATAATAACAGGACGTTTAGGATGGAGGTGGACTAACGTAAGTGTTGAAAAGATCCAACTAGTATAGGATGTCTGATTCTTGAACTACAAATTTAGGGTGTGTTACAGAAACAAAAGCTTCCACTAAAGTGTTAAGTTGGCTGATCTACTTGAAAGAGTGTCTGTGCTTAAGGGGGTATTTTAAACTGATGTCTGGAGAGGATGGACAATTTTAAACCTCTATGGATTTCTCCTTTACTTCACATATTTTACATCCCACTTTTATCCTAATGCAGTTAAAGTAATGTGAGATAAAAGTTTTTAAAAACTATTAAACAGGCAAGTATAAGAAAATACTTAACATATAAAACTTGAGGTACAAGTCCAGCACACCCCATTAAAAGACTTTTTTACCACATCCAGTTAGAGACTAAAACCTGTTTTGAATTAAAGTCCTTGCCAGGAAGGAAAAAAGTTAGAGCGGACCAACCTAACCTCTTGTTGGGGGGAATTCCAGTGTGGGAACAGCCACCCTGAAGGCTCTCTCACACGTCCTCACCAAGCACACCTGGGAATATGAATTCAAAGTGCTAATTCTAGACTGCAAAGCCCTGGATAGCTTTGAGCTGCACTATTTTAGGGTACGGGGTGGAGAAAGAACAGCCCTCCAGATGCTGGGCTAAGTTCCTATCAAACCTAACAGCCAGAAAATGAAAACAGAATTGCAGTCCAACAACATCTGGAGGGCTGCAATTTGCCTACCCCTGCTTTAGAAACTACTTTTCTTTCCTCTGCCCTAAGAATTATTGTCCAAATGTCTTTATCTTGGTGTCATCTCTGGAAATCCAGCAAGCAAGTCTTTAGAAGGCCTTTTTTGTATTGGTTCTGCAATTCTGATACAGTCTCCTAGCTAAAATCCTTCAGGTTCCTCCTTTGTTTCTTTCTAGTCAAACTAAAGACATATCTATTTATTTACAGAATTTATACCCTATTCTTCAGTCAAAACAGGTTCCCATAGCAGCTTATAAAAATAATATGTAGTCTTTGTTCTCATACTTACCTAGTAGGAGGCAGAGGGGATGGGTTTAGGAAGGAAAGTGAAAAAGCCTGTTTCACAAAACTCATAACACCTAGTTTTATTGCCGTCGGGTTAATGTATAACATCTTACCCTTGCTGGTCTTCAGGTTTTAAATGTTTTCTGTACTATGTTATCACTTCTAGAATCTTAATTGTATTTGTTTTAATTATACTGTTTTATGATGTACTCCTTTGAAATGTGCTGGACAACAGTTCTGTGGAAAGCACAGACTGCTAAAAAGACAAAGAATGGGTCTTAGAGCAAATCAAGCGCTGAACTCTCACTGGAAGCAAGGATGACTAAACTGAGCTTCTCTTACTTTGGGCATATCGTGAAATGACATGACTCCCTGGAAAAGATAATGCTTGGCAAAATGGAAAGCAGTAGGAAAAGAGGGAGATGACACTGCCAGTGGATTGATTCATTCAAGCAAGCCATGGCCTTGCGTTTGCAAGACCTCAGTGAGGCAGCTGATGACCAGAGATCTTGGATGTCTTTCATTTACAGAATCACCGTAAGTCAAAGTCAACTTGACAGCAAATAACAGCAACAAATCATATATGCTACTTTAGGAGGGGGCTCATTTACAAATAGAAATGTGTAGAATAAATGCTTAAAGAAAGAAATATAACATCTACTCCAGGTTACGGCTGTTTGTATCTTCCGGCGAAACAAAACTCCAGAAGAAAGAATCTGTAAATCTCTCAGAACAACACATGTTTTACCAGCAAAGTAAATCAATATCAAGAGCCAGTAAAGTTGTTTCTTCAATGGATTCTAGGACATATTGGAAAGTGAACAACAAAGGTTCACAGCATGAGAAAGAAAATTTACCCTTCAATTAAAAGCATCTCTCCATAGGTCCAGCTGTGACCATGGAAGAGGTGTAAACTCCCCATTGTCAGAGGAAATTAGTAAAAGGAAACCATGTTGAAAAAAAACCTAACTGGTCATCTATATCACCTTGTACAGTAGAGGTCAGTTTTTCCATTAGTACTATTTCTCAATTCTGTCAAGAGGTGCTCCTGTTTGTTCCCATTCTGAGCTATTACCAGTTGTGCAACAAAACAATACATAATCAGTTCTTTATCACTTAATGCCTCACAATATGGAGAAAAGTCCTATTTTGGAGTCAACAGGAATAAATCTGCTGTCATCTTAAGCAGTTACTTCACTACCATACAGGAAGGCTGCCCTTTGTCAGAACAAGGATCGTGGACTCCCAGTCCCAATTAATACACAGGTGCTGCCCATCTGACTTGCAAGTTGCTTCTGCTGTACAAAGTGTGGAAAAGTGCAATCTAATTTGCAGTTCCAGGGACCCAGTGCAGCCAAAGTTGCCCTTGATTTTAACCCTATCCAGGCCCTCATTCTGCTCTCTACTAGAATACAGCCCCCAAGCCAGGGTGGCAGAGTGCAGGCAAGGGCTGAAACTGTTTTCTGCAGCACCCTATGACTCCCTTCAAAAATGTTTTTGTTTCATTTTGTTTTCAGAGATAAATTCCTAGCCCCTGCCCTGACCAGCTAGAACATGACCCAGTTGCGTTTCTGCTAAAAATCCCAGCTGTAGAAACCATATAGTTAACTTCTCCACCACATTTTTGGCCGAAAACGTAGACCAGCATAGGAATGAAATTTAGTCTCTGATGCAGTTCAACCTACTGTAGACCCTTACCAACACAACACATGAGCCTCCAAGATTCCTCACCCAAGTAATCAGATAGACAAGAAAATGTGAAAGCAGAGGAGGACATCTCGGGCATAATGTTAAGACATTCTAATCATCACCAAAGTATTGCCAGTTGCTAAGATTAGTTCACAGAAACCCCTTTGGTTGAATCAGAGCAGGACTTTATTGGTCACCATCCAGACACATAACAAAATGAAAACCCTCAGCTTAAGTATTTTCAACATTAATAGGATAAGACTAGGAAAACCTATGAAACATCTAATATGGGTTGGTACTGTCCAAGAATACAAGCCTCTTATCTTAGAACAAAACATGGTATGATGGGAAAGAGAAGGGAAAAATATGGAGTGAGCAAGGATTAGCTGATGTTTTCAGGAAGCTCTTGATTTGAAAACAGCTGGTGTAAAGGGCAGGCAGAGGACATGAGAGGAAATTAATAACTCTTTCTACTTGGGTCCAGTAAGCCAAGAAAGGAAACAATTTCTCTCCGCTCATCCTAGTCTTTTGGCAGTGTAGCTCTTCCGGCCATCTTCCTTTCAGCTTTCCTTTACCCCCTGGAATCTTTGTCCTCTCAACATTTTCCATTTCACCTTCTGATTTTTTTCTTCTTGAACATTCCTTGCCTGTTTGCAAGCTTACATATTCCAGCTTCTCTCCCCAAATCTTAGTAAAAAAGAACTGTGTTTCTTCCCTCCTCACTTAGGTTTTTGTTTACTTTATTTTTAACCCTACTGAGAACAGCAACTACTATTCTAGAACCACACACACACACACACACCAGCTAAAGATTTCATTCCTTCATAGGCTCCATTTCTTTGTGCCTCCATAAGGTTAAAATAGGCTTTTGGCAGTTCACATCAGACTGCACTCCAGCCATATTTATTTACAACAAAGACCAATTATATATGCACTCAGGTGAAAATAAGGACTTGTTGCAATCAGCTTCTGAGTAAATATTATTAAATACATATCATTTATTATTAAAATATTTTTATTCGGCCCACTTATCATGAGATCTTGAGGCAACAAACAGATAAAATAACAGAAACAGTTTATAACAATCGGGTTCCTTATTGGGAGAAAGGCAGGATACAAATCAAATAAATAATTTAAAAAAAAATTAAGTTAAGCTATACCAAATTAAAGTAAAAAAAAATTAAATGGGATAACAACGTATTGAAAATTTCAAACAAGTTAAAAGAGCTTTAAAAGGCTAAAAGTTAAGACCATGCACATGCTTAAAATTAGGCTCCAAAGGTTTAATTAAAAAGCCAAGCCTTGACCTGTTGCTGAAAAGACATCAATGTTGGTACGAGTTGGGTCTCTGTCAGGTGCACATTCCACAAGTGGGGTACACAGCTGAGAAGGCCATCTCCTGTGTCCTTGACCACTGTAATGCCCTCATTTATGGGACACAGAGATCTCAGTTCTTGTACAGCTATATATAGGGAGAGATATTCCTTTAAGGATCAACGTCCCAAGACATTTAGGGCTTTGAATGTCATCAGCAGGACCTTAAATTTTGACTAAAAGTGAATTGGCAGTCCATGCAGTTCCATTAAAGACCGGTGTTATGTGTTGTCTTTGTGTTCCACTAGTTAGCAATCTTGGTGCTGCATTTTGCACTGGCTGTACTTTCCAAGTCCTCCTCAAAGGCAGCCCCACTTAATGTGCATTACAGTAGTCTAATTGGGAAGTTGCTAGTGTGTGCCTAAGTTATCCCTGTCCAGTAAAGGCCAGAGCTGGCATCCTGGTCAGAACTGGTACAAAGTGCTTGGAGCCATGGAATCCACTTGGACCTGAAATAAGATGGATCTAAGAGTACTTACTCCAAGCACCTGCTTCTAAGTAAATTTACTTAGCGTTGTGCTTATGTCTCATTAGTAACCGAGCTTTGATTAACCACTTCCAGTGGTGGCGAGGGAGCAGCCAAAACTGAAAGTCAGGGTGAACTATGGTGCATGTATAAACTTGTGTCACTTGAACTGTAGTTACTGTTATCTGCTTCATTAAAGAAGGCTGCAATGATACATATTTATACCAATTTTTGGAGAAATACCTGCCTGGACCCTCATGGCTGTGGCACTGAGGGGAAGTTAGTATTTGCTGCTTTCCCTGGAAGAGACCAGAATGCCTTTTGCCCAGCATGAGATCATGTGGCAATGCCAAGCGAGTGACTATATATGGCCAGCGCACCCTCCACGTGGCTTCATTCAGTTCAGCACTGCACAGCCCACTCACAATAAAGTATGAGAGTGATCTTGTCACCCTGGGGCTGGGTAGGAATTTTTTCTCTGTTTGGCAAGATTTTTTTTTTTTTTGCTTACCCCATACTGTGTTGAAGCGAATTGGGGCAATTAGTTTAGGTGGTATCAATAAATAGGGTGTCACCTGGTAGGTAGAAGAGGAGGAGATAAATCTCTAGTGTACTCCTTTTGGCACCCCATTTGGTTGTAGGGTAATGCTCTGTAACCTCTCCTTTAAGGTCCTTGGAATCAGGGGGTAAGGAAAGAGACTACCCTTGAAGGTTGCCTGGAATGTGAGCATTCAAATGTAGGGTCCTGGGACTTTTGTGGAAGCCCACTGGGTTGCCTTTCAACTCAGGGTGCCTGGGGAGCAATCCAGAATAAATGGATTGCCCTCAGGGTTCAGGTGTGTCACCCAAGGGAAGGCCAAGGTGGTGGCTTCAGGGGTGATGCCTGGCCTTGGCTGGTCCCAAAGTAAGTTGCTCCCCCATCTCACTCATACACAGGCCAATGCAATGTAAATAAATAGGTCAAATAAAATGGCTCTCATTACCCAAATGTCGTGTGTCTGGTCTCGTTATTCCGGGGTTGGGCAGCAAAGACAATTTTCCTCACGCCCATTCATGGGTCCTTAGACGAAGATTGACCCAGAGAAGTAATATGGGGCAATGCGTATAATATGCACAACATAATACAGTTAGGATAATATCACAGTTTCTTATGAAAGAGCAACAAACACTGAAATGCATTTCAGTCTCCCCAGAATTTTAAGAAGTTCCATGCCAAATTATTTAGGGTTTAGGCTGCCTTCCTGTACCCCCTTATCTGCCAGTGTTGTGCAGAAACTGGGGGCATCTCTAATATGGTTATCTAGCTGCTCCCAGAGCTTTGAAATTCTCTCCCTAGAGAGGCCATGATGGCTCCTATTTGCTGTTTGCTTCCCTCAGCAAGTGAAAACTTTTCTATTCCAACTAGCTTTTAGGAGCCCACTGAAAGGGCTTTTAACAGTGTGCTATTCCACTGATTCTTGTCTTTTGCCTTTTTAATGGGTTTGTTTCAAATGGTTTCAACTCTACGAATAGTTTCATTGCATTCTAACATTTTTATGTGCCTTTATCTGTATTTGATATAATTTTTTGTAAGCTGTTTTGAGTCCTGACTTTAAGGAGGAGGTGGGATATAAGTAAATGAAAAATAATAGTAATAGTGGCAATAATAGCAGAAAGTGCAATCAGAATCCAATGGAGGCAAACAAGTTTCTTCAGCATAGCTGTGAATCCTGCATCATGTTCCCAATTGCCAAGGATGCCTCAGCCAACTCACAGTTCTCTCAGTTCAAAAACGATAATCCTGGTTCCAAACAGGGTTTGCTCTGTTCCTTCCCACAACTGAGTGATGTTCTTTCCTGAATGAAGGATTCTGATTACAGGCCACCAAGAAAACACACCTCCAGTGATTAAGGTCATTAAGCTTCCTTCATTAGAGTCTAGATGACCCACTGAGGAATTAATAGCAAAACCTTTCTGATCTGCTAACAAGGCATGAACCAAGCACCAGATGTTGTCACAGCAATTGCAATACCACAAAAGGGTAACGTCCCAGAATTACACTGAACACAAGAAAACATGTCTGTTATGTGCCAGCGTTGTGCAGTGGTCTTGAGCGCTGGGCTACAACACTGGTGATCAGGGTTCAGCTCCCTGCTTGGCTGTGGAAACCCACTGGGTGACATCATGTACTCTGAGCCCAGAAAACCCCAAGATAGGTTCGCCTTAGGGTTGCCGTAAGTTGGAAACGAGTTGAAGGCACACAGCAACATCTGCTTTAGTCAAAAGCATTTGTAGAAATTAACAGTATCACAGCTCCTTGAGATGAAAAACCAGCAGTATCAACTCTGATAACGTCTGTTGGTCTCCATAAATTCTAATGGCCCAGATTTAATTCACCATTTGAAAATTGTGTCTGGATGTTTTTTTTTTTAAAAAAAAAAACTTTTCATGACCCTTGCCCCCGTGTCATGAAAAAATGTATTTGAGTTTCCTGTACATATTTCCAACGATGTAAAATACTAATAACGAGTAGTTATGAGTGTATCATATATTTACTGATGGGAGCATAATCTTCAAAATCAAAATTGCCTTAAGGCAATATACAAGTGCTTTGATTGCACTTCCCTGGTAATTCATCCTGTTTGCTCATATTAAGGTATAATGCATTTTAAATACAATATTTACATATTTTAAATAGATGCGAAGGCATTGCTGAAGAAAGTGTGAACAAATCTGGTAATGTAGTAACAGTACAAACACCAATCAAATTTACATATGTAGATTTCAACAGATTGTACAATGTAATTCTCCAGCTGGGTATTGCTGGATGCTTACTTACCAAGGCCTATACAACAGCTGGAGTCCTATTGTACATTGAAAAGGAGACTGAGAAGTTCAGGACCATAATTAGCAGCTTGGGTTGTGTGGTTTTGTTTGCCCTTTTTTTTTTTTTTTAATATCCAGCCTCTCCTTCAACACACGCAGGGTAGTATTTGTAGTTTCTCCTTCTCATTTTTGCCTCACAATCCTGTGAAGTGGGCTTCACTCAGAGACAGTGACTAGTCCAACATCAACCCAGTACTTTAACTCAGGTCTCACGTGTTAACTACTGTAGCACACCCAGCTCTCCACTGAAAGAAATGAGCAATCTGAAACTATACCTCTCCCAAAATTATCCTATTCTCTACAGCAGGTTATGAAATATCTACTCACCTGCTGCAGCTTTGTGACTCCTGTTTCAAAACTTGAGTTGAGTAAAATAAACGGTTAAAAGGTCCTATGAAAACTTGTCATAGCTTCAATATCTAAAACCTCTTTAAGACCTAAAACTATGTTTGTTCCTGCAAAAATTGATGTTTTGGGTATGTTCAACATTACACTTTTTTTTTTTAAGAAAGAAACTCTACTTCAACTAAATGTTGGTGATGTAATACAAACAATGCTTCTATGTGGCATATGAAGTAGCCACATTACAGTTGTGAGGTATGACAGTTTAAATACTTCCAGGGTTAAAAACCAACAAATAGAAAGGGTAGCTTGGAAGAGATGATCTCCTTTGCATCTAGGCAGTCTTTCTGCTTTCTGCATCAGATACCAGAAAGAAGCTCCATATTAGTCCCAGGAAAGTAAATTCTGAAGCTATAAATCCTGGGAGTTCTGCTTGGATCTACGTGGAATCAGTAAATTAAACTAGTGCAAAAGAAGAGGCAAGATTACAAGACAGGGAAAAGGGAGAGCAAGAAAAGGTGTTTGGGTGGATGAAAAATGGAGTTTTCAAGAATCTGTGCATGTTTCCTTCTCTTAAGAGCTTAAAACAAGACAACATCCAATCACGGATGGCATTTTGGCAATGCTTTTAATGCAGAATTTGACTTTAAATTTGAATGGCAATTTAACATAAATAATTAAAATGGTCCCCTTCTAGCAAAAACACAATTGGATTTACATATATTTTTAGCTTATCAATGGTTAATGAAACATTAACACTTTTCTACTACTAATTTGCTGTCTTTGTATAGCTGCTCATAGAAGACTGAAGTGCAATGTGCTAAAAATTACTGTACTTACAAATATTTTCAATGGATTTGGACCATGTCCAACAATTGAATGTAGTCATTTTGTTCCCAGTCCCATTGTCTGTGCAGGAATCTGCCTCCCATCCACATCCTGTAATCTGACTAAAACTAGTTTAGAGTGATCTGCTTTTCTCATAACCAGCTCTAGTTGCTCCTCTATGCCTAACAATCTATGCAAGTGTCTCATTTCATCATTTCCAAGAACAGTTTCTTCAGATCCTAGTCTTAACTTGTTTCTTCAGCAAGCTTAATGAATACTTCACAAGAACCTAATTATTATTTCAGGGTACATAAAGTTATACAAGGTGTAATGAGGTCACACCAAAAATTACCTTGACTGGTATTTTCCATAAATGACATAATGTATCAACTTAGAGATGAAAGGGCGGGAGTGGGAAGGTTAATTTACAAACAGAAAAATACATGACCCTACATGGATATAGAATTACAAAACAAATAAAGAGTGACATTCAGTGTGCACATTTTCCAATATTTCTCATATTAAGCCAAACTTTTTTCTGTACACTATACATTTTATTTAGTGTACTTGATTTAATGTATTTTATTTAGTGTACTCAAAACATTTTAGGTTTGTGTTATTGTCACAAAGATGTGAGGTCAGTGTTACTAATGATTCTACAGATGAACAACTTAAACTGAAAGATGACGTGATACAACCAATGTAAAAATCCCCAACCCTCCTAGAAACTTTATCGTAAGAATGCTCAACTTGAAGCATGTTCCCTACTTGTCATGTTGAAATAATTTTTTGTGTAAATCAGTTTTAAAATCCCACACTTCAATAGAACTCCTGACACTACAGGGTCTACTAATATAGCAACAGAGATTAAAGATCTTGCATAGTCTTTGGCAAACAGACTTCCGCAACTCATGAAGGTACACCTTGAAGAGGCAGACTGTCTTTAAGTAGACTTTTTACAAAATGGATTGCCCAAAGATGTTCCAGATAACGAATTACCAGTTTTCCATGTATCCCTTCAAAACCTTCTCCCTCTCATTATCAATACACAATACTATCCTCATGTGACATGCTAACCACCTTGAATCTCAACCACATTGTCCCTGTAGGTTAAGTGTTCTGACATGCTGTATGCAAAGTCGGATGGAAAAATTCTGCAGTCTTCCAGGTGTTGTCCCAGCAGCTCTAAACAACATAGTCAATGCTGAGGAATGCTAGAAGCTGCAATTCAATACAATCTGGAAGGCAAGCATGATTTTCATCCCTGTACCTAATCCTGTTATGGCACCCTGAAGCCTCAGCAAAACAGGCTGGATTGTCAGAATACACATGACAAGGTCTGAGAGAGAACATAATCAAAGATAAGCAAAGACTTCTTACATTGCCTATTTTGTGGCAGTGATGTTGGCCCCAAAAATCATATTATATTTCTGGTGTTGCATCCTCAACTTGCCACCCAGCAGGACTGAATCAGTGTGGTGAACAGGCTATTTGGACCAGCTTCAGGGAGATCAGGAATACAGTCTATGGGATTGGGTTACCAGCTGTGAAAAAAATCTGCCTTTCACTTCAAGGAGAAAGTTGCTCATACTGGCTCTGAACTTGACGCCACACCTACCACGGAGTCTGGGGAGGTGTCTAGCACACTGCCTGTCCAGATTTTTTGGGTTGAGTTTTAGTTATTATGACCTGATGATGCAAGCAAGACCTTTGAATTGGTCCATCTCACCTCAGGTAAGCTCGACCCATGTCCATCTTAGCTACTAAGATCTGTGTGGGCCCAAGAGGTGGTAAACACATCCCTCTGTCAAGAGGAAGTAGCTACTGCTTTGAAAGAAGCCTCTGTTTAAAAGATATTTATATTTTAATTGTTTTGAGGTGCTTATATTGATTTCACTTGCATGCTGTGCTGAGATCTTGCAATATAGGGTGCAATATATTTTAATAAATAAAATATGCTGCAAATCAGTATAAAAATGCTTTAGTTCCACTACACAGGCAGGCTGTTCAACAGCCTATGTAGCCATAACATACATATGCAAAATCATACATCTGGTTTGCATAAAGTAAACCTCTGCAGACAGCACTATGAGTTAATTGTACCATGCAACCCTTGTATTGAACACCCAACTGAACCAAGGCATGAAATGTGCAATGCACATGAATTCTGGGACAGCTCCTTTTTAACAAACTTAAAACTCATCACACCTGTTCCACATCAAACAAAAATGTCCAACTACTTCTCTAGGAGAACTTACATATGCACTAAGAAACCAGCAGGTTTCCATCTATACATATGTACTCACGAAGGCTAAATCCAATTGTTAATCCCAGCTAAAGTAAACACACTGAATCAATGGGAATTGCATAATTGTCAACTCCTATAAATCAATTGGTTTACTGTAGCTGGATTTATCCCAAATATTTTATGGGATATAATTAGTCTTTGCATCTTCTACCATAATGTCAGTCTGGTCCACCAGAACAAATAGCATTAACCTTAAACTATTTGCATATTCTGCTGCATCCAAGTACTGAAGGCTGTAAAGTGTTACTTTAGCCAGCCTGCCAAGGTCAGCCAGTGTAGAAAGCAATGCTAAGTGTGTGGCATATCACAAACAGCTGGTAAAAATAAATAAGTGCATTCATGCAGTACAGCATGGCAAACACTGCAGTGCACTAGTCCACTGCACTGGGACCTGTTGGAACTTTCTATCCCTCCTACTCAGAGTTTTATGCCAGGAGTGGCTAAACTTGTTCTGTAAGTTTATAAACCTTCTGGGGAATAATGGTTTATAGCTGGAAATCACATTATTTGCATTTGTATTTTACAAGAACCTCCGAATATAAAGAGACATTTATGTCACTGACTCTCTCAGGCTGAGTGGCCTGCCTGCCCCAGTAAGGGGTGGACTTAATGTTATAAATATACTTCACATCCCTGCACAACCTTTGATTATAGGTACCACTTTAAGTACCAAGGCTCCATCCTATCGAATCCTGGGATTTGTAGTTTTGAGAGGTATTTAGAATTCTGATAGTAAGCTCTAATCCTTTCCCAATATACAAATCCTGGGTTTCCAGAAGATTCAATCAAGGCAATTAAAATGAAATCAGACTTCTGTAATTGTGCAGTGTGAAAGAGGCCTCAGTAGAAACCAACTTCTGAAACGCAGAGATTCAAATATGCTTCATTTCCCAGGGGTCTGTAGTCCATACAACACTGCACAAATGCAATTTTTTTTTCTTGGGCAATTTCAGATTTTCCAATTAAGTCTTCCTTTTCTTTCATTTCTTCCTCTTTAGAAACCTATCCTGCTCCATAATTTCTTCCCCTTGGGAGACCTATCCTGTCCTCCTCTCTTAGCTTGCACTGCCCATGCAACTTTAATGGTAAGACTCATATTACTTGTGTTCTGCTAAGAACTTAGCACATGGCTGGCATTAAGTTACTTCCAGAGATATGCACAGGTCATTACTCCAGTTTCCTGGGCTTTGGACAAAACCGTCTGTTTTTCTGAGAGTCAATAAGGAGACTTGGGAGACAGGACAGTGTATCTGTCAGATACAACCACAGAAGGTTGGTGTCTCTGGGTATCTCTTGGGGCTAGCAGGACATGCAATGGAAGTCTAAGCTGCTTCTTTTTTAAAATTCCATTTCCTTTTGGCACCTTTCACACAACATAAGGAGCTTTCTTTAACAGGCATTAGGAATGAGAAAGGAGTCATTAGGTTTCTACAACTTCAAACTAAGAGCAGAGATGCACAAAGAGCAGAGATGCACAATGCTATGTGATTCCACTTTGCCTTATGTACGTAACACAGCAAGACATCCAGCTGAGTGCAAAAAACTGCCCAGGAAGTCTCATGTCAATAAGCATGCAACACAAGCTTCTTAAGGCTGTAAGAGCATTAAACAGATCTCCCATTGTTCAATGCAATGCAGCAAGTTTGGGGAGATCGCCAAAACACTACTGCAGTCAATGTAAAAATAAATGCAAAAACTCGAATATTAGTCATATAGTATCTTTCAGAAGTATTCCTCCCCAGCTTTGGCTTTTCCACATTTTGTTGTGTTACTACCTAGAGTGGAAATGGATTTAACTGGCATTGCCACCACATGATGTACACAAGATACTTAATCGTGTGAAAGCGCAATGTATTTTTAGTGTGGCTGTGGGTGCAAAGTCTTCTGCAACACATTGTAAGTGAGATGTAACCACTACCGCCCACAACTCTAATTTAACTCTCAAATAGGTACCACCCACAACAGCCTATTAACATGAGTTGCTTGTAGATTTTTGACAGAACCTTGCATTTAAGGAAAATATTACTTAAAATGGGCTACAATTTTGGCAACTGCAAACTATCACAAGGGCAAGAAGTATTTTGAATACATAAACTAACTGTTCTCAAAGTACTTTACACAAATCTGACCTTCAATAAAAGTTGCAGTTTAGACTCTTGTTTTCTTGTTTGAGGATTCTCTAGAGTACAGGATATCCATTTCTCCATCTCTGAGAGAACATATAGCCGTTATAGATATTACATGAAACTGAATACACGTAATTAACTTGAAGCTTTCACTCTGAAGGTTTCCAAAGATTTTGTAAGTACATTGAAGTCATTTATTCTACCTGTACTGAATGTTATGTTCAAGACTAAATTTCACAGTTGCTCTGAATTATAAAATCAGTCATCCTTGCTCACAGTCAACTATTTAGAATTATGATTTACTCAAGCATACGAAAAAGAAATCTTGAAAATATAAGTTTTCAGTACCAATCTTTAGGTAAACCACTGATGCAAGGAGCTGCTAGAACTAATGTTCACACAAGGTTTATTTAATTTAAAAACTGAAGACAACGTATGCCACAGATGGAACTTCCACAAGTAGGTGCAGGTAGTCGCCTTTATCTGAGTGGGACAGAATCAAAGCAATTGACTGGCCTTTGCCCCAATACAGTATGTGTTATTCAAGAAGGCAGCATTTCCAAATCAGTTGAAGTAAACATCCACCTCCCAGCCATTCCTTGTGATACAGCTGAGTGTAGGATGTTTACATGAACTAAGAATCAGTGGCAAGAATACAAACACAGCATTGGTGTACTCTAAAAGGTGTCCATGCCGGCACACTGAATGCAATGGAGGGAATCGACATAACTTTTCACACATATTTATTAGCTGCCTAAGCCAGGATCTTCCTGTTAATGAGGTACCTAAAATACAAGATTTTAAACAGTACGCTTGTAAATTAGTTCTTTCTCCTTTTTTTGATTAATGCCTCACTATGTTAATGTTTGAAGAACCTAAAAGATTAAAAAGCAAACGGAATGAAAACTAGTATAGTAGTTTCAGTATTGGACTAGGACCATGGGAGACTACGGTTTGAATCTCCACTCAACCATGGAAATCCACTGGGTGACACACTCTCTTAGCCTTAGAGAAAAGCAATGTGTGAAAAAAAATCTTTGGCAAGAAAACTCCATACCTTAGGGTTGCTGTAAGGCAGAAATGCCTTGAAGGCACACCACGAAGTATAGATTCAATAACAGCAATGAAACAACATAGTCACAGCTAGCTTAACACCCACTGGCATTAAGTTAGGTGTGACTAACTTAAATACGCTAAGATTTTGTAAGTACATTGTAAGTCATCCTTAGAGATCTACTCTAAGGATGACTTAAGACTGAATCCAACCCAGTTTACATAACAATTCAAATAATCCTCTTCTCATTCCTTTGGTCTTTCCTTCCCATTCCCAGAAATTTCATTTTTATCCCAGCTGTTTTTAAAGACACAACTGCGCAGCACATCGCAATATGATCTAAAGGGCCACTCTTAGTACTCTGAGAAACTAGGTTAACTCTGTGGGACTTGACTTCCTGTTCTCCAAATAGCAAGTCAGTGTACCACAATATATGCCTGTTTTGAGTCTCCTAGGTTACAAAAAACTATGCTCAGGAATCAAGAAACACAAACTCCAAGGTACCCAGTTCTAGATGGTTTTTAAGATCCCAGACAACATGTATATGTATATCAATACCCCCAGAGGCTCTATGTTATGAAAAATTTCTCTACTATGCAAAGAACCTGCCATCTTGGTCTTGTTGTCACTCTCTACATACCCAGGGGCTCACGTCCAGGGTTGCCAAGTAATTCAGCTATATTGTCAAGGTCACGGTAGGTAGATTTTCCCCAGTATTATGCGGCCATTTCATTTGTTGAGTCACCTGTGGTTTTCTTACTAGATCTGTTCCCCATAACAGTCAATCTAAAAGCCTCATGGTTTTGCGTTAGAGAAGACATCCTCATTAACCACTGTTTGTCTGGAATGCCTGTGCAGCCTGCATCAGCACAGGAGATTAAGCTGAGCAACCTTCTCATCTTTCTCAGGCAGGCTAACTTAGAAATCCTGTTCCATCTGTAAAAAAAAAACTTCACCTAGACTGTCAACTGCCCACTACACAGTTAAGTTGTGTAACAGCTTGCTGGCATGGTACTGAAATACTTTCTAAATTTTTATCACACCTTCCTCCAAGGGGCTCAGGGAGACAAATCATGGGAATCTGCCAAGCCGTGGCCTGCCCAGCAACTGAACTGTCCAGAACCTGGTGACTTTTGGCAAGCTTACTGCACCATGTAACTGCCCTGTTTGGACAACACTGGTGTGTATATGGCACAAAGGTATCCAAAGGTACACATGATGTTACTGTTTATACATGACAAGTTAATGTTTAGATATACTCCCATCAAAGTGAGCAATAAATAGAACATACTGTTCATCTATTTAGTATTTCTGAATTATGAACAGTTAGAAATAAGGTCTCATAAAAATCAAACAAAGCAACACAATCTTTTCCATCAAAATTATAAAGCCCAGTTATGTATGGGCTTGCTATATATGGTTAATATCAGTGGATGAGCAAATGTAACCTTCAGATAAATGGGACAATCTAAAAATAGGCTGAAAAGGAAAAGGTTGTAGGCTTTTGTGTCTTTGCCCTCATTTTGGCAATCCCACGTACCCTGTACAAGCAAATACATGTCAGTGCAGCAACATAATGACATCACCATGAGTTACATACAATAGGGTGTTTGCCAAATATTCTTCATGATTTTTCTTTCCCCATTCTTTTAGTGTTACTTTTAAGTTTTATTAAACATCTGGAAGTTAAACTTGGAGCTGTATAACAAACTGTTTAAAAACATGTGTTTTACTATAAGACTAGTATCACTGATGCATCACTAGGCTAGAAATATATTTGGAGCAGCAGGTGTTTTTTTTAAAGGCTTTTCAGAGCAGCTGCATGATTTTTCCATATGCAGGGGAGGGGAGGATGACAAAATGGAAGGAAGTAAATGTAAACAAAAAGTAAATGCAAACAAGGATGACCCGGAAAAAATGAGTAAGAGGCATTATTTAGTTGTAGACTATGTGCTTTGCATGCGAAGATTCTAAGTTCAAATCCCCAGCAACTCTAATACACACACACACACACACACACACACACATCTATACATTTACTCTGCCTGAGGTGTTGGAGAAATGCTGCCAGTCAATGCAAATCATGGTAGGTGAGATGAACCAGCATCTGATTCACTATAAGAAAGCCTCATTTATTCAATCTGTGACCACAGAGGGTAGTGAAGAAAACCACTAGGGACTTGAATCCCTATATATGTTGGCAAATTGCACTGTCTTCCTGAGGTCAAAATGGAAATTTAGGGATCATTATTTCCAGATTTTTTATTAAACCAGACATGGCAATGGCAACATTAAGAAACCCCCTCACCCCAAGCAACCACGCTAGCTTTAAAATAATGTATATTTCATCTTTTTCTTCCAGCGTTGTTTATGAATAGCCGGTGGCAGCAAACATCTGACTGAAAGCTGAAATTTACAGCTTCCAGTCGGGGATGTTTACAACAACAGACTACTGTGCATCTGGAAAGGGAAGTCTCCTTTGAAAAGAGGAAAATAAATGTTGCTGAAAAAAAATTCCATATCTCTTATAAACCATTTTATGGCACCAATTATGATAACACTGCAATCCATCAGCCTCAGATAACACAGCCGCCATATGCTGAGAAAGTACAGAAGTTGATTGCTCAACATTTAAGTTATGCAGAAAGAATCTCACTCAAAATATTTACGCATGCAAAAGTTTGCTTGTTTTAAAGATTCAGTAATATCAAATGCAATTATAGAAAGCCCTTCAAGTATTAGGAAACACGTTATAAAGCTAGACGCAGAATGTTCTTAGCAAAGTGGGGTGGAAATTTTTCCTTTTCTAAAATATGTAATTTTTGATAAATTTAATTAGCAATTAGATTAGGTAATTGCAAGGTTGTGATTAAATGCTCTACTCAACAACCCCAAAAAATATATACATGTCGGGTAACAAATAAGGCCCATTTCAATTATGGGGCAAAGAGACGAAAATACATTTAACCCAAACCAAAAAGTCAAGTTCTGAATTAATCTGATTGTCATTTGTCTTGTAACCAGTCAAAACACCTGCTAAATTGCTGAGCGTAAGCATAACCAAAATCAAAGTGTGCTTTCGTGCATTTTCTCCCTTATCAAATACTTCAGTTCAAATACTTTGGGCCACTGGGGAAAACTTCTTGAGATATGCTAAATCAGATGCTCATCTATTAGGGGAATAAAAAAAATCATTTAAAAAAGCTTACATCAATAATGGAAGTACTTCAAATAATACAGCAATATCAGGACTGTTCATCTTGCAACTACACATACAGACATATATATCTTATTTGCCATCTTTTCAGTGCCGAATGAAGTTGTCATACATAGCGCTATTGCAATAAGCAGAAAAAGTTGGTGCAAGGAGAGAGACTAAATAATATAACCCATATACTGTTGGATTTATTCATTAAGCCAAAGAAAACATGTCAAGTTAGGAAGTCTTCAACTATGAGCTTAAAATAAAACATACACAGAAGGAAGTTAGAGAATGTATAATTTATTCTGTCCACAAGATGTGACACATTCTAAAGCCTTCAACAATACTGTGTGTGTGTGCATAAGACAGAGAGAGAGAGTTATGGTTCACATTTGGGAAGTGAAGGCTGGCAGGAACCTGTAGCATCTTAAGATCCAAGCTCCAATGATAACACAATAAAGGATTCAGGCAAAGTCAAGAGGAGACAATCTGCAAGGGCAATCAGCCTTGCCAAATTCAGGTTGAAAGCCATCCACTGCATCTTCAGTTAATACTGTATTATCCTCTTTATACAAACTATTAATCATTTGGGATGAGCCTAATTTGGTTTGCTGCTGTTGTTTAATGGCAGCTTTATTTTAAATATTCCAAAAATTATCTTTAAAAATAAGAAGCTGTTAAAGGGAGGAGATTCCTATCACCAAATGAAAAAGTGCTGGAGTGAAGACTGAATGCAGTTATTCATAGTTCTCTTTCTTCATGTTTACAGAGAAACAACCAAAGGAAGTCCTGGATAAAATCTAAGGAGAGGGATGTGAAGAAAAGGAGCTTTGGAAGAAGCCAGAAGACTGCATGACTTTTACTTTCTAATTATCATTTCTCCTCATTGAAAAACAAAAGTCCTCAGCAGTCATAGACTGCTTAAATATTAATTAAAAGCAGTTAGAAAGTTATCATATTGGGGGAGGAAAAACAATCCTACTTATGTAAGCCAGTACTATGGCAGTCTCTCAGCATGCGAACACAGAGTTCAAGGAGGAAGCCTGAGAAAAACACTCACAGACATATCAAGTGAGCAGCTATAATTTTTACGACATCTAAGGCCATTAGCTCAGGATGCTGCCTTGCAGTGTGTCATGCCAACTGCATCTCCATCAGAAACCTATCCAGCCTTTAGACCTGGGGGGCAAGGGAGAGGATAGATTGAACAAGAATGATTAGGTGATGGAGAAGAGTCTTTTCTAAGCCTGTAGTTGAGAGCCCTCATCTTCTTTCTCAGATTCTAATACCTGGATAACTTTTGTCAGTGTGGTAATCACATAAACTGACACTTTCCTGGCAAAAGGTCCCAGACTCAATCCACAGCTTGTCACAGTAGGCCTAAAACAGATTCACAATGCACCTTAAGTAGGTTATTCCTTCAACAGAACTAAACATTACAAGTTCTGCATGAGGAGAGCTTTAGGGAAAAAACAAAGAAACAAGATGAAGGTTAACCATTTTCTAGGTGAGTGAATACCTCTGCGTGCACAGCAGGCATACTTAAGGAACAGACATGCAACTAGAAAATAGACCCCCCACCTCTCCACGCACAAAAAAAAATTATGGAGTGAAACATTCACTTGCCAACCCTTAATACTGTAATGTGTGGTGGTGAATTTAACTGGAGACATCTTTGTTTAAAAACACTACCCACAAACAGTTCTTGATATAGCCACAACAGGGTTAGAATGAGGAAACCGCATGCAGTCGCTATGGATAACAAACTGACCGTGGCTGTTTTTCTGCACAAAGTTAGAAAGCCAGTAGTTATTTACAAAAAGACGCTCTTTGGGCAATTCTGGGACTGGAAATCTGGAAAGTAATGGGATATTTCACGCAGAGGTAAGCACATGGTATTTCACTAATTAGGCAGCTGAGCATGAAGCTGGAGTGAGCCATTTATAACTGCTTTCTCCTTTCGTGCAAAGAAAAAGGTTACTGCAAATAATAGCTGATAGAAGTAGGAGTTCCCATAACTTCCTTGCAAATGTTATTACATCTGAAGCCTATGCACAGCTACAGAGGAGTAAACTGCAGTCAACACAACAGCTTACTCCCTAGTAAATATGCAAAGCAGTGCATTACAAGATACACACACATGAACACCAGATCTTTCTATCAAGCCACAATCAGTATTCAAAGTACTGGGTGGCTGGAATGATTTCAGCTGCCTAGTGCCCTCTCTCCACCTCTACTTCCAGAAGGCTCTGTCAGGACTATGACTAGATTGTCTCTAAACAGTTCAGGCAAACTTAAGTCAGTCCAGGATGCTGTGGCTAGGCTGCTGCCTGAAACCTACTATGAGAGTACTGAGTTCCTCATGGTGTAGTGGTTTGATCATGGCACTACAATCCTGGAGACCAGGGTTCGATTCCTCGCTCAGCCATTGGAACCCACTAGGTGACCCTGGGCATATCACACACACTTAGCCCCAGAAAATCCCATGATAGGTTCGCCTAGGGTCATCGTAAGGCAGAAACAACTTGAAGGCACACAACAATAATTAACTGCAGCAACTTCTAGTTTCTTAGCTCAGAGTAAGACTTTGGCTATAAGCTTACAAGCCCACAATATCTAAAGACCAGATTATCTGAAAGGGCATCACCTCCACTACAAACCTGCCCATGAGCTAACTTATAGAAGAGGGATTCCCCACCACATTCAGCTACCATGTGAAGTGTGTTTTCTTGCAATGCAGGAAAGGGACTTTTGAATGGCCAAGCTAAGGCTCTGGAACTCTCTGCCCATGGAGAACTATTCTATTCTTACCACCTTAGTATTTTCCTTCTATTAATTGGTAAACATTTTCCTGTAATGGCAGGCTGTTGGCTTACTAGGCTGACTGTTCTCCTGTCCTATAATATGGCATTATTGTTGTGTGGTTGCTGTGATTCTTTAAAAAAAAAATGGCTTTCTTTTCTGATTTTGATAGCCATTTTACTGATAACTGTGTGTTCTCTATTGTTTGAACACATCATGCGGAAAGGCAGGACTGCCACTGTGGATTTAATTATAGGTCTTGAATATTGCATGTGACTTTAGAATATAGTTGTCCAACAGTAGAAACACCACCGGTGCATCCTACCACACAAGTTCAAGAAATCTGTGGCTGCAATTCTATATATACACTCTTCAGAGAAAGCACTACTGAATTAAGTGGGCTCCATTCACAGGAAACAGGTGTATTACCAAGCTTTCCTCTTCAACAGAAGAGTGATAAGCCAGATATAAATCAATTAAATCATTGCTGTTGTTGCTGTGCACCTTCAAATCATTTCCAACTTGTGGCAACCCTAGGACAAAACTATCACAGGGTTTTCTGGGCCTGAGAGTATGTGACACACCCAAGGTGGGTCTCCCATTCCTGAGTGGAGAATCAAACTTTGGTCTCCAGGGTTGTAGTCCAATTTTCAAACCATTACACCACGCTGGCTCCAATTAAATCTTTAGACAGATTTTTTTAAAATATTTATATATTCACTTTATTCCAAAGTTTGAACTTTAAATTCAACAGTGAAAATCCAGGATATTACCCTCACTCAACAATTGGATTTTCCACTCTTTTTGAAACTGAATTCATTCACTAAGAAGTGACTACCTCTAGTCAGAAGCTGCCCCCTCTCTCTCTCACTCTCTCTCTCTCTCTCTCTCTCTCTCTCTCTCTCTCTCTCTCACACACACACACACACACACACACACACACTTGAGGGTGATAACCCTTAGATAGGGGCTGAAGCATGGCATTTTGCCACTAAAAACAGCTGCAGCAGACAATCTTGATGGCAGAGGAAAAGCTGTTATTTCTAACAGTGAAAGGCTGATATCATTTCAAAAACAGCAGGAGAAAATTATTTTAATTACTTCACATCAGATCAAACAACTTTCCGGAAAATAGTATTATTTCAAAAAATTAGAAGGAAAGGGCTTAAATTTTAGGCATCAGTAATCAGATGCAGAAGGACAAAATAAGTTAGATGACCAATCCTAATCTTTTTAAACAGAAAAGCTCATGCTCACCTTACCTTCAGCAGTAACTCATCTGCTTCACACAAACACTTCAGTGTGGACCAGATTATAGGTGTTTCTTCTTATTTTCCTACTAGACTGAGAAGAATGGTGGCTATATCAGATTCCCTCTCTCAAATGCAATGCCATATGCAGGGCGCATTATTAGAAAAGGGCACATGGGCCAGCAAGTTCTGGCCAAAGAACTGAACTAATTACATACCATCTCCATATTGCTCATAGTTCTTTCAAGATGGTAGTAGTAGAAGCAATTGTTCACTCTCTCAACATTAAGGTAACACTAATTTTTTGTCCACCACAAATAAATCCTGTAAAAAAGGATATATTAAGCAGTAAGCCTGACGAAGCAGAAAATCATTTTGTGAAAAATCTAAATAAAAATATTTTAGCAGCCAAGCTGCACCTGATACTACACATGGTTTTATACATGTGCATCTTTTTTTTATATAACAGAAAAGCAACAACTTTTGGAAAAATGAAGAGCTAACAAGAAGGAGTTTGCCCATTCTCTTTTAGCTGCAGTCTCAACAGAAATTGCTTCTCCAAATCTGCTGTGTGCCCTGAAGCAAAAGACTTTTCTTCTGAGTTCCAGAAAATTGCTTCAGAGTATGTGAGTCCTTAACTTGAAGCATTCAAATCTCTATCAAGAGCCATCATGCTAAGAATTATGACTCATAAGGCACTTCTAAATATGCCAGTGTAAAGTTTTTAAGAAAGAGGGTTGTCCCTCCTTTCTCTCAGGAAAAAGAAAACAGGCCTCTCCATTTAGGTTTCTCTTAACCCAGCTACAGTAAACACCATATTTTCTTTTATGTAGCCAAGTTTCTTATTTTATGCACGTGGACGATTTTTACCACACATATAAAAGACAGACTAGAATTCTGAATTTGTTTTCAAATTACCAAGTCAAGTTATTTCAAGATCTCTCTTGTTAAGGACTTTGCTTTCAAGGGGGAAAAAAAGAGTACTTTTAGAGAACACTCATAATGTGAAAGATGCTGCACCTGTAAGAATGTGCTGATTGACATTTATATGTGAATGCAGAATCTTATTGTTTTCCACCAGTTTCCAGTACCATCAGTTTGTTTAAGATCTGTGCCTTTGTGTATGTGTCTGCCTAAATCTTGTCTGGGGAATCTATATTCTTTCATGCGTTAATGAACTGCTACTCCTATCATTTCTCACCACTGGATAGGTGGTTGTGACTGATCGGAACTGAGTTCAACAACTTCTGAAAGCCATCATTTCCCCAGTCAGTCCGGCAATGAAAACAGCCTGAAGAGAAATACACTTCCAAGGTGTGTGAAGAAAAAAGGGGAACAAGTTGACTGAAGAAGAGGCAAAGAAAAAGCTGAAGGAAGATAATCAAAAACTAGCACTGGAAAATATTTAGCTTGCTAACACTGAAAGGACAGTCTTTACAGAAATACAAGTGAAACCTGGTAGCAATAATGATAAACTGAATGAAAAACCACAAGCAGTGTCCACCTGTACATCTGAGGAACTGCACAACCTAGGTCAAATGACACATTGCTGAAACATATACAATGATACAGAAATTTTCATCTTGGTAAATTTGTATAAAACAGAAGTTGAAGTAAATGGATGTCACAAAGAATAGCATAATTTATGTAAGTATTGACTACAGTAATATAGCGTATTTGCTGACATATAAGACACTTTTTTTCCCTAAAAAAATACCCTCTGAAAATGGGGTGCGTCTTATACACCAGCAAATACGGTAACGCTAAAAATATAGGGAAGGGAGGGGGAGTGAAAGGCGTTCTCCCCACCCAGGCAAAACAAGAAGGGAGGGGGTAGTGGGAGCCTTGATCTATATGAAGATAGATAGATGTTTCTACAGTTTCTTCTTACCTTCCCCTCCTCTCCTGTGCATTTTGACTCTACTGGGAGTTTCTGCCCAAGCAAAACAGGAAGAGAGGGGTGGTGGTACATTACTTTTCCTTCCCCTCCTCTCCTGGTACAGCACGCTTTTCCTTCCCCTCCTTTCCTGTGCATTTTGCTCACCACAGAACTAAAAAATATTTTCCTGAAAAATACCTCTTGAAAAGTAGGGTGCATCTTATATGTCTGTGTGTCTAATACGCCCCCAAATATTGTAACTTTATATATGTTTATACAAATTATAAGCATATGTATATAAATATATGTTCATACAAATTATAAACACATAAAACATTCATTATTTCACTCATAACTGTCTTCTCTCGAGATGGTGGCCCAGAATGTTCATATTTCATTTAGCACCTGTATTCATTGAAGCAACATGTTAAAAGTATTCTCATATTTGTAGAAACAAAAAAGAGATGACTGATAGCACACAATTTTAAATCAAAGAAAGATGGGAATCACTGTAGCTTTGCTTTTGATTCACAGATTTTCATCATAAGAAGACTGAACATTTAAAGTGAATAAGAAACCTCTGACTCACACTATCAAAATCCCCCCTTCCTGTGTAAAAAAATATTATTCTGTTCAGTCACTGATCAGAATAGTCAATCGGCAACCACTTCACCAATTAAATATGATCTGAAAAGCAATTTTATGTAGCCACTAGAAGCCCTATCAGGTTGTGTCAAAACCCAGAGTTATTCTTTGTATTGGAAGAAAAAGAGACTCAGTTACTGAAGAAGTGTCTATTTAGGACATAATTCAGAAGCATTCACATTTCTAAATGTTTCTATAGCTAAATTCATTCACTCTGTAAAGCGTTTACTGCTAGATGATACTAACATTTTCATGAAGGCTGACTCTGCATGAAGAGGTAAGTCTGTTGATCAAATCTGGAGAGGCCAGAACTGCAAGAAGCTGGCCATCCCGCATCACGTTTGCTGTCTCAACCTAATCCCTCATATTCATGATAAACTCAAAAAAAAAAAAAGATTAAAAGCAAAATGTAATTTTGCTGGCAATTGAAAGGCTTAGAAGGTAAGACTAGTACTAATCAGTTATCTACAAAGCAGACAAATGCTGCAAGGCACCTGACATTCAATTTGAGGTGCAGAAATTTGGAGAACCCACTTCTGTATATTAGCTGAGGGGCCCCCAGCCCAAGCATGAGTTTTAAGTTTTAATCTACTACTTAATGGTGTCTTTGGAGTTCTGTCCCTCACATTTCACACCTTTCCCTGTGCTGGCTCAGTGGTTTGCTGGCAAAAATGGTGGAAGAATAAATGGCATGCTGGGCTACCTGACATTAATTGTTCAGATAAAGCCAAAAGACATTCATATTCAAACTATCTTACAAGAAGATAAGTCAATCATGTTCCAGTTACTAGATATTGATTCAAGCTACAGCTGAGCTACATTGCTTAAACTGTATACCCTGCAAGTAAGGAAGCAATCTTTCAAAAGAAAGACAAAAGCTGAAGCACAGAGTTCCAGTAACTGAACGTTCAAGACTGCATTTATGAAATTTCTGAAAAGATCAATATATATTCAACTATGACAGACCATTAACATGAAAAAGATGTTGGGCACCCCATTATGGCCCAGCATGTCAATTAAAATTCGACTTGCTTCAATTAAGACAGAGACTTCTAGGGAGGGCTATAAGTCACTATAATTTGTTTCTGGCAATCCACAGCAGGCATTCATCCTATTTATGCAAAAATTTATGCAAAAAATTCTAGCACCTACCAGCCAAACGGCCAAAAGTCTAAAAAGTATATAACTCAAAATATGGGAAAAAATACAAGAGTCTACTGCTTTCATGTTCTTAAAAGGATACAAATGCTTTTGAACAATAAAGCAACTCAAATTCTAGCTTACAAATTGCATTTGGAAGAATTTCTGTAAATTTAGCTATTATTTCGTAATCCTCAGCTGACAATATTCTGCCAAAGAGATCAGAACAGCAAAATTTATTTTCTATAATGTCTTTTCCCCTCACCGTTCCAACTGTTTTTCCATTAATTTGTTCCAGCAAAGCAAGAGTCCTATGGTACTTTTAGGATTAACAGATACGTAATAAATAGTAAAATGAAATGACAAAAGACTGTTAAGACTGTTAAGTCTTAAAGATCCTGCAATTCTGGTTGTTACTGATCTTTTTTTTAGTTGTTTTGTATTTATGAAAAATGACAAAGAATATTCAATGTTTGGTTTCCTTATTTGAGAAAGACATACTGATTACTACTGCTTAGCTACATATTCAGTTTGACACTGTAAAAGTACCGTATGAGAAAAAAAATTTGAACTTGAGGCTCCCAGTCCAAGACAGGCACAGTTGTCTCTATGCTACATTGCCTCTTTTAGCAGTGCTACTCAAAGTGGTGGTCTGCAAACCGGTGGTGATCTGCCAGGCATCAGCTGCCAGTCTGTACCAAGTTTTCAGGAAAGAACGAAAAGAGTTTTAGTCAGTGGACACAAGTATGGTACTCATCCCTGGCACATTAGGAAAAAATATGACTGGTCCATCATATCAGATAGCCTGAGAAGTACCTACTTACAGAAAGCTAAACTGCATTCTTAAACTTCTTTTTCAAAGCAGAAGAGCTAACACTTTGCTGAGGAAAACACATTCCACATGGCAAAGGCCTCAGTTTCAATATATATGCCCTTCAAAAAGAGTTGAACAGAACTGCAGGTTGCAGGGCAGGGAAAAACCCCTGTGAGAGCCCATGGAGAGCCACCACTATTGGCATAAACAGAACAGACAACTGAGAGCAAAGGACAACTTTAAATACCACGTATTCAACTTTATTCATATTTTAACATACCATTTATTATGTTCTGATTCAAATCCTTTAAATTAAAACTTTCCAAACATGGAAAGGGAAAACTCTTCCCTCAATAATGGATTGGGAGATGAAATTGTTTGACATAATACAGATGGACCAATTTACTTATGTTTTACGAGTTGAAAAAAATTGACAAATTTGTCAGATTGAGATAATGTTATGTTATAATTTAGGAACATTTGCGGTAGTATCAAGATGGTGAATACTGATTTTTGAAGATTTTTAAAATGTACGGTTACAATAGTTATAACAGACTAAATCACAGGCAATATGGCTTGTAGATCATCTTAACTGCTCCTCACTCAGGGGGAAGTTTGTGTGAAAGAAGTATGAATCAGAAGAATAATTGAGAAGAAAAGAAGATGATAAAATAAGTGATTAATTACATAATCTTTATTTCTGAAATATTTTCTCTTTTCTATTATGTCACCTATACAGTCACATACAGTATCTTTTTCTCAACTGAATGTGTGATATGTATTTGTATTAATTATTTAAATATTTTCAGTAAAAATAATAATTAAAAAACTGAAACACAGGAAGAAAATCAGGACATACACCAAGTAAATAAATAAATTCAGGTACTGTTGATAAACTTTCTCTAGACTGTAAGTTACAGATGCGTAACAGAGGTGGCCTATACATCAGTCAGTTTCAAAGAAATGACTCCAACTCTACCCAGTAAATATATAAGCTTCTGCTTTTACCTTCCTCCTACCGAAGGCATAGCACTTTCAGAGGATGATACCACATAAAACTTACACATACAGAGTTCCAAGTGATCCACAATATACATGTAGCAATTCTTAACCTACCAACATTCCGTCACAACTAGTCTTGACCCCTGAAGTCTTCTACTGCAACCTGGTGTGAGGGGCATTCAGAGTATCTATCAGATAGTAAGCACCCTACAAATGAGACAACGAAAAGAACACAACACAGTTAAAAGTGCAACAACATCTCTACAATAGATCACATAAAATGTCGGTCACATGCAAAAGTGTTTTAAACCATCCACCATCTGCTGAGAACATCCCTTGAACCAGGCCGAACACCAACCAGTATCACATCTCTGAGTCAATTTAAAATGTAAGAATCAAGAAATATTGGGAAGCTGGGGCAATTCATCAAACTCTTATTCATCCTGTTTTATATTTTAATAAAAATGGGGCAAATATACCTGTTCACACAGGGACCATAAATGAGACCTAAGCCTTAGGAAATGATCCCTGCAGAACCTTCTCTAGATTTTGTAGGCTGGTTCATATTGCCTTTTCAAAGTGATGACTGTTCAGGGAAGATTCAGAAGCTAATCCCAAGCATTTTCACATCAATTCAGAATGTCATGCAACTGGCATATGTTAGCAGATCTTCATTTCTTTACCCATCCCTTTTTCCACAGCAGGAGGAACCCACAACGAGGGTGCCACAACTGAGAAGGCCCTCTTGTATCACCTCTCACTTTGTATTGCCCTCACTGGTGAACAAAGAGGAGAGCCCCTCCTGCAGATCTCAGTTCTTGGGCAGGTATGTGTATAGAGAAAGGTGTGTAACCTGGTCTATTGTGATCGCAAGATTCATAACAGCAAACAACATTAAGAACTATGAAGTCCATCTGTTCAATGTTATAATATAATAAAAGCAAGAGACCGGTACTGTCAACAAAAATAGGAACTTAATCTTTAAGTCTGTTTGTATAATAGTGGATTTCAGCCAAGGTTTTTAAAAAGTAAGTTTATATTTTCACAATGTGGTGCCACATACTAGAACTAACCTACAAGTGCACAATTATATCCCGTTTTCAGCTCTTCCCTCTCACAGAACTACCGTGTACTTTCAAACTTAGAATATCCTCCCCTGATGATAAGTCTTTAAAAAAGAAAGCATGGCATTTCTAGATTCAAAATAACCTGGTTTTAAAAAGAAATCTAAACTTAATAGAAAAATATAATCGCTTTTAACTGAATCTATGAACTCTTCAGAACTTATAAATGGTGGGAGGAGGGACACCAAATGATTGAAAATTTCATGTATCGTTTTAGAAAATAGAGTCTACAAAGAATGTTCATAGGAATGTTTGCTTAAACAGAGTTTCAGCAGGTATTCGAAGGTGAACACTGTTTCCGACTCTCTGACCTGTTGGGAGGACAAGCTGCAAAGGATAGGCACCTACTGTCAAGAAGGCCTGCCTTCCTGAAGTTGCCAGACAATACTTAACTGGTTGTGGAACCAGCAACGAAAGATGAGAAGACAAGGTATCCCAGTCCCAAGGTATCAACAAAATCTTGAATATAGCATGGCATTTATCAGGCAGCTAAATATGAACATCCCTTACTGCAGCACAGCGTTTCGGGGAATCCTGACATTCTCTGGAGCTCATCACGAGTTCCCTGACAAGAAGCTATGAAAGACACAATAACATCTTCTTTAAGTCCGCTTGCCCACCATAACCAATGTCTCCTGCAATGTGCAGCCACAAAGGAATTCTGAGTGTGGTCTATGAATCATGACTTTAACTGTAAGGTACAGAGGTCAAAGCTTTTGTACCACAGAATATGCCACTGAAATATACAGAAATGCAGGTGAGTATTATCTTCTTAACACAGAAGCTGGCATGGAAAGAGTTCCTTGAAGGCAGAAAGATGAACCACTGCTCTAATGGTTTACTACATATTTGCTCTGCCAATTTGGTTACTACAATGAAAATCAATTACACTACATGACAGAAATAATGGTAAGTTTTGCAAAACACCACTTCTTCTGCTCTCCAGCTTACTTTTGTCCCATTTACTCTTCCATCTCAGTCATAATTTTACAAACATAAAAAACTTGCCAGCTGCCTTACTCCTCCTGGATTTAAACATGCCTCAGAGGAAGTTTCAGACATGCAGCAGCAATGCTATATAGGGCACTGCTTGTTAATATTCTGTTTTCCTTTAATCTTTCTAAAATTCACTTCCAAATAAATATCAGGCCCAGTTTATTTAATCTACAATTTTCAACTGAAAGCACTCACGTAAACATTCTGGGATGCTGCTCATGAACGAACACACATTCTCTCCACACTGATATGTCTCCTCCCATCTGCACGTAAGCTGTAAAGGTAAACTAGAATGTTATTCTTGTTCATGTGATGGTTTTCACAAGGCCAATGTTGTGAAGCCAATAAAATCATTCTCCTGAAATGAGAGAAGGTTAACTTCAGGTGTTATCAACTCCCAAGGAGAATTCTGGCAAGTCAAATTGAGCCTCAATTTCTCATCCACAAAATAAGAACAATATACTTCAAGGCTATGATAAGGATTTTAAAAATTTTTGAATAGCAGAAGTGTTTCATAAACACCAACTATAAACTGTACCATCTGACTCATGCCAAGTTCTGCATACAAGGCAAACAAGATGCTGACTGTCTTGCTATACTAGTTGGTTTAGTCCTAAACCATGTCAAATATGCCAGGTAGTTTTAAAAACTATTCTCATGTGGGTTTAAAATTTACTTTCAAGCCGATGCTACTACACAGACTAAACTTTTAAATATAAAATTCAGCAAGTAAGATCCTGTGACGAGACAGGCACGTGTAGATTTTCCACCCGGCTGCACTATGATTAGATCCACCATTCCCTCACTCTCTCTTCTTTAAACAGCTACTTGTGGTCAGCTTGGAAGAAAGCCCTTCATGTAGTCCCACAGCGCTAAACTACAGAGCAGACAGAAGAAACATGTGCCCCACAAGTCTTTTTTTTTTTTTTTTTGGCGGCCCCAGGACTCCTCAAGACACACTTTTGATGTTGCTGCTGGAAAAAAACAGGTAATAATTTGGAACAAAATTAAGAACTGTTGCTCTTTTACAAGTCCCCCATGGTATATATCCCCCCAAAAAAGAAAGGTGTGGACTTTCCGTAGCTTCTGATTTTGTTTTAAGGAACTGGTACAGCCTGCAATAGGTCCTGTAGGCTGAAAACTGATCCTACAGCATGTCTACACATGAAACAGGAGCTGCAAAAGTGGCTCCTACTTTTTCTGTCAAGAGTTACTGAACAATTACAGAAATGAGCAAATCCTACATACCTCTGTTTTTTTTTATTAAACAAGCAACACTATCAAATATGGAGGTGGCTTTGGATCTAGAGAATCACTAGGGAAAAATCCTTGGGAACAGTGGTATAGAAACAGGTATCAAACAGCAACATACTATAAGGTATAGGAATAGCAAGTGATGATGGTGGGGAATGAGAACCCTAAGACGTTAGGTTGCACCAGCCATGCCTCTACTTCCACATCTATCTATCATGGTTCTGCCCACGCATTTCATCTTGTTATTTGAAAGACACAGACTTGAATTTAATAGGTATATGAATCTTTTCAGTAATTGAAATCTGCCAGCTTCCACATGAGCTGGCCAAATGTATTAACTCCCTCAAGAGCAGAAGTTTATAAAAATGGTGAAGCAAGTTGTTAGGGAACTCACATAGACTTCAAAAATATTCAAGGAGTGAAGTCACCCCATGTGCTGAACCCTCTTATCTCCCAAATGCCTCATCCAGTTTACTTCAAGTATTCCAAAAACATTTTACCACTAGAAGAATTAGTACACAAAGTTTCAAACAGTAAGTATGCTTTTGAGATGGGGAAAGAGAAGACAGAAATCAAACAGAAAATGTAGGAATGGATTCTAACCCTCAGAACTCCTGAAGCTTTGGTGACAGTCCTTTGGACAAAAAAACAACTACCTAATCCAGTTCAAGATCAGTTAAAACATATCAGAATATGTCAGGGATTCCAGGCAGGGAACCCTGGGAAAATGATCAGCCCACTGCAAAGATGTTGCATCATGCCCCAGCTGTGGGTAATTGCAAGGTTGCATAAGAAACTGGGGTCGTGTACAGATGGTAGAGGGAGGTGTGCAAACCTCTACTTGACTGGTTGTAGATATGTATATAATAAAGCAACGCCAGTATGTATTTGTCTGTTGACCAAACCTGGTGCCTGGCGCAAGCTTTAGTCCTTCTGTCCTATGTTTTGTATATAATGGAGCTTTGCTGCAAGATAAAGTGCCTCCTGTTTTGGAAGAAACTCCTCCGTGCGTCAGTATCCTTACTGGGGAATAAGGTTGCTGCTGTTGGCTCGCTGAACTCTGGTTTTTCCGCTGCGTTTCCGTGGGGCTGAAACTCCTATCATCCCCAACAGAATATCCTGGAGTTCTCTTCTTAAAATGAAAAGAGCACATTCACACCTGTTGGTTTACAGCAGGAGCACCAACAAAATTGTGTGATGATGTTAAGCTGCTTTTTTTCAAAAAGATCAGAACATCAATCAATAGTGTTCAGTTGATTATAAAGATTAATTGACAGAACTGCATTCAGAAAATACAATGGAAACCTAGAGAAGGGAATCAAAGGGAGAGACGCAGCAAAGGAAGTAGAAAAAATTTCAAAATAGTAGGATGAAGATATGATAAGTTCTGAGGGTCTGCTAGCTTCTGTTTAAGTGTCCAAACAATTGAGACTCTAGTTGACAACTACTGGAAAGCTGCTCAGGAGTTTCAACAGGCAACTCCTTATCCACCTGTCTATTCAACAACTTCTTCAGACGTTTCTTATTTACCCTGTTCCTAGCTAAGGCCAGCTTTAGTTTCTCCCTTCCAGCTCAACTCACAAACAGGATTTCACATCGTCCTACCTTTTTTCTCAGTTCCACTTTCTTAAAATAACTCATACTTATTTCTGAAGGTGGCAATATATCTCCCTAGCCAGCATAACCAGTAGTCAGGAACAACTGAAGGTGCAGTTCAGCAATATCCAGTGGGTCACTTGATTCCCACTCCTGTATTATATAATCAATGACAAAAATATCATGTAGAAAATTCTAAAAGGGAGCTGTAATACAGTTCTCAAAATACATGATACTCACTTACCTGGACTCTACACTTTCAGTATTCTAGTGTAAGGGACGGACATACTAAGTCACAATCACAGGAGCATTTACTATTGAGAAATAGCAATACGCGAAATCTGCTCCCAGAAGCCCTGCAATAAAAGATTCCTCAAGGTGCCTGAAATTACAGAAGATCTTCCTGAAGTACCTCCAAGTACAATGGGGCATATTTTACTGTGAAAATATCTGCAAACAGAATTCTTGCAGTGAAGTGGCCACACCTTTAGGCCAGAGAGAGAACCATCTTTCCTTTCCTGAAAGATTACTGCCAAGGCAGATTCCATTACATTGTTTCTGCTCTTTACATGGGAGAGACCATTTGTACATCTGTGTACTTCTCATAGTATTCACGAAGCATGCACTCCTCCCTCTTCTTAAACCCAGGATAAGGCAGAGTGGGTGACTGTGATTACAGGGATCCATTCATCTTCTCTTCACCATCAACTCAAGATGTACAGCACGAACATAACATATCCTTAAGTATTTTACTGTTGTGCAGCTGCTTTGCTGATGTCAAGCAGATGGTCTTAGGAACAAGGAATTAAAGCTAAGGATTGAATTTTGCACACCTCATACATACCACACACTAATACATACTAGAAACGGAAAAAGTGGGGTGACATTTATGCTACTGATTTCACTTTCTAAGAGCTACTCTTCCCCACTTGCTAATAAGTTAGCTGCATCCCGGGTTTAATGTACAGTCATTTCCCAGTTAACAAAGCCCCTGAGAAAGAAGTTGCTTTTTACAAAGTCTTTTTATCTCTGCCCAGCTTCCCTTTCTCCTTGTCCTCCCAGTTGAACCTACCGGAGCTGTGTGTGTTAATCTACAACAAGCAAGGCAAAGAGCACCTGCCTCCCAAATCCCCTACGGAGCATGTGTAAACAGCAAAACAGAGAAAAAAGGAGAAAATAGATAAAGCATGTCTCGCCAGCTACTCCCAACCTATCAAAAAAAGGGAGAGACCTGTAAGTCTGGTCACCAAAATGTAAATCACAAGCGGAGATTGAGGAAAGCAAAAAACAATCCCTGGATGCATTTTGGAGGAAGTCTTGGCCTCTAGAAGGTTCAACGGTTTTTTAAACTCATGCAGGTTGTTTCATTTTACATGTGTATATCTTTATGTCTGAACAAAAAATCTGCTGAAACATGTTCAAGCTGCTCTTTTTTTGTGTGTGATGGAGAAACTTAAGCCTACTATTTCCATGTTATTTCTGCCTCTGGTACCAACTTTTCTGTTAAAGAAGTAATGCCCAGAAGTAATACTCTGTTAACTGAGGTATACCTGTACACCAAACTCCAGTTGCTGCAACCTACTCCCAACACAATGTGGCCTGAGCAAAGTATCTGAGCTGGCTGCAGAATCTTTGGAACAAGTGGACAACCAAACTTGCAACTGCTTGGAAGACTGCAGACAGACTCAGAAAGAGGTTGTGTCCATGAGACTTCTGCTATAACTAGAAACCTCATAGCCTGAGCCTAGTGAGCTACTGGTGAATATAGTTTCAGAGGAAACTTGCAACACATTTTCCAAATTAATCTATCCCATGAGCTAACACTGAAACGACAGTGCACTGCAGTGCAGGCCTTTTATTTAATAGGTTGTCCACGAGACTTGGCCGACAAGGAATTCTGTGCAAGCTAGTTCCTTCTCCATGATTATCACAAATGCATTAGCAGACTGACAGAGTGGGAAAAATATTCTGTCCTTCCATCAGTCCACCTCCTAAAGAATAGGCTTTTTTTCCTGGCTTAGAAAGGCTAGTCACATGTACTTTGATGCTGGCTATGAAAGAGATCACAGCCAACATAGAATTGTTAGCTGACTAAACTAAGAAGCTAGTAAAATATCCTACAGGCTAGTAATTTCTGTTGGCTGATATAGAGAAAATGTATCCAGTCCATCAGGTGCAAAAGAAATGAATTTGGTAAAATGACATCTACAAACCCACTGAATCAATTAAGATCTGGAATGATTAGCTAAGTAAGCACTCCTTGAGAACAGTTCAAGATGCTAAAGGTAGCTATCAAACTGTCATATTTTCCTCAAGCACTTTCACAAACTAAGGATAAGATCCAACTGAACACCAGCAGAGCAGAAAGCCTTGCCAGCACAGTAATGCGGGGTTGCCCATTATTTCCCACTGCACAGCTATCCTTGTTCAGAAACAGCACACAGTAAAGCCTTGGGTACCTCCTAGCAACAAAACTGTCAAACCCCTCACACCATAGCCCACTGCACCAGCAGTTTGTAACAAGAGCATCCTTGCCTAACAAACTGTGTTCTGATTTTTAAGCCAATTTCTCAGGAGTCAGTAGCATTCCCACTTTCTGCTTTCAGTGCCCTTTTGGAAAATATGCTTCCATAAGGTGACATAAAACCAGGGAAAACCTGCTTAGTATCAGCCTTAAAAAATCATTAAGAAAGATGCAACACCATTTGTCATCTCCCTCTTCTTACAAACAGCTTATGTGGACCGCCTCCACACATTCAGGAAAGGGAACTGATTATTAAGGGCCTCATTCAAACCAGAATAATTGTATCAGTACTGATAGAAATCTAATCCTCAGCAGTAAGAAATCAGACAATAAAACTCCGTCACTTTATATAGCAACTGTATTGGTTCATCATGTGTCAACTTCTATTCAAATCAACAAATTGCACAAACCTCCTGAGCAACCAGTTGAGAGGAAGATTTATTTACCCTGATGTGAAAATACAAAGAAGTTTACTTTTCATTAAAGTGAGGAAGCCTGCTGTCACCAACACTTTTTATTACTTTCCTGCAAAGTAAGACGGGGTGGGATAACACAGAGTCAGCATGCTGACAATCCTGGCAGGTAGAAGTTTAAGACTTTGCTGTGATGAGTTATCACCTGACTGCACAAAAGTCATCTGATCTAGTCAAGTACAGCAGATTACATCTGTTCTCACTCGAGAGATTTCACACATATTTCAATCATCTACTTGGGTACACTTCTACTTAATTCATTAAGGCTGGTAAAAAGCAAGCTGCAATACATGTAATCCTCATAACACAAAAAAACCCACATCTTAGATACACCCACAGATTGGGAACAGTATGCTATACCATAATTTCAATACTACTACACGTTTGGAGGGGGGGTGGTTCTTACAATGTTTTTATTAGCTGTCACTCAGATTCTCTCCAAGAATTGTACTTGTCAGCAGAAAGTTTCTGAAAGCAAAAACTCAAGTTTCCAACCAACAATGTGCAAGTTCTTGTTGCTTTCATTTGACATCCCAGCTTTTTCTCATTCTTGCTTTCTTATACAAAGTCACTCTCTCCAGTCAAAAATCATTTTCAATACTCCTAAGAAAACAAAGTCTACTCTTTAAGGTCCAGTTTCTCTGTTATCAGACACCATAGCGTTTTTATATACATTTAAAAAGAAAAGAAAAGGTTCATTCTGTATATTTTTCAATAACAGCCTTCCAATGCATCAAGCCTAGAATTTGACCTTAATATCTACTCTCAGGAAGACAGATAAACATGGTAGGAAGTGGAAAAGGGTGTGATAAAGAACTGTTACTTGAAGCCTGTCATTTCTCATCTTGATTATGCTGGGTAGTTTCAGGGAAACATTCACGGTATTTTTCCACCCCACACCCCCCAAAACAGTTTGTTAATTCCCCAGTTGTGTGTAGAAAAGGAAAGCAACACCAGCAGAAGTGTTGCATTCCCTATTTCCGAGTATGCATTTGCCCTAAAGTACAGAAGATTGTCAAACAACAGTCTCTTGTTATGAGCTATTTGGTTAACCAATAAAATGAACATGTCAAACAAGAAATCTCTTCCCTTTGGCCACCCATCTTACAGAACACTCTTCCACTGGGATTGCTGAGACGGCAAGAGTCAGAAAGAAGAGCCAGCTTCTAACGTTTCCGAACACTATGACTGTATGCATTTCTGAATGTGAAACAGTACCCCTTTCTCCTGTAAGTGCCCCAAAGGAAACAAGAAGTCTTGCGAGATATAAGACCTCTAAGAGCAAAAACAAAGCAAGAACACTTTCAAATCAAATCTCCAGTCTCCTACTTCATTTGTGATACTTCTCTAAAGGAGCAATATAAGGAAGTTTTAAAGATTCAAATAAGGCATGTGCCTCTCACCAGAACAGATCTTCCCAAAAAGTATTTTTTCACTTCAGTACTTCACCATAACAAGACTTCTGCTCACCCTTGACACACACAATATGTAACTACGATGCACAAGAGATGGGAATAGCTGCAGATAATATGTGACAACTTCAGAAGCACTTAATGGGGAGGGGACTCCAAGTGACACTTGGGGGGCATGCACAAACATAGCAGCAGGCACTGGATTTAGAAATTATTCATAACAGATGTTTAGATTAGCATTGTCATTGCTAATCATTGCTAGCCTCTGGGTTCCACTCAGCCCTTCTTAGTTCTTAAAGAATGATACTAGTTTTACTCTTCTGGAGGATTTTGGCAGTCAATCATTTTTTTCCTGTTGTTTTAACATTATTGTAATATTTGTTCTATGCATCACTTTTGACACCTTTAGTCTATTTTAATTATTGTCTGTGGGTGTATGGAGGGAAAAGATGCATTCCTTGGGGGGCTCTCTCTGGAGACTTGGAGGGATTGGGAGAGAGAGACAGAGGGGACAGTACTCCAAAAATAATCAGAGATACAGAACAGACTAGACACTGATGGTATGAAGAGTGAGGAGTAGTGTTAAGTACTTCTATTTTAGTAGTAGTTATTCAAATACCTTTTAGTATTTCACAGATGTCCCAGAAGTCAGGCAGAGTCTGCCCTGGTTAGTACTTGGATGGGAGACCACCAACGAATACCAGGTGCTGTGGGCTGTATTGCAGGGGCAGGAATACCAAAACCACCTCTGAGTATTCCTTGTGTAAGAAAACCCTATGAAATACAGGGGCAGCCTAAGCCAACAGGCAACTTGAAGAAACACACACGCACGCAAACACGTACTTCAGATGGAAACCAGGACACATGCAGTTGATCAGAGCAGGGTCAAGATGGTCAAAGCTATCAATAAGAAAAAACATACAAGCTAGAAAACGCTGCAGCAATTTGCCTTTACTTAAACCTCTTAGAAAGGACAAGATTCTGTCTCTCCTCTCATCCTCCCTCTAAGGCAAATGAACACAAAGTGGTTTTGCACTTTGAACTCATTTTGCAGCAACTGAAGCAAGCTGAGATCAAAGCAGGAAAGGGAGAGGAGGAGAGAGAAATGGGGACATTTTAAAAACAGCTGAAACCATGGGAAGACAGAGAATTAACCAGGATCACCCCATAAGACTCAGACAGTCGGAGGGTATCGGCTTAGAGCAAACTACTTTCGTACTTTGAACTCATTTTGCTGCAACTTAAGCAAACCGAGGAGAAAGCAGGAAAGGGAGCAGAAGAGAGAGAAATGGGGACATTTCAAAAGTACCTAAAAACGTGGGAAGACAGAGAATTAACCAGGACCACCCTTATCAAGACTCAGACAGTTGGTGAGTATGGGCTAAGGCAAATTACTGCAAACTACCGTCGCACCTTGATCTCCTTTTGCAGCAAATGAAGCAAGCTGAGGCCAAAATAGGAAGGTGAGAAGGGGATAAAGAAACAGGGATATTTCAAAAGTAACTGAAAAAGTGGGATGACAGAAAATTATTCGGGACTACACCTACCAGACTGGACCAGTGGGAGGGTACGGGCTTATTGCCCAACAATATCTGAAAGAGGGGTGGCTGTCACACAATATATGGGCCACGGAACCAGGCAGGACTGGCTTGTGGAAACTCCTCAAGGGGGCGGCTGTGGAAGTTGTCAGAAAAGATGCAGCAAACGATGCAGCGATAGGCCAATGCAAGAGAACCAGAGGCCATTTGCGCACTAGCCTGTTATAGTGCTACAAACCTGCACTAATCCTGCAAACCCCAGGATTCCAGAGGATGTTGAAAGTGGAATAATAGCACTGTAACAGGCTAGTGCAGAAATGGGCAGAGACACAAGAGTTTGGGAAGAGAGGAGGGCTTCCTCACCACTACCCCCCCCCACAACTTTTAGGGTCCCCAGAGTATAAGGAGAAGCAGCAGCAGCAGCAGGGAGGTAATGCCCTGGCGGGGAGGAAGGGACTCCCCATTCTCAGCGCACAGCTGGCATCTCCTTCCACAGGGGGCTGAGGAGGGAAGGGGGCCACTTCTCCTGAGCCCCCCTCACAGCTGTCCCCCCTCAAGGTGAGTATGGGGGTGTGGCTACCAAGTAAAGCGCTCCCCCCCGGCCGTACCTGCTGGGGGGGTGGGGGGAGTCGCGCTCTTTCCCCTCCCATCTCCCCCCCACCCCGCCCGGCTCGCGACCCCACTCCGGCTCCTCCGGCGGCTGCCGCGTCTCCTCGCCTTTAGTTTGACCTTTTCCGTGTCTCAGCGCTCGCTCGCTCTCCAACCCCCTCCCCTTCACCGCCTTTCGTTCCCGGCTCTCTGACGTCACCACCCTAGCAACCAATCCCGCTCCCTCCTCCTCTCCCTCCTCCCGCCCCCGCCTCAGAAGAAGTCTCGAGCTCGCCCGGCGGTTGGGGAGATGAAAGGAGGAGGGGCGAAGGGAAAGGCGGAAAAAAAAAAACCGCCCTGTGTATGTCAACCACCTGGCGCGCCGCAGCCAATCGGGAAGCTCAATCCGGCCGCACGCGGGTGTAGAAAAAAAAAAGATCAAAAAGCATTGTAGAGGGACGTGCGTCTGCGCAGGCGTGGTGGGTGGCTCTCCGCCTTCTTCGGCAGCCCCCTCCCGGGTGGGAGGCGTGGCTTGAGAAAACACGCTTCTCTGAGAGCAGGAGTTGTAAGGGGAGGGGTCAAAAGGGGGTGGAGCCTATCCCAGCGCCCTGTGCTTTGATTGGCCAGTCCGCTCTTTTTTTCCCCACTTCCACTTCCCCATTGACAGTTTTGAAGTGAGTGTGAGCTCGCTCTTAGCAAAGGCGAATCTGCAAAAAGTTTGCATGGTGTATTTTCTGCTTTTTATAAAGCGGAACAAAGGCAACAAATACATAGAAAACTGGATATTTCTGCTCCTTCTGGGCGTTATGCGCGCCAGACTGGAGCAGAATTTCAGAAAATAAACTATTTTCTCAGTTCTGTAGGGAGATAATATTTCTGAATACCACATAATTATTTGGGAGTGGAGCAACCAGCATAAAAACTGGTGCTGATTCTGGCTTACATCTGATAAGAGATGCAGGAAGGGTTTTTTTTTCCCTTTTGTATTTATTATCAGAGGGAGAATTTATGAGGTGGAAATGGGACATAACAGTGTAATGAGCTTTATTCTTTCAAATAGCTTTACAGCTTGGTGAATCATTGTACATTTAAAACTTATTTAAATAAGGAAAAAAGGCATTGCTTTTTTATTTTGGATTTTGCTGCGTGGTCAACACTCCTGTCCCTGAATATGCCAAAACGTTGTCGCTCGGTTTTTCTTTTTCTTATATTTCTTTTTCTGTATTTCTGTGATAATACTGTCTCATGTATTGATGGATTTAGAACTTGGGGAAGGATTTGAATAAAGAGAAATAGAGCCACCAGGGTACAGTAATGTTAATAAGCCGCTTTGGGTCCCAGTCAGGATGATAGGTGGCATATAAATATAATAAATAAAATCATCCTAATAATCATGGGTGGGAGGCTAATGTGAAAAGAAAGAGCGAATAACGTTTAATAATAGATCCCGACTGTTACCATTTGGCTAGGAGAATATCGATTAGTCCTCTGTCTTCCACTTTTTCAGCTGCTTTTGAAATGACCTCGTTTCTCTTCCCTTTCCCCACTTTCTCCCTTAGTCCTCAGCTTGCTTCAAGTCCAAACAGTTCAAAGTGCAAAAGTAGTTTGTCAATAGCGGGAAGGGAGAAGAGAGGAGAAGGCAGAATCTTGCCTCCTTTTGCCCATAAATGACCATTTTCACACTAGACTGTTGTAGTGTTGTTATTCTGCTTTCAACATCCTGTGGAATTCTGGGGTTTGTAGTTTACGGAGGCCAAAGAGCTCTCTGGCTGAGAATTCTGAAGCCCCGTCCCTAAACTGCAAGCCCCAGGATTCCATACGATGTTCAAAGTGGACTAATAGCGCTATAACAGTCTAGTGCGGAAATGACCAGTGCCCCATTTTTTAAGCAGTAAAATGTTGGCGAGGGTGTAATATCCAGGTAACCAACACTGCAGTAGAGGTTCCCATGTATATAAGGCCACGAACTGCCAATCTATCTTTACTTTATTACAATAGCTACAGGCATGCCGTGTAGAGTTGAGGAAGAGGGTCTTCTGAGTGGCTGTTCATAGGCTTTGGATTGCCCTGTTGTATTCATTCATTTATTTTATACGTTTATTACAATACTTAACGTTACTCTATATCATAGGATAGTTACAACTGTGGCTTTAAACAATTTAAAATAGTAAAGGACAGTTTAAACTAGTAAAATTAAAGAGTTCTCGAAGTGAATATAACAAGTGAAAGCAATGTGTTGGGAGGATATAATCACCCCCTCCTTGCTGTCGTTGCATGAGTAGGCAAATACGTTTTTTATTCTGATAGACTTTAAGGAACTGAGTAAAAGAAATTGCTTTTAATAAGGTTTTCTACTGCCTTTTTTAACAGCTGATTTGCTCATTTAGTACTTGACTTAAACTGTTTTAATTAGATTGAAAGTTTTGTTACATTTTAATTATAATCTCTTGTATGGTTTTCTCTTGATCTGTTTTAATTTGTAAGCCATTTTGAATTTCGGTTCTGGTAGGAAAGGTGGGGATAAAACAATGTTACCCTGTGAACTGGGGGTCCCGGGAGGGACACCAAAATGTGCTCAACTAAAGGTGGGGAAAATCAGCTCAGAGCACTGCTTAGCGTTATGAGAGGCAGGGTAACGTAGCGAGATCTTGAACCCTATGTCTACGGGGTCGGGTCGAGTCAAGGAGAACACCGAAGTTGAAATAATAGATGATGTTTATTAAATACAAGCAAAACAGTGTATGCGACACACTCATACAAGATAACTAAAGAAAATAAAGGTTGGAGTGGTATAGAGGGATTTTTAGAGGGATTGCTGGTTTGGGTGATACTTCACCTGTCCTGAAGCCCAGAAAAATAGAGAGTGAAGCTGGGGTGCGATGTAGCTCAGCGCGTGGAGCTGAGGGGAGGCTCGCCAAGCAAAGCGGCAGCAAGGCGGGATAAAACTCGGGAGCGATTCGAGGAAGGTCTCAGAATCAAGGGTTTCTATAAGGGGAATTGTGACTGCAGGCTATGCCGTACTTGGGGGGAAACAATAGATTTGGAGTTGGAGACAAAGCCTCCGAAAGGTCAGAATCTGAATGACTGAGTTATCAAAGCGGTTCTCAATAGAGTAGCCAGTATGCAAGCGCAGAGTACTTGGGTGTTGTATAGCTTACCGATCAAGCTGCCAGCGCGGGGCAGAGGATCTTTTGTAAGTAGTGTGCATACTTAACTAGGGTACTTGCCTGGAGGTCTCCTAAAGCAGTGAGTCAGCTATTTCTGGCCTGCCTGAATTGTCCAGGAATATTACGGCAATTAACGTCCGAGCTTGTTTACGTGCTTGTCCGGTGGCCTCGCAAGCACGTGGAGAGGAATAGAGAAGTGAAGCCGAATTATGATATCAAGAGGATATCTTTAATATCCCCAAAGCTCGGACTAGCCAGGGCAGTAACAACAAGTTGGCTCTCCATATTTGCAGGTTTCACTTCCACAGATTTGATTATTTGTGAGTTTCTCCCACCGTGCTCCCCCTTGACCACCTCTTTTCCAGGGAACCTTCCCTCTGAGTGGCTCCGATTTGGCCATGCAGCCCTTTAAATACCTGCCTCTGGTCCTTCTCCTCTTCTACCAGCGGGTGCCTCACCAGCTAAGGATGGATCGCAACCTGATTTCTCAGCACCACGAATCCTCTCCCAGTGCCCCCTACACACCCAAGGAAGGAGATGAGCAAGAGAGAAGAAATACAGGGCCACCATGCCAATTCACCCCTTTCCCTCTCCTTTCCCTGACCTGGTTTGGACCCTGGGTGCCTGCTATCTCCACCATGCCTAATCCCCCTTCTCACAGATGTACACACATTTTGATATTTGTGGTTTTTCCACTTTTGCAGGGGTCCTGCACCTCTATCCTCAGCAAATGTAGAGGGCCACCTGTAAAGGGAATGAAAATGAGGAGTTAGGTGCATCCACACTCTTCTCTGCTGGACCCTTAGCACCTTGTGCAGCATATATAGAACGTAATTTGCAACATAGATGCACAGATGTATATTTTGCATACCTTTCTCAGCTTTTTGTGTGGTACCCTCCCAGCTCCTGGATGAAACAGATTATCTAGATCCATTTCAGTCTGGCTTCAGACCTAGCTATGGGACTTTCTTTTGTGATTGGGCACTGGAAAGTGAACATGGGTGTTGGGTGGTGTGGGACCTGTCTGAGGAAAGCCTGCTGTGCTTCGGAAAAGTTAATTGCAAGGAAGGTGCCCTCTACTTAATGTCCGCTTTGATCCTGTCCGAGTCAGACACATACTTCCAGCCAGACCTATTTTGCTTTTAGTTGTTATGAAATTAACATGGGGCAGAAGACCTTGTATATCTTTCATCCTTGAAGAAAAGGTAGGGTGTAAACATCAAAGAAATAAAGAAAGAATGTGTATATTCTGGATTCTCTTTCTTTTGATATTTTCAGCAGCAGTGATCAACCGACATGATTCCCATGCATGTAATATAAGGGAGAGCCCAGCTGATATTGGCCTAGAAATCCTGTCATCCTCACCTTTGTTCAAAACAGAACAAAGAATTGGATTTCACATGTAGGTCAAAGCTCAAACAGTTCTTCAGAATGCATTTAGACAGTTTCCTTATATCTTTACGCCAGCCTATAAGCACAGGTATCACAAACAGTCTTTTGCCTACCTTTTCACCAGTGATGTATTTAAGTCTTTTACTCTAAGTCTCAAGTCAAGTCTCAAGTCCCTGAAGATACTTTCAAGTCAAATCTCAAGTCTGGAAGCCAACTTTATACCCTAACCTATATTTCAGAATTTCTGGACAGAGTTGAATAAAGTCAATTTTAACAATTTGAGCAGAGTTGGCCCTACACACTTGTGATTTTTCCATCTACAGCAGCAGAAGTGGGGAATAGGATCCTTCTTACTCCCCATTACTGAAGTTTCAGAAGCTCAAGCTCAAGCCTGTTGCTTAAGACATTTGCTGTTCCCCTCTGAGAAATGCACCCTGCACTCTGGGGCGAGTCTTATCTTCTGCTCTAAGGGAAAGTTTTAGAAGGCTCCTCTGATATGCAGCAAGGACAGGCTGCTGAGCAGACCTCAAGCCCATTGCCTAACCCATTTGCTGTTCCCCTCTGAGAAATGCACCCACACTTTGGGCTTGTGACAGATTGTCATGTGACCAGTAGGCAACAAGACATGGAAGCATTGTTCTAAGTCATAAGGTTTCTGGATGAATGTGTTATGTTACTGAACCAAGGCCAACAAGTCAGTCACTAAAAATATACAAGTTTTGAGTCAAGTCAGTGCATCATTTATTGCGGAGTCAGGTCTGAGTTGAGTCACTGAAGCGACTTAAGTCCAACTTGAGTCCAAGTCAGTCAACTCAAGTTTACATCACTGCCTTTCACCCAAAGGCTCAGTTCCCAAATCTAGGTTACCCTTTCTGACCAGATTCTATAACGGTTCAATTTCTCTTCTGCCTCTCTCTAGGTTTTCTCTGAGAAGTAAAAAATCCCTCCACTCAATAAACCCCCCCTGGCTGACTGAGGGACTCTGTTTCAGAATTCTCTCTCCCTGAAGGAATGCCTTCAGATCTCTTCCTCACTGAAGATTGCCAGTAAAAATCAGTGTGCCTTTTATATACATTCTTCTCTTAAGCCACCACCCCTTCCTTCATACTAATGGGCTGGGTTTCTCTCCTGCAGAGCTATTCTGGTTACCTGGGAACCTGTTGTTAGTCAGCTCTGGCACTTAGGATAGCCACAGACTCCATTACACTCACCATTCGCTATACTTAGCCTGGGTTGATGGGATCTGCAGTCCAGCATCATCTGGAGGATTACATACCATTGCCTTTACAAGATATACTGTTGCATAAGCTCCAGGCTTTGCTTCTCATGATGTGAGGACATCTTCTATTACTTGCCTTCCACGGTTTTAAAAAACCGGTGGATACTTGTTCTTTTTGTCAAAGATATAGTAGAAAAATACAGTTATGTTACAACAGGTTATCAATACCTCGAAATATATTGTCTGCACCTACAAAGAAAGAAACAGCAAGCTCTATCTACCATGTGTGGTGCCTCTAGGCTCAACTAGATGTAATGCAGACAATTAAAATTGTTTTTGTCTTTAATTTATTTCTTACTATTGTGTATCCTGGGAGCCAGTGCATAAATTCAACAGTAAAATAAATAAAATGTTGATATCAGACACCAGAGGTGCCATTTTACTTCTTTCATTTATATGCTGCCTTTCTCTTGGAGTGGGAACCAAGGTAGCTCACCAAAAGGAATCAGCTGAAAAACAGTAACCGTTTAAAACACAGTTAAAATCATCCCATTAAAATGATATATTAAAAACCATATAAAATAATTAAAGACATATAAAAGGTGAAAATAAAGCACATACATACATCCTGTAAGAAGCCTCAGTGCAAGTAATTAAAAGCCTGGTTGAATTTAAAGGTCTTTGCCTGCAGGTGGAATGCGACCAGGGAGAAGGCCAGCCTAGACTTCTGTGGAAGGGGATTCCAGGGAGTGAGAGCAGCTACAAAGAAGGTTTTCTCTTGTGTTCTCCTCTAAAGAGACTGTGATGGTGGCAAAACCAAGAGAAAACCCTTCCCCACAGATCTTAAGGCACGGGCAGGCTCGTATAGGCAAATACCGTTTTTCAGATAGTCTAGGCCTATGCCATGTAGACCGTTTAAGATTATAGCCAGCACTCTGAATTCTGCCTGGGCACAGATCAGCAGCCAGAGGAGTTGTTTCAGCAATGGGATTATATGTTCCCTATTACCTGCCCCAGTCAGCAACTTGGCTGCAGCATTTTAAACCCACTGAAGTTTCCAAAGAGCTTCCAAAGGCAGCCCATATACAGTGTGTTAAAGTAGTAGAAATAGAATGTATTCAAGGTATGTGCCACCATAGCTAGATCCGGCTTCTCAAGGAATGGGTGCAGCTAGCACCTTAGTCCTAATTATGCAAATACATTCCTGGCCACCAATGAAACCTGGGCATTCAGGCTGAGGGCTGAGTCCAGGACTGTACCCAAGGTGCGCACTACAGGCTGAATCCTTATTCCTTGATCTGCCTTTCAACTGACCATGAGTAGCTCTGTCTTGTCTAGATTAAGTTTCAGTTTGTTTGCCCTCATCCAGTCGATTACGGACAACGGACTTTGGTTCAGTACTGAGAAAGCTTCCTTGGAATAAGTTGGAAAAGAGAGATAGAGTTGGGTGTCATCAATGTGTTGTTGATGTCAGACCACAAAACTCTGGAAGACTTCTCCCAGTGGTTTCACGTAGATGTTAAACAGAATGGTCGACAGAACTAAGCCCTGTGGCATTCCACAGTCCATGCCTAGAATGTTGAATAGAAGTCCCTCATCATTACATTCTGAGTCCAGCCCTCAAGAACAGTCTGGAACCACTGCAGAACAGTGCTCCAAAGCCCTATTCCAGAGAGTCGACTAAGAAAGATACCACAGCTGTGTTATAGCCCTGCGCACCCGCCATGATTGGCATGTTTTAATTGGCAATATTATTTAATTGGCACTATATTAATTGGTGTTGCTGTAAATAAAACCTGAGGTGTCTGGAAGGTAGATTGCTGACTGTAAATGTGAGATAGCAAGGCAGGTCAGCCACACGCTGTCCTAGGCAAAGACCAAAGTCATTGTCAGGCTAATTGCATGACCACTCTTGAAAAAATAGGTTTAGGTTATGCTAAATTGCCAGACATCTGAGAGCAAAAAGGGGAAATCCCCACCAAATTGTGATTGTTTAACCCAGATCCCTTGCGCCTGGATATTTCCCTGCTTGTCTTTCCAACCTCTCCACGATACTAGGCTATTAATAACAGCCATTACCTTTTGTCACCTAACACTAAGATCATTAACTCTGTCTGGACTACATTGTTTATTTTGCATCTCCCTTTGTCTGCTTGGCTGGGAAAGTGATTCACACCCATACATGCAGGATATTTTTCTGGTATAAGAACCCCCGATTTTGAGCAGTTGAGTGCAGTTTCTCGACTTCTTGAATGCCGCAGTGTCCATTTGATTCCTGAACAAGAACTGTCCATAGGTGCATACCTAAGCCACATCACTGCTTTCCTCACTGCTCTCTAGATTAGTAAATGATGCCTCAACCCTGAAAGTCCTCTATTCATACTTTCCTCCTTTTTCCTTCGGCTAATTCTTGTGTGTGTGTGTGTGTGTGTGTGTGTGTGTGTTTGGATCTTTTGCATGCTTGTGTGAAACTCTTTCAATAAAACACATTTTATTTTATATTTAGAATCTCCAGCTGCTTCTTTCTGCAAGGACCCCATAAACATAGATGATAGAACTTGTTAAGTTACCCCTTTCTTGGACATCTCCTAATTTTGAGCTGTGTAATTCCCCTCTGTCATATGGAGGTACTGGCATTGCAGGTGGATCCCTGAATCACCCACATTTTGAGGTAACAGTCAGTAGTATCAAAAGCCACTGAGAGGTCCAGCAGAATCAACAGGTACACACTCCCACTGTTCAGTTCCCTGCATAGATCATCCACTGTGGCAACCAAAGCTGTCTCCATTCTATTACCAGGCCTGAAGCCAGATTAAAATAGATCTAGATAATCTGTTTTATCCAGGAATCCCTCAAGCCACCAGATATTCTAGGATCTTGTTCAGGAAATGAATATTTGAGATTGGCATATAATTCTTGAGCATGGTGGGATTGGGGGATGATTTTGTTGTTGTCTGTTGGTTAATTTTAGAAACAGCTTCACCACAGCCTCTTTTAGGTAGGATAGAAACTCCCCTTGCTTCAATGAGGCATTCACCACTTCCCTTATTCACTCACCCCATCCCCATCAGCTGCTTTCAGGAGCCAGGAAGGGCAAAGATCCTGTACACACATGGTGGCTCTCATCTTCTCAAGCATCCTGTCCACACCGTCAGGCTACACAGATTGAAATGTATCCGACAATACAGGAGAAGCACGTGCCAAGATTACATTCACTGGACCTATGTCGACTACAGCATCCAAGTCAGTGGATCCAAGTGATTTTGTCTGTAAAGTGTTTTGCAAATTCTTCACAGAAGGCTGCTGAGTGGTCAGTATATCCTTTTTGTGGGCTAGAGTGTGAAAAGACCCTGATTACTGAAGACAACTTTGCTGGATGTCACTGCAGACATAATAATGGCTGAGAAGTATAGTTTCTTCACTTCACCACTGCCATGGCATAGGGTGACTTTCGAATAGTAGCTGCTAAGGTAGAAGTAGTTAACACCTCTCCTCACTCTTCAGCTTGCTGTCCCCAGCATGCTACCTGCAGGCTTCGCAGCATGTGCAGACATCCTTGCCTACTGTAAATCCCATCTGCATCTCTGTGATTTTTTAAAAATTTGAATATTAAAAACATACAGACTCAAAAGCATTGCATTAACAGGAAATGAAAAGCAGAGGACATCTGGAGACCAGCACCTTTCTTTGAAGGACGTCCACTAAAAATGCTTTAATGTGAAGAGATAGGGGCAAGCTGACTGGAAAATGGTATATGAATGGATTGAAAATTAATGGAATGGGAATTGATTTGAGTAATGAATCTGAAGGAAGTTAATTTAGAGGTTGATCTTCCTATTAATTGTGGGAAATTAATTAATTTTGAGAGGGAGAAAATTGGCTTGCCTTCTGTGAAATATGTATTCTGTCAGAGCAGTGTTCAAAGGTGTGGTTTTGCATTTGGCAATTCAAATCCCCATTTTTTTCCTCAGCCTCATCAAGTTTGTTGTTGTAGTTGTTATGTGCTTTTAAGTTGTTTCTTACATGCTAACCCTAAGGCTACATTATCATGGGGCTTTCTGGGGCTGAGAGTATATGATGTGCCCAAGGTCACCCAGTGGGTTTCCATGGCCAAGTGAGGAATTGAACCTTGGTCTCCAGGGTCCAATGCTCAAAGCACTACAGCACACTGGCTGTCATCAATTTGCCTTCTGAGAAATGTGTATGGGAGAGGCCACAATCACCACAGCAGCCATTTTGTGAATATAGACACTCACCATGGCAGACGTCAGTAAGATCTGAAATATCTGGCACTGACTTGAACATTCTTAAAATCCCAAATGTGCCCATCAGCCTCAAAAAGTAGTCCATTGACCTCCCCACAACAAACAAAACTAATTTGCCTGCTTAGCTCCTCTGTTTTCATAGCAAATGCTTTTTCCAATGCAGCCCGGAAGTTTGACCAGAGAAATCAGGAGACCTTTCACACTATACTGTTTTAGTGCTATAATTCCACTTTAAACTGCCATGACTGCATCCTTTGGAATCCTGGAGTTTGTAGTTTGGGGAGGCACTACAGTTCTACAGTGCCAGACAATTCTAAATGCCAATCCATAAACTGCCAATCCCAGGATTCCATAGTGTTACCTGGAAACGTGAGTGACTCAGAGGTCCATCCGTGATGCTAGTATGTCCATGAAAAGGTGGGGAATTATTAGCGCAATATTTAGGAGGCCTGTGAAAGGGGGCTAACCTAACGAGATCTTTGACTCCAATGTTTACGGGGTCTGTGCAGGGAAGAACCAGTCAGAGATCCAAAATAAGCCAAATTGTGTTTTATTAGGAGAATTAATCACACACACGAGACCCAAACAATCACATAAAGCTAACTGAAGGGAAAGGGAGGAAAGATTTAAACAGCAAGATTTCAGGGCATCACAGGTGATATTTATTTAGCAAAGAAGCAATGATATGGTTTAGATTCATGTCTAAGGACAATACACAATCAGAAATTGGAGTAGCAGTGTGGTGACCAGCAATCGGTGTACTGTGAACTAGCTGGCCAGAACTGGAGGTTTTTGCACACAATTTCTGCCTGAAGGGCAAGGGTGTGAATTGATCCCCAGCCAAGTAAACAATGGAACCCACAAAGTGGACAATGAGGTCTAGGATGGGCTAATACTCTTAGTGTTAGGCGACAAAGGGCTAATGGCTGTCTGATAGCTTGGTGCTTGTCAGACAAGTTTGAGGATAATAGAGCAGTTTGCAGGTCAAAGGAAAAGGAGGTAAAACAATCAGTGTTTTTGGGAAAATTTCCCAGTCACTATTGTCCCAAAAGTCAGAGTTGTTAAGGCTAGCTTAAGCCTATTCAGAGATCCTTTAACCTGCAAACTTCCCTAGTTACCTGATTATCTCTATCTAGATGGGGTTTCTGACCTAACTTGGGGTGCACATGTTCAGCCAGCTTCTTCCTCTTGCCCAGCATGGCCATTCAGTCACAGCACGGTATATTTTATATTGAAGCAAATTAATAGATTTTGCCTATTAATTCATATTTCCACAATTAAACCATATCAAAGTGTGGAGTAACAATAGGATGGGACTATGGCAGTTAAAGTGGAATATAAAACTATATTTGCGCAGTGTGAATTGGCCCCTGAGTTCAAGTGCAGAAGGCTCATGAAAGATACACCTTACTTTAGTGAGATAGTTCTCTGCTTGAAGTCAAGTCCAGTCTAAGTGTGGCTGAAATCTAAAGAACCCCAAGGAGGAAAGAATTTACCCATCAGCATTCATCCTTGAAAAGTGAACTGTGCAGGAATATTAGTCACTAGGTTGCTGTTTTGTTGCCTGTACTAATTATTTCTAAACCTGCATTTAGACATTAAAAAAAATCATGTGCCAAATTTTAAGCAAATTTGTGTTCTCTCTTATTCTCTTCCATCAGCTATTTTTTCATCCCTTTGTGGACATTCTTAACTAAAAACACCAATAGACAATATGCAAATGGGTCTCGATTTTTAATATACAAATGGGTCTTGATTTTTACCCGAGTTGCATTCTTGGACTGACAATGCAAATTGGGATTGTTGCAAATAGAGGAGCCAGTTTCTTAGGCAGTCATTGGAGAACAAGGAGATGCATTCCAACGGTGATGAAGTAGCCACACATTTAGTGATTTCACTCAACCCACCATGATATTTAAGGAGGTTCAAAGCATAAAATATCAAAGGTTACCCTTTTCAGGCTAGAGAAATCCCTCTGTTCCAGAAGACTCCAGTTCCTCACCTCTCCCACCTATGCAAGCATAGGAATCGCCTTCCAGAAGCACCAAACCCCCAAAATTCTAGCTTTTTCCTCCTCCTCATGCTCCATTCTAAGAAGGCAAAGGAAATTCATTCCTCCAATCATAGATTCCAGTTTCTCCTCCCCCTCGCCGACATACTCTCCCAAGTAGGCAAAGAAAGCCCTTACCCCAAGGCAAGTTTCCTATTCTTTCATGCCCCTCAGGCACACCTCACTAAAAAGAAAAGGGAAACCTCCTTCTTCCAGAAATGCCAAACTTGCAGTTGCTTTCTCCCCAGCTCCATTCTCCCAACCCCAAGCAGGTAAAAGAAATCCAGTCCGATCACCTTTTGTTCCCTCTCAAAACTCCACTGCAAAACTCCAGATAGCACCACTATCTCACCTCACCCTCCTGACTGTTCTGCTTTGATCAGCTGCATAGGTGCTCTGGAAAAGCTGTGAATTGTAAGACTTTTATTTAAACATAATTTTGAAATTGGGGCAACACAAATTGCAACTGCCCTGTGCACAGAATTTGTGCCTTGGAACTGTTCAGGATTCTGCTTGAAATGTGAACAATATTTCCATTCAATATTTCACAATTCAAGAGAGTGTTTTTTTTTCTTTGAAACTTTGATAAACTATACCTAGTTGCAAAATATTGCGTAAGATATTGGCAAAATGTTGCCAGTCTGTGAGTCTGATGCTGACAAGCAACAACCTTAATGTCTCTTTAATTTTCCACAGCAGTATTGAATAGGAGGATTTTCACACTTACAGGTCAATGAAAATCTACTCACATCTGAGTCTGGTCTTGTGAGATCTATTCTTTGCTTGAATCTTGGGTTGTTTTGGTACTATATAAATTTAATGGGCTAAGATCAGCCATGAGATATCCCAGTCTGGCCCCCAGCTGTTCTGCTTGACAGTATGCATAGCAGAGTGTGTGTGTTTCTTGGCTTATCAATTATGCAAAGTTTTTGATTTTTTTTGCACGTTGGTTTCCATACCCAAATCAAAGACATGCAAATGCAGTTTCCCTTTTGCTGCTTGCAAAGAGTATAGGGCTTGAATTCATTAATAATAAAATAAACAAGGACGTTTACATGTGGAAAACAAATCTTCCGCTAGATGAGCAAATTGCACTCTCTGTGTCGTGTATTGCGACGGCTAGAGTAGATAACCCTACAAACTGTGCAAGGGCTCCATCAGCTCCATTGCTAGGCTTATAGCAGATACATAGATTAACAGGAGTAATTGATTCCCCTAATGTTAGGAGCCTTGGTATGCTTCCTGGATAGCAAGCCAGATCAAATGCACCATTTTCCTAGAAGTCAGAGGGGCAAAGGTGTAATTTTCAGGGATAAACAGTAAGTTTTGTATCACTTGCATTGAGTATAGTTGTCCCTTCACATTTGCTAGGATTAGGGACACAGGGCCCTCGCAAAAGTGGAAAAGTCACAAATATCAAAATGTGTGCATGTCTGTGGGAAGGGAGGTAAGGCATGATCGGGAAAATGGGCACCCAGGGTCCAAACCAGGACAGGGAAAGAAGACGGAAAGGGGGTGGGTTGGCATGCTAGCACTATATTTCCTCTCTCACTCATCTCCTTCCTTGGGTGTGAGGGGAGCATCAGGAGAGGGTTTGTGGTGCTGAGAAACTGGGCTGCAATCTGTCCTTAGCTGGCCAAGTAGCAGGAGGAGGAAGACCAGAGGCAGGTTTTTAAAGGACTATGCAACCTGGTTGGAGCCACTAAGAAGGAAGGTTCCCCCAGAAAAGAAATACTTGAGGTTGGGCAGGGGGCAGGTGTTGAAGAAACTTGCCAACTGTAGCTGAAAGAAGCCCACAAGAAACAGCCCATGGTGCTCTGAAATTCTGAATTCCAGAATTTTCAGTGAAACTTCTTGTTCATTCAGAATGTTTTTGTTGTTCATTGCCATCAAGTTGGCTTCAGTTTGTAGTGACTCTCTGAATCAAAGACCGTTAAGACTCTCTCTCATTAACAGCTTTGCTAAGGTCTTACAGACACAGGGCTGTGCTTGTTGCGAGTCTATCCATCTGTAGTACAATCTTGCTTTTCTTGTACTGCCTTCCACTTTGCCAAATGTTATCGTCTTTTCCAGTAAGTCAGGTCATCTCATGATATGTCCAAAACACTATACTCTCAGTTTAGTTTAGTTCAAAAGAGTAAACAATGCTTTACAACAGTAAACTAAAACAATATAAATAAAATATTTTTTAAAAGATTAACGTATGATAAATAAAAACCGCAAATGAAACCAAGAAATAAAAGCGTTAAACAGCAAGTTAGGAGACAAGCAACTCTTTTTTTAATTTTTCTATTTGTTGAAGGTATTTATATATTGTCTAACACTTGCTCCAAGGATAGTTTACAATAAGTAAAACAATACTGATGTTAAAAGCCCGGAGAAATAAAATAAAATAAACTGGTCACTAATAACATTAGACTGCACCATTATGGCATAGTTATGAGTGTTAGACTAAGATTCAGAGCAACCAGGGTTTGAATCTCATCTTAGCCATGGAAGCCTACTGGTTGACCTTGAGCAATTCACTCTCTCTCAGCCTCAGAGGAAGGTGACATACAATTTCCTCTGAAGAAATCTTACCAAGAAAACCCCATGATAGGTTGACCATATTAATGAGCCAGCATGATATAGTGGTTGATGGCTGGCTAAGACCATGTGAGATCAGAGTTAAAACCCCTGCTCAGCTGTGGAAACCCACTGGGTGATCTTGGGAAAGTCACTTCTTGAAAATTCTTGATCTTCAGATCTTCTTAGATGGCAATCAGCCCCAGACAGTCAGAGGAGATGTTAGCAGTCACTATCCAGCAACGTTTATAGAGTCACGCTTTCTCCATCCTCTCCAGTTTTCTTCCTTCTTCTACTGTTTATTAGTGATTCTGAAAACAAAATGAATATTGTGGAGCTTGGAAAACTGAGAGCCATGAGAAGCCACCTTCTTCCCTGTAGCCTCCATGAGAGGATTAAACCATACATGATATCAATCATGTCATTACCCTCGTGTGACTGTTGTCTTTTTATAATGTTGAAATCCAGGATTATGACCACTTCCGCTCTACACTGTTGTAAGTGCTGTTATTCCACTTTCAACATCCTATGGAATCCTCGGGTTTGCAGTTTAGGGAGGGGTATTTAGAATTCTCAGCCAGAGAGCTCTTTGGCCTCATTAAACTACAAACCCCAGAATTCCACAAGATGTTGAAAGTGGAATAATAGCACTATAACAATGTAGTGAGGAACGGCCTCTCTATTTAATATGGTTTCAATATGATTACACTATTATAATGATTTGATAACATTATAACTGCCATATTTCTCTCCTATTGTTTCATGGGATTTGTAGTTTGGTGGGACATTTAATATTTTCTGTCAAAATGCTATAGTGCTGTACTTCAGATGGAGCATACTAGAAAATTCTAAGGACCTCATCAAACTACAAATCTCAGAATTCTGTGTGACAGACCCATGGCCGTTAAAGGAAAGCGCCATAATTGTGCGGTATACATGCAGCCAATATCTACTCTGCTCCTTGTCAGAGGGAGGCAAAGTGTACTGGGACCATAGGGCAGGAGGGGAGGAGCCTGTAATTTTTAAATTAGCATCCACAAATATTATGCAAATTTTTATTTCCTTTTGCCCCATCTTTCAGCTGATTCATTGCCTCTCTTTGGGAACACGCAGTGCAGTTTCATGATACTGCAAAAGACAAATGCTCCCTTCAGAACGGTGTGTGTGTGTTCTCTTTCTTCACTCGAAGATCTGAACTCATGAAGGAAAAGTTACAATCTCCTTCCGTGTAGTTACAGGTGCTGTAAAACTGATATTTAAATTGTGCTTTTTGGCATGACAGGTGAGGGAAAATATAAAAATTAAAATCTGTTAGATAAAATCTGCTGCCATTTTCAGGTAATATCATAAATGGTGGAGGGAACACATTGTAAGACAAATAGGAGTCTTGGACCATTGATGTTACCGTAAAAAGCAGAATGAGTGGAGAGATTTTCCCTCTTAGCTTTGGTACCCCTTTCTGTCATTTTTGTGGAGCTCTATGTTATTAAAGTGCTCCTGTTCCCGCTGTTTAGAGATAACCATCTATCAGCATGGCTATTAGGAAACTCAATTTTTATAACTGGGATAAAAATATATATATTTGCTTGCTTCTAAAAGGACAGTTTGTTCATCTTCAACATTTTGCTTTAAAAGTCTCAGTTTTAGCCCATTTCCTGTATTTATGAGGAACCACCTAAGCTACCACTCTGGATGCTTAGATTTTAGATCAGTAATGGCTTGTGGCTCATTACTTTTTTGCTGGGAGGGAAGGACTTCACAGACAAAAAGGCCTTGTTTTTCTGGCCACTCTGTCAAAACCCCATCTCCCAGAACCCTACCCCCAAAGTAATTTCAGCACTTTGGGGAGCTCATTTAAAGTTCAGACTATAACACAGAGCAGATTCACTACCCCATTGATATTGGAGCCACCAGCTGCCACTGGAGCACACCCCCCATAGTTCCCAGCAGTCCATTTTTGTTGTGAAAATCTGCCATCTCCTACCCACACCTCTTGCAGTATTTGCATCTAAGTACAGAAAGCATTGGGAAGCTTGTGCAGTCTTTGGAAGTAATGCATTCAAATTACTGATGCTGCCTGCAACATAATTGTTTTTGAGGAAAGGAGGGCATAATAACATTACTTTATGAAATAATGCTTGGTAATATTGTTCCTTTTTTGGGTATAGCAAATAACATTTATCGTTACTCCCAAATATTTTTTTGCCACCAAGAATTCATTTTGGTGGTTGTGGGTGATTTTGTTTATATTAAATTTTTGTTTAAAATAAATGAAGAATGCATTTATTAAGGTATGCATACATCATTACACAGGGTCTTATCACACAAGGCAAACACATCACAATTACAGCAGGATAACAGCATCTTTGGCTGGACTCATCACATTACTTCGTTCCTGTTTTGTTGCTCTCCCGATGAGCGAGCATTCAGAAAGTGTTTTTTTTACAAAGGAAGTCATTAAAGGATCTCTTGTGCTAATGAAGGAAACACTTTTCAAACCGTAGAGATGTTCGATGTAAAGTCGAAGGCTTTCATGGCCAGAATCCATAGGTTGTTTTGGGTTTTCCGGGTTTTGAGGCCGTGTTCTATTAGTATTTTCTCCTGACGTTTCACCTGCATCTGTGGCTGGCATCTTCAGAGGATATGGTAGCATGGAAGTGATACAGGGTATATATACTTGTGTAGTCCCCTGGGTTGGGAGGGAGCAGTTTGCATATGTTACAGTTGGCCTATTGTTAAATGGGATATCCCCCAGGGTTGTATTGTGAGTCAGGGAATATACATAACAGTGCATTAAGTACATTAGCAGCCCATTGTGTTGTTCCCTGGAGTGGGACCTCCAGGGTCTGGGTGGTGTTCGTTGACATGTTTTTGAGTCTTGATTTTAGTGTTCTTCAGTATTGGTAGCCAAATTTTGTTTACTTTCCGAGTTTCTTCTTTCCTGTTGAAATTGTCCATGTGTTTACGGATTTTGATGGCCTCTCTGTGCAGTCTGACATAGTAGTTGTCAGAATGATCCAGAATTTCTGTGCTTTTAAAAAGCATTCTGTGTCCAGGTTGGTTTATAACATGTTCTGCTACCACTGATTTTTCTGGCTGGATCGGTCTGCAGTGTCTTTCGTGTTCTTTGATTCGTGTTTGGACGCTGCGTTTTGTAGGCCATATGTAGATCTGCCCACAGCTGCAAGGTATGCAGCTGGCTGGCCCCTCCTTAAACTGCAAACCCTAGGATTCCATAGGATGTTGCAAGTGGAATAATGACACTATAACAGTCAAGTGCGGAAATGGTCAATGTCATGTAAGAAGTACCATCCAAAGATGCTATGGTTGTGATTTACTTGCCTTTTGTGATATAGTCCACAGGCAGAAAGGTTGGCATCTGTTAGTGGCATACAGACATGTTAATCACGCTACACACCTAGGGTGAATTATATGCCATGGTGCAACAAATGTATTTTGCTGGCAGCAGCGGAAATAGAGTCACACGTACAGCAATGTTGTGTGTCACTGTTGAGCATAGCACAATGGCACCGAGTTGCACAGTGTCGCTATTCTGTACAGTGCTTATTTCTGCATGTGGATATTTAGACTACAGTGAGGAAGAGGTGGATTGAAGGAAGAAAGTGCCTCCAGATGGAGAAGAATAATCCCCGTAACTCCCAAGTTTTGTTCCTGTAGAAACCAGTTTCATTTTGGCGATCCATGCAATGTATTTCCAGGGAATTCCCAGCATGACCAAGGTCTTTTCATTCTTGCTTCCCGTGTTAGTTTAAACTGACCCAGCACTTTCTAAAATGAAACCAATGAAACACTTGCTGCTACATGTTTGTACTAAAAGACAGACATGGATCAACACAGCTGCCTTTATTTTGGGCCTCTTAGAGGATGTAAATATGGAAACTCTTATGATGAGCACATGCACTTCAAAATTTGTTGCTACGCCACCGAATATAAGACAACTAATTTGCAGGTTAGGATCTTTATATCTGCATTTCTTTATTTCATACAATCTAAAACTATATGTTTCAGTTGTTAAGTAGACAGCCTACTGACAGGTGCCACCAAGCCTGGTGGTCCATAAGCCCTGTGTTCCAGCCAGTTGCCTGGCCCTCTGTCCACGAATGTGGTGGAAATGAGAGAAAGAAAACAAAAGGGGCAGTTGTGTAGACTGAGTGAAAGGTTAAAGCATGGAATCAACACAATATAAGCTGAGTAAGTCAACAGTTCTACAGCAGGGGAGGGCAACTGTGGAAAGCTAGAAGGCTACATTGGTCCCCCGGGAGAACCTGGAGGGTTACATCTCTCATTGTACCCACTTCCACCAAAAAAACAAAAACAAAAAAGTTTTTGTCCCAATTTACCTTTGGGGGGCATAGGGGACATTTTTATCATATTTGGGGGCCTTCTTGAACTATTTTAGGACTAAGAAAGGCCATTTCTTAAAAAGAGGAAGTGAGCAGACATCACTTCCTGCTTAAAAATGGCAAATCCATTTTTACTGATCCATATTGGTCCAGAGGGAGCCCAAAATGTGGAGGAAATGCCCCATTTTGGGGCAAACCGCCCTTTTTTTAAAAAAAGAAATCACAATTTTTAAAAAACCCAAGAAGTCCAGAGTGCTTTCAAATATGGTAGATATGCCCTCCACATCGCCCCAGAGGACATTTTGGAGAGGACATTTTTACTTCTGTGGCCCACAAAAATGACTCTGGAGGCTGCAAGGGACAGCACTTTGCCCATCCCTGTTCCACAAGTTGGATTTAGCTCCGTTGACCCTGGTACTCTATATCACTATGTACAGATGTACCAGTTTAGAGTTGCCTGAGCACTGAGATCTGCTAGAGAGGTCTTCTTCTGTGTGCAAGGACATTGGAGAAGACTTTCGCTGTTTTGGCACCCTGTTGGTGTTGACCCTGGATTCATTCTAGCACCAGGTGAAACTCTGCTTTTTTATTAGAAGTCTTTTGGGATCTATTGATTTTATTGAAATCTACTGAAATCTGTGAGTATGCACAGTTTAGAATTATTTTAACTTTTTTTATATTGTTCAGTTGTTCTTCTTAACTGGTTAAAATATTTATATCCCAATTTTGCATCATAAAATCTTAGGCTGGCATCTAATAAAATCAGTTCAAACAATTTTAAAAAATAAAAATAGTTCAAACTGATTTTATTTATATGCCTCTCTGAGATTTTGTAATATGGTGCAGGATATAAATATTTTAATAAACAAGTAATATTCTGTTTCATACACTCTAGCCTTTTTTTTTTTCTCAGTAAAATGACAAGATAGTTTTACCAGCTCTGGGGATTTATTCATTCTGTTTACCACTGGGCTGTGCTATTACTCTATCCATGTGGTGCACTTATTTCTCAGAGACCTGTTCACAATGCATTATTCAACAGAATGAACATGGCTAATGTGAGGCATAAGTTGTACATTGTCATAAGAAAATATTGAATAATTAATGCTGAGGTAAGTATCACATTTTCAGCTCTGTGGCAACTTTATCCCCACCTCCCTACAAAGCTTGAAAATGTGTCCAGTTTTTGCCTTAAAGGCATTGGGTAGGGATGCTGCCTGTATGTTTCACCAAAGGAAGTTTACTGAAGATTCAGACTCACAGTTTTTGCTTTTATTTTCAACATACACCCCTAGAAAGACCTATTTAAGGTCACAGGATAAAGGCCAACAATCAATCTCAGAGCAGAAATCCATTCAGCTAATTTTTAATATGATGTAGAGTGGTTGCCTGTGTCCCTGTAGTTGTCCAGAACCCTTGCTTGCCCTCTCAGTGTTCCACAGTGATGCAGACTTGAGTCAATTGACTCAGATTCAAGTCGGACTCAAGTCACTTCAGTGACTCGACTTGACAATAAATGACACACTGACTCAGTTTGTGACTTGTATATTTCTAGTGACTGACCTGCTGCTCTTGGTTCAGTAACATAACATATTCTTCCAGAAACCTTACAACTTTGAACAATACTCCCATCTTTTTGCCTATTGGCCGTGTGATGATCTGTCTCAAGCCCAAAGTGTGGGCACATTTCTTGGAGGGAAACAGCAAACGTGTTAAGCGATGGGCTTGAGGTCTTCTTGGTGGCCTGCTCCCACTGCATATCAGAGGAGCCTTCTAAAACTTCTTCTAACAAGAGAAGGAAAGATTTGCCCCCATACTTCAGGGAAGGATCCTTCCTTCTAAACTTTTGAAGCTTAAGTAACGGGGAATAAGAAGGATCCTATTCCCTACTTCCATAAAAGCCTCCATCTTCAGAAATGGGAGGTAAGAAGGATTCAATTCCCCTCGTCAGAACCTGGCTCCCAGACTTAAGACTTGACTTGAGATTTGACTTGAAAGTATCTTGCAAGGACTTGACACTTGACTTGAGACTTGGAGTAAAAGACTTAAATACATCGCTGGAGTTCCAGACTCTTTTCTTCTCTTTTGCCACCTTCTTGAGTTATGGTTATAACTGTGCCCATGCTCCTGTCCCAGTATCCACATTTCCTGTGTCTCGCATCTAATTTTTTTAAAAAATAAAATTGGTTATATGATATTGCTAAGGTGATATCCATCTGTGAAAGAAAGGAAATTCAAAACAATAGCAATATTCAGCTGGTAACCAGAGAAATAATGAGGGAAGGAATGTCAGAGGAAAAGCTCCATGACAAAGGTTACACCCTTCATTCAACAAATCATCAGTGAGATCACGTGGCAAAAAACACACAGATGTGGAAATTTATCCCTGCATATGGAAAAATCATGGGACATGGAAGAAAAAAACCCCACTCCCTGTCCTAGTTTTTAAAAATAGTTGCTGTTCCTGGAAAACGTGACAAGTGGACTGGACAGGAGGTACATCCTACGGATATTTTTTAAAAAATAGTGATAAGAACAGGTACAACTCCTGTCAAATCTCAAAGCTTTTGGCCTGCCTGGATGAGACCTGCGTTTTCGACATGGTGAACCTTTACCGCATATTCTTTACATTTTATATCTTAGAAGCATAGAAAATCCGGGCCTGAAGATGCACTTAGACTCTTAATACCCTTTGGTTCTCACCAAGCTGGCCAGTGGCAAAGTATGACAGGAGTAGTTCGGTCCCTGAATGTTCCCCAGCACTGGTTTAGAGCAACAAAAGAACATTTCCATGTATGATATGGTTACTAGGTGAAAATAGTTGCATATAAGAGGTAATTCCAGCAGGTGGAGCTTCCATGATAGGAAATACCTGCTGAAATTCCCTCTTCTGTGCAACTGTTAAAGGCACGAGGACCTTGTCCTGTTTGTTTCACTTGGTAATCCTCATGACTCTTGAAAGTAGTACCACAGCAGTGTGGGGATGGAACCCGTGGGCACCACGCTGTCTGAAGAGTGCCAAACCTTGAAGACCTCCGCAGAGTACCTTATAAGAACCCCATTTCTTGATAGCCAGCTCAGGTCTTAAGTTTTATATGCAGGTTCATTTGTGATCTTCACTCAGATTAATTCTTGCACTGCTGTTACTGCCAAAAACAAAACAAAACAAAACAAAACAGCTGCTTTTATAGAAAACTGAGCAGGGGGTGACACTGACAGTCCTAACACACCACACTACTATAGCGCTATTGTTCCACTTTAACTACTACGTCAATGTTCTCTGGAATTCTGGGGTTTGTAGTTTAGGGAGGGGCCTTTAGAATTCTCAGCCAAAGAGCTCTTTGGCCTCAGTAGACTACAAACCCCAGAATTCCACAGGAAGTTGGAAGTGGAATGATAGCACTATAACAGTATAGTGTGAAAAGGCCCTTAGTGAGGCCCAAGAGCTCTCTGGCTGAAAAAAAAATGCCTATTTTTAAATTGCAAATTCTAGGATTCCGTACAATGTGGACATGGCAGTTATAACAGTGTAGTGTGATAAGGTGCTGAGGCAGCCTTTCCTCTCCTACACTGAAAATTGTCTTCCAGATTATTATTTTTATCATCGTTTATGTATATAGTGCCACACTCTACGTGGTGCTTTACAAATAAAAGAACAACCAAACAATTCTCTGCCCCCAGGCTTACAGTTTCATTAAGACAGGACACAAAAGGGAAAGGGGATGGAAGTGTGGGAGGGGATTAAGTCCAGCAGATACTGCCTCTTCTTCTCTCCATCTGAGGCCAAGGCAGTGGCACTTGGGATGAAGGGTGAGCCTTTTATTTGCTTCTGGACCCAGGCATGATGGAGTTATGCCTGCCTCTTCTTCTAATTGCAGTGGCATGGGAGAAGAGGCAAGCACTATCTTCCAATATTGAAAATAAGGGATGGGGGAGGAATTTGCTGAGTTTGCATTTCTCAATGAAAATATTCATCTAGTACTGCCTGAGTGCCCTGTGGGAGAGAAGTATATCTTGACTTGGAAATCAGTACATTTCCAAGGCATGCAATGTATATCAGTGAAGGAAAAAAATGTGCTCAAAACCATGTGCATATTTAAAAACTGTGCACAACTAAAATGTGTACAGCTTGGAAAAATAAGCATCGATAAACAAGGTCGGGCAGAGGTGAGAACCTTGCAACCCAGTATGAAACTGGGTTGGCACAAGAATGCGGGTAGGATTCTGAGGAAATCAACTGAGGCTGACAGAAGTTGATGTCGGTACTGAAAAAACAGCCTTACCTTTGAACTGTCACCTTGTTCTCAGCAGACACAACTGATCTCTTGAAATGGGACCTCTCCAGAAGGGATACAGAACTCACACAAACAAGCCTAGAATGCTGTTGGTACACTACACCAACGTAACTACGCCAAGGTAAGTGACGGAGGCAGGAGGAAAAAGGTCTTGAAAGAGGTCAGCCAGTGGAGAAATAGGATGCTCAGAGACGGCAGAGTTTGTCTGCCTTCCCTTGCCACTACTACGTGATTCCAGTAAAAGAGCGATGACCAGCATGGCACCCTGACAAAACTATAGACTTGAGTTCCTGGGTTTCTTTTTCTTTTCCTCCTCCTCCTCCTCTTCTTCTTCCTCTTCTTTTTAAATAGCTACTGCGTATAACACTAAGACTCAAAAACATAAAACCAGACATCCTAAAAAAAAAAAAAAGTGACTCAAATGTCTCTCAGTAGACAGAAGCCTAAAAAATTATAACACCATTATTCCATTTCAATTGCCCTGGTTCTATTCTATGGAATCCTGGGATTGGCAGTTCAGGGAGGGACATGTATAGTTCTCAGCTGGAAAGCTCTATTGCCTTACCAAACTACAAATCCCAGGATTCCATAGAACAGCACCATGGCAATTAGAAGTGGAATGATGGCACTATAATTGTGCGGTGTGAATGGTTTTGAGAATCCTATTGGTTACTCCCAACTACAGTAAACTCATTGAGTCAATTGTTGAATGGTGTGTCAACATGTAAATCCGCTTGATTCAATGGATCTACTCTAGTTGGAACTGAGACTAGGATTCAGGCTAATATTAGCAAGGAGTAGGACGAGATTGGGCGTGTTCAGGGTGGTGTGGCTGTAGGCTTCTTGGCCTTTTGGCTAAGATCAAGTGCAGTATCTGTTCTTATCAGTTTAATATTAGCAAGGGGTAGGGTTGCCAGAAGAAATTTGTAACAGGGCTCCTATGCTGTTAATGGTTTCACAAAAGAGGGAATTTCAGTAGATGGACCTGTTTTGACAAGCCCTGGTGGCGCAGCGGTTAAATGCCAGTACTGCAGCCACAACGTTGTGAGTTTGATCCTGCCGGGCTCCAGGTTGACTTAGCCTTTCATCCTTCTGCAGGTCGGTAAAATGAGTACCCAGCTTGTTGGGGGCGATTAGCTAACACATTGTAAACTGCTTAGAGACCACTTAGCTGATAAGCGGTATAGAAATACACATGCTATTGCTGGCTTTTTTGACAAGCAACATCCACTGAAATACCCTTTTCTGTACACCTGAACAAGCACAGGAGCCCCCCCCCTTTTTTTTAACGTGGCAACCCTAGGAAAGAATCATACAAAGGAGACCAGCCACACTGTCACAAGTGTTTGTGTCAGCTTCTTCAAAGTCATGAGAATTAACAGAACAATCCCCTCCTGCAGGTTTGTGGGGAGGGGAGGGGTGTAGTTACGAGGGAAGGAAAATAAGAGCATTGCCCCCGATAACAATTATCCTCCCAACTAAATTTCCCTTCAGTCCCCACATTTCTAGCAATGCATTAAACTAAAACTGCAGTTGAACATTTAGAAATAAAGTTTAGGCACTGAAGGAAAAGGAGCGCATGAAGTTACCAAGGGAATGCAAACACAGTCAATATAAGGCTTAAAGGTACGAACGATTTTCAGTGTCTCACTCTCTGCTGCAGTAGGCATTCGGAGTCTGAAGGAAGGAACATTTCTTCGGGGGAAATTCTTAATTGGGGTGCAATGCCCTCATTTTGTCTCCCACCTACAGTTACATCTCCAGAAGGGGGGAAAATGCCCAACCACAAAAGTGGATTTAATGCTTAGGTGGAATCTCTTTTCTTGTAATTTGAATCCATTCATTCCTGTTCTAGTCTCTAGAGCAGCAGAACAACAAGCTGGCTCCTTCTTCTATGTGTTTCTCTTCAGATGTTTACAGATGGCTATCGTGTTACCTCTCAGTCTTCTCTTCTCCAAGGTAAACATGCTCAGCTCCCTACCTTATTCCCCATAAGGCTTGTTCAAACCTTTGATCATCTTGGTTGCCTTTCTCTGGACGCCTTTCAGCTTGTCAATATCCTTCCTGAAGTCTTGAAATGTACTTGGGGAAGAGGTATGGCAGAGCCTTCTGGATAATCCTTTCAGGAATATTTAACAGTGATATGTCTTTATTTGTATGAAACCCAAATATGACATTGATTGATATGGAATAATTGGCATCTGTAGAAATGCCACCCATGCCATTCATTTTTCTTTAATTTCTCCCCCACCCCTTTTAAGTAACCAACATTGTTTGATTTCTAATGTTGCTTAAAAAAATCCTTGTAAGTTGGCTGCGTGCCAGTTTTTAAAACAGATAGCACTTGATATATTAGAGGCTTTTAAATTAATTACTCAGATGTTTCTTAATAAGCTTATGCACTGCAATGCGTGCATAAAGTCTGCTGCTATCAAAACAGCTTCAAAGGGCAACATGTGAGACTTTGGATGTCCTGTTCTTCAAAAAATGACCCCAGAGCTGGCTCTGATTTGTCCCTATAATTGATCTCATGTTGGAGGGAAACCACTGCATGTCAGATGGCCAGAGCCTGGAAAAGTTACTTTGTGAGATGACTGTTCCTGGAATCCCCCACCCAGCACAGCACATTCTGCTAGATGGGATATGTTGCACACCACACTCTGTTAGGGTCCCCTGCACCCCACAAGATTGATATGGTTTAATCGGTAAATATGATTTAATTGGCACTACATTAGTTGGCATTGATATAAAATGGAACCTGAGGTGACTGGAAGGTCAAGTTGGAAAGAGGAAAATTACTGACTGTAAGTGTGAGATTGCAAGGCAGGTCAGCCATACCCCTTCCTAGGCAAAACCGAAGTCATTGTCAGGCAGATTACAACACAACTCTAGAGACAACAGCCTTATGCTGAAGCTGGACATCTCAGTGTAGAAAAGTGAAGTTCCCACCAAACTGTGATTGTTCTAACCCTGATCCCTCACACCTGGAAGTTTCTCTGCTTTGTCTTCTCAACCTCCCCACAATACAGAGCTATTATTATTATTGTTATTATTATTTACTATTATTATTATTATTTCTATCTGGCTTTTCTCTCTGCAGGGACTCAAAGCAGCTTACAAACATAAAAAAGCATAATTAAAAACTGTAATAAACAAAAGTTAAAACACAGATTAAACATTAGTAATGATAAAAACAATGTTAAAATGCATATTAAAAAACATACAAAAAGCAATTAAATAGCAATTAAAATAACCAGCACCATATTATGACAGCCATGACCCCTTTGGTATCTAAACACTGAGACTATGGCCCTTTCCGCACGTGGTTATTTAGATGGGCCAATGCGTCTTGCCACGGAGGTCTTCTGCATGTTGGAGTGGACTAGGTTCGGTTTATTTACCTTCGTTCCGCACATAATTCTGACTAAATGTGCCCCCATGTGGTGGTAAAGTGCGCTATTTGAAAACTGGACTTTGGTTGCATGCCCACTGATAAGATTTATCTGGATGGTAGGAATTTGTGGCAGGGCCTTATCTACTGTGGCATCAGCTTGTTACCCTAATTTCGGGGGTCCCTTGCGGGACACCTCACCGTGCTCCACGTGATGGGGAATGGAAACAAGCCACAGCACAAGCAATAGCCATACGAGAGGCAGGGTAACCTAGTGGGGTCTTTTACCCAGTTTTTATGGAGTCAGGCCAAGCAAAAAACCAAACAAAAATGTCCAATAAATGACTTTATTGAATGCAAGTCTCATGCACCAACACAATCTCGCACACATGTACGCAAGAGCTATTAAGAAACAAAACAGAGGAAATTGGATAGGGGAGTATTGAAGGGGTACAGTTGGGGTAATATTGCACCTTTTCCTGAAGTCCTGGGTCCGGGAAGGCAGCGGAGAAGTGGGACTCAGCATGGAGAGGGCTGAGGGGATCACCCAGCGCATGGAGAAATGGTCTGCTGGGATGACCAGGAGTGATCCAAAGAACTACTCAAAAACTGGGCCTATTTGTAGGGGAAAAAGTACCTGAAGGACTAATCCTTTCCCGGGCAGAACAATGGGTGTTGGAGTGATAACGAAGCTCCACCATGGCAATTTCCTTTGTGTGATGGGATTGCAAGGTGTTGCCAAAGTCTCAGGATCTTCGGCTGTGTTAGTTTGTGGTGTGACTTCATGTAAATGGTCCTCACCTGATGGAATATTTGCTCAACTTGGGGCAGAAACGCTAATCCCCTCAAGTCGGCGTCTCGGGGCTGAGGACCCTTTGTTTATTGTGGGTTTACACATCTTGAGGTCTCCTGGGGCTGCGTGACTGGGGATTTTACTGGCCTGACCGGGGTTCGATTGTTTGACCATTGCTGCCCACGTGCCCATCCAGGTGACCTCTCAGGCACATTGAATCATATTTTAATATCAAAATTGTAGACCCCGGGACAGGGTTTTCCAGTGAGATAACAAGCTTTGTGGAACAGATGGTAATTAATTAATACACAATAAGTTAAGACATAATTTTACTTGAAAAGGTGCTTTCTTTCCTGGTAAAAGGTAACATAAAATATTTATACTAAATAAACAAGCAATGTTTATTAATAGCTGTCCCATTAGCACATTCTTATGTCAGGTGCAGCTATGTCTTCTGTGTGAAGGAAGGTGTTTTATGTCTATGCAGTGTATATTTAATACATAAATCAATTTGGTTAAGAGCCATTAGATGAGCAGAACTGATGAGCTAGCCAGATTTACCAGGGCCTCTGACAGTAACAAGATGTGGTCTGACTTTTCACTAGTGCTGCGTAATGATAATATAGCTGTGTTTACACTGGGTTTGTTGCCTTTGGGCGTTTAGCCTCTAGCACAACATTGCTATGCTTAGGAATCCAAATCTAAACATCTGTTTTCAATTAGTATTTTTTTTAAAAAATATGTGCACTTCTAGCCATTTTTAATATAGCATTTTGCATATTTGTAACCGAACCCTTTGAAGCAGGCATAGAAGCATGGATGAGTCTTTTGAAAAACATGTTTCCTGCATTCTCTAAAAAATAAATTTCCTACCTTTATCCCCCACAATTCAAAGAACAGTGGAAGTTTCAGGGAGTCCTCCAAGATGGAAGAAGCCCTTCGCAAAGTACCAATTGTGTGTGTTTACATGTGTGTGTGTGCACATGCATGTGGTGAATGCTTCTTGTGCAAGTGTAATGTTATAGTAACAGCAGCAGCAACATTTGGAAAAATTACTTAGAGCTTAAAATTGCACATCGCTTACTCAAGCTCTGAGTACTGTTACCCTGCAGGTACTGTTACCCTGGTACTGCTGAGGGTAGTCCTTGGGGGATACCCTGATTTGCTCTGAGATGCCAGAATTGGGGAAATTAATGGAGCACTGACTTTTAACAATGCAGAGGGCAGGGCAACACCTAGCGAGATCTTTTAATCCAATTTCTACAGAGTCAGATCATGAAAGAACCAGGCTAAAAGTTCAATCAAGACATTTTATTAGAAAATATCTTCAGTCACACCCACTCAGAATCACACGCTCATGCTAGCACACAAGGACTGTTGAAATGGAAAGAGAGGAAAATTGATAGGGGAAAAGTGGAGGGAACGAGAAGAGGGGTAATACTGTACCTGTCCAGAAGTCTTCTGCTGAGAAAAAGACAAGCGGAAAGAAAAACTCAGCATAGGGGAGGGGCTGAGGGGAGCCTCAACCGACAGTGACAACCTGCCAGTCAAGTCTGGGAGAACCCGAAATGGAGTCGAAAAAGGGGGTCTAGTTATAAGGCCAAACATGCCTTGGGGCAGACCCTCCTCCCAGAATGAATAATGGCTAAAACTGAAGGATGATGGAGGTGTGGTAGCCACCTGAAGCTGCATGATATCAGCCTAATGGCTGCATGATAGTTGCACTGGGTAACTGGACCTTGCTTTGATATGCCTTGCTTTGTTCCAAGCATTCTGGGGGGAGGGGGAATCAGAAAATCTCCCCGAAGTATTGTTGTGCTGATGGCCCGTTACGTGCTTTTCCGAGGTTTCCTGTGGAGACATGATAGGGGAAGTTTCAAGTCTTTGATCTCTTGTCTGATTTTTTATGTGGTCCCTCCCTAAACTGCAAACCCCAGGATTCCATAGGATGTTGAAAGTGGAATAATAGTTCTATAACAGTGCAGTGTGGAAATGGACTATATTTGCATTTTGAACTCTGTTTGCAGCCACTGAAGGAAGCTGAGGGCAAAGGGGAAAGTCTTAAAATCAGTTCAAAAACAGGGATGACAGAAGATTAATTGGGACTGTCCCTGGCAAATTGGGACTGTTGGAGGTGTGTCACCATTGGCTTTGCTGGCTAGGGGTGCTGGGAGTTCAACACCATCTGGACAAGTCCACAAGCACCATTCCTGTTGCAAAGAATGTCTGGTTGCTGGTTCTTACTCAAAAAGCCAACAACTTTAACATCTTAAGTGCCTAGATCCATTCCTTGGAATGGTTATTTTTCAGCCAACAATTCCCAGAATCCCCCACTCAACATGGCTTGCAGCCATGATAAATGGGGATAATGGGATTTGTCATTACAAAAAGTAAGTTGGTCCAGCTTCTGCCTAGTCTCCCTCATCTTTCTCAGACAAAAGCACTATATTGTCCAAGTCTCCAGATCCAATGTGTTCTCTCTGTTTCATCCAACTTTCCTTTCTCTGTCCCTCCCCATTTCTCTCCCCTCACATGTTTAAAAAAGACTGGAGGTCATCAGAGGAAAGAGACTATGAGTCTGCCTACAAGACCCCTGAAGAATAACCCAGGTCTCACTGTATTTTCTTCTATATAGAAGATTAGTGTTCTTTCTCTTTGTTCATGCTCACCTCTCTCCTTTTCTTCTTGCTTTTTTTTCTCTTCCACCACTCCAGTATTTGGCCCTTTCCGCACGTGGTTATTAAGGCAGGCCAATGCGTCTTGCCACGGAGGTCTTCTGCGTGTTGGAGTGGACTAGGTTTGGTTTATTTACCTTTGTTCCGCACGTAATTCCGATTAAATGCGCTGCCATGTGGTGGTAAAGCGCGCTATTTAAAAACCGGAAGAAATCGGTTTTCCAGTTTTCCAGATTGATCCAATTCGTACTTTCACAGTGGTGCAGACATGTACATTCGCTCCAATGCGAATTGGTGGTCAGGGGAGGGCTTATGGGAGGGGCCAGGGGGTAGTATGGACTTATGCGTGTACGCAATGACGTACTAAACCATGCCAAAAAAAGGGGGGGGCAATCACAGCCGACGGGGTGGGGTGAGGGGAGTAGCAGGAGTGGCCACGGCAGAGGCAGTGTGGATTCATGAATTTGCACTCCTCTGAATCAGAATGGAACATACGCAGTAGCTGTGCAGAAGGAAATGAGGGAAAGTCCGCCTTGTTTCAAGCCCAGAAAATCCAATAAGAAACAGCACAAACTGATTCACCAGCCTCGTGCGGAAAGGGCCTTTGTTTAGCTTTCCCCTCTTTTCATTTTCCTTATCCTCCCCCATCAGGCAGCTGGGCTGCCTCCCCCAAGATTGCTTGAAGGGTTTGGTCTTGCAGAAGGAAGCACTACACGGAGATGCCTAGAGGCCCTGTGGAAAAATGAATAAATCAGTTCTGGTTCTGGTTTTCTCAAGGAAGGGTTAGGTATGTCTGCCACCTAGTGATTACACATAATATTGCAGACAGACAGCGTAAGAGAGTGATCTGAGTGACTTTGCAGACTGGATGACTTTGCTCTTCCATAAAAACCTACTAGATTACCTTATGCAAGTTACACTCTCTCAATCTCAGAGGAAAGCAAAGGCAAACCCTGCTCTTAACAAATCTTGCCAAGAAAACCTTGAGATAGTTTCGCCTTAGCGTTGTCATAAGCCAGAAATGACTTGAAGGCATACAACAACAACACGAGACAACTTTTGTGTTTTCCAATTAATTAATTGAAAATAAAATAACTCCAAGATGACATTCTTAGAGCCTCCTTAGTGTTTCAGGAGCTACTGTGAAGACAAACACATAGATGTACATTATCTTTTATTTTTATACAGTAGAGATGACGCCTTTAAAAAAAAATCATCTCCCAGCAACTCACGAGAGCATCCCTGTCAACAGGGACACATTACTTCTTGTTCCTTAAGTCATGCCCAGCCTGTCTGCCTGCAAGACACTTTACTAAAAGGAAGTGATGAGATAGGAAGATGTGGAGAGAAAGCAAGAGAAAGAGAGAGGCAGACACATACCAGAAAGATAGAGAAATAGAGAGAGAGGGAGGGAAGGAGGGAGAGAGAGACAGACAGATCACACACACACACACACACACACACACACACCAGACACAACCAATGTCAATGAACATTTTCCCATCAGGATCTGATCTTCATACTGAAACACTTAATTAGCATTCATTAGACTAAAATATAACTTTATTAAATTGTGTAAGTTGATTATTGGACTTAAATCACATCAGGACCATTAAAAGCAGTTATTACTAAGGTATCAGAATACTAATTAAATTAAAGAGTGATAAGATACTGTGCTGCTGATTTCAAAACTACACAGAATTATTTTCCATGCTGTGAGTTTCAAACCTAACGGAGAGACATAGCTGTATTCCTGCAAAAAGGTTTGCCCCGCTAAAATGCCATTGATTTCAATGGGAGAGATTTAAGCGCATGTCCAATTTCATACTGAAACAATTGGCTTTGGCTTCATTGTGCTTCATCTCATTTGAGGAAAAACAATGAGCAAAGAAAATGCACACCCCTCCCCCATGCCTTGGCCTCCTTCCCACAGATACACATTTTGATATTTGCAATTTTTCTGCTTTTGCAGTGGTCCTGCACCCCTAACGCTATAAACTGTGGAGGACCAACTGTAGTTTACACTCAGTAGATGGGACAGCAGAGGCAAGGTGGAATCTTGCCCTTCCTAGTCGGCTCAGACAAAAGCAAACTCCGGTGGCTTTTCCTAGCTCGTGTGTTCTTCTTTATAAGTAACTTTTGCCATCTTGATTGCACTCTGATGTTGCTTGGCCACATGTGTCCTGGTGTTCAACTGTGAAATGTTGAAGGATATGCACCAGAGGTGATAGCATTACTCTGCCTGATGGTAGGGCACCAACCCGGAGCACGTGAGTCTCATTGTGAATGCACTCTTGTGTAGGATTGCAAGGTTAGCCTTATCCCAGGCCCTGAGATTTCAGACCCAAAACCTAGACCTAGGAGTGCTTCCCACTGATGTCATAAAACCTGATATATTAAGCATCAATTTCTTAATGCTCACAATTTGTCTTCAATTGATCACAATATGTCATTCAAACAGGAGAAAAGATCAAGTCTAACAGCGAACAAACATGTACATGCACACACATTTTTCAAGGTAGTTGTCATGGCCCAATCCCAAGACTCAGGTGCAAACACAAACAGGACCTTTCCCAACAGTCACAACATAGAGAGATGAACAGGACAGTACTTTCTGCAGCCAGTGCAGATGAAAAAGGGAGAGCCTGTGAGACTTGAGTATTTATATAGAAAAGACACATTAATTAGGACAACAGCTGGGAGAGGCTGTCACCCGTAAAGACAGGGGAAGAATATGGAAAGAAAGCTGTTGCAGACAACTGGTGTCACTGATGTAAGTAGCACGTGTTATGTTCGGATCTCTGGCTCATGTTCTTGGAAACCTTGGTTGTGGCCTTGTGTGCTGACTTCACTGCTGGATACTCCTTTGAACTGTCACCTAGGATTTATGACTGACTCAGACTGCTGAAACAACAAATAGTAACTGGCTGACAATGTTGTAAAACTTTGTCCGTGGCTGGTGATAAAGACTCTATTTGGAGAGCTGTGAACCTTGGCTGGCTTCTGGCATAGGACAGTAGTGTTCTCACCCTGAAATTCCTCCTTTCCACCCATCCTGAGGACAGAAGCGCACAAGCCAAGGAGTCCTGCTCTTGTGCCTTTGTTTTTATGTGTCAAATGCTGGAAGTCACAGACAGAGGCATAGTTTAGTGCAAAGTTCAGCTGCTGCCACCATTGTGGGCCAGGAGTAAGGGTGGGGAAGGCACTGATAGGAAGCTGCCATTGGCTGGATCCCCAGGAGCGATATCACTCCCAGGCCAATGGGAGCTAAGCCTATGGCCATGGTGCTAGGATTCTATAAGGAACTTCTGATTGTGATCTCCAGGATTTTAAAAATCTCTTTCTTCTTTCCATTCTCCCTTGAGTTCTATGTGCAGAGTTCTGCCCTTTTTAGGACAGGTGGAGAAATGCTAGCCATGTCACTTTCTGCTTCATGACTCTTACACACTCATTCTGGTCAGCCCTTCAATCTTGCATCTGGTGATGTTTAAACAAGATGGGGAGAGCATCACTTGATTTCCAGGCAGCAGACAGAGCTAACAGCAGCGAAGGCAAAAAGACTTGGAAGCCTTCAGTGAGCAGAGCAGATTCAGAATGGAAATTGCGGAGGTGGAACAAATGCACCGCTCTAAGATGTCACTTCTTCACCTTAATGATAACAACACTTTCAAGCAAGGAATTGCTGGCAGCTGCATCCTTATATAAGCAACCAAGCTTTCCCTAAACTGACAGCATTAAAGGGGTGAGAATTTTATTGGCTCCATTTTATTTATCACAATAGATGGGTTTTGCATGGGAATCATAATGGGATATACAATAAGGGAAAGGTGGGCTCTGACAGCTGATCTGAATGGATTTTATTCTGGGAAGCAATAGTCATAGGATGAAATTAATCTTAAATGCCATCCAGAGGTGGGCAGTGTTATTTTTCGAAACTCTGGTCAAGATCGTACATCAAGTTTCCATAACGTAAACCTCTGCATGCAGAATTATGCATTAATTATGCTATACAAACCCTTGCCTTGAATGGCAACATTGCGCAACTGAACTAAGACACCAAATGGACAACTAAATGCATAACTAAATGTGCATGTGTATCTATGCACAATGCACATCCATGTGCAATGGGTATGTCCATCCATGTTCACTGGCATGGCATGCACCAACTTCATCTCGAAAACCTTGAGCTGAAAGCAACAGACAGAAATATCCAGCTGCTTTTGAAGCAGAAAGTACCCATACTTAAGACACTAACAGGATTTCAGAAATATACATATTTTTTTTGTAAGAAATCTGCCTGCCCTTTCAGACAAATTGCCTACGTGTAATGTAAGAATTGAACAACAGTGGTGGCAAGCCAACAGTGGATGGGATGTTGGAGATCAGATTGAATCTTCCTGTGTTTTCATTATTGATATACCTGAGTTAACTAAATGGATGTATTCCTGGGCATTACTTCTCTAACAGAAAATTTGGTATTGAGAAAGCAATCACATGAATAGAACAGGAGGTTCCTATAAAAAAAACAACTGTTCAATACATTTCAGCAACATTTTCATTCAAAACCAGCACTATGTGCATGTGAAATAAAACAACTAGGTCAGGTAAGCCCTTTGCATAAGTAACAGAAAACATTTTGAACTTTCTAGACACTCAGAATTTACACTATGCTGCCTTGGGGATTCTGGATGTTGTAGTATAAGTAATTTCCCAAGCCCTACCTATGGATTAAGAACAGTGTGGTTCCCAATTAAAGAAAATGGACAGTGGGTAAAGATAAGAAGACAAAGAGAGAGAAAAATCTGTTGAGTTTTGTGAAAAGTTGATCAAGCAAGGCAGATTTCCGAACTTTTTAATCAATGTTACTCAAACCCTTTTTGGGGACTGACAGAAAAGGAAAAGATGCCGTTCCTACAAGCTAGGCCTATTAATGAAAGGTGTTTTTTTTTTCTCATGCTAGAGGAGGAAACATGATTCCCAGAAGTATTCTTTTCTCTTCTCATTTATCTGGCTGCTTCATGCTCTGTGGAGAAAGGGGAGAGAAGACTGAGAAAATCTACAATGCCAAATGAATCCTACCGGAAGAAAAAAAATGTTTTTAAAACCTGGAAGGACTGAGCACAAATAAAGTATTCCCTGTCAGGGGACGTGTCAGTATCCACATCTACTAGATCAAAAGCCATGTCACAGATTATATCAAAGTTGAAATCTTCTTGTGCACTGAGAAAGGAGGGGGAAAGAGGGGGAAAAAAAAGCAATGACAACTCTTGAGTCCTCTCAACAAAACCTTCTAACAAAGTCAGATAATTCTCCTACATTCCACTGGTGGATCAAGAAGCAATCCAGAGTTTCAATGCCTCACTTCAGCACCATCCATCACACCCTGCTGTCGGCTTTGAGTTGCGTACAGGGAGCTACTCAAGGAATCCTTATAAAAGAAAGCTGGAAATAAGAGCTTTGGAAATAGGCATCCCATTATCAGCTGGACAGCCACTGGCCATACTGGCTGGGGCCTCTGACAGTTGTAGTCCAAAAAAAAAGGAACTTTTACAAGCTCAAGTGGAGAGGGGAGGGATACTGGAAAAGAGAGGATAATATATCTGTGATGACAGTGAGGCTACAAAAAAAGAACATTTGTGATTCTGAGTATGGGAAACAGCATTGCAAGTCGTAGGCTATAAATTAGCTCTGGGTTTTAGTCCAAACTCTAAAAAAGGTACTATCCAAGTTGATCCTCACCCCCACAATATATTCAACAATTTAATGCCCAGACTAAGGCCATTTCCACATTACACTGTTATAGTGCTATTAGTCCACTTTCAACACCCTATGGAATCCTGGGGCTTGAAGTTTAGGGAGGGGCATTTGGAATTCTCAGCCAGAGAGCTCTTTGGCCTCAGTAAACTACAAACCCCAGAATTCCACAGGAGGTTGAAAGTGGAATAATAGCACTATAATAGTGTGCTGCAGAAATGGCCTAAAACTCAGTAGATTCACCACAACACTGGTATACAAGATACCAGGGGCCCTTTCACACACTATAATGATAGCTCTATGATTTCACTTTAACTGCTATGGCAACATCCTATAGAACCCTGGGATTTGCAGTTCAGAGAGGGGTATTTAGTACTCTCAGCCAAAGAGCTCTGGTGCTTCATCAGACTACAAACTCCAGGATGTCGTGGGTTGTTCAGTTACTTTTACATGAAATGGAGGTTGCTATGGCACCTAATGGCACTGCATAGGCCTCAATCCAATTATTAAACCCAGCTTGAGTAGACCTATTGAATCAATGGAACTTCTATTAGTGTCACCAGTAATTGGACGGAGCTACTCTAATTGGGACTAGCCATTGGATTTGGGCCATAGATATCCCCAACGAACAGTCTTTTATTAAAATCCCCTGGAGCACAGAATAACATCTGGCTTTAATGAACATACATCTTGATCCAACAAGGGCCTGGATTGTCCTGGTCTTGGAAGTGGGACGATGGAGATCTCAGCTCCATCTCCTAGCTCCTGCTTAAAATTGAAAATATCCCTTTCCATTTCTCCCTCTAGCACTGAGGTCTTCTGAGCTTACCTCATAAAGAGGCAATCAATGCACAACACAATTGTTACAGGCAGGAATGGATGTCTATAGTAACTGGCAGTGGTAACGGGGGATTTTAAAGAACATTAAAGTTTCATCAGTAGGGCTGCAAGTTAAGGGTGTGCTTGTTTAAGGGTAGACTAGTCTCTTTTCTTTCTGTCTTATTTTTAAAGCCAAATTTGATTCTGCTGTATTGCTGTAAAGGGGGATAAAAGATAAAATATTAAAGATGTCTTTTCTTTCTAATAGTGAGCGGTAACTTTTGCCTATCAACTTACAGAACTTGACTAGAACATGTAACTGAATGCTGATGTGTTAATTGCTCCTGTTCAATGTTCTAGCGAGTGAGCTGTGTCCTGATAAAGGAGATGCCATTCTACAAAAGTATATGGGCATGGAAAAGTAAATTCCAACCAGTGAACCATGCCTTGACCCAAGAGACTCCATCTAATATATAAAAGTCAAAGTTAGTCTGTCTGTGTCAGGTGAAGCCCTCATATGATTGGCTGCCTAAGAAGATTCTATGGAATTCTGAGGTTTGCCATTTAGGGAGGGGCCTTTAGAATTCTCAGCCAGAAAGATCTTGGGCATCAGTCAACTGTCTCTGTCTTGAATAGGCTGGTTGCTTATGGAGACAAGGCCTAGCAGCAAGGAGGAGGGCAGTGTATTCCCTCAGGAACTCAACCTCTCTATGTTAATAATTCTGAATACAGATTGGATTGGGGAATATGAAGAAAAGTCAGAGGTACTGGACAAGACAGTTTGGGGAATTACAGACACAGGATCTCAAATCTTTCTAACAAGTATTACCTATGAGAAAATAAAATCCCGGGCAACACCGGATATATACACTAGTATCATATAAAAGTAACTTGCCATGTAAATGTCAGTTCCAGTCAATGAACCATGCCCTGTGCAGGATATTCCATTCCATTTAGAGGTAACCGACATGTAAAAGCCAATTAAAGCCAGAGAGCCAAACCCTCATCCAGGATATTCTGTTGAAATAGATGTGATTCCCTATCCTGTCTCTTAAAGCTGAGGGATTGAGGGTCCTTTGTGTTTTGTCAGCTAATCTGGATTCTGTCTGAGGTCCCATTATCACTTTCTGCCCCTCTAGATGTCCAATTTGTGACAGTGGTAAAAATTAGACAGGTAGAGTTAATAACAACACTTCACTTAAGCATCCTTAAGTACTGGAATCTCAGGATATTTATCTGGGAAATGAGCAGGGTCCTTGGTAGTCCTTTAGGCTATTTATTATATGCGTTCATAGACAAAGAAACACATACAGTCCCATTAAGGAGAAACACACAGACATGTCAATATCTGGGCATTTTTTTGCACCATATTACACTGCATTGTATGTAAAGCATTGTATGTAAGGCATTACACTACAGGTTTCCAAGAGTTAATATCCTTAAGCATTGCTATTTCTATAAACATCTATCACATAGCTATAAACATATGCACATCTATTACAATCAAAATGGTAATGTATATATTTTTTTTGGTAGCCCAGATGTTTCTTTTACCAGCATCAGCATGTCTGGGTTGTTTAACAGATAGGAACAGCATTATTGGTATGGAGGCTACATTTCTGCCTCCTCTTCATCCTTTACAGACTGCCAGTTTTCAATGTCTTTTATTCTTTCCCTAACCTCCACCCAGCCTATCAGCTGCCTCATCTGATCCAATGAAAACAAAGGCACTGACAGTGTCCTGGTTATGTCATCTAAGTAGATTCATGAAAATAATATAAGCAAACTTGAGTACTGCTGGATCTTGGCATTTGGGTGCTTTCCATTAGACTGTCTCAGCCATTGCATCTGCTGTGAGGTTTATCAGCAGTCACATCTGCTCATATCTCAATGTTGATAGGAATGTTGGCATTCTGGTCTCTTTGTTCACATTTGAGTAGGCATCCTGCCTGGCATTAGCCGGTTTCTTTGTTCCCAATAATACAGACACAACAGACATACATTCTAATGCACATAGCTTTCTACACTGTTTCTTATGCTCTATAAGTTATATGCTGTGTTCCGTATGTATATTTTCAGACCTCAAAGTTGGCAAAGCAAATCAGCCCAGCCTGTAATGCCCTGCCCTGCCATGCCCTGCCCTGCCATGCCATGGTCTCCCTCCACTGGCTCACTCCACAGACATCTAGCCTATCGTGGCTTTTGAAGAGGCTCAGTCTTCATTGGGTTGTTTATTTAAATGAAGATGGTGTTGGCCCCTTGGGGCTTTCTCTCTAAACCTTATTTTGCATTTTCTGCAAACTTGGTGGTTCCATGGAGATTGCTGATCCCTCCTAGTTTTTCTCAGTAGCTCCTTTTCGGTTGTAATGTTATCAACTAGCTGAGTTATCTATTACCAGATCTTTGGAAAAATTACCATTTTGGAATACAATTCCTAGATTCCCCCAGCTGTCATGGATGCTGGTAATGCTGGCTTTATCTTTCTTTTCCTTTCCTTTTTGGCATGGATGATTGTGACTGCTGGCTTCTGGTGTTGGGTTATAGAATGACTGATGGATTGTAGAATAGCTGCCCTGGATCCCCTCTTGGGAAAAAGGCAGAATATAAATTTGATAAATAAATCAATCTATGGCTGCGACCTGGCCTCTGTGCCTCTCTTCATCTTAAGTGAGTAACCTTAATTGCCTATGTATGACTTGGACTGGCTTGATTGACTTCTTTGTGCCTGCCTCCCCTTGCACTTGCTGCCTCTAGGGACAGGAAAGGACTGTCCACTATCAGTGGATCTTTGCTAAGTTTGGCTTATGGAGAATGTCGGACCATGCTTACCCTTAATACTGGTCCTAAGGATGAGCAAAGTGCAGAGAATTCATTTCCAGCTTGTGGGATTCTCCAGAACTTTGAGATGGACATTGTTGCATGCTGCTGGATGATGGAACTGGATGTTGAAACAGTGGCCAGCCACTGGCCATTATGGAGGGAGGATTCTGGAAGTTGTACTCCAAATAATGATGACGACAACAACAACTTTACCAATTTTTGATGCTACGGGCTGGACCATAGTTTAGATCCCTCAGGGCTGTATTAATGATCCAATATTTCCCCACCCTTAGCCTTGGGAGCAGTAAATTCCTCTGAACAAGCAAAGAAAAACTTTGAACAGGCGAAATGAACTGGGGGGGGGCGATTCTGACCTATTCTGTGTTGTTAGAATCACCTTGATTAAGACCATTTCCATAATCTATCAGGGATATTTGCCCCTTTTAAAAAATGCCTTTTATCTCCATTGCATTTTCATTGCATGAGAAAAGGGGAAACATCTCTGCGACTTTGCTGATTCTCGACTTCCTTTTGTAGGAGAAAGAAGGTTTTTGCTATTCTGTTTTCCTTTTTAAAATATCCAGTTCATTTCTCAGCTTGCAACAGCTGCTTTAAAGGTGACCTGCAAAACTGAAAAGACATTTGAGGTGTTTTTATTATTATTATTCCTGCTTACTTGTCTTTACTTTCTAAAGGCTTTACCGCATTGTTGTTGTTTTTTTTAACAACAACAAAACTATCAGAAATGTCAGGCTTTGAGTAGGAATAGAGTGCTATTGTTGTCTGTCCCAGAAAAAAAAAATGACAGGTACAAAAATAGGAAAAGTAATAAGTTGGCCTCAACTTTGTCGTTATTATGATTCACTGGTATTTTGGCTTCACAGCCATCAGGGAATTGAACAACAATGTACTGTATCTTTGTTTGTCTTTGCTTCTCTCATAGATTAATTCATTTTAATTAGCCGTGAGCAAGGGGAGACTTTGAGAGTTGCAGTCTGGGAGGTAAGCCTGTAGATGTGGATTGCCAAGGAGTTTTATGCAGTCCCTCACAAACCCACCAAATTTTCACCAAAATATGGTGAGCTTTGCTTCTCATTGAGTTTGGGTGTACAGCTCTGATGATAATGACAAGATTAATAGGAATGCATAACATGGCAAGGAGGCATGTACACTTGCCCAAACGGCTCCCTCCTTTGCCAAAGAGGTAACGGTTTCAGCACCGTCACCCCCACTGATGAAAGGGACACGGTGGCAGATGTGTGTGCATACCCTCTTACTCCAAGACCATGGGACTCCATGAGGTTCTATATCAGAACCTGCAATTAAATGTAAAAATGGGGAATTAATTAACTCAAATTAAGAACTTTGCAAGACAGGAGTAACTTCAGGATCTCTTCACCTAAGTTTGTGAGGAACTGCTAAAAGAGAGCCATCAGAAAACTTATAGTACAATTTTAGCTGTATTTTATTGGGAGAAGTATACACGCGCACACAAATAAGCACACGCAAGCAATCACACAAAGCTAATGGAAAAGGAAGAGAGGAAAATTGATGGAATAGAAAAAGGGATTTTGTGAGGAGATAATTACCATCCAAAGAGAAATGGTATATCTGCCAATAAATATATCTTTCTAATTAGACTATCAGAGCAGTGGAGTTATACCCAAACTATGACTCTGGAAACCAGCATTTGAATCCTACTCAGCCATAGAAACCCACTGGGTGACCTCAGGAAAGTCACATTCTCTCAGCCTCAGAAATAGACAAAGGCAACAAATCTTTCCAAGTAAACCTTCACTAGAGGTTCACCTTAGGGTTGCCATAAGTCAGTTTTCAAAGGGGAGGGATATGATGGCTAGAAAGAACCTCCCACTGTCAGCAGCACTTTGTTGTTGTGTGTCTTCAGGTCACTTACTTGTGGCAACCCTAAGATGAACCTATCAGGGTTTTTTTTTACAAGATTTGTTCACAGGGAGGTTTGCCTTTGTCTTCTTCTGAGGCTGAAAAAAATATGAATTGTTCGAAGTCTTCCAGTGTCTGAGTGGAAATTTGAATCCTAGGCCATTTCCACACTGCACTGTTATAGTGCTATCATCACGATTTTACAACATCCTGTGGAATTCTGGGGTTTGTAGCTTCCTGAGGCCAAAGAGCTCTCTGGCTGAGGATTCTACATGCCCCTCCCTAAACGGCAAACCCCAGGATTCCATAGCATGTTGAAAGTGGAATAATAGCACTATAACAGTGTAGTGCGGAAATGGCCCTAGTCTCCAGAAGCCTTAAATAATTAATTAAATAAATAAATACTTAAATTTAAATTTAAATATTTAAATTTTGAGCTAAGTGGGGATCACCGGCAACAGATTATATTTATTGGAGGGCCTCAGTAAAGAAAAGGGTAAGAACCTTGTGCACGTGGGGAATGCTTTCTGCTAAGGGAGAGCTAGGGAAAGTGCAGCCTGGAGGCCAAATGTGGCCCTCTGATCCCCTTGTTGTTCCTGCAAAGACTCTATGACAACCCCCAAACCCCTGGCCTCTCCAAATTTAAGGGTTTTTTTGTGGCATAGAACTTCCCCTAAATTCCACTCTGTCACTCAAACCTACCAAAATGTGGCAGTTTGGCTTAACCTCTCCCCCACCTATGGCAAAACCAGGAAAATAGCCAAAAGTGGGCTGAAAATAAATTGGAAGCAGCTTGTGAACACCTCTGGCACATCTGGAATGTGTCAGTGCAGCCCGTCGAGAAAACTGGCCCCTGTCCCTAGTGGAGCTGCACACTTCTAGGTGAATGTAAAGCCTTAGTCTGGGAGAAAGCTAGGAGAATTAATATTAATTAATTAAGCCAGTCAGGCATCCAACTGCAGGTATATATACAACTTCTTGTTCAGTTATGTACTTGGAGCTTGTGGCAATAAGAGAGAAACCCAGACATCAATTTTTGCTGCAGTCAAATATGGTACATTAGGATTGTATATGAAGTTAAGCATATGCCTGGAAGGTTAAACTGAGAGTCAAGTCATCGTAACCCCAGGCCTCCTGACAACTAGATGAAGATGGGAGGCCAGCTAAGTTCATAACCAGGCAAAGGACACCTTGTGACTCCGTTGGGACTGAATTACCTTTAGGAACCTTGACTTGAAAGGAATTATCATACTCAGGTGCGCAGGACTGTAGACTGCCAGATCAGGCATCAATCTGAGGCAGATGGGAGGGTTTTTTTTTCTAAGTGCGTTCTATTGATCGACAAGGTTTTCCAGGAGGTGATGACCTTTTCATAACTATACAAGGCTGGCGGATATCACACTGAGAACCTGGGGAATCATTGCCTACATGTTATTCTGCATATGTAAGGCAGCGTTCTAGGAAACGTGGGCAAAGAGCAGACAAGAATCCTGATGAGCAATCCTGCGGCCGTGGAGGTTTAACCTTTCCTGATTGATCAGGCAGAGAGTATCATGGGCCCTGAAATCTTGATGCCTTCATAACAATAGACATTGGCAGGAGAGTTCTGGAGGGCAAGGACTCAGACACACACTTCACAGCAAAAATGACCCGGTGCTAATTGCTAAATTGCAACTACCTGGAAGACAGTACCAGAGGAGATAAGGCGAATTGAGCTTGATAGCGGTTTGCTGGTGTCATCTGAAATGAACTACACAGAGTAATTAGATCTCTGAGCATAAACAGAACATATCAGCAGCTGTTTAGAGCACCATAAGTTCCTATCAGGATTCTGGTCATCTTTGGTAAACTTGGAAATTCCAGATGACAAAGCATTTGCGTCAGTTCTTTTCTATACACAATATACATTCCTTGGGCAAAGCAGGATGGATAGGTCAACAGATGCTGGTTTTGCCTCTGTTTAATTCTTGTGGATATTTATCAAAGCACTTTGGGCTTACTAATTTGCCAGGAGACTGTGACCAGCCTTAAAAGTGTCACAGAATCCTCATAGTGCTACAGTTCCCAAGACTGCATTCATTCTCAGTCGAAAATGGCTTCAGCTGAGCTTGGACTGTATATAGCCTCATTAGTCTGTCCGTTTGTCTGAACTTTCATTCTCCATATATATCTGTCATCACGGCAGTTCTGTATTTTGACAGCAGTCTGGAAATCAGAAATGCCATAGAAAAGATAAATTAAAAAAAATGGTAATTATCTCCTCAGCTATTCTAGGCTTATAGCCAGTCTCTTATGCACACACAAAATTCCATGTACCATAAATTCCAGTTGTCCTGATTTGGCACAGACAGTCCTATTAATCCTCTGGTCTCTCATTTTTTTCAAATTCTTTAAAAAAGTCCCAGTTTGTCTCTTTTTTTCTACTTTCCCACTTTGTCCTCAGTTTACCTCCATTGATGCAAACTGAGTTCAAAGTTTGTACGCAACTCAGTAGAGAGGAGAGGAGGTGGCAGAATCTTGCCCTTCCCTGTAGGCTCAGGCAAATGCAAACTGTTGCAGCTTCTCCTAGCTTGTGTGTTTTTCCTCATTAATAAACTTAACCCTTTCTGCATGACGTTGCCATCCTGCCGCAGCAAGGCGTTGTTCCCGGTTCAGGGGGACACAGCTGGCCCTCTGCGTAGGAAGAGTGATTATTGTACCTCAGGCAGCAGACAGTGAGGGGTGGCAGCCTTTTTTACAACAACCCACAGAGGATTGAACATTGTTATTGAGCAATGCACCACCACTACCCGTTCAGTCATTAGCAGCTTAGGTCACAGCAGTGTATATATAAAACTATTGTGTTTTGTTGTTACGAGCCTTCGAGTTGTTTCCAATTTATGGAAGCCCTAAGATGAACATGTCATGGGATTTCCTTGGCACATTTGGCTTAGAGGATTCAGCCATTGCCTTCCTTTAAGGCAAAGGGAGTGCAAGTTGCCCAATAGCAATAGCAATAGCGTGTTTATTTCTGTACCACTTATCAGCTAAGCGCTCTCTAAGCAGTTTGCAATGTGTTAGCTAATTGACTCCAACAAGCTGAGTACTCATTGTGCTGACCTGTAGAAGGTGGAAGGCTGAGTCAACCTGGAGCCTGGCGGGATCAAACTCACAACCTTGTGGCTGCGGTACCGGTATCTAACCACTGCGCCACCAGGGCTCTTGGGCCCAAGGCTGCCCACTGGGTTTCCATGGCCCAGTGTGTATTCAGACCTTGGTCTCTCAGAGTTCTAGTCCATGGCTCAAACCACTTGTGACAGGTCCTTTCTTCTTTCAGCTTGGCGTGCCAGTTCCCAATCTGATGTGGCACCTTGTCTTTACCACACCGCTCTGCCTCACCCCCTTATAACACCACATTTGTGTAAAAAGGTGAGGGTTTCTCCAATGTTTGTTTAGAATTACTCGATAACTTTACGATAGCATGTTTTCTGTGTTACTTTATATACCGTATACAACTCAGCCGAGTCAGTATTTATAAAAATAAACTGCGACATTTATTAAGATAACAATCGGAATAAAATAGCGTTTCAGATTTCAAATGCAGTTCAAGGATGACGTATTTACTCAGTGCCCTTTTCAGACTGTTCACGTGTATCTTTAGACTCTCATATAGAAGCAGGTATCCTGTAGCAGCTCTTTTGGCTACACTCCCACCAAAGGCTCAAGCCCCAATCTAGGTCTCACTCTCTAACCAGATTCTACTAGCGTTCGGTTATCCTCTCTCTTGGCTTCCGCTGAGAATTAACCCTCCCGACACAGGCCTTTTCCACAGGATGACACTCTCACACGTTGTCCTCTCAGAATCCTGGCAGCACCTCTGCTTTTCCTGCTTGGCCGGCTGTGATGAAAAATCAGGGCTCATTGATGGCTACCCTGCAATTGCACCAGCTGGCAACATGAGAAGGGCAGGAACGCAAGGATGTCACGTGGCAGTGTCACCACAGTCCCACTCTTTTCACATCCCCATGCCAGGAGGACGCTGTTCTGAGAAAAGGGCCAAAGTCACGCTCTCTGACTGGCTAAGGGTCTCCATTCCTTCCCATACACTATTTGGCTGGGTTTCTCTCCTGAGGAGCTATTCTGGCTGCCTGGCAACCTGCTTCCAGGCTGCTCTGGCACTCCAGATAGCCACACCCCAAGAACTTCACCACACCACTACACCACGCTGGCTCTCAACATGTAAGATAAACCCCAATGTTTGCCTCGATATGCATCACTTTATGCTGAGAGGGTAGCAAATGAATTGTGATTTTATGGCCTACTCATTCCTCTAGAGAGATCACTTTGGAGCTCTTTGCAGTCTTTGTCAGTTTTCACTTACATAATTCCATGTCATCAGCAAGCTTCATCAGCTGATCTCATGGACGGTTAAAGAAGCAGAGAGTACAAAAAATTAAATTAAAGTTGCAGAAAGTGAGGAAGGCATGTCCAGAAACTTTCTTCATGTAATTTTTATTTCTCTTTTAGCTGCCAGCTCGCACTCGCACTCCCAATGGCAACAGTTCCTAGGAGTGTCTGCCAACAGTGCTAATGAATTTTGCATTGAATTCTGACTCTTGGCATTTAGGGCTTAATAATGATAATAATAACAAAAAAAAAAAAACTTCTTTGCCTTTACCTGGGGGATTTATTTCCTGCTAATTGGTGTCAACATCAATCAGGATCACAGGTGCAAGTACCATTGGTTTCAAGGTTTTTGTGCTAATTTCCCTTTCACCCCCTTTGGGCAGCTTACACAAGGAAGTGTCAATAAATGCCTCTCCTAAGATAGCAAAATAGAGGAGGGGGTGTTAACATTAAAGCCAAATGTGGAAATATTCTCTCCCTGCTTAGATTATTTGATTATCTACAGGGTAAGTAATACTGCCACATAAGAAATAGAGATAACCATTACAGAAGCTATAAAGAGAGTATTACAGACCTGTGATTCTTTTTAAAAAAAATTGTTTGTGGTTGTTGGTGTTATATTTTTATGTTGTCGTGTGCCTTCAAGTCATATCAAACTTATGGTGACTCTAAGGTGAACCTGTCAGAGGGTTTTCTTAAGGCTGAGAGCAGGTGATGTGCCCCAGGTCACCCACTAGGTTTCCTTGGCCAAGCAGGGAATGCAATGCACAAACCACTATACTACATTGGCTGTCTATATTGGTTTACCAATATGCAAGTTGAACAAATGGGAGCAAAAACACACGCACAGGCAGCTAGCGTAAATGTTTCCTAGCTGCACCAGTTCCCCTGAATGCAAATGGCATATTTTTGAAATTAATTACTGCAAAGTCCTCTTTTTTGCCAATCAGTTGCAAAAGGTCAGATCTCAAGGGCCATTTCTACACTATAGTGTTATAGTGCAATTATTCCACTTTCAACATCTTATGGAATTCTGGGGTTTGTAGTTTACTGAGACCAAAGAGCTCTCTGGCTGAGAATTCTAAATGCCCCTCCCTAAACTGCAAACCCCAGGATTCCATAGGATGTTGAAAGTGGAATAATAGCATGTCCTTGACGCACGTGTTTCCTACCTGTGTTGAGGGCTTGTCCAGTTTGTTCACAATTTTCAATGCTGCAAAAGTTTGGCAATGTGATTTGGTGGCTGTGGGGGAGGAGAGTGAAGTCACAAAATGTTTGGGTCTTGTCTATCCCTACCTTACATAAACATCAGATGCAAAGTTATTATGTCAAAGACATTAATCACTTCTACAGTCTGTCAGCTTGTGTGGCTCAGGCTTAATGAATAAATCTGGGCCATGTCCAATCCAAAGAAGGCTGCTTTGAAAAAGATCACCTATTTATTGGTGTTTCTCAACCAGTGGTGAACAGCTCTGTGGGAGCTGGGAGCCAGTTCCACACTCAGTAGACTGCACCTATCCAACAGTGTGGCAAAATGCCAACAATATTGCTTGTATACTGGCCAAAACAGCAACCAGAAGTGATCCCTTCTGGTTGCCATTTTGGGCCAGCATACAGCTGAAATGAGAACCAGAGTGATATAGTGGTTTGAATGTTGGACTATGATACTGGAGACCAGGTTTGGATTCCTGTTTAGCCATGGAAACCGATTGGGTGACCTTGAGCAAGTCGCACATTCTCGGCCTCAAAGGAAGACAAAGACAACCTCCTTCTGAACAAATCTTCACAAGAAAATCCCACAATAAGTTCACCTTAGGACCACCATAAGTTTGAAATGACTTGAAGGCATGCAACAAACACAAACACAACCACCATCACAACAACATAGTTGAAAACTGAGGTATTGGGGGGTTGGGAAAGTAAGAGGACAGGGAGGTTTTTTGACCTGGTTTTGGGGCAAAAATTACCCCCAAATCTCACCAATAGTTTTAATAAAAAGGCTTTTTTTGGTGGGGGACCTAGTGAGGTGCTTCAGACACCAACAAAGTGGTGACCAGAGGTTGCATGTGGTCTCCAGGCTCAGGGCTGAATTAAGTTTTTGTCAGCCCTAGGCACTCTTGTATTCAACTCCCCATATTGCCTCAACTAGGTGTTACTGCCCTGGCTAGTCCGAGCTTTGGGGATATAAAAAGATATCCTCTTGATATCATAATTCGGCTTCACTTCTCTATTCCCTTCCACGTGCATACAGGCTCGGCCGATTATCGCCGTAATATTCCTAGACAATACAGGCAGGCCAGAAAATAGCCGACTCGCTGCTTTAGGAGACCTCCAGGCAAGTACTCTAATCAGGTGTGCACGCAACCTACAAAAGATCCTCTGCCCCGCGATGGCAGCTTGATGGGTAAACTATGCAATACCCAAGGACTCTGCGTTTGCATACTGGTTACTCTATTGGGAACCGCTACGATAACTCAATCATTCAGATTCTGACCTGTCGGAGGCTTTGTCTCCAACTCCAAATCTATTGTTTTCCCCCAAGTACGGCATAGCCTGCAGTCACAATTCTCCTTATAAGAACCCTTGATTCCGAGACCTTCCTCGGATCGCTCCTGAGTTTCATCCCACCTTGCTGCCGCTTTGCTTGGCGAGCCTCCCCTCAGCTCCACGTGCTGAGCTACATCACACCCCAGCCTCGCTCTCCATTTTTCCGGGCTTCAGGACAGGTGAAGTATCACCCAAACCTGCAACTCCTCTAAAAATCCCTCTTAACCACTGAAACCTTTATTTCTGTAGTTATCTTGTGCGAGTGTGCCGCATACACTGTTTTGCTTGTGTTTGTAATAAAACATCATTTATTGCTTCAACTTCTGTGTGCTCCTTGACTCGGCCTGACCCCGTAGACATAGGGTTCAAGATCTCGCTACGTTACCCTGCCTCTTGTAACGCTAAGCAGTGCTCTGAGCTGATTTTCCCCACCTTTAGTTGAGCACATTTTGGTGTCCCTCCCGGGACCCCTAGTACACAGGGTAACAGAGGCCTGTTTTCATAGGCTCTAAAGTCCTGTTTTCGTAGGTCCTAACATTTTCAAAGGCCCTAGGCACTGTGCCTAAAGTGCCTAAAGGATAAGGTGGCCTTGCCCAGGCTGCACTTTTCCCTCTCCTGCTTTAAACAAATGCTTGCATATAAACTTTTCATGCCAAATGGTCGATTGGTCATGGAAGACACAAGACAGATGGCTCTTTCTTTTCTGAAACCACAAGAGGTTGTTTAGTCTGGCAGTGAAGTCTACTTCTTTGTCCCAGAACCATACCAGAAGTAAGTAGAATCATAGAATCATAGAGTTGAAAGAGACCCCAGGGGCCACCCAGTCCAACTCCCTGCCATGCAGGAACCCACATCAGAGCAATCTCAACAGATGGCCATCCAGCCTGTGCTTAGAAACCTCCAAAGGTGCTTAGAAACCTCCACCACACTCCGAGGCAGCATATTCCACTGCCAAACAGCTCTGACCATCAGGAAGTTCTTCCTGAGGTTTAGGTGGAATACCTTTTCTGTAGTTTGAATCCACTGTTCCTTGTCTTAGGCCCTTTTCGCATGGCGTTTTTTAAGCAAAAGGACCCCTTGAGCGTTGCGTAAATGTGAGGAGCAGTCCACACGACACACTCACATTTACACGACGCTCAAGAGCCTAACGTGGACTGCACATGCATTTTTTATTTTCGGCTTAAAGCTGAAAATGCTGCACAGTCCCGCGTCGCTCCGAGGCCCCGCGCGCAGTTACCTGCCCTATGGAGCCTCTGGAGCCGGGCCGGTTGTGCTTCCTGCCCCAGCGCAGCCTACAGCTCCCAGGCTGCACTGTGGAAAGAAGGGGAGGGGTGTTCACGCGACCGGCAAGCCAGCTGCGGCGACGAAGGAGCAGGGATGTGAGCGCCTCGCGCAAGAGGCTGCTCGCGCGAGTGCTGCCCCCCCACCATGAACAGGGAAGGTGCGGAAAGGGCCTTAATCTCTGGAGCAGTGGAAAACAAGCCCACTCCCTCCTTGACATGAGATCCCATCAAATATTTGAACATGGCTATCATGTCCCCTCTTAACCCTCTCTTCTGCAGACTGAACATACCCAGCTCCCTAAGCTGTTCCTCATAGGGCATAGCTTCCAGACCCTTCACCATTTTGGTTGCCCTCCTCTGGACATGCTCCAGCTTGTCAATATTCTTCTTGAAATGAGGTGCCCAGAACTGGACACAGTATTCCAGATGAGGTCTAACCAAAGCAGAATAGAGTGGTATTATTACCTCCCTCGATCTAGATACCGTACTCCTATTGATGCAACTAAGAATCGCATTGGCTTTCTTGGCTGCCTCATTGCACTGCTGACTCATGTTCAGCTTGTGGTCCACCAGGACTCCTAGATCGCTTTTACATGTACTGTTATCCAGCCATGTGTCCCCCATTCTGTATTTGTGCATTTCATTTTTTTCTGAGTAAGTGTTGGACCTTACATTTCTCTCTGTTGAAATTAATTTTATTAGCTTTGTTAGTAGCACTGGGCCCCTGCTTTCTCTTAGAACCTCATCCTAGCTATTCCTTCCAAATCTGATGCCCTTTCTGTGTATTAAAGCTGTGACAGCAAGAGACGAGGAGAAGAACAGCTGCTTCAGCTGGCCTTGACCTATGCTGGAACATGGTGCAGATGGGACCATGAGGGAGCAATGAGAGTAGCAAGGCAGGGAGTCAAGTAAGGGTGACTTGCTTAGGGGCCAACCAAAATTCTCTGAAGAGGAAAAACTGCCAAAAGCTTTTTGAAGCCCAATCTGAGAGAGGTCTGATTACATCTATGGTATCAATGTGATGCCCTGGCTGTTTTGAACTGTATCCATTAAACAGGATGATGCAGCTGGTAGCAGGACCAATGGAGGATTATTTCTGATCCTATGTTAAACCTGTTGCTTACTTGCTTAGTATGTGGCTGTGAATCTGGGCACTGACTCCCTGGTGAGCAAGCATCAGCCAGCAGCTGACACCGCTTGCTGTATAACAAATATAAATAGCCTCAGAGAGGCAAGGGTGAACTTTGATGCAATAGCACATCAATAAGTTAAAGCATCTTCTCTTCATGACATGAATTATCTTGTCCGTGATGCCACCTGATAATCAGAAACTTCCATTGCCAATGGCAAGACGGAGGCGAAATTGACCTTCAGTGGTGGAGTGGCAGTGTGTTTGGGGACTGATCGGCCATCGGGGATGTAGAAAGTCACTCTGAGCACCAACAATATGCTAGTCATCTCTGCCACGCGTAGCCTCGGGCCAGTGTACCTGGATGTGAAGGAGACTCGTCACGAGGCCAAGAGAGCCTTTCAGAATTGCGCGGCAGAAGTGTTGCTCAGGGAATGCGGGGGAAAGTCATTTCCTCCAACTGGCTGTACTTGTTATATGATTTCACAGCTATGGCTTTGAAGTTTCATCTGGCTTTCTTTTCTCTCTCCCTCTCTCTTATGAAGGCATGATTCATCTGAAAACTGAGCACAAGACATTAGAGAAAGGGGAGAAGTGCTATGGCTAGGATGGAGAGAAGAGGGACTCTAACTGCATCTATTTCCTCCTCATTGTTGGTAAATCCATGGCATTATAGCTGCAAACTGTGATGCTAGTGATGCTCCAGTAATAATATTTGCCATCTATATCAAGCTGAGTGCAGTGTATCCAGTGCAATATGAGCTTGTGGTAGGAAAAATGGTCAGGTTGCTTTTGTAAGGTTAAAAAAAAGGGAAAACTTAAATTTATTGTTTCAGGAAATCCATCTTGAGATAGGTTAGGAGACAGGCAAACGAAGATTACCTAAATTTCTGTAGAATTCCTATAAGCTGGTTCTCATTTGTAGATGTAAAGTAATCCTGAGATAGGAGCTCATAGATGATCCTTTCCCAGACAAAAGGAGACAAAGGACTTTTGGAAGAAGGGAGAAGTGACTTTTGCAGGCAGGAAGGAAGAAAAGAGGTTTTTTTTTTTTTAAAAAAATATTTTTTATTGAGTATCTAATTACATTATTAAAAGAGAAAAGAGAGGTTGGTTATAAAGTGCTCCCCCCTCTGGAGGAACATCATTATACAAATCTTTCGAATACCAAGACGTATAGATTAATAAATACTCTTCATATTTAGATTACAATACTTGTCTTAATATTATTAATTTAACAACTTAGTCTTATTTAGATATTTCATAATATTTATCTAACCTCTCCTCCCTCCCCCCTTATTTCACTCCCCCCCTTCTTCAAGAAGGGAGTGATAATTTATCTGTCCTTCATTCTCTAAGATTCTGTTCTTCTTTTACGTTAGCGAGACCAATATTTTCCCTACATAATCCTATATCCATACGGGTCTACTTCCCAACAAATTACTATTCTTCTTACATATTATTACATGTTACATATTACATGTTATTACATTCATACTTTCCTGTCCCATTATACATTTTACATATATCTATTCATTTTGCATTCCTCACACATCATTTATATAATTATTTACATACCTTTATCACATATTTGTATAGTTATTTGTATAGAAATCATTATAAATTAAATCGTTTATTTGAGGTTTCATTCCAACCATAACAATCCTCCAGATTCTTATCTAATTACTGTTTAATTTATTTAGTCAATTTTCCCTGTTTCAACCTTGCAAGGAAGCAAAGAGGTTTGAGTACCTAGATCAAAGCTAGAAGCAGAGTGGTTAAAGAAAACGACAGGCATGCTCTCACTTTATGCAAGCGATGATGCTTCTTTGTTTCCAGCAACTCCTACAGATTGTATGGCCCAGTGAAGAAGGTGAACCATGATTGTGCCCAAGTAAACAGAAGCAGAGTGGATGCCATACAAGCAGGCAGGACACCATGAAAGTCAGGATGGGTAGAGAAAGTAGGAGAATGAGAGCAGTGGTGGTCGGTGCTTGTTGGGACCGGTAGGGTAGAGGACGGGGTCAGCAGACATGGAGCCAAGAGGAGAAATACACCTTGGCTGGCATCCTGTTAGTGACACACCCCAGCCTAAGTTGTGTCATGCATGCTTTGTTTTGCTTGGGCATTGTGCAATGGCTGTATCCAGCTAATGGGGACAGAAACAAAGGTCTGCTTGTGGGTGGAATGTGCACAATTCACAAGGGGTCTCTGGTCATTCTATAATAGGGCCTGAGGCCCCATTGCAGTTTGCACAGAGGCCCAATGTAGAACATGCACCAGTGCCCATGATATTGCATGTTATAATTGTGCAACAGGTTATCCCTTATGTGCTTTTAGCAGTGATCCATATACTTTGCACTAACATGATATCCAACACAGGGATTGCATAATGCAAGAGGAAAGTAATTCCACTCTATCCCATGACAATGTAGGATCTCAGCTCTTGTTTCCTCGTGCTGGATGAGTAGGGTGTTGGGCGTTCTTCTGAAACAGTAGGATGACTTCTGAATGAGAGAGAGAACGGGGAGGTGGGGGGAGGAAGATGAGAGAAAAGCCAAGAGTACAGGAGAAACAAAGAAAGGCAATCAGTTATGTGATCTTATAGCTAGCTTCCTATGATCCTATGCTATGTAAGAGGGAAATGGAGATACCGTTGTATATGTGGCTTCCTTTTATGGTGCTATATGTGTTGTATGCTCAACTTTTCCACCTGTGCTAAAACCACAGTGTGCACTTCAACGGCCAATGAAGCCCTCATAGGATATCAGTGAAAACCTTCTTTGCACTATTTTGGTGCCTTCTTGCTCCTTCTCTGTCATATTGAGCCAATTTTCAGCCCCTCAAGGCTCCATATGACATTCTTCATGCTAACTTTGTGACACTATGTGGTATTTATGCTAGCAGAGTGCCACAGGTGAGTATAAATGTTGTTGGAATCAACGAGGCATCAGTGTTTGCATAAAGTGATGAGCATGACAGGGAGACAGGCAATGCCTACAGTTTATTCCTTTCTCTGCGTATCTTTGGTCTATGTCGGAGATGGGAAGACTACAGATGGGAGGCAACATGCAGCTTCTGATTGGCCCCTGGCTCGCAGGGTAGGGCCCATCCATTGTCTTATACCTTTGGCTTCATTGAGCTCATTTCTCCCTTCTTCAAGAAGGTACTGAGTCTCTTTATTTTTCCTTTTCTGAGAAGGGAGCATCCATGGGGCACCAACCTCACCAATGGCTGCTAGCTTTTTCCCCACACATGAGAAAGGGAGGAGCTGGGCTAGCCTGGCTGAAGGTTGCCAGTCACAGCTCAGGGAATGCAGGAAGGAAATGCTACAAAAGCCAAGGCTTGTCTTTGTCAGAAGGCAGGGAGGGAAAAGCAGAGACAGATATAGGGAACAGATCTCAAAGAGATAGGAACAGATGGAATAGAGGCACGATAGTCAGAAGCAAGAAAGGGCTGACTATGGTTTTGGGAAGCTATGAATGATTTAGAAGTTCTTGTGCCTTAATAAACTTCTGCTTGTTTATTTTTTACCATTGTTTCTGTCTGTTCATACTAAATTTGGTGGAGAACCTGGTTAAGCTTGCTACATCAAACCCATCGAAACAATACAATCACTGATCCGCAATAGGGGATCACCATAGGTTTCCTGAGACAACAAATGCAATGTAATTTTTTCCCTCCTGTTTGCCATCATGCATAATTGCTCCTGTTTATACCATAAGCTTGTATTGCTGCACGCTGCTTAATTGTCGACATTTTGTGGCTTCAACTCATTTCCAATATCTGGCAACCCTAAGGAGAACCTATCAAGGGGGTTTCCTGGCAAGATTTCTTCAGAAGGGAGTTGCCATTGGCTTCCTCTGAGGCTGTGAGAGTGTGACTTGGCCAAAGGCCAAATGGGTTTCTGTGACTAAGTGGGGATTCCAACCCTCTGTCTCCAGAGTTGTAGTCCAACACTCAAACCAAACTGGATGTCTCAGATATCAAAAAATCTCCTATGAATGTGAACTTCAGGGAAAAAACAGAATAATTATTCTCAATAGCAAAGTAAAAGGTACAACTGACTTTTATTGTCTTAGAAACCCATCCCAGGCCAAGCCAGGGCAGAAAATAAACAAAAGATTTAAACTAGGGCCATTTCCGCACTAGACTGTTATAGTGCTGTTATTCCACTTGCAACATCCTATGGAATCCTGGGGTTTGCAGTTTTGGGAGGGGCTCACTGGCCCCTCCCGAAACTGCAAACCCCAGGATTCCATAGGATGTTGAAAGTAGAATAATAGCACTATAACAGTCTAGTGTGGAAATGGCCTAGATCAGGTTATCAGAGCCACTAAAATAGACGGATATGCATGGAGGTGGTGGGAGGAAGGCTGGCAGCCATGACTGGCGATGGGACTGCTCTCTTTTCACAGAAACACAATAAAGAGGCTGAGGCCATTTCTGCACTACACTGTTGTAGTGCAATTACTCTACTTTCAACATCCTGTGGAATTCTGGAATTTGTAGTCTACTGAGGCCAAAGAGCTCTGTGGCAGAAAATTCTAAATGCCTCTCCCTAAACTGCAAACCCCAGGATTCAATAGGATGCTGAAAGTTGAATAATAGTGCTATAACAGTGTAGTGTGGAAATGGCCTGACCGTCTTCCTTGAATGCTTCACAGATGAAAACCAGGATCCATGTGGCTGAGCAACATCAGAGTATGATCAAAAGGGTGTGGCCGGGCAACAGAAAGGCAAGGGTTATTAATGAGGAAGAACACACAAATATTACTAGTTTAAACAGAAAAGCTCTGGAAAAGTATGTGTTGAGTTTAGGAAAGTGGCAAAAAGAGAGGGAAATGAGTTTGAGTGTAAATTACTTTTGTGCTTTGAATTCACTTTGCAGGAACTAAAGTAAGTAGAGGAAGAAGGCGGAAAAGGAGAGAGAAACCAGGACATGTTAAAACCAGCTGAGAAGGCAAGATGGGAGAGGACCAACTGAACCTTCCCTCCCAAACAGTAACAGTTGGAGGGTATGCCAAAAAAGGGAAGAAGGAAGCAATGGGCCTTAGTGTAGAAATCTACTCACAGATCTAAGAAGAGACAAGAGAGTATCTCTCTGCTCATTGCCCTTTCCCATGATTACCTGATACATACAATGAAGCCTTTCTACCAGCAGAAATGAGCTAGCTATACAGCACAGGTTCTGTTTAATTTACCTTCACTCACTGGAGGATCAAAAGTGATTTATGTTAAATGTCAAACACATTTCGACCAGCCTTCTTCTTATGTTGGCTTATTAGTAAGAATTCAGTGTTGGATGTATTTCAATGCTTGACGCTGAGCTGAGTGAACATCCAGACAGTGCTTTGAAACATTCTAGTTTTCCTTCAGGGATTTCAGTCCCACCTGCATCTTCACCCCTGTGCATTTGAATGTGCACAGAATGTGTGTGTGTTTGGGGGTGGGTAGATTTTGGTCCCACTCGCTGTCCTGAGTGTCATGCATTGGAAGGCATTCTGAACAGAGTATACAACTTTATATGCTTAAGGAAGGCCAGCCGTACTTTTAGGCAGAGGGAGGTGATTGTGATGTGGAAGGCAGAGTGGCTAATCCCTCTCTGTTCCTCTCCCATGTGGCTTCCTCATGACCCACTCTGCCTAGCTAGGTTGCTATTCTCATGGAATCACAGAATCATAGGCCATTTCTGCATTACACTGTTATAGTGCTATTATTCGACTTTCAACATCTTATGGAATCCTGGGGTTTGCAGTTTAGGGAGAGGCCTTATAATTCTCAGCCAGAGAGCTCTTTGGCCTCAATAAACTACAAACCCCAGAATTTCACAGGATGTTCAAAGTAGAATAATAGCACTGTAACAGTGTAGGGCAGAAATGCCCATAGAGTTTGAAGGGGGCTTATGGGCCATTGAGTCCAATCTTCTGCTCAGTGCAGGATCTCCAGATAAAGCATCTCCAACAGGTAGCTGTCCAGCCTCTTTTTAAAGATGTCCAGTGTAGGAGATCCCACCATCATTCTAGGCAATTGGCTGTATTAGCAAACCACTCTTACTGTCAAGAATTTCCTTCTAATGTTCAGTTGAAATCTACCCTCCTGTAACTTCAGACCATTAGAACTGGTTCTGTTACACCCCAGAGTAACCCTAAGAGAGGGCCCTTAAATTGGCGTGACTTCCCCCCTATTGGATATTGGCTAGCAAAGGTCGGTTGAAAGTAAAATTGGTTTTGAATTAAATTCTCAAGACCAACAACGCCTTTGCTGCTGTATGGGAAAGTAGACAACGTCCTTTAGGCTAAAAGACAACGACCTATTGTTCCCAGTCACGTATCTCTAGGCAGCCACAATTGACTCTCTCCTTGATTAATAAAAAGGTTGCCTCAGCCCCAAGGCATGCTGATGAACTTCAAGGCATGCTGATAGACAATCAAAGCCTATCAATTTGGAATGATAATCCTATCATGTACCTGGACTTTCCCGGGAGAAACAATACCGAGGAGAGGTCGTGATATTTGCCTAACATTATATTCCACAATCATCGCCCATTAACCCCACGTTGCTAGCCTATACACAGCCTGAGGACAGAAATTGGCTATAAAAATCCTCACTTTTTGAGCCTCTTCGGAGAGCCTCCCAGACCAGACAACAGCCTGTTTCGCTGCTACCGAGGTGTCCCACTTAAGCCTCTCTGATGCTGCTGAGAGCTAAACGCGACTCACGTATCCGACTCGCCACGAAACCCCGCTGCTTCCAGCCTTCCAGCCCTGGGATCCAGCCTCCCCTTGGTGCTTTACACTGAGCCTTTGCTAATCTCCTCCTTCTCCAGGATGCCTAGACTAAGGTCCGTATGCCCTCTCTCCCAACTGTCTCTTGTTTCCAACTTCGTTCCTATAGCCCTTGTGTGATTGTAGGGTTATTTGTTAACGTGTGTTGTGACCTTCTTTGTTAGTTTTTAATAAATTTATTTTAGACTGTTCCTCTGACTCTTGCGTGGTTCTGACCCCGTAGACATAGGGTTAAAGATCCCTTGCCCTGACCTCTCGCAAGTTTTGAGTGTCTCTGTTAATTCCCTTGATCTGAAGTCTGTTTGAGTGTCCTCGAGATACCCCCAATTTTCAGGGTAACAGTTCTACCCTCTGGGGAAGCAGACCTGCTCCCTTCTCTCTGTGGCAGCCCTTGAGGTATTAAAAAGTACAATCATGTCATCCTTCATCTTCCCTTTACTAAGCTAACACACCTTGTTCCTTTGAACTTTCCTCAAATACAGTTGGTCCTCCACTTTTGTGGGTTCAACATTCACAGATTTGATTATTTACAGGTTATTTTATTTAATTTATTAGTACCCCCCCCCCCCACTTATTGTATTTGCCTCTGCTACTGGGAAAAAATATGTTCACTCTTGGAATCTCTAGGTCTTCCACTGGAAGTGGACCATAGAGTTGTGCTGGAGGACCTTGTGATTCACAAAGAAGTGTCCTCAGGTTAAAAAAGAAAAGCATTTGCAATTTTTATTTTTATTTGCAGTTTTTCCACTTTTGTGGCGGTCTTGCACCCCTATCCTCTGCGAAAGTGAAGGGCTGACTATATTTTGTTCAAAATACCTCTTGTCATCCTTGTTGCACTTCTCTGAACCTGTTCCAACTTGTCTATATCCTTCTTAAAATGAGGTGCCCAGAACTCCAGATGAGGCCCAACCAGTGCACAGTACTGTTCCCTCAACTTGGAAACCACACTTCTATTAATGCAGTCTAAAATACCATTTGCCTTCTTTGCTGCAGCATCACATGTAAGCTGAACATGAGTTCAAAAACAGGTGAGGTGGAGAAGGGGTGTAGCGATGGGGGCAAAATGAGGGTGTTGCCCCTCCAATTCGAATTCTTCCTCATCCATGAAATTTTCCTGATGGGGCACAATTCTTAGTGGTGGTGGGCGAGATCATCATCATCATCATATTTATAATGCCTTTTAACGTTTATTTATAATGCCCTTTGCCCCCTACTCAGATAGTTTCATGCCTGCACAGAAGATGCTGTTCTGGCATCAAGATTAAGATGAGAATCAGCTGCCATTCTCAGTATTGTCTTTAGGTAGAAGGAGGGAGGTGATTATAGTGTTCTTTGTCTCAGGAAGCAAAAATCTTGCATAAGTTTTTTGCATGTTGTGAGAACCATGCTTTTGCAGAATGCCCCACTGTGAGAATGTGACCATGCACAAACATATGTGTGTGCGTGTGTGTGTGCATTCACATGTGCCAGAGGTGTAGCTACAAGGGGTAAAACAAAATGAGGACATTGTCCAAAACTATGTTACTGCCCCGGCTAGTCCGAGCTTTGGTGATATTAAAAGATATCCTCTTGATATCATAATTCGGCTTCACTTCTCTATTCCTCTCCATGTGCTTGCAAGGCCACCGGACAAGCACGTAAACAAGCTCGGCCATTACTAGCCGTAAGATTCAAACTACAATACAGGCAGGCCAGAAATAGCTGACTCACTGCTTTAGGAGACCTCCAGGCAAGTACTCTAATTAAGCATGCACGCCACTTACAAAAGAGCCTCTGCCCCGCGATGGCAGCTTGATGGGTAAACTATGTAATACCCAAGTACTCTGCGTTTGCATACTTGCTACTCTATTGAGAATCGCTACGATAACTCAATCATTCAGATTCTGACCTTTCGGAGGCTTTATCTCCAACTCCAAATCTATTGTTTTCCCCCAAGTGTTGTGGCAAGCCAGAGAATTGAGACCAGCAGATCAGAAAACAAGGTTTATTTTACTGTGCAGGGATCTCAGTGGAATCAACTTCCAAAAGACTGAGAGCCCCGTTTTTGGTTTCAGCATACATTTATATGTTTTAAAAAAACGGGTACAGGAAATGATTACCATATATGAAAAGGGTACAGGTTACAAAAGTTTAAGTTTTGAAATGATGTATTACAGTTTCAAAAATGAAGTATCTCTGTACCAGGGAGTATTCTCCCTGGGTCGCATCGACTCCCTAACTCCCTATATTCCATGCGTTGCTAAGCTGCATACCTAAGCCCTTGATAAGAGATGCACCTGCCTGACTTATTTTTCTCTATTTTTCTACTTAAGCAAGCAGTTTCTACAATTTAACCCCTTCACAAGTACAGCATAGCCTGCAGTCACAATTCTCCTTATAAAAACCCTTGATTCCGAGACCTTCCTCGGATCACTCCTGAGTTTCATCCCACCTTGCTGCTGCTTTGCTTGGCGAGCCTCCCCTCAGCTCCACGTGCTGAGCTACATCGCACCCCAGCTTTACTCTCTATTTTTCCTGGGCTTCAGGACAGGTGAAGTATCACCCAAACCAGCAATCCCTCTAAAAATCCCTCTATACCACTCCAACCTTTATTTTCTTTAGTTATCTTCTATGAGTGTGTCACATACACTGTTTTGCTTGTATTTAATAAACCTCATTTATTATTTCCACTTCTGTGTTCTCCTTGACTCGACCCGACTCCGTAGACATAGGGTTCAAGATCTCGCTAAGTTACCCTGCCTCTCGTAACGCTAAGCAGTGCTCTGAGCTAATTTTCCCCAACTTTAGTTGAGCACATTTTGGTGTCCCTCCCGGGACCCCCAGTTCACAGGGTAACAACTAGAATTCTGTCCCCCCCTCCCAAACAAAATTCTCCTTCCACCTCCAAATTTCTAGCAATAAAGAGAGGGAGATACTGGATGTCATCAACACTTAGGATGCTTCTGTTTACTGCACTTGCATTGGCTGGGTCACTTTGTCTGCCTCCTTTCTCTGGATGCCTAAACTGTAATGCTCAAATTAAGTTTTAAGTTACTGCAATGCTAGAAATACAGATGATGGAAAGAAAATTTAATGTGGGGGATGCAGAATTCTTATTTAGGGATGCAATGTACTCATTCCTGCTCCTCCCATAGCTACATCGTGGTGTGTAGCTCTTACTTACAGGGCTGGTAAGCTTCTGCTTACATCTGTGGCTGCCACTGTCTCTGCTGCCTGACAGACTCTATTTTCCACTGTGATCCTTGTCTGGTCTCCAAAAACAGGACAGTGGCTACGCCAGTGTAAACCATCTACAGGTTTCTAGCCACCAAATGCAGAAGGTGCCAAGTTAACTTTCTATGCATTTTGTTAATTTGCATTGTCTCTTGATTTGTATTATTGAATTTTGTTTTTAGTCATATGAATTAAATTTAACGCCTTTTTTTTGTTTTAAAAGTGCTCTGAGATACATTTTGAAATGTATTTTAAATGTATTTTTAAAACAGTTTTGATGTGATCTGTTCATTAATTCAATAACGGATAATGATGATGATACCATTTGGTGGGAGGAGTCATAGAGCTGATGCAGGAAAGCTACTTTCAGTTCCATTCTTGGGAAGAAGATGAGCTAGAAATCAATTCCAAAATAACATAACTAAGAATTTCCTGACTGTCAGAACTATTTAACAGTGGAACAGACTGTCTTCCAAGGTGATAGACTCACATTCAATGGTTTTTTTGAGCATAAAATTGGATGACCATCTCTTAGGCCCTTTCCGCAGGATCCTGGATGCCAACAGCATGCCACAGGGATCCCAGGAGAGCCTCTCCTGGGAGGGGAGCTATGGATATATATTTTAAAGAATTCTTGCTGGGTCAGCCCAGACTGAAGCATTCTCTAGACAACTGTGGCCAGACAGACTTTTGGGGTAGTACACAAGTAAGATGTGAAGATTTTGGCTTTCTTTTGTTCTTTGTCCCCCTTTGGTAATATTGAGGATGCGCTGTCTCTCTGCATTACTCACACTAATAGTGAGCACACATGCTGAGTGCCAGTGTGTAAGTAGCCAAAACAGAGCCCCTGAGATACATATCAGCAAATATTAGCATAGTGTAGATCTACAGAAGCATGAAAAAAAAATCCATGGAGGGAGAATGCAAGGAGAAGTACATGCCTCTACAGCCTGGTGAGGACAAAACACATTCAGAGGTAGAAATGTAAATCTTAGGCCATTTTCGCACTAGTCTATTATTCAAGAGAGAGAAGTGTAAGGTCCTACACTTAGGTAGGAAAAATGGAATACAGAAATATAGGATGGGGGACACGTGGCTGGATAGCAGTACATGTGAAAGGGATCTAGGAATCTTAATAGACCGCAAGCTGAACATGAGTCAGCAGTGTGATGCGGCAGCCAAGAAAGCCAATGCAATTCTCGGCTGCATCAATAGGAGTATGGTGTCTAGATCGAGGGAGGTACTGGTACCACTCTACTCTGCTTTGGTTAGACCTCATCTTGAATCCTGTGTCCAGTTCTGGGCACCCCAATTCAAGAAGAACATGGTCAGGCTGGAGCAGGTCCAGAGGAGGGCAACCAAAATGGTGAGAGGCCTGGAAGCCATGCCCTATGAGGATAGACTTAGAAAGCTGGGTATGTTTAGTCTGCAGAAGAGAAAGTTAAGAGGGGACATGATAGCCATGTTTAAATATTTGAAGGGATGCCATGTAGAGGAGGGAGTGGGCCTGTTTTCTGCTGCTCCAGAGACCAGGACAAGGAGCAATGGATTCAAGCTGCAGGAAAGGAGATTCTACTTGAACCTCAAGAAGAACTTCCTGACAGTCAGAGCTGTCCGGCAGTGGAATATGCTCCTCTGAGTGTGGTAGAGTCTCCTTCTTTGGAGGTTTTTAAGTAGAGGCTGGATGGCCATCTGTTGGGAATGCATTGATGGGTGTTCCTGCATGGCAGGGGGTTGGACTCGATGGCCCCTGGAGTCTCTTCCAACTCTGTGATTCTATGATTCTATGAAACCAGTCTTCAGAGTCCTGTCAGATCATCACTGGTCTACAAAAAGTTTGCAAGGAGGCCACCGGTCCAGCATGTCCAGTTCTACAGCCCTGGAGCAGCCACCAAGACCACCCCTTCCTATGTTCTCTCTAGGTTTATCTATGAGGGTGGTGGAATGGAGAGAAAGCCGCCCCCCAAATGTGGAGACAGTTTATCAGACAGCCTGGACCTAAGCCATACTGGGCTTTATTTGAGTCCTAACTAGTGCATTGACTTATGATCAGAAATGGACTGGCAATTAGTGAAATTGTTGCAACAAAGGGATATTCCCTCTAACCAACCTCAGTTAATAATCTGTATGCAGTTCTTTGGGCCAGCTGAAGTTTCTGAATATAGTTAGTGTTCCACATTCACTGGGGTTAGGGCTCAGGATCCCTGCGAAAGTGGAAAAGCCACGAATATCAAAATGTGTGTGTGTGTGTCTACGGGAAGGGGACGAAGACCTGGTGAGTAGAATGGGCACCCAGGGTCCAAACCAGGTCAGGGAAAGGAGAGGCGAAAGGGGGTGGGTTGGCATGGTGGCCCTATACTTCCTCTCTCACCCATCTCCTTTCTTGGGTGTGGTGATGAGAAATCAAGGTGTGAGCTGTCCTTAGTTGGCCAAGTGTGACTGGTGGTAGAGAAGGAGGATGAGAAGTAGGTTTTTAGAGGTTGATTAGAGGTTGATTAGAGGGAAGTTTCTCCTGGAAAAGAGGCACATGAGGTGGGCAGGGCAGGGCAGGTCAAGGATTGGAGAAAGTCACAAATAATCAGATCTGTGAATGTTAAACCTGTAAATGTGGAGGGCCAACTGTACTGTTTCAAAGGCAGTCCCACATAAAGCATTGTGTGTGTGTGTGTGTGTGTGTGTGTGTGTGTGTGTGTGTGTGTGTGAGAGAGAGAGAGAGAGAGAGAGAGAGAGAGAGAGAGAGAGAGAGAGAGAGAGAGAGAGAGAGAGAGAGAACAAATCTTCAAGTTTTCTGTTGACTTATGGTGACTCCATGAATTTCAAGTAATGTTCAGAAGTGGTTTGCCTTTGCTTTCCTCTGTAATATAGAGGAAACTCCTGCTCCTGGTATTCCTTGATGGTCTCCTATCCCTTTCCAAGTACTAAGGAGAGCTGACCCTGTCCACCTTCCAAGAACAGACGGGATTTGGTGTTTTCAGGTCCCCAAATCTGTCTGTCTATCTAATCAATTATGTCCCTAGCTATTTCAATATTCCATGCTGAGACAAGCAAAATATGACCTGTGGACCACATGCATCCTTGCCTGTAATTTAGCCCTGCCTGCTGACTGAGAAATAGATGATTAAAGAAATGGAGAACCACCATTGCTGAGCATGGCCAGGAGTGGCAATTTCTAAAGCAAAGCACATATCATTACATGAGTGATAAATAAAAGTGGTCATCCCACCATTAAGTCTGCTGTCTTTCCCATCCTTTCCCCAGCTTTGTAAGTCTAAGAACAAGATGGTTTATAAGAAACACTTTTGGCGGTGGCAGGAACAGTGTCCCAGGATGATCCCAAGGCCTGCTGTTGTCATGACATTGGCTGGAAGCAGCAAAAAACTATGACAGGAACCGGGAGACTCACTTCAGTAACATTAAAACAAGCTCCAAGTGTGAATTCAGAATCTAATGTATGCCGTACTCCTTTGGGCCATAAGTGCCTGAGGGAGCCCATTAGCATGGAAAGCAGGATGGAGCTATTTTTGGCTGACGGTAACACATCTGGGGTTGTCAAGCCACCAGTGCTGGATACACAGTGAAAAGACATCTGACAGTTGCCACATTCGACATGCACGCATTGACAGAGGAAACAGGGATTTACAGGGCTATTTCAAACACCTCTGCCGGTGCTCAGATAGGGGTGAGAATCCTGTGGCATTCCAGGTATCATTGGACTGCAACTCCTAGCTTTCCTTATCAAGGGCTAGGCTGGGCTGCTGGGACTTGCATTCCAACAACGTTAGGCAGGCTGCGCGATTCCCATTCCTAGTTTAGATGTAAAATCTGAGCTAGAGAAAACTCTGGTGGCTGAAATTCTCAATTTGCAGGGAGCCTCACTGAGCCACTTTTGAGACTTCCTGGGAAGAAGCAATTTCTGGCAGAGGTTTACATGGACACAATCCATTCTTTAGATATGCCTGATTTCTATCATTTATACTAAAAATGTCTTCTCTCCAATTAGTCTCAAAGGTGCTACTTGATTCTTTTATGTATTTTTATGCTAAAACAGACTTAACATGGCTATCTCTTTGAATAACATTGAGCTACTCATACATACCCTCCAACTGTCCCAATTTGGCAGAGACAATACTGATTAATCCTCTGTTGTCCCATGTTTTTAGCTCCTTTTAAATGCCCCAGTTTATCTCTCTTCCTCCGACTTTACCCCTTCTTCTGCCATTTACTTCAGTTGCTGCAAACTGAGTTCAAAGTGCAGAAGTAGTTTGTATCCAGTTCCACAGAGAGGAGAGGAGAGGGAGAATCTTGCCCTTCCCTGTAGACTCAGGCAAAAACAAACTGTTGCATCCTTTTTTTTAACTTCTATATTCTCCCTCATTAATAACTATTGCTATCTTGACCATAGTCTGAAGGTGTGTGACCATACATGTCCCCTTTTCATTAGTGAAATGTTGGAGGTTATGCTGATATTCCAGGAAATATACAATTCAGCAAAGCCAGCAGGTAGGATCCCTAATAACCCAGCAATTTTAGTTCAATGGTAGAGTGCACGCTTTGCATACAAAAGGTCCCATGTTCAGTCTCTAGTACCTGTAAACTGGTCCATAAAAGACTGCTACCAGCTGTAAGTCATTGCAGATCATTACAGCTGGCACTACCACTACAAAAAGGAAAAAAAAAAAAGGGAGGGAGTTGACTCGGGCAGCAGAGAATAGGTGGTGCAGATGGGGAGGTAGAAACAATTACCTGCGTCCTGCTCTTAACTGTAAAGGAATTTCAGAAGTCTAGAGCCCATAAGCCCCAATCGGAAGGAGGCCAGGAGTCAGTAAGAGTCATCAGGGTCAAGAGGTAGCCTGTGTCAAACAGTCCTGGGTCAAGAAAACCATAAAGCAGAGTCAGGATTCCAGGGAGTATCTGTAGCTGAGTTGTTAGTCAGTGTAAGGATCATAGAGGCACCTGCACAAGCTGATCATTCAGAGAAGAAGACTGAAATGGTTCTCTAGCTGGGGTCTGCAGCTGACTTATATAGGTGGCACATTTAGCCAGGGCCCAGATCCCAGGCAGTATTTAAAGAGAGCATTCCACAGCTGTGTTCCTCCTCCTGCTAACCCAATTGCAGCTTCTTGCTTCATGTGCAGGGGATAATCTGGGCCAGACACCTGAACCTGTACTTTTTTTCTTGGTCAAGGGGGCCCTTCTTCTAGTTCCTCTTCCTGCTCTGATCTTAACCAGAGTTGCAGATGAGAAGGAAGGTTTGGCAAGCCATCGGGCCTCTGTTATGACTCCTCCAATGGGAAGTCTGTCTTCCAATGAAGAAGAACTTTCAAGGGGCAGGGCATGAGAACTTGACCATTGAGCTGCTCTATGTTGAAGGACAGAACTATGAAGCAGGTCAGTGGGAGAACCCACATTTGATATGCAGAAGGCCACGTTTAATTTTGGCATGTTCTTTCCTCTGAAATATAGCCTAGAGCACCTGGTATCTGTTGGTGGTCTCCCATCCAAATATAAACTAGAGATTACCCTGCTTAGCTTCCAAGATCAGATGGGCCCTTAGGGTATTTAGGCCCATCTCCAAGTAAAGATGGGGAAAAAAAAGACTGCTGTCTGAAATAAGGATGCTGATGAAATCTGCCACAGAATCCTCTGACAACCAATTTGTCCCTCTGACAGAGAGACAACGCCCTTAAGATGCTGGACTGCCTTGACTCAACAGAATCATGGCTGGGAAGAATTCCTTGCCCTCAAAACTTATGGAAATATTTATGTATCTGCCTGTAGATGATGCAGCCATACTTTTGAAAGTGAAAGATGATGATGAAAGAGATGCAGATGAAAGAGAAGGGAGAAGAAACACATTTTTATGCATACAAATGAATGTAAGTCTTCCTTGCAGAAAAACATGTATTATTTTGAACAATATTTTCTGCTCCAAATCCACTCGTAAAAAACAAAAATTCACAAAGGGTGCTCTGATGGATGACGGCACGAATGATGAAGCACATTTTGGGTGGCTGATGCTTGATCTGTAAATTATTAGTGTTAATTATTAGCTGCTTCCAGTCAGTGTAGACTATAAATGAATCATAGAATCATAGAGTTGAAAGGAGCCCCGTGGGCCATCAGGTCCAACTCCTTGCTTAAGCAAAAGTTGGAGTGAGTTTCGAGAAGGTCAATGAGAATTATAAGAGGTATGGAGAACAAAACAAATGAAGAAAGGTTGAAGGAGCTGGGCATATTCAGATTGATGAAGAGAAGATTGAGGGCTGACATCTTTGTGACAGCCCTTGAAGTCTTTAAAAAGAGGAGCATACGGGCCTGTTCTCTGCTGCCCATCTAGGCAGGAAAAAATGACATTCACAACTATAGAATAGGTGAAACCTCACTTGAAAGCAGTACTTGTGAACATGATCTAGGAGTATTAGCAAACCATAAGCTAGGCCCTTTTCGCATGCTAGTCCTGTTGTGAAATGGCCTTGGGAGCATCACGGGATTGCGAGGACTGTTCCACATGACAACTTCGCAATCGCGTGACACTCCCGAGGCCTTTAGGTGGCAATTGCGCATTATATCATTTTTGGCTCATTGCCAAAAATGATGCGTGATCACACGTCCCTCCCATGCCCCACACGCACTTACCTTGTGTGTGAAGGCTCCGGATGCACGGCCATCGCCCTTCTTCCCCCAGCGCAGCCTGGGAAAGTACCTGGCTGTGCTGTGGAAGGAAGGGGCAGAGCACTCATGGAGCTGCTGCAGAGGGGAAGCAGAGAGGACACAATTCCCTCCTGGACGCGATCCCTGTGCGATGCCAGCAGCACCAGGTAAGGTGAGAAAAGGGCCCTAAACAGAAGTCCACAGGGTGATGGGGTAGCCAAAAAGTCAATGTAATTCTGGGCAGTATGAACAGGAGTATAGTGTCCAGACTGAGGGAAGTAGTAGTCTAAAAATTTTCCCTGGAAACTTGGTTGATTTATCCATGGGTCAATGGTGGCTTCCAAGGCCGGCCTGCCCAGCTCATGGGAGAAGGAAGGAGGGAGCTGAGGCTGGCAAAAAGGCCCTGGAGCCTGCCTTTGCATGCCTCAAGCCAAAGACTTTAAAAAAATTGGGCAGGTGTAATTGTTCGTGTTCACCCTAAAGGCTAGATGGATGAGGAAGAAACTAAATTGTGACTGTGCAATGTAGGAGGTAGGCAACCATGTGTGGGACTAAGAACACACTCACTGTTATTAGTATCAGACATATTTTACCCTTGACTTATCCTTGGGCTGTACCAATTTCTATGAGCCTAACCTTGGCTTATTTATGAAAGACTTGTGGTCAAGTATGTATGGTAGATTAGATGGCCTTTGTGATCCCTTTCAACTCTAAGACACCATGATTCTATGATTCTGCATCCTCACTGACATGGAGGATTACCATTAATACAACTCCTGGATCCTCATGATGGCTGGGGAAGTCTGGGAGTTCTAGTCCCCCAATGGTCTTTGTTTCCTGCCTTTCAGCCCTTTGCTCACACCCATTCTCAGTCTTCATAGTGATGAGATTTCTGCAGATTTTGGAAACAGAAGGTTTAAAACTAGAGAAAAATCAGACTGACTGCATTGCCTGAGTTACCTCCTTTGGGATCAGGAACGGAATATTTGTGTACACTGATCAGGAAGCTTAATGCTAAAAGAATATCTTGTGGAGAATTACATTATACATTTATGCACTGGCTTGAGGGTAACCCCACCATTTGTATGTCAGAGCTGCTTAAAAGACTGTTCTGATTTGTGCTGTCAGATTTTAAAGTCCAGCTAAGCTGCTTTATCCCCAATGCACTGTGAGCAAGAGACAGCCTTTTTAATAGAAATGGAGGTGCGAGGGTGTCATTAGGCTTTTGTCTGAATGCACCGACATGTGAGGAATGGACAAACAAAACCAACATCAAACTTTACTGGGAAATAAATAATTGAAAACATCTCCATAGAGAGGGCTTTTAATGGAACTGTCCAGAGCGCAGTTATTGTTGCTGAAATTTACAGTAAGAACAGAGCATATAGGGTTTTTTTTTAATAAAAAAAGGAAAAAATCTGGCAATGCAGACTGATTAAGACTGCTTTAAGTAAAAGCTTGTGGTGTTTCTGACAATTTCATCATGAGCTCTTTGTCTTGGGATTACATACTGTTGGCAAAAATCCTTCTGAATTGATAGAAAAGTTAATGTGTCTCGATGGGAGTGTTGGGGGAATCATTTTGATTTTTTGTTTCAAATGCAAAAATATCTAAGCAGAACCTATCTGGATTCCAAGGTCTAAAAACAGGGAAGGGGATGGTGTGATCCTCCAGATATGTTGAACAGCTTCCAGTATGCCTCATCATGGGTTATGTTGGCTTCAGCTGCTGAGTTTTGTCATGTACTGGATACCCCATACTCTACAAAATTCACTCTGAGGTAGGCAGCAGTTTATTTGTATAGGTACAAGCAACACACTGCACTTCCACCAGAGTTGCTGAGACTAAAGTATATATGTAGCTTACATCTTTTATATGTGACCATTCCAAAATTTAGGCATGCAACACTGTGATTGGTAAGGCCCATAAATTCATGCATCACACTACTTTTCAGACAGTTCCCAGATCCCACTTCCCTCCATTCTTGATGGGTTTGACCTGGACACATATTTTCTGCTCCTTATCTCACAGACACCGGGTTCTCAAAACACAGAGCCTGATGAGGCAACACTTTCAGTTTTGCCCATCTGTGTTCTTCCCTTCTTATGCCAGATACACTGTAGCAACAAGCAATAAAGCAATTAGCTTTATGTAATAAATCCAGGCACACTGTTGTAGGGATATGATGTTGCAATAATCAGTTGGCACTGGATACTTGTAGCATTTAGGGATCGGCTTAGCAGAAATATATGTAAATTACTTATACAATGGTTAAATATGTTAGTTCAATACACACCCATCCAACACCATACAGTACTGCGCACACCAGGAGACAAAAGGAATTTGAGTTTTACCAGTGGTCCAAGTAGGGTCAAGAATAAGCAAGACTTTAGTTCAATCTGAAGTGGTTGTGGGAGGAGTGACAGTAAAATCTAGAGTGTATTTTTTCTTGTAGTGGTGGATCCACTACAAGAAATCCACTGGTCATCTTGGTGCATGCTGAGGAAGGAAGAAAGGAAAGTTGGTTGGTTGTTCTAGCCCAGCTAATAAATTAACCATCTCCATATCTTGGCTGAATATCCTCAACTCTCTTCTCATTATTCAAAAATAGATTTTTGCTACCAGAAGAAAAGCAGAAGGAATGAGCAGAGTCTGACAGCAGTGGAGGAGAAAGTGCCCAGGTGCCTCCAGTGAGTCATCTCACAATGACATTTCAAAGGTGGAGCCAGAGCAATTCCTGGCTGAATATTCAACATGTCACTTTTGACAAAAAATATTCTTGTCAACTTTATTATATAATCATTATCTCCAAGGGATAAGATGACAGGGAGATGACAATTTTAATAGGGCTCCTGTGACCAGATTGCACGTTCCTGGACTTAGGCCAAAGAATTCCACTCAAGTCAGAATAGAATTCTATCTAGGAAGAAATGGAAGATTGGCTTGTGTTTGTTTTTGTGTGTCTGTATCTGTGTACAAATTCAGAAGGCCCCGAGATCCTCAGGAGAGACCCTTCTCGCGGCTCCACCACATTCACATTCACAGGCACAGTTGGTGGGGAGGTAGGAGAAGAGCCTTCTCAGTGGCTGCCCCTAGGCTTTGAAACTCCCTTCCACAGAGACCAGAATGGCTCCCTCCTTGTTGTCCTTCTACTGGCAGGAAAAGACTTAAAAAAAAAACCCCTCTGACAAGCTTTTGATGTTTTGTAAAGGAGGAGCTTTTAAAAGAGCACTGTATTGTTTTACTCTATCCTAAGTGTATGTTTTAAATTGATTTAATATTATGAACAGTTAAATTCAATTTCAATGTTGAGCTTTGTATGCTTTCATTTATACTGTAGTCATTTTAAATTGAAAGCTACCTTCAGTCCCGATTTTGGGGAAAAAGTAGAGTATAGATAAAATTAGTCTTCTTCCTCCACCTGTGTAATCAGAACAGTCTTCTTCAGATGTGCTGGACTACCGCTCCCATCAGTCTTATCCCCATGCTGTGGGAGATGATAGGTTCATAGTCCAGCACATTTGGATGACCTTTGGTTGTGGAAGAGGAGTTGATAGATCATACACATCCATTAGGAAGTCCATTCAGGCATCAAAGAAATGGCCCTTAAAAAAAAAAATCATAGCATATTGCTTTTTCCAAAATGCACATTGAAATATAAATTTAAATTGTTTTAACATTTTCAAAGAATCATAGTTGGAAGAGACCCCAACAGCCATCTAGGAGAGACCAGGGTTACACAGATTTAGTATTAGCTCAAGCTGCAGAGAATTCTGGAGAAAACAGACCAAGAAGTGATGGAACAACTGACGTGTCATTTTAATCCTCCTAGTATGAAGTTCTTGTGGTCATTTCCACTACAGACTTTGGACAGGTTTGGGCTACAGCTTGACACAGACTCACTGCCCGACTGACATGGAGGCCATCAGCAGCCACTGCTAGAAATGTTACCTAAATAGTAAAAGACATTTTTAAATATATGGCCTATGTTCTATTGTTCATCCTGACTGCAGTAAACAACTGAATCAGGGGGATGTACCTATAGGTTAACTCACCATTCAACAACTGCGTCATTGGGTATATTCTAGTTAAGGCCAACAAATAGGATTCCAGCTATATCCTATACATCAGCTACCAAATAATTCATATGATATACCAGTAATGAATTCAGACTATCTACCGAAGTTCACATGACCTCATTCCTCACCTCTGACATAAGATTCATTAATGTGAAGTTTGTGAGAAAACAAGGCTCAGAGCCTGGAATTAGAAAAGTTTTGTACATACATACCAAACTTTAGATGGGCCCATTCCTCATATTTTCAATACACTGATTTTGTGGGGGGGGACATTTAGCCTGGAGAAGAGAAGGTTAAGAGGTGACATGATAGCAATGTTGAAATATTTGAAAGGATGGAGATGAAGCAAACTTGCTTTCTGAAGATGGAACAAGCTTGCTTTCTGCTCATCCAGAGACTAGAACACAGAGCAATGGATTCAAATTATAGGAACAGAGATTCCACGTAAATATTAGGAGGAATTTCCTGACAGGAAGAGCAATTTGGCAGTGGAATACATTGCCTTGGAATGTGGTGGAGTCTCCTTCCTCAGAAGTTTTCAAACAGGGGCTGGATGGTCATCTGTTGGGAGTGCTCAACAGATGACCATCCAGCCTCTAATCTTATTGTTGTATTGTTATTTTGTTTCTAGAAAGCTGTATTGTTTCTAGAAAGCAGTGATAGCTCTAACATCCATGAGACTGTGACTCTTCTTGAGTCTTTAATCTTTAGTCTCTAGACTTTAAAGGAGCAATCCAAGCAATCCACAGGAGGTTCTGCACTTTCAGATAGCTCCTCTAGAGTCTTAGCTAAAACTAGAGTAGATGCATCAACCCACTGACATGGCAACCACTGGCCATCAGTGCTAGTTAGAATTCTGAGAGGAGTTCTACCCATTGTGATCTCTGTGGGAAACACTAGTGTTATGCACGGTGAAGACATTGCTTAATGTAAATAACCCCACCCCCATATGCAGAAAATGTGTGCAGGGGAGTAGAAAAGAATCAACTCCTCCCCACCTCCATTGGTGATACAGCTATGTGAGTGTGTGTTAGTGCAAAAGGAGCCTATGCAAACACAGGCCTACATCCTTTCCCTGAGAACAGAAACTTGCTAATCAGGGTCCCTGGGCACAAAGGCAATCCGTTTTTCCATTTAACATAGGCAATCATGGTCTCCCATATACATGGACAATCAGGTTTCCATTTAGAATAGTCAATCAGGTTCCCTAAGTAGATGGACAATCAGGACTGCCATTTACATCGGCAATTAGGATTTCTGCTTACCTGGGCCATCAAGGGTCCCATTTACATGGAGAAAAACCTGTTATCTGTATGCCTGTGAACCCCTGTCACATTGCTGTTGAATGTGCAGCCAGTAGGGGAGCATGGCCAGAAGGTATGCTGTCACCTCTGGACGTAGCTAGCAGAAGCAATCCACTCTTTCCTTGTGGTTTGTGTGTGGTTGCTGTGTTGTGTGTTCATCTGCATATCCTTATAAAATATGGCTCACCAAACACCTATGGACCCCTTTAAGGGAAGACAAGTTCTAGTCAGTGGTCCAGATACACATATTGTTGCTTACAGATGTACACATAATTGTTGATTACAACCATACTACATGGTTGTTGAGGGAAACAGCCATACAACCTATTACTTCCTTCTCATAGAAATCATATAATTGTACACAGCTGCCCTAATCCCATTCAAAATAAGGTCCATGTCAACATATTTACTGCATTTGCTACTATTCAAATGCAAATATGTACCCTTGCTCTCCCTTCTAGCTGCTGTTTATTTGAACTGCCGTGACTTTTGTTGCTGTCTTTTCAATACAAATGGGAACTCAGGGCCTTTAAAAGAACAATATGAAGTCTGGAACCTCAGAAGTGTGCCTTTGTAATGGGGCTCTGAGGCTCTCAAAATGAATTTCCTTGAGGCAGATGACTTTGCGGTGTGACACACAAGCCCCGGATCACAGGCTTCTGATGGAGCCGAGAGTTCTACAAAACACAAATGCAACGACCTACAGAATATTAAGTTCCTCACCCGAGTAGGATTTGTTTTTTCTGCAAAGGAAGTTTTGAATACTTGTTAAATATTAACAGTGCAGCAGGGAGCAGATTGGAGACTATTCATTGCCATGAAGTCATTTTTGTCTCAATATCCAGAACACCATAAAAATGCTTTGAACTCTTCACATTTAAGATGGACCTCTGTCACACCAGTGTTTACTGGTATTTTATAATACCAGTTTATACTGTATGTTCCACTGGCAAAAGGCCAAGCACTCTTCCTTATGTTTGTACCAGGTCTCGCCAACTTGAAGCCCTGAATGTGTTGTTGACCCTCAACATCCCAACACAGCATGACAAATATTGTGTGGGGATGATGGGGGCCAAGTCTTACATGTCTGAAGGCAACTGGGTTGAAGAAGCCTGGTTCATCACAGTCCTGTGAAGAAGATCACTGGGATTAGGAACATAGGAGATGGCTTACTATGTTTGACTGTCAGTCCATCTAGGTGAATACTGTCTGACTGGCAGCAGAGACTCCCTCAGTTTCCAGGTAGGATGGTTTCCAAGTTCTGCCTGGAGATTCCTGACATTACATTATGGTATCTTTCATCCAATATTAACCAGGCCTTATCCACTTCAGCTTCTTAGGTTCTGAAATCAGGGTTGGCATAGTTCTGGAGGTTGGTTGGTGCTTGAGGCTGAGGATCAAAACAACCTCTGTAACATCCACAGGATGACTATGTGACAAATGTCCACAGATCACCCTGGTGTCATGCCCTGCTTCCAGAACATGGACTTGGACTCAGAGTCTGAAATAGAGTACATACCAGAGGCTGAAACAGGGAGCATGCCAGGATCTGCTGTACAGGAAGAGCTTACAGTGCTACAAACAGAACAGGTGGTGGTGCTAGCTCCAGCAGAGAGTCCTGCCCCTTCAGACACAGAATATAACTTACCAGTACCTACCTTTGCTGAGCTCAGACAACACAGAGAGAGCCTACATTGGTCTGAGAGAATTTATAATTGGCAACAATTACTGAGGCAACTGCTGCGTTAGGCAGCTGACCACCCTTGCCCTCCAGGAATTGTCAGATCTTATCTGACCTCTCTTTTTGCTGGATACCTTGTTGAACTCTATGCCTGACTCAGAATTACCCTGACTGTTTTTGGACTTGTTTGCCTTTGAATTTTGTTGGACTTTGTCTTTGATCTTGTGCTTACTGAATAAAAGTAAGTAATGAGCAGAGAGCTATTCAGTTTGTTTTGTTTGAATTGGCAACTGTGTTGCTGGGACTGAGATAGGACATCTGAGCTGTCCTAACTGTTGGCTCCTGCGTCCATAGTGAATGTGTAAAGAGAGGGAGCGCACCAGCATTGCTCTCCTCACATGGAAAGTGAAAGTTGGAAGAGGAGAGGCTCTGCTATATATGGATGCTCTCCCCAAAATGCAGTACCCTGAAAATTAGGGTCCCTGACTGTATGGAAAGCCTCCACATGTAGCAGAGGTTCTCCTCTTCAGACTGTTTCTTTCCACATGTGGAAAGCAAAAGTGGAGTGATTGGGTAGCTCATTCCCTCTCTTCAACCATTCCTGATGAAGGCTTCAGTATGGCCACTGAATCTACTGAACATAAGATCTCACCCCTCATTTGAGATGTTAATTTCTTTTCTAGGTATATTTACTTCCTATGAGGTTATGGAGAGGCATGGACTGATCTTAGCTACTGTGCACCATATGACTGGGTCCTTTAGAATAATAGAATCACAGAGTTGGATGAAACAACAAGGTCCATTGAGTCCAACCCCCAGCCATGCATGAACACACAATCAAACCATTCAGATTTTATTCACATGTTTGCAAGAATATCAGGGGAGATCTTGTCAGAGACCTTACTGAAATCAAGATATGTTATATCTACAGCATTCCTGTCCTGGGCTTGGCAGCCCTCCAAGGTTGCTCAGTTGCCTAATTAACTAGATAATGGCAGCTCCGCAAAGCAGCCTTGGGGCTGAAGTAAACTCTCAGCAAAAACACAACAGTCCAGAAAGGGAATAGTCCAAAAGCCAAATGAGAGAAGTGTCGAGGTCCAAAGCACACAGGTAGAGGATGCAAGAATCACCACAGTTGTCACCACCAATAGTGTCAATGGTTCCCAACAATCTTCTGTTGTTGGGGCCTCTGATTATATAGCTTCAGCGTCATGGCCAGCTGTCTCCTGATTAACAAGCCCTTCCCATATAAGCATTGCCTGAGGCCTGGGTTCTCCCTTTACCTCCTGCACTGGCTGCAATAAGTACTGCCTTTTCATGTTTCTGGGGTGTGGCTGCTGGAAAGGGACCTGTCTGGATCCTGGAAGCATGTGGCCCTTTTTGTACAGCATTTTCCATGCAAAAGAGGGCCTGGAATGTCGCGCGATTGTGAGGAGCGATCTGCAGGACGCAATCACAATTGCGTGATGCTCCAGGGGCCGGCAGGCGCCGATCATGCACCTTTTCATTTTTGGCTAGAAACTGAAAATGGTGTGCGGTCGCGCATTGCTCCCAGGCCCCGTGCACACTTACCTGGCGTGCAGAGCCTCTGGAGCCGCGCCAGTCGAGCTTCCTGCCCCAGTGCAGCCTGGGAAGGTCCCAGGCTGCACTGCGGAAGGAAGAGGTGGGGCTCTCGCGTGAGCAGGCAGCTCTTGCGGAGCCGAAGGACCCCAGACACAAGAGCTTCTCACCAGAGGCTGCTTGCACGATCCCCGCACCCCAGTGCCGGAAAAAGGTAAGGTGCGGAAAGATCCTGGGTCCTGGGGCAAGGGCATGACAATTCCCATCATGTACCCAGCTTGTGCCTCAATCTAAAACAGAGATAAAATTAGTCTGGAATGATTTGTTTTTGAGAAACCCATGTTGACTTTTAGCGATCACAACATTCCTTAGATAAAGCAATTTGCTGGTATGCTTAACTATTCATAAGGTGCCTTGGATGTTGTTTCAAGTGGTATTGAAAACTGGTGAGTCCTATACCACACTGAACACATTGGATCTCTGCTCATTTTGGAAGCTGAGAGGGATCAGGCTTAATTAACTCTTGGATGGGAGACCATGAGGGAATACTAGAGATTTCCAGGTAGGATTAGGAAATGACCCTCTGTAAAGGAGATCCTGTAAGTAACATATGTGTAGGATCTTGTTAGTAACACATTGCAGTTTACACATTTATATGTCCCTTTTTGAGCAGAGTACAGGGAGCTTTTTTCTAGTCCTTTGTGCACCATGGAAAACCTCACCCCCTACCCACTACAGTTATCAAGCCTTGTGAGTAGCTGTGGTTGCTGCTTACTGATGGGGAGAGAAGGGAATGGGGATGCAATCCAGACAATAAAGATGTGCTACTCTGGACACTGAGGGGATGGGAAAGAAGAGTGCACTGTGACTGGACCCTAGTTTCTTCTCACTTCTGAGCTGAGTCCAGCTGCTTCTTCATCATCTGAATTGTCTCCCCCTATCTCCTCTGGTAGTGGTTTGAGAACTGGGCTGTAACACTCAAGCACAGGGTTCAAATTCCTCTTGGCCTTGGAAAACCACCGGGTTACTTTGGATAATTCATGCTCTATCAGCCTCAGATGAAGGCAAAAGGCAACCCTCCACTCAACAAATCTTGCAAAGAGAACTATGGCCCTTTCTGCAGCTTTCCAGTATCCCGGTAGTGTCCTGTGGGGATCTCAGTAGAGCCTCTCCTAGGAGGGAAGCATGACAGGAACTCTGCCCTCCACACTGGCTGCTTCCATGAATGGAGGAACTATCTCTTCCTTCTGCAGCGCAGCTGGGTACTGTCCCAGGCTGCACTGGGGCAGGACGTACAGCCATTGTGCTTCCAGGACCTCCACACAGCAGGTAAGTGTGAGCAGGCAATGGGAAGGCTGCGTGATCACCAATCATTGATGGGTAAAACCCAGCAATGATTTACTGCATGATTGTACCACCTGAGGACAGGAGAATGATGGGACCTGGATGACCTTGTGCATAAGCGTCGTCCGGGACCTGTCCTTCTCCTGTCCCCAATGTGGGATGATGACATCCTGTGGAAGGGGCCTGGAAGGCACACAGAAACAAAAGCAACCTCCTCTCCCCAATAGTAATCAGTGGCGAATAATTACCTTTATCATCAGGAAGAGTAGATTTAGCATACCACAGTTAATTCAATGGATTCAATGGGTTTACTCTATCTGAGGCTAGCAACTGGGTCTTGGACTACAACTCTCAAACTCCCCCAGCCAGAATGGCCACTGGAAATTGGAGGCCAAATAATTTCCAAGCTCTGAAATATATAACAGCTGCATGTAGTCAGGAAGACACATTCCCATGAGACGGAGAAAGTTTGGTGTCTCCTGCATGTTGAGGGTTCTCTTCACCTCGCATATTTGGATAACCCTTGTTTTGGTTGCTGAGATGCACACTTTGCAAAAAAGGTTGTACTTCATAAGGATTCAATGAGGGGATTAGAAAACAATGAAAGCTCCTAACTAAATGCCCAGTACACTAAATAGAACAGAACAGAATAAAAACAAGTAGAAAGTGAGTGAGAGAGAATGAACTGCTGCATCCATGATAGTTTTGAATCTCTTTTTTATGTCAAGACCAGGCACCTGCTAATATACCCTTCATATTAGTTTGGAGCAACAATGCTGTTGCTTGCTTCTTTATATATTTGTATCCTTCTCTCTCTCTGTCTCTCTGTCTCTCTCTTCCCCTCTCCCTGTCGGTCTCTGACTCGTTGCAGCATTAGCAGAAATATCAGATACAGATCATTAATCACAACGCCTGTACTGTCCTTGAATTATTTAATGCAATATTTGAGGAGCTGTGAATTATTTAAGGCCGTGTGCGAAAGGTCCTCTCCGATAGACATGCTGCGATTATTAAGAGCCATCCCTAAGTCTGATTTATTTTGCCACAATCCTATAGCAGTGTTGAATGTTTCATAAACAGAACCTGCCCCTTTAGATTGCAAAGCCAAAAAAGGAGGAAAGTGAAACAGAGCAAGTCATGGGATAGGGGACAGGGGAGACAGTGGAACACCGTAGGTTTCTTGTACAACTCTTCGCTTTTCTCCACATAACTGGAGAAAGTATTAACAGTTTTTTGATAATTGTATTAAACTGTCACAAACAGTTAAACATTTGTGATGATGATGAACAGGAGCAGTGCTTTTCCCGCATGGGTTCAGAACAACTCAGATAAGAGGACTTGTAAGAGAGGGATGTGAAAATCTCTTACGTTCATCCTGGTTGCTTTTCTTAAAATGCCACGAACAGTCCCATCCTGTATTAAGGTATGTTTCTGTTTTGATTGTATCTGCACACTCACAAATTTGCATTCATTCTTGAAATGTGCTGAGTTTCCTTACCTCCTGTCGTCTTTCCTCTTCTTCCTCCCACTGATTACTTGTCACACCAGTCTGTTAGGTGGATTAGTAATTGGTTGACTGACTAAACCCCAGAGTGCTCACTAATGGCTGCTTTTCGTCCTGGAGAGAAGTGACTAGTGGCAATGGTACCACTCTATTCTGCTTTGGTTAGGCCTCATCTGGAATACTGTGTCCAGTTCTGGGTACCTCAATTCAAGAAGGATATTGACAAGCTGGAACATGTCCAGAGGAGGGTGACCAAAATGGTGAACGGTCTGGAAGCCATGCCCTATGAGGAGTGTCTTAGGGAGCTGGGGATGTTTAATCTGCAGAACAGAAGGTTAAGATGATAGCCATGTTTAAATATTTGAAGGGATGTCATGTCAAGGAGGGAGCAGTCTTGTTTTCCACTGCTCCAGAGACTAGGACAAGGAGTAATGGATTCAAGCTGCAGGAAAGGAGGTTCGACCTGAACCTCAGAAAGAACTTCCTGTCAGTCAGAGCTTTCTGGCAATGGAATATGCTGCCTCAGAGTGTGGTGGACTCTCCTTCTTTGGAGATTTTTAAACAGAGGCTGGATGGCAATCTGTTGGGATTGCTTTGATGTGTGTTCTTGCATGGCAGGGAGTTGGACTGGATGGCCCCTATGGTCTCTTCCAACTCTATGATTCTGTGATTTGGAAACTGATTTTCACCAATTTCTTGTCATGGATTGAGGCCCTTTCTGCATCCTACCTTTTCTCGGCACTGGGGTGAGGTGATTGCGCGAGCAGCCCCTTATGAGAGGCCCTCACTTCCCTGCTTCTTCAGCTCCACAGGAGCTTCCTGCTCATGCGAGAGCCCTGCCTCTTCCTTTCACAGTGCAGCCTGGGACCTTCCGAGGCTGCACTGCGACAGGAAATGCGACCGACCCAGCTCCCGAGGCTCGGCATGCCAGGTAAGTGTGCGTGGAGCCCAGGAGCAATGCACGATCACACAGCATTTTTGGCTGAAAGCCGAAAATACAAAGGTGCGCAATGTTGCCTGCCAGCCGCTGGAGCCTTGCGCAATTGTGAGGGTGTCATGCAGATCGCTCCTTTCAATTGCGCAAGGCTCCAGACCCTCTTTCACATGGCAGATGCCATGCGAAAAAGGCCTGAGACTGTGACTTGGAACTTGAGCCTGAAGAAAGCCCTGCAACTCCCTCCTGTTGAAGGGTAGTCTCAGGAGACACACAGCCAGGACCCAGTGACGGCAGAGACTATCAATGAGGCTCCTTGTCAAAAGAGCATGAGGAACGCTCTTAATTAATGATAGGCGGCTGCAGCCATTCAGAGCTAGCTATGGCCATGCCTGTTGCTGGAAACAACCTGTGAACATACTTGTGACTTGACCTTGGACTGCCTGCTGACCCTGCTTAATTCCTGGACCCTTGCATCCACTGATAACCATGTTTTATCTCAGAACCTGTACTGATTCGACCAGCCTCCTGCAAACAGATTCTCACAGGCAAGGATGCTTCTTCTGATTTACCACCATTGCCTTGGCTGCAGTTAACTCAAGAACTCGAAGCTCCTCCCTCATATAGTTCGGGGTGAGCAGTGCTGGACCAGGACATTTCTGCTGAACCTTTTTAAATGTATTTTTTAATTTTAATTGGAGGTCCTCACCTTTTGACACCTTGTTATCTGCCAACTCACTTTTTTGATGCCTCCAAATTAAGGACAAGTTCCATTGATTCAACAGGGGTTCCACTGTTTCATCAGTGTTTCTTGCGTATGGCGGCTTGCTTGGGAATGTCCACATACACACGCTGCTTGCAAAGCGAGCTGAGGGGGGAAAATGGCACCAAGCTGGCTGAGAGACTTTGCAAGCAGCACTTGCAGTCAGTCCCAAGTGAGCCTCTGTAAGTCCTTCATGGTCCCTACAGTACAGCACATGGGTTCTGCTTTTCAACCAATTCCATTTTCTAACAGTGCTCCAGTCCCTTGTGGGGGGAAGCCTGTATTCAGGAATTATAGCCAAAGTGCTAAAGTACTTTAGCAATATTACACTAGTTACACTAGTTATGCATTTAGATGGTTTTGTTTTAGTGCTAACTTTCCTCTTTCCCTCATTTGATCTCTGTGGAATCTGTGCCCTGTAAACAATAGCTGTGTTTATTGGTGACAACCATCTTTATTTCTTCTGAGACAGTAGCAATACACAGGCAAGAAAAAATACATTTTTTTGTGGAAAGTACTGGTTTAATTTAAACTGACCTGCAGAAAGGGAATGAAAAGTCTTTGCTAATTCTGTGTGTATGTGTGTGGTGTGTGTGTGTACCTTCAGGTTACCTGTTAGCTTGTGGCAACCCCATGATCTAGGAGTTTCTTAGGAAAAGAATACTCAGAGGTGGCTCCATCACTCCTACCTCTGACATATAGCCCACAGCACCTGGTGTTCATTGGCGGCCTCCCATCCAAGTATGCAGATCCAGCTTAGCTTTCAAGATCAGATGGGACCTGGTGCCTCTAGGGTATCTTCCCAGGAAATACTTTGGGATAAGTAAAACAATATGTGGATCTCTAAAATAAAATTGGCTTGTAAAAGAACAAAACCTAGACTTCAGGGATTTCCCCCCCACTATCTGCAATTGTAGTCCAAATAGGGTTCCTCAGGGACTGGCTTTTTTTCTCAGGGTGACAGCTCTGCTTTGAAAATGTGTTTATGTATATTTTTCTTATTTGTCAGACTTTGTATTTCATAATTGAAAGGCATGCTCTGCTGCTGTGGTTGAAGATTTATGTATCATGCTGAATGGCGTGACAAAGGTGTGTCCGTGGATCTCAGGTTCTGGCCCTGAAATTTAAGGGTAGCCTTGATCTGGCATTCCTAAATCCAAAGAATAATTTTCCCAAGCTGCAATGAGGTGTGGATGGGAGGGAAGACCTTTTTCTCCCTGAGACCTTGGACAGCATCCCTCCCATCAGAACAGGGCAGCTTTCCCCAACCTGTTCCCTCCAGGTCTTCTGGAATACTGCCCCATCCCTGACAATTTGCCTATTCTTAATATGTCTGGTGGTGCTAGGCACCAAAATATTTCCAAGCATTTAGCCATTGATTTCTGAGCTCCTAAGCAATTCTAAACAAGCCATTGTCTGGGTTAAAAACTTTTGGATACCTTTTGATTTCTATCTATTCTGTCTCACTGGCCTCTTACAAACTGCTACTGCAAAGAAACGTGTCAAAAGTCAATAAGATAAGTAAGAACAATTTGATAACTGACTGTCCTGTTTTGAGAACATCTGTTCACATAGGAAAGATGATGTTTATACTAGAAAGGTCAAGAAGACTTTGTTCTGTAGATCTTGAAATTTTTGTTAAGGAACTCTTGTGCATATCTTCTCCCTCTGTTCACGTAATACTGAAAGTTCTATAAATACGCCAGTGTTTCAAATAAAGCTTGTCCATTTGACTGATTTTTTTGCTATTCGGCTCAGCTAAAACCAGAGGTCATAGGACTGGGCTCTTTCTACAAAAGTATTGTGTTTGTGTGCAACTCCTACCTAACCAGGTTCAAGGCCCAATCTGGCTCCATTCATTACCTGGGAAGGTGCAGTTAGGCTGATATTTCCATCTGGCACAAAAGGAGCTGCAGTACAAATTATCAAGAGGAATATCTGGAGGAACAGAGGTGGGGAGAAACTGCTATGGACCATAGTGGGCTCAGACTTAGGAAAACTTGTGTCTTTTAAAAGAAAACTTCCAGAATCCCTCAGTGATTCTTAGGGGATACTGGGAGTTGCAGTCCAAATCAATCATATTTCCGGGCTCTGATTGACTTACATGGGCAAATAGTCTGCTCTGATACGAGACAAGGTCCTATGTTACTCACATTAAAGCCTTCTTGTGGACTGTCGTTTGTCCTTCATGATACAGCTTATCCCATGATTTCCTTTTCCAATTACTCTTGCATTCCAATCTTATGGTCCGAACCCTCCCCAAATTTACGGTGGTATCATTTAAATATCAGCCAATGGGTTCAAGCCTTCCTTTCACCAAACATTTCCTGACCTTTTTTGGTGGGTGAGGGGAAAGATGAAAATACTTGTGCCTCTGACATCTTTTCTCATCTTCTTGTTCTTTAAATCAGGACTTCTGTAGTTTAAGGCTACGGCTTTCAAATTCGGAGGCAGGACCAAGGATGTGATTTCAGTTGGTCATGCATAATAATCCAGAGTCTGTAATATCCACCAGAAAATTATCTTCTAGATGTTATCTTTTAGATGTTACACGGTTAAACAAAGTGATGAAAGATGCCCAATTGAAAACAAACCCCTTCAGATTCTAATTAATTTTCCCTATAGTTAGTTTATAAAAATGATTTATTTCAAAACTCAGCTTCTTTCTTTTTATGCTCGATATCCTTTGAGGTACATGAAATAATAGGAAAATGAAGATAGCAATCTGGACTGCATTTTGCCTTTCAATTGTACATGATCCTTTGAGCATAAAAGTCCTCTCATTCCAGCTATATGGTCTAAAGATGCCATTTTATTAAACAAAATGGCTGTAGGACCAACTCTCTCCTCGCCTCCCTGCCGTTCTCTTCATCTCTGCTCTTCCAAACTCATCTAGGAATATAGGACCTATAGAAAGATTCTGCATCATCATCATCATCACCACCACCACCACCATCAGCATCATTTATTTATACTGTGCCATCAACATAGATGGTGCTTTGCAAGTAAAGCAATCAAAGACAGTGGATCCTGCCAAAAGTATACAATATAAAATGTACACACACAGACAAAGAGGGAAGGAAGGAATAGTAAAAATAGAAAACTATACAATGAAATTCTAAAACAAATTATACATGTAAAATAAAATAAAAAAACCAATATAATACAGAGCGAACAAATAAATAGATATAATGAAAATATACAGGACTATAAAACAGCATTAAACTAAAATTCCAAAAGCTTTGGAAAACAAGGAAGTTTTTAACTGAGATTTAAAAATAATGAGCGGAGAAGCAGACCACAAATGTTCGAGGAGGAATTCCAAGAGTACAGAGCATTGATTGAAAAGAGGCAAAGCCAAGCCAAAGAAAACGAAATCTATGGTTTGGTGAGAAGCTTATAGTTCCTAGAATGCAGACTTCAAGTAGACTGATAAAAAGAAATAAGGATTGAAAGATCGAGTGAGGGACTAGATTGTGTACGACTTTGTAAATTGTTGCTGCCAATTTTCGGGGTCCCCAGGCTTGAATGTGGAACATCACTTAGTTTTGAGGGTAAAAAGAAGTAAGCTATGGGGTATTAGACAAGCATTATGGAGTTTCTGGAACAAGCAAGGGTACTCGTTGTGATGTTTCAGGGAGTGAAACCTGATGTTGTTACAAGTCTGATGTTACAGGGGACAGTCCTTTCAAATCATTTAGCACTTGGGTTTTTGGGACTTTCCCACCTAATTCAACTGATCTTGCATAGAACACATTCTTAACTAATTGTATCTTGTAGCTGCTCCACAAATTTCCTTTCTGCTTCTCCCAATTTTTTTTACATTTAAATCCACATAAGGTTTCATTTGTTTAAATTAAGTTAATCTGAAAGTCAGTAAAAATTAGATTTTCAGCTGCAGTATTTATTTCTTTATTGGTTTACTTATGCATTATACATGGCTGTTGTAGGTTCTGCGTACTCCAATTTTCCATCCTAAGAGGACTCTGGGATTTCTCTGTCTTTCAAGAATTCGTTTCTAATAAACTCTTTTAAAGTAATGAAGGTCTTCCCAAGGAATCAATAGACAGTGTGTTCTGCTTCAGTGAAACATAACCATTCAGGTTATAATGGAGAAAAAACAGAGATTTCAGAAAAGGAGACCTCTCAAAGATTAGAATGGATATCTAACCCCATGCAGAGGGTTGCCTACATACATGAGAGCTAATATAGGAGACAGAGCTTGGAAAAGTTATTTGCTTGTAGCTGGACATGGTTAGAAGCCTTCACCTGATCAGGACTCTTGCTTTATAAGGGCTGTAATCTGACATCAGGGTGGCAGATTATAGATCTCCAAATGCAGAGTTGTGTGTTAACTGTGTTAGGCAATCTTTATCTTGAATGTCAGTATTGCGTAACTGTAAAACAAAACACATGAATGCACAACCAAATATGCATATACCTCCATGTGCAGTGTACATCTGCTTGCACAGCGACATAATATAAACAACTCTGCTTCCACAAGCTTGAATTGAAGGTAGACATTCTGCAACTTTGAACTCGACACAGATACTCTGCATTATACAAAAATGTCCAACTCCTTACACAAAGGTACTTATATATACATAAGGCACCAACAAAATTCAGGGAAGGATTCCTAACCATGAAGAAGCTGACTTTAAGGAGAAGTGTCTTCCAGATTTTTTGCTGCGAACATGGAAAGATTGTGAACTGAAAGGGCAGGGTTGGGAACAATGGGGGCCGGGGTCATTCTCTACCACTCTCTTTGGAACAAGTTTAACCCCTGCCTAGACTCTGTAGATTTGGGTCTTTTCTGTTTGCAAACAAGCCCTTCTTCTAGACTTTGATACATTGGTTACCTCCTGCAGGAAATGGTACAAGACACCCAAGGACACCTGGACACATTATTCAGACAATAGCAGCTCTCTTCTGTTGCTTCTGCTCATGCAGATTCACCCTTCCTGCCTGATACTAATTGGTTTGATTCTGGGTCTGACTGATACTCCTGTTCAGAATAGGCAAAGAGGTGTATAGGTGCTAGTTCTGTTCATCAGTCGTGACAGTTGGATGGACTTTGACTAGTGTTTCTACTTGGCAGTTCTGCTCCAACTGGCTTGTGGTCTTCTGGGTTAATCCTTGGATTGTTCCAATCAAACGTCCCACCTGCTTCTGCTTCAGAGTCTGGTTGCTCTGTAATGTGTCCAGAGAGGGCAACCATAATGGTAAAAAGTCAGGAAACAAAGCCCTATGAAAAACAGTCAAGGAAGCTGGATATACAGTGTTTGGAGAACAAAAAACTGAAAAGTGATAGAACAACCATCTTTAAATATCAGAAGGAATGTCATGTAAAAAATGGGGCACGCTCATTTTCTGTTGCTCCAGCAATTTGCACATGGTTCAGGGAATTCAAATTACAAGAAAAGAGATACCATCTTAACAACAGGAAGAACTTTATGATGGTAAGAGCACTTTGACAGTGGAATAGACTGCTTCAGAGTATGGTGAACTTTCCTTTTTTGGAGGTCTTCAAACAGAGGTTGGATGGCCATCTCTCGGAAATGCTTTAGTCATATATCTGTGCATGGCAGGAGTTTGGACTACATGATACTTGTGGTTCATTCCAGCTCTATGATTTTATGATTCTGGGCTCTTGGATATCACCTTTTATCCAATGCGATTTCAGGTGCTAACATCGAATGTCCAGTGCAGAGCAGTTGTAAGCTGCATGATGCAGGCTGTAGTTCACTCTACTATATGAACTGAACATTGGCTTTGGGGAAATTGCTGGGCAGGGACAATGTTACACAGATCCAAGCAGTAACAAAGAAGCAACAAACCTGACAAACAAACAAACTTCTGTAATTCATTACACTTTAAAGGAACCATGCACACACATATATACACAGACACATTTTGTATGTGCTTGTGTGTATCTTTCCTCATAGTCAGGCAAAGCAGATGCCAAGAAAGCAAGCTTCAGAACAAAAATAGAACTGGGAAACCACAGGCTGGTGGGGGCTGAAAGGGAGAAGGAGAGAGAAGAAAGGGGGCAGCAGAGAAGCGAACTGTGAAACAGCACTGATGGCATCACTAATTTGATTATCAGCGATCTCTGAAATTTGCAGGAGGCAATTATTTTCTTGAAAAGGAAGAACTGGAATTTATACTACAGTAATTTCCAATCTGCCTTTCAAAATGAAAAAGCCTGAAATGGGAGGAAGGAATGGCCTCTTTTTATGAGCATATCCATTAACGAGAAAAACACATCCAGGAAAAGACGTGCAAACCTGCTTAGCAAGAAAAGGCACTGAGCCAATCGCCATACTCCAAAGCCTTCTGCTTTGTGCTTTTCCATGGACAGCCAGCAGCAAAAGTGTAGCACTTTGCTTATTTTGTAGCCTTAAAGCTCAGAATGAGTAACGGCATGGGTACAAATACAGTATAATCTGGCAGGGCTTTCTGCTTCCCTCTGAGAATGGAATATGTAGGTACAATTTAGCTGGCTACCATCCCTTCCTCCTCTGAATTTATGATTCTCAAGAGTTTAGTAAATTAAGACCTATTCCAAGAACAATTGGAAAAAGGTTACTATTCCCCCAAGACTTGGGGAAATTGTCTCATGTTTTCCTACATATGTTTCCTTTCCAAAACCTGGAAAAGTTACTTGTTGGACTACAACTCTAAGGCTGGGAACTTCTATCAAAGCTGTATAGTGTAAATCTCTGCAATCTTTCGATGGTGCTATCTGACCATTACATTCAATGGAACGTTGCAATATCAGATATCCAGTCTAATGCACAGCTGAAGGTATAACCAAGAGTACTATCTTGAACATCAGCAGGGGCAGACAGATAAGCATTAGTTGAGATGGCATGTCAGAATGTGAAAGGGCATTGCATTTCACAACTACACTTCTGAAGCCTTGAATGGAATGCAGGCATTGCACATTGTAACCCTAAGAGGTGGGGGACATCGAGGTCCACCCGCAATGCCATCATATCCTTAGAATTTAGGGGAATTAAATCTTAAAGGAGGCTTGCGAGAGGAGGGTCTGGAAGGATCTTTTCATCTGTGTATACCAGTACTAATTGTAGAGAGGACTCCAGTTAAGTTTAAAAGTATTTTATTTGAATTGACAAACATACAAGAAATCAGACACTCTTAAGAATTACACAAGACTATCAGAAAGTAAGATGGGAAAGGTTGGATAGAAAGAGATTAAGGGTGGAAAGATTGATAGTTACCAGTCTTGAAGAACGAGGTTGCAGTAGAGGGTCTCAGACTGTGTCTGAGGGTATCATGGAGGAACAGCAATCCTACATTCTAAGTATTATGATTGGCTGGGGTCAAAGCTAGAGTCTTCATACCCTATTTCGTACCCTAAAGGGGTGAATTGACAAGGCTGTAATGGCTTTCCCACGGGGCTGACAAAGGGGTGCTAAATGGGCTGATTGCTTAACTCTGGAGGGACAAAACATTGAGGGGATTCATGACAATCTCTTAATCAAGTAGGTTGTATAGGGAAGATTGCTGTAGGGTAAGATTGAGGGATGGTCTCTGATTGCTCACCAGTCTGGGCAGTTCATCTTCCATTGTGTTCAAATATGCAAAGAGCCTAAAGTGGTATAGGGATTAGCACAAACTCATCAGTGTTGGGGTTTTCCACATAATCCTATCTGGACTTTTTCCACCATCATGGCCCTGAACACATCTCCAGTCAGGATGACCCCGATCATGTTCTCTGGTCATTAATAAGTCCAATTTATGAAAATTGCAACTCTCATGGGACAGCTAGTAGGGTATGGTAACAACATAATGGGAAAAATATACAAAGAGTTTTGGGAGGGAATCTTACTCTTCTGTAAAACACCAACAAGATTCTGGCCCCAGAATCCAAAATGTAATTCTTCCAAGGTTTGATCATTTCTTGCAATGTTAGTTGAATGGTAGTATGCAGTAGTGCTACTAAGTATGTTCTCAGAAACATGTGTGCATGTTTATTCCGAGTAATATGTGTCTGTAAGTGGGCTTTCACCCAGTGCTTTCACCCAGTAATGCATTTTAGACACATTGGAGCCAAAAAATGCAACTGTAGCTAACAAGGAAATTTACTGAACACACAAGAATAAAAACAATAAAATTACAATGATTGAAATAGGGGGGAAAGCAAATATTATTGCAGAGTTTCATGACTGGCAAACAGTAAATGGATAGCACAAATAGCTACCTAATAGAGCACAGCTGCCTCAGAATGAAGGAAATATTAACTTAGATAAGCAAATTCACATGGCTGAGGGTTTTCAGAGCCACATTATGATTCCAAGCCCTGGGGGTGCTGCAATTTGGACCATAGGAGGTAGCAGACCTTATGGCAAAGCAATTTCAGGTATAAAGGTGAATGAGAAGAGAAGAGGGAAATCAGAGAAAGAGATTCAAAACAGGGAAAATGGAGAAAGTGGTTGCCAAATAGAGAAAGAGTGGGGGCAATTGACAAGTGGGGTTAATAAAGATTTTTCTCTAAGTTGCAAGTCAAACACCTGTACTCTAAAGAAGGAGCTGCAAGAACTCAGAGCTCACTCCAGCACGCTGTCCGGCAAGGGTGGAGAAAGTGGAACCAATGGGCTGCATGTGGCCTTACGGCTGCTTTTGAGGTCCTTAAGAACCACCGAGCTTCCACAGCCAGCTTAAACTTTATGGCACTGTTTACTACAGACACGCTCTGCTGCAACACAGTACTGAAGTCTGTGTTTCTCCAGTCCTCCTGTACCAAACACAAACAGACAAAAACAAAACAAAACAACACCTTCTAGCTAGAAAGAAGACAAGTAGCAAAACAGGCAGCGGTGGTTATAAAAAGACCACAAAAATGAATTTCATTGTTAAAGGCTTTATTAACACAGGTACATTTCTGTTGGTTTGGCCCAGTGGCTGGGGAAATCATAAAGGCAGGGCTCTACTTACTACTGGATATACTCATGTATAAGTCTAAAACAAATTACTCAAAAAATTGATCCAAAAAACCTCAACTTATCCACGGGTTAATGTAAGTACTGCACCTTAACTCATATTCATCTATCTATCTATCTATCTATCTATCTATCTATCTATCTATCTGAGAGCTATCCCCTTCTTTGAACAGAAAGGCGAAAGGTGAGACCTCAGTCCATCCTTCCGGTTTTTTTAAATGTCTCTGTGGAAAAATGGTGTTTCTCCCCCAAAAGAGTGATGAGAGAGTAGAGGGGGTTGGTGACTCTTTTAGGTTCTCCTGAGATGGAGCAAGCTCTTGCTTTGCCTTGTGCCATTCTACTCAGAGAAAGGAATGCCTTTTAAAATAAGGATTAATAGTGTACCTTGACTTTTATAAAAAAAAAAGAAAGGAACCATCCCCTTCTCTGTATACTGTTGGCAAAAAGCCTTTTTGAATGCCTGGGTAGGAAAACAGCAGTGGCAGTGATGGCCAGGGTGGCTGGCCCTCTGAGGTGGAGCCAGCACTTTCCTTTCTCCACAGAATAGCCTTTGACTTATCCATGGGTCACATCAAAATTCATAATTTTGGCCCCAAAACCTGCCCTCGACTTATACATGAGGTCAACTTATAGATGAGTATATACAATAGTTCAGTTCAGAAAGAGAGAGAGAGAGCTGGAGAGGAGATGAACTACAATTGCCAGCGATAATGATTAAGCCCTTTTCACCTTGAATAAGGTAGTAGGATTTTCACTTATGTATTTAGTAGGGAACAAAAGGGTAAATTCATTACAGTGGGATTTCTATTAAGCATTTGTACATGTTTTATAACTTTTATTCAGGGCTTTAAGGGTTGCCTTCAAGGTTGCAGTACTGCTGAACAGCATATGAAGAACTCTCCTACAATCAAGTCCTATGCTGGCTCCTTGTTGGATGAGTGAAGCTTTTAGGACAGTGGATATGTGCTCAATTTAGTCTATAATTGACTGTGTCTCAGTTTTGAAAACATTCTTGGGACTTAAATTGTTATTGTGTTTGCAATTTTCATTTCTAATTGGCTCCATGGAATGCAAAAAGTGGTATAAAAAGAAAACAAACAACTAGAAAGTATCTGGAAACCCTCTTGGGGTTTTCAAAAATGTGTATTTTTTAAATGTTAAACAGGGCACGGGGGGCCTTGCAAAAAGAATTAAAAGGTGAAGTGTTACACTCAGTAGGCTTCCAGAGAAGCAGTGCACCTTTCTCTTTCTCTAGAGAAAGGAACATCCAGGAAATCCATTGAGGGTCACAGAAGCAGCCTCAGGGGGCAGATGTGGCCCTAGGTGCCAGTTCACCCACCCACCTTAAGTAGGGTTGCCAGATATCATGGCCTGGCCCTGAGTCTCTAATATTCAAAGGTCATTTCCAGGCAGGAGACAAGGGCTCCCTAGTTTTGGTAGGTTCAGCTCCAGGAAAGAAGACAGGCCTGGGTGCAAATACTTAGCTCAGCTAGGAGAATGCCAGCTTGCTACAATTTCCAAGGCTTAATTGACTTGTTGCTGCAACTTACAAAGATTCTCCAAAAGCCTATGCCAGTGGTCCTTAACCTTTTATTTACTGGGGACCCCCTGTAAATATAAATTGTTTCCAGGGACCCCCAAATCAAATCTCCACTCAGACACTGGTGACATTGAGCAAGTCCCTGTTGTGCCACAGCTGCTGGTGTCCAGCAGCAGGGCTTTGCTGATCCTCCGTGAACGCTTCATGGACTGCCAGGGGTCCCTGTACCCCAGGTTGAGAACCATTGGTCTATATCTACTAATATATAAAAGTCAAAGTTTGTTTGTTTGTCTGTGTCAGGCAGGTGAAGACCTCATATGATTGGCTGTGTGAGGCAAAGACCTCATATGATCGGCTGCCTGAGAAGATTCTATGGAATCCTGGGATTTGCGGTTTAAAGGAGGGGCCTTTAGAATTCTCAGCCAGAGGGCTCTTTAGGCCAGTTGCTATGGAGATGAGGTCTAGCAGCAAGGAGGAAGACAGTGTATTCCCTCAGGAACCCAACCTCTGTATGTTAATAACTCTGAATACAGACTGGATTGAGGAACACGGGGAAAAGTTACAGGTACCGGACAAGACAGTTTGGGGAATTAGAGACACGAGATCTCAAATCTTTCTAATAAGTATTACCTATGAGAAAATAAAATCCTGGGCAATCCTGGGCATATACACTAGTATTTACGAAATTATCTTCTACCTTCCCTCCCAGTCATTGTGGCATCTTGGGTCACCTTCTGGTCTGATCTGCATCCACCCTGTGGTTAAACGTAAATTGTTGTTGTTCTGTTCCTTCAAGTCATTTCCAATTTATGGCGACCCTAAGGCAAACCTATCATGGGATTTTTGGGGGTTGAGTATATGATGCACCCAAAGTCACCCAGTGCCTTTCCATGGATGAGCGAGGAGTTGAACGCTGGCCACCAGGGTTGTAGACCAATGCTCAAACCACTGCATCATGCTGGCTCTAGGCTAGTTTCTCCTAAGTAAGAGAGAAGGAATAATACCCTGATTTCATCTCAGTCTGGGAACAGCCTCTTTAACTAGGATTTCTATCTTAATTTCCAAACAGAAACAAATATATTTCTCTCTCTCTCTCTCTCTCTCTCTCTCTCTCTCGGTGTGACCATTTCTGCACTACACTGTTATAATGCTACTAGTGTATTTACCCCGGCATTGCCCGAGATTTTATTTTCTTATAGGTAATACTTGTTAGAAATACCTTAGGAATCACCTTACCTTACTTTAGGAATTAGACGTGGTTGAAATACACAGATTTGAGATCCTATGTCTCTAATTCCCCAAACTGTCTGGTCCAGTACCTGTAACTTTTCCTCATTTTCCCCAATCCAATCTGTATTCAGAGTTATTAACACACAGAGGTTGAGACCCTGAGGGAATACACCTCCTTCTCGCTGCTAGGCCTCATCTCCATAGCAACCAGCCTGAAGCCCAAGAGCTCTCTGGCTGAAAATTCTAAAGGCCCCTCCCTAAACTTCAATTCCAGGATTCCATCGAATCTTCTCAGGCAGCCAATCCTATGAGATCTTCTCGCCTGACACAGCCAATCATGTGAAGTCTTTGCCTGCCTGACACAGACAAACTCACAAACTTTGACTTTCATATATTAGATTATTCCGCTTTCAACATCCTATGGAATCCTGGGGTTTGCAGTTTAGGGAGGGGTATTTAGAATTCTCAGCCGGAGAGCTCTTTGGCCTCAGTAAACTACAAACCCCAGAATTCCACAGGATGTTGAAAGTGGAATATTAACACTATAACAGTATAGGGTGGAAATGGCCTCTGTGTGTGTGTGTGTGTAAGAGAGAGAGAGAGAGAGAGAGAGAGAGTCTGAATGACAAGCTGTGAGCACCTGTAGTTCGTACTTAATGATCCTAAACTGGCAACGCAACTTCCAACCTACAGCTTCAGTTTCAATCTAATGTCCATCCTTTCCATACCACATGCCTCCCATCCAATGAAGGGGAGAACCAGTCCACTCACATGGGGCTATTGAGCCCTGGACCTTCAACTATCTCTTGGGACCTCTTGCGTTAAGCCACTTTCGTCACAAGCTCCCAGAAATGGCCAGCTTGGTTCTGTCTGACTGGTTCTTTAACTTTTCCATTGATTACTGGATTGTCAGTTGCTGGCTTCTTGTTCCATGAAATAAGGCAAAAGTGAACAGCCATTGGTTGCTGTTTTTGTTTACCCCCACTCTTCATATTAAAAATACAATATAAAAATAAATAGAAATAAAATCCAGGATACATTTTGGAACTATATTTTGGAACAGAAGGGATGAAGAATAAATGTTAAAAGCTCCTAAGAATAGCAATGTATAATTATTCCAAGCTCCCTGGAAATATTTTTAGAAAAAAACGCATTAGCCAAAATGGCAGCTGAAAATATTACTCAGTCTGTCTGTAGTTATAATAAGGGGGAACGAAGATTAATCAATTAATACTCAATGAAAGAGATTACTTAGGGGAAACAATTAATTAATGCTTGGACGTAATGGACTTTGACAACTTCCTTATTCAAACAGCTTGTTAATTAAGAAAATTACACCACAGTCAGTCCCAATAAAATGAAATATTTCCAAATCACAGTAATGGAAGAATCAGAAATTGTTCTCTTACAAGGATAAAGGTAGCATAAAGTATATCAAAGTAAATGTATTTACATAGCCTATAGATCTGTGAGGATCTTTTCATTCACATTAATTTTCTTTTCATGCCACTAAATCAAAATAAGAATCAAGCAGCCCTCTGGATATTACTGGATGGCAACTACTAGCTTTTCTCTCCACTGCTTAGATCTGTTGGAAACTGCAGTCAAAGCACATCTTTTCCTATTCTTGTATCTCTAGGTCCTATAGGAAAAAAAAGTAGAGCCTTTCTGCACTACACTGTTATAGTGCTATTATTCCGCTTTCAACATCCTGTGGAATCCTGGGGTTTGCAGTTTAGGGAGTGGCATCTAGAATTCTCAGCCAGAGAGCTCTTTGGCCTCAGTAAACTACAAACCCCAGAATTCCATAGGATGTTGAAAGCGGAATACTAGCACTATAAGAGTGTAAGGCAGAAAGGCCCTTAGAGAAGTGGCTTTATGGATTGCTAGTTCCAGAATCCCACCAGCCAACCTGGCCTCGGGGGGATTTGGGAGCTGAATCCCTAGTTGGATTCTGGGAGAGGAAATGTTACGTTTTGGGGCTACAGCTTTTTGAATCTTCCCAGGGGCACGATGGCTAGGGAGTACTGGGGGTGGTAAGTTTTCCAAGTTCTAAGGATGGGGAAAAGCAACGTCCAGCATGCGTGGCCAGAGACAGAAATGAGTAGACCTCTCTCTCGCTGTGTTTCTTTTCTCCCATCCTCCATGTTTCCCTCTTTCTCTTCGCCCAGCAGTTAGAGCATTCCTGCAAAGATCTGAACTCATTGCTTGCAGATGGCTTTGAAAATTAGGCAGGAGATTACTTGGGGGTGTAGGGCTGCAGGTTGCCTAGCCCTGTCTTCAAGCACATCTTTCAACAGGCCATAGGTAAAAAAACAGGACCATGTATGAAACGCTCAGATTCTCGTGAAGTTGAGTCATGCTTCTTGACGTCCACTTGAAGAGGGAGTCTGTTGTCATAAAAAAGACAGAAAAGACTACATGCAAAAACTGTTCCCAGAAAGCAACTTTAGAAACCACTGTTTTGACAAAGAGTCACATGTTTTGGTGAGTAGAGACTGGAAAATCTTTTTTTAGACTACAACTCACATAATCCTCTAGCCATCATGATAATGATATGGACCAAATGGATTCTGCTTCTGCTATGGTGTACGACCAGCATATATCCTGGCATATGACTAGCCACATACAGGGTGATAGTGGTGGGAAGATCCAAAAGTAATTTTATTCACTGTAGCAAAACAAAGATTGCCCAAGGAATGCGATTTCCACAAATCAGGCCACAAGACAAAGGTACTATCCTTTATACATTTCTACATGTTAATGAGAAAAGCATCTTCAATTGCACACTTCTACATAAATCTGGTGGGCATCATGTATAGTGCAGGAATACTAAGCCAGTTATGACCCAACATCCCATAACAAGCTGTGGAAGAGCAATTAATATATTAAGTTCTCCTCCATGGATGTGATTTCTCTTATTTTTTAAATGAGCTATAGGTTACTAAATTTTAAACTCCTTCTTTGTTATCTACATGCTGCATTCTTTCTCACTGGTACTCCCCATTTGTCTTCTAGGCCATTTGCTCGGGCCTCTTCAGCTTCAGATAACAGAATAAGATAGTTGTTCTTTAAAGCATCAAAGCAGCAAGCAGCTTTAAAGAACAAAGTGATTTCCTTACTTTTCACAGCACAACTCTATATTCCACCATTCCCACATCTCTCCTAACAATAGGAGGTATAGTCCAAAAAAGGTTGTTTTCCCAAGCTCTGAAGGGGAGCCACCAGCAATGCACTTAAGTCTTTTACTCTAAGGTCTTTGTCACACTTGGCGAAGAAATTGAACTGTGCAGGTACTCACCGGACTGGAGTGCTCCATCGGTGGGTCCAGGCTGGTCCGGAGCAGTGCGTGGCCACGCTCCACACTGCTCCAGGGATGAAAATGGCGGCTTCCGGTTGGTGGAGGCTCTCCACCAACTGGTGACGCTCGGCAACCTAAAGCCCACCCCCGGAAGATCTGCAGGCTTGCACTAGTGCGAGCCTGCAAATCTGCACTGGAGCACGGCCACAGAGTGGCGCACTCCGTGCTTTTGAAAGACCTGTTTTAAGTGGTCTTTCAAAAGCACGGAGAACGACCACTTTGGGTCGTTCCGGAGCGGGCTGAAGTCCGGAACTACACAAAGTAGTCCGGACCCAGTCCGCTCCCAAGTGCAAACGTCCCCCCTGGAGGACGCTCTGCACCGTTCTAAAAACAAACTGCAGAAAAGACCTAAGTCTCAAATCAAGTGTCAAGTCCTTGCAAGATACTTTCAAGTCAAGTCTTGAGTCAAGTCTCAAGTCTGGGAGCCAACTTTATACCCCAACCTGTATGCCAGAATTTCTGGACAGAGTTGAATAACGTCAGTTTTAACAATTTAAGTAGACTTGGCCCTCTCCTTTTGTGATTTTGCCATCTGCAGCTTTCGAATTGGGAATAGAATCCTTCTTACTTCCTATTTACAAAACTGGGGTATGTATATATATGTATGTATATGTGGTATATATGCCCTGCACTCTGGGCATGAGTCTTGCCTTCTGCTCTTAGGAAGGTTTTTAGAAAACTCCTTCTATATATAGCAGGGACAGGCTGCTGAGCAGACCTCAACCCCACCTCAGGCCGATTTGCTGTTCCCTCTGAGAAATGTGTCCACACATTGGGCTTGAGACAGATTGTCATGTGACCAGTAAGTTGTAAGGTTCCTGTAGGAATGTATTATGTTACTGAACCAAGTGCAGCAAGTTAGTCACTAAAAATGTGCAAGTCTCAAGCTGAGTCAAGTCAGTGTGTAATACTTGCTGAGTCAAGTTTGAGTCGAGTCACTGATGTGACTTAAGTCTGACTGGAGTCCAAGTCAATCAACTCAAGTCTACATCATGGGGAGACACATAGGCAGAGATATAGAATCATAGAGTTGGAAAAGACTACAATGGCCATCGAGCCCAATCTCCTGCTATGCAGGAACACTCACTCGAAGCACCTCCAGCAAATAGCCATCCAGGCTCTGCTTAAAAACATCCAAAGAATCTTGACTTGAACAGCTTGAAGAGATAGTTTCTCCTTTCCTCAGACCCCAAGGGTTTCCCAAAGCATTGCACTTGGCAATGTAGAAGATAATCTTTCTTTCACTGTGACATGCCAGGGAGCAGAAAGCTCCTTATAGGCACCAACACCTGAAGAATAGGGCCTCGCCCCTTTAATCTTAAATAGTTTTGACAGAGGGGGAGAAGCTTGAAATAGCAAACAGGTAACAGGAGTCTTTAAACTCCCAGTTGGTTCTAAAGAATAAGTGATATGAAGCCTGGTGTTTTTGGAAATTTAGGATGTTGTGGATAGTGCCATAGTGAGATGACCATTGGGCAGCTCTTCTGCCAACTGGCCTTGACTCCCACAAAGCAGACATCTGATAGGTAGAGGATGATTCCTCTACCTATCTGGGTATGTTTAGTCTGCAGAAGAGAAGGTTAAGAGGGGACATGATAGCTATGTTTAAATATTTGAAGGGATGCCATGTAGAGGAAGGAGAGGGCTTGTTTTCTGCTGCTCCAGAGACCAGGACAAGGAGCAATGGATTCAAGCTGCAGGAAAAGAGATTCCACCTGAACCTCAGGAAGAACTTCCTGACAGTCAGGGCTGTCTGGCAGTGGAATATGCTGCCTCGGAGTGTGGTGGAGTCTCCTTCTTTGGAGGTTTTTAAGCAGAGGCTAGATGGCCATCTGTCGGGAATGCTTTGAGGGTGTTCCTGCATGGCGGGGGGTTGGACTGGATGGCCCGTGTGGTCTCTTCCAACTCTACATTTCTATGATTCTATGATGCTATGATTCACCAATCAATCGTTCAGCACTGAAGATTCAGTAGTTCTCACTTATTCATGAGGGATATGTTCCAAGACCCCTCCCCTCGTGGATGCCTGAAACTGCAGATAGCACCAAATTCCATGCATACTACGTATTTTCCTATACCTACATACCTATGGCAAAGTTTAACTTCTAAATTAGGCACAGTAAGGGATTAACAGCAATAACTAGTTATAAAATGGAACAATCATAACAATTTACTATAATAAAAGTTATGGGAATGTAGTCTCTTTCTCTCTCTTTCTAAAAGTGTCGTGCAGTTGACTGCGGGAAGATGAAACCATGGAAAGTGAAACCACAGATCAGAGGGGAACTACTGTACTTCCTTCTCTGTTGCATTCCTACTGTACTGAGCTGCTCTGAAATTATTTACTAGCAACTGATTTATTTTCCAGAAGCCTTTTTTTTTTTTATAGAGAGAGTTTTTTGTAAAACATACCAGTCTCTCTTGATGGGCTGGACTACAACTCCCTTTATCACCAGCCAACATGATCCATTCTGGTTGGGGATGATGGGAATTATGGCCAAGATGTCTCAAGAGTGCTAGATGAGGGGGCAGAGAGCTGAACCCTAAGATTCTCTTTCAGTTGTACCAACTGGATCTGGCAAAGTGTTATTAATGGATTCCCAACAGACAGAGGTTCACTTGGCCAGGGCAGACAGTTGAGAACTTTGCCCAGTTCACTTTTGGCAAAAGCTTTTCAGTTTCTTCATAAATGGGATGGAAAGAACTGGAGATTTTTTTAAAAACTTTGAATGTAGGGAAAAAGTGAAACAGACAGATTTTGTCCATCAATAAATGACGTTATAAGAGAGGTTAAACAGGTCAGGAGAACCACAGCTGGCTATTTCCAAATATAACCATTAAACATGGCCCAAAACACCTATTAGACCTAGCCAACATAGACAGTGCTTGGAATTATAGAAAGGATAATGGGATGGATTAAGGGAGTAACAGCTGGAGGGCCACAGTTGCCCACCCTAGTTTACAGTGCTTGATTCCTATTGGTTTGGCCCAACTAGAGTAGCCCCATTGAATCAATTGCTGCCTATCCTCTAATTGTTTCAGTTTGCAGGAACAGTCTTGAATGATCTTTTGTTGTTCCACTTTTTCAGCTGCTTTTAAAACATCCCATGTTCTCTCCTCTTTCCAGTACATTCCCCCTTTATCCTGGCTTACTTCACTTGCTGCAAACTGAGTTCAAAGTGTGGAAGTAGTTTGCACTCAATTAACTCAGCAGCAGCAGAGAGGAGAGGACAGGGAAGAATCTTGCCCTTCCCAGTACGTTCAGGTAAAAGCAGATTGCTGCAGCCTCTCCTACCTTGTTATGTTCTTTCTCACTAATACCTTTTGCCATCTTGATCACACTCTGATGTTGCTTGGCCACAGGTGTCCCAGTTTTCATCTATGAAATGGTGAAAGGTATGTTTTTACATGACAAGCCTACGCGTAGATAAACTTGATTCAACAGAACATATTCAGGTGATGCTGGCCCTTTCCACACAGCATTTTCCATGCAAAAGGGCGCCTGGAGTGTCGCACAATTGTGAGGAGCTATCTGCACGATGCACTCACAATCATGTGATGCTCCAAGGGCCAGCAGGTGCCGATCGGGCACCTTTTCATTTTCGGCTAGAAGCCGAAAATGGTGCGCAATTGCTCATTGTTCCTGGGCCTCACGCGCACTTACCTGGCATGCGGAGCGTCTGGAGCCGCACCAGTCGTGCTTCCAGCCTGCAGGTCCCAGGCTGCACTGCTGAAGGAAGAGGCGGGGCTCTCGCAGAAGCAGGCAGCTTGTGCAGAGCCGAAGGACCCCGGACGTGAGAGCCTTTCGCCAGAGGCTGCTCATGCGATCCCCACACCCCAGCGCCAGAAGAAGGTAAGGGTGTGGAAAGGGCCGCTGTGTTGGGCATGTAGCAAAATACAACACAAACTAACATTCACACACACACACAAAGATACTTTTCTGTTGCTAATGGAGTTGAAATGTTATTATTTCTCTTTTATTGCCCTTTTGTCCCTGTTCCCCACAGGGCTGAGAAAGGGAGTAACCTCTACCTGCACTGGTATCCCTTTAGAGCATCTTAATTGGCAACAAAAATAACATCTGAGGCGATAATGTAGGCTTGTGGCTCTAACATTGTCACTTTTCTTGTCCTGCGTGATTCTCAACATCTTTTCCTGGTGAAGAAACCAGAGCAGCTTTTGAAAGCTTGCATGACGTATTTTCTGCGTTTTGGTTGGCCAATAAAGACATCTTTCTTCTGTGGATTTTGGATTTTATTGTGTTTTGACTCAATGGGTCTACTGTGGTTCTGAATGACCAATAGGATTTAAGTCAGTGTTCACTAATGAGCTTCTTCCCCTTTATATTTTACAGCTACATTTGTCTTGAAACTTGCTGTTAACTCACCCTGGCTCTATGCATCATTTAGAGGCCATGAGGAATTACATGGGCTTCCAGCTGTGAGGAAGACACTAGTTTTCTTTTAAAACAGAGGGGAAATTTAGTCCTTCTGTCTCTACTGATAACAACAACCTTTCAGGAGCAATCCCTCCAGATCAGAGACAGACCATTCCGCTCTCCCCTCCCTTTCAGGCAATATGCTGTGTTTTTTTTTTAATGTTATTTTATTTTTAGCAGGATGGGGCATTTCTTTCACTTTGATCTCCCACACTTTTATAAAATGAGAAGGCAGCAGAAACTTTGCCTTCCTTTCCTGCCAATTAGTTTGGCTTGTTCTAATCTCACCAATCTGCATTTTAAAGTGATGCTGCATGACAAAACATTTACTGAGCAGACTGGCATAGGGAGGCATGGGGATGGTGGGTGTTTTCCTGTTATCAGCATCAAAGCCCAGAATGCAAAACAGCAGAGGAGGAAAAGCAGTGAGCTCAGCCTGATGCAGCTCCACGTTGTTCCAAAGGACACTTATGAAAACAGCCCAGACAACTTCACAACATGTTCCTTTCCCATTTTTCCAGCAGAGACATAGATTTTGTGAGAACCAGCATGGTGTAGTACTTGAGTGCTGGACTCTGACTCTAGAGACGGGAGTTCGAATTCTGATCAACCATGGAAACCTACTGGGAAGCTTTGAGCAAGTTACACACTCTCAGCCTCAGAAGAAGGCAAAGGCAAACCCCCTCTGAACCCCATGGTAGATTTGCCTTAGGATTGCCATGAGGCAGAAATGAATTTTTTTTGTTAGAAACATTTTCATTAAGGTTTAAAGTAGAAATAAAAAAAACAAACCCTTCCCCACTTCCAAGCTTTCCCTTTTTTTCCAGTTGAGTCTGCTTATTTACATTCGATTCATACATAGTTTCTCTTCAAAAAGTAATCTTACATTGTTACGTCTTACATTGTTACATTGCTGCTTTGTTACATTGCCTTATTATATTGTTGCCTTGTATTATATACAATCTTGCTTTATTCTTTTCCTTTTCTTATTACTATATCTTTATCCAATTTAAGACTTCTCTCCATTCCCTTTCAAAGTTCTGGATAGACTTATCTTTCAGTGAAAATGTTAACTTTTCTATCTCTATCATATCCAGAACTTTTAATTTCCAGAGGCAGAAATGAATTAAAAACACACAACAATGGAGATTTTGGCCATCTGCCTTAGACCGAATCAGAGAGTTGGAAGAGACTACAATGACCATCCCGTCCAACCCCCTTCCATGCAGGAATATACGATCAAAGCACTCCTAACAGATGGCCATCCAGCCTCTATTTAAAAATCTCGAAAAGAATGAGACTCTACCACACTCTGAGGCAGTGCATTCTACTGTCAAACTGCTTTTACCATCAGAAAGTTCTTCCAAATGTTTAGGTAGAATCTCTTTTCCTAAACGTGATAAGAGCCGCAAAGCTATAAGACTATGAAAATATAAGTATAATCTAATAAAAAAAGGTTGCAGCGGTTGGTTTTTGCCTCTGCCTCCTGGGAAGGGCAAGATTCTGTCCCATCTCTCCTCTCCCTCCACTGAATTAATCAAGTTCAAATTACTTTTTGACTTTGAAATCAGTTTGTGGCCATTGAAGTAAGCCAACAACAGAGGAGGAAAGTTGAAGGAGGGAAAAGAAATGGGACATTTTTAAAAGGAATTGAAGATGTGGGATGACAGAGGATTAATCAGGACTGTCCCTCTCAACTGGGATGGTTGGAGAGTATGGAGATGGTGGGCTTTTGTTTATTAAAGGTATTTAAGTGGAGGCTCAAGAGCCATCTGTGAGTTTTAAGAGTTCTCCACTGAGGCCATTTCCGCACTACACTCTTATAGCGCAATGATTCCACTTTCAACATCCTATGGAATCCTGGGGTTTGCAGTTTAGGGAGGGGAACTCCAGGATTCCATAGGATGTTGAAAGTGGAATCATCACGCTATTAACAGTCCAGTGTGGAAATGGCCTGAGACAGGGGTTAGAATAGATGTTTTTCATTGTCACTTCCAACTGTACAATTTTATGATCTGAGAAAAAAACCGGAGATCTATGGATCTCCTTAATGGGCTAGTTTTCCACATGCGTGGTTTTGTTTTGGATTTTTCTCTTGTACTGATCAGCATTTGAGCTATTGACTGAAATAGTTCAGACAAAGTATGCAATCATTTAACTGAATATTTAGTACACTTCATATTCATCCAGTATTCTGCTCAATGAGAACTAGACTCAATTATGAAAATGACTAGGGCCCTTTCCACACCACTCTCCCAACCTGCTATGGGGACAAGAGAAGGACGGGACCATGATGATGCTTCTGCATGAGATCGTCACAGTCCCATCCTTCTCCCATTTCCAGGCAGCACAATCATGGATTAAATCATCAACAGGTTTTCCCTGTCAATCACCTGTGATCGCACCACCATCACAGACTTACCTGGCCTTCGGAAGCCCGGGAAGCACAACGGCTGCTCTTTCTGCCCCAGTGGAGCCTGGGAAACTGCCTGGCTGCACTGCAGAAGGGACAGTTATGGCCGTCATGCTTTCTTCACTACGGATCCAGCTGGTGCGGAGGGGAGAGCACTTGCATCATGCTCCCCTCCCAGCAGAGCCGATGCTGGGTTCCCCACAGGAGGACTCCACAAAAAGGTAGGGTGCGGAAAGGTCCGAGAAATTAGCAAGTGGGATCCTTCAGGAGCTTGGAAAAACTACCCGGGGGAATTATAACTTCCAAAATCCCCAAAACTGTGAAGGAAACCGTGTATCTACTGAGTGAATATTCTAAATGGGGAGTACAGAAAACAGCTACTTTTTAGCCTATTACATCTAAAATAAAATGTTTTCTGTGACTGATTTTGCTCTGCTAGCACTGAAGGTGACATGACTATTTTCTGGCTATCTTGCATTTTCATTGCCTAACATAAAACAAGCAAGGCCTCTTGTTATACTTTGTCTGGCAAGATGGCCTTTCACAAATTGGAGAAGGTAGCAATTAAAGCATTTACTCATTTGTCAATAAATCTTTACAACAATAAATATCTAATCACTGTTTTTTGTTTTTTGTTTTGCTCTGCTCATTACAGACTAATTCAGAATGCTTGCCTGTGGTTAAATGTGCGTAATCTGGCAATGTATAATTATTTGCCTTTGCTAACTTGGTGGCAGCCGAATGGCTCTCCTCTGCTTCCACCCAAATTTCTGCTTCCTTTAATATCCCACTATCACTATCTTATGAAGGTTGGCATCATTAAGGGGAAAACGAAATAGTTCTCTAGGATTCGTTACCATGATTTCTGGGGTCCCTTGGGGGACACCGCAATGTGCTCCACGTGATGGGGAATGGAAACTAGCCAGAGCACAAGCAATAGCAATGCGAGGGGCAGGGTAACCTAGCGGGGTCTTTTACCCAGTTTTTACGGGGTCAGGCCAAGCCAAAAACCAAACAAAAATGTCCAATAAATGATTTTATTGAAGGAAAGTCTCATGCAGCAATGCAATCACTCACACACTCACTCAAGACCTATTAAGAAGCAAAAGAGAGGAAACTGCATAGGAGAATATTGAAGGGTGTAGCTGGGGTGATACTGCACCTTTGTCCTGAAGTTCTTGGTCCGGGAAAAACAGTGGAGAAGTGGGGCTCAGCACAGAGAGGGCTGAGGGGATCACTCAACGGATGGAGAAACGGTCTGCTGGGATGACCGGGGGTGATCCAAACAACCACTCAAAAACTGAGACTATTTGTATGGGAAAAGGTACCTGGAGTGCTAATCCTTTCCCGGGAGAACAATGGGTGTTGAAATGGGCACGAAGCTCCACACTGGTAATTTCCTTTGTGTGATGGGATTGCAAGGTGTTGCCAAAGTCTCAGGATCTTCGGCTGTGTTTGTTTTTGGTGTGACTTCCTGTAAATGGTCCTTGCCTGATGGAATATTTGCTCAACTTGGGGCAGACAGACTAATCCCCTCAAGTCAGCGTCTCGGGGCTGAGGACCCTTTGTTTATTGTGGGTTTACACATCTTGAGGTCTCCTGGGGTTACGTGACTGGGGATTTTACTGGCCTGACCTGGTTTTCAGTCTTTGACCATTGCTGCCTATGTGCCTATCCAGGTGACCTCTCAGGCACATTGAATCATATTTTAATATTAGAATTGTAGACCCCAGGACAGGGTTTACCAGTAAGATAACAGATTCTTAATTTGCATGTGTAGCGAAACAGAAGAAAGTTACAATAAAAGCTATTGTGAACCAGTGGAATCCTTGTGAGACTTGTTGCTAACATTTCAATTTAAAAAGCAGCTTCCAGGTTGCACGTTTGGAAAGGTGTAGAATGAAGAGACACTAGAAGCTCTTTTTCACTGAGAATAATATAAATCTTGAGACATACAGTCAGCCTTCCATATTTGTGGGTTTAGATTTCATGGATTTGATTTTTTGGCCATTTCCACAAGGATTTTTAAACCGGTGCACAGCATCCTCCAGGGAGGACATCTGCATCTGGGAGCGGACTGGGTCGGACCTTCTTGACGTAGATCCACACCCCAGCCTGCTCTGGAATGACCCCAAGTAGTCGTCCACCGTGCTTTTGAAAGACTGCTAAAAACAGGTCTTTCAAAAGCACAGAGCGCACCAGTGCAAGCCTGCTCCCTTATGCAGATTCGCAGGCTCGCATTGGTGCGAGCCTGCGATCTGCCGGGGGCGGGCTTTAGGCTGGCAAGCTTCAGCGGTTGGTCGAGAGCCTTGACCAACCGGAAGCCGCCATTTTCATCCCCGGAGCAGTGCGGAGCGGTGGCCACACACTGCTCTGGAGCAGTGTGGACCGGACCGGGGAGCCCAAAAGTCCAGTGAGTAGTGTCACGGGGCGATTCTCCCGCCCTGTGAGGAAAAGGCCTTTGTTAGTGTCTCTAATGTCTGTCCCCCCCACCTCAAGTGCTTCTTTTCCGGGGGAACCTTCCCTCTTGGCAGCTCCAATCGGGTCAAGCAGCCCTTTAAAAATCCATCTCTGGTCCTCCTCCTCCTCCACCAGCCACTGCTTGGCCAGCTAAAGGTGGCTTTCAGCCCGGTTTCTTAGTTCCACCAACAATCTCCTGATTCCCCACCCCCCATACCCAAGGAAAGAGATGAGTGAGAAAAGAAGTACAGGGCTGCCATTCTGACCCACCCCCTTTCCTTCTCCTTTCCCTGACCAGGGCCATTTCCACACTAGGGTGTTATAGCGCTATGATCCCACTTTCAACATCCTATGGAATCTTGGGATTTGCGGTTTCGGGAGGGGCCAGCCGGCCCCTCCCAAAACCGCAAACCCCAGGATTCCATAGGATGTTGAAAGTGGAATCATTGCGCTATAACAGCCTAGTGTAGAAATGACTCTGGTTTAGACCCTGGGTGTCCGTTCTCCTCACCATGCCTTGGACCCTTTCTCACAGATATACACACTCATTTTGATATTTACAGTTTTACCACTTTTGTTAGGCTCCTGCAACCCTAACCCTAGTGAATATGGAGGGCCAAATGTAGGTGGAAAGGATATTCTCATTTCTTAGTAAAAAATAATTTTCCTGACTGTTGGAAAGCCTCATTGGGATGAATGACAGAATAACAAAGACCTTTGCCAAGTTTTTGGAACATCCTGAAATATTCCAGATTATTTTTCTTCATGGTTTTTCTCCCTCCCTCCCTCTTTTGCATACTTTTCCTACTTTTTAATGTAATGTCATTTTGTGCAATAACACTACATGTTTTTCTGTGCAGAAGAATTCTCCAGAGCATTTTGAAATGGTCAAACATAGGGAGAATACAGTACAAAAATGTTTGTTTGCTCCTGCAGCAGGGTGAAAACTGCAGCAATTATTTGTCCTTGCATGCAAGGATAAAATAATTAAAGATTTATATTTCTGTCTTGAGAGGAAAGAGGGTACTTGAAACAGTGCCACCAAGTTCAGTTTTTTTTCTTATTACTGTTGTCTTGTCTGTCTCCCCTCCACCCGACCCCCACACTTGCTTCATATCCCTGCTGATCTTGACACTCTCCAAAAGCTGAGAAGGAACTTCTGAAGTGGATGTCGGTGCCAAATTGTATACACTGTCTTATCTTGGAAGCTAAACAAGATCAGCATTAGTTAGTATTTGGATGGGAGACCACCAAAGAATACCAGGTGCTTTAGACTATATTTCAGAGGAAGGAACTGGCAAAACCACCTCTGTGTATTTCTTACTTGAGAAAAGTTCATGGAATTAACTGGTTTGCCATAAATCAAAAGGCAATGTGAAGGCATATGCATGTGCACGCACGCGCACACACACACACACACGCACGCACACACACACTGCAAAAGTTTCCATCTCCTCCACTTCTCTATCCCCTGCTGAACTGAGTGTGAACCAGTTTTGCACTTTGAACTCAGTTTGCAGCAATGGAAGTAAGCTGCTGGCCCAGTGGGAAAGTAGGTGAGGAGTGAAAAACTGGGACATTTTAAAAGCAGCAGGAAAAACGCAATGATAGGGGATTCACTGGTATTGTCCCTGAGAAATTGAGACAATTATAGGATATGGAAATCCACTACTAAAACATCTGGGATGGCCATCCAACCTTTGTTTAAAAACATCCAGTGAAGGAGAAATTACTATTGCATCTCACACTGTATACATGTGGCCAAGGGTACTGCTATTACTAGGCAAACAGTAAATAAATGTAACAGCTACGGTGTTGATATGTGATCCACTCCTCTGGAGGCCAGTTGCAGACATTCTTAAGACTTACTGAAGCCAACCGAAGCAGTACCAGCACAGATTCTCCATATCTAGGTAGTGATAAAAAGTGATTGTGTTTTCTTCCTTTCTCCCTTTCCTTTCATTGCTTCGGCCTGTCAAGACTTTATATATATATTTTTTAACAGAACGACATGGGTTGTTACTTAAAAACAGCCAGAGGCCTGTGAGAGAACAAAGGCTGACTGAGCAGGCTTAACTTGTCATTTCTATGATAAATTCTTTGGCAATCCAAGGAGATGGGCTGAGAGAGTTTTGAAGGACAAAGGGGAACATGCAAGAGTTGCCCAGCTGCAGAAGTTTGGTTTTCTGAAAAAGAAAATAGAGGGCAAGTGAGCTCAGCAAACAAGATGGTGGCACACTCCACACATTATAATGGGAGTCGGTTATTTTTTGGATGGCACACTTGGGATTTTATGAGGAGCAGGGGTGATGATGACGTTGCCTGAGATTCTCCAATGGGGTTGTGTAGCATAAGTTGCCACATATGGAGTTGCATATTAATTGTGCTATTCACTCCTTGTATTGCATGCCAACTTAAAGTAAGACACCAAATAAATCATGGCTACCAGTTTGGCATTATCCCAGGTCATGAGATTTCAGAGCCATAACCTGAGACCTAAAGATGACTCCCTGTGATGTCACAAGAAACAGTCCCCAGTGATGTTACAAGAGGAAGTCCCTGGTGATGTCATTAAGCATCAATCACAGTTGCTCAGAGTGTGCTGTTCAGATAAAAAACAACAAGACTACCAAATGAGGAAATACATATGCATCACATACCTTTCAAGGTAGCGCTTTTACCTGGAGATTCCTCCCACTTGCCCTAAGGACTGGAGGGAAGATTCAGTCCTTGAGATCTGGCAATCCTACTTAATATGTAACTGAGTGTACCATCAAAAGTATATCCATGCACAATGCACACATGCAACCATGTAAAATATACACAGGTTCTCACAGTGGACCTGCATGTGCAACTCTACATTCATACCTTTGAACTGAATGTAGCCATGAGACAAAAATGTCCAATTTCTTTTGTAGGGGAACTTACGCGTGTGGGATTCCAGATGTTATTTTCCTCCTACTGGTTTCTTTGTTCCTTCTAGACCTGTTGTCCTGACTGTAGTTGGGTGGGGAATAAGTCTGCCAGAGTACAAACTGGAGAAGGATGTTGTACCTTTAATGGTTGTATAGAAAAGGGGATTTCAGCAGTTGTTGCTTTTCACCTGGGTTTATTCCTACTGTAAACCATACTGCTATCCATTCTTTTTCAGAGGTTGCCAGGCTATTCATGGTGCTACATCTTATCTGGTTTGGCTGGAAATAAGATGCACTGCTATTTATTTAGACAGTATTAATCAAAACGTTTAAAGGGAGTAATAGTTAGTGTAGCCATTTCAGCCTAAGATTTGAATGGCTATCTTGATTTTAGAAAAGGACAATTCATTGGATTTCAAGCAAAGCCTGCTTTGGTTTACAGCTCTTGAAATCTTCCAGCTTAGCTGAAGGATGCTGGGAGATGCAGTCTGAAAGAGTCTGCAACTCCACTGCTCTCTCTGATAGTTTTATTGGCAAGATATATTAATTGGCATATATGTTTAATTGGCATAAAATAGAAATCATATAAATATAAAGCCACGTGGAGGAGGAAGTTTGACTAGAAAAACAGAGATGATCCCCAAGCATGACTGAGTCTGACTTAATGACTCTTTTAGGGAGAACAAAAGGCATCTCCGAGAAGAGCAAGTAACCCCCTGTGGTTTGCATATCCTGTGGAAGACAAAGACATAAAACCAGCTACCGGCTTAATCTGACACCTATTTGCTGGAAACCTGAAAACAAAGAGCTTTTGCTTGGTTGATAGCGCTGGTTCAGGAGAACAGGAAGATTTCAAACAAATCTATAATTGCATCATCCTCACATCCATGATCCTTTTCCTCATCTCTGATCGCACTGCCATCAAAATCTTTTGCCATCCACATGTTAAAAATCATCAACATGTTTCCTCCACGCGTTAGAACTATTAATCCTTCCTGTCACCTTTTGTCCACCCTGGAAATCCTTTGTTGTCCAAGCAGAAAGTCACATCTCCAGGGCACATTTTGGCGGTATAAAGGGACCCTGATTTCGGGTTCTCCACACAGCACTTCAATTTCACAAGACCTCCTTGTTGTTTTGCCTCTTGGGCAGGAACCCAGGCCACATCACCATTACTCTACTTTTATCTGGATGGTAAATATCACCCCAAAGTCCCTTTCTATTCCTCTAAAACTTCCTCTTTTTATTTTAAGTTAGCCTCGTGTGATCGCTCATGTGTGTGTTTATTTGTATGTGTGTGTGTGTGTGTGTGTGTGTATCTGTCCCAACAAAACACATTAAAATTGTACTATAAGTTTTCTGACTGGTCTCTTTAGCAGTTCCTCATAAACATAGGCGGAAAGATCCTAAAGTTACCCCACCCCCACCCCTTGCAGGCCTCCTTAATTTGAGTTAATTAATTCCCCATTTTTACATTTAGTTGTGAATTCTGATATAGGACCTCACAGGGTCTCATGGTTTTAGGGTAACAAGTTCCCTGTTCAAAGCTCTGGTTTCAAGCCCAGAGACCTTGATGCATAGAAATGTTGGCTGAGATCCTACACTGTGTTTGCATAATGTAAATCTACACTTAAGTGGTGGTAGTGCCTGTGCAACACTGTGTATCCACAACTGTACTTGCTTGCTGGCCTCTTGTGCAGTGTAGAATAACAAATAGGTATCTCTGCAATCCCAGTAAATCAAGTGGTACATTGAAGGTGCTGACAAACAGTTACGTACCTTCCAAATTGAATAATCAATTGCTTGTGCAATGGATATACTTGCAGGACTCTGCTTATGGAACTGTGAAATCAATATGACTGTTAGGAAATAATAATAATAATAATAATAATAATAATAATAATAATAATAATAATACTGATGATGTTTATTTATGCTTATTTACAATGCCCTTTTTCACCAAAGGGTGAAACATCAACATATACAGTCAGGGACAAAGACAATAAAAATAACACTATAGCAATACATGGAATGAAATCCCTAGCACCCCACCAGTCGCCACCCATCTCAACATCTTAAACACAACTCAGTGGCTTAAGATGGCGAATCAAAGAGGAAGATCTTCAACCTTTTATGAAAATGGGTGAGATCCTTTTCCAGGCAGAGGTCCAAAGGAAGACCATTCCACCAATGTGGAGCCAGATCTTGAAAGCCTAGCACCCTTGACAGAGCTGTACACATTGGTGAAACAAATAGTCATCCTTTGCCTGTAGATCTTAAATTTCTGGATGGAGCATATCATACTAATTGAGTCGAGAGGAACTGAGGGAGGCTAGAATGCAAAGACTTGAAGAACATAACCAAAGATTTGAAACAGGCCCCAGTCCAGGTTGGTAGCCAGTGAAGGGATCTCCAGGGAGAAGAAATGTGAATATTTTAGGAAATCTAAAACAACCTGGATGGCATTGTTCTGAATTGAAATCAGAAGAAGAAGGGAGCAGGAAGGCAAATTTGTGCAACTGCATGGGTAAGGAAACCTGCATGTGCATAAAACTCTTAACAGCCTTCCAGCTGTCATGTCCAGCATCAGACTTTATTGTGAGAAGTCCTGGGATGTGTGTGACAACAAAGGCTAATGAGACAAGAGTATATTTCAGCATAAACCTCAGTAACAACAACAGAAAGTCAGTTTTTATTCATAGAAATAGAGACGGAGGAGAAAGGGTTGTAATAACTTCATTTGCCAGGGCAAGACTGCCCACCCCAAACTCAGTACTTCACTTTCTCCAGGCAAACAAAAGGTGTTGCTGGAGCTCTTCCACGCTTCACTGCTGGTTCATCGAGGTTACACTGATTCAAGGAAAAAGATGAAAAGTGCAAGCCCTGAAGCATTCCGGTGCTTATAGGCACTGGACCATGACTTTTTTCTCTCTTTTTTTGTAATCAGCAACACAGCATTTTGTGTCCAATCAAGTTGTATCTTGGCATACTGTTGGCAAAGACTTTGAAAGTTGGTGAGGATCAGGATTTCTGCCTAGGGTGCAAAAATGTTTGCAAAACTTAGGAGTCTACTTGGAGGGAAGAGAGGAGAGGTGGGGACTGAAGCATCAGGAATGCCAGTAAATCTGTCACTAGAAGAGGGAATTTCCTTGTTCCAAAAGGGCAGTTGTTACTGCCCTGGCTAGCCTGAGCTTTGGGGGATATAAAAGATATCTTTTGATTTCACTAATTCGGTTTCACATATCCCTTCCACGTGCTTGCGAGGCCCCCGGACAAGCACGCACACAGACTCGGCCGATAATCGCCAAAATATTCCAAAACAATACAGGCAGGCCAGAAACAGCCGACTCGCAGCTTTAGGAGACCTCAAGGAAAGTACCTCCATTAGGTATGCAAGCAACTTTCAAAAGATCCTCTACCTAGCGCTGGCAGCTTGATGATCGAACTATACAACGCTCAAGTACTCCGTGTTTGCATACCAGCTATACTATTGATAATTTGGCTCTAACTCAATCATTCAAATTCCCACCTTTTGGAGGCTTTGTCTCCAACTCCAAATCTATTGTTCTCCCCAGGTCCGACCTAGCCTGTGGTCACAATTCTCCCTATAAAAGCCCCTGACTTTGAGCGCTTCTTTGGATCGCTCCCGAGTTCCAGACCGCCTTGCTACCACATCGCTTGTTGAGCTTCCCCTCAGCTCCATGTGCTGAAATACATCGAATCCCAGCTTCGCTCTCCATCTTCTTCTGGACTTCAGGACAGGTTTCATATCACCCAAATCAACAATCCCTCTAAAAAATCACGCTATCTTACTCACACCTTTATTTTCATTAGTTATCTATGTGCGTGTGTTGCTTACATTGTGTGCCTGCATTTAATAAAGATCATTCATTATTTTCAAACCGGTCTACTTCTTGACTTGGCCTGACCCCGTAAACACTGGGTTACAAGATTCCGCTGCGTTACCCTGCCTCTCGTTTTGCCAACCAGTGCTCTAGACTAATTTCCCCAATTTGTGTAATTGCAAGGTTATTTAGGTGTCCCTCCTGGGACCCCCAGAATACAGGGTAACACAGCACCCTCATGATGACAGACTGCCTTGTCTCAAGAGAATCTGCAGCTGGATGTAAAGGTTCTGCTGTCCTCGAAGCTTCCAGAGATATTTAATATGTGCCAGTGGAAAATTTTGCCTTGCTTCTGAAAGGGATGGGATAAAAGAGATGCAAATGAATAGGGAGGAAGGAGAGACTTATTTGTGTGTATACAAATATGCATAAGTGGCTTTGTATTAGACCACCTTGTAAGAAAAAGGTGTATTATTTTGTATATTATTTTCCACCCCAAATCCACCAGCATGAAGAAAAAATTACAGAGAAAGTGGTCTGTAGTTGATGAGAACAACTTATCTGCTGAAACACATGTAGGATTGTTATGTTTGGTTCACACATCAACACTGAGAACCTCCATCAGAAGAGGGAACATAGGCTTCTCCGCCTCCATTTTATGACATTTTCTTGGAGGCAAAACCCTACATGGCTAACAGAGATCCGCTGTGAACTCCATTAGTTCAACTTTCTGAACAGGAAAAGGCACATCCAAAGCACATCCAGGCAGAACTTTAGATGAGTAGAATTTAGGGAAATGAATAATTCTCTCAGAATTTTTCATTCCTGATTAGGTAGGTTGTGTCAAGGAGGCCTCCAGAGGGGAACAAAGTCTCAGGAAATGCCAGGCTTTATTCCTGTGCATATTTTGGGGATACATACAAATTTTTTTTTAATCTTGAAGTGATATTGGGCCTCCACTTTTGTGAGGGTTGGGGAGCAGTCCTCAAACTGTATTTAACACCTATGTGCACACACCAGAAGTAGCTGTACTGTCAGGGTGGCTGGGCCAGGATGCACGTGCATTTCCTCTGGCATTCTTGTGGATGGAAGGGAAGGAGATAGGATGTGGGAATGGGAGGAGGAAGAAAAGGGACATCCATTCCTTCTCTTTCCCCCCTCTTGCCTACATGAGTGAGTGAATGCACATGTGCACTCTTCTTTTCCTCCACATGTGCACCATCCTTTTCCCGCCAGGTAATTCACAAATAATTCAGATTTGCAAAAGTCAAACCTGCAAATGTGGAAAGACTGTATTTTGTGGCATCTCCCAGTATTATCAAAGGCCATTTCCGCATGGGGCAAGGGAATCACCCCGGGCCACTACTTACAGGGTCTTATGGCTCCCGGGTCTGGTCCAGGCTGCTCCAGAGCAGTGCATGCTCGTCGCTCCGCACTGCTCCGGTGTCGAAAATGGTGGCTTCCGGTTGGTCAAGGGTCTCGACCAACTGCTGAAGCTCACCAGCCTAAAGCCCACCCCTGGCAGATCGCAGGCTCGCATTGGTGCGAGCCTGCAAATCTGCACAAGGGAGCAGGCTCGCACTGGTGCAATCCATGCTTTTGAAAAACCGAAAGAAACAGGTTTTTCAAAAGCACGCCGGACGACCACTTGGGGTCTTTCCGGAGTGGGCTGGGGTGCGGATCTATGTTAAGTAGTCTGGACCCAGTCGGCTCCCAGGTGCAGACGTCCTCCCTGGAGGACAGACTGCACCATTTCAAATACCCCGTGGGGAAATGGCCAAAGACTTTTTGTTCCTACTTCCCAGTTTGGTTAAAATTAACCCAAGTATGTCCCTAAATGAAAAATATCTGTACCTGTCTGTGTGTTTGCACTGTCTTGGAAGCAACAAAGATGGCTGTCACCAGTAAACACAGCTATAGTTTCCAGGACACACATTCAACAGAGAACAAGCAAGGGAAAGAGGAAGGTTCACACTAAAACAGACAGATCCTCAGGCTCAACTTGTATAATATTGCTAAAACACTCTAGCACTTTGACTACAGCTCCCAAATAATGATAACAACCATAGCAGCAGCAGCAGCAGCAGCAGCCGCTCAGTAGAAACTGGAGAAAATCAATTTCTGAAATGTTATGGATGTGACATGTGATCAGTGGGAGAAGGAAGAGCAAGGGCACAAGAGAGGGAGGGAAAGCCGGCATATTTCATGAGATGACTATGTGCAAGCACAATCAAAACAAAGAATTAGAAACTCTCAATGCTTTGAGGAAATCTGGTTGAGCCCTCAAAAACCTGTTGAGAAAATGTTGACCCCAGTGGGATTTCTCATCTCCAATGAAAGAAACAAGACAGGGGACACCTTTGGGGAGGTGGTTTCCAGTATTTCACAAAATGTCTCTGTGAAAAAGTAATGTCTTTTCCCTTTGTGTAACAAAGCAGTCTCTCTTCCATTCAATCTTTCTCTCCCTCTTTCTCTGTCTCTCTCACACACATGCAGAGAACAAGCGCAGAAGGTCTGGCTGATTGATCAAAAAAACCACAGCCAAACTATATGAGGCTTCAAATCTTTAAAAGCCCATGCAACAAAAGAAAAGCTGTCATAATTCCATGCAGTTTGTGCAAGTCACACAATCTGTGCAAAAAACTATTCTTGCAGTTGTAAGAACTTGTTGCCGCTGGAGGAAAAGATTGCTCCTTTTCAGAGGCAAGGGGAACATTCTTGCGATTTCTTGTTCTAGCATATGAGAACAAGACAATGAATCACTTCTCTGGTAGAATTTTGGAAACCTATCAGCAGCCCACTAACCAGGCACACGCTTGTTTGCTTGCAGACACTTTAAGGAGTACGTGTGTGTTTGTGTAGGTACCTTCAAGTCACCTGTTGACATGGTGTTCCCATGGATTTCATAGGGTTTTCTTAGGCAAGGGATACTGAGAGGTGATTTGGCAGTTCCTTCCTCTGAAATGTAGCCTGCAGCACGCGGGGTTAAATGGCGGTTTCCCATCCAAGTGCTAACCAGGGCTGACCATACCCATCTTCCAAGATAAGACAGGATTTGGTGCTTTTAGGGTATTTGAGCACATCCAGCGTTTCATACATGAAAATCAGGACAAATGGCTGAGCAACATGAGACTGTGATCAAACTTATGTGGCAGAGAACCAAAGAACAAAAGTTACTAATGAGGAAGACACACAATGCTACTATTTTTAGTCTAGAAACCTTGGGATTTATGTATTGAGCTGAAGAAAGCCTGAAATAACACACAAAATAAGCCTACTGGGAAGTGAAGGACATCATATCTTCCTCTCCCTCTGCTGAATTAACTAAGTACAAACTGCTTTTTCCATTTGAATTCAGTTTGCAGCAAGTCAATAAAGCTGAGGATGAAGGATATAAATCAGGAGAGGGAAAAAATGCCATTTTAAAGGCACCTGCAAAAAAGGGGCAGGAAGTACGAACTAGGGCCACTTCTGCACTATACTGTGATAGTGCTGTTATTCCACTTTCAACCTCCTGTGGAATCTGGGGTTTGCAGTTTACTGAGGCCAAAGAGCTCTCTGGCTGTGAATTCTAAATGCCCCTCCTGAAACTGCAAACCTCAGGATTCCATAGGATGTTAAAAGTGGAATAACAGCACTATAGCAATGGCCCAGGACTGTTGCTGGGATAATTGGAGGATGTGTAAGAGGAGAAAGGTAACCCGTTGGGTTACAAGTAGCCCTTAAACCCCATCTTTGGGGCCTCTGAAGCTCCCTGGCAGTCCCCCTATACTTCCTAACCCTTCACCCATTTAGGAAGACTTTACTATGATTTTCAGGCAATCTTCTGTCTTCCAAACCACCCAAACTAGTGGATTTGGGGCTGAAAATGGTAACAGGAATTGATGTGATGTCAAATCCAGTCTACCGGGATGCGTTGCTGCATCCCATCTGGGATGTTCTTTTGTTTCTGGACCATAAACTCATACTCATAAACTCATTGATGAAAACTGGGGCACAATGTGGCCAAGCAACATCATAATGTGATTAAGACAGCAAAAGTTATCACAGAGGAGAAACACACAAGATAGGAAAAGCTATCCTCTATTTGGATGCAAGCTACTTTTGCACTTTGAAGTGAATTTAAAGAAATGAGGAAAGCTGACGGCAAAGGGGAAAGTGAAAAGAGAAGAGAGAAGCTGGGACATTTTAAAAGCATTGAAAAAGTGGGAGTATTAATGGGGTCTGTGCTTGCCAAATCAGGATGGTTGGAGTGTATGTAAACTAGTTAGAGTTAATGTTCTGTGGTCTCTGGTATTTGTTAAACAGGCACTTCTGATTACTGGTTGTGTGGATCTTTCCAGCCACAGCTGCTTCAATACACAACTGCAACCCAGATGCAGCTTTCTTCAGCCTCTCTTGCAATGCTTGATAAATATTCACAGCAAGATGTCAACATCGGCAGCCGCAAAGCCAAACAGGAAAATGTCAATCTCTTTCCTTTTGTCAAGGAACTTGTTGAAAGACCTGCCTAAGCCTGCCCTCTGTTTACTAAAATGGTTTCAGAAATCTCTAAATCCATTCATCTCTAGGTTTATCATCTTCTGGTTTCCAGATAATATTCTCATTTCCTCCAGCAAGGAAGGTTTGGCTTGGCTTTCTTCCCCACCTCCCACAATAGCGTAGGCTATTAACAACAGTATTGATCTTGTTCTAATACAGATTTTCTACAGTCAAAGATCTTCCAGAGTTAAAAGGGGAGAGTTGTTTAGCTGGAATAGGTTTGGAAGGAAAGCAGGGCTTGTGGTCCTTGTAGAAATTGCTTCTTCCCGCCTTGGCCATTTTCTTGATCAAGGGTGCAGAAAGCATGGTCCAAGGAGGTATCTGACCCCACTGCTCATTTTAAGGCCCCCAAGTCCCCCATACTGTTACCCCAAAACAGGGGTCCACCTGCAATGCCAGTGCCTCCATGAAACAGTGGAGAATATTAGCTCAAAGAGGAAGCCTGTGAGAGCGGGGGTAACCTTACAAGATTGTTTACACTTATGTCTAGCAGTACTAGTGCAGGGAAGAACCAGCCAGAGGTTCAATAGTAAACTTAATTGTTTTATCGGGGGGAATTAACAATCACACACGCATGATCCAAGCAACCACACAATGCTAACTGAAGGAAAAGGGAGGAGAGTTTTGGGTAGCAAAATTTTCAGGGCAATGTGGGTAATATTTACCAATCCAGTAGGGAAATGAAGAACCATGTGGTTTAGACTAGGACTCCAAGGACAGTACACAGATGGAAATCGGAGTGGCAGAGTGGCAACCAGCAATCCGTGTACTGCGAGTTGATTGGCCAAAAACTGGGGTTTAAATATTTTTCTGTCTGGTGGGCTAAGTTGTTAATGGTTCTCTGGCAGAGTAAACGGTGGAGTCCGGAGACTGGACAATGGGTTCCAAAATGACCAAATGGCCTTAGCATTAGGTGACGAAGGGTTAATTGTAGTCCTGAAAGCTCTGTAGTTGCTAGACAGGTTTGGGGACAAAAGTGAAGTTTGCTTGGTCAGAGGGAGAGGAGTTAACACACTCAGCTGTCCTGTGGGAACATCTCGGACACTATTGTCTCTTAAATGTTGAGTCATCAGAAGCTAACCGTACATCTATTATCACTGGATTTTCCTGGTGATTGCCTGACTATGACTTGGCTATGCCTTGAGGTCTTTTTTGATCTATTTTGCAACACATGTGTACGGTTAGCTTTTTCCTCTTGGCCAGCATGGCCGTGCAGCCATAGCAGGTTATAATTTATATTTATGCCAATTAACATTTGCCAATTAAACCATACTAAAGCATGGGAGTGTACAGCCTACTAACAATACCCTCCAACTGTCCCAATTTGGCAGGGGCAATCCCAATTAATCCTTTGTTGTCCCATTTTTTTCAGCTGCTTTTAAAATATTCTCGTTTCTCTCTCCTTCTCTCACTCCCTCCTTCGTGTCTTCCACTCACTTCAGTTGCTGCAGGTGGAGCTCAAAGTGCAGTCTTGCCCTTCCTGTTAGACTCAGGCAAAAGCAAACTGCTGCAGCCTGTCCTGACTTGTGAGTCTTTACTTATTAATAACTTTTGCCATCTTGACCACACCCTGATGTTGCCACACGGGCCCCAATTTTCATATGTGAAATGTTGGAGGGTATGGGTCCCCATCTTTAAAACTCATAATACCCTACTGTGCCGTTTCATTTCTGGTTAGCAAAAAGTGTCTCCTGGGCCTAAATCAGGCCAGCAAAGGGATTCTGACTGGGAATCAAATCCTAATTTCCAGGGTCATAGTCGAAGCTCAAACCACTACGTTTTGCTGGCTTTCACATTATACAAGATTTAAAAAAAGGAAAAGAGTATAAAAAAAAACAGAAAGAGCGAGAGAAAGAAAGAAAGAAAGAAGGAAAGAAAGAAGGAAAGCAAGCAAGCAAGCAAGCAAGCAAGCAAGCTTTACAGCCAATGTTTGGAAGTGAGTCTTTGTTGTTATTTTCAGCCAAATGCACACAACTGGCAAAAGAATGTTGACTTATTCATGTCAAATGAATAAAAACCCTATGAAAAATCTTTCAAAAGACAGCTGAGCCAATTCTTGGGGCTCTGTGTGGGCACTTGGTGATTCATAGCTCTCCTGCTAGAGTCAATGAGTCGCATGGTCAAAGGTCTCTCTGTCTGAAACAAAACCTGTAACCTTCCACTAAAAAGCCTCATGTGCACTGGGGAGAATATGGATGTCACATTGGCTTCTGAAAGGAGGGTTGGATCAGATTCCTACCCTCTGCATGCAGTGAAAATTTAAGGGAGGGTCAATGGAGCTTAGATGTTAGAGAATCAATCTTTGTTTCCTTCTCAATCCTGCAACAGAAGGCGTTGATAAAAATAGTACTAAGGCACAGTGTCTGAGAAGCCTTCCTTCAATTCTATTATGTTCCAGACTATTTTAGCTTCCCCCCCCCCCATGGAAACCAAGGATCAAACAGTGGAAAAACTTCATGTCCTAAGGCTGAGCCAAAATGTCTCCTCAACTTTATCATGGCATATTCATAGATGGCAAAATTGGTCCATTTGGGGCATTTCAGCTGGAGCAAAAAGAGGTGGAAGGGGTGAGGGTTAATCAGTCATGACAAGTGTGATTCTAGGGGTGGCCAGTGGATCTGCTGTTGTAAAGCTAGGGAATTCATTCTGGATTTTACTTCCATTCCTCTTCTAACTGCTTTGAACTGAATGGGAATTCTGCCGGGTTTGAATCTTAATTCAGGACCAGCAGAGGTCACATTCAGCTTGGAGTAGCAGTAGGAGAAGTAGCAATAAAATCCAGACAGCATTTGCCATTCTTTGGTAGCAGATTCACCTATTCTTCATAATTCTCCTGGGGCTGTGAGGTGCTGTCCATTGTTTTCCTTCTGGGTCTTGTGATAGAAAGAGAGGCTAAGGCCATTTCCGTACCATGGGGCTGTCCTGGTATAGGGATGGGATGGCAGCAGTCCGGGAGCTGTGCTTTCACATGATGTTGTCGTGGTTCTGCTGCCATCCTGTCTCACCCTCGCCCCAGTGCGATCACGGGAGATTTGCTTAACATAAAAAAATCTGTTAAGCACCTGTGATCGTGCAACACTCCCGTCCTTACCTGCCATGTAGAAGTGCAGAAGTGCAATCACATGCTTCCTTCCCTAGTGCAGCATGGGAAGAAGAATGGATGCAGTGTAGAAAGAGGGAGTGTGTCCCTTGCACTCCCTTCTGCAGGTAGTGGGTTGCATTTGGAGAGGGGCACTGAGGACACACTCCCATCCTGGCAGAGGCAGTGCTGGGATTGCCACAGGATGTCGGCGTGAACTGGTACGCTGTGGAAACGGCCTAAGTCTCTGCCCATTCTTCTTTGGTTATTGGATTGGATTTTGAGAACAACAAATTTTATTTTTCTTGGGGAATAGGAAAATTAAAAATATTTGCTGAAATTCTATATCAGGATGGGTGACTGCACAGGGGCCAAATTTTCCCTCTGACCCGCCCTATTGGCCACAGCCCACCTGACAGTGCTCCCAAATACCTCTATCTTTGTCAGAGTCCTTCTCAAAATGGAGACTGGAAATGACATCACCATTCTGAGGAGGAGTCTAATAAGGGAGAGGCATTTGGGGGTTCTGGGGCGCTTTCTGTGTGCAGCATTTCGTACTTTATGAGGTTCTTCGATGTGCTTTTTTTCAACCAAACACCCCAAATCATGCCTTTTTTAAAAATGGGGAGAGTCTTGGAGGCTTTGGGGGACTAGTGGGGGGCTTTAGAAGGATGTAAGAGTGGGATCCAGGGCTACGTGTGACCCACAGGCTGCATTTTGCCCACCCCTTCCTGGTCCATGTTTGCATGATGTAATTCTGCACTCCTGCTCTTATATAGTTGTTGTGCTACACCTTACTTTTGAGGCTAGACAAACAGATTTATGTGCAGCATCCTGTATTTCCTTTCATGCAATGTAAGTTTGCATGCACTTAACTAAGTATCAGAGGTGCTAAAAAACCCAGTGACTGAATTGCAAAGATGTGTAACTGATGCATATTGGGAGTACAGTTCCCTTGTTGGTATCCTGTTGCACATCTGTTCCTTTGGCAACTATGCTCTGTAGTTAAATAGCAGCAGCCCTCTACTGAATACAGATGTTGGGCATCTTTGGAATTCTATTTCTCACATGCTTGAGTCCACTTAGGAGCACACAACACCCCAGCAGGATTCCAGCAGGCATGCTTACTAATGTGCCTCCTTCTTGTTCTGTTGTGCAATGGGAATGACACAGTGGCTCTTTTTGCAACCCTAGGGAATCAAGTAGTAAATTGAGAGCACTGATGAATAGCTACGTGCCATCCAAGAAAGCCTACTGCATGGCTGGAATCCTGTTATCAAATCCCAAATAGACTAAATTCATTCAGTCAATCAGTTCCTGAGTGGTAAGTCAACACATTCCAATTGATTCAATGGCACTACTCTGGGTGGGACTAATAATAGAATGTAAGCCCATGTGAAATGGTTACCTTTGTGGATCTCCGTGAATTGACAAGACCTATAGCCAAAAACCCAACTAAATACGTCTATGGCCTACTGCATGTATAAGGGAATTTGCACATGTATATAATGCCAGCAAAATTCCAGCTGCTGTTCCATATTCAGTGTGGTTTGGAGTCTTTTCCCTTGCAACTTGAGCTGATATCATTTACAGCAGCACTAGAGTTAACTGGTATGCTTTTACTGTAATGGGGAAAAAGTGGAAAATGCCAGAAATGGTGGCAGTGGGTTGGTGATTCAAGCAAAGAAATCCAATGGAACTGGGTGACTCTGATATTCATGGAGTGGTGATTCCGCTCTGGGTTTCAACATGAACTTCAAAGAAATTACTCAAAGTGCTGGACCTATCTAGAAGATAACAGTCAGTCCCCTGTACAGTTCCTTTAAATGTTATATGGAAATAGAGAATGGGTTCACCATTTCACTGAAACTGAAGTCACTAGGATTTTTTATTTGAATAAACCTTCCATGTCCCCAGGGAGAGATGTCAACATCAGAATGTTCTTTTCAAACTCATTGTCTCCTTCTTCCATAACCTGTGTTTTTTGTTCTGATTCATTCACTTTTCCAAGCCTTGATTTCTCTTCGCTTTCACTGTTGACTGCCTGTTTTCTCCAGAGATGCCACGTTCCTCCTACACATACATTTGATGCCCTGATGTTTCTGGCGTCAGTCTTTATAGCCAGAAGGGAATTTGCCAGATAACTGTGTATAAATCTCCAGATCACAGATCTGCTTAATTATCCTGATATATTCCATTTTTAGGGCGAGGGGAAAAAAAGGCTTTTGTAGATGCTTTTGGGGGATCTGGCTTTATAAAAAAGCCTGAATAAAGTGTTCAGCTGGACAAAGAGAAATGCCAAGGAATTAAAACAACCTTAGGGTATGATTCTCTCTAACCCAAACTGAAAAAATGTGAGAGATGATTGCCGATTTAGTCTTGCTATGGTGACAGCTTGGATATATTTGAAAGTATTTTTAAAAATAGCTGAAAGAGAGAAATCAGATCTTCAGATATTCCCATAACAGAGCCGATGTCTATGCATGAGCTACCTATTACTTCTCTGTTTACTCCGGTCTCTCGAGTGTCAGATTTTCTGTATAAGCTCCTTGGAGGAAGGACCTATACACAGTAAAGCAATGTGATCACTGACAGTGGTTGTATTCAGACTCTTTCAGTTTTTTTATGACAAGGTTTCCACAGCATGATTGAAGATTCTTACATTTTGATGCTCTGCCAGCCTGTAGCTTCCATTTTAATGGAGTGCTAAATCTACTCTGGATTTTAGTCTGACATTTAAGGGAGCTATCCAAAGTGCTAACACCTAGCTTCAAAACAGAGGCATCTAGACCAAAGCCCTGCCAGTATAGGAATCCACAGCTAAAACTGGGGAGTGCGGGAGGGCTCATCCAATCTCTTTCTGCAGACCTCCAAAGAGGTACAAGCCTGGCACTGTCTAAGTCTGTTCTACTCTGTAATATCTCTTATCATCAGGAAGCTTTTCCCATTGTTTATGTGGAATCTCCTTCCTTGCAATTTCAATCCATTGCTGCATGTCCTAGTCTCTGGAGGAGCCAAAAACAAGCTTAATTGTGCTGGAGAGTTTTGCTATGCATCTTCTGCATGGCATCCCTTCGGATATTTAGATATGGCTATCATATCACCTTTCAGGCCATTTCTGCATTATGCTGCTATAGTGCTATTATTTCACTTTCAACATCCTGTGGAATTCTGGGGTTTGTAGTTTACTGAGGCCGAAGAGATCTCTGGCTGAGAATTCTAAATGCCCCTCCCTAAACTGCAAACCTCAGAATTCCACAGGATGTGAAAGTGGAATAATAGCACTACTACAGTATAGTGTGGAAATGGCCTTAGTCTTGACTTCACCAAGCTAAGCATGCCCAGCTCCCTAAGGCACTCTTCATTGGACTTGCTTTCTAGACCTTTTTGCTATCTTGGCCATTTTTCTCTGGACATCTTCCAGCTTGTTAAAAGCCATCTTGAACTGTGGTGCCCAGAACTGGACCTCGGACTCCAGCTGAGGTCTCATCAAAGCAGAATAGACACTATAGTTTTGTTAATTAAGCCTAAAATTCCATTAGCTTTTTCAACCACTACATCACACTGTTGATTCATGCTTAGCTTGTGATCCTTAGCTTGTTTTCACACTCAGTTGTGGAACTGTGGAAACTGAGTTATGCATTTGGTGCTACTGTGCATGAATGCAAATGTGTACTGTGTGTGGATTCACAATGCAGATTGTACATTTGGTGTCTTGGTTCATTTGTGCAACACTGATGTGCAATACAAGGATTGCATAGCACAATTAATATTCAGCTATGCACAGAGAGGGTCAGACTACGCAACATCAATGTAGAATCTAAGCCAAGAGGTTCATGAAGCATCTGGTAGATCACCAAACATGGCTGGTTGGCTTCATTCTAAACTTGTGGGCCTCCTTTAGAACAAGGATGAAGGATTAGTTTAGCATAAAGTTGAAAAATCTCCCTTGGTGTCAAAAGGGAACTACTGACTATAATTAAGGACAACTAGAGAATATCCACCCACTCACTGTCTGTGCAATGCAGATGGCTCGGTAGTGCTGATGGAACTGCATGCTGGGAAAGACACAGGACATAGCAGAGTCTAGCAAGGCCTGACTCAGCTCCCTGCAGAGAGTAGGTCTGCTTGCTCTTTGCACCAGGCTTCAGAGGTTCATGTATTTAAAGCAAGGGAATTCATTCAACTTTCTCATGAAGTAAGATAATCTCTTACAGATCATCTGTTGGCTAGCAATCCAACTACTGAAAAAGAGAAAGTATTTGGGGAGGGGGCAGTTGTATTGGTTGCAAAGAGCTCTCCCTGGCCCACTGCTGGATCATTTGTCATTACTTAAAAGGAAAATGCTCTTTCTGTTCTGAGTTATAGAGTAGAAAACCAAATAAAGCTGCAGTCCTAAGTGTGCATGCCTGAAAATTTAATTCTTGTTATTTTTTTAATTTTTTTAAAAATTTTTTTGAGAAAGGCAACATGTTAGAGAAATTTCACTCACCCTATGGTGACATATTGCAGCCCCACTTTCCGGTAGCTGTGGGACTGCAGTAACTCCCTCTCCAAGCCTGAAAGACTGACTCTTCGCTTTAGAATTTATTTAGCCCAAACATTGGTCAGTTCTTCCTCCAGGAGCCTCTAGGGGTGCAATTGGTCAGTTTCGACCGGTCTCTTTGTAGGTCTGTTTTCAAACCTAGGCCCTTTCCGCTCGAGGCTGGTGAATCGGTTCGTGCCGTTTCTTACCAGATTTTCTGGGCTTGAAACAAGGTGGACTTTCCCTCATTTCCTTCCACACAGCTACTGCTTACCTTCCATTCTGATTTGGAGGAGTGCGAGTTCATGAATCCACATTGCCTCCGCCGTGGCCACTCCCGCTACTCCCCTCACCCTGCCCCATTGGCTGTGATTGGCCCTTTTTTTTCTTTTTTCACATGGTTTATACGTCATTGCATATGTGCAAAAGTCCATATTACCCCCCGGCCCCTCCCATCAGCCCCCCCGACCACCAATTCGCGTTGGTGCAAATGTATGTGTTTGCGCCACTGTGAAAGTACGAATTGGATCAATCTGGAACATTGGAAAACCGATTTCTTCTGGTTTTCAAATAGTGCGCTTTACCACCACGTGGGGGCGCATTTAGTCAGAATTATGTGCAGAACGAAGGTAAATAAACCGAACCTAGTCCGCTCCAAGGTGCAGAAGACCTCTGTGGCAAGATGCATTGGCCCACCTTAATAACCGCGTGCCGAAAGGGCCCTAGAAGTGATATCAGGCCACTTCTGAGGGTTTTTTTGGGGGGGGGCTCTGCTCCTGGTTAAAAGAGCCTGGGACCCCCCCCCCGCCCAAGCTTCAGATTGCTTAATTGTACCCCCTAGGGCAGTGATGAGTAAAATGTGGCTGTGGGGCTACATGCGATTCCCGAGGGTGTTTTTGTGCCCTCCCCATCCCTCCGGATTCCTCAGACCGCCATTTTTCTAGCCATAGAAGGAGGAGGAGAACAAAGAAGAGGAAAGAGGAGAAGGAAGAAAGAAGAAGAAAGAGAAAGAGTTGTTGTTGTTGTTGTTGTTACTGTTGCTATTGCTGGTGGTCATGGTGGTCAATATCCTCCTCTAGAAGCCTTCAGGAGTGTTAGTGTACCTTTCGAATCCACCAAAGTGGGAGGCCCACGCTATTTTAACATCAGTAATACTGTTCTTCAAAGCTGGAAGTGAACTTTTGGCCACATCTGGTTCTATTTTGTTTGGGGAGGGGTTGACATTTTTGGCAGTCCATGGGGGTCCCGAGACAAGAATGCTGACCCTCGGACCCTGCCGCCCATCCCTGCCTTAGAGGCATCTGGGAGTGCGATTGGCCAATTGTTTGGACATTTGGGGGTAGGGTGGGGACAGCATAGTATAGAAACAGCCATGGAAGCTCATATGGCCTGCAGGCCACAGTTTGGCCCCAAATAATGCTCCCAGTATGCTCCTAGACAATATTACTCCCCTCCTCCCAAGTGGGTACCTTTACTTCTACCATCCATGTTAACAACTAGATCTTTTTAAAAAATCAAAATGTATGAGAGAACATTGGTATACTCAGTTAGACGATTGGCGCACCTCACTCAGTGTTATGCTTCAAGTGGCTATAGAACCAGAGAGTCAGAAAGGGGCATCAACCAAAGGCAATCAATGATGGTGTAAAATGGCACATCAACAGGCACGAACCCTGTCATCATGCATCTCAATTGCCAGCTTATACTGCCACATCTCCATAGACTGCATACTAGGGACACTACTCCAACGGCAAGGCATTGTCCCACTTAGGCATAAAGACAGAATCCATGCCCTCCAACTGTCCTGATTTGGCGGCCAAAGTCTTGATTAATTCTCTATTGTCCCATTTTCTTAGCTGCTTTTAAAATGTCCCAGTTTCTTTCTCCTCCTCCTCCTCCCACTTTTCCACTTTGTCTTGGGTTTACTTCAGTGGCTGCATACTCAATTCAAAGTGCAAACATTGTCGCATTCAATTAATTCAGCAAGGAGGGGAGAGGAGAGGAAGGAACCGAATCTTGACATTCATTGTAGACTCAGTCAAAAGCAGACTGCTGCAACCTCTTCTGTCTTGTGTGTTCTTCCTCATGAATAATTTTTGCCATATTGAGCACACACATCCTGGTTTTTAATCTGTTAAATGTTGGAGGGTATGTGATCCCAATTCTGAAACAGGAACTCCTGAGCAACCACCATTGAACTTTACCCAGTGGAAAGGCAAATTGAAAAACAGAGGCATCCCAGAAACTCTGGACACCAAAGCCTGTACCATAGCCTGAAAGGTTGGACCTGAACCTCCAATTATCTTTTTCAATATGATAAAATTTGAGCTTCATAAATATTGAGAGTGGATTTTCTTCCCCCATTGTAGAGAGGAATTATTATTTTCCTTCCTAAATGAAGCCTATGTCAGACAGAGTTATTATTCATAAACAACAACAAAAAACCCCCACTTCAAAATAGATCAATTGACTCCCTTTTCTCCCTTGATAATCATCACCATTGCCCTCCTGTTGCAGTTCACTGTATCGCACAGGAGATCAAAGGACGTCATCTGAATCTCGTGCAGAAAACCTTTCCCGCCTGCCGATAAACAAAATACAATTTGCAGATAACATCACGGCGTTGATCAAAACAGACGCTTTCCCAATTATATTTAGAAGAATTCTTAATTGTTATAGATCTAATCTTGGCGTACACAGGCTCCTCACCCTCCTCCCCTGACTGTTGCATTTCACAGCCTGGAGCCAGTTTTACAGGGACCTTCATTTCCTCTGAGATTTTAAGTAACAGACAGGCCTGAATAAGCAGCAGCCAGTGGCTCCCTGACAGGTAGGTGCCAATAAAACAGAAAATCAGTGTTCCATGCAAGCCAGGGAAAGTTGATCGTGCATCTGTAATATTCAGGGTTTAGTTGTTCATGGGCTTGGAACAGCCAGAACACATAACGGAAAAGAGAGAGACAGAGAAAGAGAGAGAGAGAGAGACTTTCATCTCTGTCCAGGAGGGGTTCGTTAGAGCCAGAAGTCCCCCAGTCTGTGGCATCATTTACCAGATCTCAGAAATTGTTGAAAACTGAGCACACATTGATTACAACTTACCTGAACCAGTAGCGGGCAGTAGTTCAGAAGCACAGCCAAGGATATCTAGGTATCTTTCCCTCTTTTAAGTATGATACACCCTCTTCTGGTGAGACCTCTGTATGTACAAATGCAAGGTTGTGTGAAGCATCCTATCACATTATAGTCAATGGATGCGATGGGTGTGCTCATGTTTTTTGTTTTGTGAGGGAGGTCCATTCCAGTGAGCGCACCCATTGGCAGGCACATTGTAACTACTTGTTGGAATGTAGATTGCAATTCTTTCCTTTTTCTTCTTCAAAATGTTTGTGGTTGTCCATTCATAGGGAGATGGTTATATTTTGCACGGTTTCCAGCATCCTTGCACACATGAAAGCCAGGTCTAGGGGCTTTAATGAATTTTTAAATATTTTTCCTTCTGCTCTCTCCCTGAATGGATTTGCAGAAACAATACCGGGGGTAATGTAAAAGACAGGCCTGGATCCTACTATTAAACAGTGCCACATCCTTGTTTTATTAGACTTCTCCAGATCCTATTGTTACAGTCAACTACCATAAATCCATTGAATCAATGGGATTTAGTTAGATCTTGACTAACCATTCAAAATAGATTTAATGGACCTGCCCCATTGGGACTAACTAATAGGGTGCAGGCCATAAGTTCTATACCATGTTTCTGTACTCATCTAACATAAATACCAAAATTCGAATCAGAGAACTTGACTTAAACTTAGCCCACTGGTTTGTCTAGGTAAGTAGTGTGTACTCAGAATAATAGTGGCTCCTTAAAGTTTCAGATACAAATCTTTCCTAGATTGACTGGAAAATATTGGGAATTGAGCCTGTGTTTTGTGAGTTTGCATGTAGCAGATGCAACCTCCATTCTATGGAACATCCAGCCACGGAATGCACAAAGCTAAAGTTAAAGAGAGTGACTTTTAACACATGGAGAACATCTCTCTTAACACTGTGTGAAAAAGCTAAGAGCAATTGTTCTGGAGACAAAGACATAATTCAGGCAGTTGCTCTTTTCGTTTAAATATTAAGGATTGTGCCCAGCCAAGGTTCAAAGTCCTTAAACAGAGTCTATAGTAGCAGCCACAGCTGAGGTTTACAGGAGCTTATCAGTCAAACACATACCATTCTTGTTCCAGTAGTCCAGGTCAGCAATAAATTCAGTGTCAGTTCAAGGAAGTATCCAGCAGCATAGTCAGCACACAAAGCAAGGTTCAAGGACCTTCAGGAACATGAGGCAAGGATCAAAAGATGAATGTATTGCTTCCACCAGAAATTGCAGTTGTCTGCAATGGACTTCTCCCTCTCCAATCTCTGATATTAATTGGCCAGCAGCCTCCCTCAGCTGTTGCCTGATTAATAAGTCTTTCCTATATATGTGCTCTGAGTGTCTTGTGGGCCCTGCCTTTCTCATCTATGCTGGGCTGCAGTAATGGGCTGCCCCATTCATATCTGCTTATCATGGCTGTTGGGAATGGTCTTATCCGTGTCTGCACCTGGGTTCTTGGGCTGAGGTATGACACATTGGCATTATCTGTTAAAAGTATAAAGGCCTTTCTGATGTGGGTATTTCCATAAGTTGTTCAAATGGACAAATTAGGTTTAAGGATGTTTCTGTAAAAATGCATTTTTTAAAATGTGTATTCTTTATCAGCTACTTAGGTACACCAAGTATATTGAGTAGCAGTCATAAATAAAGAACAGTTATCTAGACTTACTTATCCATAACTGTTCCACGTTCATGATCACCACTTAGTCATGACTGTGCCCCTATCACCATGATTGTAACTCCCTTGTCCAACCTACTTTACCAGGCATCAGCTGCATGGGAAGAAGGAGGTGCATTCTGCTGGTGATCAGAGCATAGATAAAGGATGTTTCCATCAAGCTTTTTCCGGGGGCCGCGCAAGGGTTAGACCAGGAGAGGCTGCCTAGTTAAGTACAGTTAAGTAACCTAAGTAGCTGACATACAGTACTGACCAGAAAGATTAAGACAGGTCGTCCTTCTAACAATAAATAGTAGTTTTTCCTTGCAAAATGGCAACTTATTTGACATTTCTTTTCAAATCTTGAAAAGTCAACTGTTCTAAAGATTTGATAATATGAAAATTGAGTCCCATTTATTTCTGTTTCACAGGCAGTTGATTAATGAACCACCTAAAATGAAGGTTAAGATCCTGCCTTAGGAGATATAGCTCTGGCTCATAGATACAATACATCTCTAGTTGAAACCTTCCCCCAAATCATCTTTTCAATGTGGCAGCCCTGACCAAGACAGCCATTTCTGAGTTTGTCGAGATCAGGAGGAACAGCAGAGACATGTCCAGCCATTTTCATTTATCTAGACACTGTGACAGATATCCCCTGGGGACCTCCCAAGAGTACTTGGGAGGTCCCTGCAGGTTATGTTATTCTTGTGCACCTGGGAAGAAGGAAAATAGCTGCATGCATCTTTCCTGTTCTCTCTGCTCTCCCTCAATGCAAAAATGACTGCTCTGAGAGAATGCAACACTGAAATGTGGATTTGGGGAGGGACATTGCATTGTTGGAACAGCATTCTGTCCTCTGCAACAACCTGAGAGGTGGGTTATGATGATGTAAGTTAGGCTTACATCATTATAACTCATTAACAGGATGCTAGCCAGTGTCTCATTCCCTCCCCCCGATCTTTGTATTCTGTTTCTTTTCATATAACAGCAGTGGCAGCTGGTAGCTTCCATGTCAGCAGGACAATGAATCTGCTCTGAGTTTTAAGTTTGGGTTTTCAAATGGCCCCCAATCAATTCAGCACCTTGGATAGCTCCTCCAAAGTTCCACTGACATAGAAGCCACCTGCTGCCACAGTCTATAACAAAACTAACTTATCAAAATTAAAAACTTATTGTCCCTGGGGAAGTTAGCAGGCAATTTTGTGGCATATTGTGCAAAACGGAGAATTGCGCAGCCTTTTAAAGCCAGGTGAACCAAGACGGAAAAGGAAAATAAACACTTTTCTTGTCATAGGCAGGTGACATTTTGGAATGAAATAACAGATGGAAGATTGCTTCCTGCCAGAGGTGGCAGGAATGGAACAAAGAACAAGAGAATAGCAAGAGAGAGCATCCACAGAAGGGAAGGGGTGGAGGAAGAATGTCTAAACCTTTTGCAAGACACAGCATGGGAATGTTATGCTGACAGGCAGCTGTGACAGCATGAGAAAAGTGACTTAGTGATAGGTGCTAATTGGAAGTGGAGAATTCATCTTCCTCTGTCCATTTCTCAGAGCTCTTTGTGACATAGCTTTCCTGGATTGCCTGTAAAAGTATGTCCAGCCAAGTGCTATTAGTCATGCATGCTGCCAATCAGAAAATTTTGGCAGGCAAAGGAGGCAGAGCTAGATTGGGATGGGAAATTGCATGGAGGGGCAATTTTCCCCTAATCTCTTCTCCATAGGCCATACCTGCTCACCCAACCCCGAATGTATCTCCATATTTGGCTGCATATCAGCTGAAATGACAGCCAAAAGTGCTATGATGTCACTTCTGGTTGCCCTTTGGGCCAATATACAGCTGAATGTGGAATTACTTTGGGCAAGCTTGGGGTTCTGGGGTGAGGTTCTGTGTGGAAGTGGATGAGAGGACATTTTTCAGTGTTTAATACAGTTTGGGGGTAAACATTGCCTAAAAATCACATCAAGGAGGAGTTCAAGGAGCTCCAGGCACTAGTGGGTAGGCTTCAGAGGCTGCAAAAGTGAGGCTTGGAGGCTGCCATAGCGAAACTCAGAGGCTCCATAGAGTGGACTTTCTCCTCCTTTGTGATAAACTGCACTGCAGAGTATTTGGAATACTTGGGCCCAGGGGTGCCCTGTGGATCTATTTCTTTAGAGTGGCAAATTTGCTCATGTTTTTACAGAAGCTCCTTCCACAACTGGGTCACATTGTAGAGAAGCTCTCCCAGTACTGAACCTCCATCAGGATAGTGTCTGTTACCAGGAGAGGTCCCTCATAACTTGGAGGAAGGAGGGGATGTAAAAGTGAAAGTGGATTGCTGCCCCTGTAACTACAGATCAAGTGTCCCTGCTTGGGCCTCTGTACTGTGGCGTGCTTGACTTTGTGGTCAATCCAGATTGAGATTAATGGGAATTCTGTCATAGTTTGGAATTATACTTGTTTGGGATTACAGAAACAGTCTTGGAATGGCAGCAAGAAAAAGCAACAATAGCCCATATCAGATAGCAAATGTCTAGGTGAGGACGGGGGAAAGCAGGCTCTATGTAGCTGCTTGGATAGTTCTAGGTATCTACCAAGATTTCCCCAAAGCCCCAGGGAACCCAGACTCCAATATTTAAAAATTAATCCAGGTAATTTTTCAATTCAGGTGCTTTAAAAAAAATCTTTAAAAATTTAAATCTTGAATTAAATCTTGGGGGTCCCCAGCAAGGGGGACCCCAGTAAAGAAAAGTTTAAGGACCAATGGTGTAAATTATTTTAGTGTAGAAATATCATTCATTTTTTAATCATGCTGCCACAGATGTGAAATTTGCTGGTGACAATGGTGGCTCTAGCAGCCACAAAAATGTCTGCAACAGAGCACAGGTGGCCAGTGTGTTGTCCTTCTCATCTCCCCCTGCTCACTGGATAGCCATGGCTCCACACAAAGAACCCAATGGGTTTGCTTAGTTATGAACACTGACCAGTAATCTGCATCAGCAACTTAAGTTTATGTAATTAAATAACCTCTCCTGGTCTGATCCCCCCAGTGTGACAAAAAGTCATTCACCCATGCTCCAATTTCTGGCAAGATGGATCTCCTTCACCCTCTTCAGGTGGTAAAGTAGGTTGGGGAAGGAAGAGTTATAATTGTGGCAATAGTATCACAATTATGACTAAGCAGTAATCAAGAATGCAGAACATTTATTGAAGAGTAAATCTAGCTAACTGTTCTATATTCACAATTGTAACACTATAGCCACTATCATAACTCCCCTCCTCCACCTACTTTAGTGGACATCAGCTTCATGGAGAGAAGGTGGTCCGTTCTACCTGCTCCTGGAGCATTGATGAATGATTCTTCCATCACATGTGAATAATGCTTCCATCAGGCTTGCCTGGAGTACCTCAGGCCAAGAGATACTTATAAGTACATTGATGTAGAGGTACTTAGCTAAGTAGCTGACATAGAATACTGTCCACTGTCTTTCTTCAAGACTTCCTATCCTTCTAATGTAGAGGGTTTTTTCCATTATCATTTAAACCAGATCTGTCTTGGATGTTATTTCTCATCTGGTTTTTCATCTTGCATCCCTCTGATTTCCCCTCCTCAACCAAATACCCCCATACAATTCATCCTGACCTGACCTTCAGCCACACCAAAGTGATTGTTGAGGAGGTAAGGAGCAGTTGGTAAGTGCATTCAGCTGGAAGTTGCAAGCAAGGTAGACTTTGGCTCATGGCCCTCCAACTGCTCACAGTTTGGTTATATGGTATCAAAACATCTGAATATCAATCTTTTTCAACACAATGTCAAGATTAGTCCATAGTCTTTTAATTTGCCTGACTTTTTCTGTGTACTATGGTATTTCAGAGATCTATGCATTATGCTTTCATCACTACTACACCCAATAAGTTCTCCTTAGAAAAGCAAAAGATGTGTTATACTTACCTGGACCTGTGCAATGCAGTCACTGCAGGGGAGGGTAAAATTTTGATCGTCTCCATGTTAGAGAGCAGGGTGTGGCTGTGATTGGTGCTTAGTGCCAAATCACAACACATGCCAGGGTGGAGCTTGGGCTATTTTATGCCAGTCCACCTTGACATGTATAATTCTGGATTGTTTGCTCAACTCACCCTCCCACCTTCAATGCACTGTGAGTTTATCTCATCACTCTGGGGCTGGATAGGAATTTCCCCCTTCCTCTTTACTGGGAGGAGGTTTGCCTATCCCATACTGTAGCTGATGGCATACAGACAATTGGCTTGGACTGGGGTCTTAAATAGGTGTTCATTTGGCAGGTAGAGCAGGGAGAATAAGAATTTGGTGTTCCCCTATTAGCACCCTTTTGGTGCAGGGTTGGGCTCTGGAACTCCCTCTTTAGGGCCCTGCATCCCAAGGGTTCAGGGAAGGAGGCCACTCTTAAGGTTTACCTGGGACTTGGACTCTCACTTGTAGGACCCTGAGGCTTGGGTGGGAGTCCACTGGGGGGATTTCCAATTATGTCAGGCTGGGGAGCAACCAAAGCAATTTGGATTGCCCTTGGGGCTGAGGTGTTTTGCCCATGGGAAGGCTGAAGAGATTGCCCTGTGGTGACATCCGCCTCAGCTGTACCTGAATCAGGTTGCTCCCCCTTATTGCTCCCTTCCAGGCCAACACAACTTTAAATAGGTCAGTTTAAATAAAGTGATCCTTATTATTCAAATTTGTGTCTGGTCTCATTATTTCATGGTTGATTAAGAAATAGCAGATATGTTGACCAACGGTATCTTAAAGGCTTGTGTCCAGAGGCAAAAGGATTCTGAAAGCCAGGCAGCAGGGACAAAAGACAGAAAAGAGCTGTTGACACCATGTCCCTTTTATAAACTTCCCTGAGGCATCCAGTAGGTCAGTGTGGCACTGTGTGGCACATTCCTAGGGTGAAGCAAGTCTCATAACCTTGCAGAACCACCTGGCGGAGAAATTGTACAGAAGTAGGTCTGGAATAAAATAAAAGTCCATTCCAGCAGGATTTCTAAAGTCTGAGATGAAACTAACTCAGAGCACGTGAAGTCCTCTGAGGAAGAAGCTAATTGGATTCCCCACAACGTTTCCTAAAGAAGGCTAGATAATTCAAAGACAACCCAGCAGTTCAGATTGTGGGTCCCAACAGAGTTGGTATCCTTGCAAGATGCGCTCTTCACGAGCAGGGATCTCCCTAATGGAAGCCCTGAGATTACTCAGAACTGGATGGGCCTCAGAGGGGACTCCTTGATATTTGTTTGAAATCTTGATGTCCTTGGCAGGCAATTTTCTTTTGGGTGTAAGAAGAGAAATATCCTTTGTTATTGTTAAAAAACAAAAAATAACAACACTCAGTTGATCAAGAGTTGTTAGAGTAGTGCTTCGTTTTCAGGAGATATGATGGGTATGCGGAAAGCAGAGGAATTCTAGGCATGACAATTGCACTGTTGCATTGCTAATTAACCTGCCTAATGAAATGAGAGTCAGGTTTGTATGAATGCAAATGGTGGCAAATTACTTGTCTATTTATTTATTTAAAATTTGGGGGGAGGGATTTTTATTATACATAAGCAAGTGAAAAGTGACATAAAGTGTTTGCAAATGAAAGAATACATATTAATATGGCCTTGTTTGCCTGTAGGAATGCAAGACTCTCAGCTATAATTTTAGTGTTTTTCTCCAAAGCACAGCCATTTCTTGTTTCATCCTTTGTGTTAGGATTTGAGATTTTGTTTTCAACTCCTGCTTGGAAGTTCATATGCCTTTTCTATACATTCCCCCCTTAATTTGTTTATTCTTTTAAAGCCTTCTTCCTAATACACTGCTTTTTCCCCATTGTCTAAAGTGTGTTTGTGTATACTTTTCAATCGTATGTGCTGTTAGCTTTTTCTACTTTCAAAATGTACACATCGTTCTGAATTTTGTTTCTCCAAAACACAGCATAAGCTTCACAAGTTTACAAAATTTTGGAGACAAAGTACCGTATTTGCTGGCAGATAAGACACACTTTTTTTCTTTAAAAATACCCTTTGAAAATGGGGTGCATCTTATACTCTAGCAAATACGTTAATGCTAACATCATAGGGAATGAACTGAGAGCCAAAGTTCTCCTTGCCCAAGCAAACAGGAAGGGAAGGGGTAGTGGAATCCAGGTGAAGCACTCCTTACCTTCTCCTCCTCTCCTGTGCATGTTGACTCTCCTCCTCTCCTCGTGCAGCACTCCTTTCATTCCCCTCACTAGGGAACTAATTTTTTTTCCCCCTGAAAAATACCCCTTGAAAATGGGGTGCGTCTTATATGCCAGTGCATCTAATACGTCGGCAAATACAGTACACTTTGCTTTGCACTAAAGTTTCAAAGGGGGTAAATGGCTACTTTTGTTGCAAGTATTCTATCCCATCTCTGTGGGAATGTGACAACAGTAACTGTGAAATGACACTTTGACCTATTTTACAATCTAACTTAGCTCTACATGAATGTCACAAAAAAATCATGGTGGTTGTTGAAAACACCCATTCCATATGTCCGTCTTCTCTGCCCTTCACAAGTACTTAGTACAGAATGTGTCCATACACTGCAGCTTTCTCTGTGTCTGGTCTAAACATCAGACAGAAATGAGTTGGTAGTCAGGACTGATTAGCAGCTGAAGTTTGTAGGAAAAGGAGGAAAACAGGAGTCAAAGCCAAAAAACAGAGGAATGTTATAGAACAATGGTTCTTAACCTGGGGTCTGTGGAGATCTGGGGAGCCACAATGTCCTCACAGACAGACGGATGGTCATACATTGATCTCAAAAAGCAGCAGTCTTTTCCTGGGCAGACATCATTTGGCCAAAGTTTTTTTTTTAAAAAAAGAATATCAGAAACCATTCAAGAGTTATGAAGCTGATAGCAAAAAATTGCACTCAGCACTTACTACTTTTGCACATGCTGAGAACAAGCAAGTGGTTGACTTTGAGTGGCTGAGAGAAACCACATGACATTTCTTGTGCCCACATATATGGCTGGAAGCAGCCTTGAGTTAAGCTCTGGTGAGCTGCAGCAACAAAAGATATTTCAAGGGGGTCAGTGGTATAGAAAGTTTTGAGAACCACTGTTAATAGGAGGCCTTGCTGCTTAACAAAAGTGCATTGCAAAATGAAACTTCCATATACTGCTTCCTATGCAGGAACTAATAGCTGCTCTGGATGGATGCAGTCAGGACTGATTTCATTGAAAAGCCAGCACCTCCACTCAAAGGACATTTCCACACTACACAGTTATAGTGCTATTATTCCACTTTCAACATCCTATGGAATCCTGGTGTTTGCGATTTAGGAAGGGGCATTTAGAATTCTCAGCCAGAGAGCTCTTGGGTCTCAGTAAACTACAAGATTGAGAGCCAAAATTAAAAATCAACCTGTTGCTCTGCTTGTATAAGAAAGTTAAAGAAAGATTTTGGGTGGTGGTGTTGGCGTGCATTCATAAACAAATAGAAGAAGATGGGAACTCTAGGTAAATGAATATTGATAGAAATGTTCTATTTTAATGAAATGTTTTCTTGGACTCCTTGATATCTTGCACAGTGACAGGGTTAAGCCTGTTTGGGGCAAGAGGGTGGAACTTAAATCCTAAGAAAGCAAGTCTGGGCTAAAGAGCTGAATTTGCCTCAGAATCTGAGATTTATAAGTTATCTCTACAAATCTATCTCCTCAGGTTTTCATTCTGGTCAGAAGAATAAAATAACAGCTTTTTGGGTTCTGTCCTCAGGGGTTGTGTTATTTTAGGTAGCGGAGAGCTGGTAATTCTGTGCTTTTATTTGTCTGCTGTTGAACAACTTGCTGTTTAAATTCATTGCCTTGTTTTCTAACTATTTTGTGTGTGTGTGTGTGTGTGTGTTTAGGTCTGGAGAAGAGCAGGAGAGTGCTGATTCAAATCTTTTCCCCTTTTCCAGAGCCAAGACTCGAGTGGAATCCAGAAGTCCCTGTAGTTACTCTTAAATAAAGATTAAAAAGAAAAAAGAAAAGAAACGATGACAGATTTTTGTGTGCCTTCAAGTCATTTCCAACTTACGGTGACCTGAAAGACCACCCTGTCACAAGCTTTTCTGAGGCTAAGAGTGTGTGCCTTGCTCACTTTACCACTCTGGCTCTCTAAAGATAAAGAAAGATTAAAGAAGAGAAACAATGTGGCTTGAGTGTTGGACTATGACTCTAGAGACCAAGGTTCAATTCTCTGCTTGGCCATGAAAACCCACTGGGTTATCTTGGGCAATTCATACTTTCGAGGCCTCACAGGAAGGCAAAGGCAAACCCCCTCTGAACAAACCTTGTCAAGAAAATCCTAAAATAGGTTATCCTTAGAGTTGCCATAAGTTGGAAAGCACTTAAAGGCATACAATGCTGCACCAATTTCTCCTTATTGCTGACTGATTTATTGGTTCTATTGCATGCTCTTCTATTGAATTTCATTGTTTTATGGCTACTAACATTGTTGCTATCTGTCCAGTGATTCTTCTGAAAAGTGGGAAATTTATATATATATACATATATATATATAGAGAGAGAGAGAGAGAGAGAGGGAGAGAAGGGAAAGTGGAATAAATAAACAAACTAGAAAGTCCTTCTAGATACTTCTGAGCTGGGATTTCCTTGCTCAGACAAGTGTCTCATTCAAGGCAAACACATAGCTCTTTTTTGTATGCACCAGTGCTCTTCCTCCTTTCTGTTGAATACAGAACGGTTATATTGGGGTAGAGACCATATTCCTATCCCCTCCACTGCCTGTTAGAGGATGGAGGTTGTTAGGGGCGTAGACACACTTCTGGCATCTAGTGGGAGTGGACCCTTATCACCCAGTGATAAAGGAAAATGAATATGTACTGGAATGCTATATCATCCTCTATGCTATGTGACTTTACATATGTTTACCTACACAGCAGAGAATCTAAGACCTACTCCTGTTCCCTCTCCACCATTTTATTATATAGAGAGTTCAGAAAAAAATTATCAGTTTTTGCAGAAATCTTCTTTGTCTTTCTCTGTGTATCTCTAAAGCAGGCTTGAAACATTGATGAATTTGGGTAGCTTCAGTGGACATCTGCTTCACACCATTTCAAAACTTGGGAAAAGACCGTGCTAACTAGGTGACTCTGGACATAATCACCCAAAAAAGCAACTTTTTAAAGTTTTCTGTATAAATCTGAACTCTTTCTGAAGTAGTCCACATCCTTTTATGATTCATCCAAAATGTATCTCTATGTCCCTAGAGCCTGGAGCAGTTTCAGGACTGTAGTTCTCAGAATCCACAGCCACAGGAGATTCTGGGGAATTATAGTAAGGACAAGCCTTCTATGAACATGCCTCCTACTCAGCCTGTCTTCAGCAACTGGTATGTCTACTTTTACTAGCAATGTGTCTTGTGGTCTCAGGAAAAAAACAGTCTTACTACCTTACTACGATCTTCACAACATTTCCCATTACTTTCCTAAGTAACCAAAAGATGTACAGAATATTTGCACTTTTTTTCATCCCTAATGAGAAAAGGGATCTTAACCCATTGAGAGAAATTGTCAAACATTGTGAGATCTTTTTAGAAAAGATTTAGAAGAGTTGTGTTATTTAAAAAAAATTCTTTTAGGCCAAATTTTACGCAAATGCCATTTCTGGTGGAAGATACAGTTTTTTACACACCATGCTGTGGGGCTTGTGCAAAACATTTTTTTCCCTCTCTCTTTCTTTTTTTTTTTAATCCCATTTTAATGGGCAAATGAATTTTTCACAAAAAGTCCCTAAGTGTGAAAAAAATGTCACAATGACACAAAATCTCATAGAATTTCACTCCGTAGAGAACAACACACATGAAATTCATTCTTCTTGCATACAGGAATGAAATAAGCCAAGATACACATCCCTATTACTACCTGCATTAATTACAGAATTCAGTAATTACTGAATTACTACCTGAATTAATTGGTGACTCCAGGGATTGAACTTAGAATACTTAGCATTGCCGGACATGTGCTCTGCAGCGATCCTTCTCAAATGTGAGAAGCTCAACCTTGACACCAGTTCAGGGAATCCACACCTGCACTGAATTGCTTTGCTCTCCATTTTGTGTTCTTGAAGCTTTATCCCTGATGTTTGCTGTGCCCTGCTTTCCTTTTTTTGCAGCCTTAAGCAAACTGACTCCTCTCTCTTATCATTGCTGACTAATGGTAATGATCTCTTCCTGTCCTCTGGTGAAACATCTTTTTTTTCCTTTTTTTTTTTTTTAAAAAAAACACGTGTGTATGTCGCTCTCATGCCTCCCCTCAGACTTTGCTCACTATTGGAGGCTGAAACAGCTGAGAATTCCCATTTACGTTTTCTTGTCTCTATAAAAATATAGCAAGGGAAGCAGAATCCAGCAAGACCCAAAGAAAAGTGAAAGAAAGGAATGGATTTCACTCTGCAGTCTGTTCTAGGCATAACTCCAAGGCAATGTTGCTGCGAAAATAATAAAAGAAATCACATGCATCAACATCACCATAGATTTTCTTCTCCTTCTTCTCCCCTCTCCATGAATAGGAGTAAATTTTTAAAACCATAATACAGCATAATTCAATTACTGTGGTACAATGATTTCCATAATAGATGTGGCTGGGACTGTTGCGTAGCTAGTGGAGCGTGGGGAGCGCGGTCTGCCCCTGGTGGCACTTTTTGGAGGTCACGGCTGGAGAGGGAGAAGACAGCTAGGGAGAAAAAGCCCTTTTTCAAAGTTGGCCAGTGCTGGCAAGCAGTGGCAGCAGCAGTGGTAGCGGTGAGTGAAGAAAGGTGGCTGGAGAGGGGAGTCGGGGGCTTAATGGGAACCACATGGAAGAGACTCCACCTGGGCACGGCGGGCCAGCAAAGGAGTGGCAAGGCTGGTGTGGGGAGCTCAAGAGAAATCAGAAGAGGGGGAGGCAAAGAATGAGGTGCATTGGAGGAAGAGGAGGTGGCAGTGGAAGGCAAGGGTGGGGGAAGCCAGCAGAGGGACTCCTTTCTCCCCTCCATGCCCCACTGTGAGGGAAACCCAGTTTGATAACTGAGATAGGATCAGACTTGGAAAGTTGGTGGCAGCAGCAAAGGGAGAGGGGAGAGGTGTGTGTCAGTGGACAGGTAGTTGGAGAAACTGGGCACTTACAGCTTGACTTCTTCTCTGGCGAGCTCCACGTGTCCTGCCCAAAACGTAAGGCACCTTTTTGTATACCCATGAAACATAATATACATATAGAAAGTGAGCAAGCATGTGTCCCATCAAGTTTCTCTTTTCCAAAATGAGGGGAGGGCAGGTACATATGTGAGTGGGAAGGGGAGGAGAGGAGAAGAAGAATGTGGGAAACTGGTGGCAGCACAAGTGAGTTGGGGGAGAGAAGGAACCTGGAGAAGTGAGGCAGCACCATGTTTGCATGGGCAGAGCATGCACACAGTTGGCAAAAGCCCTGCAGAAGTCCTACAAAAGGCACCACATTTGCAAAAGCGAGGCTGTAGTGGTGAGAACTCAGAAATAGTTCCAGGTGGTATATGGCTGGTGCTGGTGGACAGATACCTAGAACGAGGTGCTCCTGTACAAGAGGGGAGTGTGTCTGTGTGTTTGGGGGGGGGCGGAGTTGGAATCAAGAGCTCACTCAGGTAAAAATCCTGGGGAGTCACCATCCAAAGAATGGGGAATTGTCAGCTTGCCTCCCTGGGAGATTTTCTTTGCAGAACCTCCTTCCCTGTTCATTCAAAACAAGCTCTTCTGTTTTCTTTTGAGCTTGTTTTTATTTCCACTTTCTCCCTTCTTCCCCCCATTCTTTGCCATCTTCACATTGAAAAGCAGGAATAAATCTACCACTGCAGTTCTGCTTTGCACTGTAGCCTTTTCTATTTACTTTTTTTCTTGTTTGATGATGATTTAAATAATTTGTTGAAGGTATGGGTACTCCCTCACCAACATTAAAAAAAAGGGGGGGTTTTCATGGAATGGGTGGGGGACAGATGGAAGACAAGAGGAGAAAGGGAGAAAGGGGGGGGAAATCAGAGCCCAAACAAATGCGGAAAAAGACAGCTAGCTCCTAGCTCCCTTGCATGCTTTGGCTTTTTGCAATGCAGCTGTTGCACGTGTAGAGCTGGGCGAAAGGAGAAAGCAGGGGTGTGGTGTGTTTGCGTGTGCAGGAGAGAAAGACAGAAACTGAGAGAAGAAGGGGGACAAGTCAGAGATGTGGATGGGGGGAAAAAGTGACAAATATGTATGTTTCTTTCTTTTCTTTTCTTTTTAAAAATGGAACATACATATTTTTCCTCCTCTTTCCCCCGCCCAAAACTCCTGAAAGCCCAAGACTAGTAGCCATCTGCCAGGAACGTTGTGTTACCCTGGTTTCTGGGGTCCCATGGGGGACACCTCAATGTGCTCCAAACAATGGGGAATGGGAATTAGCCAGAGCACAAGCTGTAGCACTACGAGAGGCAGGGTAACCTAGCGAAATCTTTTACCCAATGTTTACGGGGTCAGGCCAAGCCAAAAACCAAGCAAAATTGTCTAATAAAATGATTTTATTGAGGGGAATTCACTCATGCACACACACAAGATACACACAATCACACATTCACACAAGAGCTAACTGAAAGAGAAAGGGAGGAAAAATTATAGAGAGGCTGAGGGGTTTGGGGGATTTATAATTACCAGTCCAGAAGTGTAGTGAAGAGTAGAAATGTATTTTGGCTTAGGTAGGACCTAAGGGCAGTTCTCATTCAGGAGCCAGACGGACAGAGTGACGGGTAGACCTTCAAGAGACTGCACTGGGCCTCCTCAAACCAGGGGTATTTGGACCCTGAAAATGGCCTGTGGCTGTGAAGGTTCCAGATGCAAGACAAAGGGAACCTGTTGTGGACAATCAGTCTTTTGCCTGTTGATGGGCTTATTGCTTTGATTGACAAAGACATGATGGATGTTGTAATAGCTGTCTATTGTGGGTGCTGTGAGGAAAGAGGAAAGAATCCAGGTGTACAAGGGATGGATATCTGTCAATCAGTGTCCTGGTGGGATCCTCATACTTGGATTCCCTGGAAAATTCCAGCTTCTATTTAAGCCTATTCTCCACAAGAATGATGTGTATTTGCCTGACAAATGACTCAGTCTTACCTGGAGGAATTTAGGAGTTGACCTATGCTTCTCAGATTTACAGTCAAATTCTTTCCCTCGCTTGGTTTGACCTCTCTGTCACCTTTCAGGCTTGAATTTGATATCAGAGCCAATAAAATGTGTTTCCAATTACATATGATGCCAATTAGGTATGGTGCCCATCCAAACCATACTGATATTGGGGACCCCCAAAGCGGGGCCTTACAGTTGTGTGATGGGGGTTTCTGCCCTTCCCTCTCCTTCAGTAGCCTAGCTGGGGGGGGGGGACTGGTTGGCCCCAGGCAGCAAAAGGTCTTGCTATGCTACCGGGCTTGGAGAGGTCTGAAGTTAAATGCCAGCTTAGGCAAAATGAGCCTTCACAGGTGAGTCTTTCAAAGCCCTCCTGATGTTGTTGGACTACAATTCCCATCAGCACTCACCACTGGCTTTGGTGGCAGGGGATGACGAGAGCTGTTGTCCAGCCACATTTGGAGGATCACAGCTTGCCTACTTGGATGATTTACTCTCTCCCAGCCTGACCTTCTTTACAGGATCGTTGTGAGGATAAAGAGGAGCCCTATGCATGAGCTCTATGGAAGAAGGATGGAATGCAAATGTAAATGAAAACAAACAAAAACCAAACATACATAAAACATTGTGGGTAACTTGGCACTAATCAGTTAGGAGAAAAGTCTCCAAAATAAGCAGTCTTTGCATTGATCCTTCCTTCACATCTCTCACCTGCTTATAGGCCTGCTAGTGACTAACTGGCAAAGAGCACTATGCTTAACTGATCTTGCAAAAGATCAAGACAGCTATGATTATATAGAAGAACGAAGTCACTGATCCAGAACCTTGATCAAGCAGGTGGAATGTTACACTCACTCTACTTATGCATTTCCATGTCTCCCCCCCCCCCCCGCCCCACCCTTGGCAGCTCCACACCCTGGTCTATTATCTTGGCTGCTGCTGCTTATTTGCAGAGAGGGAAGGAAGTGGAAGTCAGTTCAGATGAGGAAGAAGTGGCTGGTTTGGGCTTGGGAAGGGAAAGAAATGAAAGCATACTCACAGTTGGAGTGTACCTTCCTTTCCCTTGGAGCCCAGACTAACTGCACTGCTTTCTTCTGAATTGCCTTCTCCCTCCTTTGCTCATTGGTAAGCAGGAGAAGCTGCAGCAATAGCAGTAGCAGCAGCAGCAGCAGCCTTTCCTGGGGGTGGACAGTTACTAGGGGAAGGTTTTGGATGGGGTGAAAGAGCTAAAGAATAAGCCCCCTCAGCCCCTTCCAGAAAAAGATATACATGCATGCAAGCCACAGTTACATGTGTGTATGCTACAAACGGGATGCTGGTCATTGTCTGCATATTGTAAAGCCTTTAATAGGTGCTACAAATGTGAGGAATGTCAAATAGATGAATGGTGAGCATCCCTGTTCACTGTTGTATCATACCAAACTCTATGCCATATTCCCATGTTTAGAGTTGCCAGACTCTCCTTTCTGATCTTCAGGGTGAGGAACCACAAGGTAAGAGCACTGCATTGTGGCTAAAAATATTTTCCTATTTGTTAGACTTGATATTTGTTAGATGACTTTGACTAGCATACTCCAGACAGCTGTGGTTGATGCTTGATCAATCATGCTTAATGACATCACCAAGGGTTGCCCATCTCTAGTGACATCACAAGGGGTCACCCCTAGATCTCAGATTTTGGCCCTGAAATCTCAGTGCTGACCTGGCAATCCTGTGTCTTTGTGTAATGGACCCCCCCCAAAAAAAATGGCCAATCCTTGAGTTACTCAGTTCCAAACTGGAGGAAAATAGCCATTTACCTTGCTGGTTAACACAAGGCAACAACTGCCCATTCACCTTTACTCTCTCTCTTTAATGGAGGCAAGACATTTATCTGCAAGTGCTCTTTATCTGGGTTAAATTTAGAAGAGGGAGGATGCAGTGCTTTAAAGTCTTGGGAAGCTGTGCTGAGTTAACAGAATGACATACTGATGCTAAGCTGACACAGGGACTCTTTCAGGTAATGTCAAACATGAAACCACAGCTAGTATTTGCCCAATGTCTGTCTTTTTACTAGGAAAGTAATGACCTTGAAAGGGCCAAGAGTGCCTTAGTCAAGCCAATGAATGCAATGGAGCAGTGAACAGACAACACGTTTTTCAAGTATAAGGGAAGGCAAATATGAACCAGAGAAGGGGTCAGCAACTGGCAGACCAAGAATAACAATCTGGTTTTTAACATAGTCCCAAACTCACGGGAAACACATCTGGATTATTCCCTCCCAAGTGAGTTTCTGAGTTTGGATAGTAGCAAAAACTTTTGCAGAGGTTTTCCCACTTATCATCTACCTTGCTTAAGTATCTCAACAGATTCATCCTTGTACATGTCCAAATTCAGGGAAAATGATGCAGAGTCCAAGCCGTTCCATATCTGTTGATCTAGGGATGTAATCCACTGGTTAATTTTAATCCAAAAGAGGCAACACTTAATTTTAGGAACTTTCATTTTGTTACAAAAACGTCTGTGAAAACTGTGCAGCTTTCAAAGGGTATTCATGGTTTGGGACTTATTCTAAGCAAAATTTGCACACTGGTTTTTGTGCAGAAACAACTTTTTTTTTTCCTGCAGAAATATTTCTGGGGCAGAAAATGCTGTAATTCAATACTCTTTTGCATAAAATGTGCATATTGCTTTGTTTTGCACAGAGAATAGCATTTTCTGCATGGGAAACAGCATTTCTGAACTGAACATAATATCTTTGTGCAGAAAATAGCATAGAAAATTCAGTTTTGTATGCAAGAAAAGCTACATGCAAAGTTTATGCAGAGTAAGTCCCAACCTGTGAAGATTCTTATCCGTCCAGGATTCTTTTCTTCAAGATTTCCCAGCACCTGAAAAACATGTTTTGCCACCATTTTTTAGGGGGTTTGGAATATTCCTTCCATCCCCACATAGAACCCTTTTGATGATATTGGTCAACCAACATCTTTGGCTCTGGGAAAGTCTTTTGTTTAAAAAAGAAATGTTATATTTTTAAGGTTGTTCATAGTAATAACTATATACTAGTCTTGAAAACATTGATTTTCTCAACTCAAAATCTCTTAAATATACAGTGAATTTATCCTAACCCTTGTTTATCTTGCATGATTTTTTAACACCTTTGTCTGATGAAGAAACCAGTGAAGCTTCAAAAACTTGCCTGATGTATCTTCTGCAGTTTAATTAGCAAATAAGAGTATGGCTTTTTTTGTGCATTTGGGATTTTATTGTATTTTTCTGCATGGCAAACATGGCTACCCTGAAATAAGGACTCTTTCTGCACCTTACCTGGTCCTAACGTGGGTGCACGGGGATCACGGGAGTGGCCTCTTGTTAGAGGCACTCGCATCCCTTCTGCTTCTTCTCCACAGCAGCTCCCTGCTGGCTGGAAGGAAGCGTGAGGGCTCTGCTGCTTCCTTCTGCAGTGCAGCCGGGTACTTTCCCAGGCTACACTGGGGGAGGAAGCGCGAGGGTCTCATCTCCGGAGGCTTCACACGCAAGGTAAGTGCGTGTGGGGCCTGGGAGCAATGCGCGATTGTGCATTATTTTTGGCAAGAAGCCGAAAATGATATATTCCACAATCGCTGCCGACTAGCCTCGGCAGCGTTGCATGATTGCGAGTAAGTCATGTGAAACAGTCTTCTGTGTTGTGCGACACACCAGAGGCCCTTTCGCATGTGAAATAGTGTGTGAAAAGGGTTAAGGTCTGGAAGATTATCTAGTATTGGATAGGATCCTAGTGTTGGACAGATTTCTAATAGGTGGTTTGGCTCAAAGTATATATAATCATGGGCTTGTGAACTGTACCTTTACTTAGAAGAAAAAAAAAACCCACAACATCAAAGCTTAACACCACCTAATTCAGTCAGTTCATCCAGGCCTCTTTCCAGCTGTAGCACTCGTTTGACGTTTGATGGGGCTCCCATTCTGGCCTTTCCCTTGGGGCTACACAAGACCAAAGCGAGGCTGTGATATCATTTCACTTTCTCCCAATAGTTTCAATGAACAGACTATTGCTTCCCCTTCCTTTTTTCAAAGAGAAATTCCTTCCAGCTGTTCTTCTTCTTGTTTCCTTTTTTAAAGAAAACCTTCCATTCTTTTCATTCGTGTTTATACTTTGGGTCAAAAGCACAGTGTACATCTGGACACAGGGACTAAAAATGCTCTTTCAGATTGGATGGTTTACTTTTCAATAATCTAACCATTTGGGCTTTAGCAAAGGCAGGTGTTTTTGTCAGCCCAGGTTGGAAAAGAGGAGGAGGAAAAAGAGGCCACCAAAAGAGAGCATCAACAATTCATAGCTCACCTTGCATCCCATATGGAAGCAAAACATATTCACCAGCAGCAGCCTGGCCTTCCCAGCTGTCATGCAAATTGTATGCAAATAATGTTAATGATGCATTCATAAAAATGCACACTTTAGCTCATTTCATCTGGCTCGTCACCACAGTGGTCCTCTCAGTAATTGGAGTGTGATTGGATTTGTTCCCATGCTATGCGAAGCAAAGACCGTAAAGAGAATGGTGGGAGGTGGAAACTCCTTTGCCTTGTGTGGTGTTGATAAGCTATGCCGAAAGTACTGAGCGAAGGCACATAATCCTCATAGGAGAGATGACTTGCAGTATCTTATGCGGAGCAACTTTGCTTCCATCAGCCATCTGTCTCACCATCTTGAGATTCCTGCTCTGTTCTTGTGGATGGCATATTTTGCAATTTTCTGAGTTTAGTCACTTCATTAGAGTTTGGAAAAGTTATCTTTTTGGACTACGTCTCCCAAAACCCCTTGAGGAATATAGCCAGTGGCTGAGCTAGCTGAGAATATTTGGAAGCTGTAATACAAAAAAAGTAGCATCCCCAAGTTCTTGGTTACTAGGCTTCACTCACCACTCTGTAGGTGCCTTCCAGATATTTTTTCTTAAATACAGAATTTTAGCATTTAAAGATACTCAAAGGTTCATCTAGTCCAGCATGCTGGCACTGGAGGAAACCATAGCTAAAGCATCCCTGAAAAAGAGATATCTAAAAACTCTAACAAAATAGTCTTCTAAAATAGTCTGTTCTACTGCTGAATAGCTGTTTCCATCAGGAAGTTATTCCTAATGTTTATTGTAACTTTATTCCATTGATTTGGGTCCTATACTTTCAAGTGGCAGAAAATAAGTTCCCCCCACCTTGTTAGGTTTCTTGTATGAAATGGTGGCTTCCTTACCTCAGTTTCCAGTAGCAGAAGGAATTCATTTGGAGAACTCAATTCATTGGATTTTGATGGATCTCAAAGCCACGTTGATTGCTTCAAAGATCTGTGCAAGTTTCCCAAGCATCTGTAATGACCCTTCAAGGTTCCCTTAATATTAGAGACATTAATTGAGGCCAACCAAGTTTCCAAGCCAACAATTATATATATACTCAGCATTGTATATACCCAGCATTGCCAAGGACTTTATTTTCTCATAGGTAATACTTATTAGAAAGATTTGAGATCCTGTGTCTCTAATTCTCCAAACTTTGTTGTCGAGTATCTGTAACTTTTCCCCATATCTCCCAATCCAATCTCTATTCAGAGTTATTAACATACAGAGGTTGAGTTTCTGAGGGAATACGCTGCCCTCTTCCTTGCTGCTAGGTCTCATCTCCATAGCAACCAGCCTATTCAAGACAGTCACAGTTGACTGAGGCCCAAGAGCTCTCTGGCTGAGAATTCTAAAGGCCCCTCCCTAAACAGCAAACCCCAGGATTCCATAGAATCTTCTTAGAATCATATGAGGTCTTCACCTGACCCAGCCAATTATCTGAGGTCTTTGCCTGACACAGACAAAAAACTTTGACTTTTATATATCATATATATAAGTAAACACGGGGTTTACAAGATGAATGGAATAGAGAATTGGAATACCTAGTTCTGACTAATCCACAGCCATCCATTTCAACATTCAGTGACTTGTATGGCTATAGATCTCTGACTGCATCTTGCTCGTTTGGTTGCTACAATGTACTTTCAAGAAAGGGCTTTCTAAATTAGCAGATGGTTGGGGATGCAATATTTCCAGTGCTTCCTTAATGCATATGTTTTGGAGAAGGAGGACACAGAAGGGAGTTCCAGAGTGTAAAAGCAGTCACAGAGAAGGTCCTCTCTTATGTTTCCACCAAAGGTGGCTGTGATGGTGCAAGAGTTTGAGGAGGCTCAAGTGGGAAGACAGGGTCCTTCAGATTGTATGGTCTTGTGCTCTCTGTCTACACACACACACACACACACACACACACACACACGTAGGGGGGGGAGAGTGCTAGCATGGTGTAGTAGTTTGTATGTTGAACAATGACCTGGAGACCAGGGTTCAATTCCCCACTTGGCCATGATACCCACTGGGTGACCTTGGATGTGTCACATACTCTCAGTGCCTGAAAACGCCATGGTAGGTTCGCCTTAGGGTTGCCATAAGTCAGGAGCAACTTGAAGGCACACAACCACAACAATGATTGTAGAAGTAAATTTGGTATTGGAAAATTCCTTGATATTCAGGAATGTGTATGTTCTTCTGAATTATTTATCTGTTTCTTAGAAATAAATAAATGGCCAAGGGGATTTTTCATGCTCTTTTGACTGCTATGTTACTACTGGAAAGATAATGTTTCCCACCCATGAGCCAATGGATAGAAGATCTAACAAAACTTGTAACGTTTGAAAGAATGATGTATAGACAGCATTTACAAAAGGACTTATGTTTGAACATTTTTCCAGCTTTAATAGAAACTTATGACTGATATGGTTATTTTTGCTCCTTTTGTGTTTTTATATTCCTGTTTTTGTTATACTGGAACTTTATTGGATGAAACTGAGAACCCTTTTGAACACAAATAAAAATTCTAAAACTGAAAAAACAAGCAGCTATGATGACCAAAGTATGGAAGGTAATGTTCAATGCTTACCTAAAGCAATTTACTGTTTGAGTCACAAAACAAAATGGCACCTGGTTCGTGGAAGACACGTTGTACCATGTCCAAATGCAAAAGATTATTTTGCCGCATAAGAAAGAACATTCCAAAAACTCTTCTCCCCAGCTTTGGCAGTAAAATTTACAAGATAAGAAATTATTTGTTGCCCTTTCTGTGGTACCCCAAATCTGCTGCTTGAGGCAATTGACTAACTTTACCTAATGGTAGAAATGATCTAGTGTTAGAGTATGATGAATCTTGCAACTTTGTCAGTAAATGACCAACAGAAAACATTTTTTGCCTGAGACAAAGGAGCAAATGTCACTCTAAAATCTACTCATTCAACAAGGTGCACAGAATCCAAAAATCACCCAAGTTATATTCGAGCGTGAGGTAGAAAATCCCAGAAACACCTCTGCCCGCCTCTAGGAGTGCAAATAGAATACCAACAAGTTTAATAATTCTTCTTATTTCATTTTTAAAGTAGTTGTATCCTTCCTTATATCAGAAGACCTGACAGTGGGATATACATTAAAAATCCATTAAGAACCAATTTAAATATTGTTTTTTTAAATGTAAACACTATGGAATTAATTGAAACAGTCTTATAGCATATTAAGCAATTTAACAAGTTACCGCAATTTATAGTTAGGAACTCCGTATTTGCCCCAGTCAGGAAATCAATGAATTCCTATTTCATCTCTAGTGGAGAGGTATACCATACATCTCTGGTGAAGAACTGTGGCCAGATTGTGACACTTTAAATCAAGACATTTTAGGGCCTTTCCGCACTATACTGTTATTATTCCACTTTCAACATCCTATGGAAACCTGGCATTTGCAGTTTGGGGAAGGGCATTTAGAATTCTCAGCCAGAAGAACTCTTTAGGCTCAGCAAACTACAAACTCCAGAATTCCACAGGATGTTGAAATAGCACTATAACAGTAGAGTGCGGAAAGGCCCTTAAAATCAGTACAGTTATTTCATCAGGATAAAATATCACTAATATCTGTAACATCCCTACAAAGGTGTGTGTTGTAGAAGATGAGTGAGTGCAGCTTGTTGGAAGATTTTTGCTGGAAACTAATGTGATGAATTTTCTTTGAGATGGTATTAATGAATTGTTATACGGCATTGGTTTTGAGTGGCACCAGCATAGTACATCTGTGGAAGTACACTGTTTAGCATGAGGGCTTTTTAGATTGTTCTCTTTTTCGAAAACTTTGAACTTTTCATAGAAGAATGTGGATGTGTACAAGAAGGAGATAATGCTGCGGTTCCTTCTTTAAAAGACTTGCATAATGTTGCTGGGTTATCTTCACTGAATGATTATCACTGAGCCAGATAAAAAAGATGGTGGCTTTTCCCCCTCTTTTTGCCAAGGAAACAAAACACAGAAAATCATTCCAAACACAAAGTCATAAGGGTGGGGAGGGGGGAAAAGGCAGTCAATTTAGCCCTAAGGAATGGATTAGATAAAATAACCAATTGCTGGTGAAGCTTGTATTTCATTCAGAGGAAGCTTTCAAATTAAAAAAAAAATGCCATCAAAAACTTGGTTTATCTACAGCTGTTTATTATTCCCCTTCTTTCTAAGACATGACTTTCAAAGTGTGATTAAAAGACAAAGTGGAAAGAATTCACTTTGGGAGTGAGCAAGAGCAATGGCATTGTCCACTCCCCACAACCTACTGTTTAATCATTGCTCCATGGGATGTGTGACTCTCCTACTGAGTCCATCAGTGCTCCTCAGAGAGACGATATGGTATATGGGATATTGCATTAGGACCAGAGAGATCAAGGTAAAAAGTCCTGTTTGGCTATGCATCTTACTAGGTGACCTTAGGCTAGGAATGAGAAATTTCTACTCTTTTCCAGTTTTGGAAGAAGAAGAAGAAGCCTGTCTAGGATTAGAACAGAGTCGAGGGGCAAGAACCCTTGCTTTCAAATATGGAGGAGAGAACTGTAGGCTACAAAATGGAAGATGAATCAACTCAGAATAATGCAAACTAATTGATGCAGGAAGTCATACCATGAAGCTAAGGTCAACAAGCAGGAAATGACATCAATGTATGCTCTGTCTAAACTTTCAGAGAGACCTGCAAACTAGCATCTACTGAATATAAACATACTAAAGCTCCTACTTCTAACGCCACCTGTGTCCCAGGTCATGGGGGAAAATGCTGGTTTGGACCATAACTCCTTTGATCCTCTAGCTAGCGTGGCCTTGGGAAACTGTAGTACCCCCCAAACAAAAAAACTCACCCAACTTTTCTGAGTGTTGGACTATGACTTCGGAGACCACGGTTGGTATCCCTCTCAGTCATGGAAACCAGTGGTTAGCTTTGGGTACATCACATATTCTCAGCCCCAGAAAACCCCGTGATAGGTTTTGCTCTAAGATCACCGTAAGTTGCGAACGACTGGAAGACATACAACAACAACAAATATATCTTTACCTATACCTATGTCCATATCTATCTATATATCCCCACTTATTATAGCTTCTCTGTAAAACCTGTCTCCACCTTTTAACTATCTTTTAAGACCATCATTAAACTGCTACTTATCACCACTCTGTTTTGCATTTTCATTGCTTTTCACACTCCCTCTCCATTTGTATATATCACTGTCTGCAGAGGCTTTGCTCCATGCATTTGATGAAGTGGATCAAGTCTGCAAAAGCACATGCTAGAAATATCTTCTTCCCAGTTAATCTCAAGGGTGCTGTTGGATTCATTTGTGTCTTTTTATGCCAAAACAGAACAGCATGGAGATCTCTTTCAATACTACTGCTTCTCTCCTTTCTACTGGATAGCATTGTTGCGAAAAGCTAAAATGGCGGGGACCAGTTGCAGCTGGCGGTGAAGTTGGGAGAACCAGATATGCCTCCTTGAGTTCTGAAGTGGAAAGTTCGGAGGTAAATTCAATAAATAAACAAGAACCAAGGCATAAGCTTAAAAAGATTTATGAAAGCATTTAAAAACCTGCTCCAAAGTATGAGTCTTTTATGTTGACTTTGTTGCTGTAATTGCCATTGTTTTATGGATTTTCTTGATTGTATTTTGCTTTTAGGAAGTTTTTTTTTCTGCCAGACTCTTAGAGCTTATGGCAGAAATGGGCATCTGTAGTGAGCAGCGGCATTCCAAGGCAAAACAGCACCTAGGGCAAGGGGCTGAGGGGGCACGGCGGGGGCGAGATGGGTGGGAGAAGTCGGGGTGTGGCAAGCAGTGGCGGGGGTGGAGCAAACGGTGGCGGGAGAGGGGGGTGGCAGGATGGGGTGGTGGGGGACAGGTGGGGGGTTCCTCTTTTTTGTGCCTCATGCCATTGGCACCGGGGGCATGTGCCCCAGTTCCCCCACCCTAGTTACACTTCTGGTACAGACCCTGTAGAAAGTGTGTGAGCTGTCCAAGAACACTCATAGGTTTCCGTGGCTGAGTGGAGATCTGAACCCTAGTCTCTATGGTAGAGAAGCCTAAGAATGATGGGACTTAGAGTAGCATAGAATAATATAAAAAATTCAATTATCCAGGCATTTGCAGACCTCCCCCCCCTTTAATGCTCTTGGAGTTACTAGCCTGCTTTGTTATTAACAAGCAATGAAGACTGGCTTCTGGGAATTAAAAAATGCCAGCCCTCAGAAGTAGCAGCCTGACCTGGGAAACAGATAGACATTGGGAATGGAAAATGCATACTTCTGATAACAAAGAAGACAGTAGTGCCAGGCTCCCAGAGTACAGAATGTAAGCAGGCCCCACTTTGAGTAAATAACAGGTGCTAAGTGACTGATGTACTAGGGGGGCTACTATGTGACAGGACCAAGGCGCATACCCTGATACCTGTATCCTACCAGATCTTAGGTAGAAGTGATGTAACTTAGCACGCTGATTTTATTTTCTTATGAAAAGTATAAATGTGTGTGCCTTTCTTTGTTCTGCATGTCTGGTTTGTGGGAATCTCAAGACGGCTCTTGGTTTCAGCCTGGGTTGAATAAAAGTCTGTTGAATCTCCTGCTGGTGGGTGACTTACGGGCTCCAGGGAAAACCTGCCCATTGTTGCTATCGCCCACAGTTCAGCTCTCAAGCCACTACACCACTCTGGCTCCCTGGAGATTTATGTTGCAGATAAGGTAGAATCCCAAGGAAGAATTCTGGGCCATTTCCACACTATACTGATATAGTGCTGTTATTCCACTTTCAACATCCTGTGGAATTCTGGAGTTTGTAGTTTACTGAGGCCACAGAGCTCTCTGGCTGAGAATTCTAAAGGCCCCTCCTTGAACTGCAAACCCCAGAATTTGATAGGATGTTGAAAGTGAAATAACAGCACTATAACAGTGTAGTGCAGGAACGGCCTTTGTCAGCGATGAGGCTCGCAGTTCACAGACAGTAGCCAAGACATAGTAAGCAAAGGCGCACGGCAGCGGTCCGTTAGCAGCTTGGCATGCACACAAGTATAATCGATTTTAAATATTCTCTGTAGTACAGGTATCTCCTTGGGTACTTTGGTTAGAAGGAGACTATGTGAACTTCAGGTCCCTCTTCAGCCACACAATGCTACAATGCCTGGTTGCAACAATAAACTGACTTTCCTTGATCAGGACTGAAAGGGAATATTTATAGCTTTGTAGGTTATACTTTTCTTCCCACCCTCCCCCGATCTCCCCCTTAGAAGCTGCCGTCTCTGGAATTTAATGGAGCCGTTTTTCAATCACTTACATCTCAACAGGTCATAAAGGAGAAAAACAACAGCATTAAGGCCCAACATGGATCTGCTATATTACACCGACCCCCAAATTCTATATCTTTATAAAGCAACAGCCGACAAATGCAGTGTGTGTGTGTGTGTGTGTGTGTTTCTCTCTGTGTGTGTTTTCTCAGGCAAAGAATACATCTCAGCAAGGCCTGGCACATTTCTCTTCTTTATTTTCTTTGGCTTCCGGAAATAGCCGCTTGGGTTAGTTATTATTAACACAAATGGGATCTGGAAGAAGAGACTGGAAGGCCTTTCTAATGGCAAATGCAAAGCAAGGTGGAGGTGAATCAATCTGCCCTGACGATGCCAACCTCTCTTCTGGGTCTCCTTCCCAGCCGGAAGCCCTGCAGACTTCATTATAGCAGCCGGGCTTTGAATTGCTTTGAAGTATTACGAGTGCTCGATAGCAAGGGGTGCAGTGTCCGCAGCAGGCCAGATGGCTTTTCATGAACTACCTGCCTGACATTCATTAGGGGAAATGTTTGTGGAGCGCACTTTGAACAGAGATAAAGAACGGTCTATAGGATGATGCAGCTCAGTGACCTAAAAATGGTCTCATTTTGTCTGCTGCCCTCAGCGGAGAGGAAGTCTTACAATGTAACCGACACGGAAGCATGATGTTACAGTTCAGGGCTAACTCCATCTTGAGGCAGAGGACGCTGATGCTATACATAACGTTTCATACCCTCTGACAGTTCACAGATGAAAACCACAACGTGTGGTCAAGATGGCCAAAGTTATTAGTTAGGAAGAACACACAACCTGGGAGCAGCTGCAGCAATTTGCTTTTGCCTGAATCTAGTGGGAAGGGCAAGGTTATTCCCTTTCCTCTCCCTCCCTCATTGCTGAATTAATGGCATGCAAGCATGGTTTGCATTTTTAGCTCAGGTCATTTCCACACTACACTGTTATAGTGCTATTATTCCACTTTCAATAAACTGTGGAATTCTGGGGTTTGTATAGCTGTCTGGCTGAGAATTCTAAATGCCCCTCTCTAAACTGCAAATCCCAGGATTCCATAGGAAGTTGAAAGTGGAATAATAGCACTATCACAGTGTAGTGTGGAAATGGCTCCAGTTTGTAGTGACTGAAGTAAGCTGAGGACAAAGGGGGGAAATGAGAGGAGGAGGAGCGAGAAACTGGCACATTTTAAGTGCATCTGAAAAAGTTGGGTGACGGAGGATTTTAATTGCTGCTATACCTGCCAAATTGGGGCAGTGGGAGGGTATGAAATTCCTTTGGTCATATACTGATCTTGAGGTTGGGATCCTTTTTGTGGACTATAAGTTCCAAGAATCCCTTTGTCAGCATGGGCAGTTCAGAGAGTTGTAGCTCCAAAATTAACTTTTCAAAGCTCTGGGAAGATGTTTTTGCTTAAATACTTTTGGTTGGTCTTCACTAGACTCAGCAGTATAGATGCCGAGAGAGGGAAAAATAAGGGCCTTGCATCCTGAATAAGAATTCTGTCCTCTCAATGAAAATTTCCTTCATTCTACAGATTTCTAGCATTACAGTGACTTAACCCTCCACTTGGGAATTTAGAAATACAGTTCCGGCATCTGGAGAAAAAGGTCAAGCAAAGATAGCCAGGGGACATGAACACATCAAATGGAAGAATTCCAAGTGTGATGGATTTTCAGTGCTTGACTCTTTGCAATGCTAGGATTTTGAGGACTTGAAGGAACATTTCCTGGCAGGTGGAATGCTTATTTGGGAGGGGGGAGCAATGGACTCTTTTTGCCTTCCTGCAGCTACATCCCAGACTAGAGTAGAGCCACTGAATAAATGCTGGAATGGCAAGTCAACTCGTAACCAAATCCCATTGATTCAATAGGTTTACTCCAATTGAGACTAATATGAGGATCTAGGCCTTTATGACTAGAATCTTGTTGGTGTCTTAAGCTTGTGTAAGTTTCCTACAAGGGAACAGCAAAACAGGTTTGCAGATGCAAAATAGCTGCAGTCCATTGCAGAAGAAGAATTGGATGTATGTTGAGCACTTAGTTGCATGCTTGCTGTCTTGATTCAGTTACAAAAGTTTGCTGTTTGACTCAAGAGCCTCATAGTGGCATCAGCTGCATTGACTCTACCTACAGACATTTAAGCTATGCAAGTAGATGAAGTACTTCTGGGTTTACTCTACATTGGGTTCACTTTATAGAGCACTTGTGTACTGGTAACACAGTCAATGGAACTTGAGATAGATGAGAAGTTTGTTTCAGTTCATTTTTTAAACACCTTTCTCAATAGTTGGGGGTGAAACCATATAGGTTTTTTTTTCACATCAAAATGAATGTGGACGATATTGAAACTCACATATTCATCCATCCATGCGGAAAATATCTGCAGATTCCCATTGGTCATGCTGGCTGGGAAATTCTGGGGCTCGTATTCCAGGAAAGTAACTTTTCAAAGCTCTGAACAACTCCCAGAGTCATACGTTTCACTCACAGGCCTAGCTAGTACTGTAACTTTTTATTAAATCTGGTGGAAATAGATGAAGAGTGACTTTTCCAGAATGTAACAGTTAGAAGCCTGAAGCCATGGAATTCAATCTGACATCTTCTGCACCTCTAGATTTCACAGGCAGTGACCTGGCTCAGCAGTGGAGCTGAGTTCAAGCTATATTCAGGTCTGACTGTGCAAGAAGATGGTAACAGCAGGCCAGCGAGTCTTTCGTTTCATTTACTAGGGCAAAGGTATGCAACCTGGTGCCCTCTCTATGTTTTAGATTAGAATTAGGGATGGGCCAAACAAATCCTTGAATCCTTGCGAAGGATTCAAGATTCGCAAATCTGAATCCCTGTGCCAAAATAGGCAAACTGAATCTTTTGAATCTGCCACCCAAATAGTTTGTTGGAGATCGGGATGCCTGAAAACCTGGGAGACTGTGAAACCTGAAAACCTGGGAGACCAGGATGCCTGAAAACTTGGGAGACTAAATACACAAGGGGAGATGGCAAGTAGGTGAATTTTTCCCTTGGAGTAATAATGGCCTTTTCTAACAATTTCAGAAATTACAGAAATTAAAGTGTACTGGTGCATCAACAAACTACAAACCCCAGGATGCCAGAAAGAGCTATGCAAAGAAAATCCAGTTTTGACCTGGATTATCTCTGTACTGTAGTATATGGCCTTGTTTACACAGGCAGGAAAATGTGGGATTAAGCCACATTTTCCTGTCTGTGTACAAAGGGCCTTTATGTCATTTTCAATCTGGGGAGATCCTGAGGCAAAACAGGACAATGACAATTGTCCTGGCCAGATTTCTTCAGAGGGAGGTTTGCCTTTGCCTAGGCTTTTGCCAAGGCTGAGAGAATGTGTCTTGCCCAAGATTATCCTTCTTTCCCTTGCTTTTTAAACCCTTTTTAAAAAAAGGATTTGAAAGATTCGAAATTCATGAGATTCATGGATTCCCAAAGCCTTCCAGGGATTCAGATCCAGATTCGGATTTGGAAAATTATGGATTTGTCCCATCTCTAATTAGAATTCCCATAAATTTTGATCTTTGGCTATGATGGTTATAGCTTATGGGAGCTGTAGTCTAAAACATGTGGAGGGCATGAAGTTGCCTGTTCTTGTGTCAGTTTTATGGAGTAACACACACACACACACACACACACACACACATCTGGACACAGCTTCTACTTTGGCTGGCAGTTCTGGAAGCCTGAATTGTTTCTCCAAATAAGATAAAATAATTGAGAGGCACAGGTTCTTCAACAGAGAGCAAACACAAAGGGAAAGACATTCATTTTTTATCTTACTGGCTTGTTCACACAGGCAGCAACTTGGAATTCTGGAGAATTAACAGATTCTTGGATTAGGACCCAGACAACCTATAGTATCTGGGAGCTTTTCTTGTGCAAGTAGTTCCTAAAGAAAGATGATCTCATGCTGGACCAGAACTTGGGAGAACAGCGGTAGTTGGTAGCTTCTTTGTCACAGGGCCAAGGAATCACCTCTAAAATTTGGTCCAAACTTCAAAGGAAGTATTCAAGGAGCAGGATCTATTTTGGGGATAGGGTTTGGCACCTTGCACAATCATTTGAAGTTTTGACAAAAGCCCAAAGCAGTACAGCACTGACATGAAAGCCATCAGGGCTTTTGGAGCTGTCATGCAAAAAAAAAAAAAAAAGTAACTTTCTCAAGCTCTGCAAAAACCACCAAAATTCATAGACATGAATTCTCTAGGTATGGGAGAGAAGTTTGTTTGGTTTGGATTTTGACAGAGCTTACTAAATACACACTTGTTTTTCTTTTCTTCTTAAATTAATTTTTATTTCAAAACATTCACAAATGTGAGAATTACACATTCATTACTTACAAACTTTTTATTATAACCTAACAGTTGACATGATTATCAGTTCATATTTAGAAAGGATTTCTCTACAATTTATTATATTTCTCAGGGGATCTGTAAGTTTTTCTAAATTGATTGGCAGAATTAATAAAGTGATAGCAAATTATTGCAAAGTTATTCATGGTGTTCATTCTTTATGTTATCCATAAATGTCCAGTAAAGTTTTCTGCTAACACAATTTCTAACTTTCTGTTTATCCATCCTCTAATTTCACAATGCAGTCGTACTGTATTGTCGCTTCTCAGAAATTTGTGATACAACTTCCTGGACAAAAAAGAAAAAAAAATGAACAAGAAGGATATAATAAAGGAAAGTGTGCCTTAAAACGTGTATATTAGTGGAAAAGGAACTAAAATTGTCCAATAGAAAAGTGCAGAACTGTGTACGACGCAAAAAAGAAATCAGACCAAGCTACACTTAGGCCCTTTCCACAGGACGTCATTGTCCTGCGCTGGGGACAAGAGAAGAATAGGACTCGGACAATGGTTCTGCATGATGTCATCTGGGTCCTGCTCTTCTCCCATCCCCAGGCAGCGCGATTGCACCACAAATCAGTGATGGGTTCTCCCCATGAATTACCAGTGATTGCGCTGCTCTCCTGCTGTCTGCACATGCTTACCTGAGCTGTGGAGAGTCAGGAAGCACAATGGTTGCACTTAATGCCCCAGTGCAGCCTGTGACAGTACATTGCAGAAGCAAGAGGAGTGGCCACTGCACTTCTTGCATGCCCCCAGGCAGCCGGTTCGGAGGGGACCCCTCCTGTCGCACTCTCCTCCTGGGAGAACCTCTACCAACATCCCCGCAGGAAGCAGCTGGGATCAAGTAGGGTGTGGAATGGGCCTTAGGCCATTTCCGCACTACACTGTTATAGTGCTATTATACCATTTTCAACGTCTTATGGAATCCTGGGGTTTGCAGTTTAGGGAGGGGCCTTTAGAATTCTCAGCCATGGAGCTCTTTGGCCTCAGGAAACTACAAACCCCAGAATTCCACAGGAGGTTGAAAGTGGAATAATAACACTATAACAGTGTAGGGCGGAAATGGCTTTAGTTAGACACATACGGACAACTATGTGTTAAAACTACCAGTAGAGTTCTGAACAGAGATAATGGTGTCTTGGGACACTACAACTCCTCACAACTGCATGTATAACAAAATAAATCTCCTCAGAGAAGGTCAGAACTCCAAGGATACTGACTTTTAGTGAGCAGATCTACTGCTTCCACACTTCAGTTCTAACAGACAAGTTACCTGAAAGGCCTGTTTCAAATCTTTGAAAATTTACGGCCAAGGTCACAATTTCTGTATCCTATTACATTCTCTCCCATGCCCACAACTGTGTCACTGTCTTTAAGTGTCTGTGGCTTTAATATCACTCCCTCAGTGCATCTGAAGAAGGGGATTGATACCCATGAAAGTTCAGGCAGAAATAAATCATTCCATCTCAAAGGTGCTGCAAGACACTTTCCTATCATGCACTTCCTTCACCTTTTCATGCGAAAGAGACTAACACAGCTATCTCTGTGAGAAACAATGGAGAGGTTACTATTGCTACTGCTACTCTTCCTCTTCTTCCTTAAGTCTGATGCAGAGACAAGATGGATGGCCATTTGCTGGGGGTGCTTTGAGTGTGTGTTCCTGCATGGCAAGGGGTTGGACTCAGTGACCTTGTGGTCTCTTCCAGCTTTATGATTCCATGATTCTATGAACTAAGGAATAAAAAAGAAGAAGCAGAGGGAAACCACAGTCGGCAGATTTATCCATTGCTAAACACGGAGCATGTAACAGAACCCTTATGAGAAAAGTGCATATCTCCTGAGGAACGTGCAGTGAAACTACTTTTAAAAAGTACTAATCCCTTCATAATGAGTTGGAGATGAATCTATTATGGGAAATGGAGCAAAGCATAAGAAGAATTCATGAACAGTGCTATAAGTTAGTGCTGTTCAAAGTAGTGGTCCAGGGAATGGTGCTGGTCCATAAGCCATCAGTTGACAGTCCCTGGAAAGTTTCCAGGAGGGACAGAAATAGTTGTGGCCAATGGCACACTTATCCTAATAGTCTCTGGCACACAAGAGCCACCATCATATAGCGGTTTGAGAATTTGACTGGGGCTCTGGGAGATCAGTGTTTGAATACCCACTCAGCCATGGAAACACACTGTTTTCCTTCTCTTTAAATAATTTTACTAAATTTTTAAAATTATAGTTTACATTATCAGTGAATTATATAACTACAGTCTCATTTCATAGGATCATAGAGTTGGAAGGGCTATATGGGCCAGCAGGTCCAACCCCCTGCTTAATGAAGGACCTCTGGCAACAGCATTCCCAGCTGGTAGCTCTCTGGCTACTTTTTGAAGAAATCCAGAGAAGGAGACCTCACCACCTCTCTAGGCAACTGGTCCAACTGCCCAACCACTCTCACTGTCAGTAAGTTCCTTCTAATATTTAATCAAAGTCTATTCTCCTGAAACTTCAAAACATTAGACCTGGCCCTACCCTCTGGGGTAACAGAGAACAAATGTGCCCCCTCCTCTCTGTGGCAGCCCTTGAGGTATTGAAAGAGTGCAATCATGCCACCCCTTGGTCTTCTCTTCGCCAAGATGAACATACCCAGCTCCTTCCACAAAATTCCCACCAATTATTAAACTAGTGAACCAATCAGAAAAAGATATAAGTTTGGCAGGGTTTGTTTTTGACAAGACTATGCTGGTTCCTATTAATCACTGCATTGTCATCGAGATACTTGCAAACAGATTCCTCTAGGTTCTGTTCTATCTTTTCTGGTATTGAGGTCAGTCTGACTGGTCTGTATTTTCTTGGATCTTCTTTTCTTCCCTTTTTTGAAGAGAGGGACACTGTTTGCTCATTTCCAGTCCTCTGGTACCTCACCTGTTCTCCAAGATTTCTCAGAAATGATGTCGTGGCTCTGTGAGTATGTTCTCCAATACTCTGGGATGCAGGGCATCTGACCCTGAACATTTGAGCTCATTTAGGTTAACTAGGTGATTTGAATAGCCTACTTCATAATAGACTTTATATTATTTTTCTTTTTTAAAAAAGAAGTCCTATGTATCAATGACAAGACCTGAGCTCTTGTTAAACCTGAAACTTATAAACAGATATGAACAGTTAAGAAATAATGCAGTCCAGTTTTAATACGATCAGTAAAGTGACAGTGAAAGAGCATTGGACGAAGTACTAATCGGTTACCTAAAGGGTAAACAAAAGATAATGAAAACAATTAAGACAAAGCTGACAGAACTGTCTGGCTGAGAGCTATAGTAAATTAGTGATATAACTAGATCCTGAAAGTAGTGACCTTGATAAAAACCTAGTAGAAGAACCAGTATGGTTTGAGTATTGGGCTAGGACTCTAGAAGACCAGAGTTCCAATCTCTACTTAGCCATAATTATTTTTTTTCCATCTGAAGTTCCTTCTGATTTATTAAGCAATTTATAGGGTTTTTTTTTTTAAAGGAACAAAACCAAAGTCTCACCCAATCCTAGTTAGCAGATGCCCTTAGAAGGCCGTAGATAACAAACAGCTGAAAATCTGGAGAAATTCATCAATACGTTGCACTCTTTCACAATTTCAGCAACCAAGCTCCATGAAATTAAAGAGGCCACTGAAAAAGACATCCAGTTGCAGGCAGGCAGGGAAGCAATTCTGAAAGGATAGCCTGAGGACAAGAGTCATGTACTATCAGGAGGAGAACCATATTTCCTAATCAAAGATGAGTTCAGTGTGCTGGATGGAATTTTATTTTGTGGGCAGAGAGCTGTGGCTCTGGATTCTTTGAATAAGAAGTCATGCACAGAATACCTGTCTCACATCTAGGCACATCAGCTGACTTAGGAAGATTCGAGCATATGCTTATTGGCCAGAGATGATGCATTTCTCTGGTGGTCATGTAATAATCAACAGTGGAAAGAATACCTTTTACCATAGGAGAACACCAAGATGTGCCTCGTATAAGAATATTTGGTATTCCTGCCAGACTTTTTGTTAAAATATTTATAAGGTATTTATTGTACAGCCACAGAACAAATTAGAACATGAGATATCCATCACAAAAACCACAAAGCAAAATTATACCATAGCAAACGGATGGAGCAAGTAGCAATTCAGGAGTTGTGTAAAATCTTAAAACCCCAAAAGCATCGTATAATTAAAAACAGGAGGAGAAAAAAAACCCTCAGGTATTACTTTGGGTCTGAATAATGCTTTTATGAATCTTGGCAAGAGAGAGATGAAACTCTGAAACAATTTTTTTAGCATGTTTATTAGCATCTGCTAATAAAATATTTATAATATATATCATAGGATGGCAGGACAGTGTACAATAAAATGTTTTTAATCTCTTCTTATTTCTTACCTTTTCCCCAGTCCTGGAGAGGCAGCTTATCAAAATTAAAAGAGATACAGATAAAAGTTCACATCATACAAAATTGAAAATGTAATTAAAGTAGTAATAGGATTAAAAGCAAAGTAAAAGCCTAACAATTAAAAATGAAAAAAATATATAAAATATTATTAATTATTAAAATTAACATTAACATTTAAAACTTTTTAAAACAGTAGGAATAATTTAAATAGACTAGGATTATATTAAACCATTTCACTAGCTCAAACAAAACAGTTTAAAATCAGTTAAAAGAGTGTTGTTGTTGTCGTTGTTGTGTGCCTTCAAGTTGTTTCTGAGTTATGGTGACCCTAAGGTGAACCTATCATGGGGTTTTCTGGGGCTGAGAGTGTGTGACATGCCCAAGGCCACCCAGTAGGTTTCCATGGCTGAGCAGAGAGCTGAATCCTGCTCATAGTCTAGGGCCATTTCTGCCCCACATTATTATAGGCCATTTCCGCACTAGGCTGTTATGGTGCTATGATTCCACTTGCAAAATCCTATGGAATCCTGGGGTTTGCAGTTTCAGGAGGGGCCGGCTGACCCCTCCCGAAACTGCAAACCCCAGGATTCCATAGGATGTTGCAAGTGGAATCATAGCGCTATAACAGTCTCGTGCGGAAGCATCTATAGTGTTATTATTCCACTTTCATTGTCCTGTGGAATCCTGGGGTTTGCCGTTTAGGGAAGGGCATTCAGAATTCTCAGCCGGAGAGCTCTTTGGCCTCAGTAAACTACAAACCCCAGAATTCCACAGGAGGTTCAAAGCGGAATAATAGCACTATAACAGTGCAGAGGAGAAATGGCCTAACACTCAAACCACTACACCGTGCTGGCTCTCTAGGACAGTTTAAAACAATGTAAAATGCACATCTGGATGAAATCTGTTAGGCAGAAAAGGGGTTAATAAAGAGTCATGGTTATACTTGGTGCCAGAATGCATCCAGTGTTAGCACCAGTCACACCTCTTAGAGATGCCACAGAAAACAAAGGAAAACAGGAGTAAACAGTGCCAGTTATGACCTTCAAAGCCCTACACAGCTTGGCTACAGACTATTTAAAAGACCATATCTCCCTATATAAACCGTCTTATTCAGGAGAAGGCTTTCTCTTGGTCCCACCACTATCACCAGACACGGACATGGGAGGGAACCTTCTTGGTAGCTGCTCTCAGGCTCTTCCATGGGAGATCTGGATTGCCCCCATTCTCTTTTTCCACTGGCAGGAAAATGCCTTTACAATCAGAAGAAGAAATAAAGACACAAGACCAGTGCATGAGGTTGAGCTAGGGCTGGTTTATTGATGGTATGACCAGAAGCATCAACATCTGCAAAGGGTTAAATGTATAGGGAACCTAGCCAGTTCCTCAGGCCTAATGCCTGTCCTCTTCTAGGGAGGTCAGAAAAGGAAAATGATCTCTACCCCTAATCCCCTCCAGCCTTCACCTTCTCTGGTGGGGAGGACACCTGCTACCAGCATCCCCACACCAGGGTTGCCAGCTTCAAGTGGGTGCAAATGGATACTGTATAGCACTATCCACATATTGCCCATAAGTTGTGCAGCCCTACACAGCAGGCCTCTGGGAAGCCCTATCACCCAAAATTTTTTAATTCTCCATATCCTTGCAAATATTTTCCTAATAGTGCCCAGCTTAACCTATTTAACACAGTGATTCCATGAAAATTAAGGAAAATCTAGGAATCCAGACGAAATTTGTGCTAAGTGAGTGAAAAAACTCTAACCCAATATGGCAGAGGGGGAGGGGAGATAAATTCTTACTCGGTCCCCAAATAGATGACTGGCTAGTCCTGCACAGGTTGGGGAAGGAGGGGAACTGCTGGAGCAATGAGGCTGTACCAGAGTAGAATGTGCCTTAAAAACAAGAAACCAACCAACCAACCAACCAACCAAAAACCTCCACCATCCCTTTCCTCATGATACTGGTGTACTTGTGTTGGAAGGGTCTTTGACTCCTTCTGATCACCCTGCAAAATGTGTCCCCCTGCTGAGTCGGCTTGGAGAGTTGTGAGGATGGTATTGCTCTTAGAAGCAGAAATAAAGAGATGAGACCAGTGCAAGACTCCACAGCATTACCCATGTCTTCCCAAAAGGTTACACAGCCACAGATAACAGGCCTTTGGGAAGGTCTGTCAACCAAAACCATGTCTCTTGTGCCATTTCTGCACTAGACTGTTATGGTGCTATTATTGCACTTTTAACATCCTATGGAATCCTGGGTTTGCAGTTTAGGATTTAGGATTAGCAAACTCCAGGATTCTATAGGATGTTGAAAGTGGAATAATAGCATTATAACAGTCTAGTGCAGAAATGGCCTGGGAGTCTACACAGCACAAACTAGTTCCCTTCCATAGGACCAACTCTAGGAAGGAGGTAAAACATTTGAAAACTGTACATGAAGGCACATACAAAATCTACCAAGACAAGCAGCCTATTTTTCCTTCATGGCAACTGCATCTATGTTTTTCTTTTTCCCTTCTGCCATGATAAGCTATGATTACGGACCAACTAGATTCTGGCCTTCATTTTCACATCCTCTCCATGAGACAGATTGCTCTATAGGGGATAGATTGGTCCAGGATCCATTCAAGGTGGAAGGTGGTTTTGGACTTCATTGGCTCCTGATGTGGTAAAAATAGGTTCAAAATGTCACCAGTTTCCAACTGTTTTTACAACTTGGTGCAAGTCCAGATTATGGTGGCTGGTGCCCTGGAACAGGTCCTCCAATAGCCCCCCTTTGTACATAAAAGACAACTATACTAGCACATTTTCCAACATTAAGAAAAACTGAGACAGATGAGTAATTTCAGAAATTTTCTTCCTGCTGCAAGAAAGTCTTTGAAATCCACAGAGTTTTTGTAGGTTATTTGCAATTAAGACTTATTTTGCACAAAATTTGTTATGTGTTTTTTTTTTTTTTTTTTTGCTCAGAGAAAAGCATTTTCAGCACAGAAAACAGCATTTTCTGGGTGAAAAATAATATCTCAACAGAGAAATATTAATTCCGGTGCAGGAAATGCTGTTTTCTATGCAGATCAAATATGAGCAAATATTACACAGAATGAATCCCCCATTACATCATTTTCTGCACAGAAAATGGCATTTTTGCACAGCAATTGATATTTCTCCATTGCAATATTATTTTCCATTTAGAAAATGCTTTATTTTTTCTATAGAAATCAACCATGTGTGAATTTTATGCAAAATAAATCTCCCATTACTGCATTTTCTTAAGCGAAAACAGCATTCTCGGTCAGGAATTAATATTCCTGCATTAAATAAAAATTAAGAAAAGGGAGTTAAAACAAAAGTCTACAAGAAAAATTATACAAAAGGAAATAATGGCTCTACGGAAATAATTGGAATTAGACTTCACTTCAGAAATCAGCAAAAAAAAAATGTATCTGAAGCAATATTTCTGCATTGAAATATAATTTCCCATGCAGAAAAAGTTGTTTTTGGCTTATAAAATGTACCTTTCTACACAAGACAACCATGCAAGAATTTTGCACAGAAGAAATCCTGAATTGCAAAGATTCTCATCAGTCCAGATCCTTCTTGTCAGGGCTTCTCAATGTTAAAAATACTTGATTTCAATCATTTTTCAAATATTTTCATTTTTTTTTTTTTTGATTTCTGACTTATGGTAACCCTAAAGTGAACTTATCATGGGGCTTTCTTGGCAAGATTTGTTCAGAGAGGATTTGCCTTTGGCTTCTTTTGAGGCTGAGAGAATGTGCCCTTCCCAAAGTCGCTTAACAGGCTTCCATGGTCAATTTGAACCTTGGTCTTCACAGCTGTGGTCCGTACTCAAACCACTACACATGCTGGTTCTGTGTATGTTTGTATTGGTTGAAAATTGCTAGTGGTCTCATTGGAGTATCGGCATCATCAACAAATCAGCACTGTACTGTAGAAACACTATAGACCTTAGGCCAAAAGCACTGAGAAGGATCCCTTTAACCGGTAAATTGTAAGGGGAAAATTAGTAGATTGCTCCCAGACCTGAGCCTCATTAACCTTTTGATTATGTGACTAACCCTGGTCAATATCGCCTCAGTCTCTGTCATCAGGAAAAGATTTAACAAGTGCAAGGTCAAACTCCAGATGTTCTTGATTGTTTCACAGTCTTTCCACAGAGCACCTTAATTAATCCCCTGGGTCACTAGGGATCCATAGCTGAGCGTCTCAGAACTTCTGGTCTACTGCAATTGACAGAAGTTCCACCAGCTTTTAGGCAGAGGTATTTTGTAGCCCTACTTAAGGATGCCTGAGTTTAAATCTGGGGACTAATCAACCCTACTGAGCTATAGCTGTCTCCTAGACTGTAAACATAATTGTTATTCTGTTGGGTTTTTAAATGCCTATGTGGATTCCTCTACAAACTGGTTGGTTTTTTTTTCTGACTTGGAATGTCCATATTCCATTTAAAGCTGTAGAAGAAGAGTTGTACATTTCTGTGTTATGGGTATGCACATTGTAATGCACACTCTCTGCATGCAGAGATATACATTTGGTTGCATGTTCAGTTGTGCAATGTCTCAATTCACTAGCAAGGTGGGATTGTGGAATGCTGTGTAACTCTGTGGCCTTTCCGCACTACACTGTTATATTATTTCACTTTCAACATCCTATTGAATCCTGGGGTTTGCAGTTTAGGGAGGGGTGTTAGTGCCCTGGCTAGTCCGAGCTTTGGGGAAATTAAAAGATATCCCTTGATATCACAATTCAACTGCACTTATCTATTCCCTTCTACGTGCTTGCAAGGCCACCGGACAAGCATGTAAACAAGCTCGGCCGTTAATAGCCGTAAGATTCGAACTACAATACAGGCAGGCCAGAAATAGCTGACTCACTGCTTTAGGAGACCTCCAGGAAAGTACTCTAATTAAATATGCACGCTGCTTACAAAAGAGCCTCTGCCCCACAATGGCAGCTTGATGGGTAAACTATGCAATACCCAAGTACTCTGCGTTTGCATATTGGCTACTCTACTGAGAACTGTTACGATAACTCAATCATTCAGATTCTGACCTTTCAGAGGCTTTGTCTCCAACTCCAAATCTATTGTTTTCCCCCAAGTATGGCACAGCCTGCAGTCACAATTCTCCTTATAAAAACCTTTGATTCCGAGACCTTCCTCGGATCACTCCCGAGTTTCATCCCACCTTGCTGCCGCTTTGCTTGGCGAGCCTCCCCTCAGCTCCACGTGCTGAGCTACATCGCACCCCAGCTTTGCTCTCTATTTTTCTGGGCTTCAGGACAGGTGAAGTATCACCCAAACCAGCAATTCCTCTAAAAATCCCTCTATACCACTCCAACCTTTATTTTCTTTAGTTATCTTCTATGAGTGTGTCGCATACACTGTTTTGCTTGTATTTAATAAACATCATTTATTATTTCCACTTCTGTGTTTTCCTTGACTCGACCCGACCCCGTAGACATAGGGTTCAAGATCTGGCTACGTTACCCTGCCTCTCGTAACCCTAAGCAGTGCTCTGAGCTAATTTTCCCCAACTTTAGTTGAGCACATTTTGGTGTCCCTCCCGGGATCCCCAGTACACAGGGTAGCAGGGGACTTCAGAATTCTTAGCCAGAGAGCTCCTTGGCCTCAGTAAACTACAAACCCTAGAATTCCACAGGATGTTGAAAGCGGAATAATAGCGCTATAACAGCGTAGTGTGGAAAGGCTCTCTGTCTCTTTGATGTAGGGGTTCAGCCCAAGTTTACTGATAATACTTAAAAAAAAAAGAGGTAACGCTGTCACCGAATTCATTTTTCTCACTACAGAACAATGGAAGCTACAGGTCTACCAATAATGGAATACTGTTGAGTGACAGCCTAGAGACTGTCTCTAGCAAGGGTGCTTAAGCAAGGGTGCTTAACCCACACCAAGGCTTAAAGACAGAGTGGGCTACAAATCCTAATCTGTAGGCATTCATAACAACTGTAATTTACACACTTTTGAGGGAATGTTTTGATTGGGAACCATTCACGCAGAAACCCAGATAGATTTCAAGTCAGTTGCCTGGCAATTAATGCACACTGAATGGCAGGCTGGAAGGAAATGTCCAGACAGAAGGACACACAGCTACGTTATTGATGGAAAGCTGAATAAAAAGAAAGAATACACAAGTACTAAATCCTGAAATAGTTTTACCACTCTGCGGTATTCCACTACCACTGACACTGTAGCATGCAGTTTTCAACCTGGCGCTGAGATATAATTTAAGTCTAAGAATCAAAGCTGTCAGCATTTCATGGCCCTAGAGATGGAAGAGAGAAGGTGCTTTCTAAAATAGTTTTCATCCCCTCCTTCTCTGGGTTCTTTTTTTTTTTTCCCCTCTGCAAAAGGAACATTAAAAAGTTCTACTTAGTTTTCTCACTGTATAGTTTGTTTTGAAAAGAATATGAGATCAGATATCAGAACTTAGGTAAGGCTTCCCATGGAGCAAGATTGCCTCAGATTTTTTTTCCATGTTAACTGCCAGTGATACATCCCTCAATATTTCCCAGAGAGGGCAGGAAAGGCTGTCTGGTTGTGTATTACATGTTGCAAGGAATTGGCTTGTATGATTACATTCACACAGGAGCCTTAAATGAACACTCCATGCATTGAGAAGGTTGCTGATGACAGTAGCAGCTATCAATTCTGACAGTTGCTAAAGTCACTCTCAGGTGCCTTCTCTCAGCTGCTACAGTCTGTTTCAAGTTGCCTCCTCTTAGGAAAATCTGACATTAACCAGCAGAGAAGGGGGACAAAGAAAATGATTATGAGATCCTTCTTCCTCTCTACTGCTGATAGAAGAAACTTAGGTCCTTTCTGCAGCTTACCTGGGTCTAGGGTCTTTGTCAGGAGCGGCTTTGTCAGGATGGAAGTGTGGATGGCAACAGTCCCCTCTGTACCGGCTCACTTGCTGCAGAAGAAAGTGTGAGGGACATGCCTCCTCCTGCTGCAGGGCAGCCAGGCACTTTCCCAGGCTGTGGTGGGGCAGGAAGCACCTCCATTGCACTTCCAGGGCCTCCACAGGTAAGGTAAGTAGGGTGGGCAGTGGGAGTGTGGCGTGATCGGGGATCACGAAGGGACATTATAGCCATGTTTAAATATTTGAAAGAATGTCATAGAATCATAGAAGTGTAGAGTTGGAAGAGACCCCGGGGCCATCCAGTCCAACCCCCTGCCATGCAGGAACACCCTCAAAGCACTCCCCACAGATGGCCATCTAGCCTCTGCTTAAAAACCTCCAAAGAAGGAGACTCCACCACACTCTGAGGCAACATATTCCACTGCCGGACAGCCCTGACTGTCAGGAAGTTCTTCCTGAGGTTCAGGGGGAATCTCCTTTCCTGCAGCTTGAATCCATTGCTCCTTGTTCTGGTCTCTGGAGCAGCAGAAAACAAGCCCTCTCCTTCCTCTACATGGCATCCCTTCAAATATTTAAACATGGCTATCATGTCCCCTCTTAACCTTCTCTTCTGTGGACTAAACATACCTAGCTCTCTAAATCTATCCTCATAGGGCATGTCTTCCAGGCCTCTCACCATTTTGGTTGCCCTCCTCTGGACCTGCTCCAGCCTGACCATGTCCTTCTTGAATTGGGGTGCCCAGAACTGGACACAGGATTCAAGATGAGGTCTAACCAAAGCAGAGTAGAGTGGTACCAGTACCTCCCTCGATCTAGACACCATACTCCTATTGATGCAGCTGAGAATTGCCTTGGCTTTCTTGGCTGTCGCATCACACTGCTGACTCATGTTCAGCTTGTGGTCTATTAAGACTCCTAGATCCCTTTCACACGTACTGCTATCCAGCCACGTGCCCCCATCCTATATTTCTGTATTCCATTTTTTCTACCTACGTGTAGGACCTTACACTTCTTTCTGTTGAATTTCATTTTGTTAGCTTTGGCCCAGCTCTCCAATCTATCCAGGTCATTTTGAATTTTGATCCTGTCCTCTGGCGTATTAGCAACCCCTCCCAATTTGGTGTCATCTGCAAATTTGATGAGCATGCCCTCTATTCCTTCATCCAAGTCGTTGATGAAGATATTGAACAGCACTGGGCCCAGGACAGAACCCTGTGGCACCCCGCTAGTCACTTCTCTTCCGGATGAAAAGCAGCCATTCGTGATCACCCTTTGGGTTCGGTCAGTCAACCAATTACAAATCCAACTAACAGTAGCCCTGTCCAGCCCGCATTTTACAAGCTTCTTTGCAAGAATGTCATGTGGAACTTTGTCAAAGGCCTTACTGAAATCGAGAAATGCTACATCCACAGCATGTCATGTTGGGCAGGGAGCAGGCTTGTTTTCTGCTGCTCCAGAGACTAGGACAAGGAGCAATGGATTCAAGCTGCAGGAAAGGAGATCTCATCTGAACCTCAGGGAAAACTTCCTGATAGTCAGAGGTGTCCGGCAGTGGAATATGCTGCCTTGGAGTGTGGTAGAGTCTCCTTCTTTGGAGGTTTTTAAGCAGAGGCTGGATGGGAGTGCTTTGATGGGTGTTCCTGCATGGCAAGGGGTTGGACTGGATGGCCCCTGTGGTCTCTTCCAACACTATGATTCTATGATCATTGACACAGAACTTGGTCAATGATTTACCCTGCGATTGCACTGCCTGGGGACATGTGGGCAATGGAACCATGATGACATCATGCATTGTCACAGTCCTGCTGCCCATATGTCATCACAATGAGGCAATGAGAACCTGCAGAAAGGGCCTTTGGTGCCGGGAAAGGGCTGGGAGGAACTATTCACCGGTATCTGTAGCAACTTTCAGGACTGATAATTGCTACAGTCATCTCAAGATTGTCCCAGTTGTCTGCTGTTGCTCCATTTCCCCATTTCCATAGTGAGGTAGGCTTCGAACTCAGGGATGCCCTTGAATGACAGCATTCTTTGGAGATGGGAACTAGAGCTTGAAGCAGCTCCTTGAATCCTATAACTAGTATTTCCACTGGCTATGCTAACTAAGGGATTCTGGGAACTGTAACTACTCAAGGGTAAGTTTTTCAGCTCTGTTTGCTGCTTAGCACTTTTGATGATAGGTACAGAAGGGCAGAAATGATGGATGCTTAGGTAGCAATGACAATGTTCTTTTTCTATTTGAAATCATATCTCTGTGTTACCACTGTACTATTTCCCTCAGCCTTTAGAAGAAGGAGATTAGCTGGGGAGAACTGGCAGCCTCTTTCCTTATGCTCTGTTATGTGATGCTGGTAGAAAAATTGTCACATTAGGCAGGCATGGGCAGACGTCAGGTTTGTTGTTATCTCCCTTTTTTTAACTGGAATCTTGGGCCCACCACCTAAAGTACTAGAGGCAGGAGTAAAAGGGTAGTTTAAAGCCAAGCTACTCAAAGTGGTAGTCTCTGGATCAGTGCCAGTCCACAAGCCATCAAGTGCTGGTTTCTGGAGAGTTTCCAGGAAATAAACAGTTGTAGCCAATGTGCACAAATATAGTGCCAGTCCCTGGCATGTTGGAGGAAAAAAGCTGGCAGTCTCTCAGATCAGATAGTTTAAAAAACATTGATTTAAGGTGTACATGTACACTTACATTTCAGAAACAGAGAGTCTCTGAGCTTATTCTCAAGTCTGGACATTTCTATTTACTCCAATGAGGGAGTGACTGGAAGTAATGATGTTAACTACAACATGGTACATTTTAGTTCCTTTTAAAGAGTAACCTAATGAATGGTAATGACGTTATGTTTTTTTTTTCCTTCAGGGTGTGTGTAAGGAGTAAGTCATACTCCTAGAATGTTGCTTTATTCTGTGGGATTTTTGGTGATTTCTGCATTTCTGACTTCTTTTAAAATAATAGTAATAAGTAATGCATCAGTATGAGCTTTGCAATTACTATTGTCATTTAATAATTGGGAAGAGAAAATGTCACCTTAGCACAAATCATCAATAGATTCCAACTGCCCTTGTGGACATTTGTAATGCCCGAGGTATCTGTAAAATTCAGTTCAGAACCCAATGTAAGCACTTTAAGAAACACTCAGCTTTGGCTTGGATCAATTTGAAACCTGTTTGCTTTGACTAGGATCCTGAAACCAAGTCAGAGTTTGAAAATCTGAAGATTTATGCCTTCTGTTGACTATCAATGGAAGAGGAGGAGGAAGAATAAGAAGAAGAGGAGGAAGAGGAAGAGGAAGAACAACATTAGACCTTTTAAAAAAATCAGACAGAAGAATAGTCCAACTTTGGTCCCAACTTTGTCCCATGTCAAATCACAACGATTGGAAATACTCTGGTAAAATGCGTCCTATGATCAAAAAGATCCTCTTTCTCCCACCAGGACGTTTTTACAGTAACAGAAGTTAGAAGACACTTTTTGGTTTCTTTCCAAATATCTGAATGCTGCTCAAATTTCTGAAAACTTTATCTGTGGTTAGATTCTGTTATCTTTGAAGGGGAATTAACCTCACAGGAGTAAGAACCAGTGGTGGTTCAAAGGTAATCTCTGGAAGCCTCTTGCCCCATTGGTTTGAGGTTGTGAATACATGCTGGATTTCACAGGAACAATTCTGGGTATTATAGGAACTATCTGTGGTGCTAAACCCTATTCTTCAAAGAGGTTCAGCAGCTTGGATACATCTCACAAACCGCACAGCAGCTTCTGTGAAATCCAGTGTGACTACACTGCCCCAAAGCAATGAAACCACCAATTGCTTATGGAATTGATCTGCCTTGGGTACATCTAAATTGTGCATGTTGGCATCCAATCTGGGCATTCATCAGAGAGATGTTCTTAGGACATATTGGATACATAATTTCTATCTCAGTTGGCCCTCTTATTCTGAGCTCCTGAAAATGGCCATCACAAATTGCCATACATTTATGCTGAGAAACATATTCATAAACTGCATGTGTGTTGATACTTGGTCCAAAGCAGGTCTTTTGTGTGCAGATAAAGATAAACAAACCATTTCCAGAGCAGAAAAAACAAAACAAAACACCAGAATCTCTTTTTGATGAATAAGTGTTTCGCTGGCAATGCTTAGATTGCAGTGTTCTAATCCTGCCCTCCAACAAAAGTCCCAATTTTTGTATTGAGCAGGCAAGTGTATTGGTACACTATATATAGTCAATCCTTCTGGGAGTGTTTTCAGAACCTACAACATACATTAAGCACATTCTCCAGAGAGTTCAGCAACTGTTATTTACAGTTGTGTTTGCGTACACAATGAACTCCCTGCTTATCATTTCTCAAATGTCATCCTGACAATGACTGTGCCTCAGTGCAAAATGTCTTTCGTGTTTTGGTCTATCAAACTTTGGCAGGGAACTGGAAATTAGAAAAGCCAAATGCGGGCCCATGAAAATGAAATGAACCTTTTGAAACCATGCCAGCTGCATTCTGAGAAGGTGACCTTGGCTGCTTTCCTGTTGTCAGTGTCTAACTGATGGATAGGATGCCTCTGAGAGAGTGACTTTAGCACATGGTCACCAGGGAAGGTCAGTAACTGCCAAGTGCAGCTTTGTGTCTAAAAGCATCTGATATCCAGGCATTTTCCTTGAATCACCCTTCAAAAGACACCTCACAATGTGATCAGGCAGTCATGAAACAGCACCTCTGGGTTCTGAGAGACTTTCAAATAAGATGAGACTCTAAGGCCCTTTCTGCACCCTACTTGATACTGGCAGCGTCCTGCAAGGATCTTGGTAGAGGTTCTCCTGTAAGGGGAGCATGACAGGAGCACTGCCCTCTGCACTGGCTGCCTTCAGGAATTCAGGAAGCTCAATGGTCATGCCTCTTGCTTCCACATCACAGCCGGGTACTGTCCTAGGCTGCACTGGGGCAGAAAGTGCAGCCATTGTGCTTCCTGACCCTCCACAGCTCAGGTAAGTGCAGATGGGTGGTGGGAGGGTGGCACCATCACTAGTCATTGACAGGGAGAACCCATCAATGGTTTGTGGCATGATTGCATCACCTGGGGATGGGAGAAGGACAGGATCCAGACAATGTCATGCAGAACTGTCATCCAGATCCCATCCTTCTCCCATCCCCAATGTGGGATGATGATGTCCTGTGGAAAGGGCCTAAGCTGGAGTGCAAATTGTACAGTCTTCTAGATGTTGTTGAGCTATAACTCCCAGTAGCCCTAGTCAGCACTGACAATGTGAGGAGAACTGGGAGCTGAACAGTTGCATAATCCAAATCTCTGTTCTGAGAGTTTATCTACATTACATGGTTATAACAGTCTGATACCACTTTAGCTGCTGTGGTTGTATCCTAAGGAATTCTGGGATTTATAGTTTAATGAGATAGGTAAAGTTGTCTATAGAGAGTCCCAGTGTCCTGTTTCAGGGTGATAGGTGCTCAGGTGAGTGTGCATTTAGTTCAAGGGAGCAAACGATGGAGAACTCAAGCCACTTCAAGGTCATACACAGAGGATTCAGAACAGTGGTCAAAGCAGTCCAGCACAAAAAGCAGCCCAAGCAGGTTCAAATGTTAGTCAGGGAGTCACCAAAGAAAGGAGTCCAAAGAACAAGCCAGAGTTCAGAGTTCAAAAGAGCAGTCAAGTTCACAGTGCCAGAGAGAGTGCAGCTACTAGTTTGCACCTCAGAAATGGCCTTGGTTGTGCTAATGTAGGCCCTTTCCACACCAGGCAATTAAAACGGGGCAGTGCTCTCATGGAGGTTATCTGCAACTTGGAGCGGACTAGGAGCGGACTGCTTACCGGAGATCCGCACCTCAGTCTGCTCCAAAACGACCCCAAGTGGTCCTCCAGCATGTTTTCTAAAGACCTCAAAAAACAGGTCGTTATTTTCGTGGAATGCGCCATTGCATTCCTGCTCCCTTGTGCAGACTCGCAGGCTCGCATCAATGCGTGCCTGCGATCTGCGGAGGGTGGGCTTTAGGCGTGGCAAGCTTCAGCAGTTGGTTGGGACCCATGACCAACTGGAAGCTGCCATTTTGGAAGCTGGAAGCTGCCATTTTGGAAGCTGGAAGCCGCCATTTTGGAAGCCCGAGCAGTGCGGATCTACAGATCTCGCACTGCTCCGATTCTCCCTGGACCAAGGAGGAGCCCTGCGGAAGGGCTTCAGGGACAGTCCGCGTTGCTTCGGGGCACGGAGCGATTCCCTCGCCTTGTGCGGAAAGGGCCTTTCGGAAAGGGCTGTAATTCAGCATAGCTGGCCTCATTATCCCAGTGTTTCCCTTTTGAGGCAGGCCAGATCCTTGCCTGTGCTTTCAATGTTCTTGTTTTTGTCTTTGATGGTCCAAAGGATGAAGCAGCATAGCTTCCAGCTTCCTGTCTCTTGAAGGTTTACTTGTGATGATGTTGGCTTTGCTTTCAGGGCAGCATTGCCACCCTCCTCTGACTGACTGCGGCCTGTTATCCGGACTTTCATTTACGCCTTCCTCATCTCAAGAAGCCTCCTTTAGGAAAGACATGACATCTAGCCCATTCATTCTCCTTATGACACTAGAGACCTCTAGCTAAAAATTTCTAAGTGCTGTATCATAACACCAAAATATAAATCCCAGGATTCCATGAGATACAAATATGGCAGTTAAAATGGCATCAAACTGGTATAACTGGGTAATATAGACACACTCTTAATTTTTCTAAGGCTACTTCAACATGTTAGTACTAGTCTTCCAAGATGGAACCTGGAGCCACTTTCACTGGCATCTGGCAAATTAGGGAGGTAAGTTTATTTCATTCTTACCTGGATTTAAAAACAACAACTTGACTTCAGTTCCCAAACTCCACCATGCTGCATGGGGGATTCTGGGAACTGTAGTCCAGAAAGGAACTTGCCCAAGCTTTGATTCTCTCATGCTCAAAGACATGGAGCCAGACAAGAGCCAATCAAATCTTTCCAAGATTTCACTGCCAATTGGGGCAAAAATTGGGACATTACATTTGGCTGCTCATTAAGGTCATAACATGTCAATCAGTGCCCAGCCACAAGTAACTGGATGAAGAATGAAGTTAATGTCCAAACTTGATTATTTTCCTTTCTGTATCCCATGTGCTTTGTTTCATTGCTTGGTACAGCTCAGGGGGCTTGATACCAAACCCCTACAGCCCTTGGACGAGAATGACATGACATGCATTTGCTATGTACCCTCTGGGCTTCCTTCTTTTATTTCATGTTTCTGTTCTGCAGCCTCACCCTGCTTTTAGCTAGTTTTTAGCCTCACAGCAGCCCTTCACCCCTCCAGTGCCTCTTTATCCCTCTTTGAAACCGGTGGGAGTTTTCCCTGAAAAGATTACCATCAAATTAACTCGCCCTAGGTCAGAAAAGAAGCCATTGGCAGAGAATGAGCAGCAAGAGCTGGGCATGTTGAGACAGACACACAGACACACAGCTCCTTCCTCTTGCTCCAAGCCAGGAACGTTTCCTTTCCTACCTAATTAAGCAAATCAGACGATCCACCTTGCTGAGGGTCAGTCTTTAGAGAAAGAAAAAAAAATGTGAGAAGACAGAAGAGTGATTTTTCTTAAAAAAATATTCGATTTGAAAGCTGACTTCAAGCCTCTCCATTGCTCAGTGTGATACAGCACTCCCCTGAATGAAAAAAAAAAAAAAGCACATCTCTAAAGAGAAAGGAAAGGCTTTAAAAAGAAAAAGAAACATAAGGAAAAGATTCTTAAGGGGCATCTTATTGGCAGATAAGGAATGGTTCAAGAGGGCTGGAGCACAGATGCCTGGAGGTTTGGTCTGGTTTGGATTTTTTAAAGGCCCCTCTTTGCTTAAGAGGAACCTACTCCAGTCTCCTTTCTGCTTTGGGGGGAAAAAAGGGAAAAAACTTTCCCTACAAAAGAAGCTCAGCTGCTTTGAAGATTTGAAAGCATGCTTAGTTTCCTCACCTACTGGGAAGGGGAGGCAAAAAGAAAAAAAATTAAAAATAAAAAGAAAGGGAAGAGATAGGCAGTGTGTGTGAAGCGCCACTAAGCAAAGGATGGTTTTCATCACTGCAGCACCAGCTGGGATTGTTTTGTTGCCATGCTTAACAAGTCGTTGCACTAATCTGGTGGCTGTCGTGTGTATCTGGCTCAGGCCAAATGCAGCAAATGTTTTACAAGAAACAAATGCACTTAACCAAAAGCAGATCTCCCATTGGAAGAGAAAACGAGGAGGGAAGGCAGTCCATTCAGGTGCATGCTGGACATAGCAGGGTGTTGAAATTCCTTCTTGGTTGCAGCTGCTCAGTAGGAATGTAAGAAGAGACTACTAGGGTTATAGGCTGGGTGCTATATTTTCATGGAACCATAGAATCTAAGAACTGGAAGGCCCATCTAGTCCAACTGTCTGCCATGGAAGGATACATAATGAAAGCACTTCTGGAAGATGCCCTTCCAATCTCTTTTCTGCGTATATGTTGCCAACATGAGGACCTAAAGAGAGAAATAGAATAATGTTAATACGAAAATGTACAGTGAATAAGAAAAAATGCAGCCTAGCTTTAATAAGTAAAGTGCCTGGCGAAAGGGACAGTGAAAGAGTAAAACAAATGAAGTGATTGGTCAGTTAATGATAATGAAATAATAAAGATAATGAAATAAAGATAATGATAACAATTAAACTAGCATGGTCCAGCAGAATGCTATAGTAAAAAGTGATCCAACCAGATCCAGGGAGTGTTGACCTTGACAAAAACCATTGTAGTGCAGTGGTTGGGGGTGTTGGACTAGGTGTCTGAGGGACTAGGGTTTGCAATGGCAAACTCCCTCTGAAAAACTCCTGCCAAAAAACCCTATGATAGGTTCACCTTGCTGTTGTTAACTGCTGTCAAGTCCTCTTCAATTTATGGCGACCTTATGCCTGAGAGCACTGCAAGTCACCCTATCATCAACAGCCCTGCTCAGCTCTTGCAGACCCAGCCATGGCTTTCTTCTCTGAATCTATCTATCTGTAATGCAGTCTTCCTCTTTTCCTGCTGCCTCCTACCTAACCAAGCATTATTGTCTTTTCAAGTGAGTCATGTCTTCTCGTGATACGTCCAGAGATATGTCCAAGATATATCTCATGACATGTCTTGGTTTAGTCATCTTGGCTCGTAGAAAGAGTTCAGGCTTGATTTGCTCCAGGACTCATTCATGGAATCATAGAATCATAGAAACATAGAGTTGGAAAAGACCACAATAGCCATCGAGTCCAATCCCCTTCCACGCAGTAGACAATATGCACAGAATTCTTCTCCAATCCCATATTTCAAAGGAATTGATTTTCTTCCTGTCAGTTTTCTTCACTGTCCAGTTTTCACAACCATACATAAAAACTGGAATTACAATGGCATGGACAATCCTAACTTTACTATTCAATGTCATATCTTTTCACTTTAGGAACTTCTCTAGTTCCTTCATAGCTGCTGTTGTAAATTGCAGTCTTCTGATTTCTTGACTGCAGTCTTCATTCTGATTAATGTCAGAGGAAAATATGGAAAATCTTTCACCATTTCAATGTCTTAATTGTCTACTTTAATGTTATTTAAATCATCTGTGCTCATTATTTTTTCTCTGAATGTTCAACTGCAAACCTGCCTTTCCACTTTCTTCCCTGACTTTCAGCTCCAGAGTTCAATTCTTCACTCAGCCATGGAAACCCACTGAGTGACCTTGGGTACATCAACACTCTCAGCCCCAGAAAGCCTCAGGACAGTCTCACCTTAGGGTCACCATAAGTCAGAAATGACTTGAAGGCACACAACAAGAACACTATAAGTATTGCTGTGCAGTTATATTGGTTGCTTTTTTAGGAATAGAAATAGCCAAAGGGGAATAGACATAGTTGGAAAGTTGAGCAGCTAAGTATTGGCTCTACCATTAAAGGCAGTCATGTGGCAAGGAAAAGATCAATGACAAGACCCTGTGGAAAAGAACAAGCCGAGGCATGCCATTTTATTGATGGGGGATAAATAGAGAAACAGTATTGCACTTTCAATATTTCCTGTAGCACCAATAATTTATACACCAGTACTAGCCAAAGCAAAGCAACAAAACTCCTTTGACTATTGGGAACAATGTAATATAACTAGGAATATGGATTTTGTTAAAAAAGAGATATGGAATCACATGAAGAAATATAAATTGAGATCACATCAGATCATACCATAAACCGTATTAATCTGTCTTCCCTTATATCTTTCAAAGTCATAGTAGTATGGAAAGACAGAATAAAAATCTCTGGATTTTATTTTTTTTAAGGAAAACTTACCAGAGTTGAAAAAAAAATAGCAAACAGCAACAAAAGGAAGACGCTGTTATTGAAAATTTTCCACTGATGGATGATGTGAGAGATTAGATATGAGTATTCAAGATAAGGGGGAAAGGGGTTTGAGGTGTCCATTAACACCATTGCATTGGAATAAAATATTTGAAAATATAAGTATGATACCTTATGGTTGTTGGGTTAAGAAAAAAAAATCAGTTGAAAATAATCTATACACCAGCCTCATTGAACAAAATGCTTCTGGGATACAAAAACAATATGTTGTAGACGGGTTGGTTCTGTAGAAATAGGATTGGTTTATTTAGACATAAACAGAGGAGATGTAGTAAAATCTGGAAGTTCCTTGGGAGAAATAGAAGATATAATCAAGGATTTATTCTTTGGAACTGCAAATTTTCTCACTGAATATATGAAATCCTTATTGTGTTGCTGAGACACAAAAGAATGGTAATTAACATAATTGTTACTGCCAAAAGAAAAAAATTGATACCCAAATATTGGAAGACTGATAAATTGCTTGCTGTTGAACAATGGTTAAATAGCTGTTGGTATATAAAGTGACATATGTAAAAACTGAGTGGGAAAGAAAGATGAATATGGATAAAAGAAATCAAGAGGCATGGAGTCCACTTTTTTTAGCATTCTGGAATTTATAGATGCTTATCTCATCAACTGTTAACTCATCAACTTTTGCAGATTTATTATAAATGAGGATAAGAACAAGGATAAGAATGAAGTAATTTCTCTGCCCTTAGTTTGGGAATTTAATTATGCAATCATATTTTAAATTTCATTTAATTTTGTTTTGTTTCAGTACCCTTGGTGCTGTCTCAATTAAATGTTCTACTTATAGAAGAATATTTGGGTGCATTAAATGAATAATATTCATTTAATAATTAGGAGATTTAATTCTAATTACATGGAGAAAGACAGCTGGACTTTGCACTCTGTGCGTGTGTGTGTGTGTGTGTTTTCAAAGACTGTGCATAGTTCAGTCCTCTTCCTCCTTCCCAGACAAATGTTTCCCTTATATGGTGGTGTTTTGTAACATTTTGGGGGCATTTTCGATGTTATCTGGATTTTGTGTATGATCCAGAATGCCAACTGATTCAACAGTGATTCAGACTTGATCTGGACTATTCTGATCAGATTCTACCCCAATCTTGTTGTGCACCTTCAAGTCATTTGGAACTTATGGTGGCCCTAAGGCAAACCTATCATGGAGTTTTCTGGGGCTGAGAGTGTGTGATCTGCCCAAAGTCATCCAGTGGATTTCCATGGTCAAGCAGAGAATCAAATCATGGTCTGCAGGGTCATAGTCTGACAGTCAAAGCACTACACCACACTGGCTCACACACTGGACTATTAAATTGGGCCAATTTGGTTCAGAATTTGGGTGAATTGGTTACGCAGTTCCACTTAACTATTTTCCAAGGCGCAGATTCCTTCTACTTTGGGTAAGCAGTTGCCACCAAGGGTGTACTGCTATGGGAGGAAAAGAAAGATCCCCTCAAATAAGAATTCTGCCACCCCAAATGAAATTTTCCTTCAGTCCTCCAGTGTAGCACCACAGTAATTTAAACCATCCATTGGACATTTAAAACAGAGTTCGGGCAGCCGAAGAAAAGGCAGACGACGATACTAAGAGAATGCAAACACAGCTAATACAACAGTTCTAGGTGTGAATGATTTTCAATATCTCACTCTCCGCAACACTAGAAATTTGGGACTGAAGGAAAATATTATTGAGAGGAGGACAGAATTCTTATCTAGAGGGGCATGCCTCATTTTGCCATGCCTACCCTTGTAGATACCCCCTGCATCTTCTCCAAGGGTCAGATCCTTAGAATTTACAGAGAAGCACTGGGCTTCATCCGCCTTTTATGCCTTCCCATACAAGATATCTCTCAAATGTTCTCTCCCCTTCCCTGTAAAGAGAGTTCTGATTCTGTAGCTTCTAAATTCAGCTGTAAGCTCCCAGGGCTTGGTTTCCTTTGGGGATCTGGCTAGCAGTCTTCAGCACTGCACACAAACTTCCATCCTCAAAACACACACACACACACATCCTCCCCACCTTAACAGGTGATATTTTATTAAGAGGAGAGAAAGAAAATACATTTGAAATGAGGTTGTTGGGTGTTACAAGCAACTATACAGTATAAAAACAGCGAGAATGGCTACTCTGGGAATTGGCTTAGAGTTACAGAAAATGCGAATACATCTTCTGGCTAGCGGAGTTTCCGAAACCACAAAATAAAAGTACTCTGATCATGTCTAGCTAAATGAGCCTTTTAAGACTTCCACTTTCAGTCTTTCTCCAAGGCAAGAATTGTGTGGGATTGCCTTTGACAACAGTGTTTTTCCACAGCCAAGAGAAGATAGTGAAAATGTTGGGCACTGGGTGCCCCTCTTGGAGTGATGCCCTTCCCATGCTTGGATCCACTGATAAGGTCATACCCTTAGTTAAATGCTCTTATTCTTTGTTTGAAGATGAACTCAGGATTCTTCTGCCCATACTGAGGTTCAATCTCCACTTCATTGGTAAGTCAACACCATCAACATCCGAAAGCCCAATTGTCTCATGGTGCCAATACAGGTAAAAAGAAAAGAACCAAGATTCTCATGATGGAAGATGCAGCTCTCCAGCTACCATTCCTGTGTCCTGATACCTCAAGAGCTCTCTCTTCTTTGAAGTCTTAGCTCCATCTGTCTCAGCATCCTTCAAGGTCATTTTTCATTTGTCTTTTGTCTGTTGCTCCATAACCCATCTGCTGGCCTTTTGCCTTCTCCATTTCCTCCCACTACTGCCTGTCTTGTAACAGTAGCTCTTACCCTACAGCCTCTTCTAAAGGAGACCCAAACCCTTTCCTTTGTTGGCAGCTGCTACACCTCCTTCTGCTCTCCCAGTGGGGGGACGCACCTGAGGAACCAGACAATCTGGCAGTGGCAGAGGTAGGTCCTGTTTTGCTCTCTGGCTGTGTTCTTGCTATACATAGCTTAGCTGATAAGTGGTATAGAAATAGACATGCAATTGCTATTACTATTGCTAGCTTCCTCCCATCTGACCATGGGGCTTCTGGCACCATCTTGCTCAACTACCAGGGTCAGGTCTAATGGAAAGACAGGAGCTGCAGGTGCCTCAGGCCAGACCTTGCTGTCTACTCCTCCATACTCTTTCTCTTCCAGTATTGCACCTGATCCCAGTTCCCCCAATATTCTGTCCACTGTGTTTCTCTTCCCTACTGTCTCTTTGAGTCTTCTGCATTCACACTTCACCTCAAAACCCCTCTTCCTTCCCCCTGGTAACTCCTCCTGTGCTGCACCTGGGGCAGGAAGTTCATGGTGTCTTTTGGCTTCCTCATCTCCAGGCACCATGGCTTCCCCCGGTCTACAGTTGGCTTCCATCTTCTCAATATCATGCAAGTTAGTAGTCAGGCATAGTGTGTTCCCTGCCTCTTTGTGTCACTCCAAAATGTGGGTGACTCAGGGTTCCACCTGCAATGCCAGTACCTCTGTAAAAAGCTGGGGAATTATTAGTTCAAAGAGGAGGCCTATGAGAGGGGGTAACCTAATGCAATCTTTCACATCTATGTTTACCAGTACTTCTGCGGGGAGGAACCAGCCGGAGATCCAAAAAGTAAGCTTAATATGTGTTACTAGGGGAACTGCTGTCACACACAAGATTCAAGCAGTCACACAATCACATGAGATTAACTGAAGAAAAGTGAGGAAGGTTTTGGATAGCGAGATTTCAGGGTAAAGTTGGTGGTATTTGTGATTCTAGAAGCAAATAGTTATTTGGACATATAGACCAAGATCTTACAATGTGGTTGCAGAGCATCTGTCTCCATATGTAGATTACCCATTGACTTTACATTGGGACCTTTGTATTGCATGGTGGCATTACATGTCTGTATGCACAATAAGATGTGCAGCTGACCATGCTGCTGAATGCTCAATCAAACGAACAGTCAAAGGAGTACTATCACCTATTTAGCAGGGGTAGATGGGTGCATATCAGCCAAGAATGTGTGTAAGCATGTGCAACAGTACCACGTCTGTAACTCCCCTCCCATGACCTTGAACAGAAAGCAGATGTTGGACATTGGTTAAGAATATCCAATGGCATCCATAAGGGAATTTACACATCAACAGGGTTCTAAGTCAGCATACCTTAATGTAAAAACTTAGCCCATGACCATATCTTATGAATTTCTTGCTTCTTCCTGCTCTCCCTCTGTTTTTTTTTCTGTTTCAATGCATTTAAATTTAAAAATCCAGTTGTTGTTTTTTTAAAAATCTTGGTGTTATTTATTCAGCTGACTTTAGTCATTGTTTTATGGTGCTGTTGTCATATTGTTGCATTTTATATTTTTGATAGATGGGACGCTGCCCCTGTTAGAGTGAGGTTTAAAAGTGTAGTAAACAATTAAATAAATGAAAGTCCCCAAGAAACTCTTTTTGGCCCTCAGGCACTTCATAGCCAAGCCCTGGTTTAATGTCACAGTCAACAACTGGCTGCTGCTTTAATGCAAATCGATTCAGCGGGGAAAGACTACACAGAGATGGTGCTTCAAGAGGATATGATCAGCCAAGTAGCCTCCTAATCACACCCCAGAGAGAGGAGAAAATGGTCTCTGAAATTCTCAAGCATTTTAAAACATTCATAAGTTTTGCTTATTCGCCCGTTAATTAGATTGCAAGGTCTTCCATGTGGGACAAGCCATTTTACTATTCATGGCTTGCCTTGAGGAAAGAGTGAACTGAGATCTAGGGATGGTTTTCTTAGGCACTGCAAATGCACAGTGCAAGACCAGGTCTCTCCCAAGCAATCCTGGATCAGTCGTATCACCGTGGATTTTGACAGTCTGAGGGTGTAGCCAGACATAATAGGAATGGAGAAATTAATGGTAGGTCTTCTCTTGTGGCACAGAGCTGGCTTTGCAACTTGTCTTGATAGCCAGAGAAACAATGGAAGCTAGTGCCTTTTGTGTTAGTAGGGTAGTGAATCTGCTATGTGCTTTAGTCTAAACTTTAAAAGAACCATCCAAAAGCCTGAATCTTAATGTCCTTAAATAGCTCCTTTGAAGGTTAAATTAAAATCCCGAGCAGTTCACTGCCCTGTTGACAAGGAAGCCACAAGCTGCAACTAGGATGACCCAAAGGCAAAAGTAGGCAACTTTTCCATCATGCTGTCCTCATCCTTGGTGCTGAATCTGTTTTGAGGATATCATATAACACCTTGGATAGCTCCTTTAAAGTTCAGACTAAAACATGGAGCAGGTTCATATCTCTAACTTCACTGGAAAGCTTTATCTGTCACTACACACATTTCAGCCAACTGAGTGCCTGTTCACCCAAGAATAACAGAATCATAGAGTTGGAAGAGAGCATAAGCCACCCAGTCCAATCCCATTCTGCCATTCAGAAATTCACAATCGAAGCACTCCCAATAAGTGGCCATATATTTAAAAACCTTCAAAGAAGGAGATTCTACCACACCATTAGGTAGTATATTCCACTGTAGATCGGCTCTTTTCATCAGGAAGTTCTTCCTAATGTTTAGGTAGAATCTCTTTTCCTGAAGTTTGAATCCATCATTTCATTTCCTAGTCTCTTGGGCAGCAGAAAACAAGCTTGCCCCAGCTTCTATATGACATCTCTTCAAATATTTAAACATGGCTATCATGTTGCCTCCTAGTCTTCTCTTCTCCAGGTGAAACATACCCAGCTCCCTAAGCTGCTCCTCATAGGGCATGATTTCTAGGCCTTTTATCATTTTGCTTACTCTCCTCTGGACACATTCCAGTTTGTAGCTCTCCTTCTTGAACTGTGACTCTCAGAACCACTGGATACAGTATTCCAGATGAGATCTGACCAAAAGAGAATAGATTAGTACTATTACTTCCCTTGGCCTAGACACTATACTCTTAAGAGTCTCAGGTGCTTTTCACATTACAGAATGATAGAAGTTTGCTGCCAGTTTAATTGCCATGGTTCCATCCTATGGAATCCTGAGAATGGTAGCTAGGTGAATTGTTTAGAATTCACAACCAAAGAATTCAAGTGCCTCCTCAAACAACAAACCCCAGAATTCCATAGGATACAGCCATGGCAGTTAAAATTGATGGCAAGGATGGCAAAGGAGGGCCTGAGAAATGCAAAGTTATAGTGTTGGGTTGCAGCAGTATCTTCACAATAAGCCATGCAATTAAGGTTGAGCCAGGAAAGAATGGGATTCTACTGTAATTTATATTGCTGTAGCCAAGCGTGCCTGCCTACGACAGGCATATTAAACAGCAGCTGCCTCCAGAATCTCTCACTGAGCATGCGTGAACAGCAAAACAGAGGGGAAAAGAGAGAAGTCTGACTTACTGGCCACCACTGGCATATTAAAAGAACATATATCTATAACTTTGAACCCCACAAATGGAAATCACAAGAAAAGTGGAAACTGGTAGATATTTTTTTAAAAAAAAAATCATGCCTGGGTGCATTTTTGAAAAAAGCTTTCAAGTGGCCTTTAGAAAACTCAACATGTTTTTGTTTCCTTATTCCAGGCTTACCTGATCTACTTGTTTCATTTCACATGTTCATGGTGCTAATTTGAATGAAAAGTCTGCTGAAACTGCTCCTCTTTTTTGTGGTGTAGCAACCTATCCCTATTCTTTCCACATTCTTTCTGCCTCTGGTTGGAGAAGTAATGCCCAGGAGCACATCTACTTCATTAACTTAGGTATACCTGCAGCTTCCAAACTACTATTTCTCACCTTCACACAGATTCATCTCTCTGTCTTCTAGGTTCAGCTCCAGCTCTGACAGGACTCTCAGCTATATTAGCCCTCTTGGGTGCCATTTTAGATCTCCTACAATGCCCCATAGATCTGGAGGCAGTGCCACTCTGTAGCACTGTGTGAAACAGCAGCATGAAACAAGAGATAGAAAAGAGTCTCACTGTTGTGGTGATTTTCTAGGGATGTATACATTTGCACCCTTCAAGGCTTGTTCTAAGATAAAAACACTCACCTTACGTCAGGAAATTCACACGTTTCCAAGGGTATTTTTGGAGAAATGAAACATGTGCAAAACTATGCACCCTTTTAAAAATGTGAACAGTTTAAACATCTGTACAATCAGGAAAATGCACAAAAATGTGCTTTAGTCAATGAGGAAAAAAGTATACAAAATGCTTACATCTGGAAAATACCTACAAGCAATATGAACGGTTTAAAAAGTACATGGAAAACACACATACATTTTTATGCAGAAAGGAAAAAGAAAACCATTAACTTAGCACAAATAAAGGATGAGACAAAAATGCTGGTGGAATGAGGATAAACACAGTGAGACCACATTTTTTTGTCGAACATTTCGTAAAACAGCTATGGCTAAAAGCAGTGGATGCAGGTGGCCTCCATCTCAGTAGGTGGGCAAAACTGCTCTGGGCTTTAGCCTGAACTTTAAAGGAGCTCTTGAAGTGCTTAAGCTGTTCTGGGGGTTGGTTTCAACTCCTTGTATATCTCCTTTAAAGTTTAGAATACTACCCAGAAGAGATTCCTCACCCAACCGGCATAGAAGGCACCAGCCACCCCTGCTGCTCTGTATGGCCAGCCAGGATTGTTGTCTAAGGAACAAACTAGGGGCCTGAGGCTCCAGAAACTGCATGTTCCCACTGGAAGCCTTGCTCTTTTCTCCTGATAGCAAAAAATGCCAGTGTAATTGGACCAGCAGGGAAAGCAAAAAAGAGAGAGAAAGATATAGACTCCTGTATTTGATAAATTAATAACTGAGCCCTGCCTGTAAGTTTCCCAACCCAAACCTTAATTAACAAGAAAATACAGGGAAGGAAATTCTTTTGAAAGTCGTTTATTTAAAAAATGGAAGAGTTGGCTTTTTGATCCTCCATTAGCAAGGACTGGGCAGGACTCTTTTTTCCTCCTGCTTAAGTCCTTCATAACTGCTTTAAGAACCCCAAGCCATTGCTTAGATCTAGAGAGAGATAAAGGAAGCCATGGTGCCGGCCTTTCCTCTGTCTCCCAGGAGCTTTTCAAAGCTGTGTGCAAACATGCTAAAAGGATCAAATTGATGTTTTGCTCAAATCAGAATCTCTCCAAGCCCTGGAAAGCTTTTAATCCAGGACTGCATGTAAGGTGATAGCCTCTAATTACCAGTCTAGACGAATTCAGCAATGCTGAGTTTATTAAAGGGCAGCTATCAATACAAGCAAAAGCCATTCCCCGATAAGGGACCAAGGGCTAATTGAAAGATCCTGTTTGAATCACTTGTTGTCTGTTCTCATTTCTAGTGGCTTGGGAAACTCTTTCTTCCCCTCCTTCTTTCTTTTGGCAGTGGCTCAAGAGGACAAACCTTTGAGGCAGGGGTGGAGATGAACAACTTTCTTATTTCAGAGGTAAACAAAAGCCCATTGCCAACACTGTGGCTGGATGCCTGTTGGTACTTTATGCTCAAGCAAGTTTCCTTGCACATGCAGTTGTATTCTTTGGGCCAGTGTGTAACTCTGTATTTTGTTCACAGTTGTGTTAAGCAGATCTGTGTGAGTGTAATTGTTGCACATGCAGCTTCACGTTCTTGAATGGTGTATTAGTATGTGTCAGTGCCTTCTTGGTTCACTGGGATTGAGGAAATGGCCATTGTGCATCCATCACTGCACAGTGGGACAACATGCAATACCACTGGCAAATGTGTAGTTGGTTGCCCAATGTCAGTATGACAGAGCCTGGGGGTATGGCTAGCAGAGCAGCCCTAGTAACAGAGGGTGATGTAATCAGATTGGCCCTTTGACTGAGAAGAAACCAGGCCTAATCAGAGGAAGGGGCTGTGGGGGAGACAGCAGAAAGGATATATGCTGGGAGTGTGGGTTAGACTGTGTTTCTTCAGTGAGAGTTACAGGGAGAATTCAAAGCATCCCGTAAACCAAAGAGGGTTTCCTGGGAGAGGGTTAGCTTCTCAGTGGCCTAGTGTGGGGGCAGAGAAGTAACCAGACCACTCCTGAAAGTGGAAGTGGAAACCTTAGTGGGTAAACAGACCCAAAGGGGTGAGTGTGAAAGCTCTATTGGGGAAACACTGTGGTGTTTTAGAGGGATTGGTTAAATATCTTTAAGATTTGTTATTTTAGTTGAATATCCTTGAATCTACATTACCTTTTTTCAAGGCTTGTTATCCTAATCCTGGTGACCAAAATGGTGAAGGGTCTGGAAGCCATGCCCTATGAGGAGTGGTTTAGGGAGCTGGGTATGTTTAGCCTGGAGAAGAGAAGACTAAGAGGGGACATGATAGCCATGTTTAAATATTTGAAAAGATGTCATGTCGAGGAGGGAGCGGGCTTGTTTTCCACTGCTCTAGAGACTAGGACAAGGAGCAATGGATTCAAACTTCAGGAAAGGAGATTCCACTAGAACCTCAGGAAGAATTTTCTGATGGTCAGAGCTGTTTGGCAATGGAATATGCTGCCTCAGAGTGTAGTGGAGTCTCCTTCTCTGGAAGTTTTTAAGCAGAGGCTGGATGGCCATCTGTTGGGAATGCTTTGATGTGAGTTCTTGCATAGCAGGGAGCTGGACTAGATGGTGTCTGTGGTCTCTTCCATCTCTATGATTCTATGATTCTATTAGAGATTTCATTCTTTTTTCTATAAGTACTGCCTTAACAGAGTATTTTTCTTCAGTTTTATTTTTAATTACATGCTACCACAGGTTGTCCATTCTCTTTTGGAGTAACCATTAATAAACTTTCCCCTTTATCTACAAAGGTTGTGGGTTTTAGGGAAAGCAGGGTTGTGAGTAAGTGAGAGGGAGGGAGCCAGGCTGTGATACTGATATTAAAAGGGGTGCTGCTCTCCAGAAAAAGAGGGGAAAAAAAGCAGGACTGGTTTGTCTGTGCCCTGGACTAGTCCAAGCAAGCTTTACTGAAGCCTTCCTTTCCTTTCTTATCCTCTCGCCACACACAATGCACACATCCTATCCATGATGAAGAGGTGTCAGAATGGTGGAATTCAATTAGAAGAATCCAGTGTTGTTTCACTTAGTTCCACACTGAAGAACATTTACACACATTGAAACAATTCAGCATCATTATTGTTACAGAGAGTAAGACTCTACCTCTTAATCTGGGATTTTATTGGAAATAAATATTCCCATCCATCGTTGAGATGGCATAGAGCCATGCAGAATTCTTCTGGTACAGTTACTTATGAGTAAATTGGCCTTAACAGCAATGAGTGTGCTCATACAGAATTTGAAATCTATTCTTAAATTTTCAGATAGATAGATGATTGATTGATAGATAGATATGGCTTGCCCCTGAAGAGGATCAGGGTGGAAAATAGGGGGCAATACTGAGTGGAACCAAAAGGGAAAAACCAGTAGGGACAAGAGTCAAAGAGAAAACCAAGCAGTAGCTGGTAGCTTGCATGTTAGTGAGATGGCAAAGCAGGGTTTAGACTGACCTGTTCAAGGTGCTGAAGTTATCTGGGGCTTAGATTTCACAGCCTTGTATACCTTCCTTAAAATTCAGACTAAAACCTGGTGTAGATTCACCACCCACTGATATGGAAGCCCCAAGTTGCCAGTGGACAGAGTGAGTGAGTGAGTGAGTGAGGGAGGGAGGGAGGGAGGGAGGGAGGGAGGGTGAGTGCTAGAATCTTGTTATTTCATGTGTTTTTATTTCTGCCTTAAATTTTTTTATCTCGTCTTTCTCAAATATACTCACAATGGCTTCTAGATTAGAGTTCCAGAAACTCACCCAATCCTCTCCCAAGTTTCCTGTCTCCAGGCTGTTGCTGTTGTGTTGTGTGTCTTCAAGTTATTTCTGACTTATGGCAACCTTAAGGCAAACCTATCATGGGTTTTTCTGGGACTGACGGTGTGTGATGTGCCCAAGGTCACCCAGCGGATTTCTATGGCCAAGCAGAGAATTGAACTATGGTCTCCAAGATTGTAGTCCAACGCTCAAACTCTTCAGGTTACCTCTCCTTGTATATATATATATTGCATGATGGTGGTGATGGTTATTCTGTGTTCTCTCTTACCAGCCTGCTCATGTCTTAAGACCTTCTGTGGAAACCTTTTATTACCAGAAAAAGGGAGGGGAGCATGAAGATTGGTGACTCCTATATCAGTGAGTTGGTGAATCTATTCTGTTTGTCAATTCAAACATTAATGTTGCTGCTCAACTTCCTGGCCCTATTTTGTAAATATAGTTTAGCGCCTTTGACAGCTCCTTTAAAATTCATAATGAAACCCAGAATGGATCTACCACTTTACTGACATGGGATCCTCTGGCTTCTACTGAAGGAATTTCCTCCTGCACAAGACAAGCTTCCTTTAGAGTTGGCAGGGCAGGGAAGGAAATGGAAGAAGTGACGTGAAGGTTGATGAAATAACTGAGCCTGCCAAGCAACTTCCATTCCGTCTAGTCATCAGACTACATGGGGCCTTTTTGTTAGAAGTAAAAATCCAGCCTCCAAAGAGAGCCAGAGAATAATAGAGTTGGAAAGACCATCTAGTCCAACCACCCTGCCATGTAGGAATATACAACTAAATTACTCCAGAGATGGTCATTGAACCTCTGTTTAAAGACCTCCAAAGAAGGAGAATCCACCATAATCTGAGCTATTCTGTTCTACTGTTAAACAGTTCTTACTTCCCCCACCTGTCCAAACAGTAACAGACCGTCATGACTCCAACCAGTGTTTTGTCACCTAAGACAATCAGCCCATTATCGATGTTTTTGTCTACCCTGTGAGAAAACAATTGCCACTTTGTTTACACACACCCCTTCAGGGTAGGAAACAGCATACAAAAACCCTAGCTCTGATCCCGGCAAGTTGTAGTACTTTGGATGCACATTGATATGTTATGATTCCCATTCTCTCTAGTACCCTCAGACCGCTGTCTGAGCCACTCTGCTTTGACCTTCTTTTTCTGGACTGGTAAATATCACCCTCTTCACCCAACATCTCTCTCTATCCAGCCTCTCTTGCCTCATTTTACCCTAGCCTTGTATGGTTCATGAGACTGCTCAATTTCATGTGTGTGTCTGTTAATTTCCAAAAAATACCCTGTTTACTTTCAACTGGAGTCATCTCTGTGGTTAGTATTGGTATACTGTTACCCTCCTCTCACAGGCCTCCTTTGAGCTGTAATTCCTCAAATTCCAAGGAGACACTGGCACTGCTGATGGGCCCCAAAGTCCCCTACTTTTTAGGAACAGCGTGCTCCATCGTCTACATGACGTGTTATTAGATATTTAAAGATGGTTGACATATCACCTCTTTGTCTTCTCTTTTCCAGTCTAAACACACCCAAATATATAAGCCTGTCTCTTAGAGAGCTCCATTTTCAGACCTTTTACCGTCTTGATCACCCTCCTCCCTATCATCTTCACATTGTCTCCAGTCTCTCTGCTTCTGTTCTTCTACACGCTTCTAAAAGTAATGGCACTCCAGCTAGACCCTTAGGCAGTGTTATAGGGCAGTTTCAAGTTAAGGTGAGAATGCCATTCCTGTTTCTTTCATTAGCCCTCCCAGGCCTGTCATTAAATATGGCAGGCTTAGCATTTTCCACTTCAAATGAAAGAACCTTGCTTAATCCCAGGAGACCAGAAGGCTTCGCCCCTCTCCTTTCATTCTTTCTTTCTTTCTCTCCTTCCAACCCTCCTCCTCGCCTTGCTTCTTTCTTTGTCAGTGCCTAACTGATGAACAAGACAAGGTCAGCAATTTTCAGCTTATTGACAGAATACTATTTATCTTTAGAAGTATTAAAATGGTATTTCAAGATTGCCTAGAGCAGAAAAGTAGTGCAAACTAGAAAGGAAAATCCATTTGTGTGAAAAAGTGATGTGATGCTGCCAAAAATATTGTTTGTTTTGTGGGTTAGGGGAAGGAATGGCATATGTCTAGGTTTTTCTGTGGGAGGAGGAATTAGTCAAGCAACTGTGCAATTAGAGTTTAGAGAAGACTTTAATAAGAACAGGAAGTATTATTTAACCCAGTAGAGTAGGAAAGGAAGACCTCAGAACATACATACTTAGGATGGCTAGATAGATAGATAGACAGATAGATAAGTTATTGCTACAATGCCATTATGAGAATGCACAATCACCCATCAATGAAGAGGCTAAAGTCTCTTTGATACCATGAGGGACTTGGAATTCCCTGCCAAAGAGCTCTAGTGCCTCCCCGGACTACAATTCTGGGCATTACACAGGATGCAGAGATGGCAGTTAAAGAGGAATCATAGCACTATAACTTCATAGTGTGAAAGAGACCACAGATACAGGCTGATTTCAGGAAAGATTGAAGGTTGACGCATTTAGATAGATCAGGATTTGTTTTGAAAGGGGATGTTTGGATGAATCCTAAACTGGGAGGATCCGGTTTCATTCTCGACTCCCAGTTTCACACTATTTGACACTCACTTCTTTCAAGTCATTCAAAAGGACTTGCCTTAGCAGCTCTGGCACATATGGTCCTGGATGAGGAGAAAGGGAAGACTCTTCTTTTTGGAAGATGTATTGAAACAATACGTTTTTGTTGTCCCCCCAATAAATCAGAGGGGATGCCTGTTGCTTTGTGCCCAGCTAAAAGAAAATAGCAGGACATCTTTCTGCTGTTGACCATTCTCCACTGATCCCCACATGGCCTTTGGGGAAATGTCACAATGAAAAAGGGTTTTTGGGAGTTGCAATAGGAGATGTATTGTAGCTATTTGCTGGAAATACATCTCTCCATCCATTTCAGTCCTTTTTTCCCCCTCATATAAAATCACTAACATCCAACTTGCCACACCTTTCTTCCAAAATAACAGTTCAGCATAACAAACATTGCTCTACAAAAATGAGCATTTGCCTCCTTATTTGTTAGAACTGTTTAAAAGTAGTGATCCTGGAACTCATTACTTTGAAAGGGAACACATAGTGGCATTATTTTTAATATGTTACGTCCAAGCTCTGAGCTTGTTCCTCTTGCGATGAGCTGATCTGGTGGCAGCCATCTGGCCTGGGATTTCTTCTGTTGCTTTATATTGTCATAATGCCTTGGAATGCCCAGTGTAGAACAGCTGTGGGAAACTAAAATAGTGATCGGTTTCCCAGACAGAGCTCCTGAAATCAAGATAGCCGATAGACAGAGGGTGCCAAGTAGGGGACCCGTTGATAGCTTGCCCACTTAGGGAGTTACCTTGTTAATGCTTCCCTCAAAATTGAAACCAGCCAGACTTTAGATGTTCAAATTAGTTTTCCTATGTCCCAGTTCAAAAATGACTGGGGGCCCCTTTCACAGTATACAATTACAGTGCTATGATTCCACTTTAACTGCTATGGCAACACCCTAAGGAATCCTGGGATTTGCAATTTATGGAGTGGGATTTATAATTCTCAGGCAGAGAATTCTAGTACCTCTCTAAATCACAAACCACAGAATTCCATAAGATGCAGCCATGCCAGTTAATGTGGAATCATGAAGCTATAATTGTTTGGTGTGGAAGGGCCCTGGAACACAGATAACTAAGCAAGCAAACGTGTCCCAAGTGTATATCATTTGGCTGTCAGGCTGTTTTCCAACTGGAAGAGGGAGAGTAATAATGCAGTATCTCACCATGTATTTTGAGTCTATAAAATGTTATGCAAATGCTCAATAATGAGAAAAACATTCAGATTTAGATTTCCTCCTCTCAGCCAAATTCTGGAAAGAGATTGCAGGTACTTAACATGCATCATACTGTAATTTTGTTCTATAAAAAGAAGTTCTTAACAATAAAGTACCTGGTAATAACTGTTCTTGAGTTTTTTTGATACTGCTCTGGGTTATACATACACAAATCGAGCTAGGTACGCACAATGTTGCTATAACCTTTTCCTGGCAGACGTGATCAGACATCAATTTGCTTTTGTCTTGACATCTAGGAGTTGTTTCTTTATAAACTTCCATCGGTGTCAGTCTGTTTCCAGCTGCTGCTGTGAGCCTGTCTCCCTGCATTTGTTCTGACAATTTATTTTTGCTTTGACATAATGCCCATCTCCACAGACCTGAGCTGGCAACCATCACAAACTGATTGATTTAAATTATAAGTGATGCTGTCCTGCAAACGGCAGTAAGTCACAAGGTTTACTCAGTTACTGGCTTTCATACGTACATTTTGCAAGCTTTTGCTTTTACTGCACCAGCCAAGCTTGTGCCTGCCATCTTTACAGTATTCTATCACTTGCAAACTCTAATGATGTAATTATTTAGAACTTTTTGGAGCTGAATGCCCAGGCAGATGCAAATATTAACAACAGCAATAACAATAACAGTGACAATTATAATAAGGTACATAATCTCATTATACATCTGAAACCAATAGCCATATTTAGAGAGCCAGTGTCATGTAATGGTTTGAAGATTGGGCAAGGACTCTGGAAGTTGTTGTTGTGTTGTGTTGTGTTGTGTGCCTTCAAGGCATTTCTGAGGCCATTTCCACATGATACTCTTATAGCGCGATGATTCCACTTTCAACCTCCTATGGAATCCTGGGGTTTGCAGTTTCGGGAGGGGCCAGGTGGCCCCTCCCAGAACTGCAAACCCCAGGATTCCATAGGAGGTTGAAAGTGGAATCATCGCGCTATAAGAGTATCGTGCGGAAGCTGCTTGACTTATGGAGACCTTGTGATGAAGAACCTATCATAGGGTTTTCTTGGCCAGAGGAGGCTTGCCATTGTCTTCCTCTGAGGCTGAGAGAGTGTGACTTGCCCAATGTCACCCAGTGGGCTTTCATGGCCACATGAAGATTTAAATCCTCGACTCCCAGAGTCCTAGTCCAACTTTCAAGCCGTACGCCATTCTGGTTCTCAGGATTCCAGGAGACCAGGGTTCAGTTCTCTGCTTCACTACGGAAACCCACTGGGTGACCTTAGGAAAGTCACACTCTCTCAGCCTGAGAAGAAGGCATTGACAATCCTGCTGTGAACAAATCTGGACAAGCAAACCCCAAGATAGGATTGCCTTAGGGTTGCCACAAGTCAAAAGTGACTTGAAGGTGCAAAACAAGAAAGCCATAATTAAGAGTACCAAAGTTTTTTGTTTGTTTGTTTTACTGGATTTTAAAAGTATAGTCCAAAGGAGAGAAAAAGAAGAAAAAGGAAAAGGATAATATATAGGATATAAACATGGATTAGGCGTAAGATTAACATGTTTCAAAAATACTTTTTCTTGAAAGTGACATCTATAAAATACACATTTGTGCATGGCTAAAGTACTGAGATCTGGGCATTGAACAATAGATGGTAAATGGTTATCCTTCCAAGTATGAGGTACATCTTTTAACTTAAATAGGAGCAAACAGGATCCAACTACACTGACCATCAGTTAGTTTCCATATTGCAGGAATATAATTTGAAAGAAGTCTATGATTTACAAATGGCCAGTGATACTCTACATTGGCTTATGCATGGCAGGTAAGTAATGTTTCCTGGCCCAAACCACCATTCTGTCTTAAGAGCAAACAAACAGATTGGGCAAAGGAGATCCATTCACCTTCCAATCAGGGTGCCACAGGGATCCTGCTTCTGATTGGAACAGACTTGCCCACTGGCATCAGGGGTGGAAACATCCTCCTCCTTGTGCCTTGATCGGAAGCTGAAAGTACCTCCTTTGCCCAGGCCAGCTGCTGGCTCTCCAGGTGGCCTGAGATGGCATTTTTGTAATCTTATGGTGACACTAGTCAGTCGTACTGAATATAGAGTACTTATGAATCCATAACTCTAGGTTACAGAGCTGCAATTGCAATAGTGAATATCAGCCTGAATCTACAAACACCAAGTCTTTTTCTAATACAAAATCAATACGCTGTAATGCAGCGAAGCAGTACCAAAGTCAAGGCTGCAATCCTTCATGTAAAATCTAAGGAAGAAACCTTATAGAATTCAGTGGGACTTCCAAGTAAATTGGCTATATTATTTATTGTTCCAATTTAATAGGAAGTTGCCTCATAGTGAGATGGACTATTGGCCCATCTATCCCAGCTACGACAGGAGGCAGTGTTTTCCCAGGTTTTCAGACAGGGTTTCTTTTATAGCCCTGTCTGGAAGTCCTCAGTATTTTTTGGTTGTCTTCTATCCAAACATTAACCAGATCCAACCATTCTTAGCTTTCAAAATCAAGAAAGATCAGTGAATTCACAATGCAACTGTGACAGCATGGGCTGTAGCTTGCCCTAAGAAATGCAATGGAGGCCTTTTATTTTATTTTATATTTTATTTTATCATTTTTATCCTACTTTTCTCATTGTACAGGATCCAAGGCACCTAATAAGTAATTAAAAACAGGGCACCATTCAAAAATTATTTATTTAAAAATACAATTAAATAACAGTTTCATTAAAAACACAAAGTTAAAATCGTATAAAAGACCATTAAAGCATGGCACAACACCATTCAAAGTCCATCTGCCGCATGAGTTATAAGCCAGAGACCTGCCTGGATAAGAAGATCTTTACCTGTCTGTAAAATAAAAGGGAGAGGTGCTACTAATGTTGGCATCACTTTTAGTACTGTGATAAATTGAAGAAAAGTGACTATACTGTAAAAAAAAAAAATCCTTTTCTGAAACTAAAGTGAACTGGAAGTGTCTTCCAACCTGTTACTGAAAAAAAAAAAAGAGTCTCTCCTGAACCTAAAACCATCCAGGATCCGTCTCCCAATATCCCCCCAAGGCATCCTAGAGGGTGTTTGGGGGCATTAGGGGGCAGAGAATTTTTCATTTTTGCAGTGAGGGTATGGTGGAGGTTGGCCTTTCTGGGTCTCCCGGGAGACTAATGCGTGGTATCCCAAAGTTGCCCACCCCTGCAAGAAGCAATCAGCTACAGACTCTCCTCTTAGTCACTTCTGGTGTAGCAGAGCCTGAAAAAAAAAGTTGCCTGATCTCAGGTTCTTGCCCTGAATTTCCAGTTTCCGTGGGTCATGTTCCAGTGGGAGATCAGGGTGCCAATTATCCAGTTATGGTGGGCTCAGCTTCAGGCAGGAAGAAAGGGCTGTGTGCAGTTCATCTAAGAGAACAGCAGCTTGCTACAGTTTGCAAGGTTATCTGACTTGTTGCTACAACTGGAAAAGACACTGTATTTAAGACTATGTATTTATTTAATTAGCTTCAACCTTCTTTCTCAGCTATTGTGGCACCGGGGCTCACCTCATCCCTGCTCTACATCCATCTTGTGGCTAAAAGCAAGTAGGCGAGATTAAATGTTCTTCATCCTGTCTCCCCAAGTAAGTGAGAAGAAATAATTCCCTCATTTACGTTGAACAGTTAAGCTTCAGTATTAATTCCCAAATAGGAAAGAATGGTGTGGGTATTTGAAAGACAAGCTATGAGCAAGTGTGGTTGGTACTTAATGTCTATCACTTAATGACATCCCAGGGGTCATCCCTATGTCTCAGGAGTTGGCCAAGAACCTTCAGTGCCTGAGATGATCCTGAACTGGTAGTCCTAGGGAGAAGGAGAACTTTCCAGACTGGACGTTTCTGCTAGCCAGGCATGAAAGTCCTCTGACTTTTGGCCTTTCCACGCTACATTGTTATAGTGCTATTATTCCACTTTCAACGTCCTATGGAATCCTGGGGTTTGCAGTGTGTGCTGGGAGCATTAGAATTCTCCGCCAGAGAGCTCTTTGGCTCAACAAACTACAAACGCCAGAATTCCACACGATGTTGAAAGTGGAATAATAGCACTATCACTGTGTAGTGCAGAAAGGCCCTTTGTCATTTTTGGGGTCTCTGCAAAGTACCTCAGTGAAGATTTAAACTATGCCACACACAGTTAAACTGTGGGATTTGATATCAAATGTCCTAATGGCTGCCAGGTTGGATGACGTCAAAAGAGGGCTGAATAAATTTATGGAAATTATTACCATCATTGGGTACTAGTCAGCATGGTCATCTACTACCTCCAATATCATGGAAAGTATGTCTATATATATATCAATTCTCAGGGAGTGCAAAATGGAAGATGCTGCAGCCCTTATGCCCTGCTTGTGGGCTTCCCATAAACAACAGTTGTTGATCACCGTGTGAATAGAACTTTGAATTAGATAGTCCTTTTTTAAAAAATTTTAATTCTTATTTTAACCTTTAACAAAATTAGAAAAAAAAACTAAAATAAATAAATAAATAAATAAAATAACATCCAACTTAAGATCTGTGCATCAACTCAAGATCAGCAGGTAGAAATATACTAATTATATGACCACTTTTTTAGTTAATAAATGGTTAAAGTGGGTTAATCCAAAAGTTTGGATATTGTTCTAGAGGCTCGAGTGGTGTGGTTTCAAATCTTATATATATTAAAAACGGATACCAAATCAAAGCAAATTTGCCAAATAAAAGCAAGAGACTGCTCCCTTCTTTCTCTTTCTCACAATGAGACCACTACCATTAGACTGGGACAAGCACTACCCTTGGGCTGCCATGGGTGCTTGTATATATATGTATATATGTAGACAGATGTAGAATGTGAAGCTGGGAAGAGAATGTGTTGTTTGACAATATATAGTTGGAAACATAGGAGGAGAGTAAATCTCACCTGGAATACTGTGTTGAGTTCTGGGCAACACAATTCAAGAAAGAGATTGATCAGCTGGAATGTGTCTAGAGGAGGGTGACCAAAATGATAAAAGCTCTGGAAACCATGGTCTATGAGGAGTGTTTTAGAGCGCTGGATATGTTTATAGAGAAGAGAAGGTTAAGGGGTGACATGATAGCTATGTTTAAATATTTGAAGGGATGTCATATAGAAGATGGGGCAATCTTGATTTCTGCTGCTCCAGAGACTAGGAAACTATGGTTTCAAACTTCAGGAAAAGAGATTCCACCTAAAGATAAGGAAGAATTTCCTGAAGGTAGGAGGTGTTTGACAGTGGAATATGGTGTCTTGGAGCATGGTGGAATCTCCTTCTTTGGAGGTTTTTAAACAGAGGCTGGATGGCCATCTATCAGGAGTGCTTTGACTGTGTACTCTTTCTGCATCACAGGGTTGGACCAGATGGCACTTGTGGTCTCTTCCAACTCTATGATTCTGGCCAAGATCCTACTAAACTTCAGTGCAGCATCAATGTCTGCCAGTGGAATATTAGGCAACCCCTATGCTGAATACCACTGTGGAGCAACACATATGGATCAATGGTCAATGCTCATGGTTGATAATCTATGGTACACAGCAATGCAAAATGCTCAAAGGCAGTGCATAAATGTGCTATGCATATTCATAGACTACTCTGTGTTCTTTAGTGAGCTACTGCATGTTTTGTGGTCCCATAGTGCAACTCTGTTTATGCTGCTGTCAACTGGATGCAATCATTGTGCAAAGTTTTAAAAAATCATACTGCACATGTACTGCAACTTATGCTTGGGCGTATTATTAACAGGATGCTGGCCATTAAGGTTCTATTAAGCACTTAAATGGCCCAATTCCTCTGGTCAGGAACTACAGTACATTAGTAACACATGGAAGCTCCGAACCCACAAGTCATCTGGATTATGGTGTTGTTGTTGTCATTAACCAAATGCCTAAGATTCATGCATGAAGTGTGTTCTGATAGAATGAGGAAGAGACCTATGTTTCCCAGATAGCTTGTGTGCATATGACACCACATTGAAATGATTTTTTTTAAAACGGCAACAGTAGTCCATTAGTTTCCCATGAAGTGGACTTCGGATGATGACTGGGAATTCTAGCATCCTCTTTTTCTGTTTTGTTTTTTTGTTTTTTTTAACTGGGTTTGGGAAGCAAGCAAACAACTACACAGCTTCTGAAATGAACCAATACAGCTATGTGGCTAGCTATGATAAAAATGTAGCTGCTTGCTGTCTCCCAGTGGCTCTTTTAATTGCATCAGACCTCCCCTCCACGTTTTTTTTTTTTAAAAAAAACACCCTCCAGTGACTCATTAAGTCTGGCGGGACACTTGGCACTTCAGAAGGTCTCCAAGATTGAATCCAAATGGTGGGATTTCTCTTTCTGAGCCAGGTGAGCTGCTGGTCTCTGATTAAGAGAAAATTAAGCTCCTGGGGCCAGTGTAGAGACGTGGAACCACAAAACAAACAAACAAACAAAAAATATGGCACCGAGTGCCAGAGTTTTGTGCATTTCAACCCTGCTCGGCTATGCCTTCATCACATCAGGCACTCACACCTGCTGTTCCCTATGGAGCTGGTAGAAGTCCAGGAGAGCTTACAAGGGGGAACGAGTGGGGCTCTGGAAGCTACATTAATGCTGGCTGCATCTGTTGAGTGAAGGCTGGTATCTAGAGGAAGCCAAAAGCTTACAGTTTGAGATGAACTGTATTTTCTTGGAAGTAAGTCCTGCTGGTTTCTGTGGGACTTTCCCTCAAGATAGTATGCTTAAGATTCTGATTTTGTGGTGAGAATGAACAAGAGGGCTAATACCAGGATGAGAGGCAGTATGTTTCTCAATAACAAGTGTTGGGGAAAATAGAAGGAGAGGGCTGTTTCCCTCATGGCAAACTTATGTTGTTCCCGGAACCCTCTGGTCGGCAGCTGAGGGAAAACAAGATGGAGGCCAAAGTAGGTCTTTGTCTAATGCAATTAGGGTCTTGTTCAAGTTTTGTGGGTTCAAGAGTTGCAAACTTTCTATGTGCTAATCTGAAGACAAAATGAAATGCTGAAGTCTAGAGATGAATAAATAGATCAGGCTGTCTTGGGGAAGGGGCTTCTGACATCAAAAGTTCATTTTTTAAATGCCTTTCAGTCCCGTTTGGATAATTGCACTACCAGCTTCTTGCAAAAAAGGCTTATCGTACGTTATACCATGCATACAACAAATTCCAAAATAAATAGTTATTCTATACGAGTAATGACAAATCTCAGTTTTCACTGTTTATAAAGATTATTGCAAATCCTAAGAATGACAGCTACAGAAATGCAACTTAGAAATGCATTGAGGTGCTCAGGAAATAAACATTTACATTATGGAAGCAGGGAGGGGGATGAAGGTACCACAATAACTCACAAAGTGCTTGAATGATAGGCTTTTTTTCCCTCCCTTGGTCCTGACAACATTATAGGAAATTAATTTCTTTTCACATTGCAGATCAGATAAAGAAGATGGAGGCAGAATAAATTAATTTGGCTGATTATATTATGTAGTATAATCCCAACATTAATCTCTTTTGAAATAGAAAGCACTGGAAACCTAAGACCATTTGAAAATTAATATTGGGAAGTAGAAGATTTATGGGATCAGCATTACTATACTAGGAAGCAATGCATTTTAATTCAACCAGTAATTAGACCGTGATTTCTAATTGCTGCACGTGTGCCCTGTTGTCTTTCATGCTCAAGTCATGCTCTTGCCAACATGCAGGTGATGAGCCATAAAGACCAGTAAACATACAAACCTGTTCATGTCTATGTAGCTTTCTGAGGCTGGTAAATGTTTTAAATGACTATTACAAACAGAGTTACAAACTTTGCAAGGAATTTTAATTTTCAAAAGGCAACTAAATGAAAACAAGGCAAACATAATTCACAGTGGAAAAAGGCATAATTCCACACAGATACAGATCCTAAAGGACACAGACACAAACAGAACCACACATGTGTCTGAGATCAGTGGAGTAACAAAATGATTGCAGTGTTTCAAGAAGTGTCTAATAAAGGGCCATTTCACACTGCACAGTTACTACACTATTACTCCATTTTGACTCCTATGGTGGCATCCTAAGGAACCTTGGCATTTGTAGCATGGCATTTGTAGACTAGAAATCTCTGATTGAGAATTTTAAATGTCTCTCTCTAAACTGCAAGTCCCATTCTTCCACAGAATAGAACCATGACAATTAAAGTGGAGTCATAGTGCTACAATTGGTGTTTAACTTATAGGGTCTTATTGGTGTTTGCAACCAGCCAGGGGAAAGGTCCTCTCAGTCAGAATCTGACACAGCTCTGTTATTTCTGGGTTTGATTGTTTGCCAAAATCTGAAGTTCAGTCTAGGGTCCCTCTGGCAGAAATTACAGAAATTTCTCTGACTCTTCTCTCCACCCTGCAGGCCTGTTAGCAATACTGTCCCTGGAGTGTTTCTTGATCAGCCAAGGCCAAGCTTAGGGATGCACCTGGGCTGCAGCAGAAAAGGGGAACATCTCACTAGTGGAACAGATCCATTGGATCCCATCCTTGTTCTGTTGAGGAATGTCTTCATTTGGGGAAAAAAGACTGATTGGCATTCAGTATTCCAGTTACGCTTGTGTAATCTCAAGTTATGGATCTGTAATTGATCCATATCCACAAACAATATGTAGTCATGATTGTGGAACTATCCTCACAATTCTGAATGCCCTCTCAAACCTGCTTTATCAAGCATACACAGGATGGAGCAAAGAAAGTTCATTCAGCCGACAATTGGGGTACGATAGGATGACATTTCCACCTCCCACCAGCCAGTGAAGCTGCGGCAATCAGAAGCAGGACCCCTGTTGAAAGCATTTGTTGTAACCTCACTGGCTGGTAGAAGACAGTGGAAACATCCTCACCCTCACCCCGATCGCCAACTGAACAGAGTTCCTTCTCTCCATCCAGGAGATGCATGGTACAGTAGGCCTTGGGGTGGGAAGGCTGGCTGGGTGGACCAGGAGATGCTGCTTAGTTACACATACCTAACTGTCAGGTCAGCTCTACTCTCCCTGCCACACATTCTAATGCCATGTAGTGCTTTGCTACTTGATGCCTTGTAATGCTTGAAAAAAAAGGGGCTGGAAGGGGATGATGGGAAATGAATGGAAAACAGCATTTTGGCAATGAAGTAATGTTACCCTAATGAACTCTGATAAGAGCGCAAATAAACACAGATACAAGGTTGGTGGGTGGGAAAATTGGGAAAATAATTATTTTAATTAGCTGCTGAATAGGGGACTTGCACATACAAATTTATTTTATTGTTTATAAGTTACTGTAAATTCAACAGGTCTTTGGTCTTGGCAGTTGCCAGAATGTGCTGCTGTTACTCCACTGTTCCTGAATAAAGCTTTTTGTAAACTTCTAAGCCTGATTTCTGGGGCTGTACATGACAATAACTATGCAGGTCATGTAGAATTCTGGCCAATGTCTATAAAAAAATTTTTGTGGCTATTTCTTTCAGCCATTTCTCTCTGGATTTGGGAACTTTATGAGTTTCTGTGTTTGTTGATTTTTTTTTAAGTTCAGTGGCATTTGGGAGAGTGATAGTGATATTTTCTATATTCTGTTTAAAATGAGATGTTCATGCATTTGTGAAATTGGGTTTACTGCATGTATCTTTTAATGTATAACATTCTGAATTCCTTTTTGAGGAGAAAAAATGGTGTATAGACACACACACACACACACACACACACATGCATACATATGTACTTTTTAAATAAAATATCAACCCCAGCCCTTTTCTTTTCAGATTTCAGTCTGAAGTAGTCCGGTACAGCTTTCAAGACTTGCAGTTTCTCATTTGAGTCTTCGCTGATCTCACCATTTATCTGTGGGAGGGGAGTGTGCCCAAGATGACTCTATTCACTGCAGTGAAAACCAGCCACGGGGAAGGGTGTGAGCCTGGTGTGCATCTCTGGAAACTTGGAACTGTGGTAGATAAAGCCTGAAATTTACACTTCAATTGCTCACTCACATCACTTATAGCTTGCGGCTTGACTTACATGTTCACTGTTTGAAGCAGACACATCTAGAGGATGGAAAGATCTGTCAAGTGTGTTTCTGCAGACTTCCTCCTAGTGCCACATCCAAGTCTCTTCCCTGCTGGTTCAGTGCAGATTGTTTTTTTTTAAAAAAGCAACCAGAAATATCTGTATAATTTTTTTTTCATTTTCAAAATCGACACATTATTAGACACATGTTCCCATTCACTAAAGCACACTGTGTACATTTTAGAAATGTACACAGTCCTTTTGGTGTGTTTTTCAAATCTGCATATTTTTTATGCATTTTTTGTCTTTTGGAATCATAGAATCATAGAATTGGAAGAGACCCCAGGGGCCATCGAGTCCAACCCCCTGCTATGCAGGAATACCCATCAAAGCATTCCCAACAGATGGCCGTCCAGCCTCTGCTTAAAAACCTCCAAAGAAGGAGACTCCACCACACTCCAAGGCAGCATATTCCACTGCCGGACAGCTCTGACCATCAGGAAGTTCTTCCTGAGGTTCAAGTGGAATCTCCTTTCCTGCAGCTTGAATCCATTGCTCCTTGTCCTAGTCTCTGGAGTGGTAGAGAACAAGCCCTCTCCCTCCTCAACGTGACATCCCTTCAAATATTTAAATATGGCTATCAGGTCCCCTCTTAACCTTCTCTTCTGCAGACTAAAAATACCCAACTCCCTAAGGTGTTCTTCATAGGGCATGGCTTCCAGACCCTTCACCATTTTGGTCGCCCTCCTCTGGACACACTCCAGCTTGTCGACATCCTTCTTGAATTGAGGTGCCTAGAACTGGACACAGTATTCCAAATGAGGCCTAACCAATGCAGAATAGAGTGGTACCATTACCTCCCTCGATCTAGACACCGTACTCCTATTGATGCAACCAAGAATCATGTTGGCTTTCTCAGCTGCTGCATCACACTGCTGACTCATGTTCAGCTTGTGATCTACCAAGACTCCTAGATCCTTTTCACACGTACTGCTATCCAGCCACATGTCCCCCATCCTATACTTGTGACTTTCATTTTTTCTGCCCAAGTGCAGGACCCTACATTTCTCTCTGTTGAAATTCATTTTGTTAGCTTTGGCCCAGTGTCCAATCTGTCAAGGTCGTATTGAAATTTGATCCTGGAATTTATGGCAAGCCTTGAAATGGACAGGCCACCATGGTGCAATTGTTTTCACTGCTGGACTTTGGCTCTGGGAGACCAGAGATGGGAACAATGCACAGTTTGTTCTCTGGGCCCGAATAAAATTCCTTTCTTTGGACTCAAGGGTATGACAAAGCAAAAGTATTAATTCCCTGAAGACTCAAGGATAATGAGGTGCAATCTCAGTCATCTGAGATTAAGTCCTGCCAATCCAACATTTTTTTTATTAAATTCACCTCACTGTATCTATCTCTTCCAAGTTACCTGGTGGACCTTCCAAATATTAAAATAAGGTTATCCTTTCTACATGCTAGATTAAATGTTCTTCCATTGGCAGCTCAGATGGGCCGATAAAAGAGTGCTCCTATGAGGGACACAGTATCTGGTTGCAACTCTGTCTGAACAGAAGGTTTAATTCATATATCGCTTGAGTGCTATATTTATAATGATCTTAGAAATAATTATATTTTTCCTTAACTGAAATCTCTTAAGGGAAGTTCCTCTACTGTGAAGGTCTGTTTTCTGTTATCTGATGCTATGAAATATGTATCCTTTAGAACATCCAAATTTCTTGTTAAGGCCTTACATGTTATAAAGTGTAAGGGGGAATATGGAAAGTGATTCATTAATGTAGGTTATTTATTACATGTAAATTCGTTTATTTAGCTTTCCACAATAGAGGCCCATGTTTGCTGTGGTACCCACAAATCTTGGAGGCATTCCTGAGAACCACCTGAGAAGCAGTGTGATATAGTGGTTTGAGTACAGGGCTAGGGTTCTGGGAGACTAGGATTTGAATCCTGGCCAAGCCATGGAAGCCCCACTGGGTGACCTTAGGCAAGTCACACTCTCTCAACTGCAGAGGAAAGCAATTGAAAACCTCCTCTAAATAAATCTTTCCAAGAAAATTCTAGGATAGGGTCACCATAAGGCAGAGTTGACTTGAAGACACATGACAAAACAATGACAACAACAACTGGAAATACTTGGTTTTCTGACTGCAAACGGTATCTGTTTTTGTATTTTGTCCAGAAGATGCAGAATGAGTGAATCCAAAAGAATCCTGACCTTGCAGATTTCTTACATCCAGAAACATCATCGTTAAAAAATTTCTGATATTCTTGTGCCACAGTAATGCCTTCTGTAGAAACAGACCACCAGTCTAGCTTGTTGTTAGCTCCTTTCAAGTTGACTTTGATTTGTGGTGATCTTATTAATGAGACATCTTCAAGACGTCCTAGTTATGAACAACCCTGCTGACATTTTCGCAACTCAAGGCTGTGGCTTCCTTGATTGAGTCTAACTACCTGTGATGTGATCTTCCTGTTTTCCTAACCAGTCTGTGTAGTTTTGTTTTATTTATGCTGCCTTCCTGGCAGTGGCTTTCCCATCAAAGATGACCTGTTCCCTCGATAACTGGATGTGTTTGGGACTGAACTCATCCCCTTCTGAATATCTATCTATTTATCTATCCAAGAAAAAGCATGTGTATCACTAAGCCAAGGTTTCTCCGAGTCCTCTATTTTTCCAAATTAACTGTTGATTCTGCTTCTCGTCTCTTCAAAAGCCTGTCTTTCCATCTACTGTAATGGGTAAAAAAAATATTCTGCATTATTGGTCTCTCTCTGTTTCCAGAAGATCTTGAAACTTCCGCTTCTGAGAAAGGAGAAAAAGTTGTGTGTGTGATTCTATAGACTGATAAAAAGAAAATAAAACAAGGTCTGAAAGAATGTATTTCATTCAGTTGCTTCATTCAGCCTGGAGTTAACGATTATCAGCACCTTTTATTATTGCTATTATTATTATTACCACACATTGGGTAATTTCCCTCCTTTCCATTTGACAAAATAATGCAATAATGTCTTCCCTTTTTATTGACTTGAGAGTATCCAGAGATGACAAAGAGGATTCGTTATCATGAAAAATTTCTTCGAAGCACAGCTGTGTGTGGGGGGGGCTTTTAAATTATGGAAGCTGTTCTTCCAAGCAAAATTCATGCCACAAATATGCATTGAGTACAAAAGGAAGAGGGAGAGGAAATGGGGAAAGTGGAGGGTGCGGAGAGGCAGAAAGGAGGGATGGAGATGTTAATGGGCATGCTATGGGGGGGGGGGACTCACAGGCAGTTCCTCCTAATGGGTGTTGGTAACCGCCTGCCTTAACTGTTTGCTTCTCTGGTCATTTCAACTGGAAAAAAATGGGAAGGGAAGGAGGCGGTGAAACAGGAGAGAAAAGGAGAGCAGAGAAGAAGAAAGACAAAAAGATAAGTTGGAACTAACATAAGTCTGCAAAATATGGGCTCTTTATGGGTTCCATCTCCACAGTGTCTTACCCTTTCACTTGTATGGAGGTGACTCACCACTCTCTGTCAGTTTCTTCCATGGGACCATAAATCTTCAACCAAGCAAAGTACAGAGAGGTTTATCACCAGATATTTGGCCATCAACGGCCACAAGATCATTGGCCACTATGGGCCACAGAAAGGTGGCTGTCATCCTCCTCAGAACATAAACACAATGATGCTGTGCAATCTGTGTGATAGGTGTTAGTGGAAGGACTACCAGAAATCTCTGATCCTCAAGGTCTTGGAAGGAGATAGGAAAGAAAGGCACAATTCAAAGTGCTGGTTATGACCCATAAGCTCTATATGGTTTGGGTACAGGTGATATGAAGACCTGTCTCCTCCTATATGAGCCTGCTCATTTTTTTGAAATCTTCTGGGGAGGCCCTTTCATCTGTCCCCCCACCCTCATAGGGAGATCTTGTAGGAACACGGGAGAGGGCTTTCTTGGTGGCTGCTCTCAAGTTCTGGAACTCTTCCCTGGACAGGTTAGACTGGGATGTTCAGTGGTGTCTTTCCAGAGGTAGGCATTTTTTTGTTTGTTTCATCAGGACTTTGAGAACCAATGACTGATGGGGCTTTAAATTAAGTGCTGTATTGTATGTACTTGTTGTTTTTACAATCATGGCCATAGTGTGACAATTGTGACCAAGTAACAATTGTGAGAGGGTCAGCATGGCATAGTGGTTTGAACGTTGGACTATGACCCTAAAGACCAGGATTCAATTTTCTGCTCAGCCATGGAGACCCACTGGGTGATCTTGAGTGTGTGATACACTCTCAGCCCTAGAAAACCCCATGGTAAGTTCACCTTAGCTTTACTGTAAGGTGGTGTTAGGCTTAAAATTTTAATGCTTGGTAATTTGCTATAGAATTGATGTATGTTAACAATTAGCTATGTATTAATTGGTTTTAGACACTTTTAGCTCATCAAATAGCCTTTGCCTTATAATTGTTTGCTCTGCCTCATACATTTTTTCCTATACCAGTATGTACGAGGGAAGGATCCTTGAAGTAAAGGACTCTTGAAGTGTCAGGGATGTCTTTGGAGATGACCCAGGATATTGACAGGGTCATGTGGACTCGGGAAGTTAAGGGTCAGATAGAATGTAACGTGTACAAACTGTAACTTTGCTGACGCTGATGCATGAATCTTTTCTTTCATGTAAGCATTCTTTAATGTAAACATAAACATGGTATAAAAAGGGAAGTGTGAAAGAATAAAATTATCCTTCCTTATCACTACTATCAGTAGGCTATAACAAATACAGTTTTGATACTTGGAGGGATCCTTTGGCCAAAGTTACTGTGTGAGTGTGTTTTCTTTTACTTTTACATTTACATTTTACATACTTTTACATTTACTCTTCCTACTTTGTGTTTGGGGTTCAATTCAGCTCCGTGACCACCTGGAGATACAGTGAGGTATGGTTTATTTACTCACCCTAACAGTGGAAACAACTTGAGGGCACACAACAACAACACGTAATTGCGAATATGGAACAGTTAGCTAGATTTACTGACCTGTAACTTTCATATTCATGATTGCTTCTCAGTCACAACTGTGGTACTATTGCCATGATTGTAACTCCTCCCCCCCACCTGACCTAATTTACCAAGCATCAGCTATATGGAGAAAAGGAGATGCATTCTGATGACAATCAGAGTATGGGTCAATGATGTTTCTTTCAGGTAAGGAGTGGTTAGGCCAGGAGAGGTTACTTAGGCCATTTCCACACCGGGCTTCTGTAATGGTGCAGAGCGACCTCTCACGGAGGTCTTCTACGCTGTAGAGTGGACTGCCGTGGACTACTTTTTGTGGTTCCACACCAGAATCCACTCAGGAGCGGCCGGAACTAGCCGCGCTGCGTGTTTTTTAAAAACCTCTTTTTCAAGGTTTTTAAAAAGCATGGAGCGCACAGTCCCGTGCCGCTCCGTCGCCCGGCTCCGACGTGGATTTGCAGGCGCGCGCAAGTGCATGCCTGCAGATCTGCCGGGGGCGGGCTTCCAGCTGGCGAGCTTCTCTGGTTGGTGGAGAGCCTCCACCAACCGGAAGTGCCATTTTGGACGCCGGAGGACTGCGGAGCAGCCAGCTCGCGCTGCTCTGCGTCCCGACGGACTTACCCGGCTGCCGGTAAGCTCCGTTTTTGGGCGTTTTCGCCCGTTCCCCCCCCCACATGTGGAAAGGGCCTTAGTTAAGTATGTTTAACATGGATTGTCAAAGTATTGGGTTCGGTTTCCACATTTATTCTTCTGCTATTTGCTTTGCCATTTTGGAAAGTTTTTTTTTTAAAAAAAGTATTCTCAATCACTCATTGGTGTATAGGGAATAAGAGTGATTTCCTGTCTCTCTCTCAGAAATGTTTTGATGCTGACAGGCATGTCCGAATACCTCTCTAATTCAGGTGATGTGTGAGTTGGAAGTTAGGCTTTAAATGACATTGCCTATCTAAGTTTTTTTTTTTCTTCATCTGGAGATGATAAAAATATCCCCTTCATCTCAGGTGGGAAGTAGTCATATCTTCATTTTTTTGTTCTTCTTGTTTTGGTGGAGTGTGAGTGTGAGAGGTAGAATATGTTGAGTGTAGCAGGAGAAAAAAGAGAAGGATTTCACAGAAACATGAAGATTTTAAAGTTCAAACTGCACTTTGGTTGAAGTAATGAATGATGTTTGACTACTGTTGGTTGAAGCAACTTGGCCTCCTTCTCCCAGATGTGATCACAGAGAGGATGAGGCATGGTCTAGTGTGCTGAAGGCCACATTTCCCCATTTTCAGCACCTCCAGGACTCCAGGGAACCTCACCGCATCCTTTCAGTTGCCATTTTCAGCAAGTGGAAGTGATGATGTATCACATTTGGTTGACTTCCAGACCATTCAGGGAGGATGGTGGCCTGGCTAGGGTAGGAAACCTGAAAGTCATAATTTTACAGCCCTCTAAAGTTTTTAAAAATGTTTCTAATGTTGTTTTCCAGCCAGAAAAATGGAGGAGGAACACCCAATCCCTTAGTGGATCAGTAGAAGTTCCAGGGACTGCACCGGACCCACTTCAAAGGTAGGTGGGCCACATGATTCGCATCCATAGCTAGAAGTGGAACCAACAGCTTCAGTTCTGTGCTACATCTGAGTCAAGGCAAGATATAGACAAATGGATTACATGTATTTCAGTCTCAGAACCTTTCTTCACAGCAGGGCTAGACACTGTGTGGCATCTCTGTGATCAAAATCCCTCATAAACAAGGGTCTCTTTTATACCACACAATTACAGTGGCAAGATTCCATTTTAACTGCCATGGTTCCATGCTATGGAATCCTTGGATTTGTGGTCTATCATAGAATCATGGAGCTGGAAGAGACCACAAGGACAATCAAGTCCAACCCCTGCCATGCAGGAATGCACTATCAAAGCATTCCTGACAGATGACCATCCAACCTCCAAAGAAGACTCTACCACACTCCAAGGCAGCATATTCCACTGTCAGACTGCCCTTACTCTTAGGAAATTCTTCTTCATGATTAGATGGAAATTTTTCTAGAAGTTTAAAGCCACTATTCCATGTCCTAGTCCCTGGAGCAGCAGAAAAATAAGGTTGCTCCATCCTCCATATGACTCCCTTCAAATATTTAAATATAGCTGTCATGTCACTCTTAACCTTTTCTTCTCCAGGCTAAACATATCCAGCTCCTTAAGCCTCTCCCCATAGGACATGGTTTTCAGGCTGTCTACTATTTATTTGACCTCCTCTAGATACATTCCAGCTTGTCAATATCCTTCCTGAACTGGACACAGTATTTCATGTGGAGTCTCACCAAAGTAGAATAGAGTGGTACTATTACTTCCCTTGACCTAGATACTGTACTCCTATTGATGCAGCCCAGAATAGCATTGGCTTTTTTAGCTGCCGCATCATACTGCTGACTCATGGTCAGCTTGCTGACTCTTAGATCCCCTTCACATGTACTGTAGTTGAGCCAGGTGTCATCCATCTTATGTGCATTTCATTTTTCTCTTCCCAAGTGTAGTACCTTATACTTCTCCCTGTAAAAATTCATTTTATTAGTCTTGTCCCAGCTTTCTAATCTGTTAAGGTCATTTTGAATTCTGATCCTGTCCTCTGGGGTGTTAGCTACCCCTCCTAATTTGGTGTCATCTGCAACGTTTAGGGAGGAGCATTCAGAATTCTCAGTCAGGGAGCTCGAGTGTCTCACCAAACTACAGCTTTTGGGATTCCAGAGGATAAAACCATAGCAGTTCAAGGGGAATCATAGCATTGCAATTATATATTGTGAGAGTGCCCCATGTAGTTTCCTTAAAAAAAAAAAGTGCAGCCACAGGAAAGGGGTCCTGAATTGGTTAGGGGTTATGGTAGGAAAGGAAAAGATTGGCAGATCTGGAGACTATATTTGTGCACCTAGACTCAGGGAAAATGCATGGACTACCAAAATTCTGAAATGTATGTGTGTGGGAGCAGAATGGGATAGAATTGTTAGATTTTGGAAAAGGGGGGTGTATTTTAAGCAATAGGAGGAGCTGCAGCCTACTTAAAATGTCAGCTTCTAGAAGAAGCTTCCAAGAGATGTTTACCCTCAATTTTCTTTTTGCTAGGAAAAAAAAGTGATTAAAATATGGTGGTATGAAGAAGTCAGGAGCCTTCGGGTCACAGAAAAGGCTTTTAGGGGAGCTACACACAGGGCATGAAAGGACAGCCAGTTTCCAAAAGTGGAACTTGTCCTATCTCAGTCCTGGTACAGCTGATAAATCAAACAAAGCAAGCTGAATATCTCCCAGCTTGTTACTTACTTCCAGGCAGTAAGCAAGGAGGTATAAATAAAATCCAACACAAACAATGTCCAGCAGGGTTTCACAGCAAGGGAGTGTCCAAGGTCAATCTGAGCATTTGTCAATGCATCCAGCAAGGTAGCAGGTCAGATAAGCTGTGACAACTCCTGGAGGGGAAGGATGCCAGCTAAATAGACCCAAAGCCTAGCATAGCTGTGCCTTGATTGATTGTTGCCAGTTATAAATCCGGAAAGAGCAACGCTGAGTCTCTCTTTGCTGCCTGTGCTGTGTGAAGCTGGGTCTAGGTAGGTGTTCTTCTGTATCTGAAGAGGCAGGATTCTCTGTTGGAGCTGGCACCACCCTCTGTTCTGTTTCTGGCACTGTAACCTCTCTCTGTATAACAGGTCCTGGCATGCCCCCTGTTTCAGTCTCTGGCATGGTCTCTGGTTCAGACTCTGAGTCAGAGTCCATACTCTGGAAGCAGGGCATGACAGGACTGCATTTGAAAGCCATTTAGCTGCCTTAGCACCTGGGGCAAATGCATTGACCAAGGAGGCACTAGACACCCATCCTTTGTGCAACACCCAAGAAAATACTCTGGTATAATCAGAATGTAAGCCAGAGCAAATCCCCCACAAGGTTCTGGTGCAGAAAGGGATGGAAGAATTAATTAAGTGTAGTGGGAAAGATGACAGCAGTATAAGGAATCTGTAACATATGCATAGAAGGGATTTCTTGCTTTAAATTTGGAATGCATTGTAGGGATGGGAAGGAGCTGCCATGCTATGAGTGACAGCTTATAAGTGAAAGTTGAGTACAATATTGGAGTTGGGCTAAAATCCTCACTAATCACAAAGCTCAGCTACAACCCTTGGGCTAAGTGCTTCAACTGTGGTCAGTGGGCTCCTTTATTGGTGGGTGGTAACCTCACCCTTAGTTTTAATAGGAGCTTCTTTAGCAGCTCCTCCAGAGGAGCTGTCCAAGTGCTGAAATCTATTTGCAACATAAATTCAGCATCTGCACAGCTCCCATAAAAGTCTACCATTAAAACTGAGGTTGGAGTCAAATAACAGAACCACCAGTCATGCTCAAATTGCTGTACATCAGGATCAAAGCAGACATGCAATTATATGTATTACATTTTGTGTGTATTTTTTTCTTAAAAATATAAATTTAATCTGAAAGAGAAGGAATTTCAGGACTCCAGGGAGTGTGGAGAAGGAATATAACCCTTTCCTTCCCATTCATATGAGTCATACAAAACAAAACTAATGATAATTTAATTCCATTTTCATGTTGACCTTTCATGTGTTTTAATTTGATTTGATTTGATTTAATTTTTAAGCCACCTTGAGCCACAGTTCTGGGAATGGATGGAACATAAATAAAAATAATCATCATAATAATCATCATCATTGAAAAGGATTTTGAGCACAATCCTCAGTATCTCTGAACATGTAAAGAAATCCTTTCAGAAGAAAAATTCCATGTTTCTCTGAATTATTTGTACTGATCTTTTCTTCTTTTTAACCTCCGTCCAGGAGATGGAAGAGAATCAGCATGGTGTAGTGGTTTGAGCAACAAACTATGACTCTGGACAGCAGAGTTCAAATTCCTGTTTGGCCATGGAAACCCACTGGGTGACCTTGGGCATGTCACACTCTCTCAGCCTCAGAAGAAGGCAAAGGCAGCCCCCCTTTTGAACAAATCTCACTAAGAAAACCTCGTGATAAGGTCACCTTAGGGTCACCATAAGTCAGAAATGACTTGAAGTTGCACAACAACAACAGGAGATGGAAACAACTGAGTGCTGTTATACTTCAGTTATGTCTGACTTTGTTAGTTCTCCAGTTCCACTCTTGCCATATATAGCAGACTCTGTTCCCTTAAAAGCAAAATTTTAAAAAAAATCCTAGGTTTAAAACAATTATTTTAAGGATGGTAGCAGCCATCATGGTTTCTAAAAGTACATTCACAGCCATTTAATTGTCTCTCTCCACCTGTTGGCCAAGCTGCTTCAGCACAATGTTACTTTATTATCTGTAACAGCCTGTGGAGTGGCAATGAAGGAGAGCCAAAAGCACTCTCTAATGAAAGGGTCTGAGGTCATTTGTATATCTTCCCAATTATAGGCAGGATGTTAACTCCAGATAATGCATGAATTAAAGTTAAGGGGAATTTTGCTGAAATCATAATTAGGTGCAGAGACATTACATGGGGTTAATGGCTTAGAGTTATATTTAGCTTACTGGATAATAAATTGACCATCCTTATCTGGATCTTTGAAAAAAAAACTTAATTGGAAATTTGCTTCTCTGGCAATTAAGACTGAAACCTTTCACTGTCCCTGGGGCCAAATACTAGGCATCTCGACTATGGAAAGCTGCACATCTCTATGGTAGTTTTCTTCCCCTCACCCCACTCCACATGATAATGTTGGTATTTCAGGATAGTTGGTGTTTTTTCCATGAAGGTAAGACTGCCAGGGGGCTCACAGCTCAGTGGGAGAACACATCTAGTGCATACAGAGGGCCCTGCATTCAGTCCTCAGTATTGTTGTTGAAGGCAGGGGAGAGCAATTGGAAAGGGTTAAGGACCACACTGGATGCCCATGGGTCTTGGAGGGCCAGAGCCCCTCTTTGCCTCCTAGAGGCCACTGGTGGTAATTTTGTCATCCTTTTTAAACCTAGGAGGGTCTCAGGAAGGAAGGAAGGAAGGCTCCCCAACATTTCACAGATGAAAACCGGGATACTTGTGGACAAACAACACTGAAGTGTGGGTAAGATGGCAAAGGTCAGTAATGAAGAACACACAAGCTAGGAGAGGCTATAGTAGTTTGATTTTGCTTGGATCTACAGAGGAAGGGCAAGACTCTGTCTGTACCTCTCCTCACCTGCCACTGAGTAAACTAAGTGCAAACTACTTCTGCAGTTTGAACCCTGTCTACTGCAACTGTAGTAATCCAAACACAAAGGAGGAAAGTGAGAGCAGGAGAGAGAAACTGGGACATTTTAAAAGCAGCTGAAGAAGTGGGAGAATGGATAATTAATTGGGAGTGTCCCTGCCAATCAGAACACTTGGAGGGTATAGGAGTGACTGAGTGGCAAGGAATCAACAGTGAGGGTGGCTGCTCATGTCTCTTTATCATTGATGCTGCTTTGCTTTCCTAGCCCTCTTTTTGTTTCTGGACCTTCTTTTTCTTGCTTTTGGTGAGCGATATGTGAGTGGCCCTCTCGTTTCACCCACAAAGAAGACAAAGCTGCTGGGAAGTAAGAAGGCCGGTGAAAATAAGCTGTTAGCACACCATACACTCTCCTCATCTTGTAGGATAGCAAAACTGGAAAGAAATATCATTTTCATATAAGAACTACAATCTCATGACTTTAAAAGCATGCAGAAGCGGGATACTGGCTGTAAGCATGGCCTAGGTCAAGGTGCCCTCAGCATGGACAGGTTGTATATTCAAGAAGATTAGGTGGGAAAGCCAGTCTTTAATGGGCTTCCAATAATCCATTCAATGCCCCCAGCAACCAAGACAATAGTAAACAAAACTGCCCAGGTGCAGCAGGCAAGCATCCCTTTTGTGTGCATTTCCTACAGAGACCTTCCCCGATCACCTTACTCAACAAAGACATTAAAAGGCTCTAAGGACTCCCATCGATGTTTTGTCACCTAAAGTAAGACAATCAGCCCATTCTAATCTCCCTTTGTTTACTCTGCCAGAGAGCCATTAACACTCATTCCTTCAAGGTGGGAAATAGAGTATAAAAATTCTAGCTCTGACCCCAGAAATTTGCTAGCACTTTGGGCATTATCCTGCACCTCAGACTCCTGTTCCTCCGTGCTGCTCTCAAACTTCTGTTTGAGTCACTCTTCTTCAATCTTCTGCTCTAGGATTGATATGTATCATCCCATACACCTGAAACCTATATCCGTCCTTTCTCCCTTCACTAGCCTTATATGATTTGTGAGACTGTTTGATTATTTGTGTGTATGTCTATTAATTTCCAATAAAAACACTCTGTTTAAACTTCTAGCAGTAGTCCTACAGTTAGTATTGATATACACAGGTGAGAAAATCATGCTGTTACCTCCTCCTTTCGGCCTTTGAGCTATAATTTCCCCAATTTCTAAGGTGATACTGGCACTGCTGGTGGACCTCAAGGTCACCAATCTTTTGGGGTAACAAAGCAGCTGCCGTGGCTGGAATGAGGGTTGGAGTTGCCACTTCTCCCACTGCCATTCTTGGTCCTCTTCTCTTTCTTCTATGATTGGGAAGCTATAGAGGAGTGGCTACCAATGAGGATGAGAAGGAAAGGGGAGGGTAGCTGTAAAACATGGTGGCTGGTTGCAGTGATTGGTGGCGAACAACAATAACAACAAAAGCATGCAATACAGTAGCTGAGAGGAGGAAAGTGGGAAATTTTAATACCTATTGGGATGCCAAGCAGTAAGCATGGCCCAGCCAGCTAATCTGTGGCACTTCAAGGATATGACATAAGTTGATAGTCCAAAGCCAAAAGTAGGGGGAGTTGTGGATGTGAGTGTTAGCTTTGCTCAGGAGCGAAAGGCATTTTGTTCAGGAATTTTGTATCCCCAGCTGGTTTCTTCCAACAGCAAGGCTTCTTTCAACACATTTATCCTTGGAGAGCTGAGCAGAGTAATTAACATGAGTAATCCAGCATGAGGCTGGTGGGAAGATATGGCTTGGAGAGAATCTAGAGATTTGGACTGAGAAGAGGCCTAGAATTGGTCCACACCAACAGAAGTCTCCATGCTTGCTCTAAAAGTTGGCTCCATAGACAGCAGAATGTGCTAATATCCCCTTAAAATATCTGGACCAGAAAATACCTTATTTGCACAAATAATCCACTTCTATGAGTTATATCCTTCTTTATGCTGTCACTTATCTGATTCTTCCATCAGAACAATCCAGCATCCTCCACTGGGAATAAGGAAATTGTTATTGTTGTGCACATTCAAGTTATTTCCAACTTATGGTGACCTTAAGATGTCCCTATCACAGGGTTTTCTGGGGTGGAGAGTGTGTGATCCACTCAAGGTCATCCAGTGTGTTTCCATGGCTGAACGAGAAATGGAACACTGGTCTCCAGGGTCATAGTTCAACATTCAGACCTCTACACCACCAATGAGAATACAAAGGGTTAATTGTGACTGCCTCAGCAATCTGTGGCACTTGAAACATACAATGTAGACAAGTTCCTTGGGAGCAGAGAACCTTTTTTTCTTGGCAATCTGATTATTTAATGCTTTCCACAAGAACTTTGGAAGAAACAAAGGCATTGGTGACAATGAAAACTTTGTCACACCAACAAAAATACATTTTCTTTACTTAATTTATATGCCACCACCCCTAGAATAGCCACCACTTCTAGAATAGCTTATGCCTGCAAACAAAGCTTATATCTGCTCATGCCTACAACTGTTGGACCTCAGTCACCTTAATCCATCCTTGGCAGGTCATAGCTTAGGAGGCTGGGCTAAAGGCTCTCCTGCTTCACTACTGTTGTACAATTCCAGATTGAATGAAAAATCCATACCGCTCAACATTTCTCAAATGAAATGGCCAAGCAACATCAGAGTGTGTACAAGACGATCAAAGTAATTAATGAGAAAGCTAGGAGAAGGTCTGGCAGTTTGCTTTTGCCTGAGCCTGCTGGGAAGGGCAACATCCAACACCTTCGTCTCCTCTCTTCTTCTCTGCCTGCTACTGAGGCCATTTCCACACTACATTGTTATAGTGCTCTTATTCCATTTTCAACATCCTGTGGAATTCTGGGGTTTGTACTTCACTGAGGCCAAAGAGCTTTCTGACTGAGAATTCTAAATGCCTCTCCCTAAACTGCAAACCCCAGGATTCCATAGGATGTTGAAAGTGGAATAATAGCACTATAGCAATGTAGTACAGAAATGGCCTGAGCTAACTGACTGCAAACTACTTTTGCATTTTGAACTTAGCTTGCAGCAACTGAACTAAGCTGAAGGCAAGGGGAAAGGTGGGCGGATGGAAGAGAAAATGGGACTTTTTAAAAGCAGTTGAGAAAGTGGGATGACAGAATTAATTGGGACTGTCCAAATCAGGACAGTTGAAGACAGTCTTGCAGTTGGTGGCAAACCATGCTCTAAATCTATTGTTAGTCCAAACTAGAGTAGATCCATTGAATTAATTGGATTTTCCTCTGCATTGGCTCACTATTTACCCATCAGTTAAATTAACCTATTCTAGGTAGGTGTAGGCAAGAGGATTCCAGTCTGCATTTTCAAAGTCTCACACATTTGGGCCTTTTAAGAACAAGACATAGCACAAGATACCTAGCTCTCTAGTGCCTCTAAAACCCTGAACCATTTTCTGAGATGAAATATTTTGTGTATTAATTTCCATGTACATTTTCCCCCATCATCCTCGCCCTCCTACAGTCATCAGAATGCATTTTTGACACGACAGGTCTACTTTTCTTTTTCCCAAGCCTATCAATCTCCATTTTAGACAATGTTGCAGAGAAAAAAAAAGATTTATGCTTCCTCTCTAACCATATTTCAAAGGGGAATTACTAAATCATAACCGCTCTTGTCTCCCTACACACTGACATGCTTACTGCTTCTCAGCTAAATCAAGTAAATGGGTTTCTTTTACTTTTTTCCCCCTATTTTTTTATTTTTTAGATTAAAGGGACTGCTTTGAATTTTTCTGCTAATGTGGGACAGAAGGCCGAGTTTGCTGAACCATTGATTTGACCAAGAGTCGCATGACACATTAGAAACTGGGGAAATTAAAATTGGATTACTTGGCTCTCCTCTCTTGAGCGCAGCTATTTTGGTGTCTGGGGAATTGTTAATATTTCAGTTGTAATATGACTTTCATGCTGTTAGTATTAAGGGGAGGGGAAAGGGCTCCAAGAAAGGAGTTTACTTTGAATTTGGGATGGTGGGCTAATATCAAATCACAGTTTAAACTATGCTTTGTTCTGCTTATAGGTGTTATACTGGAAAAAGGGATGTGTGTGTGGGGGAGATAACTGGAACATGCATTTACAAAGTGAGAAATTTTCCCGCAATGGCTGGACCTCAGTTACTGTCTATGTCTAGAATACCAATGCAAGCACACTGGCTGGCATCCCATTGGTATCATACACCTGTTGAAGTTCCTTTACAATGTGCAGTAAAGATGCTATGCAAGGCACTGAAAACTATCCTTAAAATAGGTCCAGCACTTTGTATAGTCCATTTAAAGTTCAGACTAAACCCAGGGTGGATTTCCCAATCCACTAATACCAGAGCCTCTCCCTCCACAGGATTTATTTTATTCGGTTATCAACCCACTACCACCAGTTCAGAGACAGTGTGGTGTAGTTGTTTGAGTGTCAGACTATGACTGTGAAGACTAAGGTTAGAGTCACCACTCAGGCACAGAAACCCACTGCATGACAGTTTTCATGCCATACAGCCACGCTCCATTATATGATTGGCAATGAACATTATTTAATTGGCATAGAAAATATAAATCATACACTGTTATGACTGAAGAGTCATGCTGGCAAAGAGGACTGGCTGCACGCATGCAAAAGTAGGTCAGATGGGACTTCAGGACATGGCCAAGTCATGAGGGGATCAGTTGGGAAGCTCCAGTGTTGATGAGCTTGCAATAATCCCCTCAATGACTCAACCTTCAAACACAATAGCACACGAAGTTGTCTCAGTAGTGCAATTGGTGGTCATCAACCTATTCCCTCCCCAAATTCTCTTTTGTTTCCTCACCTGCCCAGACATTAAGAAGCTATCATGATTCCCATCAATACTTTGTCACCTAATACTAAAGCGATTAGCCTGTTCTGTACCACATTGTTTGCTCTGCCAGAGAGTCATTAACACCTTCCCCATCAGGGCAAAAAAGAGTATTTAAACCTTGGCTCTGAGCCTGGCAATTTGTAGTACCTTGGACACACAGAGGCATGTCACTCTGTCCATTTGCTTCTTGATTCTCGTGTTCTGGGCTACTCTCAAACTTTGGTGTTTGAGCCATTTAGCTGCGACTTTCTTCTCTTCAGGATTGGTAAATATCACCCACTCCATCCTAACTCCTTGCTATCCAATTTTTCCTCCCTTTCTTTCAGTTAGCCCTGTATGGTTATGAGACTGCTTAAATCTTGTGTGTGCTTGTGATTTTCCACCGAAAAAACAAAAACATTCAGCTTCCAACTGGTGACCCTGCATTAGTACCAGTACAGAAAGGTGAAAAGATCCTGTAAGGTTACCCCCCCGATGGACCTCTCTTTTTGAGCTAATAATTCCCCACCTTTTAATGGAAGCACTGGCATTGAGGGCAGATTCCATGTTCCCTTTTGGGTAACATGACCTTCGGTAGGTGACACTCTCTCACCCTCAAAGAAAGGCAAAGTCAAACCTCTTCTGAACAAATCTTGCCAGGAAAACCCCATGATAGGTTTGCCTTAGGGTCACAGTAAGTTGGAAATAACTTGAAGACACACAACCACCACCAGCAGCTCTAGCATTTTCTTCTTTTCCTGTGTTACTATACAAGTAAATCAAGTAACTGTAGCGCTGCTGTGAATGAGATTAGCTCAGGCTACCTGGGAAATGAATGGCACCCTAGTTGTGAATACCTTCTGCTTAGAGACTTAACTGGTGTCATTCTGGTACCAAGTAAAAACATAGACTGGTATTCAGCATAAGATTTACTTGCTAAGTGGACCTACATGTGAAAAAAATATAACAATGTCTGTGTTCACCTCTGGGCTACTGTGATGTTACAACACACAGGCAGCTATTGAGCAATAGTAGCCAATAGTGTGACTGATGTGCCACATCCTTGAGGTACAATGGGCACCAGGTGCTTCGAGACACTCCCAATGTGCATATGGACATAGGCTAGGAACTGCTGGAGCACAATAGGAGTATCCAATGCATATCAGAAGTGTTCCATGCTCATCAGAAATACCCAGTTCACTTTGGAATACTCTAACCAGTGCCAGGATGCACATCTTCACAACCCACAAACAAGCATTTGTTGCATTTCTGCAATGTTAGCTATGGATTTAAAAAGTTAAAAAACATAGACTGTGATGCAGAATATCGGCAATCAGTTTTTGCTGAAAACTTAGAGCCTAGCTGATTTCACCCAAAATGTAAATTGTCTCCATTTAAGTCACAATTCAAAGTACTGGTTATGACCTATAAAGCCCCATGTGGCTTAGATACAGGCTATCTGACAGAGTATCTCCATATATAAGCCTGCCTGTGCTTTGAGATCTTCTAGGAGGCCCTTTTCTCTGTTACATCCAGAGAACATGGGAGACAGTCTTTTTGGTAGTTATTACCAGGCTCTGGAATTACTTTCCTAGAGAAGTCACACTGGTATTCTCCATATATGAGCCTGCCCATGTATTGAGATCTTCATGGGAGGCCTTTCTCTCTGTTCCACCACCATCACAGGTACATCTGCAGGGAACATGGGAAATGACCTTCTCAATGGCTGTTCCAAGCTCTGGAACTACCTTCCTTGGGAGGCTACACTGGTGCCCTTGTTGCTACCCTTCTTTAGGCAAGTAAAACCTTTAAATATTAATGTCTTTGTACTGTATTTATTTCATCCTATTTTATTGTTAGTCACTGGAAGCTCTCTGTTTGGGAGAAGGGGAGAGAATAAATCCAGTAGATAAATAAATGCAGAAGCAGATGAAAGACCCTCCTTCCATCCCAACTGCTACTGCCCTGACCATGGAGAGAGAGAAGAAGAAGCTGACAAGGCTCCATTAGTTCTAGGCCCAGAAGCAGATGAAAGGCCCTCTCTCCATCTCAACTGGAACTGCCTGGCCATGGAGGAAGAGGCAGGCAAAGCTCCATCATGCGTAGGCCCAGAAGCAGATGAAAGGCTCTCTCTCCATCCCAACTGCCACTGCCCTGGCTTCAGAGAGAGAGAAGAAGGGGCAGTATCTCTTGGACTTAGTTCCCTCCCTCACTGCCATCTCCTTTCCCCTTTGTGTCATGTCTTAATTAGATTGTAAGCCTGTTCTCTTACTTGTAGAGTGACATGTGCAGTGATTGTGCCATATGAATAAATGACTCCTGATGATGATGATGATGATGATGATGATAATAATAATAAAAATGATGATGATGATGATGTCAGCCAGAATACTCTATGGTCTTTATATATGGAAAAGCACCATAGCTATGGTGCTACGCTGTGAATTGCAGTTCTATCCCATCAATCTCCATCTAAAGGACAGCACCCACTGCAACATCAGTGGGATTCTATTCCCCTGTCACTCAGGAAGCAGAAGACTGATGTCCCACTCCCAGGAGGGGAACGTCCCATGAGGGGAACAGTGTGGCAGGCAGAGGCAAGATGTCTGTCACAATTCCCCCTCATGCCAAAGACCACTCACATGATGAAATGTGGGAAAGTTAGTCAGCTGCTTCCTGAATGGGACTCCATTTCTTGCAGCATCTGCTGCCTGGTAAATGCAAATTGGGGGACTTTCACAGTCCCTACATATCCCCTAAACTGGGGAATATATAAGGTTTATGAATATCAAACAGATATGAATGTACAACTCTAGGTTACACATTTATATCATCTATGGATTCCCCTACAGAATTGCAGTTTGTTGAGGGTGCTGAGAATTCACTGTTAGAAATCCCTAGTTACACTTCTCAAGCTTCCTTGGAGAGAGAGAACGGCTGCTTTACTAACATAAGTGTGCAGTGTAGCATAAGACCTATCTTACAAATTTCCCACAGTTTTCTAAAAGAATGCATCTGTAAAATGTAAATGCTAATTTAGGGCTTTGGAAGATAACAGTCTGGCCATTTCTGTTTGAAGGAATTATTAGGCTAAATGTAAAGATGAATTGTGTTTTAATATACCTATTCCATTTTTAATTTTTATATACTCTCAAATGTGCATGCATGTATACATTTATAATCTATCTGACATTTTGCAGAAAGATTGGAAGAGAGCAGAATTTCGACATTCTTAACCTAGTAATCAGTCAACAGAGAGCTGATATTTAAAAATTAATTGAGCTGAATAGATTTCTTCTGTTTGTTTCAGGAAGAGAGCATTTCACCATTTGTGATGGTAATCGTTTGCCTCACGCTTAGCCTCCTTTGTTGGCTGAGCATTTGGAGCAGAGGGTTGGGGGGTGCGAGCAATTCAATTTGCTGAGATTTAAGATGTTCAAAACTTCACCAAAGGTGGCTCTGAGGATAAAGTCTGCTACATTCCTTGCCATGAATTCCATTCGGATAAGACCACCACAGGCAGCCTTCACATGGACACAGGGTAAAATGGCATGTCAAGACTAGATAACATAGTTTAAACAAGACCTGATTGCTCTGGAAAAACAAGCAGCCCAGTAAAGTTGCAATAGGCTTCCTAAAAAAGACAGCCTTTCCCAGGGAGGGGGAGTGTTCTCTGAGTGTTTTGGACTTAAACTCTCATCAGCCCCAGCCAATACAGCCAGTGGACAGGAATGACAGGAATCCTAATTCAAGGCAGATGGAGGCATCAGGTTGAAGAAATGGGGAACATGGAATGTCTAAAACAAATCATGGGCACCATCTTGCCCAATTTATTCTGTGTAAATAAATGTAAGCAAAATTTCACGGATGGCCTTCCTTCTTACATTCAACCTACCTTTCCCTGTCCAATATCTTCCAGATGTTTTGCAATGCATTTCCTATCCTACCTGAGCATGACGAAAATAGCCCCCAGTCTCTGCCTAAATGAGAACAAAAGATTTTTTGCTTAGCATTTACTTACTTACTTACTATCCTCCGCTTTCATCCAGCACAAAATTCAAGGAAACTTATAACAAATTAAAGCAAAGCATGGTTAAAAATTGTTAATACAAAATTAACAATAATTAAACAACAACTCTGTTTAAAAACATAAGTTAAAAAAACCGTCACATTTAAAGTGTAATAAAAAAGATACAGACTCAAAATGCCCCATTAAATGTGCTGTCTGATGAAACGTGTAAATAGCCAAAGGCCTGCTGAAATAAAAAAAGTCTTTCCCCAGGGGAAAGTCAGGATAGAGAGGGCCAGCTAGACCTCTTGTGGAAGGGAATCCCACAACCTGGGAGCAGCCACTGAGAAGGCTCTCTCTGTTTCTTGTGTCCTCACCAATCATACCTGTGATGGTGGTAGGACTGAGAGAAGGTTGTGCAATACAGATCTTAAAACTCGGGCAGGCTCATATATGTCAGAGACACTGCCATCTCTGCCATGCCTAGTTTAACCATACTGCAGCCATCTTGCTTGTGTGCTTCAATGCTGTTTTTCCTTTGATGTTTGGGTGATGGGAAGGGGGAGCCAGTTGCAGTCTGGGAACCAAGGTCATCTCAGTGGACTGGTACAGGCTAGTGCATGAGATTAGAATGTGAGCAGGAATGAGCTGCTGGGAGGGAGAGGTTTTTAAAAAAATGAACCTGCCTGTTCATCTTCCGGTCTGGTAAGGATGCTGTTTGTGTGCTGAACTCACCTTTAATAAAAGATTTCTGGATATATCCATGAAGACTGCTTATTGAGTTAGTGTAAGACCAAACATTACAATATAGGAAGATGCAGTCTTTCAGGTGGTCTGGACCCAAACCATTCAGGGCTTTAAAGGTTTTAATCTGCATTTTGTATTCTGCCCAGGAATGGATCATTAGCCAATGAAGCTGTTTCAACAAGGAAGTTAATCACAGAGTTGGAAGAGACTACAGGGACCATCCAGTCCAACCAATTTTCTGGGAGCTCTAGTTATATGCTTCCTATCACCTGCTCCAGTGTGCCAAGTAATGACAGGGCTGCTCCTATGTTAAAGGTGGAGCACATTAATCACTGTTTTATAACATGTAGCATCATCTGAATCCTGATATGTTCTTAAGGCCTGAAGCCTAACTGACTAACCCTAACTAGAACAGATCCATTGAATCAATTGTTGAATGGTGAGCCAACATTTAAGTAAATTCACTTAACTTGGCGAGTCTACTCTATTTGGATTTGCCATTAGGATTCAGGCTTCTATTTTTGACAATGCTTCTTCAGTGGTGGCTGGTGGGATTGGTATCAATAGGATAGTGGATTTACTATAGGTTATAGTTTCCATGTTAAAGGAGCTGTCTAAGGTGCTGAATTCTATCCTCCAAAATTGGTTCAGCACCTTGGATAACTCCTAGACTGAAAGCAAGATTCACCACGCTGCTGGCATGGAAGTCACTGACTACTAAAACAACAGTATTTTAGGAGTTTCAGATGACAAGACTCCACTACCTCACACTAGATCTAGAAAAAGTTGCTACGGAAGAGTATATCTCTCTACAATTTGCTGGGAGTTCTAGCCCAAAAAGGAACTTATACAAATTCTACACTGTTATCAGGGGGTCAATCTTGTCAATCTTGTAGAGAGATATACCAGGATTTGCATTGTACAGATTCCCCTCAAAGCTGGAACAAGCCCTTCCTGTAATGAACAGAGCTTCGAATATGGCATCTAAAATAGAGATTGTGAGAGCAATTCATGCAAGAGGGGTGAAAATGGACAGAAGAAATCAGGGACGGCTGCACTGTTTGAATCATCTGATCAGAACATCTTGTTTCCACGTAAAGTTGTGTGAACATTTGCTTTTCCTTATTTCCTTATTAATTTATTTGAGATATTTACATCCTGCTCTCTATCTAGAGATCCAGGGCAGCAAACAACAAAACTAGTCTGACAAATTTAAAACAGTAAAAATAACACAAATGATCATAGAAGGTTAAAAACACATTAAAACTTCACAAGTTGTTTTTTTTTTAAATGATTAAAACTAGTTAAAATGCTTTATCACTATGTATATGTGAGGATTTGGGTAAAACCAACTAGACCCCAAGAGCTAAGCCAACAGCCATCATGTCACTTGGTATCAAATTGGCGACAACATTGGCCCCAGCTGGACCTCCAAAGGGAGGGTGGTTGTCTAGTTGGTTTTGCTCTCTGTCTGCCATGCAATGTAATGCCATGCTATATAATGCCATGATGTAATGCCATGCTATGTGATGCCATGTAGTACCATGTAATGCTTTGAGGTTTAGAAAAGGCCAGAAGTGGGATGATTGAATTGAGTTAGAAACTACCTACCGGGAACAAGGAAATTTTGATGAGAGGGAACAGATGCAGCTGCAAGGTCATGGATTTGGCAGGTGAGATGAGTTGTTATCCCAAAACATGGGTGACTCGGGGGTCCACCTGCCATGTCAGTACCTCCGTTCAAAGGAGGGGAATTACTAGCTCAAATTAGGGGGGCTGTGGGATAGAGGGCAACCTAGTGAGATCTTTTCACCAATGTTTATGGGGTCTTATAAGAAAGAACCAGCCAGAGATTCCAAATGTAAACTAAAAATGTGTCTTATTGAGCGTTCACTCATGCATGCAAACGATCCAAACCCTCACACATGCACACAAGAGCTAGTGAAAGGATAAAAGGGAGGAAACTTGTGAACAGAGGAATTTTAGGGTTTGGGTGATAATTACTAAAATCTGGACAGCTGTGAAGAAAGCAGTGATGTAGCTCAGATGAATGCCCAAGGACAGTACTTGTTTGGGAATCAGAGTGACAGGGTGGCAACATGCAAGCAAAGTACTGTGTCTGACTGCTCAAACTGGAGGGCTTACATACCCAAAATCTACCCTAAGGGTATGGGTGTGAATGGCTATCCCGGCTGAGTGGACTATGGGAGTTGCAACATGGGCAACGGGGTCCGGATGGAGTTAATGATCTTAGTGTTTAGCTGACAAAGAGTTAATGGCTGTCATAATAGCTCTGTACTGTGGAGAGGTTTGGGAGACAATGCAGGGAAATGTCCAGGCATGAGGGAACAGGGTTGAAACAATCACTGTTTTCGTGGGAAATTCCTTTGCCCATTGTATGCTCAGAAATGTTCCATCTTCATCTTAAGTCTATTATTTTCTGAGTTGCCTAATAATCTGCCTGACAATGACTTTCAGTATGCCTAGAGAGGGTTAGGCTGACCTGCCTTGCAATCACATGTGTTCAGTCAGTAATTTTCCTCTGCACAGCTTGACCTTCCAGTCATATCAGGTTCCATTTTATATCAATGCCAATTACTGTATCTTACCAATTAAATAATATTTTGCCAATTAAATCGTATCAAACCTGGGGGATGCATGGGGCCATAACAGAGAATCTGAGAAAAGGGTTGTTTTAATTAGCTCTAGTTTTGTTTTATAAATTTTAATTTTTAATTAGCAAATACTATGCTCGCCTGTCAAAACTTGTAATGTTACAGTTGGTACTGCAAATCCAATAGTTCTTTAGTCTTGGCAACAGCCTGAAGGTGCAAGTGTTGTTTTGTGGTTCCTGAATAAAGCTTTTGAAAATCTTTAAGCCTAATTACTGGAGGTAGAAGTTAGCCAAGACATGACAATGTTCCCTTACATGGGATTCCAGAGTGAAGAAGGTCCTCTCCTGCCTCTCCCACAGTGATGTTCTCTCCCTCATTCTCCCACAGTTATTTTAAAGGTACTTTTAAAATGTTGTTTTTTAAAATATCTTCTTCTAAAATGCTCATGTAAAAATAAATGATAATACTTTTTTTCCCTGGTGGAAACTGCATTTGGAATGCTTGGGCAACACAAAAACCATTGGATAACTGTATTTTGATTTACACATTAGTTCATAATGTTGTTTGCAGGCACTGAAGTCTTCAGACATCCTTAGCAGAAATCATAGCTGTCTTGTCTCATCATTCAAATATTTGCTGATCTTTGACAGGCAAAAACAAGGAAATCCAAGTGAAATTTACAGAAATGAGCCATCCAGGGGAATCAGTGAATCCTAATTAGCAATATATCCTGAAATATTGGGACCTCACGCTTTGAAAAATCCCAGAATCTAAAAAGACTTTCACTTTTGTTTCCCAGAAGAACTGACTTTGGGAAATGAAAGATGAAATGAAAATTTTTACACTATCCTAATGCAAGGGTTGGAATCATGCAACCCAACAAATGCTGGCCAGAATCCTGTTAGTGTATTGCCCATTATTAAATTCCCTGAAGGAAATAGTTGGACATTCAGTGGAGGGCTGCAGAAACAAAGTTGCACATGAGGAGCCATTGTTAATGGATGCATAGTTGTGCACTGTACATTGCACATGGGTGTACTCTTCCTCTCTTCCTAAGTTGCCTTCCACTGTTCTAGATTACACATTTCTTGGGGTACAGATTCTCCTTCTGTAAGTTCCTCTAAGAAGTGTTATGTATAATAAAGTCACTCCTTGATTAAAAATGATGATGATGGTGGTGATGGTGATGATGATGGTGATGACAATGATTACATACATGTAAGCTACCCTACAGACGTGGTTAGACATTTTGTCTAATGTGGAATGGCGGCTCAGTTTACACTTGTGGAAGAGGGTTTGCATATGCAATACTGTTGCACCAGGATACACACTGTGCAGGGGTGGAAACATGCATTTAGTTGTGTGTTCAGTTCCATATTTGTTATCTTGGTTTAGGGGTACCACATTCAGTGCCATTCAGTGCAAGGGTTGTAAAGCATAATTAATGGATTATTCTGTACATAGAATGTTACACTACTCACTTCCAATATAGGATCTCGACTGTTGTTGGATAGTAACTCCCAGGGTTTCTTACCATGGAATATGCTAGCTAGGGCTGCTGGGACTTGCAGTTCAACATCACCTGGAAGGCTGCACAATTCCCACCCATGGCCAAATGAAGGCAAAACAAGTCATCATGCCTGACTAATCTGAAAGCACACTTACAACTCCATTGAAGGAGTCTGACAGTTGACTAAGCCCAGCTAACACAAAGAAATATGTTTCACAGGAGCAGCGTAGGCAATGTGTCTTGAGGGGCCAGCACAGTTAACTGCACAGCAAGTAAGGTCAAATTATGTGTGAAGCACAGACATTTAGCATAAAAACAATATTAATAATTCAGCAGGTGAGCAGGAGTGTGGAGTGATGAGATAGAGATGGAATAATGCAGCAGGCGGAGAAAATGGAAACATGAAGACACGAGACATAGGGTTCTGGGCACTGAACGAAAATACCAATTAAGTCTTCTCTGATCAAATGGGCATGCAGCGTTGGGCTTTCAATAGCCAGCAACGCTGTGATTCTGTTTGATTAAGAGTTATCTCTAACAGAAGCAAGACAGAAAGCACACCATAAACTTTCTCTTATCACCCAGCAATGCAACTTACAACTTTTCAGAGTGTTCTCTCAACTTGATATTGCCTTCAAAGGGAATGCTTCTGTAGCTATTCAGTGCTTTGAATGCAGCACTCCCCCGCAACAAATCACTGGGAAAAAATTGCTGTGTTCATTCACATCATTACAATCCATCCCGCTGCCAATTTGCTCCCCTGGTTGCTGTTGCTTCATGGCACAGTATCCCCCTTCCTTCTTTGTCCTCACTGGCTTCGCTGTCATTTGCAAACACTGCTCAGCTAATGTTGTCCATCATAGAAGTCATACTGTACATATACGCAATCTTTTCATTTCAGAGTTAACCTCAGGTCACCATTGACAATGTGCTATAGGTCACCACCAGCCAGCAGGAGGAAATGGAAGTGTAGGAAGAGTGAAAGTATTTAGGTCAAACTTCAGGAGGCTGGTGGAGTGTCCTTTACTGGAGATCTTTAAACAAAGGGTGAATGATCCTCTTTCATACGTACTTTGGCTGTACGTTCCTGCATGTCAGAGCTTGGACTAGATGGCCTTTGAGATCCCTTCCAACTCTAAGATTCTATGAAATGAGAAGCAGCCAGTGGCTTCCATGCCCTTTCCACAGCTTACCTGCATCCAGCGCGGTTGCGGGGGGATCATGCGAGCAGCCTCTTCCATGAGGCTCTCATGTCCTCTCTGCTCCAGCTCTGCAGGAGCCGTCTGGTGGCCAGCAGGCAACATGAGGACTCTGTCTCTTTCTTCTGCAGCGCAGCCTGGTATTTTCCCAGGCTGCGCTGGGGGAAGAAGCGCGAGGGCCGCAGCTCCAGAGGCTCTGCACGTACGGTAAGTGCATGTGGGACCCTGGAGCGATGGATGATAGTGCACCACTTTCAGCTAAAAGCCAAAAATGATATAGTGCGTGATCGGTGCCTGCTGGCCCCGGCAGCATTGTGCGATTGTGAGGACATCATCTGAAACACTTCTCGCAATCGCACGACTCTCCGGAGGCCCTTTCGCATGACAAATACCATGCAAAAAGAGCCCATATCAGAGATGAGGTGACTCCACTCTAAATTTTATTCCACATTTTAAAAGAACTATCCAAAATGCTGAAACCAGTAGAGAAAGTAGATTCAGGATCTTGGATAGCTCCTTTAAAGTCTAATATCAAACTCTGGAAATGAGAAACATAGACCACACCTACAAAGAACAAGAAGGAATGGTGACACAAGGAAGATTTTTTTTCTCACCTCTGCAAGTCCTAGACTTGCACATTTTTGCTCATTCTGGAACCACAAAATCATAGAGTTGGAAGAGACTCCAAGGCCATCAAGACCAATGTACTGATTCACTTTTCAACAATTGATTTAATTGGTTCTGTTCTACCTGGAACTAACCATGAAGGTTCCTGCTAATATAGTTTATAGTCTGGATTTATCTAGAGAACTTTATTAGATGGCATATAACTGTCATTCTTAACATTTTCTTTTTTTGTGTGTGTGGCACTTTAAAGATTATGAAATTTATTGTGGCATCAATATAACTGAAAGGAACTAGAAGTGGCATTCATCTTGTATCCAATGGATTATAATGGTGCTGTGAGTCAGTGCCCATGAACCATTATAACCAGTTTCTTCCATCTTCTCCCTTGCTCATTCCATTCAAGGTGGCTATGGTTGAACAAAGGAACATCAAGGACAGATTTCAATGTGAAACAGCTGAACAGAAATTCATAAGGACATTCTACTCTAACCTTTTACAGCCTGTGAATGCTGTTTATGGACTTTGCAGAAGCTTCTGGCTGATCTTTCTTGGAAACAAAATGCAGGACAAGATGGACTTTAGACCTGATCCTACAGAATACTCATGATTGCCTGGTATAGGAGAATCTGCAGTTCATCCTTGTTTTGCTAACCTTCTGCCATTCTCCCCATTTCTCTTCTTCCCCCAGGGTGAGCAGGGCATCTGCTGTACTTAACAAACAGGCAGATTTGTGAAGGGAAAATCAATTAAACTAAAAAAAAAGAGACAACTTAACATTCTGAGGTAACCAGTTTTTGCTGGAATTTTGGAGAGAATCAGAAACCAACAATCAGTATTAGTCTGTATGCATTTTCTAATTGCATACTCTTCAGGGCAATGTAGGCTGATGCATTCATCCGAGGAAGTTCATCCATGAGATACTCTAAAAGGGGTCCATGTTCCTATGTCTCTTCTCCAGTTAAACCAGTTTTTCCTTGTGACATTGTACAACTAATTTCACAGTTTTAGATGAAAACACAGGATTCATTAATGGTAGAAAACAACTTTGTTGGTGTGAACATGGGCTGCATACACCTATCAACATGTTGAATACAAGCTGTTCCAAAGGTATGTTTGGCATTGCTTGCTACTCACCTAGGTAAGGGTCTTGTTTTTGTTTTTGTTATGGTGTTATAAAATTAAAGAATTACAGAATTGTGGCATCAGAAGAGAACTCAAGGGCCATCTAGTCCAAACTTATGACAGTGTGGGAAATCCACAAATAAATATCCCTGATACATGACCATAAAGATTCTGTTTAAAATGCTCGAAGAAAGGAGACAGTCTGCTGCCAAACAGTATCAGAAAACTCTACGTATGGTTTTGTCAAAAGTCAAGACCTATATCAGGGCCATGTAACATAAACCACTACATAAAGAGTTACTGGTTAATTGTACTATCTGACTCATTTGTTGAATGGCATCATTGTACAACTGAACTAAGGCATCAAGTGGAAATAAATGCACAACCAACTTTCAATGTGTATCCATGTGCAATATATGATGGACATTCATGAACAGTGTACATCCATGTGCAATAGCACTGCATATGGAACTCCATTTTGACAAACTTGAACTGAATTGGCCATACTGCATTCGACAAAAATGACCAGCTGCTTCTATAGGGCAACTTGTGTATAAAATATCAAGAAGTTTTTGCATCCGATCTCCTTTCTCATACCATCATAATCATTGCCCCCATCATCATTTTTCTCTCTTTTTAATAATAGAGCAACATCAGTGCACTCAGCACTTAATAGAGGAACCATCCAAAAGAAAGGTCCCTGCCTCAAGGAATGTATACTTTAGAACAGTGAAAGGGAGGAAGATGTGCAGAAACATAAGCAGCGGAAGAACACAACCACACAGGCTTAAGCTTTAGTTCAATAGGTAAAGAGGACCAAGAAGGTGAGGACTGCAGCTATTTCCACAGTACACTGATATAGTGCTATTCTCCCACTTTCAACATCCTGTGGAACCCTGGGGTTTGCAGTTTAGGGAGAGGCATTTAGAATTCTCATGAGCTCTTTCGTTTCAGTAAACTACAAACCCCAGAATTCCACAGGATGTTGAAAGTAGAATAATAGCACTATAACAGTGTAGAGGCGGAAATAGCCTAAGTCTTCATGGGAAAGGTGGGGTTTTGTGGAGAAATTGGGAGGATAAATGAGGAAACATCATGTACAGATCTCCTTGGATGGAGTTCTAAACAAAAGGGGAAGCAAAAGAGAATACATGGAAGATTGGTATTCAGTACTGCAGTAATGGATTTGTAACCTACAGTTATAGATCCATAACTGCTCCATACGCAGTTAGTCTACCTAACCTTATTGAAAGACTATGTAAATGCCCCCACAAGCCACCTTAACAGCCAGATCAGCTGGAGCAGGTCTGTTTAGCTACTGATTGGAGCACAGGGAGGATGACATTTCCAACACCCATCCATGAACAGATCTTCACCCCATCTGGCTGCTGGCTGCTAAGGTGGGCTGCAGGGGTAAGTTCAGGAGATGTTACCTAGTTATGCATATATAATTAAGCAGACTATGCAGAATGTTGGTGGACATATTTAAGAAAGCCTTTAGGCAATGAAAGATGGTAGACCTGGAGAAGTGAATACAGAAATAAGAAAGAACAGGAGGCCAGAGATGATGAGGATTGCAAAATTTTGGACAGGCAACTTAATTTTATCCCTTTGCTTTCCTTACATGGCTATGGGCTACATACATCTGGTTTAGCTGGCAAACTAATCATTACTTCTTCTAAACTGCTCCCAGGAAAAAGGATTATCTCAATTATCATAGTTTTCTTTTTAGGAAGCAGGCTTGTGAGCACAGAGGGCATCTGGACTGATAATGGGATTAGTCACCATCCTAGCAGTGTCCTATATAGACATGTTAACTTCCTTGTGCGGCAAGGAAGAAAAGATCATTCAAAAATAAAATGTTAAAACGCTTTCTTTTGCCTCTTTGAATGGTGACAAAATGGCAGGAAGGCAGGGAAGTCTGTCAACTGCATCACACATTTCAAAACCAAGCCAGGAGAGACAGAGAGAAGTGAGGAAGGGAAGTTGGTCATGTACACAGATAATGGACTTCGCTTCCTGCCTTTCCATACAAGTATCCACACTCTGGATAAACAGAACTCTATGGCTGTCATCTTTTTAATGGCATACACATGCATAAATGTCCCTTACATGCAAATATCTCATTTTGGGGTGTCATGGAGGTTGATGTTCCCTTCTCCCTCCACAGCACCCAAGGCTACACCCTGAATTATCATACAGGGCTTTACCACATGAGCCAGATAAATCGTAATTACAGCAGGATAATGACATCTTTGACTGGGACTTATCACATTACCTCATTCCTCTTCTACTGCACTCCCAGTGGGAGACCATTTGAAAAGTATTTCTTTTACAAAGGAGATCATCAATGGCTTTTTGTGTTTCTAAAAGAAACATTTTCCCAATGATCTACCACTGGGACAAGAGAAATGGCCTCACGTGAAAAGTCCCAGACAAAAAATGCTATTGCTGTTGGGTGTTTTTGAGTTGTTTCTGACTTTCCAGAAGATCACAGTGGACTTCAACACTGATATAATTATTTTATGTCTGGTTATGGGAATATAACCAGATGCTTATCTGATCATGACCAGTGACCATGAGGCACTGAATGGCCAGAGGGCAGGATTCAGAGTCTATACAGTAAGTCCAGGGATGGATTATGGTTCACTCTAGCTCAACATGTGGAACTACTGTGCTATATTGATACATACAGGATTTCAGCCTATATTTGCATAATTTCAGATGTGCATATCTCCTATCCACATTTCAGACAGCTTAGAACAGAACAATTATGGTTGTTGAGCCACATGATAGTGAGGTTTTAGGTTGATCCTATCTCTGAAATTGTGATGCCTCTGAGATCGAGGAGCAACTGATTCTGCCAAGAACTGAGCCAGTGAGTGAGCAAATCAACTTGCAAACATCCTCTGCACTGGAAGGTCAAGCAGAGACAGAATTGCCCTGGTCAGCTGATGATGGAGAGGGAACCAGCAGTGATTCAGAGGAGTTACAGCCACCTGTACCCATCAGCCCTCAATCACGAAGAAGGCTGAAACAGACTGCTCAGAGGGATGTTGCATGGACCAGATTGAAAAAACAATAACAAGCAGCACCTGTTCACAATGGCTATTTAAGTCTGCTGGCGTGGCTGCTCTTTGCTTGCAGCAAATTACTAGCAAGCCCTCACAACCTTTGTGTCACCTGCTTCCTGAAACCCTCCAGATGGATCTCTGCCTCCTGAACCTTAGGACTGGACCTTGACCTGGCTCAGCTTGTTTTTTCCTTGTGTTTGGTGCATTTGGACTCTCCCTGCAAGTATTCCTGACCTCCCTCCTCCCTTGCTGGCTGTGGTTCTGCAGGGAGAGAATCCTGACAGAAATAATTCACTGCCTTGGATAATGAACCAACTATGTTACCACACCATACACCCCCCAACTCTGTGGGATGTGCTATTTTCATTATTGGATATATATCATGGCTGAAATGCATGTTTGAAAGTGCATTGGCTATATGCATATGCCAGATCAGGATAACCTCAGACATGATCAAATCATAAGTTCAGAGAGGATTAGGCAGGAAAGCTGAATGCTAATGGGCTTGGGATAATTCTTTCAAAAACTGTTAAGTTGAGAGCACTCCCGCAAACAGTAGCAGGCAAAACTGCCCAGGTGAACCAATCAGAACCCCTACAAGAGCATATCCTACAGAGACCTTCCCCATTCACACTACTTGGACAAAACATTAAGAGACCTTCAGGATTCCCATCAATGTTTTGTCAGCTAAAGTTAAGGCAATCAGCCAATTCCAGACTGCTCTGTCAGTTTCATGAGAAAGCCATTACTGCATTGTTCATGCACCCTCCTTCAGGGCAGGATGTAGGGTATAAAAACCGTACTTCCAGCCCTCATAATTCGTAGTACTTTGGGCATTGTACATGGTGCCTAGATCTCTGTTCCCCTGTACTACCCTCAGACATGGTGTCTGAGCCACTCCACTTCCAACCTTCTGTTTCAGGATTGGTAACTATCACCCTTTCCACTCAATTTCTCTCTATCCAGCCTTTCTTGCCTCAATTTCCGATAGCCTTCTATGGTTCTTGAGAGTGCCTGATTTCTTGTGTGTTTGCTAATTTCCAATAAAATATTCTGTTTAATTTTTAACTGGAGTCCTCTCTGCAGTTAGTACTGCAGAGATCCTCCCATTACACTCCTCTTGCAGGCCTCCTTTGAGCTGGAATTCCCTCAAATTCCAAGGAGATCCTTGTATTGCGGGTGGACCCCAAGGTCTCCCACCTTTTAGGGTAACAAATATCCATCTCAATATTTGTGTGGACAAGTCTCAACCCAATGGATAGCTCCTTTAAAGTTTGAGGGGCAGAGTTCAGGAACTACACAGCAGTGTTGAGTGTTAGGCATGGCAAAAGCAAAAAGGCCATTTCCACACTACACTATTATTCCACTTTCAACAGCCTATGGAATTCTGGGGTTTGTAGTTTATTGAGGCCAAAGAGCTTTCTGGCTGAGAATTCTGAATGCCCCTCTCTAAACTGCAAATCCTGGAATTCCACAGGATGTTGCAAGTGGAATAACAGCACTATAACAATGTAGTGTGGAAATGACCAAAATGGGTGATCTAATTGATTAGGCCATGATATATTGGTTATTCCAATAACTTTGCCAATATATAGAAAAAATCTTGTCTTTCATAATGACATTATCAATTTTCTGAGACTTACAATGGCCACTGTGGTGGGTTAACATTTTCCTTAAAAACAGCCTCTGGTATGAAATCATAATAGAAAGGTTTAGAGGAAATTTCAGAGTTTGGAAGAAAAATAACTTTTAGACAACAGCTCTCAGAATCCTTGTGCCAGCATAGCTCATTGTAGAATCTAGGAGTTCTCATTCAAAACAGGAAATTTTCGAAACTCTTGGAAATTTTAACCCGTGAAGTCCCAAGCATGATTACTTGCACAACAGTTTATGACAGGTAGTTTATTCCCTTCTATATGAGTATAGGGTTGCAGCCATTGTATAACACATCTAGTAATGTGCTGCACATGATAAATGAAGACATTAAGATGTATTATCTCATCATATCTTGCAGTATTTTTTTTCAAAGAGATCAATTGAATTCTCAGTGAAGTTACCAAGTGATATAGAGTACAGGGCTCCTGTATCTTTAATGATTGTGCAGCAGAGAAAATTCCCTCTTCTACACTACTATTAAAGGCACAGAAGCCCCATCCTATGTTTCAATTGGCAACAGTAACACTCAAACATGCCCTCTTTCAACCCAGATCAATGTAATCAGATATTGCTGCCGTCTTTGCAGTATGGCGTTAGCCTAAAACCAAAAGGTGGAGGTTATTGGCAGATCTTAACTGGGAGGGGAGGGTGGATCAGTGCCACTGCCAAAAAGGTCCTATCCCTTGTTTTTGCTCTCTAGGCCTCAGTCTGCCAAGGAAGAATCACAAAGGATGAAATGAAAGGAAGAATGCATGGAGTGAAAGAGTGTTAGCATCACCAACCTCTTTTCATGTCAACAGAAACTTACTTCACAGTGGTGAAAAGGAAAAATGGTATAAAGGGGCTGCTGAAATGGAGGTCTCATCTCAGGAGCCCTGGGAATTACATTTCATAAGACTCCTAGCACTGAAGATACTACAACAATAGTATTCTACAATATCACGGAGATCACATCACAGATCTCACTGTCATTTCGGTGACATCATGGGACACACTTTGGAATGTGCTGAAAAACTCAGGAATAATGTAATATTTTCCATATTGTGGTATTAATGATTTTATTCAAGTCCATTCTGCATGGGGGTGGTGTCAGCATCTCTCATTGTCTTTTAATTATTCTGATCATAAATCACATATGAACTTACACATCTAATAATTTGAGATTTCCCATTTGACCTTCATTAATCTCTGTCCATATTTAATTCTAAACTGTTGCATTATCAGATGTTCCCCAATTAACCTTTTAACCACAGACTTCCCTAAATATGAGAGGTAACAAAAGTGGGTCTTGCAAAGATTATCTAGGTCATTGGTTGTCCTCACAGTGTCATCCTGTTCTAGCAAAGTTATAAATGTTATAGCTATGCCAACACTTTAGTTAAACTGCTGTAGATTTTAAATCCTCAAATTTTGAAATAATCCCATTGCATCAGATTGTTTAAACCTCTCACTCCCTAATCTTTTATGAATCAAAAACAATGTTGAAGGAATTGTTATCTAATAAAACTTATTAAATCATTTTCTCTTTTTAATTAAATAGGAATTCTTGCATTCATCAATTACATTCCTGCCTATATTCCACGACTGAGTATCAGTTCCATCTACCCAAACAAAAGAATCTGATAGAAGGTGATAAACTTTCATATAGGAATTAATGACATCCAGCTCACCCAACAGCAGAAAACCAATAGCTTGCAATGACAAAGCTTTGCTAAGAAAACTTTCCAAACAATCAAGAATTATCAAAGTTGACACAGGCAAGAAAATAATTGCCAAACCAATGTCTGGGCATCTTAAATGTGAATAATGGAAGACATAGTCTAAATTCGAAACCACTTCTCAAGTCTGTTTCCAGTTAGAACACAAACCAATGGATTCAAATTACAGTCAGCCCTCCACATTTGAAGGTTTGCCTTCCACATATTTGATTATTTGCTTACTACTCTAACCCCTGTGCCTCCTTCAGGTGCTTGTTTTCCATGGAAGCCTTTCTTCTCAGCAGCTTTAATCAGGCCATGCAGACATTTAAAAACCCACCTCTGGTTCTTCTCCTCCTCCACCAACATCTGTCTGGCTTCAAGCCCAGTTTCTGAGCACCACAAACCATCTCCTAATGACCCACACCTACCCAAGGAATAAGCTGGGTAGAAAAGAGGAAGTATAGGGCCACCATGACAACCCAATCCCTTTCCATCTCCTTTCCACGACCTAGATTGGACCCTGGATGTCTGTTCTCCCCATCATGCTTCGGCTACCTTCCCACCGATACACACAGAGTCATATTAATATTTGTGATTTTTCTACTTTTTTCTACTTTTGTGAGGGTTCTGCACTCCTAAACATACCAAATGTGGAGTGCCAACTGTACAGGAAAACAGATTCCACTTAAACATTAGGAAGAACTTCTTTATTGTAAGAGCTGTTTGACAATGGTTCTGAATGTTTTGGTGAAATCTTTCTTCCCATAGTTTTAATCCATTGCTCCATGTTCTAGCCGCTGGAGCAGCAGAAAACAAGCTTGTTCCATCTTCCATATGACATCCCTTCAAATATATAAATATAACCATCATGTCACCTTTTAACCTCTTTTCCTGATGATTTCCTTATTTCAGCCAAGACCTATCAATAAAGAAATTCCTTTCAGCTTATTCAATTTAACTCTATTTAATTTAGTTAATTTATGCCTTGCCGTTTTCCAAAAAAGTCATTCTCACCCATTTGTAATACAGCTCCAGCTTCTTTTCTCCCTGGAGTCTGTGGCCATTTCCACACTAGTCTGTTATAGCACTATGATTCCACTGTCAACATCCTATGGATGTTGAATTATAGTGCTATAACAAGTTAGTGGGGAAATGGCCTGCATCTTTTCCAACACGTGCTTGTTTCTGTGTGGGATTTCTTTCTAGACCTCTTTCCAAACCTTTCCTAATCTCATTTATGTAGCCCAGTCCCAGGGTATATAAAGTAAACTGGGTGGCAGAAATAAAAACGTAGTCTTCATGGCTTGTTGAATGACTTCTCACATTCTGATTGTGGGAAGGGAGATGCTATTCCAAAATAAATTTATATGGTAAATCTGTAAGCACAAGCCTCCCAGGGTTGTAATTAAGAGCAATTTAAAAGAAAGTAAAAACACTTTAAACCTGGTAAAATAGCAAAAGCAGCAGGCCATGCCCATAGCCAGATGAAAAGATGTGAAAGCAGGTAAGAAAGACCCCAAAACCAGCTATTCAGACTGCTGGAACACTTAGGCAAATACAGAAGTCCTGATTTGCCTCTGGAATGCCATCAGTGTTGGCTCTGCGTGTAGTCAATGTGCCCTCCGCCAGCAGCCAAATAGATTCTAGAACCTTTATGGCTAATGTAACATCAGTATCAAGACTTCTCAGTATCATGGCAGTGACATAAGAAGGGTGGCATTGTATAGTGGTTGGAGTGTTGGACTAGAACTCTGGAAGACAACGGTTTGAATCCCTTCTTGTACATGGAAACCCACTGGATGGCCTTGGGCAAGTGACATTCTCTCAACCTCAGAGGAAGTCAATGGCAAGCCACTTCTGAACAAATTTTGCCAAGAAAACCCTGTGATAGGTTCATCTTAAGGTCAGAAACAATGTAAAGGTACACAACAACATGGCCCTGATATAAGGAATGGCAACCATCCCTCTAACTACTGTCACATGGTTTCTGAAGGGAGATTCTTTAGTCATAACCATTACTAAGCTGAATTTATCATGCTTTGGACATGTTATGAGATGACATGACTCACTAGAAAAGGCAATAATGTTAAATGAAGTTGAAAGCTGTAGGAAAACAAGAAGAGCACAACACAGGTGGATTGGCTCAGTCAAGGAGGCCGTGGCCCTGAGTCTACAAGATCTTAACTTGGCTGTTAGTAATAGGATCTCTTAGAAGGCTGGCATTCATAGGGTTGCCATAGTTTGAAGGTGACTTGATAGAACTGAACACTAACAAAAAGACCCTGCTATACAGTTTTTGTTTCAGTTTGGCAGTTCCAGAGTATAGAGGGAGCTGGGAAAATACTAGATGAGCAAACTTTCTTGCCATCAACTTACTTGTACTGTTCTTATATCTATTAGGACAAGAGATAGGTTATGCCTGAGCAATTTCAATTTCTATTACGCTTGGCCCTCCACATTCTCTAAGGTTAGGTACACAGGACCCTCGCAAAAGTGAAACATTTGCAAATAACAAAATTTGTGTGTCTGTGGGAATGGGAAGGAGGCTGAGGCATGGGTGGGGAAAGTGGGCATCCAGATCAGGGAAAGGAGATTGTTGGCATGGTGGTCCTGTACTTCCTCTCTCTTGCCTGTCTCCTTCCTTGGGTGTGTGTGGGGCATGGGCACAGGGTTTGTGGTGCAGAGAATTTGAGCAGAGAGCCATCCTTAGCTGGCCAGGCAGACACTGGTAGAGGAAAAGGAGGACCAGAGGTGGGTTTTTAAAGGGCTATGCGGCCTGATTGGAGCCACCAAGAGGGAAGGGTTCCCCGCAAAAAGAAGCACCTGAGGTGGAGAGACAGGGGTTGGAGAAACTCACAAATAATCAAATCCATGAATGTTAAACCTGCAAATTCGGACGGCTGACTGTATTACATTTTGACCTGTGTAACCCGCACTTCCTGGTTCCTTGTCCTGGGTGAACCTCAGCTCAGGAGAGCTATTATCCAGCCATGGGGATTTGCAGGGTTGGCCTTGAGATAGTCTGGGTAGAATAGTCTGGGTAAAATTGTTATCTATGGGCCACTTTTGCTGTCAAGGGATGCTGGAACCCATTGACTAAAGCACTGTGGTGCTTTCCTTTGTTGCAGATCATCTCCTGCATTGATTTGCCACTAACAAAGTTTATCCTATGCTATAGTAACAGTGTGTACCAGTTTTTGATATTAAGCAAAGTCTTAGAAAGCATTCAATAGAATAAAATTTCAACTGAGAATACCATGCAAATTTCTCTGTGTGGAGGGGGTGGGGTAGAGAAGTAAATACAAGTTTCCACCATGGCTAAGATAGCCATCCCTCCAATTATTGTTGCGTGACTTCTGATGGAAGGCCCTTTGATCATGACAATACAATCCAGGCAGGTTCACGATCAAAGATATGTTTCTCCAGATAGCCAAGCCAAGATAAGATAGTGGTCTCATGGTCTGATCTGGTGAAATTCTTCCAGTTTTCAGTTAGCAAAAGCAGAAGCTACTTTGCATGTTATATTTCTAAATAGTACACTGAGCCCAGAGAACCTCAGTTTGTGGGTAGTTTCCATCCATTCATCCAAATTTCTATAATGACAGCCATGAGTAAAGTAGTTGAAGATGTCAGCATTTTACATTTGCCCTCTCACATATAAATGCATGTATACAGGAGCACAGCCATTCACATGCAGAGTCAGCACATTAGGGGCCACTAGACTAATGCAATGTGTCTGAAAGGATGACCAGGATAGTAAATGGTGAGGAAACCAAGCTCTTAAGATGAACAATGGAGGGAGCTGGGTATCTTTATCCTGGACAAGTTACTGAGAATCATATGATAGCCATATTTAAATATCTAGAGAGCTCTCATGTAGAAGATGAAGACAGCTTATCTTCTGATGTGCCAAAAGATCAGATGCAATTGATAGACTCAAACTGAGAGGAAGAAGAGATGAATTAAATATAAAGGAAGGACTTCCTGATGAGAACTGCTTCCTGATGAGAACTTAGTGATGGGACAGACTAGAAAGATGGTTGATCCTTCTTTGCTGGAGTTTTCTAAACAGAGATTGGATGGGCACCTCTGAGGGGTACTTGAATGATGGATTCCTCCACTGTCAGGGAGTTTGGCTATGTAGACATGGAGGTACCTTCCAACTTTATGATTTTATAGCCGGAATTCTGTTCAGCAGCAATGTTATCCTAAGCTGGACTTACAATATCCTAACTGCTAAGGATTCAAGTTTATGGTCATGAATGACCACAGTGTGCTTTTGGTCATAGGGTGCCTTGGGACAAGTAGAAGCAGCAGATCCCTGAAGGTCTCTCCTACTGCCTGTTCTTAAGGCACACTGAAACTGAGAGAGTGGTGCAGACATCACTTCCCAGGGCTCTGATCTTCATTGCTTCACAAATACTTTAGTCAGGGCACTGCCAGGTTGCAAAGGTAGGTCTAAAGGAGTGGGACATCGTCAGTCACAACCATGATGACAGTGCTCCATCACTGTAATTACAACCATGATGTAAAATCTCAGCCTACCTTTTTATATGCACAGGCCAAGTTTGCTGTTAGGCGGAAGGAAGTCTAACAGAATGAGGTGTTTGTCTCAAGTGTGGCAGATGTTGAAAAACAGCAGCTGGGTGGCAGAAAAGAGGAGAGAGACATCTGCTGAACAGCCTGTCTTCAACTTCTTATGCTAACTTAGTGCCTTCAGGTGTGGTGGAGGATGCTGTCTCATCACCACTGTTGTTGGGGTGGGGAAGAATGCCATGTAAAAAGAATAGAAATCCCAAGTTTTCATTGTGGTTGTTTTAAAAACAAGAAGTTTCTTTCTTTCACTTTGACTTGAGGGAATGGAAGGGGTTTCTGGCACTCTCAGGGTTTCAACATGACCTGAGATGCTATTCATTTAAAAACAGAAACTCACATATCTGTTGGTTTCCAGGCTGCAGAGCGTCAAATTAATCCAGACTGGGAGAATATGATGACAGATATACTTCCCCTGACATAGTGCCCTGTCTCTGTTCGCTCTAGTAAAGAATCTTCAGCGTCTCCATCTGTGTGGAAGTAGCTGTACCTGACAAATCAGCCAGCCTGGAGGTCTCTGTGTTGTGCTTGTTTTTGGCTGCATCATAATCATCATTACAATCACCACCATCAATTATTTTGAAGTGACTCTTTCCAAGACAGCATGAATCATTATATATCTGCTGAAGTCCTATTTGATACTGCCAGAGTGTAAATTTACCCTAGCATACTTTTACAGGAAATATGGGAGGGCATAGCGGTCTGAACGTTGGACTACTGCTCTGGAGACAAGAGTCCAGTTCCCCACATTGGGTGACCTTGGCAGCCTCGGACACACTCAGCCTCAGAAAACCCCACTATAGTGTCACCTCAGGATTGCCAGAAGTTGGAAATGATTTGAAAGCACACAATGACAACAACAACAACAAGAATGGGAGATGATGGCTCCCAGATGGATGACTGCATGAGAGAGCTCTCCTGGCAGGCGCACCTTAGCCAATTGGTGAGCATCCAAATCAGTAAGGTGGAACTACATCCCAGTGCTATCTGTGAGTCATTGCACAGTCTGGGAAAATTTTGAACCAAGGAGCTATTGTGTTCCTCTTTGTGCAATAGCAATGAAAGTATTTAAACTAGCATAACCTGATGTGAGTGTACATGACCAAAAAGATTCTGGCCACCACAATGCTTTTGTCTCTGTTGGGACAGTACACGATAAATTAAATGTGTGACTGCGCACATGAAAAAGTTGAAATGCACACATACAAGTTAAAATACTTACCAATAATGATTTGTGTTCGATTGATGTGAGGGAGGGATAATGTAAATTAAGCTTGATTTTTTTAAAGGCTAGAACATTTTAGGTTCCCCTACTGAAGTGCCTGGTCGTTTTTTTTAGTCTACCTTCAGTTCAAAGTTGCAGAAGCAGAGTTGTGTATGTGGTGCTTTTATACAGGGACGTATAGATACATTTTTGTTGTGTGGTCCATTGCATATTTACTACCACTATCCAGTTGTGCAACATCTTCATTCTGCACAAAGGTAGCATAGCTTGTGTAATGCATAGCTCTGCATGTGGAGATTTTCTCTGCACAACCCTTATGTGAGATCTTGGTCAATCTTTCCGAAGCTGCCTGGATTCATGAAGCAACCAGCCAATATTCTGGGAAGCATGGGGCATTTTCACAGAATAAAAACCAGTAATCAGCTCCACTCCTTCACAAACTAGCTTTTAAAAAATGCTTTCTGAGTGAGAACCCCTCTTGAATATGTTAGTAAAAAGATGTCTCTGCTGTCGGCCGTGATGGACAGTAGAATAGTTCTCTCAATCTCAGTCATCTTTTGGCTGCAGGAAAAGTGAGTTTGCAAATGTGGGAATCATTGAGAAAGTCACAGAAGGTCATGGCATTCAGTGTAAAGCAGGTGTGCTAACAAAGCAAAGGAACCACCTGGTAATTACAGCCTGCCTGGGTATTGTGGGAAACAGCTGAAACCCTGACCTGTGCAGATTTGGATTTCATCATGTTACATCTGGAAATCATGACCATTTGGTACTTGTAAAGCCAATATTAGAAGGGACCTGAAAAGGACAGAGATACTCTAATACAAACATTCCTCTCTCAAAGGCTAAAATGTAGCTTAAATAAAGATACTTAGGACTCTCAACAGAACACTATTCCCCTAAACATCCTACAAGCAAACAGATCCGCAGGGACAGAGAGAGAGAGAGAGAGAGAGAGAGAGAGATAGAGAGAGAGAGAGAGAGAGAGAGAGAGAGTTACTGCAGTAGATAACCCTATCCCGGGGTCTACAAGTTAATATTAAAAATATCTCCACGTGCTTGAGAGGTCCCCCGAACGAGCATGTAGGCAGGCACGGTCGAACGGCTGAAAACAGGAAAAACCCAGTCGGGCCAGTAAATCCATAGTCACGTAGCCCCAGGAGACCTCCAGACATGTAAAACATAAAATACAAAAAGGGTCCTCAGCCCCGAGGAGCTGGCTTGAAGGGATTAACACATCTGACACACAGCCCTTCAAGTGAGGATGATTTGCATATAGTCGAGGCTTGGACAACACCGGCAAATCCAATCATACAAAGGATGTTGACATTTTGGAGCTTTGTTCTAGCTCCTCCACCTATTGTTCTCTCCGGGAAAGGATTAGCCCTCCAGGTACCTTTTCCCCCATAAATAGATCCGGTTTTTGAGTGGCTCTTTGGATCGTTCCCAGCTTCCCAGCAGACCATCACTCCGTCTGTCGAGCTATCCCCTCAGCCCTCCATGTGCTGAGTCTCATCTCTCTCTCCGCTGCTGCTCGGACCTCCGGACTTCAGGACCAGGTGCAGTATTCCCCAGCTGTAACCCTCCAAAGCTCCCTATCCAATTCCCTCTCTTTTTATTTCTCACTAAGTCTTGCGTGAGTGAGTGCGTAATTGCGTATGTGTGCAAGCCTTTATTTTTAATAAAATCATTTATTAGACAATTTCGCTTGGTTTTTGGCTTGGCCTGACCCCGTAAAAACTGGGTAAAAAGACCCTGCCTCTCGCATTGCTATTGCTTGTGCTCTGGCTAGTTTCCATTCCCCATCACGTGGAGCACATTGAGGTGTCCCCCAAGGGACCCCAGAAATCAGGGTAACAAGATAGGATCTACAGTGAATGGGACCTCTACACTCCGCATCTCCATCCATTCAATGTAACATAGCTTTCTGGAGCCAGCATGGTGTTGAGTGTTGGACTATGGCTCTGGAGACCAAAGCTTAAATTCCTGCTCAAACACTGAAAGTGATTGTCGTTGGTCTTGGGTCAGTCACGTTCCCTCAGCCTCAGAGGAAGGCAAAGGCAAACCCCTCTGAAAAAATCCTGCCAAAAAATCCCTATAATAATTTCATTTTAGGATCACCATAAGTCAGAAACAAGTTGAAGGTATGTAACAACAATAACAATGCACATGCTTTCTATTCAGTGGATTGGACCCAGAATCTGCCTTTTACTAGAAAAAGGGTTCTATTCATGAAAGCTAGATCTGTTTGCTTTGGGGTTTGCATGTGTCCTTACTACTATGTCCAAACACTTCACAGCTCACCTTTCATCCTCTGACCTTCTGTGTAGAATTTCAGGGGTTTGGGGAGTCCACCCTGGGATGAAAGGGTAAGGGTTCACTTTCACCAGCCCAGTTGCCTGAATCTGGATCCGGATCCAACCCACTGTCAAATTTTTTAAACTTTACAAAGTCTGAGTCTGTAGACTCACTGTGGTGTGGACATGACTTTGTCTTCTCAGAGACTTCACCATCAAAATGCAAGCCGGGGAAAGTTCAACAGTGGATCTTCCACCCCTGCAATGGCAAATCCACTAGCTTCTCCTGCCTTACCCTCTATAGCCTTCTTCCAGGAAACAAATCAGAATACTATATCTGACATGCAAAAAGCCCAATGCCATCAGATCACTGCCCCTCTGATATTTATGTTTTGGATTAGTTGCCCCATGGGGGACTAGGGATGGTTGTTTCTAGATTGCCTCTTGAGATCTTCTGACTGAAAACTGAATGGGGAATCAACTTGCTACTGACCATGTACAAAACATGTACTTGGCCAAGGTCCTACATTGTGGTTGTATGACACAGATCTCTACTTGTGGAGTTATGCATTAATCCTGCTACACAACTGTTGAGTTAGATGGTAATTGTGATAACTGAAGCCCCTGTCAGAGCTGCTGCTGATGAGCAGCAGCTGTTGGTCCCTGTTGCTCAGGGTGGAGATGACAAGCAGCAGCCGTTGGTCCCTGTGGCTCTGGCTGGAGATGAGTCCTGCAGCTCAAGAGCTCCCCCTGCTGCCATGGACCAAGCAGGCGTGGATGTCCTTCTGCCTACTCCTTTAGAGCAACAGGGATCCGATTCTGTGCCTGCTCCTTTGGAGCAACAGGGATCCGATTCTGAAGAGGCTCTGGAGCCTGGTTCAATAAGCCCCCAATCAAGGCGGAGACTCAAGAGGGCTGTGCAAAAGGAGGCTTCCTTGGCTAAGATTAAGAGGCGGTGACCGGACACACCTGTGCCTGGAGCTATATAACTGCCTGCCTGGAAGCTTCCCTTCGCTTGTGGCAAACTTCTTAGAAGCCCTCCTCTTGTGTGTACCTTGCTCCCAGCACCTGGTTCCTGATACCTTGAACTGATGTCTGGACTCTTGACCCTTGGCTTTGGAACTCTGACTATGGCTTCACTTGGCGCTCTGGTAAATGAACTTCCTTGAGTAAGTGCTTGCTTGTCTCCTTCTGGCTGGACTTTGCTGGCTCTCCCACTCTCTTCTCTGGGCTGGCTCACTGCCCAGGTCTCTGACCTTGATAGTAATATTGCTCAACTAAACCAAAGAGCTGAATGTGTAACTGAATGCACAACAAAATGTGCAGTGAGCATGCACTTACAATACACAGCCATGAGAACTGGTACTGCATGTAAAGCTCTGCTTCTACAACCTTGAACTACATGTGGCTGTTCCACTCTATCCAGCCTTTCTTGCCTCACTTTCTGATAGCCTTGTATGGTTCTTGAGAGTGTTTGATTTGCTGTGTGTCTGTTAATTCTAAATAAAATACCCTGTTTAATTTTTAACTGGAGTTCTCTCTACAGTTGTTACAGGATTAAACAGGTGAAAAGATTCTGCCATTACCCTCTTCTCACAGGCTTCCTTTAAGCTATAATTCTCTGAATTCTAAGGAGACACTGGCATTACAAGTAGACCTCAAAGTTTCCCATCTTTTACATTAACACCACTTTCACTCACTCTCAGAAATAATTGATTGATTGGTTGCTATTTTGGGATGCACTCGGATGGGAAACCATGCCCCTGGATGATTGCTTCAGCCAAAATAAATAAATAAAGCATTATAGTTTATTTTTTAAAAACTGGGGGTCTGGAGTTGGGAGTAAAAAGGGGCCCAAGAAATGCATACGATCTCTGAAGGATCCCATGAAATCCGTAGGCTGCATAGTCTGTACTTCAGATATACTGTAGATCTATAGGGAGAGAAGCCATGGACTAAAAGAAGCTTTCTAAAAGCTAAATGTCTGGTATCACATGGCTACGGTTAAAGAAAAAGAGGTAAGACTTGGAGACCAAGACTACCTGTACAAGTTTTACCTTTTCTTATTTTGTACTGGATTTGTGTAAGAAATCGCTAGATCAGAACCTATATAATGAATCACTGAGAATTATTTGCTGGCCAATAGCATATTCAGCAGACTAAAATAAATATTGGCTGCATATAAAGAAAACCTGGCAATTAATCTCTATTTAACTTCAGCATAAGTTCCTTGATCCTAACCCTAATTAAATTAGCAATACTTTTTCTGGCACCTAGTTTGCAGATGAAATATACAGCCTTCTACACTTGCTGCATATTATTTGTTCTAACAGTTGATTAATTAAATGATTTTCCAAATGATGAAGGGATGGGGAACGGGATGATAGATAATATTACTGTAAAACTTGTTGTGTAAGATTAGGATTTTATTTTATTTTTTATTTTTGCACAGATTGCAATAAAATTAATTCTGAAGTTGAAGTTAGGTTGAAGTATCATAGGCAGAAGAAGCAGAAAAGAATCCAGCTTTAGTTCCTTCCTTTTGGAGAAGAAACTGTAACTCACAGGTAGAGCAATTGCTTTGCATCCATAAAGTTCCAGGTTCATTTTCCAGCATGGCAAGTAACAGAATCTCATGCGCTAAACACCATTGCCGAAGAAGCTACTAAAGGCTTTCATCAGTAGAATCAAAAATATTGTGCTAGACCCGGGTTGGCTAAATGTACCACTGAATGCACAATCAAATGAACATATTCATTAATGTGCAATGTGCATCTGTGTGAAATGCCCACACACATCCATGCATAGAGAATGCCCATGTGCAATAGCACAGCATGTGCAACTTCGCATCTACAAACTTGAACTGAATGCAGCCATTCCACAAATATGTCCAGTCACTTCCATAGGGGAACTTAGGATGCGTAAGACACAAAAAGGATTCAGGTCTTTGATTTTGTTCTCACTATGGCCATTTCCGCACGCAGCGAGGGAATCGCTCCCTGCAGCTACTCATCAGATCTTCGGCGGGTCCGGTCCAGTCTGGGGTGAGGAGGAGCAGTGCGTGATCGTAGATCCGCACTGCTCCAGCATCCAAAATGGTGGCTTCCAGTTGCTCTTGGGTCTCGACCAACCGCTGAAGCTCGCCAGCCTCAAGCCCGCCCTCCGCAGATCACAGGCTCGCATTGGTGCAAGCCTGCGAATCTTCATTGGAGAGCAGGCATGCAATGGCACGCACCGGCATTTTGAAAGACCTGAAAAATCAGGTTGTTCAAAAACACAATGGGGTTGTTCCAGAGTGGACTGAGGTGTGGATCTACGGTAAGTAGTCCAGACCCGGTCCGCTCCAAGATGCAGACATGCTCCGTGGAGGACACACTGCACCGTTTTATTTACCCCGTGTGGAAATGGCCTGTGTCTGACTATTACTGGAATGGATGCTACACAAACTAAGTGAATAATGAGAGAAATAATTCCATTCATTCTGTAAATATACTATTCCTTGAATTGTATCGCAGTATGTGTTTTTCCCCTTTGTTTGATATCATAGGTGCTCTAATCTCTCATTCTGCTACAGTACCAATAATTAAGGGAACAATGACATTTCCATTAAAAAAGCCTGCATAGCTGTGGAAACAAGAAATTATATTTTGCTTGGCTAAAATTCAGTGCTGTCTGCATCAGGACTGGGACAAATAGTTCTCTGAGGTTTAATGGAAGTGACCTTGGAAATAAGAAAAGCATTAACTTCAAGTGCACAAAACCCAGTTTCTGCAGAGGGTCTCCTGTTTGAGACATGCAGAATTCTGCCATGTGGGAGGGCTAAAGGATTACAGTTTCATAGTGTGATCATTACTTTGCACAGGGGCCATTTAATGTTTTTATAAAATCATATGGTACAGCGACATTTAGAATAATCTGGACAATGGCCATGCTGAATAGGTGTCCTGTTCAAGGCTGGCAAGTACCCAATGAGAGCACTCACAATTTAGCAAAATAGACAAAGTGAGAGATCAAGCTAGTCCCAAGGCTTACAGAGATCTTAATGGCAGTAGAAGGGTGATCCAGATAGCCTGAGGTCCAAATGGGAAAAGTGGTTCTAAGCAGAGTCCAAAGACAAGAAGGGAGTTGCCAGAAAAATTAGTCTGAGGTCATGCTGAAGGTCAGATATCTACAGTGCCAGATAGGTGACACATGGTTACAAGGAAGTGATGGAACCATTTGTCTGCAACAATGGATTGGTCTTGACTCAAGTATTTTGTTATTGTTGTGTGCCTTCAAGTTGTTTACAATTTATGTCAACCCTAAGAAAAACCTATATAGGGTTTTCTGGGGCTGAGAGTGCGTGATAACCTGTCACCCAGTGGGTTTCCATGGCCAAGTGTGGAATTCAACTCTGGTCTCCAGGATCCATGCCGGCTCTTATCAGTGATAAATCAGCTGAGCTGGCTTCATTAGCTCAGTGTCTTCCATTTAAAGTGGACCATAATGTTTCCTGACTCTTTGTTTCTGGTATTTTAATTTATGACGCTCTACAGGGTAAAAGGCCACTGTATCCTCTTCCTGATCTGAAGGCACTGCCAGGAAGGGCCAGGTTCTACTCCTGCCAGTGCCATGACATGACTGCCAGCCTTCGACTCCAATTGGGACCTGTTGGCACTCTTTTTCCCTTTCCTCATTCTCTTCTCCTCGCTCATCCATCAACTCCAGTTAGAGCCTGTTGGCTCTCTTCCTCATCCACACCCATCATTTTCTAAGTAGTACATTATAGTAGGGATGATTTGAAGTTAAGCCTACCTGAAGGCATTAATTTATTAATTTACTATAATGACTGAAATCCTGTTGGTGTCTTACACAGATGTAAGTTTCCTGAGGAAGCAGTTGCACATTTTCCTTTGAACATCCACATTCAGTTCAAGGTAGCAGAAGCGGTATCATTGCAGTGCCAGTGCACAAATTTAGTTGTGCATTCAGTTTCACATTCTGTTGCACATTCCATTGTTCATCTAGTTGTGCAACTTGCCATTTAACACTGAAAATGTGTAAAATAGTCAACATGTAATATAATGCTGTGTGCAAAGACTCTTTTTTGCTATGCAACTCCAATGGATCTCAGCTATTTCTTTTTCCCCTAGAAAAGTGGCTCATAGTAGCTTACAGAAGAAAAACAAATACAACGTGGAGAAAAACATACAAGACTGTTGTTAAAATGTAATTAAACTATCAATAATATTAAAAAATTGGAAACACTCAATGTTTTTTTAAATAAAAATTACCAATTCAAAAAGAATATAAGTAACTGATAAAAGCCCTTTCTTAGAAACTGTATGGTCTGAAAACCTGTTGGAATTCAGTATCTTTTCTTTGACAATGGAAAAATAACGAAGTGGGAGCTAGTCTATCCTTCCTAGAAAGGGAGTTCCACAGTTAAGGCTCAGCTACTGACAAGGTCTTATCTCTCATTCTTTCTAGAATCTGTGAGGGCAGTGGAACCAAGACAAGACGGCGGTGGGCCAATGCAATTTTTAGTTGCATCAATAGGAGTATGGTGTCTAGATCAAGGGAGGTAATGATACCACTCTATTCTGCATTCGTTAGACCTCATTTGGAATACTGTGTCCAGTTCTGGGCACCTCAATTCAAGAAGGATATTGACAAGCTGATGCATGTCCAGAGGAGGGTGATCAAAATGGTGAAGGGTCTGGAAGCCTGTAGAAGAGAAGGTTAAGAGGAGACATGATAGCCGTGTTTAAATATTTGAAGATATGTCATGTTGAGGAGGAAGTGGGCTTGTTTTCTACGGCTCCAGAGACTAGGACAAGGAGCAATGGATTTGAGCTGCAGAAAAGAAGCTCCACCTGAACCTCAGGAAGAACTTCCTGATGGTCAGAGCTGTCCAGCAGTAGAATACGCTGCCTCGGAGTGTGGTGGAGTCTCATTCTTTGGAGTTTTGTAGGCAGAGGCTGGCTGGCCATCTGTTGGGAATGCTTTGATGTGTGTTCCTGTATAGCAGAGGGTTGGACTGGATGGCCCCTGTGGTCTCTTCCAACTCTATGATTCTATGATTCTAAGAGTATCTCTAATCCAAGGGTACAGGCAGACTGGTTTGGGAGAATGTAGTTCTTTAGGTAACCTGACCCCAAGCCATGTAAGATTTTAAAGGTCACAAAAAGTACTTTGAATTGTGCCCCCACAAACAGACCAGTAGTCAGTGGGTTTGTTTCAAGAAGGGTGCTGTGTTTTCTCTGTAACAAGTAAGGATAGTCTGCAGTATGACCAGAAAGCTGTCTTAGTCTGGGAACGCAAAACCTTTCTTGAGCATGAGAATAAGACATGCTAAAAATGTTCTCCTGGCCTGCATGAAGACAAGACATTTTCTGTCACTCTTAATGAGAATTTTTACATTTGTGAGAGCAATTTCCACAGACTAAGATAGCTAGTTCCTTGTTGCATGGGCCCTTACAAATGAGAAATACCAGATGTGTTATGTTTATCTTGTTCATGAAATAGGTTGTTCTTCTTATTTCTTTGTTCTCTCTCTCTCTCTCTCTCTCTCTCTCTCTCTCTCTTTCTGTGCCTGCTTTACAAGGAAGTAGTTTTGTGTAATTTGTTTTGGACAAATTGTGGAACCGTTGACATAAAAAAAAGAATGCACTCATGTTCTGGAGGTGAGAAGGCTTACGGAAACTGGAGATTACTTGACAGGCTGTCTCTAAATGTCAAGATAGCCGCTCTCATTGAGAATGAGAAAATTTGTGAATATTCTTTCCATCCCTGTTTTAGGCTTATCTCAGACATAGAAATGTTGGAAGAAAGGGCACCCAAAATGACTGGAGGTTGGAGTGTCTTCTCAATGAGGAATGGACAAGGTGTTTCGGACCTGTCCATTTGGGGAAAGAGACAGCTAAAGGGGAGCATGACAGAGATTAATGAAATTATGGCTAGTGCCCAAAGAGAAAATGTAGGTTTTTGTCCTACTTTCATAACAAGAGTCCTTGAATGACATTCATTAGCAGCAATGCAGGATAGAGAAGGGAAACTCCTTCACACATAATCACATAACACACAGAAGTACCATTATGATATTTCCCAAACAATGCTGTGAGAAAATGCTTGCCTCACGTTCCTTACGTACAATCTTGCATGACTCAGTATAGCATGGTAGGCCTCAAACAGGCAGAACAACATTACATTGAGCCATTTGTCACCGCTCACACCTACAATAGAGCCACTGTTACCCTAAGAGGTGGGGGATTTTGCGGTCTACCCACAATGCCAGCTCCTCCTTGGAATTTGGGGGATTACAGCTCAGTGGAGGCCTGTAAGAGGAGAATAACAGGAAGATCTTTTCACGTGTGTATACCAGTACTAACTGTACAGAGGACTCCAGTTAAAAGTTGAACAGAGTATTTTATTTGAATTGTCGAAACATACAAGAAATCAGACACTCTCAAAAACCATACAAGGCGATTGGAAAGTGAGGCAAGAAAGGTTGGATAGAGAGAGGTTGGGTGATAGTTACCAGTCCTGAAGAAGAAGGTTGAAGTGGAGTGGCTCAGACTGCATCTGAGGGTAGCACAAAGGAACAGGACTCTGAGGTACCACATGCAGCATAATACTCCCAACGTACTACAATTTGCTGGGGCCAAAGCTGGGGTATATATACCCTATTTCCTGCCCTGAAGGAGGGTGAGTGGACAAAGTGGTAATTGCTTTCTCACAGGGTTGACAAAGGAGGCCAGAATGGGCTCATCATCTTAACTCTAGATGATAAAACATTGATGGAAGTTGTGACAATCTTTTAATATTTAGTTGGGCAGAGGGTCTAGCAAAGATTTCTGTGGGGCAACATCATAGAGTGGTCTCTGATTGCTTTGCTTGGCATTTTGCCTTCCATTGTATTTGGGTGTGTGCATAGTCTGTGGTCTTGAAAGGATTATCCCAAGCCCATTAGCACCCGGTTTTCCCACCTAATCCTCTCTGAATTTATGACCTGACCATGTCTGAGATCATCCTGACCTGGCAACATGTTTCTAGCCAGCGCACTTTCAAACATGTTTTTCAGCTATAAATATGTTCAATTATGAAAACAGCACATCTCACAGAGTTGGGGGTGTATAGTGTGGTAACACCACTCACTCCCCTCCACATTCTGTGCCTAGTGGAGAGCATGGAGGGATAGTGGAAGCATCTGGTGATGTCACATCACTGGATTTGAAATGATTGCATCATTTGCAATCCAAATGAGGTCCAATGAGATCATGCGAAGGTCCCAGCATCTGAGGTAATCAATTTGTGTCTTGCTACAGGGACATAGCCAGATGCTTATACAATCTCCTTTACTCTCCACCAGGCATGGTTAACTTACACTAACAGATGAGAGCCAGTGAGTTAGTCTCCTCACCAAACATGACTGCAGGGGTGGTGGGCCAAGTAGTTATGATAGGCTCCCAGGGCCAATAATGTCCCTATCTTTACCATCTCTTGCAACACAAGATTATGCATAGCACTTTTTTTAGTATAATTTTTCCACACACTTCCTCCAAAGAATTTAAGGTGGCACCTTCATTTTATCTTCACAATAACCCTATTAGATAAGATAGACTAATATCAGACCCAGATTAACCCACTGATCTTCATGACTGAACACAGATTCGAATTCCAGTCTCCCCAGGACAAATCACAGTAGAGCATTTACTTTGCACATAGAAGAGATTGGAGTGGATTGTTCTTTTAATGCTTTGCCTTTTCTCTCAAACTGGGACTCAGTCCATAGCATCTCCAAGCAGACTGCAAGATTCTTATATGAAACTTGATAGAACTATTTCCAGTTTATTGTACTGTAGATTACACTGGAAGCCAGCATGTCATAGTGGTTTGAGCATTGGGCTAAGACTCTAGGAGGCTAGAGTTTGAATCCCTGCTCAGCCATGGAAACCCATGAGTGTCCTCGGCCAACTCACATTCTCTCAGAGGATGGCAGGAGTACCCACCTCTGAATCTTGCCAAGCAAACCTTGTGGTAGGTTTGCATTAGGGTCTTCACAAGTCATAAATGACTTGAAGGAATAAGACAAGAAGTAAACTATACTGAGCTAGATGGACTGATGATATAACTGGACATTTCGATTTCAGCTGAATGTAGTAGAACAAGAAGCACAGTAGAACTCTGATTGTATTTACACCTGAGTAACTCTCACTGAGCTCAAAGGCATTTACTTCCTGTATGCTTGGAATTATGCAGCCTTATCCCATGATTCATTGAAGCCCTTTGTCAGTGGAAAGCAGATGCAATTGTTTGTAATACTTATTGACCATAAATAAGAAGCAACGTGGAAATAACTGTACTGCCCAAACTCCTCTTCCATTCAGTTAAAATCAGTCTCCTGACAAATATGTAGGCATGTTTTGTATCTGTTTGTCTGTTTTTCATTATATACGACCATCCTATCTATGTCATCTGGTATTCTCAAACCAATAAGAGCAATTTCATTACATATTCAAGGAGTTGCGGAGAGGGGTGGGTGGTGTTACTGCCCTGGCTAGTCCGAGCTTTGGGGATATTAAAAGATATCCTCTTGATATCACAATTCGGCTTCACTTTTCTATTCCCGTCCACGTGCTTGTGAGGCCGCCGGACAAGCACGTAAACAAGCTCAGCCGTTAATTGCCGTAATATTCCTGGATAATACAGGCAGGTCAGAAAATAGCTGACTCACTGCTTTAGGACACCTCCAGGAAAGTACTCTAATTAGGTATGCACGCAACCTACAAAAGAGCCTCTGCCCCGCGATGGCAGCTTGATGGGTAAACTATACAATACCCAAGTACTCTGCGTTTGCATACTGGCTACTCTACTGAGAACCTCTACGATAACTCAATCATTCAGATTCTGACCTTTCGGAGGCTTTGTCTCCAACTCCAAATCTATTGTTTTCCCCCAAGTATGGCATAGCCTGCAGTCACAATTCTCTTTATAAAAACCCTTGATTCTGAGACCTTCCTCGGAACGCTCCCGAGTTTCATCCCGCCTTACTGTCGCTTTGCTTGGCGAGCCACCCCTCAGCTCCACGTGCTGAGTTACCTCGCACCCCAGCTTCACTCTCTATTTTTCTTGGCTTTAGGATAGGTGAAGTATCACCCAAACCAGCAATCCCTCTAAAAATCCCTCTGTACCACTCCAACCTTTATTTTCTTTAGTTATCTTGCGTGAGTGTGTCGCATACACTGTTTTGCTTGTATTTAATAAACATCATTTATTATTTCAACTTCTGTGTGCTACTTGACTCGACCCAACCCCGTAGACATAGGGTTCAAGATCTCGCTAAGTTACCCTGCCTCTCGTAATGCTAAGCAGTGCTCTGAGCTAATTTTCCCCACCTTTAGTTAAGCACGTTTTGGTGTCCCTCCCAGGACCCCCAGTTCACAGGGTAACAGTGGGAAAGAGGATCTAGCCAAGCTTGTGTCTGAAATTAATAATTCCCACTGATTGATCAAAGGTAATTACATTATGAGAAGTTATGTCTTCATGTATCCTGAGCCATAAAGAGAAATTCTCATTAAAATTATATTACATTCATTACCTGTGTATACCCAGATTCCCTGAGATATACATTATATAAAAATATCCACTCCAATATTGTTCGGAGAAACTCATTACTATGATTCAAGAGAAGCTGCCACCATCAGGAAGCCTCTTGTTTTGGAAAAATCATGAAACTCAGTACAGGTGAAGCCCTCCTCTCTTGTTCTGCTTGGAATATAATTTTGCAAAGGCTACAAAGTTCATGTGATTTACAAGTCAACCTGCTTGTTTCTGGCCAGGAAAAAAAAAAGAACCCTCCTGAGATGTTATTATACTCTGATTCACCTTTCTACTTGGTATTGTTTTGTTTTTGTACATCCTGCCTCCATGGATTCATTTCCAAAGCTGACCGAAAACCAGGAAGTACATGTAGATTACAGTGCGAATCCAAAAACTGTGCGAAAGGAAGGAAAAATCTTTTATGATTTTGTGATGGGTATATACAATTGTTGGTATTGACATGTGAATACAGTGACAGATACAGATGAATTGTATGGCTGTGGAAATTGAAACAGACATGCATCTTCCTAGGCTTTGGACCCCACTGAAGTGAATGTCATCAATCACATGTAGGTGACACCATCTTCTCTTTTCTCTTAGTTGTTAGGCATTCACACAGTGACTTTTCAATCCCTAGCATTCACATGTGCATGCCAACATTCCCCAAAATTTCAGATATTAATTTCTCATATACATAGAGAGAATGACACTACACATCATAATGGCACTACTCATCATATTTGCAAGAGATTCAGACTCGTGCCCGGGGGTGCTACATACAAGATGCATCTTAGTTACATAACCTCTTTGGATTCCTGCAATGTGCTCTACATGGGTCTGCCTTTGAAAAATGCTTGTAAATTTCAAATGGCCCAAACAATTTTAGCCAGCCTGTTGAGCAGCATAAAGCTTGTTACCCTGTGAACTGGGGGTCCCAAGAGGGACACCAAAATGTGCTCAACTGAAGTTGGGGAAAATTAGCTCAGAGCACTGCTTAGCATTACGAGAGGCAGGGTAACTTAGCGAGATCTTGAACCCTTTGTCTACGGGGTCGGGTCAGGTCAAGGAGAACACAGAAGTTGAAATAATAAATGATGTTTATTAAATACAAGCAAAACAGTGTATGCGACACACTCACGCAAGATAACTAAAGAAAATAAAGGTTGGAGTGGTACAGAGGGATTTTTAGAGGGATTGCTGGTTTGGGTGATACTTCACCTGTCCTGAAGCCCAGGAAAAATAGAGAGTGAAGCTGGGGTGCGATGTAGCTCAGCACGTGGAGCTGAGGGGAGGCTCGCCAAGCAAAGCGGCAGCAAGGCGGGATGAAACTCGGGAGCGTTCCGAGGAAGGTCTCAGAATCAAGGGTTTTTATAAGGAGAATTGTGACTGCAGGCTAAGCCGTACTTGGGGGAAAACAATAGATTTGGAGTTGGAGACAAAGCCTCCGAAAGGTCAGAATCTGAATGATTGAGTTATCTTAGCAGTTCTCAGTAGAGTAGCCAGTATGCAGATGCAGAGTACTTGGGTATTGTATAGTTCACTCATCAAGCTGCCAGCGCGGGGCAGAGACTCTTTTGTAAATAGCGTGCATACTTAATTAGAGTACTTTCCTGGAGGTCTCCTAAAGCAGTGAGTCAGCTATTTCTGGCCTGCCTGTATTGTAGTTCAAATCTTACGGCTATTAACGGCCAAGCTTGTTTACATGCTTGTCCGGTGGCCTCGCAAGCACGTGTAGAATAATAGAAAGGTGCAGCCGAATTGTGATATCAAGGGATATCTTTAATATCCCCAAAGCTCGGACTAGCCAGGGCAGTAACAAGCTCATAAAATCATTTAGCTAGAAGAGGTCTTGTGGGCTATTGAGTCTAGCCTCCAACCCAGTGCAGGATCTCCAGTTAAAATATCCCTAGCAGAAATCTTTCCAGGCTCATTTTGAAGATGTCTAGAGAAAGAGACCCTACCACCTCTCTTGGCAATTGCTTCCATTGCCAAACTGCTCTTACTGGCAAACAATTCCTTCTAATGTTCAACTGAAATCTACTCTCTTATAACTGACCTGGTTCTACTCTCTGGGGCAACAGAGAACAAGTCCCCCTCTCCTCCTATTGGTAACAGTCCTTCAGGTATTTAAAGAATACAGTCTTATCTTCACCAAGCTGAACATGCCCAGCTCCTTCATCCTTTTTTTCCCCCGTATGTTTTGTTCTCCATACTTTTTACCATTCTTGCTGCCTTATTTCCTCCTTTGTCACGACAGCTCAGCTGGCTATCTGTCTGTCTCTAGGCAAAATTCAAAGTGCTTTTTATGACTTACAAGTGATTGAAGTCCAGGTAATCTGAAGAACTGTATCTCTCTATATGAGCCTTCCCATGTCTTGAGACCTTTTGAGGAGGCCCCTCACCATGTCTCATCAACATGGACATGTGGTGGCAACACAGGAGAAGGTCTTCTTGGTGGCTTGTCCTAAGCTGTGCAATTCCCTTCTCAGAGAGGTTATAGTGGCTTCTTTCCATAAAAAGATGAAGACTAATAGGCTTTGGGATTCTGTATGTTTCATAACTCTTTTAATATTGTGCTGGACTGTATTTTTTTTATTTCTTTCCTGTTTAATGAAGATGTTTTGAATACTTTTTAATTCTGAATAAAGTTTGATTGACTTTTATATAAAATTAGATTGCTAACTTTTGCCATGTTTTTACTTGTATGTATGTATGTACATATGTACATGTACATGTATAAATATATGTATACTTATATATTTCTCAAGCATATTTGTTTAATTTTTTTGGCCTTTTGGGAAAAGGCAAATAACAACAACCGTCATTATCACCATCATTGTAAAAATAATAATTAGTAATAATATACAATCCTCATACTTGTTGAGGATATTTGTGTTGTCATTATTATTATTTCCAATGATACCGCACCTGGGACTCAAAGTGGCGTACAGAAATTAAGACAAACACAATTAACAGCATTTACAAGGTCATACATAAAAAACACAAAATAAGTTTTTAAATACCACTAAATTTCCCATAGAATTAAAAGTATTTAAAAGCAAACACATTACGAGACAAACATCAACAAAACAGCACACTATTGAAAGCCCTTGTAGTTGCTTCCTAACGCCTATCAGAATAGAAAATGTTTATTTCCTAGTGGCAGGACAGCAAGGAGAAAGGTATCCAGGGGAGAAAGTTCCAAAGCCTGGCAGCAACCACTAAGGAGGCCTTATTCCTTGTTCCCACCAAATGTGCCTGGGAAAGTGGTGGGACTAGGAGAAGGGCCTCCACTGAAGACCTTAGAGCCTGGGCATGCTGATATTGGAAGATAATGGTCCTTCAGATAGCCTGGACCTGAGCTGTATAAGGCTTCATAGGTTATAATCTGAATTTTGAGCTTTATCCAGTAACAGACCAGCAGCCAGTGAAGGTACTAGAGAAGGGGAGTTATATGATCCCTGTAGCCAGTCCTGGTAACCATTTGGATGTAGCTTTTCTGGCCAAAAGTTTCTGAACCCTTTTCAATGGCAGCCTTGTGTACCACCATGACCAGATCAGACATTTCTGGGAAATGGTGAAGCTGCCAGTCTTAACTGTATAAAAGAAGTTCTGGCCACTGCTGGAACCTGGGCCTCCATACTTTGGGGACAATCCTAGGAGTATACCCAAACTACAAACTTTTCTTTAGAGGGAGTGTAGCTCCCAACCACTAATCTGCCTTGCAACTGACCAGGAGCATCTCTATCTTTTCATCATTAACCTTCAATTGGTTTGCCCTTGTGCAATCTATTACTGATGACAGACACCACCTTAGCATGGAAGCTGCTTCCTTGGAGTTATCTGGGAAAGGAGAAACAGAATTGGGTGTCATCAGCATACTGGTGATACCTGATGCCCAGACTCTGGACAGCCTCTCCCAGAAGTTTCATATATATCTGAAATAGCATGGGGGACACAACTGAGCCCTGCCAAGGTATTGAACAGGACTCCCCAATATTGCCTCCTGGGTTCACCCCTCCAAAAGGAATAAAAGCTCTGTAAAACAGTGCATCCAAGTCCTATCCCAGCAAGGTGGCCCAGAAGGATACCATGTTTGACGGTATCAAAAGCCACTGAGTGGTCAAATAGAACCAGCAGGGATACAGTCTCTTGGTCCCTGTTCCTAGCACAGATCAGCCACCAAGATGACCAAAGCCACGTTCATCTCATAATCAGGTCTAAAGCTGTATTGATATGCAGCCAGATAATCTGTCTCATCCAGAAACTCCTGGAGCTGAGAGAGTTAACTGTGCTTGCAAGTCTGAAATTCTTTCCAGAACTAAAAACATTTCCTGTCCCTGCACATAAAGAACTAGTCCCTTTATAATTTATTTAAACATTTATACTGTTCCAGATGCTTCCAAGAAGGTCCCAGATTGGTTTTAGGACGGAACTTAAATCAGGCAGCCCTCTCAGTGGAATAATTCACCCTCTGTGAAAAGAGGCCTCTCATCCATGAACTACATATACTTGTGGCCAACTATGTGTGTATGTGCCATCAAGTTGTCTGTTGACCCATGATAACCCTGGGGCCTTCATAGGGTTTTCTTAGGCAAGGAATACTCAGAAGTGGTTTTGCCAGTTTCTTCCTCTGAAATGTAGCCTACAGCACCTGGTATGGATTGACAGTCTCCCATCTAACCAGAGCTGACCCTGCTTAGCTTCCAAGGTCAGATGGGATCTGATGCCTTTAGAGTATTTAAGCCAATAGTAGGTGATTTTATTCTCAAAGGTTAGGAACCATTCAATTGATCTGATATTATACATACAAAAAGCACAGGTTTTGTGTGATGGGCATCCAGTTAGATGGGTGATATTATTGTTTAAATAACTATTTAGTGTATTTTGAAATATATATATATATATATGTCTTAAAATACACCATTTTGTCTCTTTAGAACTTAATGTTTAAATTTATGTTCTAAAGTTTAGAATTTAATGTTCAGTCTGGGCCCTTAACGGCTGCAAGAAAACTTTACCACTATCCCAGTGAAATAATTTATCTATCAGTTATTTAATTTATATCCTGCCTTACTTCCAATATGGGAACCAAGGGGGCTTACAATATGAATTTAAACAAACTGCAGTTAAAACAGTAGCCAATACAACAGTTTGAAAGACAGTTAATCATATTAAAAACATTAATTTAAAACACTTTTAAGAGACTGCTAAAATGGTAAAAAAAACCACACACTTCAGTTACAAGACCTTGTGATTCAGACAGTTAACATTTAAAAGCCTGAGTGCACAGAAAGGTCTTTGCTTGCCAGTGGAAAGAGAGCAGACAGGGTGCCAACCTAGCTTCCCCCAGCAGGGAGTTCCATAGTCTGAGAGCAGCCACCAAGAAAGCTCTTTTCCATGTCCCCACCAAATGTGCCTGTGATGGTGACAGGACTAAGAGAAAGCACTCCTTTGAGGATTTTAAAACTTGGGCATGCTCATACTGGGGAATATGGTCTTTCAAAGAATCTTGACCTAAGTACCATACTGGGCTTTATAGGTCATAACCAGCACTTTCATTTGTCCCTGGAAACCGGCCAATAGCTGGTGAAGCAATTTCAACATGGAAGGTCATTTCCACACTACACTGTTATAGTGCTATTATTCTACTTTCAACATCCTGTGGAATTCTGGGGTTTGTAGTTTAGTGAGGCCAGAGAACTCTCTGGCTGAGAATTTTAAATGCTCCTCCCTAAACCGCAACCCCAGGATTCCATAGGATGTTGAAAGTCGAATAATAGCACTATAGCAGTGCTATTATTCCACTTTCCACAGGGTAGTGTGGAAAGGCCCAAAATTGAATATTATCTGTAGTCAACCTGAGCCAACACTCTAGCTGCAGCCTTTTGGACCCACCAAAGTTTCTTAATAGTTTCCAAAGGCAGCCTCAAGTACAGTGCATCACAGTAATCTAAACAGGAGATGAAGAAGGCATGTGTCACCATGACCAGATCTGACAACTTAAGGAATGGGCATAGCTGTCAAACTAGCATTGACTATGCCAGTACACTCCTGGCCCCTGCCATGGCCTGGGCTTTCAGACTGTGTGCAGGAATCTGGCCAAGTTATGAACTTGAGATATCAGATTTAGTGTTATTCCATCCAGTGCAGGCTGTATCTCTGTTCCCTTCTCTGTTTTTCACCTGACCAGGAGCACCTCTGTCTTGTCTAGATTAATCTTCACTCTCATCCAATCTGTTATTGACAGCAGACACTGGTTTAGTGCTGAGATAACTTCTTGGAATCAGATGGAAAACAGATATAGAGTTGGGTGTTATCAGCCCATGGGTAACACCTTGTCCCAAAAATCTAGATAACTTCTATTGTTTTCATGTAGATTTTGAATAGCATGGGGGACAAAACTGAGATCTAAGGAACCACTGCATGCAAAAGGGATTCTCTCTTCCTGAAAATGTAAATTGTTCCTTGAGTGGAAATGGCTTTCCTTTAAGAAAAGATAAACCTTGTAATGTGCTAATATAGAAGTGTCAGTTGTGTGTCCCTCTAGATGCTGTTGAGTCCAAATCCCAGTATCTCCAGCCAATATAGCCAATAGTGAAGACTGTTCAGAGTCCTTGCAATTGTGTATATAACTAAAAGAATTTCCTCAGAGAAGGTTTTGACCCTAAGGGAACTGACTTTTGGTAAACTGATTTATTGCTTTCATACATCATTGCTAACAGAGTATTTTAAAGGCTACTACCAAACACTTGAAATGCCTATATCATCTCACAGAGCTCTTGGAAGATTTATGGCCAAGATCACCATTTGCATCTTTCTGTATTCTGTTATGTTGTATGTTACTCCTACAGCTCTGTTACTATATTTATAAAACTCTGCCTTTAATATCACTATGGCCATTTCCGCTCTATACTGTTAAAGTGCTATTATTCCACTTTCGATATCCTGTGGAATTCTGGGGTTTGTAGTTTACTGAGACCAAAGAGCTCTCTGGTTGAAAATTCTAAATGCCCCTCCCTAAACTGTAAACCCCAGGATTCCACAGGATGTTGAAAGTGGAATAATAGCACTATAACAGTGTAGCAGGGAAATGGCTGTATCAATGCATCTTTCATGGATTGATCTCCATGAAAACTCACACTAAGATATAAAGTCTTAAACGTGTTGTTAGATTCCTTCATCCTTTCTTTATTTTAACTTTTTAATCACAGGCAGTCACAGAGGATGACAGAGTTTGCAGGTGAACAACGTCTAAAGAGTCATACACAACCTGTTCATGATGGTATTATGACACTGGAAGCTTTATTTTCTGTTCTTCTCTTCATGATCCCCAACATGTATTTGCCTTTTTCAGAAATGCCACATGCTGGCTTGATGTTTTCATTGAGCTGTTCATGCAAAGTCACCTACTCAGATTCCATCGATTTATATGTGAAGATAGGAATTTTTGCCCCAGTGTGTGTTACTTTACATCAGAGCTTGGGAAAAGTTACATCTTTTGAGTCCTCCAGTCAGCACAGCCACTGAATCCTGCTCCTAGATTGTCAGTTGTCAGTCCTTATTTCCAGTTATCTCCCAAGGATGGATTTTTTTCCTCTTTCTCCCTCCACCCCCTCCATCTCTAGTAAAATTTTGCACAGGAGATTTAAATTTCCTTTTTAACAGCTTTATTATCTGGGAAGGAAAATAAAAAGTAGTCAATTTGCCAATGATATCACTGAAGATTGCTAATGAATGAATGTATAAAATAGGTGGGCAGATTTGGTGCAATCCCAAGGGGACCCACAAATTATACTTCACACAGAATTCTTAAGCTAATCATCCCTCACTAATTCAACCAGAACTGTGTCACAAAATGATTGACAATGGATGATTCTCTGCACTGCATTGGCTTTAGAGTTTTGCAGTTGCTATCATATTCCAGAATAAACTAAGACCCATCATTGGTAGTGAGGTTCCATGGATCCATACCCAGAACCCATAGCCAGAATTCTGTTGGTATTATGCACATAGGTACATTCCCTTAGGTGTGTGGTTCTACCTTTTTTGGCACTATGTAGCAGATGTATTTAGTTCATGGTTGCATCAATGGAGTTCAACAAGTGCAGCCATTTTATTCTTAGTCCCAACTAGAGTGGACCCATTAAATCAACTGGATTTACCTCTGTGTTGACTCATCATCCAACAATCGTTTGAATGGGTTTCTCTAGCTTGGACTAATCAACAGGATTCCAGTCATGCAACTATACATTAATCAATGGTGCATAATTGTTCACCAGTGACTTCAGTGTACCAATTTCATGACTGGGATTCAAGAAACAGCCACTGTGCATTCCCCATGATAAGCAGGCACAGTGACAATTGCAGAAAGTCAGTTTTCACCAGAAGGATGGTGCAGCGCAATCACCATGTCCTATGTGAGTGTGGATTTATACTAGGCAAGCATGATGTAGGGATCTTGCCCACATCCAATATAAAATACATTTGTATTTCAAGTTAGGGGCTTCTAGGCACTGTCATGTACACTGAAGATGTATAAAAAGAAATCTTGTAGCACAGAGAAGGTGTTTGTAGCATAAGCTTTCATAGACTCTGTCTGCTTCATCAGATGCATGGAAAAAAGCCTCTGTTGAAAGACATTTATACCAATGGATAAAGTTAATTCAAATAGTAATAGAAATGGAAAACATGTGACAAAGTGACAAGTTCTTTTCCAACTATGGTCATAAAGACCAGTTATGGAACAAAGGTGGGAGACAGGAACTACATCACGCCATGATGAGTAGGTGGGCATATGAATAATGAAGGAAATTCTTGATCTGGATTATAGATAAGGATTCAGGGCCAGGAAAGTGATGTAATAAAGTAGACATTGTAACCCTGCTAGCAGACCTCATCCCAGGGAGTATAATTTTAATATTAAAATGCATCCAAGCCAGAGGTGACCAGGGTGGTGTGTAGACAATCAGGCTAGTGATCAGACAAAAGATCAAAGACCAGAAACTTCCCCTGTCACATCTCCACAGGAAACCTTGGAAAGGCACATAAGCACAGGTAATGGGCCATCAGTCACAACAATACTTCGGGGAGATTGCCTGATTCTCCCCAGAATGCTTGAAACAAAGAGAGACATATCAAAGCAAGGTCCAGTTACATAGTGCAACCATCAGGTAGCCATCAGGCAGCTATCATACAACACTTATCCTTCAGTTTTGGCCATTATCCTTTCTGGGAAGAGGGTCTACCTCCAAGGCATGTTTCACCTTATAACTAAAACCCCTTTTGAGGCCCCATTTTGGAGCTCTCCCATGCTTGACTAGCAGACCGTCACTCTGCTAATTGACTTCCCTCAGCCCCCCTCCCTGCACTGAGTTTTTCTCAGCTTGTCTTTTTCCCCCTGCCAAGACTTCTGGACAGGTACAGTATCACTCCTTTTACATTCCCTCTGCTTTTTCCAAATCTATTTTCGCCTCTTTCCATCTCAATAGTCCTTGTGTGCTTGCGAGAGAATTGCCTCTGAGTGTGTGTGTGTGTGAAAATATTTTCTAATAAAATATCTTGATTGAATTTTTAGCCTAGTTCTTCCTTGATCTGACTCCGTAGACATTGGGTTAAAAGATCTCGCTAAGTGTTGCCTTGCCCTCTGCATTGTTAAAAGCCAGTGCTCCACTAATTTCCCCAACTTTGGAATTTTGGAGCTAATCAAGGTGTCCCCAAGGGGACCCCCAGAAGTCAGAGTAACAACATGAGAAGCTGCTTGTGGCTGAGATGTCAACTAGTATTATAAAGATGTAGTGTGACAAGAAACCATTGTTTCTTTTCAAACCATTGTCAATGGACCAGAGTCTGTGGATATATCCTGTTTCTGCTGGTGTTATTAGATTCTCTTGATGATGTTCCCTAATTAGACATCTGGGCAGAATTGGCATTTGGGTTCATGGCAAGAACTTGTTTCTGTCTTCCCATCTGTGCTATGTGTCCTACTGTGGTGAGTAGGTGTTTGAGATTGTGGGGCTGTCTGTAGGCAGGCATTATTGCTGTCATTATTGCTTTTCAATTACTCTTTTTCAAAAAAAAGCCTGGATGCTTCAAGCCACTGGGCCGTCGTACAGAGCACACTTATCTCCCATTGATATCCTTGTCATCTCAACTATATTCCATTCCACAGTTCTCAAGGCTCGCCATTAGGGATGCAATTCTTTACTAATTTTGTTCTCAAAGGAAGCCACACATTTTTGCCAATTTCCATCCTGCAGTGAAGAAAGTCTTTGAAAATTGTACAGTGTTTGAAGATTGTTTGCAGTTTGGGACTTGTATTACTTTTAAGTCATTGTTTCCAAGCTCAGATTTCTTAAATATTAGGATGTTGCTCAGGCAAACTTAATAACAACCCAGGACTCAGAATCAGAATTTTCCTGGAGATGCTTCCATTCAGGAAGAGGCCAAAGGAAACTCCTGAGAATCTTGCACCTGTTGCCTGAGCTAGACTTGCACAGCTAATATAGAGATCCTCAGTCCCCTTGGTTGTTAATCTGGGAACTTGGCACAAATGTCCAGCATTTTTACTGTGCACAGATGCTCTGTCTTTCTTCTTCCAAGGCATGTTTGGCTTACTGGAGGTTATTTCTGTGAGTCCCTTGAGTGTGCAGCAGAGAGACCTAATGAGTGTGAACCAAGAAGAAAGCTCCTTTTTTATTGCTGTGTAGGAAGGCTGTCAGATTTGTGTGTTATCAGCTAGCATAAAGGAATGATGGATGGGCACCAGTGTACAGGACATCAGCAGTCCTTGTAGACAGCCGCCAGCATCTTACCTTACCCCAAGGAAACATGTCTGCTTGACGTAAGTGCAGCCTGGACTGTGCTACCAAGAAGTACAACTTATTCAACATGGTGGGCTGCTATAGGGTGGAACGGCACAGATTACCCAGGGAACCAGTCAAATTCACCGCTCCAGGATGGGGCAATGACAAATGCCTCGGATAGCTTTAAAGGGGTCAGTTAGATACATCTATAGGCCTATCAGCCGCTTTCAGCAACAATGCCTAAAATGGCCTTTTGTACAGACAAATCTGTAGAGGCAAATCTGGAAGTCCTCATCATTGCAATCTCAACAGATATGTCTATTCTAATGGTTTTCATTCTGTCTGTAACCACCTTTGCATGTGAACTTTTTGTACATTTCTACTTGTTAGGGAACTCAGTACTCTGTCCTTGCAAGTGAGGACAAATAATTTCCAGTTTTCTTTCTGTCACAGATAGAACAAATATTTTTATATAGTTCTTGCCTGGTAGCCACACATCTTGAAACGTTGCAGGAAAATATTCTGCACAGAAATGCATGTGGCTTTTTGAGTGAGAATTGTGGGGCTTTTGCACAAAAGACACTGTTTCCGGATATCAACATGGAAGTCAGAAGTGATAGGGGATGGTGGGTCCAATGTCAGTGGAGTGATGAATCCAGTCCAGGTTTTGGGTATCTTTGAAGGAGCTGTCTGCAGTGCTGAATTACTTGGAACAAATGGCTCAGCGCTTTCCACCTTTAAAGTCTGAACCAAAATCTGAAATGGATTCACCACTCTCTTGACCTAGAACCCACCAGTCACCACTAGGTCCATAAATACTTTGCTAAAGGCAGCAGATGTTTAGTGGACTTGCTAGGGACACCTGTGCTGAGCAGAATCCTGGAATAGATTCATCTTTGGGGTGATCTAGAGGTTTCTTTTTATATTTTCTATTGACTTCCTAACCAGCACTAGAATTAATGGACTCACTCTAGTTCAAAATGGGGCAGCAGATAGATATATAACTATGTGTAAGCCTAAACTGTCCCCGTTTCTTGAAGGAAAAGTCTAACTAAGCCATGTGCTTAAAAGATCCAGGGATTAAGTTGAGCACATACTTACCAAAAGCAAGAGAAGTGATCCACAGGTGATCTTGAAAACGTTGTCTATCCATTTCCTTGCAATGTGTTTAAAAATAAGAATGGCCTGATGGATCGATCTGACATCACCATCTCATCCATCAGTGGTCTGTTGACTTGGAAATGCAGCAGGGAATGTCGTTTATCACCAGAGAGTATGTTTGGCTGTAATGAAGGTCAAAGAATAGGAAAATGTATTTATATGGGCTGAGACCATATACTGGAGTTCCGCAGCATAAACCTCCACCTCATACAAAGATATGCATTAATTGTGCTACACAACCTTGTGTCGAATGACAACATTATGACACTGAACCAACAAACTGAATCACACTAAATGTGAATGGAAGGCACAACAAAAGGGGCATGCGCCATTTTCAGTGCTCATCCATGTGCAATGCATTTCCATGCAAAAACTGCACAGCATGCACAATTCTGCTCCAGCAGTTTTGAACTCAGTGCAGCGGTATTGCACCAATGAAAGAAATCCAACTGTTTCTATTGAAGAACCTATATAGGTATAGAAACCAACAGTATTCCAATAAAAGAGTTTTGACCAGCTCCAACACTTAGCCGGAATAAGTAATACCACAACTCTTTGCTGCCTATAACCTGTTCTTTTAAAGTCTGCTCCTTTATACAGAAGCCTTGGGGAGAAATATATCAATATGTAGATACACATCATATCCAAATCATTAACAAAGCTTTTGGGAGTTCATGTTCAGCTCTGGTCTGTTTTGGATGAGCCCTGCTTCAAATCAGACAACTTGCAAATCTCTCCAAATCAGCCTAATTTGTTCCAGCATTTGGCTGAATCCATAGTATGCTGTTATAAGAAAGACTGTGGGTCTGTCATTTGATCATTGGTTCCTTCCCTCTCAACCAAGCAATGGCAGCTGATGCTCCCAATGTCAGCAGATCTGATCCAGGTTTCATGTTTCACTTGAAAGGAGGTATCCAAGGTCATATCCCCAAATTAGGCTCAGTACCCTGCATAGGTCCTTTAATTGGGCCTAAACTTGGATTGGATTAATCTGTTACCTCGATTTCTGGGGTCCCTTAGGGGACGCTTTAATGTGCTCCACGTGATAGGGAATGGAAACTCGATAGAGTACAAGCAATAGCAAAGCGAGAGGCAGGGTGAACTAGTGGGGTCTTTTTACCCAGTTTTTAAGGGGTCAGGCCAAGCCAAAAACCAAACAAAGATGTCCAATAAATGATTTTATTGAATGAAAGTCTCACACATCAACTCTATCACTCACACACTCACTCAAGACCTATTAAGAAGCAAAGAGTGGAAACTGCATAGGGGAAATATTGAAGGGATCATAGTTGGGGTGATACTGCACCTTTTCCTGAAGTCCTTGGTTCAGGGAAAAATAGCAAATGAAGTAGAGCTCAGCACGGAGAGGGCTGAGGGGATTACTCGACAGACAGAGAAACAGTCTGCTGGTATGACTGGAAGTTATCCAAAGAAACTCTCAAAAACTAGGACTATTTGTAGGGGAAAAAGTACCTTGAGGGCAAATCCTCTCCTGGGGAGAACAATGGGTGTTGCAACGAAAAAGAAGCTCCACAATGGTGACTCCTTGTGCATGATGGGATTACGTGGTGTTGCCAAAGTTTCAGAATCTTTGGTTGCATTGAGTTGTGATATGAATTTATGTAGACAGTCCCTGCCTGATAGGATTTTACTGCTATCAGTGCTCAACTTGGGGAAAACACGTTAATCCCCTCAAGTTGGCTTCTCAGAGGGTGAGGACCCTTTGTCTACTGTGGGTTTGCACAGCTTGAGGTCTCCTGGGGCTATGTGATGGGGGATTGTACTGGCCTGACCTGGTGTTTGATCATTCGACCGTTGCTGCCTATGTACTCATCCAGGTGACCTCTCTGGCATGTTGAATCACATTTAATATTAAAATTGTAGACCCTGGGATAGGGTGTACCAGTGGGGTAACAAACCAGCCTGCTGAAATTGGCACTGTCATGTCCCAGGAAGACCAAGCAGTCAATTAGCAAGGTGGCAGAGCAGAGCTTACCCATGAAGGCAGTGCTGGAGTAGTCCAAAGAAAGTTCAAGTTTCAAAGCAAACAAATCCACAAGACAAATTTGAATCAGCATCAAACAAGCGAAGGTCCAAGATAGTCAAGATTCAAGAGACCACAGCACAAGAATTCAACCACTGAGAAGATCAGTTGTCAACCTTGAGAGGGATGGATCAGCTGTCCGTCTTTTATCCACTAATGATGTTGCCACAAGTGTTCTCTCATTAAAACTTATTTGTTATTTAAATGAGCTGAACGGTGGAGCCCTTCTTTCTGGCACCGTCTCTTGCACATGTTAAGAATTTGTGTTGTTTCGTCTTCTGATACTTGTTCCCCCTGCTCAGGCCCCTGCTGTTTGTTGTTATCTTCCACTGAGCAAGCTTCTGGGCAAACTTCTGCCTCAGATTCAGAATCCTCCTCTTTACTGTCAAGGTCTCCAAGCCAGGGCATGACAAGTACAGCCAGCCTCTACTGATCAGTTCCACACACCTGTTTCAATCTTCACACTACCTCCTCAACTTTCAGGCTGCTACTGGTACAGGTGAAAGAACCTAGATTTTTATTCCATTTTCATGGAGATAGAAGACTTGGAATAAAGAATGGGTTGAGCAACAGGTGCCCACAGGCTGTGCAAAGCTCTCAACCAATATTCTGCAGGCCCCAGTTTCCCACCATTACTATTGAATTTTTGGAATGCAGTAGCATGGATAGGGGTAAGGAAGTCCATGACTTGCTTTAAATCAGAATTGTGCTCTACAAAGTACAATTCAGCTTTGAAACAAGGCTGTAAGCAACTCTCTGCGTGCTTGTTTCAAAGTGGAAACACTCTTTCCCTTTCCACCGTGCTGTTAAAATTGATCAGTGCAGTTTATGTTCTAGTCTGCCTGCCCAAAATGACCATCCCCAGTGTGACACACATGGACACTGATGCCATTTTAAGTATAGGGACATGACACTTTGCATGATATGAACATCAAGTACACAGCAGTTGTGGTAAGGGAGGGTGCACTGTAGTTACTTTTTAAAAATGTGCAAGTGAAGAGTTACATTTCAAAACTGCAGTTGTAATGGTCACCAACTACTTTTGTGGCTTTGACATTATAACCTTAACAAATTACAAAACGGTAACTTTCTGAACTCTTGCTTGGCTTACTTAGGCAGGCGGTTCCACAAGAAATAGACAAGCCACAATGGCAGGAACCTCATCTGGTAGTTCCACCTGATCTCTCCTCCATTACAGGTTTCTGTTCTCTTTCTCTCCCAGCTTTGAAGCCCTGGACTCCTATATACACTGTAGGCTGCCACCATGAAGATAGATATGTTATGTAAGTGATGGGCAAAATATACCCCTTCAGATGTTGTTTAGTTATAATTCCCATCAGCCCTGATCAATGGTGAGGAATGCTGGGAGCTGCAGTCCAATAGCATACAAAAGGCTGTACTTCACCCATGTCTGTCCAATAGCCTCACTGAGCAATTGCTGAGATTGTCACTGTGCCCACTGCTGCAGAGACACCTTCAGCTGTGAAAACCCCTCTCTCCAACTCTGGTAAACAGAAAAGCTCTGAGGTCCACACTTGCTAGGAAACTATAAGAATGGGGAATTAGTTGTATTTTTCTCATCCCAAAGAATGTGTTTCAGGCACTAGGATGAATAAGGATCTTGGTACTTCTCCGATTAATGGATGATAAATGATTTAGAATCCATTGCAAATGTAGCTGCAGGCGATCTTCAATTCTCCAGAGAGGATTATCCAACAAAGATATTTCATTTATAGCTTTTTCCCCATTCCATCCGTGACTAAGAGCAAATGTTTAGCACTCTCTCCCTTTCTACCCTCCCCTTCTGTTGTAGAACGTCCTTCTCATTCGTCTCTTCCTAGAAACTTCTGTTGGTTCACGGGAAGGATGGTTTTGGGGCAAGAATTCTTCCTGAGTCTAAGCAAAAGCTGACAAGAAGGACTACTGCCACTCTTGTACGTCCACTCAGCTTGGGCAAAGGAAGGGTCACCAGATTTCAGGGCCTGGCCCTGAGTCTCCAGTTTTCATAAGTCATCTCCAGGAAGAAGACAAGGCTCCAAATTCATCAACTGAGGGGGTCAGCTCTGGGCAAAAGGAAAGAGCAAGGTGCACATCTCCATCTCACCTAGCAGCTAAGCTTTTTCTCTTGATTTCCAAAAAAGAAAACTTGTTGTTTTTGTTGTAGTTATCTTTATTTGTATCTTGCTTTCTGCCCAACATTAGGCCTCAAGGCAGCTTACATATTAAAACAATGCAATTTAAAAACTTATAAATAGTATATATTAAAACAGAATTAAACAATATAAGAATTAAAACAGCTAAAGAGAAATTAAAAGAAGCAATTAAAACTAAAACAGTACAACACCCCCTAGCCTGTTCTTTAAAAACTTTCTATATTTAAATGCCTGCCTAAATAAAAAGGTCTTTGCTTCTTGCCAGAAGAACAAGAAGGAGGGTCCATTCTGGCCTCCCTGAGAAGGGAGTTCTAGAGTCTTGGGGCAGTCACTGAGAAGGCCCTCTCTTGTTTCCCCACCAACTGTGCTTCCAACAGTGGTAGGACTAAGAGAAGAGCCTCTCCTGATGATCTCAGAGCCTGGGCTGGTTCATACCGGGAGATATGGTCTATCAAGTAGCCTGGACCTGAGCCATATAGGATTTTATAGGTCATGACCAGCACTTTGAAATGTTGCCAGAAACAAACTGGCAGCCAGTGGAGCTGTTTCAACAGGGATGTGGTATGGTTTTTATAACCTGTACCAGTTAACAGTCTGACTGCAGTTCTTGGAACCAGCTGAAGTTTCCAAATACTCTTCAAAGGCAGTGCCAAATAGATATGATCTCCTTGTGTGTGTCTCTGTTTGAATGACATACTGTGAGCAACTTCAATTAATACACAATGCATAGCGCTTAATGAAATCACCAGGGCACATATCACTGTGTCTAGGAGGATCCTGAAGAGGCATCTCTAACCAAAGACATCCCCAGGCAAAGGAGATTTTTAAGAATTACTGGGCATCTCTAGGCTCTATAGCAAGGATTATGAAAGTGGCACTGGCACCTCAAAATCTAGCAATTTCATTTCCAAAATGCAATTTTAACAAAAATGCCCCCCTCCCCATTTTTTAGTCCCAGTACTGATTTTTTTCTCAAACAGGAAGTAAAAGGGAAGTTGACATCTGGTTTAGTTTTTGACCTCACAGATCACAGCAATAGCAGTTCTTCAAAAGGTTGTCAAGTGTTGTGTAGCACAGGAGAATCCTATGAGACACAGCAAAGTTGTCAAAGTCCTAACTTCAATATTCTTTGTGTGTGGCAATCTGGAAAACTGAAGTCAAGCAATCATATGCCAGCCAGCCCAAATCTTCCAGTATTTGGCATATGTGCTGACCTCAACCAGAACTGTCCAGAGCCAGTTACTCTAATATAACAAATGATCCATTTGTAGATTTGGAAAATCTCAAACTACTTATGGTCCAAGGGTTTGATACATTAGCTCCTCGTATTAGCAACAGAAGCTGCTGGAAAGTATTAAAAGTGCTCATGCCCAGAGAGACAGGAAGCTGAAAAATCTCTACAGCTCAGAGAACAGCAGCCAAGTTTTTAACTCCATGTGATCACAACAAAACAGAAAGCTAGATAACAAGTTAGATCTTTGGTTGTCAAATCCCCCCGCTGTCAAATCTGACTGGGCACAGCTCTCTAGGTTTTCAGGTGGGATTCCTTTCTAGTCCCACCTGGAGATCCCTAGTGGCTTGTCATCTAAACAGGCCCACCTCACTTAGTTTCTGAAATCAGGTAAGATCAGGTATGTTCTGGGCAGTATGCTGGTTATAGCTGCAAATGCTTACCCTCAACAGTTCCCAGTTTGTTTCCCAGTGCAATTCAAAATGCTGGTCTTCTGGACCTACAAAGCCTTAAATAGCCCAAAACAAAGAACCACATTGTTGCATACACATCTTCCTTTCTAATGCTATTGTCACCAGAGGTCCTAACCAGGGTATATCCACCTTTCCAGAAGAGATGAGTAAACACCAGGAACAGAGATTTTTCCATGTTGTATGTCTCTTGTGAAAGGACACTTGCTTTATACTTCCTCTTTAAGCCAGGAGTAGGAAATCTGTAGCTATTCAGAAGTTGTCAGGCTGTAGTTCACCTCCTCGCTGAACATCAGCACTGCTGGCTGGGACTGCTGGGAGCAGAACTCCAAAAAGACGTTGAGGACCATAGGTTCCTCACTGCTGCTTGAGATGCTGGGTCAAATCCAGCTTTGTTCTTTCAGTTTCTTGATGACTATTATCAGTGCTGGAATTCACTTTCTTGATATTTGGGGTTGTGGAAGCAGACATAAATGCAGAGGAAGATGTTCCATTGAACACAGCAGGACCTCTTTCAATTAAGCATGCATTAGATGTTAAGTAAAGTTGGAAGCATTGGCTGATAGTATGTCCTTCCTCCTCCACACTTCCCAGACAAGGGGAAACGGGAGGAGGAAAGAAATTATGTTGCAAATACCAGGGAAAAGCTGTACAAAGTTTTCACCGCTGTGTATTCTTTCCCAATCAGATTTCCCAAGTACCACCCAGGAGATGAATAATTCCAAAATTCGTTTCCACCCCTCTCACATATGTTGCTGAATTGTCAGAAGCAAAACCTTCAAACCAGCCCAGGCTTTGAGATGGAGAGATCTTTCTGGAGCTGTCCTTCTCTCCATCCCACCACCCTCACAGGTACATTTGGTGGGAACTGTTGGAATCTCCAGAGGTCACACTGTACTCCGGGTGCATGAATGGGAGAGGGCCTTCTCAGTGGCTGCCCCCAGACTCTGGAACTCCCTTCCCAGAGAACTCAGACTGGCACCCTCCCAACTATCTTTCTGCAATCAGGTAAAGATATTTTTATTTAGTCAGGCATTCAATGTATCATTATATGTGGGCTCCCTAACAGAAATGTGCTGGGTGTTGCGTTTTGATTAATGATTGAGTTTCAATTATGTATTTCACCATTGTTTTAATCCTTTCAATTGTTTAATTATGTTTGAACGTTTTCATTTATGAGTTTTTGACTATGCCCTTTTTAATCTATAAGCTTCCTTGAGTCCCAACCCAGGAAAAAAGCAGGGTACAAATAATCGTCGTCGTCGTCATCATCATCATCATCATCATCATCATCATCATCATCATCATCGTCATAATGATGATGTGCTCAGAGGGGTAGTGAAATACAGGGGCTCTACATGATATTTTCCAGAGCTATCAAGAGAGTAAAAAAAAAAAAAATTGCAAGTACCTGTTTAGATTCGTACCAATCAAAACCAGTTCTAGCAATTTTCGTCGCTACACAAAACAAGACTTTCTTTAAAAAATGCAAAGTTACTGGGACTTAATTTCCTATTCAAGATCCTGCCAGAGACATGAAATACTTTGCATTGCTACAGAGATAGCTCACAAGTATGAGGACTGCACATAAGCTCAAGGGGAAAAGCAGTGCCTAAGACAGTGAAAGATGGTATTGTTGTCCTTGCTAACCAAAAGGTCCTAACATTTTGATCCTGCAGCCCTCCATTACAACAAAGGAAATGTTGTTACCTTTTGAATTTAGTTAGTAGTGGCCAGAGGCTTCCATGACGTAGGGGTGTTGAATCCATTCCAGGTTTTCATATGAGCTTTCCAAGATTCTGAACCTAGAACCTAAAGCGGATCCACCTCTCCCCTGTCATGGAAGCCACTAGCCACTAATGAAGTCAATCCAGATGCAAATATTGCCAAAGATTTTTCTTCATCAGTTTGCTTATATCTTCTAACCGTCCTAGTCTGGAAAATCAATGGCAAGGAATGTTGGGAGTTGTAGTTAAACAGCAGCTGTAGGGACACACAATTTTCACTCCTAGCTTAGAGGTTTATGTGTTTGGTTCTAATGGCAAATCTGGTTTACACTTCAAATAATACAAGGCAATGACTTTAAAGGCTGGGAACATACCCTCAAATAACCAAAATTAGCTATACATTTGTCTTGTGCTGCAAAGTTCTTTACAAGACAGTAGCTTTCTTTCCCAGTTTTTATTCAGACTGTCACTTGCAATGAAATATGATTTCATTTTATTTTCAAAATGTGTTATGTTTACCTCCACTACAAATATTTTATACACACACATATAAGTTTGAACAGGTTTTTTTTCTAAATCACTAATGTCATATACAGAAATAAAAACAAAAAACAAAAAGCAAATGTTATGAGCAGTATTAATGCTTTCTTGAGGTTTGGCTGTAATATATTATTTAGCTCAATATCTCCCATGGTGGCAGAGTGAATATCACGCTACACTTAATTTTTGACGACAATTTATACATTAAAAATAAATTGCAAAATCCCCAGTGGGTTCCAGCAAGTTGACGCATTTTATATTAAGGACAGGAATGGGAATGACTGCTAACTTTTTAAATGAGAAAAGAGCAATCATTAGTAAGAACTGGTTTGTTGACATAAGAAAAAAATTGTGGAAGTACTATTCCCTTTTCTGAATATTCACCTGTCAAGTTATACCATTGCTCCTTTGTCTTTGCTGCTTGCAGTCTCAGTGCTGTCAACAAAACTCCCTTTGTTCCCTTTCTCCTTTTATAACCTTCTGCTAAAAATATGCTGTGCCTTCTTTTGAAGCATAACCAGCACTCCTTACCTTTGACCTCTGTCTTTGACCGTGATCACTGGCCATAACTGTGAACACAACAACAATGTAACTGGGCCAAGCAGCTGAGAATCCCATCCCTGCCCAAGGAAGATGTTTAAACTAGGGCAACATGTTCATTGTAGACTTTCAAAAGTCTTCCTTGTTTCCTACAATACTTAGCTGCCTGATCCCTGAACTCTTTTGTCTCTCTGTGACTTCAGAGAAGTTGAGCCAGAAGAAGACACGGATATCTGTGTTAACAGGCTGCCATTATCTGGGCAACACTGCTGAAGTGTGTGGCTCACTTCCAAAGGGATGATGATATGATGGGTTGTTGTTGCTGCTGTTTGTCTTCAAATTGCTTCCAACTTATGGTGACTCTAAGGCAAACCTATCATGGGGTTTTCTGGGACTGAGAGTATGTGATGTGCCCAAGGTACCCACTGGATTTCCATGGGCTAGTGGGGAACTGAACCCTGTCTTCATGCTCATAGTCCAACACTCAGATCACTAAACAACACTTGCTCTTCATTACCTGCTATCACTAGGATCATTACCTGCTACCAACTAGGATTATTTTTGTCAGGGATTCCAGGCAGGGAACCCTGGGAAAATGATCAGCCCACTGCAAAGATGTTGCATCATGCCCCAGCTGTGGGTAATTGCAAGGTTGCATAAGAAACTGGGGTCATGTGCAGATGGTAGAGGGAGGTGTGCAAGCCTCTACCTGATTGGTTGTAAATATGTATATAAGAAAGCAATCCCCAGTATGTATTTGTTTGTTGACCAAACCGGTGTCTGGCGCAAGCCTTTGTCCGTCTGTTCCATGTTTTGTACATAACGGAACTTTGCTGCAAGATAAAGTGCCTTCTGTTTGGAAGAAACTCCTCTGTGTGTGAGTATCCTTACTGGGGAACAAGGTGGCTGCTGCTGTTGGCTCGCTGACCTCTGGCTTTTCCGCTGCATTTCTGTGGGGCTGAAACTCCTATCATCCCCCAACAGTGGTTATGGGCCCAGACCCAGAGTGCACAGCATCCACAGCGCACCTGTAGTTGTTTTCCCCTGGATACTGGGACTGTTTTTGACTGTTTGCCTGGCTCTCCAGTGCTTCGGGAGTCTGTGTTTTGGCAGAGAGACAGTTAATCTTCAGTACGGAGCTCATCAAGGTCACTGCAGCCAGCTGCTTTGTTTGTTGAATTTTACTTACAAAGGCAGCAGCATGGCTGAAGGAGGTTATCTGCGTTTTGAAAAGTTGACCAGCGCTAATTATCAAAGCTGGCAAATTTATGTGAGAGCCGCTTTGATGAAGGAAAACTTGTGGAACGTTTTGGAAAATGAGGGACAGCCCCCAGAAGGAACAACTGCTGCTCAAATAGCAGCGTTCAGGGTTGCTGACGAAAAAACCAAAGCAGTTATTTTGCTTACTTTAAGTCCTTCCCAGTTGATTCATGCTGCTGCTGCAGACACAGCATATCAGGTCTGGGAGGCTCTGAAGCGTGTGCATCAACCTTCCTCATGTTTGTCCAAAATGCTATGGACGAAAAGACTGTATAACACAAAGTTATGTCCCGGAAGCTGTGTAAGAGAGCACCTTATGCTGATGAAACACTTATTTCAATAGACAGCCGACAGGGGGGTAAATATCCCAGAAACACAGAAAAGTTTTATTCTGCTGGGAAGCCTCACTAAAGAGTGGGACTTTTTGATGTACAGCCTGCAGGGTGTGCGTGAGGAAGAGCTGACTGTAGACCTGGTAGCCGGAAGGATCCTGGAGGAAGTCCAACGTAAGCAGTTCAATTACAGACTGCAGTCGGAGGGAGAGGCAGTTCCGGAGGTAGTATCTGTCTGGGAAGAAGGAGTGTGCAGCTATGCCAGATGCTGCTACAGATGCAAGAGTGTTGGCCATCTCCAGAAGGACTGCAGAATGCCAGCACCGAGCAGAGGGAAGAAGACAGCCCAGAAGTGGAGGGGCGTGTCGTCACAGGCTGAAGGCCATGTGGTTGTGGCAAAAGAACAGTCTGAGAGTGGTGTGTGGTTGCTAGACAGTGAACAATTTAACATGGTGAACAATTTAAAGCTGTTGAATGATGTTACAAATGAAAATATAACAGCAATTTCCCTTGCAGATGGGGCACCAAGCAAGGTGCAGAAGATGGGTACTGCGTATGTGCCATGCTTTGGTAAATCATTCAATAATGTGTTGTGTGTTACCAACCTGCAGAATTGTATTTTGAGTGTGTCCCAACTGACCAGTGAGGGTTACAAAGTGGTGTTTGAAGCGGAGAAATGTACAATAACTGCAAATGGTATGTTTTGTGCAAAAGGGGTGAAAAAGCAGGGGTTGTACCACATGTTGCCCAAAGGAAATGTGGCAAACGTTAACCCTATGTGTAACAAGCCTCTACATGAAAAGTGTGTACATTATCTCCACAGAGTGATGGGACATGCCAGCTACAAAAGTTTGCAGGAGTTGGCAAAGGTATGCCCTGGGTTACAAGTCAGAAATTGCCCTAAGTTTCTAGATTGCTCTGTATGCAAAAAGGTACGAGAGATCTGTGCCTGAGAATGGTGGGAAGCCAAAAAACACTGGAATGCTATGTCGATAGCTCTTTTGCTGCTGACCCAGCAGACAGGAAGTCAGTGACTGGGTTGGTAGCCAGGTATGCGGAGAGTCCCATAGTATGGAGATCAAGAAAGCAGAGTTGTGTGGCGCTCAGTACAACAGAGGCGGAATTTGCAGCATTATCAGAAATGGCTAGCGAAGTACAGTGGCTAAGACAAATGCTGACGGACATACAAGAGCCTTGCAGCATACCTCTGGAAATACACAAAGACTCACAAGCTTGCATAGCAATGGCTGAGGCGGAAAACTTAAAGTGTAGAACTAAATATGTTGGGGTAAGATACCAAATGTGAGGCAAATGATCCAGGATGGGATTTTGTGCTTGCGGTATTGTCCATCTGAACACAGTATTGCGGATCTGCTCACAAAGGCACTTCCAGTAGTAGACCATGAGAAGTTGGCAGGTGAACTGGGCCTTTCCACCAGAGTGAAAGGTGGAAGATGAATTGTACCCTTGAATGTACGTACTGTATGTATCATATAATATGTATTGCATGACATGTATGGATAGTGAAAATGTCCTACACAGTGGCCTGACCATTTTGGAGGGGATTGTCAGGGATTCCAGGCAGGGAACCCTGGGAAAATGATCAGCCCACTGCAAAGATGTTGCATCATGCCCCAGCTGTGGGTAATTGCAAGGTTGCATAAGAAACTGGGGTCGTGTGCAGATGGTAGAGGGAGGTGTGCAAACCTCTACCTGATTGGTTGTAAATATGTATATAAGAAAGCAATCCCCAGTATGTATTTGTTTGTTGACCAAACCGGTGTCTGGCGCAAGCCTTTGTCCGTCTGTTCCATGTTTTGTACATAACGGAACTTTGCTGCAAGATAAAGTGCCTCCTGTTTGGAAGAAACTCCTCTGTGTGTGAGTATCCTTACTGGGGAACAAGGCTGCTGCTGTTGGCTCACTGACCTCTGGCTTTTCTGCTGCATTTCTGTGGGGCTGAAACTCCTATCATCCCCCAACAATTTTAACTGATTCATTCATTACTTTCATTCATTTACTTATTTTCAGCATGTATGTACCATCCACTCAATAGAGTTCTTGGGTCAATTTATATCAAATAGAAAAAAGTCAAAGCATAAACAGATTAAATAAAACTGGCAAAGTTTTGTTTTTGTTTTTTAAAAAAAGTCCCACAGATTAAAATGAAACATTGCTGATGAAACGATATTGAATCTTAAAACGACGCTTAAAATTTCTTGAAAGTGTCTAGGAGAATAAAATGGTAGTTTTCTCCATGCGGTAAAACATCTCCTGTACGGATATGAGACTTCTTGACAGTCTGTAACTCTCTCCTTGTCAAGGCTGGTGGTTCCAGTATCAGTGGAGTCCGAGGTAGGCAGTCTGCCCTGGGCGGCACTTATTGGGGGGCGCCCCGTGTGACGTGGCCATACCCCCGTGCAAGGCAGCCACATCCCCGTGCAACGCGGCCATGCCCCCACGCAATGCGGCCATGCCCTTACCCCTCTGCCTCCCTTGCCCCACCCCTCCATCCAAACTCCAGCTACACGGCTGAGTGGGGTCATGAATCACATTCAGTATAAACTTTAAGGGTCCAAAACGTGGACCCCCTAAATAGATTAAGCACCTCAGACAACCCCTTTAAAGTTCACACTAACATCCAAGTGCATTCACCAGTCCATTGATAATGGAGCTGCCAGCCATTACTGCCCCTTCCATCTTCCCTCAGAATATACTTTTCATTTGGAGATGATGAGAAGAGACTAGACTGTGGTATAGATATAATTCTCCACTAATCTCTTTCACAAAGGAAGCTATGAGCAATTTTCTTTTAAAATGGCACAATTGTCAAAGAATCTTTGCAGTTTGGGACTTATTTGTTAATAATTCATGGACTTTTTAAAATAAAACAGCATATTTTTAACATTTTTGAAGATAATATTTCTGTGCAGGAACATTAATTTCTGTGCTGCAAATGCTTTATCCTGAGCAGAAAATGTTTTGTGCACAACTCCTCGACATGCTAATTTTGCACACAATAAGTCCCAAACTAGGAAGGTTCTCATTAATCCAGTATTTTTCTTGTCAGGGATTCACAGAAACGCATTTTTGACCATTTTTCATATATTACTGAATGTCTTTTCTGTCTCTTAGTGGTAATGTTGGGATTGCGATGATGGAGCGTGAGTGAAAATCCCAGTTTTATTTGCCCAGTTTCAAGGTTCTTGACCTGGCTTGACATTTGACTTCGTTTTTCCCTTTGAATATTGTGCGTTTTGAGATGTTCCTGGTTGGTCATCCACTATCCAGTGTGATGCGACAGTCAAGAAAGCCAACACAATTTTTGGTTGCATCAGTAGAAGTATTTTGTCCAGACTGAGGAAAGTAATAGTACCACTCTATTCTGCTTTGGTCAGACCTCATTTGGAATACTGTGTCCAGTTCTAGGCACCTCAGTTCAAGAAGGATATCGACAAGCTAGAACGTGTCCACAGGAGGGTGACCAAAATGGTGAAAGGTCTGGAAGCCATGCCCTATAAGGAGTGGCTTCGGGAGCCGGGTGTATTTAGTCTGCAGAAGAGAACGTTAAGAGGGGACATGATAGCCTTGTTTAAATATTGGAAAGGATGTCATATTGAAGAGGGAACAGGCTTGTTTTTCACTGCTCTGGAGACTAGGACAAGGAGCAATGGATTCAAACTACATGAAAAGAGATTCCACTTGAACCTCAAGAAGAACTTCCTGACCATCCGAGATGTCCGGCAGTGGAATACGCTGCCTCAGAGTGTGGTGGAGTCTCCTTCTTTAAAGGTTTTTAAGCAGAGGCTAGATGGCCATCTGCTGGGAGTGTTTTGATGTCTGTTTCTGCATAGTAGGGGGTTGGACTGGATGGCCCCTGTAGTCTCTTCCAACTCTATGATTCTATGATTCTATCTCTAAGGAGAGTAGCTTTCCCATCCGGATCACAGCAAAAAATGTTCAGAAACAAGATGAGCAGTTTCCATTTCAACTGCAACTGTTTTCTTTCAAGATTCCCTGAATTCTTTTCTGCATGGTTTCTGAATACTGTCAGGTAAGTGGGAGGATGTTTGAGGGACTGGGCATGGGTTGGTGAAAGGGATAGGAAAAAGAGAATCCAAGTGGGGGAATAGATAGAAATTCTTCTCTGGCTTGGATTTGAATTTGAATTTGGGGCTTTTACCACTTGAAAATGTTATGAAACACCCCCTTTCCTCTACCTCCCCAAGATTTGTACCACCAAGCCCCAAGGTATGAGCTGGATACTAGAGTAATAAGATTAAAGAACAGAAATTGACCCTCTGCTCATGTAACTATTCTAAGTTCTCTGAGTGTGGCGGTTTTATAGATATGAAGAACCAGACTCCCCTCACCTCCTATAACCCCAGAAGAGGGGAACACCTGATAGAGCCAACTTAGCAGATTCAAAGGAAAACATTTTTTCAGAAAAAAAAGGTAATTAGTTCATGGGATTCACTTCCATGAGATGTTGTGAAGTTGATTACTTTAGAAGGCTCTAAAGGGGAATTCTGCAAATAAATAGAGGAAAGTTTTATCAAGCCCTGATAAACCACGATAATTTAATCAAGCACTGATATATGGGAGTAATCTGTCTCTTAACATGAGCACTGGGAAGACAGCAAAAAGCAAGAATGCCCCTTTAAACCCCTAACTGTGAAAACTTTCAGCAGTCAACATTATTCCTTGTGGGGAAAAAAGAATTTCATTATTATGCCTTCTCTCTCCAGTCTTCAAAGGTGACTGGCATTGCTATTGTAGCAGGAAAGCCAGCATGGTGTTACAGTTTGAATGCTGGATTAGAACTCTAAAAGATCAGAGTTAGACTCCCTGTTCAGTCAAAAAAAAGTCTACTAGGCTACCTTGGGCAAGTAATACTTTCTCAGCATTACAGGAAGGAAATGTCAAATCTCCTCTGAATAGATCTTGGCAAGAGAGCCCTAGGATAAATTTGCCATAAGTTAGTGTTGAGTTGAAGGTACTTAATAACAAATGCCCAAGTAGGAAGTAACATCAGAATTGAGAGGAACTCTAAACCATAGTTTGGAAATGTTACTTTCTGGAAGACCACTCCTGGCATCCCCAGCCACAGTGGCCAGTGTCATGTCCTACCTGAAACAGACCTCCTTTAACGAAGAAGGGGAAGAAGACATCCCAGCTAACAGTCTCCATCCAGCTCCAGAGGTGGATGGTAGCCCTCTCCAAGAAGCAGAGAATGGACCATCACAAGTAGACCCCCAAGAGCATGAATCAGACACATTGCACACTTCTGGACATTGGAAATTAAAGTTGCAGAAACAAAGGATCAGAACCTACCTTGGTGTGCTTTGAAAAGAAAAGGCTAATTAGAACAGCTATGACAATTTATTCTTGGCTAGAAACCAGCACAGCCAAGGCCATCTCTTTGCTGCAACAGAACCCCTATTTCTGCTTGGTTTCCCAATACATTCCTTGCTTTGTCATCTCTTGATCTTTGCCTTGTTCCTTGGACTATTCTCTTCAATTACTATTTTCTTCAAGTGGCCTCTCTTTGCACTACTTTTCATGCTTAGATTCTGGATTCCATTGACCACACTTCTGCTCTCGTGGGCCCTCCCTGTTCGACCCTGTTGTAGCTTGGTTTCTCCATTGCTTGCTCTCATGAATCACAGGCGTACTCTCTAGGGTGCTTGCTCACCCGCCAGCGGCCAGTCAGAATCTCCCAAATAGCAGCCATGCAGGCTAGGGACCCTGAGAGTTGTAGTCCAAAAAAGTGGTTTTTTTCAAGCTGTGCTCCAAATTTTGCCAAAGTACAAAATAAAATAAATCTGTTAGAATAACATACTTAAGGAACAGCTGGGGGAGAAATGCAATTGTAGGATTTGAATAGCACAGTATTGTAGTAGAACATTACATTTATCATACTACTTTATGCCTACATGTAATATAAGAGTAATTATAGTATGAGTATGAATGTAGATAAATTCTATGTAATCTTTTATAGCAGATTTGGAATAAGACTAATTAGCTAAAATTATTTTATTGAACTATGAAGAAATATAACACATAAGGCACCAATAAGCATTCTCTGGGAGTTGGAAGTCATATGTGTAACCTTTTTTGTCACCTCTGTTTTTGTGTGTTTGTGTGTTTAGATAGTTTACTTGTTTGTTTATATCATTTGTGTTGGTATTTTTTGTGTCTTTTTTCTTCCCTATATATTGTTTTATATTTTTTAAAATTGTCTTTAATAATTTTTTTAAAAAAAGAAAATAAACCTGTTAATGAGAGGGACAAATGGGAAGAGGAACTGCAAAACAGACCAATAAAGACTGAACATATTTGGTGTGCCTGGGATGTTGTCTAAGGTCATTTTCACACTACACAGTTATAGTGCTATTATTCCACTTTCAACGTCCTATGGAATCCTGGGCTTTTCAGTTTAGGGAGAGGCTCTTAGAATTCTCAGCTAGAGAGCTCTTTGGCCTCAGTAAACTACAAATCCCAGAATTCTACAGAAAGTTGAAAGTGGAATAATAGCTACTAGTGGTATTAGACTGACCTACCTGATCTATTTTGAATTATGATGTATTTTAATTATGATTTTAATAATGTCATATTTATATTGATTGGCTTCATAGAATCATAATCATAGAGTTGGAAGAGACCACCAGTGCCATTGAGTCCAACCCTCTGCTATGCAGGAACACCCATCAAAGTACTCCCAACGGTTGGCCCTCAGCCTCTGCTTAAAAACCTCCAAAGAAGGAGACTCTACCACACTCCCAGGCAGCATATTCCACTGCAGGACAGCTCTGACTGTCAGGAAGTTCTTCCTGAAGTTCAAGTGGACTCTCCTTTCCTGCAGCTTGAATCCATTGCTCTTTGTCCTAATCTCTGGAGCAGCAGAAAACAAGTTTTAGTGTATGTTAATTATAATGTGTTTTTAGTTGGTATGCTGGTTTCAATTGTATTTTAACCTTTGTTGTACCCTGCCTCGAGCTTTGAGGAGAGGTGGGTAACAAAATAAAATTTGTTATTATTGTTGTTGTTGTTAGTGCAGAAATGGACTAAGTCTGGAGAGGTTTGGGAAGGATGGAATAGAGTGACTTAGATTCTGCACAGGAACATGTCCTAATCCCGCTTTTGGTTGCCCATTTAATATGTTGTATCTTAATTTTCCACAGCGTCCTTAGTGAACATGACAAGTGGAGGCTGGTGGTTCTGCTACTGATCTTTATCCCCCAAATAATTCAGCACCTTGGATAGTTTCTTTAAAGTTTGATCTAAAACTTGAGTAGAGTCGCTGATATTGCAGGTAGCAACCTCCACTATTCACAATGCATACAGGAGCCTAAGCCTCTGCCCCAAGGACCATCAGCTTATTCTTACATCCCACATCCTAGGCAGACCTTCACTCAGTGTCCCATCCTCTTGTTGGAACTGCAAAGTGGAGCTCACTTCTGCATTGCACTAAAAGAGCTTCCATGGATCACGACAACAAGACTGGAACCATGCAAATTCAGAGTCCATCTTCTGGCTTATGCCCAACTCTTCTGAGGCCTTGAATGAGAGAACATTAAAATCCTATTCAGTGAAGCGCAACTGAGTTGAGGCTTCAGGAGTAACTCTAAACCCCCCGATTCCAAGTGTGAAGCAAACGCATAGGAAAGTGTCTTGGCATCATTTGCAAACTTTTGCCTGTCTTGAGAATGCTTTTTAAATAATCAGGTTTCTGTATGGGAAGATCTGCTGGGACTTTTATTTGTCAAATTGGATGTAAAATACATAGCAGTGGGATCCATGCCTGAATACCCTTGTGAGTTCTTTTCAAGCTATTAGGTAGGGAAATCTAGCTGCTGTTCTTGTCTTATTTAATTTTATCCAGAGCATCTCCTGGGTCTAAACAGGACTGTTTTAACTCAAACACATCAGGCAGCCAAGCTTTGTTCTGTGAGGTTGTTTTCAAAAATGAATTTCCATCCTGTGCTACATGAAGACCAATCTAAGTCCTCATTTCCCTCCCTTTCTTTCCCCTTTCTAATAGCTTCATTCACCCCATATGTATTATTCACTATTTAACCATCATTCCCTAAAGTTAACAGCACGGACACCACATGGTAGCTCTCTGATTGCCGGAAATGCAGCAAACCCAAAGATTCCAGTGCCCATCATCTCTCCAGTTCATTGCCATCATCCTTCATCAACTGCTGTGTCACATATCACATTTCCTCCTGCCATTCCCTAGCATACGGCCCATGTTGCTTCATCCGAATCACACATTTATTCAAGTCTACTCAGAAATAATACTTAACTCGCTGGGCTGCTGAGTGAGTCATACCTATATCTGATTGATTGAATTACTTTTTGGTGGACTCCTACAGGCCATCTACCTGTAAAGAAATGGAATCTCCCCACATCAAATCCAGACAGCATTTCAGCACTGCCAGAAGTCTACAATTGTTGTATATTTTATTCTTGTCTAGTCACTTCCTTTCTACCCCCAAACAATTCTAGCTAATACTAGAGATATGCTAAATGTTTGTATCAAAGTGTTTGCTTTCAGAAGAGTAGCATCAGTGACAGTTCCTGGTTTTGCGAGGCACTGGAGAAAGAAGGACATCATCTCCTCACTGATGTCACCATTGCTTTTGTTCAGTGTCTGTTGTTGTTGTGTACTCTCAAGTCTTTTCCAACTTATGCAACCTAAAATGTTCTCTCAACAAGGTATGTCCAGTGAGTTTGCCTTCCTCTGAGGCTGAGAGAGTGTGAGTTTCCATGGCTGAGTAGGAATTCAAACCCTGGTCTCTCAGTATCCTAGCCCAACATGCAAATGAATACACTTTACTAGCTCTTTCAGTGCCCCACTCCAGAAAATGTCAAGTAGAAGCTGATATTCTTTTCCCCCACTCATTTGCTTGGAGAGGGCAGGTGACAGCAAAGAGAAAAAGGAGCAGGACCTGAAAACTGGTAGTGGATCCAGATGGGTGTCCAGTGATGCCAATCTCTGGTACTGGCCACCAGATTGAGCTTAAGGACAGCATCCTGTTGGTGTCTTATGCCTACTTAAGTTCCCCTATGGAAGTTGTTGGAAAATTTGGTCTGATGTGGAGCAACCACATAGTTCATGGTTGCAGAAGTGGTGCTGTGTGTGGATGCACATGTGTACAGATGTGTACACATGCACACTGAGTATGAATGCACATTGCTGATAGCCATTGTGTCTGGGTGAGCACACTTATTTTGTTCTGCGTTTGGTTGCACCCGCCTTGGCATGGCCTTTCTGTGATGATGGGATTACATGCTCCAGTGAGATGAAATCATTGTCAGTGATATTTTCTCCCAAGTCAGACAGGCTTTTTTCTGGGGACTAGATTAAGGTCTTGCTCCAATGTTCCCTCAGTGTAGCATGAATATCTGCATGTGAACCTATCTTGCACTGACTTGTATATCTTCTTCTCAACTTAGTGAAATAGCCCTGAAACTGTCCCTGCATGGCCATTTCCTGCTTGGGAGTAAGTAAGCAGGGAGGGTTAGAGGAGAATCTGGCTACATCTATCAGTGCTGAGACCCTGGAGAACCCTAGCAGATCTCAGCACTGTTGTCCTCCTTGCACATCTGGCTATGGGGATGTAGCCACACACTAAACAAGCACCCTGTGCTTATTAAATTGCTTTTAAATGAATTGGGTTTTAAGGTTACAGTTTGCTTCTTATTATAGGTAATTGTACAACCACACTCTAGAATTTTGCAGCATGCTTTGCAGAATGTTTTCTGATATTATTATCCAAGATGGACAGATACATCCAGATGCAAGTCTGCATATGTACAGGGCCCCATGATAAGTCTTAGGTTGGTTGTGGGGCATTATTTCCTCTTTTCTAGTACTCTGCAGGGCTCTCTCATTGCCTTAGAGGGTCATCATTCTTTCCACTTTGCCTTGCCCTTGTGATCTGGCACATATATATGCTGCCTGGCTGTTGGAGATACCATAAGAATGTCCAAGTTCATAAACAGGATTTGGGTTACTTTGCTCTATGGTTTACTCTGTTCCTGACTCCTTTTTCCTTCCCGCTATTACTGGAATGCATCCTCCAAGACCTTTTCAGGTCCCTAGCCTGAAAAAAAGAAAAAAGTTACCCACCCCTAACTTACATATATGTAGCTACCTGTGGCTGTATGGCATAGCTGTCTTCCATCTGACTGAAAATCCTAATTGTCCAGCAGGCTTACCAGTTTGGGATGGAAACAGTCTGAAATGAACGGTTTTCCACTACTTCCTTATATTTCCACGAACTGCCTAAGGAGATTCTCTTGAACCTCCTCTTCAGTGAAAGATGCAGAACTTCTGCTTTTCAAGGAGAACTAACTTGGCCCCAGCGTCTAGGAGTAGTTTAAAGAGATGGAAATTGATGCAATGTACAGTATGTTCCATCGAAGTTGCTAGTTCAACAACATCAACTTAAATATGTATCCCCAGCAAAGGAGGCGAAGAAGAAGGGGAGAAGGGGGAGGGAGAAAAACCCAGTGGAAATGTCAGCCATGACCCAAATAAGCTCTGTTTTGTTGAGATGAAAATGAAATATGAATGCAAAGTGGAGCCTCCATGTTATAGCCCTGAGCTTTGCAGAGCCACAAATGGAGGTCGTCACTTTGAATTTCCAAATCAAAGTTGTTCCTTAAAGAGAGCAGAGAAATAATAGGAGCTGGAAAGCTTGTTCCTCTCTTTATGGGGCCTTCCTGATAGCAAAATGCTGGGGAAGGAGGAGGTAAACAGTATAACAAAGTTGGAAGGGAGGGGAAAGCAGGGAGAGGAACACTGTTCAGAGCCTGCAAACTGGATTTCCTTTCCAACTCCCTTTCCCTGTGTCTGACATCTATGCATTCTATATTGATAGATTGATTGACTGACTGACTCATTCTATTTTAGGATTTTCCCTCTGCTCTATGAGCAAGTGGACAAATAAAACTTAAATACACACAATAAAATGCATAGCAATAATCATAAAGTAATAATAAAAAATGGCAAACAAAAATTACATACACAAAAGTGAAAACAAAAAGTGAACAAGACAGCCTGGAATAACTACATTGCAATGACTTGGAGCCAGATTTATGGTGCAATCCCAAATCAAAGATGCCTTCTTGGGCTTGAGGATTAGGATTAGGATGAGGATTAGGTACAAACCTCTTCAACTGACAGAACCCTCTTCTGCCAGATATCACCAGAGCAATCTGCCAACAGAACTGTTCTGCCGACTAAGATTTGCTGGCAGAAGTGCCAAAAAAGGGATAGAGGAGGGGCAGGATGAGCATAGAGCCAAGTTATGCCAGGTGCACATCTCCTTCAGACCAGGGACACGATCACAAAGTCGCATGCAGAATTAGGCCAGGGTGAGGGTACACCCAAGAAATTTCAAGCAACCCTAGACTGAGACCAGTTTGGATTCAGTGCGGCTTCAACTGGCCTAGTGTAGGGTCACATTCACCAGTGAAGACTATGTCGTAAGGCCATTTCTGCGCTACACCATTACAGTGCTATTATTACACTTTGAACATCCTGTGGAATTCTGGGGTTTGTAGTTTACTGAGGCCAAAGTGCTCTCTGGCTGAGAATTCTAAATGCTTCTCCCTAAACTGCAAACCGCAGAATTCCGTAAGATGTGGAAAGTGGAATAATAACACTGTGACAGTGTAGTGCAGAAATAGCCTTAATGACACTTAAGAATAGACTGTGGGGAACCCTTCTCCTTCTTTCAGCCATATCCTTAAAGTTCATTTCATTAGGATCTGATAATGCTTTTGGAATCCCACCATACTGCTTGGGAGGATAGATTCAGCCCTGTACCCCACAAATGGCCATCTCAGATACAGATAGTGGCTGATGTCCTACATGGGAAACATAGTTAGAATCCACCTCCTGGTCTGATCCACTCTCATCCACCTTAAAAGTTAGGGGGCTGCACCAGCCAATAAGTTCGAGGCATAAGTGAGCAGGGTGTTGAAGAATGAGGCATCTAGTTCCCTCCTGCCAGTAAGTGATAGCGCAGCAAGCACTGCTGCTCTTCACACCATGGCTCACTGGAAAGAGGGGGCTGAATCCATCATCCTTCAATGCCTCACTGGCCAGTACTTCAGAATTCCTTGGTTGGTGTGGCTGCCTGGCTTTCAAGGTGGCTTGCGAGGGAGCATTTGCAATTGCGGCAATGTGAATAGCTAACTTTATAAGGTTGCAAGTCTAGCTTACAATAACATAACTAGCTGCTTTTGAAATGCCCCAGTTTCTCTCTCCTCCTCCAGCTTCCCTCTTTGTTTTCAGCTTGCTTTAGTTGCAGCAAACTGAGTTCAAAGTACAAACATAATGTGGACTCAATCAGCTAAGCAAGGGGGAGAGGAAAGGCCAGAATCTTGACCTTCATAGTATGCACAGGCGAAAGCAAACCGCTGCAACCTCTCCTCAATTGTGTATTTTTCCTCATTAATAATTTTGCCATACTGATCATGCTCTGATGTTGTTTGACCAAACAGGTCCCAGTTTTCATTTATGAAATGTTGTACAGTATGCCTTAGAGTTCCTAAAATGTCATGCCTAAGTGGATATCTTTTCACAATATGTGGCCACCAAGGAGAGGTAGTTGTTAAGCTACAACTTCCAGAATCCCTCATTATTGGCCACAATGACTAGGGCTTCAAGGAGTTGAAATCCCACAACTTCTTGGTTTTAAAATGTTTTCCCCAAAGTGAGAAAAGTTACTATTTTTAGAAAGAATGAATAAAATATAGGGATGGGCCAACCGAATCCTCAAATCCTTGAATCCTGGGTAAGGATTCGAGATTCCTGAATCCGAATCCCTGTGCCAAAATAGGCAAACTGAATCTTTTGAATCCACCAACCAGATAGATTGTTGGAGACCGGGACGCCTGAAAACCTGGGAGACCGGGATTCCTGAAAACCTGGGAGACCAGACATACAAGGGAGGATATTAAGTGGGTGAGTTTTTCCTTGGAGTAATAATGGCCTTTGCTAACAATTTCAGAAACTACATCTGGGGTTGTATTCTAAGATATTTAAATTGAACATTTCATATTTAAGTTCAGCACTTGACTGGAATGTTACGGTCTTCTTGAGATTTCAAGGACAGCTAAAAGATTTCTTTGCATCGCTCCCTTGCAAAGCTCTTTCATACACAATTCTGGGGTTTGGAGTTTTACAAGGTGTCGCAGCCTTCTTTGCCAAAGTGTGCTGGTGCATCAGCAAACTACAAACCCCAGGATGCCAGAAGGAGCTATGCAAAGAAAAGCCGGTTTTGATCTGGATTATCTCTGTACTGGAGTATGCAGCCCTGTTTACACAGGCAGGAAAATGTGGGATTAATCCACATTTTCCTGCCTGTGTACAAAGGGCCTTGTCCTAGCCACATTTCTTCAGAGGGAGGTTTGCCTTTGCCTGGGCTTTTTCTAAGACTGAGAGAGTGTATCTTGCCCAAGATTATCCTTCTTTCCCTTGCTTTTTAAACCCTTTTTTAAAAAAGGCTTTAAAAGATTTGAGATTCATGAGATTTGTGGGTTCCCAGAACCTTCTAGAGATTTAGGCCCTTTCCGCATGTGGGGGGGGGGGATGCCCGAAAACAGAGCTTACTGGCTTTGTTTTCCGGCCGGCTGAGTCCGTCGCCAAGAGGAGCAGTGTGAGTTCGCTGCTCCACAGTCCTCCGGCGTCCCAAATGGCCGCTTCCAGTTGGTGGAGGCTCTCCACCAACCGGAGAAGCTCACCAGCTGGAAGCCCGCCCCCGGCAGATCTGCAGGCACGCACTTGCATGCGCCTGCAAATCTGCTCCGGAGCCGGGCGACGGAGCAGCACAGGGTTGCACGCTCTGTGCTTTTTAAACACCTCTAAAAAGAGGTTTTTAAAAAACATACTGCACGACCACTTCTGGTCGCTCCGGAGTGGACTGAGGCATGGAACTACTAAAAGCAGTCCGCCCCAGTCCACTCTACGGTGCAGAAGACCTCTGTTGGAGGTTGCTCTGTACCGTTTTACTAGCCCGGTGAGGAAAACGCCTCAGATCTGGATTTGGATTCAGAAAATTCTGGATTAGTCCCATAAATTGGCATACTGAAGTCACCCATAACTGAGCAGGGGTGGAATGGTGCTGTTGGAAACCCTCCCACTTTCAAGTGGCCCAGTTGGCACCAACACTGACGTCAGTTTGGTGCCAAATTAAAGCTTGGATTTTCATTAAAACCTTTCATAGAATCATAAAATTATATTGTTGAAAGAGACCACAAGGGCCATCCAATCCAATCCCCTGCCAAGCAGGAATACACTATTAAAGCACTCCTGATGGATGGCCATCCAGCGTCTGTTTAAAAACCTCCAAAGAAACAGACTTCACCTCGCTCTGGGGTAGTGTATTCCATTATCAAACTGCTCTTAGAATCAGAAAGTTCTTCCTAATATTCAGGTGGAATCTCTTTTCCTGTAGTTTGAAGCCATTGCTCCATGTCCAGCAGAAAACAAGTTTGCTCCATCTTCAGTATGACACCCTTTCAAACACTTAAACATAACTATCATGTCACCTCTTTAACCCTCTCTTCTCCAGGGTAAACATACCCAGGTCTCTAAGCTGCTCTTCACAGGTCATGGTTTCTAGACCTTTTACCAGATCTTTCAGGTGTAATGTTGTTGCTATACACTTTCACGTCATCTCCAACTTACCATACAATTTTGGGGGCAAGATTTAATCAGAAGAATTTGACTTGTCTAAGTTCACCCAGCTGGTTTCTATGGCAAAGTGGGAATTTGAACCCTAATCTCACTGTCACACTTGCTCTCACACCATACTGGCTCTGTTTTGCTACCTGTTATCAAATTTGCACAGGTACATGGTTTTACTTGCTTTAATAAGTTAGGTAATTTAATATAGATTTAGATTGTAAATTACCTTTTACTGTTTCACATTTTAAAGTGCTTCAAACTGATTTCATTGCACATTATCTCAGGATTTTTCAATATAGGCAGGGATGTAAATACTTTAACAAATAAATAGTCGTTCTTTGATGTAATTTTACAAGCTCTGCCTAAAATTACCTCACTGTCCACGCCATTGGCTATGACAATTCAAGGGTTACTTGCAACTGAATGACAAATTTGAAAGCAGAGTTCTGCTAGGCAATGAAGTAGCCCTTGGGATTTCTATTGACGCACTGCTTAGAGTGTTGGTGGAGAGGAGAACTAGAGAAAAGGAGTCTCAGCTTCTACACAATGTTCTTATCTCTTTGCTCCCTCTGGACTAGAGTTATGCCATCGGAGGCATTTCTTTTCTATGGCCTTTGATTTCTGCTACCATCATATTTCTCTTGCTGTGCTTTCACGGCATACCGCTGCTGGCCCAGCTGAGCACACGCTGGGACAAGTTCCCTTAAAGCACCAGCCTGTTGGTTGCAGGTATCTCAGTGGGAGCCAACTTCCTCTCCAGGGGGAGGCAGTTTCATATCTTTTTGGATCCTTCTTACATAGGAATCTCAGAATGGTAGCATTTCCAACAACATCAAAAACTTTGATTTTTGAAATGACTGGCACACTAGGTAGATAAAGCTTCAAAGTCCCCCCTACAACATTGTATATATATTCATACTGAACAGGTATGGAAACAATGGGAGATAAAGGTGTTCCTGTAGGATCATATAGTCTCTTGGTCTGTTTTGACAAATGCACAAGCAAGGTATAGCATGTCTGTGAACTGCTTACTTAACATTGTCTAACTCCAAGCAGGAAAAGCTGGGAAAGAGTTCACCGGAGTCCTAGAAGCCCCTATTTGCTCAAGCGATGTAATTATTTGCTCACTTTCCTCTTAAGAGAACCAATAAGTAAGTTCAGCATTTTTCTTCCTAATTTTTCAGAAACAGTGCTGTTTCTGGACTACTCCAAGTCTAGGACTTACACTGCGCAAGATTTCCACATGTTTGTTTTGCAGAGAAAACAGTATTTCCTGTACAAGTAATAGCATGTTATACACAGAAAATTATTTTTTTTTATTATTTTCTGCACAGAAAAGGCTGTTTCCTGTGTAGAAAAGGTTGTTTTTGGAGCAAAACAACCATATGCAAATTTTGTACAGAATAAGTCCTGAACTGTGATGAGTCGTCCCAGTCTAGGATTCTTCTTGTCAGGGTTTCTTGATGCTCTAGAAACCTGTTTTTCTATTATTTTAAAGAATATTTTAAAACAGTCTTTCCACTCACAAACCCACTCATTTAGATTTTTCTTTCTTTTCCAAACTCAAAACACAGAAGGGGCAGGGAGAAATGAAATCAGGGATGGAACCTTTTTACTTGCAACCCGGTAAGGTTTTTAATGCAGTGAGCTCTGGACTAGGACTCTGGGAGAGCTTGGTTCGAATCTCTTTTTCTGGCCACAGAAATCCACTGGATGATCTTGGTCCTTAGGGGACGGCAATGGCAAACTGCCTCTGAACAAATCTTACCAAGAAAATCTTGTGATGGGATCACCTTAGCATCACTGTAAGTCAGAAACAAGTCAAAGGCACACAACAAACACAATGTAAATTTAAATGCCAAGTCAACTTAAAATGCAATTAATGCATTTTTAGAAGCCATATGGTGCAAAAGCAACAAAGCCAGAGGAAACTAGCAGCCTCCACATCAGGAATGTGGTGAATCTCCTCTGAGTTTTGTTTCAGACTTTAAAAGAGCTAAACAAGATACTGAACCTATTTTAGGGAATAGGATTCAATATCTTGGATCACTTCTTTAATGCCTGGGGGGGAAAAAAGAGTGGATCTACCAGGCTCCTGACAAGGAAGCCCCTGACCCTGACACTTTTTCCACTTACTTTCCTGTCTCTGGGAATGAAATATAAACTAGGAATTCCCTAAGTCCTCATAGCTCTGTCCCTTAGGCATCAAGCTACAGACATCTGCTTCCCTGAACACAAATCAAACATACCTACAGGAATCAGTGCCAAGCTGAAGTCAGAAGGTGAAATACAATTTATGGACTACAGCAATTTATGCACTACCGTTGCACTTAATGAATTCTTTTCCTGTGTGGTTCTTGCCTGCGTACTTGATATGGTTCCTTCCTGCATAACTTACATTACACAGTAATATTAGTTATACAGGAAGAATGACCTAGTCTTTCTTGTTAATGCCACCTCGGCAAGTGTCTTCCTTTTTAATGACACCTCGACATTTTCTCTAGGAACTCTCATTTTCAGTTGCTTGTAATTCTCCCAAACTTCACCTAATGCAGACATTGGTCACCCCTGCCAGACTTCTGCCTCAGGCTGGCAGCTTAGGAGGTTGTCAGTTCAAAGTCTGGACAGTACAGCAAGCCAGTAATAAAGAACTATATTGCTTGGTTTTGTTGTCAATACACTGCAATCTTCATCAATTCAGAATTCTCCAGATGTTCAAAGCAGCAAATCCCATAGTTTCCAGTTGCCTTCGGCAGCGATCATACTGAGTGGAGAACATCCAGAAGGTGACAAGGTCAGGGGACTGACATCTTAGAACAGTTTCTTCAAGAAATGGTTAGCCTGAAAGTCAAGACTGGTGCTTTCACAGCTTTGTCAAATATTCACTTTGAATGAAGTCTTTTGCAGTTGGTTTTAGTAAAGCTTTTCCATATCACATAAATTATCACATAAATAGACCCTTGGGCCCTTTGCTGTCTGGAAGGACCAATCAATGGCTAGTTCCAGATCCAGCCAATGTGTTTGAAACCATCTTCTGAAAGCACCTCCAAGACACATTCAGATTGTAGGTGCAAATGTATGATCACACTAGGATTGTTTGCTCTGTGTGGGGTTTTTTGTGTCTTTGGGTAGTTGTAATCCTGTTGGCATATGCATCACTTCTAGTCCTGCAATCAGCCCCAGGACTTCAGGAGAACAAGTGGCAATGTGCCCAAATGTAGACTGAGAGTGCCAACATAGCAGAGTATCAAACATCTCTGAGTCTTATTCACAAGAAGAAGACATTCTTTGGATCAGAACCTTAAGGGTAACCAAGAAGGGGTGGAGAAGCAACATTAGTTATGAAGCTGATGAATTAGAGCTTAGCCATTAGTCAAACAATGGTCAAGATCCTGCATTGGGAGGCATATGTGTATCACATAGCTACATCTCTTTAGCTATTTCTCCTGATGCTTCTTGCCAGCCTACATTTTAAGCAGCGAAGCCTCACAAACAGAGTCATTTCCATGCTGTTGGAGAGTGTGGGGATCAGTGGGGATGTTTCCAGCTGTTTTCTTGTAGCTGAATGTACTGCTAACAGGCACCCAAAAGAACTCCTGAGTATCCTCAGAAGATCCCTGCAGATGACATCGCTGGAGTAAAATCAGTGACAGGAAAATAGCCGGATGCATCTCCATTGATTCCTCCAGTCTCCAAAAACATGGAAATGGCCTTGATGAGGATGTTGCACTACTTACAAAGGGGTGTTGGAGGGCATGCTGATTGTTGCATGGTTGGAACAGAATTCCAATTTCTGCAGTGTCCAAAAAAGTGAGTTAAGATGGCATAACTGTAACTTATGCCATCATAATTCACTAACAGCTGATATCTCTCTCCCACTGAGCCATGGTGGAAAACACTCCAGAACTTCCTTATATTGTCAGGGCAGGGTTTGATTCACGTGGCAAGGCTGGCAGAACTAGAAACCTGTTTCCCTTTGGTGACCACAAAGTTGAAGTCTTGGGTGGTTGTAGAAGTGTCACAAGAGGCCAATGTCTATGAGTTAAGGATACCTGGGGATGCAGTCTTTACAAATTCTGCTATGCAATGTTTCCCAAACTAATACACAGACCACAACCAGTTCAAATCCCACAGTTTTCTGAATTTTACAATATTGTTTTCAGCTCAAAGAGTGCACTACAATGCACACAAAATGCAGAATTTAGGAGATTCATTTAGAACTGTAAACTTGAGAAAATACATTCGAGATTCAGAACTATGTGGCAGTATACAGCTTTCAAATTCTCCTCTGTTATCTCAGGGTGTGAGAGAGGGACTTTGGATCTTGGGATCACATTCTGCCTTCCTAGAGTGCAAATCTGGTTCTCATGCCATTTCTCAGATGGCCATAGCCCCTTCTCCATCCCACAATTTTTAGATCATATCTCAGCTATTGCACATGTTAAGCATTAGAGTTTTAAGATTGAATATGCTGGTATTTTTGCTTTTCGTCTGACTCACCCTTGGAATGTGACTCCCTAGAAACAGTTCTGAAACTGAATATAGCCTTTGGGCTGGAAGAGGTTCTTCACCATTGTTACAAGGAACTTTGGCATTATGGAAAGAGGATCAAGTTCCATCACAGGGAACAGGCATCTCCAGCAATGAATCTTAGCTAGCACAGCCAGGTAGCACAAGGAGCTAGTGGTATCCATGGAGGTAAGCTGATGAATCCTTGTGAATTGAACCCTTGCAGCTAGTCATTTCCATGTCAATCCATACTGAATCCATACCAGATTTTAATTAGATTTTATAAAAGCTGTTTAGTGTGCTGAGTCCTATCTCCAAAAATAGGTTCAGTTTAAATCTCAGAGTCCATTCATTGCCTTATTGAAGGCACTGGCCAAGACAAATCTCTGTCTGTGGTTCCTGAAGAGCTTCCGGAAGCCTGAGCAGAAAAACTAACATTTGCAGAGAATTTTGCATTCTCTCACCTGGCAATACGAATTGCAGCACCTCATGCTGGTCTTCTCAAATGCAAAGTGAACATTATGAGCCTCTCCCCATTCTTCTCCATCTCGGATTTTAATCCATCTTTGAGAACAAGATGCTTTCTATCCATTTCTATCCTGCTTTCTATCCATTTCTAAGCCATCTCTTTCCCTACCCACTTTCCTTGCCTTAGTAGCTTTTTAGGAATGGAATAAAAGAGTCATTCCCTCTTCTGCTTTCTGCTGCACTGCTAAGACAATGACCAATCATCAGGTGTGTTGGAAAATGGAGCTTTCCTTGGTCAATAACATGGTGAAAGAGAGAAGTCTTGGAGATTCTTAAGGAGCAGGTTGGAGAAGTGGATTGTGTGGATATCCCTGTTGACTTCATTGCAGGGTGGGGTGGGGTAAAAGAGTCTGATTTGACTCAGAAATGTGCCAGGAATAACTTGAGCTATTTTTCTCAGTTTAGCAGGAAATAGTTTGGTTCTCCAAGTCCAGTTCAGACCCAGATAGGTCTGCCCCAATCAGTTACAACGTCTGTTTAGACAGACAATTGTTCTGACTTTAGTCGTAAGATATCTTTATATGTGTCATGCAATTTAAGACAAGGAATGAGAGCGGAGGATTTTCATATCTAAGGAGAACTCCTAAAGTGGTTTATTTTCTCTCTCGTCCTTGGGAATTATCAATAAGTCTCTCTTTTGGGGTTAATGGGACATCCATGTGTTCTTCCCCTATTCCTGTTGCTTGGAAACGAGGCCATTAAAGATCCAGACGGAGTTGCGATGTTGCATGGAATAGGTAATTCAGGCTGCTGCTTTTTCTATTTAAAATTTGGCTTGTAGGTCTGGATGGCTGTGCCTTAAATCATACTGGCACGCAGGTAATATAAAATCTGCATGAATAAGTGTGGTATGGTATCGCATCTGCTGGTGTGTGCTCCCATTTTAAGTTGCCAGAACAACAATAAGAAAAATAATAGCTGAAAATAAGTCTTCTTCCTACTAGATTAGCCTCTGCAGGTGTCCAGGAGAGCTTGGGAAATTTACTTTTTGGAGTGCAGACTCCAAACATCTCCCAAATGGATGGACTACAATCCACAAAAGTAATTTTCTAAGGTATGAGAAGAACCAAGTTCTGATTTTAATGGGCAGGTGAGCTTTGAAACTGAGTGATGAAGCTTCTGCTCTTGGCTCCAAAAAGTTCAGGCTAGAATAGATTTAGAACAGAGATAAGATATTGTTGGATGGTGATTTGCAGAGTTCCTCACTATTGGCAGTGCTGGCTAATGGCAGCTGCAGTCTCACAACTTCTAGAGTGCTACATTTTGCCTATTCCTGAACGGAAGCATTATTTGCAATCCCTTAGTGGGCATTCCACTTTTAAAAGATTCAGGAAGCCAAGTTTATTTTCCTTCTGGACACATTCCTCTGCTTTTAACAGCAGTATGATATGCTCATGAAATGACTTGGAAGAGCAGCTATGAAGAAACTTGATAAGATCCTCAAGCATAAAGATACATCACTGAAAACTGCAGTCAGATCATCTAGGCCTTAGCATTTCCTGTTTCTGTATATGGCTGAGAAAGCTGGATAGTGAAGAAAGCTGACAGGAAGAAAATAAAATTATTTGAAATATGGTTCAGAAGGAAGGTTCTACTGATAGCATGGAGTGTCAAGAAGACAAATAAATGGGACTGAGAACCAATCAAGCCTAGAAGCCAAAATGATTAAACGGGGACTAGGGATGGGCCAACCGAATTCTCGAATCCTAGGCAGGGATTCGAGATTCGGGAATCCGAATCCCCGTGCCAAAATAGGCAAATGGAATCTTTCAAATCCGCCACTCAAACAGTTTGTTGGAGACTGGGACGCCTGAAAACCTGGGAGACCAGGACGCCTGAAAACTTGGGAGATCAGGACGCCTGAAAACTTGGGAGACCAGGACGCCTGAAAACTTGGGAGACCAGGACACCTGAAAACCTGGGAGACCGGGACGCCTGAAAACTTGGGAGACCGGGACGCCTGAAAACTTGGGAGACCAGGACACCTGAAAACCTGGGAGACCAGGACGCCTGAAAACTTGAGCGAGCAGGACGCCTGAAAACTTGAGCGACAGGACGCCTGTAAACTTGGGAGACCAGGACGCCTGAAAACCTGGGAGACCGGGACGCCTGAAAACTTGGGAGACCAGGATGCCTGAAAACTCGGGACCAGGATGGGATCCCGTCCTCATGTGTTTCCCCACCCAACATGGGCACAGGTGATTGGCTGGCAGACTGGCATAAAGCCTCGCATGCCTGGAGGCCGCCATTTCTCCCTCCTGCTGCCGGTGCCCTTAGTTCTGCCTCTCCCTGCTGCTGCCTCCCTCTGCAAGGTGATTTTGGGATAGGGATTGGGAGGTGAGGGACAGAGGAGCAAAACTGAGTTGGGGGGGGCTAGGAGCTTGTGGGATGGTCCCAGGGGGTTCCAAAGACTGCAAAAAGGGGTTCAGGGGTTCCATGCAAGCCATGCCAGCCATACTTTCCCTTTCACCAGCTTTCTTTTGTCAATTCTGGGACTAAGATTGTCATGATGCCACTTCCTCTCTTCGTTTCTGTGTCTTGAATACATGAATACTTCAGTTAACCCATTTTGAAGCTCCCTTTTAGAAAGTCTTTTTATGCGTCTCAACCCCTTTTCCTCTTTTTCCTCTGTCTAGCTGCAAGTTTATAAGCAGCATTGCCGTTGGAAGGGTTGCAAAGGAGAGCTGGAGAAACACAGACTTTTGGTCTTGTGTTGCAGCAGCATGTCTGTGGTAAACAATAAATGCCAAAAAACCTGAGCTGGGAAAGAATGGGATTCTGCTCTAGCTGATTCTATAGGAGGAGTGTGTGTTGCCTACAACAAACAAGGTGAACAGTAGTTGCCTCCAGAATCGTTTATTGAGCGTGCATTAATCTGTATTATTTTTTGATTTGAGACTGGAGGGTAGGGATTGGGAATTGTTGAGACAGGTCTAGAGATTTGACTTGAGTGTCCCTTGCAGGACTTGAGGGTAGAGAATTGACTGGACTAGAGGCTTGTTTGTGTGTATGTGTATCTGCATGTTTTTAAGTGCTTTCTTTGTTGCAGGACTTGAGACTTGGCTCTTGAGACTGCAGGGTGCAGAATTGAGATTGGACTAGAGGCTGTTTGTTTGTTTGTGTGTGTGTTTTAAGTGCCTTCCTTGTTGCAGGACTTGAGACTTGACTAGAAGGTACAGTCTTCTTGAGATTTCAAGGACATCTGAACATTTCTTTGCATCGCTCCCTTGCAAAGCTCTTTCATACACAATTCTGGGGTTTGGAGTTTTACAAGGTGTCACAGCCTTCTTTGCCAAAGTGTGCTGGTGCATCAGCAAACTACAAACCCCAGGATGCCAGAAGGAGCTATGCAAAGAAAAGCCAGTTTTGACCTGGATTATCTCTGTACTGTTATATGTGGTCCTGTTTACACAGGCAGGAAAATGTGGGATTAATCCACATTGTCCTGCCTGTGTACAAAGGGCCTTCATGTCATTTTCAATCTGGAGAGATCCTGAGGCAAAACTATGACAATTGTCCTGGCCAGATTTCTTCAGAGGGAGGTTTGCCTTTGCCTAGGCTTTTGCTAAGGCTAAGAGAGTGTGTCTTGCCCAAGATTATCCTTCTTTCCCTTGCTCTTTAAACCCCTTTTTTAAAAAAGGATTCAAAAGATTCAAGATTCGTGGGATTCGTGGATTCCCAGAACCTTCCAGGGATTCGAAAAAGTCTGGATTCGTCCCATCCCTAACTGGGACTATTGTACTTGGGACATATCATGAGGTGAAATTACTCCTAAGAAAAGACAATAGTACAGTGGTCTTCAACTTTTGCAAAGGTTCAGGGCACAGAACCCTTGTGAAAGTAAAAACAACAACAACTGTGAATAACTCCCCCCTCTGGAGTAATACTCCCCCTCCCATTCCCTTGCCTTTTGCCTGGGCACGTGTGCTTTCCTTCCATGCACCCAAGCAAAAGGCAAACAAATGGAAGGGAAAAGGTACCACATGCACCTTCTTTCTCATGCACAGGGCTCCCCCCTCCCATTTGCTTGCCTTTTGCATGGGCATGGAGAAGGAAGGCATGGGGCACCCAGGCAAAAGGCAAGGAAATGGGAGAGGGAGAAGGGGGGGGAGGCAAGTGAGTGCCTTTTGAATAATCAAATTCACAAAGATCAAACTCATGCATGTAGGGGGAGGACTGTACTTCGTAAAATCAAGGACAGTTGAAAAAGCGGGAGACCACAATACCTGATGGATAGACTCAGGCCCTTTCCGCCTGGTATGGCTGCCCCGCAGTGGGGACACAATGGCAGCACTCCACAGGTTGTGCTTCTGAATGACGTCGCTGTGGTCCTGTCACCATCTTGTCACGCGAGTGCAGTATTTGTAAAATGGAAAAAACCTGTTTTACACTTACCATCACACCATGCTGCCTCCTTTCCCAGCCATGCGGAAGGGTGGAAGTGTGCTGGTGACGCCTTCCTCCCCACCGCAGCAATGACAAGTGCCCGGCTACATGTGGAAGGAAAGAGGCAGGGCCAGAGCTCTCCCCTCTGCAGCGACCAGGCGAAGTGCAGAGGGAAGAGTTCCTGGTGTGCTTTCCCTCCCCCTGGGGGCTGCAATAAAAGGACTTTGCTGAGCCCTGTCATGCAGAAAGGGCCTCAGTCAAGGAAGCCGTGGTCCCAAGTTTTCAAGATGTTAGCAGAGCTGTTAATAACAGAGCATCCTGAAGATCTCTCATTCATAGGATTGCTACAAGTCAAAACCAACTTGATAGCAATCAACTATAGCATGCCCAGGTGCAATTTGCTCTGGGACGACAAATAAATTGGGTATCAAACTGTTATAGTTATATTATAATCCAGTGGCGGAGCTTGGAGGGTGTGGAGGGGAGGCAGAAGGGGGCATGGCCGCAGTGCGTGGGGGCATGGCCGCAGTGCACGGGGTGTGGCTGCAGTGCGTGGCGGCATGGCTACAAGCTGGGATGCCCCAAAAACATTGCTGCCCAGGGTGAAGTGCCTCCCCGCCCCACTGTTCCTACATGACTGTCATGATCATCCCAAGAAAAGTTTTGCCTGCTTCAGTACACGCTTGCTTATTGGTTTGATATTTAAGATATAGGCACAAGCATTTTTTTAAAAAAACCAAAGCCCTCTCCCTAAACTACAAACGCCAGGATTCCACAGGATGTTGAAAGTTGAATAATAGCACTATAGCAGACTAGTGTGGAAATGGCCCAAGATGGGTTCCAGCAGTTAAAAGAAACATAGCTAAAAATAGACCAGATAGAAAAGTTTAAAGTATGATTAAGCTATTCATAACATTTAAATCGGTTAAAAAAAATAGCTATGAAAAACAACAAATAAACAAAAGACAGGTAGACAGTATGGCAAGGCCCACTCCCCTTGAGCAATCAATTTTCAAAGGCCTGCAGAATTTTTTTTAAAAAAAATCTTAACGTGCCTGCACAAAGGTAGCAAGGAGGGTGCCAGAAAACCCTCTCAGAAAAGAGTTTCAGAACCTGGGGGCAGCCACCAAGAAGGCCTTCTCCTGTGTTCCCATCAGATGTATCTTTAGGGAGCAACCTGAGCAAGTGGTGAAGGTGATGAGATAGCGGGGCAACAAGCAGATAGATAGCCCCTGGAATTTTCCCTCCTTGTCTTTAGTAGATCTATGTGTAGATTGCAATACACAAGGTTCCTCTTTTCTGTGAGGTCACTTCCTGTTTTCAAATCTCCCAGGTAGAGACTGCACATGTAGAAAGCAATTTTAGCGCCTTCTCTAACCAAATTTAGGGATTTTAAACCTTCTCTGTGTGAGGAAAGGTTGGATAGAACCGAAGTCCAAATAAAATATATATGATGTACATTAAGATTTGCACCTGGGAAGACAGTGGATGATGCAATCCCATGTAATACCTGCATGAGTCAGTGGGTTGTGTAACCAGAGAAGAAGGTTGCATCATACAAGGGATCTAGCAAGGTTGGCTAGAGTTGCATCAGAAATGTATGTATATAAGGGTGTGTGTTCTAGCTAACCGTGCCCTCTCGATGTCTGATAGAGCGGCCGGAGGCAATGTTGGATGCATATCTTCGCATGCTACGCTGAAACTCCATTGGAGGACTGTATATATGTATGCATCGTAACTGGAAAGTAAAAGCCTCCTGTTGGAAGATAACATTGCGTGGGAGTATTTTTCTTCCTGGCTTCAGGGCTTTGCTGCTACTCTGCTGGGACGCTTCTAAGCTGTGTGAGTAAACTCTGCTACATGGTGATTTTTCAAACACTTGACTCTGATAAGCTGTTTTGCCAGAGCTCAGTGCTGGAGGGAAATGCTACCGAGGTTTTTGTGTAGCTCCCATCATCCACCATCCCTCTGACACTCCGAATAGATTTCATTTAACAATAAATATAAGGTTCCCCCATTTAATAGCCATAAGCCCATAAGTTTAGACCCCCTGTACTCTGCTAGCATAAATATCAAGCATTCTTATAAAAAGTAGGTAATACCTTTCAACAGATATAAAGCAAGTTTTAAGACTATGGATATCTAGATGCAAGATGCTCATTTTACCCAGGCTCTTGTGGCACTCTTTTAGTTTCTTCTGTAGGGATTTAACAGCTGAAGAATCACACAATCCTAGCACTGAGTTAACATATTTCCTCTGTTTTCCGTGCATTTGTCTTCTCTTTCCATGACTAACTCTCTTCCTCCATTCAATATTTCTTGCATAACTTTCCCCCCAAGGGAGTGATTTCTTGTATTTTTAAGAGCTGCAATGTGGTATTAGTATCACCTTTAGAAAAAAAAAAAAACAAGCTTCATAAATATTGAGAACATGTTTAATCTTCTGGCTTTACACAAAACAATGAATCATACTTGACTGTTTTCTTTCTATGGGCCAAAAAAATAAATAAACACCCCTCCCCTGTCTACAGCGCGAGATGTCTTCTTTTCAGCTTGGCCCTAGCATTACAAAGCCAAGACAAAGCAAAGCCACGTGGCAGTGGAAAAGTGCTGGAATGAATTGGAAGTAGGCTTTGTATTCATCATATGTTCACATGGTTTGGTTCTTTTGTAAAGCACTGAAATGGCTCAGCACTTCTGCAGAATCCAGGACTAGCGTCTGTGCAGATAATAGGATGTAACATGTATGTTTGTTGATACATTTGTATACGTTATAGACTACATGAAGGCACAATTACCTTCAATCCAGACACACAATTTTCTTTCAAAAGGCAATAGCTGAATAAGTTCCTTTAAAAAAAAAAAAAGAGCAGTGTATTAGAGGCTATATAAAAATAGTCCCACTCATTTCCTCATTTGCTTAAAGCCCTCATTTTCAATCAATGTCTACCTTTCCTTGACCTGTGTTGGTTTCCATCTTTAAGGCTACAACCTTATACTCAAGTCTCTTGGGAGTAAAACTCATGGATTTCGGTGGCTGGAATCCTACTGGTAAGTTACACACCTGTAAGTTTTTCTGTGGAAGCAGGTGGAGATTTTTGTCCAAGGTGGAGCAGCTGCATTCAGTTCATGGTCACAGAAGTGGAGCTGAGCATGCAGTGTCAGAATATACTCGGTTGTTCATCCAGTTGTACATTTGGATGTGTGTTCAGCTAAGTATTGCCATTCATCCAGTGTGATGTGGCACATTCAAGGCATAATTCTCTATACAGAGGTTGGTTTGTTTTGTTTAAATATTTCTATCCCATATCAAAAGTTCTCAGGGTGCCATGCAAGTAAAATCAAAACAAACAAGTTAAAACAATAAAAAAATAATAATTAGACTAAAAATTTTGTTATTGATATGATTAAGCAATTAAAACGATTTAAACAGTTGTAAAACCAGGTGCTTTAGCATTTTGAGATAAAGCAGTGAGGCCCAAAGGCTTTAATAAGCGGCCAAGTTTATACTTGGTACCTAAAAGAAACCAGTGTTGACGCCAATCAGGTTTCCAAGGGAAGGGCATTTGACAATGAAGGGGCCATGACTGAGAAGTCCTCTCACACAGTGTATTGACCTCACTTGTGGGACACAAACAAGAAACTCCTCTGCAGACCTCAATCTGCAGTCAGGAACCTATAGGTCAGAGCTTTCCAAACTTTTCATGTTGATGACACACTTTTTTAGACATGCATCATTTCACAACACAGTAATTCAGTTTTACTAGCAAACCGAGGGTTAAACTAGCCCCTTGTAAGAGATACAGACACATATATAAATTGTAATAACAAAATGTATGGGGACACAACATATCTCATGAAAACCTTTCATATATTTTTTAAAAAATATGATTTATAAATAATGTCATACATTTCCAAGATTGTGGGCGACACACCTACACATTTCAGGTGACACACTAACATATTGAGGCACACCATTTGGAAAGCCCTGTATAGGGAGAGGCATTCCCTAAGACAGTGAGGACCCAAGCAGTTTAGGGTCTTAGATGTCATCACAAGCATCTTGAATTCAGACTGGAAGCATATCGGCAACTCCAGTGTAGGGTCTTAGAATCATAGAGCTGGAAGAAACCACAAGGGCCATCCAGTCCAATGCCCTCCCATGCAGGGATACACAATAATGACCTATAGAATGGTGTTTTCAAGCTATAGTCCTATATACACTTAGCAACAAGCCAGTGCTATTTTTTAGTGGAAAGGAGGGCAGATGATGAGGATGATGATGTTGTTGTTTTCACACCTCACTTTTTCTCCCATTTCTTATTATTGTCTACTTTATGTTTAATTACCTAACACATTCACCCTTCAGAAGCACAGGTATCTTTCTCTTCCATGGGTTTTAAATCGTTGTTCTGCAGTTGGTTTTATTGCAAATCATCTCACACATTCTTGGGCTGCTTCTGCTTCCTCCCACAATCTGCAACATATAATTCATGCCTCCCCCCACAAATGTTTTTAGAGACACTTATTGGCTTCATCAGATTATCAGGAGGAAAATATAATAATCACAGATACTCTAACAACTGTAATTATTAGCAACTGCGGACATGGAAATCATAAAGTCCCATTTCCTTCCTGAGAATGCAAAAGTGGAGCAAGGAAAGGTTAACTCTATCTGTCTTTGTCTGTGCGTCTGCACATCCGAAATGAAGTAAATGAAAGACTGCAGATGGAGAGAGAGCTCTTGAAAGTCTCTATTTGTATTTGTCGACCAAGACAGGGCAGATAAAGTAGCTTTTTACTGGATCAACAAATACCGTAGCAGACATTAAAGGTCAAAATGGATAAATATCAAGCTACACAAATCCCATCCTTAGCTGAAGGCAACCGGGGAGACGAGTGCTGTTTTTATGACAACTCATCTTCTGAAACATTGTGGCTGTTGTTGCAGAGCCGTCATGGAGAGATTGCAAGAATCATAGACACTGAAGCACCATTTCCCCTTGCCTATTAATAAAGAACCACAACAAGGATCCCATCAGCGGTTTTTTAACCGCTCCTCGTAATTTTTTTCCCCTGAGTTGGGTTGAATTAAGCTTCTATCGATTTCTCCATTAAATGAGACCTGATCAATTTTTATGGCTCAAAGTCAGGATTTTTTTAAAAATCATATGACTAGGGCCCTTAAACTGACATTGAATGCTTTGGATGAATTCCTTATAAATAATATTTTTTTTAAAAAAAACTCCAATAGACATTGATTTAACCATTTCCTGTATCTTAAATTAAAAAAAAAAAAAGCTGTTTTGTTGCACTGAAACTGAAGTGGGGAAGTATGCAATGATGTCTATGTGTTCCCCAGAAAGACAATTGCTTACTGACCTCTGTTGACTGCCACCTGGGACAGCCATGCAGCTTGATTTCAGTGCCTTTGATGGCAGATGCTGAAAACAAGCCTTTAAAAATGTGCTTATTTGAGCAAGAAGACCATCCAGGGAGGGCTTCCTTTCAGTTCCACCATCACAGGAAAATTTGGTGAGGACACCAGAGAGGGCCTTCTTGGTGGTTGCTTCCAGCCTGTGGAATTTTCTCCCATGAAAAGCTAGGTCGGCCACCCCTGGGGTCTCCTTCTTCCAGCAAACAATGAGAAGTGTTTGGCCATTAACTGGTGATTGCAGAAGGATCCTTTAATGGGCCCTGTGCTTCATTTTTGTATTCTTGTAATTATGTCTCCAGTGTTTTTAAACTAATTCAAATTTGTTCAGTTTGCTTGTCTGCGTGTTTTCTTTTTTTAAAAAACTTTTGAATTACAATCAGTGGCTGGAATTCAGCATGAGATTTGCATCTGCATGAGTAGACTTACATCTGTGGGAAATTGAACTGAGAAGTTTTGCACCATCCGTATGCAGCAATGTGACGTTACAACACAGGGAAGCCCACAGAGAGACTGTTGCATATCAGGACCAATGCAGATCAGATGCTCTTGATGCACAGCAGCACAGCAGCTACGGAGTGTTGATGTGCATTGGTAGAGCCCTATGCACATCGGGAAGCACTTGCCAGTGTCCTAGTACATATCTTCCATTTCACTGGGAGAGTTCTGTAGAGCCTCTGCTGCATAGCTATGTGTCCATACAGTATAGACTGGGATGCAGAATTATGGCCATTGTGTTTCAGCTGTAGCTTGTTTTAATCTATGCTGCTAGCCACCAGGAGTCCCATGTCGGGAGAAAGGCACAATATAAAATTAATAACTAAATAGCATGACATAAATGAGACCCTTCTCGATTTCCCATTCATTTTAGAGGAGCTGTGCTCATTGCTAGGGTAGAAACAGAGACTTTGGACTCAAACACAGAATCTCTCAACTTCTGCATATTGGCAGATGGTGATTTCTGTATCGGTGGACAGTAAATACAGTTTGAGTTTACATCTCAGCTTTAAAGAGCATATCCAAGGTTTTTAAAGTTCAGACTAAAATCCAGAGTGGATTTACCAGTCCATTGGCACGAGAGCCGCCAGCCCGCATGTAGAAACGGTCCAATTTCTCAAGGTACTCTCCATCTTCTCAATGCTAGAGGTGGACAAATCAGTTAGTTTTGCTTTGATGCATTCCAATTTATCAAAGTGTTTGATGGTTTCATTATTTGTCACTGTATTGTTGTTTGATTACTCAATTTTATTGAGTTTTAGATGTCTTGATCAAGTGGGCATCTGCTTTGGGATACAGGGAAAGGAGAGTAGTATAGAAGTGTTTTAACAAATAAATAAATACATTGCATTTTTAAAAATTAACTTCTTTCCATCAGATTTATGACAATACATGTGAATTTGAGTGCATTCCTATCAAAAAACTTGAGTGAAATTTTCCATCAGCAGTGGCCAAATTCACTAGGTATATTTATTCCCAGTGTAGAGAGGACTACATTGTCTGTCTGTCATGGAGCTGCAAAGATTGAAGAGACTCTCAAAGAATGCTGGCAACAGTAATTCAGTAGTTCCAAAATGACTGAACACATAGGTGTTCAAATCAGGCTTCTAAAAATTAAACTCTCAAAGCCTTCTAGTCAGATAGAACCAGTTGTCTGTGTCCCACTCTTGATTTTTTTTTTTAAATGTCAAGCTCTTTCCGTTTCAGACATCAAGAAATTTTGCTACTTTGGAAAATATATTTTTTTAAAAAGGAGGAGGAGGAGGAGGAGGGGTTGGGAAGAACTAAGTAAAATTCTGTTCCATCTCTGTTTAGTATGGAGCACTCAAGAGGTGGCAGCATAGACAAATATTCAGTTTACAGGTCATGCCTTTTCCAAATTAAACTGTAGTTGCTGCTATTTTACCTAAATAAATAAACAAAACCACTGTACATGTCTTTTGTGGCTGCTTCAGGCTTTTAGGAACTATAATGGGCTTTTAAATGAGTGCTGTTTTGTTTATTTTTTATAGACTGAATTCTAATTCTAGTATTATTAGAATTCTAATAATAATACAGTGGGCCCTCCACATTTGCCATGGTTAGGAGTGCAGGACCCTTGCAAAAGTGGAAAAATTGCAACTACCAAAATGTGTGAGTTTTGTTTGTGGGAAAGGAGCCAATGCACAGCAGGGAGGACAGGAAACCAGGACAGGGAAAGGAAAGGGCAAGGGGGTGGGTTGGCATGGTGGCCCTATATGTGCTCTCTCACACCCATCTTCTTCATTGGATGTGTGGGCGGCATTGAGAGAGGGTTTGTGGTGCTGAGAAATTGGGCTGTGAGCTGTCCTTAGCTGGCCAGGCAGTGGCTGGTGGAGGAGGACCAGAAGTGGCCCGATTAGAGGTGCTGAGAGGGAAGGTTTCTCCCTAGAGAGGAGACATCTGAGGTGGGAGGAGAAGGGTTGGAGAAACTTGCAAATAAATCCATGAGGTCAAACTGGCAAATGTGGAGGCCTGGCTGTAATTTCATCACTAGGTTCCACTTGGACTTGGTTACATCAAGGTTGAGTGAGACACATCCTATGTTCTCTTTGTTTCTGATTGGGAAGAAACAATAAAGTTCTTGGATAGTTTACTGACTTACTTTTTCTCTATGTTCAGAAAATGAACTTATGAATCCAGAGGGGCAGCTTTAAGTCCAAACATCTATTGCAAAGTGATGAGTTTATGCATAAATAACATTTGTTTAAAGACATTCTTGACATCCCTCTCAAAGATAAAATAAGGGTGGTGATTTAGCAGACAGAGCATACTGGTAGTCACGAATAAATCTGGACAGCTGCAGTATAAGCTTGAAATCACAGACAGAAGATGGTTCAAAGGAGTTGAAGTCTATCTGCCTCCTACTGTCATAGGGATTGCCTTCTTGTTGTTGTTGCTGCTGTGTCCTTACAAGTCATTTCCAACTTATGGTGACCTGAAAGTGATCCTATTACTGAGTGTTCTTGGTAAGATTTGTTCAGAAGGGGTTTGCCATTGTCTTCTCCTGAGGCTGAGAGAGTATAACTTGCAGACGGTAACCCAATGAGTGTGGATGGCTGAGGAGGATCTGAACCCTAGGCTTCCAAAGTCGGACTATTCAAATCAATTCAAACATTCAAATCACTACATCATGCAGGCTCACAGGGGTTGAAATTCACCAATATCCTATAACTTGGGGAAATGGAGCTCAAAATGTGTAATGAACTGGAATTCCCAGAGTCACTTCCGGGCGGATAGCACAGCAAGTTAGCTGCCCTGAAAATTGGATTGGATCTTGCTAAATTTTTGAATATAGATGAGTCCGGTTCATAAATACGAGTCAGTGAAAGGAAGCAAAACTGTGTTTCAGCCTCACAATTGCCAAGACCCAAAGGTCAGCCACATTGTGCTGCATTGCCAAAATGCTTCATCTCCTTCGATTTTGCAATCTCTGTGCCTTGTGTTTTTAATAAAGCACATTTAAGTGAGTTTCCCCCTCTTCTTATATCCAGATGACCTTTCTTGGCTCCTTAAAATTTGACATTGCATATTTATTAAGAAAAGCAATAACTCACCATGCTAATGCTTGCTGATACAGTCATCCGGAACACCTTTGGGGCTGTGGCGATGCCTAAACTTATTGTATGCAAATTGTAGAAAGGCCATTTCAACTGAACTGTTGCTGGGTCCAGCAGAGTGGAGAAAAGGGAGATTCTGTCTACCTTTCCCTCAAGATAAGTTTGGGAGAAGCAGCGATGTAGACTCGAGTCGATAGACTCGGACTCAAGTCGGACTTAATTCACTTCAGTGACTCGACTCGGCCATAAATGATGCACTGACTCAGCTCGATTTGAGACTTGTATATTTTTAATGACTGACTTGATGCCCTTCGTTTAGTAACGTAACGCCTTCATCCAGAAATCTTATGACTTTGAACAACGCCTCCATCTCTTTTTGCCTACTAGTCACATGACAATCTCTCCCAAGCCCAAAGTGTGGGTGCATTTCTCAGAGAGGAACAGCACACAGGTTAGGCAGAGGGCTTGAGGCAGGCCTGAGGTCTGCTCGGCAGCCTGTCCCTGCTGTGTATCGAAGGATCCTTCTAAAACGTTTCCTAAGAGCAAAAGCCAAGACTCACCCCCAGAATCCAGGGTGCACGTCTCAGAGGGGAACAGCAAATGTGTTAGGCAATGGGCTTGAGGAATAAGGATCCTTCCTTCTGAAGCTTTTGAGTCTTCAGTAATGGGGAGTAAGATAGGATCCTATTCCCCAATTCTGAAGCTGCAGATGGCAAAAATGCAAGTGTAGAGAGCTGACTCTGCTTAAATTGTTAAAACTGAATTGATTTCACTCTATCCAATAATTCTGGAATTTTGGTTAGGGTATAAAGTTGGCTTCGAGACTTGAGACATGACTCAAAAGTATCTTCAAGGACTTGAGACTTGAAGGTAGAGACTTGAGACTTGACTTGAGACTTGGAGTAAAAGACTTAAATACATCACTGGGGAGAAGCTGTCATACTGGGCTAACTTCTAGCCCCCCCAAGACTGACTTCTGCCCTTGAATAGGAGCAGGAAATTCCCCAGCGTTCATTAATTCTCACACTGCCACCACCCACTGAATTCTGAATTAATTGAGCAGTACAGTGGGACTCTGCTCTGAGGATTGCCAGTCTCTATGCTCAAGGTCCTTTCCTTTCCCTCACCTCCCCTTTCTGAGTGAGACAAGTCCTAGCTAAGTGTGTGCTGAAGAATGGCATGGGAATGGAGAGGAAACAGAGGTTTTAGAGATGAGTATTTATTTTAAGGCATGCAAGCAAACAATAAAATAATATTCATGAGAGGCTCCCTCCTCTCAGGTATGCTTAAGTTACAAGTAGTTACAAAAACAGGTACATTCTCCAGATCAGCTAGACTTCCAAAATAATAAAAGACCTAGCACAACTAACTATTTAATATTCTAGCTACTCACATTGGGGATCACAGGCTTAGATGGTGTAAGAGAAGAGTGAGGCCAGGAGGCAAGGCCCTAGGCCTGCAGCCTGCCACCGGCATAGATTTCATCTCCAAGATGTTTGTTGTCTCTCTACCGCATGGTCTCTCAAGGATTTTTATAACTTCTCATTGAAGCATCTCGAAGATTCTCACCTTTTCCCCCTTGACTGGGCAATTCTCTCCCCATGATCTGTGAGGCTGACCCACAATAAAAAGTGTAACTTAACCCAACTCCTCATTAACGCTTGGTTTACCTGGAGAGGGAAGTATTGCTCTTCAGCTAAGTCTAGATAATGGGAAGCCCCATTATCACAGAAGCAAATGGCATTCTCACATATTTGGCCTGTTCATGTCGTAGTAGGAGTAGAAGCAGTTATTGTTGTTGCTGTGTGCCTTCAAGTTACTTGTGACTTATGATTGCCCTAAGGTAACCCTATCATAGGATTTTCTCGGCAATATTTAGTCAGTGAAGGTTTGTCATCTCCTTCCTTTTACTAAAATGGTAAAAGGCCTGGAAACCATGCCCTAGGAGAGCAAGCTTAGGGACCTGGGTATATTTAGCCTGGAAAAGTGAAGGTTAAGAGAGGACCTGATAGCCATTTTTAAATTTTTGAAGGGATGTCATATAGAAGATGGGGCCAGCTTGTCTTCTGCTGCTCCAGAGACTAGGATGTAAAGCAATGGCTTCAAACTACAAAAAAAAAAAAAAAAAGTTTCCATGTAAACATTAGGAAGAACTTCCTGATGGTCAGAGCGGTTCAACAGTGGAATATGCTGCTTGGGAGCATGGTGGAGTCTCCTTCTCTGGAGGTTTTTAAACAGAGGTCGGTTAGCCATATGTCTGGAATGCTTTGATGGTGTCTTCCTGCATGGCAGGGAGTTGGACTGTATGGCCCTTGTGGTCTCTTCCAACTCTATGATTCTATGTAAAGAGATATACTTCGCTTTAACTGTATCCCTTATAGTGCCATCCAGCACTGCTATTCCAAGAAGTCTACTTCCTTTTGTAATATAAGCTGTTGGGAGATGCAACTCAAATATAAGCTAGGTCATGTTGGCTTTGCACTCTCTGGACCGAAAGGTTCACACCTAGCACAATACAGACACTACGATTGATTCAGAAGTTTCTAAGAACCATTTGGGCATACTTCAGTGGATGACATCAGTTGCTTAGACCTGAGGCTGTGGACAAGAAGTTTGATAAAATTCTGCCAAGCATATGCATGTTTGACTCTTGTCCCTTGGGCTTATTACTTCTAGCAAGGGGAGAGAAAGAGAGACAGCGATCCAGATGGACTTTCCACAGGTGAATTTTCTCCATTGTGGCTCCAACACATGGAAGCCTGCAGACTACCTTCTTTTTGAGAACTTGGCTTGGAAGAAAAATCTAACATGTGCTTACATGACAAAATTGTACTTCTTCAGTGGTATATTTCAAGGCATCTCAGTGTACCTGTCCTTTAGGAAAGACAAACTCACAGTGTATATATTTTTATGGAAGATAAATTACAGTTTTTCCTATTTCCATCCTTCAGTCCTCTAAGCTGTTGAATCTTCAGAAATATTTTATGGAAGGGGAGGGGGAGAGAGAGCGAGCAGAAACTTGTTGCATTCCAGGTTTCCTCTATTAGTATATCCAATTCAGAATGTGTATCTGTGTTTTGTGCCTTCAAGCTATTTCTAACTTCCAGTGTCCCTAAAGCGAACCTATCATGGGTTTTCTGTTGCAAGATTTGTAGAAAGGGAGTTTGCCTTCACCTTCCTCTAAGGCTGAGAGACTGTGACCTGCCCAAGGTCACCCAGTGTGGTTTCCATGGTGAGCTGGGAAACCACTGTACCACACTGGCTCTCCCAATTCAGAACTGAACGATGAGAGTTCCTGGAAGAAAGCAAATCATCACTCCATTTCAGAGCAAGATAGATCATTTGCTCTCCTCGAGGAACCCTCCTTATTCAGTACAGAGAGAGAGACATGATCAATACATCTCCTGCAATCCATTCCTTATGTTATGTTGGATGTGATAATGTGAGTTTTCCTTGCTATTTAATGCTTGCAAGTGTTTTCCTGCAACTGATCGGATTAGACCTGAAATGTTTACTATTTGCAAGCTAATTCCAGTTCCTGCACACAGCATACGCCAGGGGTAAGCCTGATTAAAATAGACAATTGACTTTTTGATTTATGCTGTACTTCAAGGGACAATGTAACGGCCCCCAACAGATAATTAGATGAAACATATAGAGCTCAATGCGCAGGAGGGAAAGGATCCTCCTGGCCAATCTGCCACTTACCATTATGAAGCTGAGCAGAGTACAGAGGCAACTGTCACCAAAAAAAGAAAAAGAAAAAGAAAAAAGCTTTGAAGTCAAAAGGCAGAGAGGTAACATGCCTGGTCCCAGGATGCTGGGAGATGACCTTGAAATATCTCCTGTAAATGCCAGCAATCTGGTTCTATCTGTCGTTGACTTATACAGCTTGTTGCATTCTTGGCACTGTAAAATATGATTCTGGAAATATTGCTCTTGGATGATAATCCTTCTTTTAAAAACAAACAAACCAACAAAAACAAACCAGCCGCAAGAGAAGAAGTGGCACTTATGTGTTTGCAAGCATATAAAACCCTCCTAAGTTCAGCCTTTGGTTTCCTGTGCTGATTTCAGAGGAATTTGAAGGATAGCTGTTCACACAAACCTGCAGTCAGAGGCTGAGATCCTGTCCAATGGGAGCAAAGCATAAATTTGCAACAGTGTACTTACACTGAGGTCTAGGACCTTGAAGTCAAAGGGAGGCTGCTAAAGGGGGAGCAAAGGCAGCCATTTGGACACTGGTGTGAGAAAACTGGGCAGCGGGGGGGGGGGTTGACTGAGCACCATTCAGTAGCCATTTTGCAGCCTAGCAAAACCTTTGTATGAGGAGGTATTAGTGAATTCCTCCTTACGCAACATCAACAAATGTAGTTAGATCAATGTAATCCCTAATTGTACCAGCAAAAGTCATCAGGAGGATTTTCAGCTCTGTGCCAAGATTTGCTGACCACATCCACAACAGAAATTAAGAGTGTATTCTTTCTACATGTCTGTATTTCACACTATATATATATATATATATCTAATTTTCACAAGGTTCAGAAAATTGTGTTCTGTATGGAATCCACTCTTTGCAATATGTTATCATCATTTCCATTCCAAGGATGAGAAAATGAGTTGGGTAGACTGTGTGTAACATGCCCAAAGCAAACAGTGACCCAGTGGTATAGGTGCAATTTTTAGCACAGAAGTTCAAGTCCTCTAGCTTCTGGAACACTCTTTAGAATAAGAACAGGCAGCTTTGATTCTCTAAGGACTACATTCAAATTGTTTTCTTCTGAGAAAACCCTACAGGCTATACCCTGATGAAGTCCCCAAATCCACTACACTGCCACATTTTGGTAGCATGGCAGCAAGGTTGCCCCTTGCCAAGCAAACAAATGCAGAGGAGCAAGGGTTCTTAAAATGGAACAGATTTCTGGAAGTCTTCAGGAAGCACATTACATCTTAAGAACAAAGTGAGCAGCTCCCATGCATCTTGTTTGCAATTAGGTAAAGCAATGATTATTTGACCGTGCACCAGCAGGTTGTGTGTGTGCAAAAATGAGTAGGGGGTTTCCCACATGTCCTGTAGCCCCAACTCTGCACTCCATGAAACTTACGGATAAATTGGGAGTTAAGAGTTATCCAGGCTATTATTCCTGAGGAAACGCTATATCAGCAGAGTTGCAGATAAAAGGTGTTTTCCAATTTATGTGTGACTTCTTAAAATGACGGCTGACTTGAAACAGACAAGCCAGACAGCAGATTTCAAGTTAAAAAAACATTTACTAAAAAACTTTGATTGTACATCTGTTAAAGAAACTTGATCCTTACTATTGAAGAAAAGTATTTGAGAAAAGGAATATCTTCATTTAAACTCATCAACTAATTAGTTGAGAGATATGCTTAGCTGAATGGAGAAGTTACAGCACCATGTATTTATTAGAGATCAGTTGACAGCAGAACAATTAGGCCATTTCCGCACGGGGTGAGGGAATCACCCCGTGCGGCTACTTACCGGGTCTTTTGGCTCCCTGGTCCGGTTCAGGCTGCTCTGGAGCAGTACATGCTCGTCGCTCCGCACTGCTCTGGCGTAAAAAATGGCGGCTTCCGGTTGGTCAAGGGTCTTGACCAACCGCTGAAGCTCACCAACCTAAAGCCCGCCCCCGGCAGATTGCAGGCTCGCATTGGTGCGAGCCTGCAAATCTGCACAAGGGAGCAGGCTCGCACTGGCGCGCTCCGTGCTTTTGAAAAACCGAAAGAAACAGGTTTTTCAAAAGCACACTGGATGACCACTTGGGGTCATTCCGGAGCGGGCTGGGGTGCGGATCTACGTTAAATAGTCTGGACCCGGTCCGCTCCCAGGTGCAGACATCCTCCCTGGAGGACAGACTGCACCGTTTCAAATACCCCGTGTGGAAATGGCCTTAGTTTAGTGTGTGTAGTGTGTAAAGGAGAACAGAGTTCTTAGAGAGGGGGAGGCATGGCCTTCTAAGGTAAGCCAATCACAGGCCCTTTCCGCAGCCTACCTGCTCCCGGTGCGGGCGCGCGAGGATCACGCCAGCAGCCTCTTCCGAGATGCACTCGCATCCCCTCTGCTCCATCTCCACAGCAACTGGCAGTGTGAGGGCTCTGCCTCTTCCTTCCGCAGCATGGCCGGTACTTTCCCAGGCTGCCGGCAGTGTCACGTGATTGCAAGGACGTCATGTGGAACGGTCCTCGCAATAGCGTGATGCTCCAGAGGCCCTTTCACATGACAAATGCCATGCGAAAAGGGCCACGGACAGCAGAGTGTAAAGTCTAGATGCTAGAGCCAATAATTTTAAATATATGCACAGACAAACTGCTGAGAAGCTATCCTTGCTAAAGAGGTGGGGAAGAGAGAATGCTGTATTTTCCAACAAGATACTTGCAGGGAGAGTTTTTGCAAGAGTTCTTTGACAGGTTTTTATTCACAGTCACCATGTTACAGTCATAGGTAAGTTGTGTGGAGTCAGTGTGACAACAAGACGGTGCTGCCCAACTGGCCCAAGGTTAATATTGCAATGGAACCTCCTTGAGGCATGGGTAATCAGTCTTCACCAAAATTCAAGCCTATGGGCTCCTGCTTTTCCTTGCTCATCCAGTCATGCTTTTCAATAATCCTCAGTTCTTAACAGTGGGCAGGCCATGAAGCAAGTCCTCTTTCTCATCAGCTCCCTTCCTCCCCTTCACCACGCTCCAGGCATTCTGCCTCCAGGATGCACTCTACCTAAAGGGAAGAACAAGGTCCATATTGTCTGGGTGGTCCTTGGCTTCTTGCACACTGCCTGGACCTTCTGATCCTCTTCCCGGGTAAGGGGGTAGATAATTTAGTCTCCTCACCTCTTACTGGAGTGTCAGTAGGGGTCAGAGAGGGAGGAATCTCTGCAACTTCAGTCCTTCTTGAGATGGGACTACCACCTCTTGTGATGGTCAGATCATTGGTTGGTCCCTCCGGGACTGTGATGGAGTTCTGGGGGTATGGTTATCTGAAGTGCCAGTGCAGCCTGGAAGCAGGTTGCTATGCAACCAGAATAGCTCTTCAGGAGAGAAACCCTGTCCAGTAGTGTGTTGGAGGGGCTGATGGTTGAGAGAAAAATCATATAAAGCCAAGTACCTGTGGGTATTGGATTCCTTCAGTGAGAGCCTAGCAAGGTGTTCAGGACTAAAGTCCTTACATTGGTCAAAGAGTGTGGCTGTGTAGGGAGGTTTTGTTCTCAGCAGAAGAAGGAGAGTAACTAAGCCCTAGTAGAATTTGCTCAGAGAATGTGACCTAGATTTGAGATTAAGCCTTTGGTGGGAGTCTAGCCAAAGGGCTGTTGTGTGATAATTGTGCCTTTTGAGAAAGTCTAAGGATATAAACTGTTTCTGAGCAGGAAGCTACTTGTTATATTGTCCAAAAAGTGCACTGGGGAAACGTATCCATCTTGACCGGCATACATGCTACTTTATTCTTGTTATCTTAATAAATGTTACAGTTTATTTTTGTAACATTGACTCAGCTTGAACTGTATACAGCATATAGAGTACTACAGAAAACACAATATCATAAAATTATTAAGTGGTTCCGAATAAACATTGAAAACCCACGCCCTTTTACACAAAAGTGGTGTCATATGGGGGACGATAGAGCTGTATGGTAAAGACAGGCTGCCTTATCAGATTCAGGAACTGCCAGACCAATCAAGGAGGTCCTGTCACAGGGACCCTTTTCTTTCTAGGATTTCGTTCTTTTTTCTTCTTTTATCCCCACCCCATTGAAGACTTTGCCCTACCTTGTATCCTAGCCTTCTCCCTTCATCACTTGGCATTGACCCACCTGCTCCATTCTGCCTCCCTCTTCTCATTCCTGAGTGCCCGCTACTTAGGCCATTTCCACATGAGACTGTTAGAGTGGTTTTATTCCACTTTCAACATCCTGTGGAATTCTGGGGTTTGTAGTTTACTTGAGGCCAAAGAGCTCTCTGGCTGAAAATTCTAAATGCCCCTCCCTAAATTGCAAATTCCAGGGTTCCATAGGATGTTGAAAGTGGAACAATAGCACTATAACAGTTTAGTGTGGAAATTGTCTTAATTGCCCCATGCCCCACCATCTCACTTCCGACTCCACCTCACTTCCCACAGTTGTGTCTCCTCCCAAGCTTTGACCAATGCCAGAGTTGTGTAGCACCTCTCTGAGGAGTGAGTTGTTCTCAGCTACCATGATCTACAGCCAGTGTGTGTTCCTTCTTGCTGCCCCGTTAAGTCTCTTAGTGTTACCAGAAACCCACTGCTTCTCTCCCCACAACTACAGGGACAGATAAAGCTCATGTTCCATGTGTTGCCCACTCTGCCCTTTACATCTTTTCATTGCCCCTGTGAGCTCTCAAAACCCAACATCATCAAACGAAAGGTGTAAACCTGAGAGGTTTCATGGCAAAAACCCCTTTCAGTTAAAGCAGGCAGCTCTCAGGTTTCCTATAGCAGTGGCTAATCAACAAAGTGACTCAACAAATATTATTCTGTGGCTTTAGGTGGCTGGAAAAATATGGTTATTTAATAAGGTCTTTGGATGAATAGCTTTTGTGTTTATGTTTCCCTAGTTTTGACTGCTGTCCCTAGAAATAGTTATTGGCATTCATAAATTACATTAATGTTGTAGTTTTATGACTGTTAGTAAAAAGAGAGAGTCCCTTATATGCTGTTATATATTATATGATTTCCTTAAAAATTGCCAGCTGCCTTGAACTCTTCTTGGTGTTAGGTTCTGTCCATGGGGCTCAGTGCAGCAAGATAGCAAGGCAGGACAGTTGTCACAACACCATGGAGAGTTGCTGGTGAGCAACTTGCTCCACCAAGGTCTACAATCAAATTAAATGAAAGTCTTTAATGCTATAACCACATCTTCCATCCAAAGTGGTATTAAGAGTCCAAGGGGCCAAGGACAAGAGGCAGGTCCAGGAAACAAGCTGAAGGTCAGAGTCCAGGGGTCAGAAGTCAGCAAGGCCAGGAACACTGAAGAGACTACACAGAGCACTGGAGACCATATTGCTGTGGCAAAGGCTGCAAAGAAAACCCAGCCCTTGTATAGCTGGCTCCTGGCCACTCCAGCTGCCCTGCATCTGAGCAGCCAGCTGTGCCTGAGGTACTGGGCAGGATTCTGCGGAGACTATAGTCAGGGCCAAGATCCTCACACACAGAATCCTGCAAAAACTTAGTGAGGGCCAAGATCCTCACTGGCAGAATCCTGAAAAGATTCAGTCAGGGCCAAGATCCTTGCAGGCAGAATCCTACAAAAACTCAGTCAAGGACCCAGACCCTTACAACACTGTTAATGGTATCTCCTGCTGCTGGCTCCCAGCACTGCTTGTTCTGCTCATGGAATCTGGTGCTATTGGCCTCCCTACTTGTACTCTTGAGGCTGCTTGTGGTATCTAGTACAGGCTCCTTCTGCTGTTGACATTGCTGACAATATTTGGTGCTGGTTCCTCATGCTGTTGATGTTGCTCATGGTATCTGGTGCTGCTGGCTGGTGCTACCTCATGCTGCTCATCCTACCTCAAATTCAGCTGCTTTACTGTAGCTGGTGAAGTGGCCTTGCTGTTGAATATTGACCCCAGATCGCTAGAGCGGTGATGCTGGCAATCCAGATAAGCCAAAGAAAATCTGAAAAGTGCCTTCTTTAAATGAGAAGGTGAAAGTTCTGGACCTGATATTAACACTGAACCATCTACATCATCCTGGTGCTATAGTCCAGGACCACCTTTTGACAACCCTCCTTCTGATGAATTTTCCTATTCTGATGACAGTTTTTGGCAGCCATGATGACTTCCTCATTCCTTTCAGGTAAGGAAAAAAAGGGTTCCACATTACGCACAAAAATCATATAACACAAAGGGTCCTGGAATGTATCCCTTGTATTATATGCAGGCCTACTGTATAGATTACAGATGAATTCTCTCCTACAAATGCAAGAACTCATAAGATGGAACCATAGCAATTAAAATGATATCAAACTGCTATACTGGTGTAGTATAGATATAGCCTGAGGGCTCTTTCAGACTACACAGTTATAGTGCTATGATTCCATCCTTTGGAATACTGGGCCTGCAGTTTTGGGAGGGGTACTGAGAATTCTCAGCCAGAGATCTCTAGTGCCTCATGAAACTACAAACCCTAGCATTCTGTAGAATGTTGGCATGGCAATTAAAGTGGAATCATAATGGTATAATTGTAGGATGTGAAAATGTCACAGTGTCTTAGCCAGTAAAAGAGATTTCTTGTGTTCTTTTTCCAGATAGCTAGGCATTCTGTTGCAATGAAATATCCTTGCATCCACTCTGGCACTAGTTTTTGTTCGTACATGCTAGAACTGTATTGGTCTTTAAATATTGATATGGCCATGGGCTAAGGTGTCTAATAAACTACATCCTTAGACTTTTCAAGATTTTTGCATAGACACAAATAGCATTTTGCCCCAAGGAAACCTGAATTATATTCCATCCCACCCCCTCAGCTGCAAGGTGAATAGGGCAGGGACATAATGTTGTTGTGGCACTGCAGCTGAAAGCCATTGTATAACCACTCAGAACCCATGTAAGAATACAGATATGTGGTAGAGTCCTTCTCAGGCTGCAGAGTGCTCATTGAACATGTGCATGTTCTTGTATTTTTTTTAATGAGTCTCCTCTATTTCAGACAAAGAAAGAGGATTCCAGCTATAATGTTTGCACACAAACAGCTAGCGTATCAGAAAGAAGATTTTTGACTTATCTTTTTTTCAAGGCATACACATACATGGTTTGTTGGCGTGTTTGTTTAAAAAATGCAGAGGGGTAGGGAATCTTTCTTGTCCTGGGGGCCAAATATCAATTCAGAAAGGATCTCAGGGATCTCACCACATTCCTGTAGCAGTAAGTGGTGCAAAGGGAGCGAGGTTAAGGGCAGAATGAACATGGCTGAGGGCAGAGTGGGCAAGGGCAAGTGTAATTTTTACTGAACTTGGCCATTTTAGCACCAAGGATAAAAGACACATAGACTGCCAAGAGCTCAGCTCCTTTCTATCAACAAGCTTGAAAGGTGCCTGCAAAACAGTTCAGGGCAACCAGTGGCAAAAGGTAAAGCTGGAAAACTTTCTGCAAAGTTGTTCCTATGTGCCCTCAACTTGTTTCTGACTTATGGTGACCTTTCATGTGGTTTTCTGGGGCTGAGAATGTGTTATGCACCCAAGGTCACTCAGTGGGTTTCTATTGCCAAGTGGCAAATCAAACCTTGGTCATAGTCAAACACTCAAACCACTACACCATGGTGGATCTCATTTGCAAAGTATACATCTCAATGCAACATCTTCCAAAATAGCTTCAAAGCATATGCTTAGTTCTCTGAAGAATTATTCAAAAAGTATTATTATTGTTATTATTATTATTTTTATGTATATATCATTTATAATTAATATTATTATTATTATTTATTAATATGATTTATTCCAAATTTACTTCAATACCCTACCATCTCTGACAACAGTTCAAGACTCTATTGCTCAGTCTAGAATTCCTTAGCCATCTTTACATACATGGGGAGAATTGAAATTCATAATCCCCATACAGTAGTACAGGAATGACTCCTCATTAAGTTTGCCACATTGCTGAGTTGGCCAGGTATTACTGGGACTCTATCCATGACACATAGTATCTGTTTACTCTATTAGCTGGCTCAGATTACCAGATTTAATTTTTAAAAATAAATGAATATAAATCATCTGAGTAAATAAATAACAAATAAGGGAATGAGTGTGTCCCTTATAAATGTTGACATACAAAAGCAAACCACGCAGCCTCTAGTTTGCATATGAAATAGATGTGCCACAACATTTGATTATCTGATGCACAACCTACATTCTGGACAAGAGACCACTGTTGAGGAAGGATATGGAGAAACAGAATGATTTCTAACTGGCAAGAATGCCAGACAAGGGTATATTTTATCAGTCCGTTTTATTTATATTCTGAACGCTGCTGTCAGAAGCCAGCAATATCAAAACAAAGATGTAAATCCCAGAGGTATCAGGATTAAAGTGTATCAGCTATCAGCAATAGGCCTTTTTTTCTATAGTGGTCCCCAACCAACAGAATGCCTTGACAGCCATCATTCTTGATTGTTGCCCCTTGGAATTGTTATTTCTTTTCTCATCAAGGACAAGAAAATGTGTTGGTACTCTTTACCAGCCTATTGGAAAGGAGCCCAATACCCCTCATGAGTCCAACTTGTGGATTCTATACATCCTATGAGTATGGCATTCTGTCTGCTTTCAGTAAAAGGATCTGACAACAAATTCACAGGTTGTCCTGGGGGCTTTTCACACTATACTGTTATAGTGCTACTATTCCACTTTCAACATCCTATGGAATTCTGGGGTTTGTAGTTTAACTGAGGCGAAAGAGCTCTCTGGCTGAGGATTCTAAAGGTCCCTCCCTAAACTGAGAACCCCAGGATTCCATAGGATGTTGAAAGTGGAATAGTAGCACTATAACAGTGTGGGGTGGAAAGGCCCCTAGTTGCATATCCTATTTAGAGATACTGGCAAAATCCACCAAAAAAAATCTGTGTGTATCAGATTTTCTTGGTTTTGAAGGGATGGCATCCTCATAATCCTAGAGTGCTTCCACTAAACCTGCGGCTGAGTATGAAGGACCTTCTGTCCTCAAAATTTACAGATGCATTTATGTATATAAATCAGGCTGTAGAATTCCCTTCCATGAGAAGTCAGCCTGGCCCCCTCTCTGTTCTCCTGTCAGAAAGACAGAAACCTTTTCATTTAAACAAATATTTTGACATTAAATCCATGTGTAGAATTTTTTTAACTGATATATGTGGCGCTTTCATCTCCGTTATGTTGCAAATTATAGCTATTTTAACATGATAGTTAATTTATATTTATATTTATTTATTTAGTATTATCAGGTTTTCAAACCTACCTGGCTTTTAACTGTTTTGTAAGATGCTTGGGTCCCCATCAAAAGAAAGTGATATATAATGGTGTTCTGGAGAGAACAAGAGAGAACAAGAACAAGAGAACAAGCATCTTCTTACGTATGCAAATGATTACAAGATGGTTCGTATTAGCATATGTTGCAGAAAAGTGTGCATTATTTTGAATATAATTTTCCACCCCAAATCCACCAGTATGATGGTGGAAATCCAGGAAGATGTTTGGTGGAGAAGTAAAGGTGAGAGCACTAAGGTACACATGTGGGGAAGGTTACAGGTTTCCCTCACTTATCTGACAGACAAAGGACTGGCTCACTGTCAGAAAATCAACTGAGGGAAAAGCAGAAGCTATGTACTGTACTCTAGAGGTCATCAAGTACTTATGGAGGCTCACTTAGGACCAACTATGTGCACTGCTTGCAAAGTTTCTCAGCTAACTTGGTGCGTTTCCCCCCCTTTCAGCTTGCTTTGGAAACAGTGTGCATGTGTGAGCAGTCCAAGTAAGCCTCCATAAGCAAGAAGAACTAATAAAAGAGTGGAAATCCTGTTGAATTAATGAAACTTGTCCTTAATTTGGAAGTGCTGAAAAAGTGAGTCATCAGATAATGGAGCCATACCCCAGTCCCAGGACTCAGTTGCAAACACAAACAGGATCTTCTGCAGCAGCCAAAACACAGAGACATGGGCCCTTTCTGCAGGATGTCATTGTCCCACACTGGGGACAGGAGAAGGACAGGACTCGGACAACAATTCTGCATGACATCATCCGGGTTCCATCCTTCTCCTGTCCCCAGGCAGTGCAATCATACCACAAATCATTGATGGATTCTCTCCATCAATGACCAGTGATCGCACCACCCTCCTGCCATCTGCCTGCACTTACCTGAGCTGTGGAGGGTCAGGAAGTGCAAAGGCTATACTTCCTGCCCACAGCAGCCTGGAACAGTACCCAGCTGTACTGTGAAGCAAGAGGTGTGGCCACCACATCTCCTGCAGGCAGCTGGTGTGGAGGGGAGGGCCCGTGTCACGCTCCCCTCCTAAGAGGACCGCCACTGAAAGCCCTGTGGGATGCCATTGGGAACAGATAGGGTAAAGAAAAGGCCTTGAACAGGACAATACTTACTGCAGCCCAGCACAGACAAGAAGGGGAGAGTACAGGGCTCTCAGAGCACTTACATCAAGAAGTCTGGGGGAGACTGCTGGTCAATAAATGCCAGAGGTGGGGTGGGGAGAAGTCTGTTACAGACAACTGGCAAATCTGGTGGAAGCAACACCTTTTTTTGATCCTTGGCTTGTGTTCTTGAAAAACCTTGACTCTTGCTTTGCATGCTGACTATGCTGCTGAATACTTCTTTGAACTGACACACTGAATGTATTGTTGACCTGGACTATTGAAACAAGAAGGGTAACTGACTGACAAGTTTCTGTAAACCTTGACTGTGGCTACTACTATGGACTCTGGTCAAGAACTGGAAACTGTGGCTGGCCTTCTCAACAAAACAAATAGGATGTCAAAAGGCAGGGGCTTCTTGTATGTCTAATTCATATATCACTGATGATGTTCACAAGGGAGCGATGCTAGGAACTCTTATTTTACTATGGGTCTTTCCACACTATACTGTTATAGTGCTACTATTCCACTTTCAACTTCCTGTGGAATTCTGGGGTTTATAGTTTACTGAGAATTCTAAATGCCCCTCCCTAAACTGCAAACTACAAGATTCCATAGGATGTTGAAAGGGGAATAATAGCACTATAACAGTGCAGTGTGGAAAGTCCCTTACTAAGTGCCTTCAAGTTTTTTTCCCCCTCAGCTTATAGCAACCTTAAGGCAAATGTATCATGGGATTTTCTTGCCAAGATTTGTTCAGAGGGAGTATGCCACTGCCTCCCTCTAGGGCTGAGAAAGTGTGACTTGTCCAGTATCACCCAATAGTTTCCATGGCTTAGCAGAGGTTTGAACTCTGGTCTCTCAAAGTTGCAACCATTGTATTGTGCTGGTTGAGAGACTTTCACTAGCCAATAGATAAGGTTTGTTTGCTCTTCCTTATTGGCAGTTGCCATCCTGGTCAAGTTCTTATGACCCAAAAGATTTTTGATAGGCTTCTCCTGAAACCATTTAATTTACTGGATCTATACTCTGGAATGATAATTAATGTGAATTAGGTCTCTGTCTCTATTTCATTATAATCAACAGCAGCAGGTTTTGTGATAAGAGATGGGAGAGCCATATTGGCAACTACAACAATTGGATCACAAAACAGTTTGATTAGTGCATGATGAGAGTTCCTGGTAACTGATAAACAGCTCATTATTATGTATGAAGAACGACACCATCTGGGAGATTGCCTTTTAAACTTATTCCTCCCCCTCCCCCTCCCTCTGAACTCGTGAAAAATGGAACAAGACAAACCACCACCACTGACAATAAAATCATGTTTAACAGAGAACAAACACGTCTGTAAACCTTTATTGAAACTTCCCAAATTGTGTGTGGTGGGGTGGCTTGCGTGCTACTAAGGACTATTCCTTTCCAGGGTCACATTAATTAGAGAGGTGCAAATGAGCTAAGGGAAAACATCTGTGACAATTCTGAGGAAAGCGAGTAAGAGTGAGAAAGTACAGAAAATCCAGATATGATTCATATAATTCATCAGTGGGGGAGAAACTCCTTCTGAGCTTTCTTCGCCCCTATGTGATTAGAATCACGTGAGGAGCTTAATGGCAAATCTGGTCACACTGCTGTGGACATTTTTGCTCCGATGAACGTGTTCCTAGTTATCATGAGCACCAGTTGCATAGCAACAGGGGGTGATGGGGGTGGTTTGTCCCCAGCGGCAATGTTTGGGGGGCATCCTGGCTCGTAGCCATGCCCCCGTGCGCCGTGGCCATGCCCCTGTGCACCATGGCCATGCCCCCACTCCCCCCTTCAGCCCCCTCTCCGCACACTCCGAGCTTCACCGCTGATGAACACCCCTTATACGTCACCAAATGTTTCCGTGGTTGGGGCTGGAATACTTCATTAAGAGATTTAAACCGGATTTGAGTCGCAATCCTGTCGGGCCACCACTTTGGGACAAAAATAATTGCTCAACTGGGTTGTATTTTCGCAGAGTTGGCATCATGTTGTTAGCTTACATTCATAACTGGTCTGTATTCAGTTGCACTACTTACTCACGATCCTGGCAACATCATAAATGCCTTCCCATCCTATCTTTAATTCCAGGGAGCCCCTCAGAGTAATGGATGTCTTTTCTGCTGGCGATCGGGGATAGCAGGATCCCTGTCACAATTCCTCATCTCACTGCAGATCATTCACAGGAGTGGTCTGGAAACGTCATCCTGCTGTGCCCTATGGCCAGCAGAAAGTACCTCCAGCATTTGTTGTAGCTCCTGTCTTTTAAGATAGGCTGGGGGGGAAAGAGAGGGTTGGGCCACGAGAACATATTTAGATATGCATTCATAACTAAGTTAGCAAGGCAGGGTCTCCACCATGATGATCCCATCTTCTTCCCATTTGGGACTTAAGGTGGCTTACAAAAGCTCTTTAACATATATTTACAAATATATTTTACAAATATAATTGAAGTACAATAAAATTAAAAGCAGTTAAAAGTACAGCTGTTAAAAAGACGAACACAACACAGCAGATGAGAGGCCCATTCCCTCTCAGCGGTCAGTTCTGAAAGGCTTGCCGAAGCATCTGCCTATCTAACCTCAGTTAGATCCAGTTCCAGGGAGTGGGAGCAATTACTGAAAAGGCCCTCTCCTATGTTTCCGTCACATGGACCTGTGACGATGGTGAGATAAAGAGCAGAAGGAACAGTCCAGGTTTTCCCCACTTATCTGACAGGGACTGGAGCACTGTCAGAAAATAGAATTGGTTAAAAAGCAAAGCCCACGTACTGTACTCTAAGGAGCATGGAGGACTTAGAGAGGCTCACTTGGGAACAAGTGTGTGTGTGCTGCTTGCAAAGTGTCTTTGCCAGCTTGGTGCCTTTTTTCCTCTCTCAGGTTGCTCTGCAATCAGCATGAGCATGAGAGTAAGCCCAAGCAAGCCTCTGTCAACAAGAAGAACTGATGAACGAGTGAAATCCCCACAGAATTAATGGAACTTGTCTTTAATTTGGAAGCATTGGAAGGCAGGGGTTCCTGTATAAGAACAGCCTTTATAGGCTCCAGAGACTAGATCCACAGAGCAATGGATTCAAACTACAGAAAAAGAGATTCCACCTAAACATTAGGAAGAACTTCCTGATAGTAAGAGCAGTTTGACAGTGGAATATGCTGCTGCCTTTGAGTGTTGTGGAGTCTCCTTCTTTGGAGGTTTTTAAACAGAGGCTGGATGGCCATCTGTCAGGAATGCTCTGATGGTGTATTCATACATGGCAGAATGGTGTTGGACTGGATGGCTCTGGTGGTCTCTTCCAGCTCTAAGACTCTATGATTCTAGATAGCTCATGAGCTTAACAACAACAGCAGCAGCAGGGGAAACAAAAAGCAGTGCTGCTGTTTTTTTTTTAAAAAAAGGCTACAAGTCTGAGTCTTGTGATTTTGGATGTCACAGTGGGAGTGTTTTCATCCAGACAGAAAGCTGAATCACCACCTCCCTCCTTCCAACAAAGAAAGGTCAAGGAAGAATAAGGAAAAGGCTGTAAAGGAAGGCCATACAATTTCAGTATCCCTTTGTATCCATAAAGTCTCTTCTCTTGAGATCTGTTTTGACTTTGTCCACTGAAGCCATGAAGTCTCTCTTTTGGAAGAGTTCAGTGATGTTTCTCAGGAAGACCTGATGTTGCCAGGTATGGAGATACATATAGGTGTGATAGTTAAGTGCGTCAATAGATTGTCTTTGGATTTTGATTTTTTTTAAATGGTTAACATGTCTAATCCTGTCCTATTTAGTCTAAAGAGGTAAAGAATCTAGATATCAGCCTAGATGCTTAAATATCTATAAAGAAGGGTGTCTATGTGATGTAATAATCCATCCAAAGAATATATAACAGAATGAATTACTTGGGTTGATTAATAAATAGCACAGAAGTTTTAAAGGCAAATGGTTATTTTCTCTCAATATTATTCCTGAAATTCGAGCCCTTAAGAGTTCCTTAAGGGGAGTGCTGATGCCAATTTTTCTATTTGGACAATGCTGTTATTCATGAGTTGGAAGCTCAAGTCACCAGAAAGTAGACTAGAGGAAACTCCAGATACTGGTTAGCTGACAATTTAAAGAATCTTCTGTCCCTGAGATAAAAGATGATGATTGGTAACCATGCCTGCTTCAGATGTACATTGTGCATTGTACATGGATGTGCATGTCCATTTGGTTTACCTCACATTCAGTGTTTATCTCACATTCAGGGTTTTTTTTTTGCACAATATTGCCATGCCATGTGCGAGCACTATAGCATGATTAATACCTAACTCAATATGCAGAGATGTATGCTATGACCCCTCCCCATGTAGGATCTTGCCCAAGGTGTAATTAGAGTGTCTGTTCCTTGTTGTTAGCATACAAGAAAGACAAATAATTTCAGTAAATATAATTAGGGAGAATGATACTGTAAAATGTTGTTGCTTCAACCTGTTTCCTTTTAAATTCTCAAAAGACCAGATTTCTCCTCCTGATCAACCAGCAACTCTGTTACAAGCTGGCCATTAAATTTTGCTGAGACATTTTTCACTACCTCTGTTCTTAAGCAAATATCCTTTGCTTCCTCTACTGAAATCAGAAATGATGCCTGTGGTTAATGACTTATAAGAGGTATAGGAAAAATGCGGCCCTCCATATGTAGTAGAACTTCAAGTACTGCTTAGCTTTAGCCAGTGGTCACAGATGATGGAAATGCAGCCCAACAGGATCTGGAAACATCATCTTTCCACATTCCTAGCCTAGACTCATTATCTAATAAAGAGGTAACTGGTTATATCTCACAGAAACCGGGCTAGTAAAATCAGATTTTTTGACCTGGTGGTCCATTGTGACCCTGTAAAGATGTTCTTTCCCTGGCTGAAAGAAGAAGTTTGGCTGTAACTACCAGCTTAATGTTAACTCCTGGCATTGTTTCCACAAGTTCTTTAAGCTCCTTTGGCTTTCAACCAGCTCACAGAGATAACAACAGGTGTGACTGTCTGATGCGATGAATCCACAACAGAGCTGGGTTGAAAATTCAAGTCTCTCTGCTTGACTGTCTGAGAAGGCCCCAGGAGCTCCCTGTTATTAACTTTGGGAGAACAACCCCAGTACTAAGTGCCTCTACAGACATAATAGGACACCAGGGGCTGTGAAACTGGAGCAAGGGCTTAGTGGAAGCAAAAGTTTTGCAGGATAGTTTGAGCTGTTGTGTTTCTTCTGCAGACAAACACAACCAGACATCAGGGGCACACTTAGAAGCTTTGTAGTTATACTTTTCCAGTCCTTTCTTTGGAAGGAAGAGAAAGGTGGAAAAAAAAAATACTAACTAGATACACTGAAGCCTACATCCAGCTGTTAGGTGAAGCAATAGATCCATTGAATCAATGGGTCTTACAAAAGTGTTGACATACCAAGTATGATTTTATTATAACAGGTAAAAGTCCAGTTAACTAAAAAAGAAGCGTAAAAGTTTGGGGAACAAAAACAGCAACAAGGTATATTCCAGTTTATTACATAAAGATTGGGAGCCCGTCAGTTAAAAGCAGACTGGAACATCCAAGTCTTTTGAACTCTTATTTGATTAAAAAATAATAAAATCAGGGAGAGCTCCAGGCACACATCCTCTGATAGGGTGGTCCCTATGGGTGAGGCCATAACTAAAAAGGCTGCAATCACGTAATGGAACAAAAAGTTAAAGCTCTCTTCCACCCCCATACGCTAATATCAAGCCTCTCCACCTGCAATATACATTTGTGCTTATTTTTTTTTTAATCTATCATTCACACACTTGCTAACAGCAGTTCTTGTGTCGAGCTTGTTCCTAAGAAGTGCAGCAAGCTGGAATTTGGGAGTATTTTGCACACAAGATAGAAAGATGGAATGGAGCAGTGGAGAATTCCTAAAGTGCTATTGACACACTTGCCTATCAAACCTAAATCTGTCTCCATACCTGGCAACCTAGGATCTTCCTGAGAATATTGCTAAACTCTTCCAAAAGAGAGACTTCTTTGCTTTAATGGACAGGGTCAAAACAGATCTCAAGAAAAGCAGAGAGGTGTCTTGCTGCATTGAGTCATGTTTGTAAGAGATTGAAGAGGTTTCTCATCTGTCCATACCGGTTTGTTATAACTCTGTGTGTATGTGTGTGTGTACACATATACATACACATATATGACAGCTTGAGAACCAGTGTGGGGTAGTGGTCTGAGATTGGACTACAACCCTGGAGACCGAGGTTCAATTCCTCACTTGGCCATGGAAAGCCACTGGGTGACCTTGGGTGTGTCACAAACTCTCAGCCCCAGAAAACCCCATGAAGGGTTCATCTTAAGGTCACCGTAAGTCTTAAATGACTTGAAGGCACACAACGTTTGTTTCAGTGCCAGATTGTTCAGTATGAATGCCAGACATCTGGAACAGCGTGCTATTAAATAAACTGATGTCTTGCACCTGACAAAATAGACTTAACTCTATGAAAGCTTATGCTACCAACTTCCTTCTCTCAATTAGTCTCAAAGGTGCTACAAGATCCCTTTGCATAAAGATGTCTTCCATTTACTAATGCCTCCATTCTTGAACTCAAAGAAGATGACGGAGAGGGAGTTTTCTCTGCAGCATTACGGCAAAGGTGGAGTAGTAAGGAATAGCAACCAATAGGTGAGAAATTCAGGAGGTATCACTGGATGGGTAACATTTTCAAGCTGTCAGGTGGACATTAATCTCCTTTGTAATCTGCAGAAGCATTTGGAAGGGAGGGCTTTCCAACAGTGGTTTCTTGAGATAACAGGGACTCCTCTCCTAATGCTGAGATTTCCAAATCCGGATCTAAGGTTCACCTTAGGGTCATCAAAGTCAGAAATGACTTGAAGGTGCACAACAACATGATTGCTTGTTTTAAAGCCCATTTAACTACTTCATGGCTTCTTTCTACTTTGCTTAAGTTGTTTATACCTATAAGAAGGACTAAGGAAGGGGGCTGGATGTTCCTCCTTTGAAGGCTTGATGTCAGGAGTGCTTTGGTTGCATATTCCTGCATGGCAGTGGGTTGGTCTTGATAGCCCTTGTGGTCTCTTCCAACTCTGCCATTCTATGATTCTAAGTACAACTTGGAACTGAGAACTGAGAAAACTGAATTGAGAAGCACAGAACACACCTCACTTTTAAAAAAATTATGCACCAGACCTTTAACACTCAAATGTCTGCATAAGCAAAAAGGTCTGTACATTTGGATAAGGTCAGATCACTGTGTGGAAATAGAGCCTTTGGTCAATTAGAGAGTAAGGCGGGGGGGGGGGCAGGGGTTGAAGGACTCCCTTGTGCCAGATTTTAGCTTATTTTCCTTGGAATTAGAATTCTTCAGGGGGAAAAATGGTAAGAGAGAAGAGGGAGATGTTCAGCAAATTCTCATCAAACAATCAACTGATTAAATGAATAACCATACTTTTAAGATACTTCTATGCAATTATGAATAAATCAATTAATGAGCTCAGTTGAGCATCTATATTTACATGTCTATCATTTACCTAATTATGTCAAATGCTTAGCTCAAGGAAATCTAATGATGGCAATAATAAGAAATAAATAAGGACCAGCTGGTTGAATTGGATATTTTTGTTGCTATTTATTCTTTGATTGTCCCCAAACTTCCTTGGAAGAATTCAGAATCATGTATGCAACTCTCTTTCCTTTATCCTAACTATGCCCCTGGTATAAAGGTGATTAGGGTAGCACATGGTGACTGGGTCAAGGTTATCTGGAGAGCTTCACAGTTAAGCAGAGGATCCAGATCTCCCAAAGTCATACCGCAGTCCCAGCTTCAGACACATACAGGATGTTTCCCAACAGCTACAACACAAAGACATGAACAAGACAATACTTACTGCAGCCCAGCATATACAAGAAAGGAGACTCCATAAGACTGGGAGCACTTATATAGGCAAGACTAATGAGGCTGATGGTGAGTAAATATTAGAGTTGTGGTGGGGAGAAGTCCGTTGTGGACAACTGCTATTTCTGGTGGAAGCAACGTGTCCTTCTTTCGACCCTTGGCTTGCATTCCTGAAGAGCCTTGACTCTTGCTTTGTGTATTGATTATGCTGTGTTGATTATACTCCCTTGAACTGACACTCTGAATTTACTTTTTTTAAAAGTTTTTTTTTAATAGACTATAAAAACTGCATAGAAAACAATATAGAAAATACAAAAAACACATTGACAATAAACTAACAATGTTAACTATATTAATTAATTAATGCGAACTATGACTAATACATGTATTAATTAAAAAGTAAACCACTAAACTAATCTCTAACCTACTACTAATGATTTGAACAATAAACATGAAACATGAAAAGAAAAAGACAGGAAAAAAAAAACATGATATATAGTTGACTTCCTACTTCCCAGAGAACATATTGATAATCCTATTTTATACTTCATCTACTTTCTATGTTCATGTTTCATATATTATATATATGTAAATATACTCGTTTATACACACACACACACACACACGTATATTTACATAGCTATCTTAAACTGTTACCTGATCTTATCTCAGACTACTCATTATTAGCTCGATATTCCACAAAAATTGAGCAAATTTTGTTAATATCAACAAGTCAAAAATTCTACTATGATTACTCTACCCATACTGATTAAGCAAACCTAATTACTACCTGTGGTCCAGCAAAAGAACTTGTAAATTGTATGACCCTTCCCCAGTGCTTTTGTTAATCCACAGATGAGTCTTCTTTTAAAAGTGTTGTTAATTTATCCATCTTCACCAGGTCCAATAATTTCATAATCCATGATTCTTGGGATGGGGTCATGGGATTCTTCCGTTTCTGGACATACAATATTCTTGCCATCATAATCATAAATTGCCATTAATTTGAAGCAATCCTTATCAACTGAAGTATTTATCAGCCCAAGCAAAAATTATTCTGGTAATAGTTGAATTTTAATCTTCAGTATGTCTTCCATCAATTGGTGGAACATTGCCCAGAATTTCTGTGCTTTTTCGCAAGTCCACCACATATGGTAAAATGACCCATCAATCTGTTTACATTATTAGCTGGAATTATTTTCAACTGTTTATATGGCTTTAATTGCATGTTGCCCTGAGATCTCATGACAGAAGGGGATGGGGTAGATATATTGTAAGAAATAATAAGTAAAATAAATAAAGAAAATATGCAAGATGCTTGAATTGATGTCCATTATGGTGTTTAACACCTCTGATAGCTCTATAACGTTCAGGTCAACAACTGAGGCAGATTTGCCATCCCACTGACCTATGTCTAAATCCATTTGCTAGTCTCAATTAGAACAGACCGGCTATCATAAATAGATTATATTGTTCTATCAAGCCTAGGCCACTGTTGTCAGGGCCAGCCCCACCACATGGCAGGCTAAGACAAACACCTCAGCAGAAACAATAACAGCAGTTTTCTGAGTTCCTTATCCATTTCCTTATCTTGGAGGCCAAAGCTATGTTTGTACCAGAGGAACAGTCCTAAAATGCTCAGTACAGTAGTAGCCAGGTTCCCTGAGTTGTGCATAAGATGCTATTCCCTTGCTAAGGGTGAATTAAGATTAAGCTGAAATTCCAGTCAGCTTCTGTAGGTAGAACTGGGAAGGAGGGACCATTCTGTCTTTCATGTTATGGTGGAGATTGCCTTATGCTGGAAATGGAAGGCTTCATTTTGTTCTTTTATGCTGGTGATGGAAGGTACTATTTTGTCCTTTGTCATAGGCTTGAAATGGAAGACACCATTTTTGGCCTTTGCTTTATGCTGGGGTGGAAGTACCATTCTGTCCTTTGTGTTATGATGGAGATTGCCTTATGCTGGAAATGGAAGGCACCATTTTGTCCTTTGCCTTATCATAGAGAAGGAAGGTACTATTTAGTCTTATGCTGGAAATGGAATGTACTATTTTGTCTTTTGCTTCCTGCTGACCCTAATTGCTTTCCAAATGAAATATGACCATAACGTCTGCAGAATGACTCTTGTGGACTGCACCTCCAACAATCTGCCTGCCAGCTTGTCCATGGACTATGTAGGGCCAAAGTAGAGATGATGCCAGATGCATTTTGGATCAAGGCCATGGTGTAGGAAGGGAGGGTTAAAACATGCACTGTCGCCCCAATCCTGTCAGGTGCTTTTAGCCAAATGTTAATACTACTACAATTAAAAACAGCAGCAGCAGCAGCAGCAGCAGCAAGAAGAAGAGGAAAAAAGAGAGACAAAGTAATTTGGAAATTCATTCACACACCTCCAAAAGGCTTATCTAGAGTTATATAAATGAGGATATGCCCTTTTTATGATGAATGAAACAAAATGTTCAAACATTTAGGCTACATTTGAAAAGCTTTTGTTTAATTCTGGATTTACTTCATGGGATGTTTGTTTTCTCTCTCTGTGCCAGCTGAAACTTCCTGGCTGTTCCCAAGGACACTAAGGATTTGATGACAAGGACATTTAAATGTCAGTTAATTACTGAATGCAAATAGTTGAGTTTGTGATCCACTTCTCTAAATTAATCTGAATTGGTTAAACACAACGTGATAGCCAGGAGACAATTTACTGATTGTCAAGTGATAATGACAAAACTTGGGACTCAGTTGAAGATAACAATGGTGCACCTGATGTGTTCATCCCTGGGGAAATGACAGAACAAGAGGGTCTGTGATTTGCTTAATAAACTAATAAAGTGGCTTTTGATGCTGTAGTCTGAAAAGTAATGGTTGGCATCATGCTATTACCCTAAAAGGTATGGGACTTTGAGGTCCACCTGCAACGCCAGCATCTCCTTAGAATTTGAGGAATTATAACTCAAAGGAGGCCTGTGTAAGAAGGATAACAGCAGGATCTTTTCACCTGTGTGTACCAGTACTAACTATAGAGAGGACTCCAGTTAAGAATTAAACAGAGTATTTTGTTGCGAATTTGCAAACGCACAAGAAACCAGACACTCTAAAAAGCCATACAAAGCTATCAGAAAATGAGGCAAGAAAGGCTGGATAGAGAGAAATTGGATGGGAAGGGTGATAGTTACCAGTCCTGAAGAAGGGGTCACAGCAGAGTGGCTCAGACAGCATGTCTGAGGGTAGCACGAACAAATAGAGGTCTGGGCACCATGTATTACATCCAAGTTGAAAGTTCAATGTAAAACCCAGAGTGGATCCACTGCCTTAGTGACAGTGGGGAGGAGGATGTCTTGATGGTGTGGACAGAAGGTCAAGGGATTGCTCTGCATTTTGTCCTTGGAATCCCTTTCTTCAGACAAAGAGGTAGTGAGTACCAGAAGAACAAATATTGGAGTGGGAGCTTGAAGTGGAACCATTATTTACGGGGATTAAATTGCCACTGCATCATTCATTTTGCAGGTGTACTTTAAAAGAGTGAGATGCCCTATTTTAGTAATCCTCTTAATTTCGAGGAATGCACGCACATTGTCCTTTCCATATTCACTGCCTGCCCTTCCTCTTCGTCTTTATAAATTATACCTCCATGTCCTACTCGAAAGGCCAAACACCTCCTGACATTCTCTGTTATCAATCTCCATATGTGCAAGGGAAAGAGATTGTTTTTCTATTTCTTTCTTATGAACAGGTACCAGAATGTTAATTTCATGTGAAGAGAGAAATGCAGATCGATACAAATCAAGTCCTCACATCTTCAGTATGAAAGATACAGAGGAAATTAGATGTTAAGTTAGAAAAAGAATAAAATATATATTTTAAAAATCCCTTAACCCACAAAAATTCCCCTTTTAGATGTCACAAACAATTCCAATTATTAGTGTTCCTAGCAACATTTAAAGTCCTTTGGTAAGCTGCATCTAAATAGTGGCTTTGTACCAATTTGATTTGTTTTTATATTTTCATGTTTTGTCCTCTAAATCCTCTAAATACCCCTCCCTATATTGCCAATCCCAGGATTCCATGGGATGTTGCCATGGCAGTTAAAGTGGAATATAGTGCTGTAATTGTGTAGTATGAAAGGACTTAAGGTGTTAAATCTGTGGATCCAGAAATTCTCCTTTAAGTCCAAAGGATCTGAGAGAGACAGCACTTCATTTCCAGATACAGACCAATCAGTGAGGCTACAGTATTTTGAATTAAAATATCTAGTCATTGGTTTTTCATGCTTCCTAGGCCATTTCTGCGGGAGGTTAATACATCGTAGCAGTGCCTAATTCTTACCCTTCAGTCTGCACGTTGTACCGTTTTAACATTGTAGTTTTCCTTGTGGTTCTGCATGTTTTCAGCTCCTATAATGGTGCACTGCGGTTCACTGTGATGCGAAACCACTGTATGTGAAAACTGGAAAAACTCTGATGTAAATCTCCCAAACCAGTTCTGCTTCAGTTTTTGCCTACAGGCAGAAGCGTAGCATTGATTCACACTGCAGAAGTGGCTAGCTACGGGTGTTCCTGGGCTGTCCCTTCCATCATTTGCATCCCTATCTCTCCCCACCCATCAAAGGACCGGCTGCCATCATGATTGTCTTTCTGTGTTAAATGGACAGTGGGAAGAGAGTAGATGTGGTAATGGACTGTTAAAACGTGTTTTCTTTCCATGTATCAACGGACGTACATTCCTATGCACAAACGTAGCAACACAGAAATATGTTCAACATGCGTGTGTGTTTTTTGAGAAACATGGCAGGGCGGGATGAGGGAGGGGAATGGGAGCGGCCAGGGACTTGCTGTTGTGGATGCCGTTCTCCACAGTAGTGCGATGTAAACGGAGGGGTGCAGACAGCACAGTTTCTGAATTTCTGAACTGAATTTCTGCATTGGAGTATAAAAACACTGCTCTTGTCATGCAGCGAACCACTCCTCCCCTCTCGTGCGGAAATGGCCCTAGTCAGAATTTCTAATTTGTGATTCCTCAAGTTTATATGAAGATCTGTGGGAGTTTCCCCCACATACTGAAGATGGTATCCTGTATGTCTTCATTTAATTATGTAGAGAAGATTCCTGGACTGGCAGGTAATGTTTTGCAGAATATGGCAGGTTCTCCTAATCACTTCTTCAGATACGTACTGCTAATGTAATGCTTGTAATTACAAGGGTGCGATCAAGGATTACCGACTAGTGTTTTAAGGACAGATTTCACCAGCAATCTCCATAGATATGGTGGCTGGAAGATAGAAACATGATAGATTAGATAGACATACAGTCAAGTAAGGCCCTTATGCCAATCAGAGGTGATACTGATGATGGGGTTAAGTTGTAGAAACTGCTTGCTTGAGTAGAAAAATAGAGAAAAATAAGTCAGGCAGATGCGTCTCTTATCTTATCAAGAGCTTAGGTATGCGGCTTGGCGATGCATGGAATATAGGGAGTTTGGGAGTCGATGCGACCAAGGGAGGATACTCCCTGGTACAGGGATACTTCATTTTTGAAACTGTAATACATCATTTTGAAACTTAAACTTTTGTAACCTGTACTCTTTTCATATATGGTAATCATTTCCTGTACTTGTTTTTTAGAAAGTATAAATGTGTGCTGAAACCTAAAACGGGGCTCTCAGTCTTTTGGAAGCTGATTCCACTGAGATCCCTGCGCAGTAAAATAAACTCTTGTTTTCTGATCTGCTGGTCTCAATTCTCTGGCTCGCCACAACAATACTGCCTAGTGATGCATATGCAGATTTGCTGAAATGGGGTTCTAGAGAGCCTGGCTTCATAGCAGAGCCTTGGAATATATGACCATATCTACTACGGTCATAGCTATTTAATAGCATTTTGACCATCATGACTCCAAACATCCTGGGATTTGCAGTTTCATGGAGCCCTCGGAATTCTCTATAGCCAAGCACTGAAGTTCTCTAGCAGAGACTTCTGTGACCCACACCAAACTACAAGATGGAGCCACAAAAGTTAAAGTGGTAGCAAACTGCTGTAATTATTAAGTGTAGATACATATGATGACTCATTGGTAGGGGATGTAAAAATCTCTATTCCAGCCTCCACCTGCATTTTCTTCCTGTCCTTGTTTTGTTACAGGTTGCTGGATTTTGTGAGTTTTTCCTTTTGTGGAAATTCATTTGTAATTTGGAAAACATTTTTGCTAATAAGTGTACTATTCAATAAATTATATGCCATTTCCCATTGGCCAAAGCATGTCTGCATGCATTTTTCAAAGATAAACATTTGGTGTTGGGCTCACAATGTGAAAACAGTAAAAAGGGGAGAATCTGTTACTTGTGTTTCTCAGTGATGGGAAGCTGAAAGATATATGGATTCTTTTGCTAACACTCTCACAAACTGCAAATTTGATAAACTCGTAAAACATTTTGGTTAATGGGAATTTCTTTTCCATCCCTACCCGCAGTTTGTGTTGTTTGATTCTATGATGAAATACAGTTGCCAGAACCATTAACACATGCTGAGATCTGCTTGATATTCTAAGACCAAAGGGTACTTTCTCTGACAGCAGCATCGGACTGGAGTAAGCTTGTTTGCAAGCTGCTGAATTTAGAGGTAAATAGGGCCTCGTCTACTTAATCCCCTGTGGAATTTGCAAATGCATGTAATAACTCGCACATTATTTCCCATGTGTTCATGTAGTGCTTTTGCGTTTTGCTCAGACCCAACTCATTATAGGAAAATAAACACAAGAATCTTCCCTCTGTAGAATTTCAGGGTCAGGCCTTTTCAAGTCTCTCTCTCTCTCTCTCCCCCTCCCCCCCCCCACACACTTAGACTCTCTTCCATCATCTCCTGCTTGCTCTTGTCCATGTAAAAGGAAATCCAGCTCATGCCTTGCAAACAAAAATGATTCACCTACCAAAAGATTAAAATTTCATTAACTTATATTAAATTTCTCCCCTCCGTCACCTTTGTTCCTTTACTAATGGCCAAGATCCTGCACTGAGGAGAATAAGTATACTTTACTCTCAGAGTTGTGCAGTAGCTCTACAACATTGTTAGTGAATTGTAATGTCATGCAACCAAGCACACAATCTGATGTCACATGTGCAGCCCTGTGTCTGCAGCCTTGAACAGAATAAACCATTCTCCATCAGACAGAAAATGCCCAACTTAATGCACACGTAAGACACTAACAGGGTTTCAGTGGATATGAGCCCAATCTAGCCAAATGTAAGCATTTCTAGCTCCCATAGATTTGAGCAGGATTGAAACTAAAAACCTCTTCATCTTAACTGAACAAGCCTGAATGGTTTCATAGGTCTCAAAGGCAGTGTGGAACAGTGGAAAGAGAGTGCTTATGACTGGATGTGAGAACATCCAGCTCCATCCCTTCATTCAGTTTCAGAAGCCAGAAGTCTCAGATCAGGGACTCTAGAAAAAAAACTAGGTTGTCTACACCTGTGCCATCCTAGAAGTTTTCCAATGGAGTGAGGCCCAAGTACAGACTTAACTCTGACTTTGAAATCCATTGGATTATGTTGGCTGAATCATGCCCAGCATCTCTCTACTGAACTTGTCTTGAAAGCATGCGACGACTGATAGAAGAGTTAGATGACTATGCACACTTGGAAATTGTAGCTGTTATTTGCCATCAAGTCAGCTTGGACCTATACTGACCTCAGGAATTAGAGATCTCCAAGACCCCAGTTATTAACAGCCCTCTTCAGGTCTTGCAAATTCAAGGCCGTGGCTTCCTTTATTGAGACAATCCATCTGTACTGTGGCCTCCTTTTCCTGCTGCTTTCCACTTCACCGAGCATTCTCGTCTTTCTATATATATCTTGCTAAATCCAACAGCAATTGCTTTCAAGTCAACTTGCATAGAATTGGACTTCATAGTTGCCATGCTTAGTTCTAAGTACTATTGAACTCAAAAGAACTTCTGCATAAATGTGTTTATGCCTACTCAAGTAAAATATGTATAGTCATCCCTCCACATTCGCTAGAGTTAGAGGCACAGGACCCCCATCAAAGTGAAAAAAACATGAAAAACTCTAGGCCTTCCCAAACCATATTTACCACACAAAAAAGCATGATCACCATATTCAACCCACTGTGGATTCCTATGAGGCACCAGGGTTCCTTCATAACACAGAAATGGGTGGCTGAGGGGCTTACTGCTGCCTCTACCTCCATCCATGAATAATCAAATCCACAAAAGTGAAACCCACAAATGTGGATGGCTGACTGTACACTTTTTTAAACGGTGAAGCTGAATATCCTATAGAACTCATGGATTCCCACCTGCCTTGGCATCATTTTATACTGGGGTAATCAATTAGCAAAGACTGGCCTAAATTCTATAGTTTGTTGTTGTTGTGTGCCTTCAAGCCATTTCTGACTTATGGCAACCTTAGCATGAAAGTATTATGGGGTTTTCTGGGGTTGAGACTGTGTGACACACCCAAGGTCACCCAGTGGGTTTCCATGGCTGAATAGAGAATTGAACCCTGGTCAATGCTCAAAACTACTACAGCATGCTGTCTCTCAGTATTTATTCACTACTAAAGTAAACCTATTGAAAGAACTGGATTTATCTAGGGTCAACAATTGATTCAATGGGTATACATTTTTTTCTTTATGTTTCTTTTGCACCATGCTGACCTGTGGAGCGTGTAACTTTACAAGGAAAAGAAAGAAAAGATGAAAACAGATCATGATTCTTTAAAAGCTTAGCACACATAAATTCAGATATTGATGGCTTTCAAACCTTGTGCCCATCTGCTGGCATGCTAGACATTTAATTTCTTTTAAGGGAAATTTTGCTTAGACTGGTGGATCCTCTCTGCCCTGAGACTTGTATTAGTTCACAGGCTGTACAAAATATTGCTGAGAATTTAATCCAGATCTATTGACTGTAAGGGAATTTACAACGCTGTTGGTTTCAAGCACTTGTGAAAGGAGGACCAAGCTATCAATCATCTTTTGGAGTGCCTGCCAACAAGGTGAAGTGGCCAGATGTCTTATTTTAGTAACTTCATTGTTCTTTTCTTGAACAGACTTCTTCCAGGAGGCACATTCATTTTCCAGTAGGCACTCTCACCAATTACGCAGATGGAGACCAGTACATGGAGGGACTTGTTTCTTTCCTATCATTTCCATTGGTTCAGTTGCCCAGCCCCCAAGAGACCTGGGCATCTCATTTTCGTGAGCTTGATGATTAAGAAGAGGCTCAGCTTTCTCAATGAATCTTGTTAATGGCTTTGTGAATGGAATGGTTATCATCCATCAGCTATATGGCCTTGGGAGCTGGCAGATGGGGGAAAGTAGGATTGTGCAAGATTTTCTCCCTCCATTTTATTACTCAACTAATATTTTTCTGGTAAATGTCATTCATTAAATTGTGTATTATTTATTTTTTAAAAAAACACATTCATTTTGCAATCTATTTGCTTGGCTTTGTCTCAGTGGTCACAACTTGAAGTTAAAGGTCCCAATCTGAGTTGGGTTAGAGCAGACAAATTGAACCAATGGAATTTACCTACAGGTTGAACCATCATGCAGTCGTTGATTCAGTGGGTTTGCTGTAGTTTGGACCAACCCATAAAACTGAAATGTATGTCTTCTAAGTCTAGCTCTCAGACTGTACTGCTCACTGCCTTTGGCTTTGCAACGAATATATTTCAGCGAGGAGAGATACCTAGATTGTCATGAATGCTAGATGCCTGATGGATTTTGTTTGTCTTTGTTTGAAAGAACGAACTTGAACATTCAGGGTGCAAAGAGAGATGCCAGGCTCCTGGTAAATTTCCATGGCCCGGTTCTTGTTTAACACCAATGAAACATAAAACTCTACCACAATCCTTACACAGATGGAGGTGTTAAGGGTTTTCTCTTCGTCTTCTCCTGCTTTTGAGTAGGAAAAGGTGACCACCCTCAAAAAAATTCTATTAACTGCCATCACCTACTAATGGGAAATCACTGAAGGGGTTTAACATCATTTTATATAGAGTCTTTAACTTCTCTTCCCATGGGACACAGAGGAATGTATACACACACATACACGTGCTACGTGAAGAGTAGAGACAGAGGGAAAAGGAGGAGATTTTAAAAGGAAAGTTTTTATACTTTATGAACTGCCCACTACAGCTCTAAGATGTTCTGGAGAGACTACACCTTCTCAGGCTCATTTGGTGGGAACAAGAGAGACAGAGCCATCTTAGTGGCTGCTCCCAAATTTTGGAACTCCCTCCCTAGGGAGGCCAGGGTGTCCTTGTCCTTACTCTTCTTCTGTCAGCAAGTTAAAACTTTTTTTTTATGTCGTCAAGCTTTTGGAAACAAACTGTGGTGGGCTTTTAATCTTGTTTTTAAGGTTTGTGTGCAGTTTTTTAGTTAATTTTAATGCTTTTAATGTTTTAACCTGAGAAGTGGTTTCATTGTTTTTAAAATAATTTTAATATTCATACCTTTATTGATGCTTTTGTATAGTATTTAATCTGTATTGCTTTTTAAATATGTTGTTAGCTGCCTTGAATGCCTTTGTTGGGAAAAGGTAGGATATAAATGAATACAATAGATAATAATGATAAGGGCTGAAATCCTATGGAGTTATGAATGCATAAGCACCGTAGTTATGTTGATATGCAGTAACTCCAGTCCCCATCCCCCCAATCCTCACTTATCACGCAGCAGCTGCTGCGATCAACAGGAATCTATTCCCATGTCAACTGGGAGACAGCTATATGATGTTCCCACATCTTCCTGTGAGTGATCTTCAGTATGACAGATAAAAGCAGGATCCCTATCACAATTCCACCTCTCAGTGGAGATTGCTCATGTGAAAGGGAATGGTACCACAAGTAAATTGCTTCCCAATCAACAAGGGAACAAAACCTCACTGATTGCAGTGGCTGCTTCCTAGTAAGTGGGGACTGGGAGGCTTTAACTGTCCCTATGGGGGCCTTAAACTAGGGGCTTTGTGGAGATCAGGAATACAAAACGATCACAAGTGCATATCTCTAGATTATGTATTTGTAATTGTCCATCAGGATTTGGGTCAAAAACAACAACATACTCAGCAATTAGCTCTCATATTATCAAAGGTATCACATACTTGAAGGCATGTTCCTTCAGATGTTGTTTAGAAGGGGAAGGGTAGGGGAAGTCTGTAGAGTAAGAGATGGAAAAGAACAAATTGACTTTCCATTAGTTCACTGAATCTTGGGATACAAAGAGTAGGTGGTGGCAGCTGATAGAATTTTGGAGGTCCCTTTTTCCTACTCAAGAACAGTGACTGGAAGCAAACTCTTAATAGGAGGTGATGAAAGCAATGGCAGCGGTAGGACAGCATGACCTATAGCTTGCCAGCCATTCCGGAGACTGTTCTTGGGGTATAATAGTGACCATTCTGGTTGGGGGGGATGAAGGGATAGAGCTGTGTCCATGTACTCTTGTGTTGCAGGCAAATGGGGAAACAGCTTGTATGGGGGTATGGAATGCCTCCTTACCCAACTATCTAACTAGTACAACCCATGGCACAACCAGCAGTTAAACCACCCCAATATTCCAAAAGGATTCCATGATCCTTGTAAGTAAGTAAGTAAGTAAGTAAGTAAGTAAGTAAATAAATAAATAAATAAATTCTGGGAAAAGGAGGGGGAAGCTCTAGCCTGTGGGCTGAAGATAGCCTGAGGGGATTCTCCATCAGGCCAACCAGATCTTTTGCTGGGCCCTGCCCATTTCTTCTCAAAGAGCCATACCCATCACATTTGCCCGAGTTCACCATGGAAGAAAGTGACCCCTTTCTGCCAGCATGATGTTTTGGGTAACACAAGAAATAGAGCTTTGAGGGAAGAGTGTGGCTGCAGGAAGGCCTGCACTTTGACATCTTCTGTCCCAGGATATATTCTGTTTCCTACCCTTGATTTGCTCCAAAAGTTACTCCTTCCTTCTCATCCTGTTGAATACAGTCTTCCTCCCTTGTACTTCTTTCTTTCCTTTAATGTCACTGAAACTGAGAGATGGAAGGAGAGAGTTCCAGATCGAAATCCCAGGGAAGCATTTGCTAAGTCTGCACATTCAGGCAGATTTGCGTGTCTGAGCCATGGCTGCATGTTTTCACTTGCCTTTCCAAAAGTTTTGGTTTGTCTATGCTGACACCACACCGCCACAGCTTCCCCAGCACAAGACACTCTTGAAGGAATGAATAAGGCCTCTTTGTGAATCAAAAGCAAATAAAAACCCATCTCCCTTTGTTACAAACCTTCATTCTTCTCGGCAGCATCCCCAGGGCATTGTGTATTCAACCACAGGAAGTGGGATGCATGCTTTCAGCTTCAACTCTTTTGTAGGAGCAGCTCATAAAATGAGGGGATCTAAAGCATTATTTAACTGGCACTGTGCCTTGAGTTTGGGTTATGTTTGATTCTTAAGGAGGGGACAGGGTGTATTTGTGGCGGGGGGGGGCAAAATGAGGGCATTGCCCCCAATTAAGGTTTTTATTTTCTTCAGATGCCAGATTCCTAGCATTGCTGAGTGTAAGAAACTGAAAATCATTCACATCTATAGTGTTTCTGTTTACTGTGTCTGCATTCCCTTGGGAACTTTGCTTGTATCTTTGCTTTGGATGCCTCTGCTGTGCTCAACAGATGTTTTGAGTTACTCAGTGCTTGAAATTTAAGGACTGAAGGAATATTTCATGGGGGCAGAATTCTTATGGAAGGTAACACCCTTATTTTGCCCCCCCCCCATTGCTACATCGCTGGTGGGGTGAAATGGAAGAAAAATGAAGAAAGAAGGGGCAAAAACTTATATCAGGGTTCCATAATGTAAATCTCCACATGCAGAGTTACTCATTGGTTAGCTGCACAATCCTTAGGTTTAATGACAATGTTGACCAACAAAATGCACAACTTAAGGTATAATTGTGTGTCTAACCTGTGCACCTCCTTATGAGCAATGGCATTGCATATGCAACTCTGCTTCCACAACCTTGAACTGAATATGGGCATTCTACCTCTGTCAAAAATGTCCAACTACTTTAGTAGTGGAATTTATCCACATGTAAGATACCAATAGTACTCTTACCTATGTTGCCTTCATTCAAGGGCTAGTTTTTCTCCTATTGTTTGAGACAGAGTTCAGGATCTTGAGAAGCCAGGATTTCCTTTAAAATGAAGTTCTTTGATTTTAAATAGAAATAGAAAGAATATTTGAATTTTTTTTTAAAATGCTTGAAAGTTGTTTCTTGAATTTTGAGAAGCCCTGATGAGAACCATCATGGACTCAAGAGAATCTCTGCAGTTCAAGATACAAAGTTCACATGTGGTTGTTTTGTGCATAAAACATAATGTAATATAACAATCAGCATTTTCTGTATAGAAAATAATATTTTTACGCACAAATTTTTATTTTCTGAGCTGAAAATGCTGTCTCTCACACAAAAAATATTATTTCCCCACACAGAAACACAACCAAAAATGCAACATGTGCATTTTGTGCAGAATAGTCTTCAAAAAGTCCATAGTCTTTGAAGACTTTCTTGTAGCTAGAAGAAAATCACATAATTTACTCATGGTTTCCTTTGAGCAAAGAATTGCATCCCTCATCTTAAAAATGTTTAGAATGATATAAAAATGCACAACACTGTAGAAGCAAGGAAGAGTCTGGAAAAGACTTAGAATAGCTGTAAGCTGAGACTTCACCATCCTCCTAGCTTTCTGTCTTTATTCCAAGTTACCCTGCCTCCTGGGGTACAGTGCATAACATAAAGAAAAGCAAATGTTGAGAGCAGGACTCTGTTTACAAAATTTGCATCAATTTTGGCATACTGTAGATGGGCCTTTGTCTGCCCCAAACAGCAGGACTCTCCTTGGCTGGAATCCTTTAGGTGACATACACGGGTGTCACCCTAGCATCCACCGCATGTGCCCTTTTTGGAATGTTAGACTGCCAGTATACTCTACCAGCAGACTGCTTGGATCTCAGCTATGCACCAAGAATCTGCATCTGGTGGTGCATTGTCTAAATCTCCACATGTAGAATCATACATTTTGTTGACTTTTTGATTGAATTGTCACCATGCCGTATACCTCTACTCCATGAAAATATAAATTATATAATGTTACAACTGAAAAGCCATGCTGGCAAAGAAGACTGGCTGAACACACACAAAAGTAGGTCAGATGGGAACTCAGGGCATCGCCAGATCATAAGTCAAGGGATCAGTTGGGAAGCTCCACTGCTAATGAGTTTGTGAGAATCTCCTCAATGACCCAGCCTTCAGACACAACAGCACACAAAACTTTCTCAATAGAGCAACTGATGGTCATCAATCTGGTCCCTCTTCTTGCCAGTACTCTCCTTTGTTTTCTCACCTGCTCAGATATTAAGAAGCTATCACGATTCCCATCACTGCTGTGTCACTTAATGCTAAGACCCCATTGTTTGCTCTACCAGAGACCCATTAACACCTTCCCCTTCAGAGCAGAAAAAGGGTATTTAAGACCTGACTCCAAGCCAGGCATTTTGTAACACACTGGACATAGGCTGTCACTCTGCTGCTCAGATTCCCACTCTTGTGCTACCTTCAGACCCCTAGTCTGAGCCACATCACCCCATCTCTTCTCTTCAGGATACGTAAATACCACCGACTTCATCCCAATTCCTTCCTATTCAACTTTCCTTTCTTTCCTTTGATTGGCCTTGTGTGATTGTGAGACTGCTTGAGTCTTGCATGTGTTTGTGATTTTCCTCCAATAAAACATTCTTTTAATTTCCAACTAGTATCCCTGCATTAGTATCAGTATACAAAGGTGGAAATATCCTGTAAGCTTACGCCTCTGTCTCAGTCCTCCCTTTTGAGCTAATAATTCCCTACCGTTCCATGGAGGCACTGGCATTGTGAGTGCATCTCTGAGCCACCCACCTTTTGGGGTAACCGAACGGACAGGTAGCATAACTGAATGCCTACCCAACGTGCATCCAAATGTACATCTGAATGTGCACACACGAGCACTTGCAAGCAGATCGTGTGCAACTCATATGTACATCTACATCTACAAGCACAATGGCACTACCTGCTCAATTCCACCTCCACAACCTTGAAGTGAATTCAGATGTTTTGTTTTCATGGGGTACTTATGCATATGGAAGCCACCAACAGGATTCTGTCCATTATGTCCTTAGAGAGTTTTCCACGGAGCCAGCCCACACATTTGGGTGCTGCTCATCAGGTGTGAAATTATTAGGTAGTGGATATAAGTGACTGAAGTGAGCCTTAGAAAATGAAGGTTCTCTATCAGATTCTCTCTCCCTCAGTACTTCCTTGGTGTGCTGGAATAAAACACCCCATAATCCCTCAGCCAATACAGCTAGAGAGATCGAGTTCTGCGGAGGAAGTGGTCTATTTTGAAGCATGTGGCACTTTCTTTAGGCTTAGCTATTGCCATTTGCAGTTCTCAACTGTCTTCTAAAAAGCTGAAATTGTAGGCACTTTTGTCCCAGAATGCAGAAAAAAACATAAACATCTTCAACATCCTTTAAAAAAAAGGAGAGTGATTTCATAGCAATAAAACTCCTGCTGGTAGCTGATTCTTCAGTTTTCCCTTAGATAATTTGTATTTAATTCTATACTTCACCTCTCTTCTGACCTTTAGATACAGTCCTCATGACTACCAATCAAACATGCCATAAATGAGAAATTCTCTTAGATCTTGCTGGAGTCTTAATCACTTTACATTTCCAAAATATTCAGTTGAGGCTCTTCCTGTTAACTAATTTACCAAACTCACACGAAGATAATGTTTGCATACTTAAAGGGAGAAATCAGCAGAAATGACGAGCTGAATTATCCCATTTTTTCCAGTTGAAAATACATGAATATTTCATTTGAAAAGATATCCAGACCATGCACCCCATTATCACACCCTCCCTCCCTCCTTCATATACACATACAAAGTTTAAGTAAGGCTGAACTAATTATGGTGTATATTTCACAATTACTCCTCAATAGTTTTAAGAAAGATTTGTTATGCAGAGTTTGTAAGAAATGAAATAATGGTAATTTAAGCCTCAGTGGGTAGATTTCCTACTCCGAAGCAATCATATTCATTTTGATAGCATTATTATCTTGCAGAGAAGACCAACTTATGTTCTTGGGAACACTCAGAGTGGGGTTGGCCAGGGGTGAACGACTTCTGAAGGTCTGGGGGACATTTTTGCTATCTCACAGACATTGATGGACTTCACCAATGTGCCCTTGACCTCCAAATTCACCCCATTTCTGATACCCAAAATGGTGAATCAGGAGATTTACAATTTCAATTTAATTTTTCCCTCCCCTTCCTGTTTTTGACATTTAAGGGTTTTTATAAGCAATAGAAAGTGACCAGCCGGTTACTTCCAGTTTTTCATACATGACCCCCGAGAAAAAAAAAATTGAGGGTGAAATTATTTGTAATTTACAAAGCAGTTTTCCAGAGGCTTCTGAGTAGGCAGAGGAGGCAAAATTTGCCATTGGGATATGCAAAAAATATTTGGATGAGGTAGGGGACTAGGTGACCTGCTTAGGAAGCCAGCCAAGTTTTGCAGTCCTTAAACAGAGTCTATCAGGAAAAGGAGAAAGGAGCAGTCATAGTCATTTATGGAATTTTATCAGTCAGACAGTTAATATTCTCTCATTCAAGCAGTCCAGGTCAGCAAAAAATCCAGGACATCAGTTCAGAGGAGTACTTGGCAGCACAGTCTGGAGAAAGTGAGGTCTGGAGTCCTTCAGAAACCTGAGACAGCAATCAAGAGATGAAAGAGCTGCTTCCTCCAGAAAGGTTGGTTGTCAGCAACAACCTTGTCAGCGAAATGCTGGCATATTTATGGTCTAGCAGCCTCCCTCAGCTGTTGCCTGATTAATGAGCATCTGAGACTTAACCACTTTGAGTGCTATTGAGCTTCATTTGTCATCTACAGTCAGTTGAGTTAGGTGTTGTCTAGCCCATGTCTGTGTGCTGCGGCTGCTCTGGACAATTTCTGTCTGTCTCTAAAACTGGCGTGCCTCTCTCCCCTATTTCACTATCTGTGTCAGGGTCCAGACATGAAGATATGACACCAGGATTCTCAGAGCTCAGGGCCTGATCACTTTTCTCTTTTCTTCAGAGGAAGGGGAAAGAATCTCAGAGCCCTGCCTTGAAAAATGTGATTATGTGTGTCTACATGTATGTATGTGTGTTTATCATTTGTTACACTTGGACTACTGTCCTGTATAGCTCAGCATAGCATAGCAGTTCTACATCTAGAATTACACCACAGCCAGCCACTCCCTGCTCCCCATATTCCCCAGACTCAGTGCAGCCCCTCTCCAGTCATTCTATGCCTAGTGGAGAGTGGGTGGTGTGTCAAACAAGGATCTGCCAGAAGTGAAATGAAAATATCATCCATCAGGGACTTCAAACAGTCTGAGTAGATTATGTAAGGATTTCACATCTGGCTATGGGAACATAGCCAAATGCTTCTCCGATTCCTGGAAACTTGTCTGTGGGAATGTCTGTGGGGAACCTTGAAACAGCTGTACTGTAAGTCCAGGGGAGGCTTTAGTTGGTTCAGAGGAAGGAAAGGAATGCCAGTGTCCAGATCAACCAAAAAGAGACATATGCAGGCAGAGGTTGACTTATGCCCCCATATGCCATTAACAAGATGCCAGACTTAATGTTTTTTATTTGAATGGTGTAGGCTGTGCAACTGTTGTTGTTGTGATTGTTGTGTGTCTTCAAGTTCTTTCTGACTCATGGTGACTTTAAGGCTGAGAGTGTACCCAAGGTTTCTTGGGGCTGAGAGTGTACCCAAGGTCACCCAATGGGTTTCCATGGCCGAGCAGGGAATTGAACCTTGCTCTCAAGGGTCATTGTCCAATGCTTAGACCAGTTGATGCTTAATATAGCACACTTAATGACTTCACTATGGTCCTTCCTTTCTAACATTACTCATGTAACATTACTGAGGCCCACCCCTGCAACACCACAAGAGGTTGTCCCCAAGTGGGGTTTTTTTGGTGTTGAAAACTCAGGCCCTGGGATAGTGCTTACTTGGAAACCCTATAAGGATTGGGGGCCACACTAGGATCCTTGGCGGGGCGCCAGGTGCAGCCCATGGGCCACTCCTGTTTCAGACAGTATTTTAGGACCAGAATGTGGATTGTATAGCAGCCTTTTCATCCGAATTCACTCCAGTAACATCTGTAAGGTAGCAAGGAATCTACCAGGTAATATTTAGTCCTTGGCACAAAGGCCTTTATGAGGGAAGGGGACTTCAGATAACCCAACTAATATTTCTCTTCTTCACTTGCTTCTAAGCGTTAGATTAACTTCAACAGTTTCTTGACAAGTTACACCAAAAAAACAAACTTCCAACTAATAAAAAAGAAAAAGAACTATTCTAAGTGTATGTTGATATTCATTGTAAACTCTCTTAAATCCCATTCATGACAGAAGAACAAAACGTTGTTTACTTCTGCCTCTTTTATGCTGGACCCCTTTACTTGGGAATAGGCACCATTCTCCTGCCGAAAGGGCTGATATAAGCCTGAATCTTTTTGTTAGTTTCAACTAGTGAAGACCAGTTGAATCAATGGGATATATCTAGGTGTTGATTCTCTGGACCCATTCCGCACTGGACTGTTATAGCACTATTATTCCACTTGCAACATCCTATGGAATCCTGGGGTTTGCAGTTTTGGGAGGGGCCACTTGGCTCCTCCCAAAACTGCAAACCCCAGGATTCCATAGGATGTTGCAAGTGGAATAGCAGCGTTATAACAGTCCAGTGCGGAAATGGCCCTGTTCAGCAATTGATTTTAGTGAGTTTATCTTAGTTGAGACTAGCCAAAAGGATTGAGACCAGTATTTGAAACAAAAACAATCCAATGAGGATATTTTATAGCCCACTGAAAATATGTATTCCCTTTTGTCCTCTTTTTTTGAGCAATGAGTGCCTTAGCTTTTGGCAACAAATGGGTAGCCGTTGTAGAAATGACTGACCACTCACAATGCTGACGATGTTTTAAAGTTTCCTTGAAAGTTACTTTCTGGACTACAGGTATCTGAACCTGGGCAGGGGGTGGGGGACTTTTCCAAGGTCTCATTCAAACATGGAGGGCAAGAACTCATGCAGCTAAGACTTCTCTATGATTATCAGAAGAGACCTGATGCATACCTTCCAACATTTCACAGATGAAAACCAGGTCACACGTGGCCAAGCAACATCCGAATGTGGTTAAGATGGCAAAAGTTACTAATGAGAAAGAACACACAAGTTAGGAAAGACTGCAGCAGTTTGTTTTTGCCTGAGTCTGCTTTTCCCCTCTGCTGAGTTAGTTGACTGCAAACTGCTTTTATGCTTTAAAGGTGTGAACTGGACAGGTAGTTTGCATCAATGGATATGAGCCAAGGATTAAGGGGGAAAGGAGAAGGAGGAGACAGAAACACAGACATTTTAAAAGCAGCTGAAAAGATGGGATGACAGAGGAATAATTAGACTGTCCCTGAGAGAGTTGAAGGGTATACTCATGATGCACTACGCCATCAGTGATTCATAAGTGACGGATCTATAGACCCTTTGGTATAAGTTCTCTCACTGACCTCTACAAAAAAAAGAAAGAAAGTATATGTAAACTTTTCCTTAAAGTTGGAAACTAGGGCTTAAAGGTGTGTACTGTGCTGCTTTCTTCATTGGCTACCTTTGCAACAAGTGCTGAAGCTGGCTGATAAGCATGGAGACTGGAGATTCTCACAATGCTTCAAAGAGTTCTAAGGTTTAGAGAACCTGCATCATGAGCCGTGTGGGGCCAAAAGGCTTCTTGAGCCTGTGTTACAACCTTGTACTCACTCTGAAGATATTTGATGCTAAAATTGTTCTGCTTGCATAGGGCTGTTCATTTGAAGACTGAACTGTTCATGATTATCAAGGTCAGTCCTTCATAAAAAGTTATGGGATCTGAAGTGGGGATGACCTGCTTATACCCTCTCTCTCTTAACTGGATAGTGTAGCCAAGTTGTCTGGTAGAGGCATGTTATTGATATGCACTTACAAGTCAACTCAGAGTTATGCCAGCCCTAAAGCATTCTTGGCAAGACTTACTTGGAGATTTGCCATCGCCTTCCTCTAAGGCTGAAAGAGTGTGAATTCCCCAAGGTCACCCAGTGGGTTTTCATGGCTGGGTGGGAATTAAACCTTACTCTCCCAGAATCCTACTCCAACATTCCAAGCATTAGATCACACTGGCTCTGGACAGAGATGCATTTTCAATTTTATTACAGTAGCTACAGCATATTTGCTCTGTTTAGAGGACAGCTGAAGAGTCCTATAGCTCTGATGATATGCTAAGGAGAGAGAGAAAGAGAGCGCAGTCTGTTGCGGAAAAGGGTATTATGGAGCACTGTTTTAGTGCAAAAGTGGATATAAATTAATAAAAGAAAATACAAACAGTTCTCTGTTAATATTTTGGTTGGACCGCACCTGGAATACTGTGTTCAGTTCTGGGCACCACTATTCAAGAAAGATATTGACAAGCTGGAATATGACCAGAGAAGGGTAACCAAAATGGTAAAAGGTCTGGAAACCATGTCCTATGAGGAACAACTTCAGGAGCTAGGTATGTTTAGCCTGATGAAAAGAAGGCTAAGAAGTGACACGATAGCCATGTTTAAATATTTGAAGGGATGTCATGTTGAAGATAGAGTAAGCTTGTTTTCTACTGTTCCAGAGACTAGGACATGAAGCAATGGATTCAAACTACAGGAAAAGAGATTTCACCTAAACATCAGGAAAAACTTCCCGACAGTAAGAGCAGCTCAACAGTGGAATATACTCCCTCAGAGTGTGGTGGAGTCACCTTCCTTAGAGGTTTTTAAACAGAGGCTGGATAGCCATCTGCTGGGAATGTTTTGATGGTAGCTTCCTACATGGGAGGGGGCTGGACTCGATGGCCAGTGTGGTCCCTTCCCACTCTATGATTCCAGACTTCTATGATTCTCCACTTTCCAGAGGAGCTGTAGAAGTAAGACTCCAGGCTGCAAAACTGCAAGAGCTACAGGTCCACAGTTCTGCAGTAACGTAATGTTGAACCTGTAAGAAATGACAGCATAAGCATTCCCCATACTAAAATGCTCAGGAAGATGAGGTTCTATCACACAAGAGCCATTCCCTAAAGTTGCATCTGGGAGATGCTGCCTCCTTCCCTTGCCCTTTTTTAAAAAATCACATCTTTCTCACTTTTCCCACTCTTCTCTGCATACAAGCCAATATCTGTTGATATAATTAAGGTAGACAGATGAATCAAAAGCAGTCTGAAAAAGCACATCTCACAAGCTTCAGATCAATATGTAATACTCTGAATTTATCCAATTTATTTTCTCACAGAAAATTAAGTCTCTGTTGCACATTTGCTTCTGGCGAACATTAAGGAACCAAGCAGAAATAACATTCCTAATATCAGGGAAAGCAAATGTAGTTGTGCTAAATGAGGATAACAAAGGTGACAGCAGACTGTACGAGATGCCTTCGGTTGAAATGGAAGTATTTCTAAAGCTGAGAAAACATAAACAAGGACTGAATTTTTCAAAGTCAATTCAGGAATGCAATTGTTGTCTGAGATTCACCATCAGGGTTGTGAGGCATAAATCTCTTCACGTGGAATCAAACAGCAACTGTGTTTCACAAGCCTTGTGTTGAATAGCAACATTGTGCAACTGAATGCTCAAGCAAATGCCCAGTTAACTGCACAACCAAAAGTGAAACTGACTGTATGTCTGCATGTGCACAACTTCACTTCCATGAACTGGAACTAAATGCAGATGTTCTACATTGGACAAAAATGCCCAACCACTTCTCTAGGGGAATTTAGGCACGTCTAAGACACCAACAACATTCCGGCTATTATCTGAAAGTAAAATGGGGCTGATTCAGCCTCAGTACTTTTGCATTCCAGTGGTGAGGATCCACTGGTATATTTCCGTTGCTAGAACCATTTCATGCACAGAACCAAGAGGGGATAGCTTCTGCTCTTATAGCTCCTATACACACAAGAACAAGAATTAGAACCCTCTTGGTGATGTATGTAAATTTTGGGGAGCATTGCAGAAGGAAGTAGTCTCCATCTCCTTATGCAACCCTTTTCTGCAGGCTTCACCAGAACATCTAGATGATGCCAGAGTACAGCTTCCCCCACAACCTGAACAGCCACTGCTTGGCCATGGGGGAGGAGGGCACCAGGAAAGCTCCCTCGAACTAGTTTCCACCACCACCCCTTTGTGTACACTGGTGAGCTTTACATTCCACGGGTCAAATAGGATCCAGTTCAAGATATGTTCCAGAGGTCTGGAAATCTTTCCATGGAAAACGTTCATGTGCCTGAGAAAGAGATCCAGTGCTGCAGGAATGTGGGCTGTTGAGGAAACTGGCCTCTCTTCTGCTGATCAAAGGATTTATTTCAGTAGAAAAATATTTCCTGGATCCAGGGCACTATTTTAAGTGGGACTGATTACACCCTGAAGTCTTTGGATTTTCCTACAAATTAGAGCCAATGTAAACACCTACCTGAACAATGTCAAAGATCACCACTGTTCTTGTGCAGGGGTGAGCAGCCACAGAGTGTCTGAGTCCACTCCATTCCATTTTCTCCATCCTGTACCTCAGCAAGCTGCATTCATCTTTAACAACAACAATCTACAACTGGAAGTGTTCTGATGGTGACTTCCATTTGTCATTGTCAGGTGAAATAGAGAACAGGGCTCCTATGCCTTTAATAGTTGTATAGGAGAGGGAATTTCAACAGGTGTCCTTCTCACACAAGCATCACCTGCTGAAATTTCCTCTTCTCTACAACCATTAAAAGTACAAGAGTTCCATTTCTGTGTGCATGTGTCTGTCTTCAACTGTCACCTTACGCTGACCCCATGAATTTCATAGAGTTTTCTTAGTCAAGGAATACACTGAGATAGTTTTTGCCTGTTTCTTTGAAACAGCACCTGGTTCTTGTTGGCAGTCTCCCATCCAAGTACTAACCAGGGCTGACCCTGCTTAGTTTCCAAGATCAGATGGGATCTGGTGCCTTTAGGGCATTTAGGCTCTCTATTTTAATTCATGGCAATTTGGTGCTTGAAAGAGGTTGGAGAAAGGGCAAAACTATCTTTAAATTGCTAATCACACTCTTACAAGACTGGAGGTGAGATTGGCCATTTTTGATCATTTACTTTGAGGTAGAAGGATCAGATAGGTTCTTGGAACCATGGACAATGTATTGGAGACCTAGTGAGCCTTATGGTCTGTTCATAGAGTGAGTGAGCAAAATGTATCCTTTCAGGGCTATTTTTGCAAGCCGTGGCCATTTCAATTTCCTCTGGACTAGTCCTTTTTTCAAGGATCTTATGTAGCTCCTTCACAGTTGCCTTTCTAAGTCTTGATCTTCTGATTTCTTGACTCTGTTTTCCATTTTGATTAATGATGGACCAAAAGTACAGTACAGAAAATCTTTAACTACCTCAGTGTCCTCATTACCGACTTAAAAGTTAAATAAATCATCAGTGGTCATCATTTTTGTTTTCTTGATGTTCTGCTATAACCTTCCTTTTGTACTTGCTTCCTTAACTTTCACCAGTAGTTGTTTTAAATCTGCTGTTTTCTGCTAGTAATGTGATAACACAGGCATTGCCTCCAGGAGCCATGAGACACCTTCTCAAGGTCCTTTTCTCACACATAAGACACCTCCAGGAGCTATAAGACACCTTCTCAAGGTCACCCTTCTTTCAAGGTCACCCACTCTCACACACACTGCTTAACATAAAATAAAACCCAAAACAGCCTGGTATCCTGTTTAGCAGCTACAAGATCATAAGCTGGACCTATAATGTCATAACTGCTGGGGACTGATATTTATGGTCATGAATGACTGAAACTCACTCCCTAAAGCCTACTTCGGTTTCTTATGTAAAGCCTGCCTTTGCAGCCTGACAAGCCTTCAACGGAAGTGTTTGCAAAGACCTGGATATCAGTGCATTTGGGAATGAATTCTGCAGTGCTCTTCCCCCTCACAGGCTGCATTGAGAAAGTTGTGACAGGACGATGAAGGGGTCTTTCCAGCAGCCTGTTTTTAAGGCACTCTGTGAGCAGGATAACACTGCACATCATTCCCCAGGTGCCCCGATCTGCACTGCCTGAGAAATGCTTTAATCAGGCTGCAATGGTGGGATTTTTTTGGGGGGTGGGTGGGGTTCCTGTCAATTGTAAAACCCCAGAGAAGTAGCCAGAATTCTACTTTTGGTTTGGAAAAACAAGAGTGGAGATGATGCACCATCAATGTAACTATAAGAGAACGCTGTTGTGGTAATTATGTTGGCGATGCAGGATCTTGTTCCTTCTTTTTCAAGATGAAATGTAGGCTTTGGGCTACTTCAGTGGGGTTTTGAAGGACATTTTTGGTAGTCCTGACATTCCTAGAGGCAGAAACTTGCCCCCAGAACACTTCCAAATTTCCCACTTTGAAGGAGAGGAAAGACAGCCAGCGCAGTATAGTGGTTAGAGCTTTGGACTAAAACTCTGGAGACCAGGGTTCAAATCCCTGCTCCACCATGGAGATCAACCAGGTGACCTTGGGCAAGTCGCACATCTTTGCCTCAGAGGAGGGCAAAGGCAGACTTCCCTCTAAACAAACTTTTCCAAGAAAACCCTGTGATAGGTTCACAGTTAGTGTTGGCATAACTCTGAAACCACTTGAAGACACACAACAGCAATAACAACAAGCATAAGAGAAGACAGCAATCATACTCCAGTGTTGAATTAAATCTGAACTGGAGAAGATTTCATTCCAGGGGGCAGCAAAAATTCTTGTCTTTGTGATGGTATTTTGACAACCCTTCATAGCTGATCTCTCAACCTGATAAATTGGGAGAAGTACTTCATCACCTGTCACTTCATAACTGTTTGTGTGTGTATATGGGGGCTCTGTTGTTGTAATTCTTTTGTTGGCTTCTTATTTTTCAGCTTTTAAAATCTGTTTGTCTGCTTTGTTTCATATTGCTATTTGTATTGCCTTAGTTCAGCATGATGGACTATTTCTCTTCTGCTCATGGTTCTTTGGAGCCAACCCACTGGCATGTGCATGGGTTACACATGGATGCAACCATAGAAAGGACAATAGCTGGAAAAAAATAGATTTGAAGATAAGTTCGAAAGCTGGAAAATTTGATGTCAAGAATATAGAAATGTGTCCACATACTGCACACTTTACACTAACACTTCCCTTAAAAATGAAAAAAAAAAACCCCTACAAAGATAGTTGTGCTGGTCCATGATTTTGAAAACCCAACAAACTCCACAGTTGGGTAACATCTTCATTAGGACCAAGTGGTACCATCTGGCTACATAGTACAAAAATTAAGGGATAGGGAAAGAAACAGAAAAGTCTAAAAATGAAACTATGGCCATAATCCCATTGATGTCTTATGCACACATTATGTTCCCCTACAGGTTCAATATTTTTGTCCAATGGAAAATTACCATTATTAAGCTCAAGGTTGAAGAAATGGAGTTGTGCATGTGGTGTCATTACTCATGAATTCACATTGCATGGGGATGAACATGAACAGTTGGTTGCATAATTTGGCCATTCAACACAATTTTTTGCTGGGAAGCAAAATTAACGCATAAGTCTTGTCAAGTAGACCTCCAAGAGGACATCAACACCTGCACAGGTGTTGCAAACCCAAGCCAGCTATGCTTTCATTGATTGAATGAATCTATCTGTAATGTGGTCTTCTTCTTTACCTACTGTCTTCCAGTCTACCAAGCTTTATCATATTTTACAGTGAGTCATGCCATCTCATGATATGTCCAAAGGTCCATATCATGTCCATAGCATGAACTTCAGTTTAGTTATGTTGATTTCAGGTGAGCGTTAAGGCTTGATTTGTTTCAGGCCCATTTGTTCATTCCTTTGGTAGTCCATGGCACCCATAGAACTCTCCTCCAGCACAACATTTCAAATGAGTTGATGTTCTTCCTGTAAGCCTTCTCCACCTCCTACCTTCACCACCATTCATAAAAATCAGAAATCCTAGAACATAGATGATTCTGACTTGAGTATTTAATGATATGTCTTGCAATATGATCTATGCACCGTTCTTCATGCTGGGATCTATGCTATGCAAAGCCAGTGTAGGATCTCAGCACATATGTTCTGGCCATGGAACAGAAAAACCTTGGCCACTCCTCATTTCTTAGCTGCATCACAGTTCTACCCACTACCTTCTGCAAAATGCACAGGTTCTCCATTCAACACAGAACTAGAGAAAAACATGACAACTGGATGTGTATATGTCCGGAAAAGGGTTGCAGAAGTTGCTCATGTGAAGAAGAAACTATGTGAACACATCCAATGTCTTTTCTCTTCTTCTGACTGGTAGATCTATGCCTGCCTCTCTCTAAATTTGTCACACATGCTTTTATTTCATTACAATATTACCACACAGGCACAGCTCCATTATATTTACAACCCATACAATAGGCTCACTCAAGATATGAGGTAGAGCTTATTGTTCCCTCAAGCAGTCTTAAGTCATCTTTTGTGCCTATGCAAAGAGCATCACCTTTGCAGCTACTCCTTCATTTATGTTTTGGCAGCTGCTAATTGGTGTCTCACTGGGGGATTTTCCCAAGCCAGCTGGGTGACCATATGGAGAGGGCCATTTCTTTAGAACTCTTATTGTTTATGTACATGAAAACAAAGTACCTGGGGAAATAAAATTTCTGGCTACACTTGTTGTAAGTGGAACCAAAACAGATGACAGACAGAATGATGCTGGCAAAATAATTTATAGACTCATAGACTCATAGAATCCTAGAGTTCATATATATGAAGTTATTTTCAGTGCTCAAAACTTACAGAGCCCCCAATCTTCTCTCTTACTGCTTATGGCCTGAAGTGGACAATTTTGGAAGGTCCAGAGGCTGATTTTTGACTAGTACCATGATATATACCTCCCTCCTATCCAGTACTAGCTAATGACTTCCATGTCAATGGGTTGTGAATCCAATTTCACTGGGTCAGTGAATCAGGATTTTAGTCTAAAATTTTGCAAGAACTATTCAAGATGGTGAACATAGGGATAGGTCCAGCACATTGTATAGCTTCTTTAAAGTTTGAGCTACAGCCCAGAGCAGATTCACCACTCAACTGACATAGGAACAACCAGTTGCTATGGATTTCACTGAAACAGGGAGTCCAATAAGAAATGTCACATAAGAAACCAAGGACAATCCCTTACTTTGAATCTGATCCTTCATCCAACTAGGCTATTATTGTCAACTCTGATTGACATCAATGGCTTTCCAAGATTTGAGGTAGAACTTTTCCCAGCCCTACCTGAAGATCCCTGGTATTCTCCTATTGTCTTCTATCTAAGGACTAACCAATCTTGACCCCACTTTTCTTCTAAAATCATAGGCTCCATGTGTTCAGAGTATTATGGTGGCCATTTGGACAAGGCAAGCATCATTTGAAGAAGAAAAACAGGAAAGCAGCCCAGGAGTGGACTGGCATGCCCTGCTTATGAGTCACGGCTCGCTGGGAACCCTGAATCATTCCTGTTTGCAGGGAAGATAGATGGCAGTTTTGGTTGACAAGCCCCACTTGCTGTTATCACTTGCATTCTACTATTTACAAAACAAGAGGAAGAAAGGGCAATGCAAAGGAAAACACGTGAATTCAAGTACTATCATTTTGGCAAATGGACCCACTTCAATATCCCTTGGTAGCATCTCTTCTATGAAAGAGGAACACATTTGGTTCCAGCCAAAACACTGGAGAAACTGGATCATGTGGCTTGTATTCCACTTCTGAGTGCCTCTGTTTCAGGATGAGAGTTTGCACATGCACATGTTGATGTGTCTAATACAGGGGGACATAATGGAATGCATATCAGAAGACACCACAAATGTTTCTAAGAATATCAGTATTTGCAGAGGGAACAGGATGGTGGTTATTGCTGTTATTTGCCATTGAATCCCAGTCATTAACTGCTTGGTTCTGGTCTTGCAAACTCAGGGTAGCTGTGACTTTCTTGATTGAATCAGTCCACCTGCAGTGCACTCTTTCTCCCTTTTTACTGTGTTTTTCTTTACCAAGCATTCTTGTCTTTTCTAAAGAGTTATTTTGTCTCATGTTGTGTCCAAAATACAATAGTCCCAGGTTAATCATTTGGATTTCAGTGAGAGTTCAGTCTTGATTTGCTTTCAAACCATTGATTTGTCTTGCTGGCAATCCATGGTATCTGTAGAACTCTCCTCCAACACCACATTTCAGATGACTTGACTCTTTTCATGTCAGCTTTCTTTGCTGTCCAGCTTTCACAGCCATACCTAAAAGATGGAAAAGGGAGAGAGCCATAAAACCAATCAGCAAAGCAGCAGGAAAGAAAGATTGGCTGGCTCCCTCTCCTATTATTCTTTTCCTTTCAGAGTACCAGATGTTGCTATGCAGTGACTCAAGCTGGTTTGGCAAACTCAAGGTGAGACTTTGGGAGCAATTAAAAATGCCAAGATCAGGCAAAAAATAGGATGAGACAGCCTACAAACTGTTGCAGGGTTACAGCCATAAATGGGACCAGCTCCAGGGCACATTCTAGTATGTCTTCTCCTCCTCAATTTGTTTCCACATAGTTAGCAGGCTTACCTACCAGGCAGTAGGCAAAAAAAGTGATACAAACTGTGCTGAGGCCATAATTCACCCATTATTTTAATTACCTATGGAACTTGGAAGTAACTTGCTACTTAAAACTAATTTCTGAGTAACAAAGGTCCATTTCCAGGTACAATTCAAAGTTCTGATTATGACCTACAAAGCCCTATATGGCTTCAGTCTAAGCTATTCGAAGGACTGCTTTCTCTTGTGTGAGCCATCCTGTGAGCCAACAAAAAGGTAGAACAAGAGACCTCTTCCACAAGGTCTGAGAAATGAAAGGGAAATTCAAACCAAGAATGGGCATACTATAAGACCAACAGGGGAAAACTCTGTATAATAAAGAGAAATTGCGAAGAAGATGGAGGCAATACACATAAACCAGTTGAAACACATAGCAACTGTTCCAAAGAATGTATAAGACCAAGACATAGTAAAAGAATCAGTCCATGCTTTAATGTTCATAATCTAAAATTCATAATTTCAAAATCATCTGGATAGGCTTGCCAGATGATACTGGCTTTTAATGCTATTTTAAATTCAGACAGCGTATTCAGCTGTCAAATCTCTTCTGGCAGGTTGTCGCACAGTGTAGGGGCTGCTGAAGAAAGAGTCTTTTGGGTGACAGTTTCCAACCTAGTGCTGACTGGAACAAATGTTCCCCAGAATACCTCAGTGCACAGGGGAGATGATATGGGAAGAGGAGATCCCATGGGTAACCTAAACCCAAACCATGTAAGTGTTTGAAGGTAACAATCAATATTTTGTGCCTTGCCCAGAAACTAACTGGCAGCCAGTGGAATGATTTTAATATTTGTGTAATATGATTGCTCCAAGATATACTAGTAACCAGTCTGGCTGCCATGATTTGAACTAACTGAAGGTTCCAGACTTGGTGCAGAGGTAGCCCAATGTACAACACATTGCAGAAATCCATCCTACCATCTTTAGATCCCCTAGCTCTTGGAAGGGTAACAGTTGGCATAACAGCTACAGCTGCTAATAGGCACTCTTGGCTGTTGCTTCTCTCTGAGCTGTCATTTCAAGTGATGGATCTGGAAGTACTTCCAAGATATGAACACAGTCGTTCAAAGGGAGTTCAACTCTATCTAGGATTGGTTGACACACTACTACTACGCTACAAGTTAGGACCCTCAGCAGGAAGCACCTCTGGATTCAGTTTCATTTCTTTTCTCCGCACTCAATCCATTACCTCCTCCAGGCATTAATTTAGAAACACACTATCCTTGGCAGAGGAAAGGAGGAAGGGACATTAACAGTTTAAGATATGCAGATGACACCATACTACTAGCAGAAAATAGCAAAGATTAGGAACAACTGTTGAAGAAAGTTAAGAAAGAAATTGTAAAGGCAGAGTTACAGCTGAACATAAAGAAAAAAAATAATGAAGAAGACATTGAACTAGTTGAAGACTTCTCTGTACCTTGGCTCAGTCCTTAATCAGAATAGAGACTACAGTCAAGAAATCAGGGGAAGATTAGGACTTGGAAGGGCAGCTATGAAAGAACTAGACAAGATCCCCAAACATAAATACACACCACGGAATGCCAAAGTTAGGATTATCCATGCCAACACTGGCATTATTTTGATGCCCTCAACATGGCTTTTTATTGAAGTGTTCAGGCCTAATTCATTTTATCCAGTTTGCACATTTGGTATGGTTGGCAATTTTTAAAATTGTTTTTACTGGTTTTAAATTGTCTGGTTTTTAATCATTTAATTTTTTTTTTAATTTTTAAAATTATTGTTATTATTTATTGTTTTGTATTGATTTTGTTGTAAGCCACTCTGAACTCTTGGGATATAGGGCAGGATATAAATATTTAAATAAATAAACAAAAAAAATAAAATGTCATTGCACATGGAGGCATATTCTGTATCGCACATCCACGTACCTGATAATGTTGGTTATGCATTCAGTTTCATATTCACTGTGTGGTTCAGTAGCACAGTGTTGCCATTCAAGATAAATTCAGAGATAGGATAGGGAATACTTGGCTTAGCAGTACTGTTACCCTGTGAACTGGGGGTCCTGGGAGGGACACCAAAATGTGCTCAACTAAAGTTGGGGAAAATTAGTTCAGAGCACTGCTTAGGGTTACGGGAGGCAGGGTAACGTAGCGAGATCTTGAACCCAATGTCTATGGGGTCGGGTCAAGTCAAGGAGAACACCGAAGTTGAAATAATAATCGATGTTTATTAAATACAAGCAAAACAGTGTATGTGACACACTCATACAAGATAACTAAAGAAAATAAAGGTTGGAGTGGTATAGAGGGATTTTCAGAGGGATTGCTGGTTTGGGTGATACTTCACCTGTCCTGAAGCCCAGGAAAAATAGAGAGCGAAGCTGGGGTGCGGTGTAGCTCAGCACGTGGAGCTGAGGGGAGGCTCGCCAAGCAAAGCAGAAGCAAGGCAAGATGAAACTCGGGAGCGTTCCGAGGAAGGTCTCGGAATCAAGGGTTTTGATAAGGAGAATTGTGACTGCAGGCTATACCATACTTGGGAGAAACCAACAGATTTGGAGTTGGAGACAAAGCCTCCGAAAGGTCAGAATCTGAATGATTGAGTTATCGTAGCAGTTCTCAATAGAGTAGCCAGTATGCAGACGCAGAGTACTTGGGTATTGCATAGTTTACCCATCAAGCTGCCATCGCGGGGCAGAGGCTCTTTGTAAGTAGCGTGCATACTCAATTAGAGTACTTGCCTGGAGGTCTCCTAAAGCAGTGAGTCAGCTATTTCTGGCCTGCCTGTATTGTAGTTTGAATATTACGGCTATTAACGGCCGAGCTTGTTTATGTCCTTGTCCGGTGGCCTCGCAAGCATGTGTAGAGGAATAGAGAAGTGCAGCCGAATTGTGATATCAAGAGGATATCTTTTAATATCCCCAAGGCTCGGACTAGCCAGGGCAGTAACAGTACTACACGTGAAAAAGACCTTGGGATTATCATAGATCATAAGCTGAACATAAGCCAGCAGTATGGTGCTGCAATAAGGAAGGTGAATACCATTTTAACCTGCGTTTATAGAACTATAGTTTTCAGAACAAGGGAAGCAATAGTTCTGCTACATTTTGTGCTCACCTGCAGTACTGCATTCAGTTCTGGGCACCTAATTTTACGAAGGATACAAACAAGCTAGAGCAGGATCAGAGAAGGGCAGCAAGGATGACAAGAGGTAGGATGAACAGAACATATGAGCTAAGGTTGAAGGAACTAGTGATGAATTCATCAGCCTGGTGATGAAAAATCTCAGGAGTGAAATGATTGCACTCTTTTAAGTATCTCAGGAGGATATAAGTTTGTTCTCTGATCCTCCAGAAGCTAGGACCAGGTCTCATGGAGGTAAGTTACAGGAGATCAGGTTTTGATTGAACATCAGAAGGAAATTCTTGACAGCAAGATAGCAAGAGTGATCCAGTAATGTAATCAACTACCTTTCTTGGGACCTCCTCAAAAAGAGGCTAGGCAGCTACCTGTTCAAGACCCTGTAGCTGGAGTCCCTGTATTAAGCAGTAGTTTATGACCTGTGGTGTCCCTTCCCACTCTGTGATTCTATAATCGTTGCCTAACACAATTCAAGCACTATTCTGCATGCAGAGATTTATGCTGTGCCACCCTGAAGAAGGCTGTAAGCTTGTGTGTCAGTCATGCCTGCTCTTAAAACAGAAATACATTACTAGGCCAATGACACAATAAACAAGCCACAACATTTTGGCTCAAAGTCAAATGAAAAGGAAGGATTCTAGTTTGGATTGGGTTTTTAAAAGACTGCTGAATGTTTTCTAATACTAATCCAGAGGTAAGTCCCCCCACTCCCTACATCCCTGTTAAGACTATAGTGGATCTGTGTGAGGGTTTTTTGTTTTTGTTTTAGTTTGTAAAGAAGAGGAGAGGGGTGAGAAACTCATTTGTAAATATCAAACAATGCTTTTATTTGCTCCATTTGTTTGATCAGATTTAGCGATCTATTAAAATATGGTAATACAACTGAAATCTGAAAGCAGAGATGTTGTATAACGAACCAGGAATGCCATTTATTCATTAGCATGTTTTCAGCTGGCTTTGTGGGAATTAAGTGTAAGCGAATTCCTGGGGGAGAGGGAGGTCAAGATTTGACCATGAGATTTTGCGAGAGAAATTCACAGCTGTGCAGAACTTTAGATTCCCTTGAAACTGGGAAAATGAACTCAGCCCTTAAAGTTATGCAGTCTGTCCACTGTACAAATTCCATAGTACAGAAACAAGGAAGATTTGACCCTCTGACTCTCCTAACCCTTTTGCATTGGCCATGCTGCCTGGGAGTTGAGATACAGAAGATCTGGATGGTCAAACATGCCCCACAGCAGCACTGGTATGAGGTCTTCCTTCAGTTCCCAGTATAAAGTGAGGAGGGAGCAGGCGATCATGGATCCAGTTGCGGGCACCACATTTTATGAAGGTAAGCTGGAACAATCCCAAAAGAGGGTGACTCAGAAGTAAGGTTTCTTTTGACAGTGTATACTCCTGTCTTTCAGTGGAATGATTCTCAAGGCAACTTACTGGCAATTATTGTTCTGTATTATTTATTTATTTGGAGCATTTATACCCAGCTGTGCCTCACTGTTGTTCCCTCTCTCACAGGCCCAAGCAATGGCAGTTTGCATGGAGGGAGGGCCTTTCCTCAGCCATTGGAATCAAGGCACTATGGTACTGTTTGTGGCTGCTGTTGTCTCCTTCAGAGGACACAGCAGTGGTAGCTGGTATGGAAGGAGGAGCATTTCCAAGCCACTGGAATCAAAACATAATGCTGCCGTGCCTTGCTTTTGTTACCTCCCTCAGAGGCCAAAGTAGTGGCAGCTAGTATGGAGGAAGGGCCTTTTCTCAGTTGCTGGCAACGATGCAAGATGGTGCTGTGCCTTGATGCTGGTTTGTTTCCCTCAAAGCCAAAGCAGTGGCAGTTGGTAATTAGACAAGACATGGAAGACCTACAGGGAGCATCTCTCAGTTTCTAATTCAGTGGCAAAGCAGCCCATGAGAAGCTGGCTCTTTGCCTCCATTTGTTGCTTTAAATCTACACTCATGGCTTCAATTTGCAAGACAGAAAACAACATATGGGCATCAGACATTGATGGTAGCGTGCTCCCACTCTCAGGGAAGCCACAGTGCTGGACATACTAAGATCCTTTCCAGGTTGTACTCAGAAAAACTCTGATATAGTGAGGTCCACCTGCTCTCTCTGACTGTGTCAAATTGTACCATCTCTGGTATAAATCATCCGGCAGGTAAGTAGTAGTAGTAATAGTAGTAGTTCTTCCTCCTCCTCTTCCTCCTCCTCTTCTTCTTCTTCCTCCTCCTCCTCTTCCTCCTCTATCTCTATTTATATCCCACTTTTTTTTCCTAGCAAGGACTCAAAGCAGCTCACAGTAATTTTTTAAAAAATAGATAAAAATCATGAAATATAAAAGTTAAAACATCAATCAAAAAATTGGATAATCATTTAAAAAGTTAAAATACATAATTAAAACACAAACATTCACAAATGCTAAACAGTTAAGTATAACCAGCACCTTTCAACTGCCAGGCCAGAATCGCATATTGAATGCCTGCCGAAATAAAAAAAAAATGTCTTTGTTTGTCTATGGAAAGAAGGTAGAGAGATTGCCAGTCTGACTTCTCTGGAAAAGGAGTTTCAGAGCCTGGGGCAGGCACTGAGAAGGCCCTCTCCCTTGTTCCCACCAGAGGCACCTGTGAAGGTAGTGGGACAGAGAGAAGGGCCTCTCCAGCAGATCTCAAAGCCCAGGCCGGTTCATAAGGGAGAATACAGTTCTTCAAAGAACCTGGGCCTGAGCCATGTAGGGCTCTGAAGGCCATCATCAGGACTTTGAATTGTGCCCAGAAACAGACCAGCAGCCAATGGAGCTGTTGCAACTGGGCAGTTGTGTGATCCCGGTAGACAGCCCCAGTTAACAATCTCTTTGGACGAATTGTATCTCTTTGGATGAATTGAAGTTTCTGAATGCTCTTCAAAGGCAGCCCCAGGTAAAGTGCATTACAGTAATCTTGCCCTGAGGCAAATAGTGTCTTCTCTACCTATAATTTGAAAATTGCAAAACATCAGGACCTTCCTGAAGCCTTTGGCAACTTTTATGTTTCTTTAGCCTAAATCCTATTAGTACCAAGCAGGGAAAGATGTTGGTTCTGATATCTATGGGGTTGGGAATTGTCTCTACATTTTAGTGCAAACTTTCAAGAAACTATCCAGGCTGCTGAATCTATTGTGAGCGTAGGCTTCAGCACCTTGGATAGCTCCCCTAAAGTTCAGACTAAAATCTGGAACACATTCACAACTCCACTGACACCAATGGTCACAGGTCCCAAATAGAGTATGTCCCTTGAACTGATGGAAATTACATAAGTATTGACTCATCAAGTTGCCATTGATTCAATGGGTCTACATTAACTGGGGCTAACAACAGGATTTATGCCCACGATATAGGGAAACAAACATAGGAGAGAAATGTTTCACCAAAATCAAAATAGAAGGAACATAACCCTGCTGCCCCTCATTCCCACCCTACACCTGATCTATCAGGAATCACGGTAATTAGGTGACAATTTTACATTTCAACACCATCCAGAGTCTCTGTATAGTTCAAAGCCTCCCATTTATTGTTCTTTTTGAAGTACTTTGATCTTGAGAGATCTTCATCACTTATAAATGAACCAGTCATTAATGGCTTTTTATGCATCTCCAGAGAGCTATCACCATTCTCATTAATCACAGAGACTAAACAACTCCTCTTCTAAAACCATATATTATCTAACATTTACTCTGTGTTACCTTGGCCTTGGGGATCATAAAATATTCCAATAAATGAATCAAAAATACAATAAAATGCCTTTTGGAGGGCTGTGTCCTGTATGGATCCCCTTTAAGTCAAAATGAATATGGCAGAACCTTGAAAAATGCAGAAGGGAAGGGAAAAACAGGGCTGGATTAATCAGGATGTCAAGCAACAGTGGAAGAATTGTACAGTGACCAAAGAGCGTTGGCATCTCTCCAGATCCTACAAAAATTCTGCTCCTTTGAATGGAAGATGCTATCACTTTCACTAAATTTCTGTCTGGAAATATGTTAACGTTTGCCCAAAGAAACCCTCAGTAAGATGTTTTTTTAAAAAAACAATGGGGGTAAGTAGTTTTTCATCAGCCATTAGTTGAGACTCTGTCACATCACAAAATATTCTCAGGCATGCAAACTGCTGAAGGAGGAAAACAATCAAGGACAGGATGTTGACCAACAGTTCAGCTTTTGTAAGAAGAAAGAAAGGTCAAGTTAGTTGAGAAAATGCTAATGCCATATACAGGAGAACACTGCCTGCTCAACAAATTAGAAAGCACTTTCTCTTAAAACAGGGGCGGGACACTGCTTAGGGAGCAGGGGCTAATTTTCAACATCATCCCCCTGCAGGCTGTAGAAGCAGGGCTTTTATTCATGGGAAGGAAAGAGAGAGAGAGAGAGAGAGAGAGACAGACAGATGGTAGTCCAAAGCAAATCTGAATCAAGCCAAAAGTGCAGAGTTCCAAGAATACCCAAATCCAAAAGGGACAAACCAGCATCATAGCCACACAGCAAGCAAAGGTCCAACAGGAGACAGAGTTCTTAGCCAGGAAGCAAAGGACAGATGCAGGGTTTCAACCACAAAGAAGGGCAGTTGTCAACCCTGCTGAGCAAAGCGAGATGCTCTTACTTATAGCCTAACAGTGTTGACGCAGGTAGTCTCTCATTAGGGCTCCTTTGGTATATAAACAAGCTGAACGCCTGAGACCTTCTTTCACTTGCTGTCATTCCACCAATGTAAGTACCTGTGCTGATTCTTCCTCTGTCCCCTGTTGCTGTTCATTCCGTTCCCGTTGCTCTGGTCCCGGCTGCTGGTTGTTCTGTTCCTCTGGGCTATCTTCTGCCTCTGAATTGGAACTCTCCTCCTCTCTGTTAAGGTCTCCAGGGCAGGGCACGGCATTGCCTTCTTCTGAGGCTGAAGGAATGTGACTTGACCAAGGCTACCCAACAGGTTTCCATAACTGAGTAAGGATTCAAACCCTGGTTTCCACAGTCATAATCCAGCAGTCAAGCTATTACACCATACTGCTTCTTCACTATGATGCAGTGGTTTGAATGTTGGACTAAGGGACTGGAAGACCAGGTTTCAAAATCCCTGCTCTGGGTAATTTTGAGCAAGTCACAAACTCTCAACCTCAGAGAAAGGAAATCCCACTCCCTCTCAGATCAAATCTTACCAAGAACACCCCCTCGCTGTCATAAGTTTGTCCTTGGGCTATCATAGGTCAGAAACAGCTTGAAGGCACACAACAACCACAGCAAAAGCAACTGCAAAGAGTTTAGTGACCTGTTGTGGACCCACAAAGTTTATCTGGCATGTGTTTTCATGCACTTCAGTCCACTTCTGCATTCAGAAAAACTTCTGCCGTATAAACTTGTTCATTTTTAAGCCTTCGAGCCACAGTAGTCTTGACAAAATCTTAAAGGGCCACTAGATTCTTTGCTGTTGTTTTTGCTGGTACAGTCTTTAATCATACTGTCACCTATCAGTTCAACTATTGTGCCTATAAAATGCACTTTCTCAAATGGAGAACCTTGAATATTGGGCAATTCTAAGACTTCTGCTCTACATATAAGATATATAATACATGTCAGTATTAGCTGGTAATCCCAGAGAGAGTATCATCATTAGAGGTTGGCTGTTACAAAAACCTTATTTACAGTCCTTGACTGGGTTGGTTCTGTGTGCATCACATTGTAGCGGGGATCAGCAACTGTGGGATGCTAGGGGGACATTTTGAGGGGCTGTACTTCCCACTCCCGGGGGGAAAAAATTCTTTGTCCTCAAATGCTCCCAAATAACCTGTAGGGGGCATGGAGGCATTTCTGCTATAGATCTATGCCCACCAGGGCCTTTTTAAGCCCCAAAGAAGCCTTTTTAACAACAGGAATTAGTCAGAAGACCCTCAGGCCAATTTAGGAACAAAAAATGGGGGGTGGGGGGGATTGTTGACCCCTGGGGGCCTTGGGGGGCACAAAAACAGCTCTGGTAGCTGCACTTTGCCCTCCCCTTTATTATAGCTATCTCTACCCATAAGGTGAGATGAGGCACATGGACATAAAATAGACACCATGATCTCGCACTGTTTGCTCAATTCAGGCAGGCGAGGAAGGAGCAAGAGTTCTTCTCCAACTCTACCAGATTGCTTATGTTATCATACGCTAACCTTTCATCATGCCTTATCACTACTTCTGAATAAGCCTATTAGGCTGTTAGAAAAAGCTTCCAATCTTCCTTGTTGCTCAATAAACACTGACCCTGTGTTCCCGCCAATTGTGCTAATGTTTGGTAAGTGTTATGCTTGACCGCCATCATGAACTCATGCAGCAAAGTAGCAAACAAGTAAACAAAATACAAAAGGTAACAACGGAAGCAAACAATCACACAGGAAACAAAAAAAAAAATCAGCATTCCCACTACATTCATGACAATGTAATGTTTCTACCAATGGCAAGGTTGTGCACATGATCAGCTGGGATGTTCAGGAGATAGAGACTTTGATAAGGAAAAGTTATACCATCGAAAAAGGTACATTGTCATGCCCAGTATATGTGGCTGGTGTATGTATGTGCACGTGTATGTATGGATGAAAAAAGTAAAATTGGAGAAGAATTTCACTGGATTCAACAGTCTTGACCAAAAAATAGCCTTTCCACACGCACCTCAAGTCTTGCCATGAGAAGAAATACATCTTGCTTCAAGAATTTGTACATTTGTGAGGTCTATAGGCTATTTCAGAGAAATAATGTAACACACAAAACAAAGTTCACACTGCATACAGCAAATATGCAAACAAAAAATGAACAAACATGCTTAAATGAATGGAAGAAAGTCCTGAAATTATGTAAAACATGTAAATAAATGTACATATTAGGAAAAAATAAAAATGCATAAAGATGTCTATGTGATCTCCCATCCTCCAAAGTCTCACAACCCAATACAAAGAAAAGACAGAAAAAAACTGTAGGTGGGTCCAGAAAAATGCAATGATATTGAGACTGAGAGGACTTTTTTCCTCACATCCCTAATGGGGTGCAATCCTTCCTTTCTTTGTGCATTCACTGAACATGCCTTTCCTATTGTGTGATAGCCCCGTGCATGGCAGATGGAAGCATTTTGCTAGGGAAAGAGCTGCATGCAAAAGGAAGGATAAAAGCTACAACGGCATGCTTGCAGACCCATGCCATGAACCGTAATTTACAAGATGTATTTCCCTGGCTGGGGATGACATACTGCTGGTGGCGAGAAATAATTGCTTGTCTGCTGCTTAAGTCAGATGCTTCTCCTCCATTATAGATGGTGTGGGAGAAGCAGTCAGCCTGCACAAATGTGGAAGTTCACGCTTCCATCATGGCAATCCCCATAGCCGTGCTCCAAAAGAGAGTAAAATAAATAAATACATTTTAAAAAATAAACAGGCAAGTGAATTGATCCATACCTTTGGAAGTTCATGCTGTCATCATGGCAATCCCCATAGCCATGCCCTGAAACAGAGTAAAATAAATAATTTTTTTTTAAAAAAAATAGGCCAGTGAATTGATCCGTACCGTCCATCTACCCATCACGCCACTGTTTTCCCCAGCTGAGACTCAAAGAAGAGTAAACTACAATTATTGATGGTTATTTTTTTAAAGTTGTGACTAAAACAGTATTAAACTAAGGCCATTTCCGCACTACCCTCTTATAGCACGACGATTCCACTTTCGACATCCTATGGAATCCTGGGGTTTGCAGTTCACTGCAAACCCCAGGATTCCATAGGATGTCGAAAGTGGAATCATCGCGCTATAAGACTGTAGTGCGGAAAGGAACTAAGAACAAAATTGAAAGCATTTAAAACCAAGAAAGCAGTTGTACCCCTTTTTGCCCACACCTTGTAAAAATGATGGCTCTTGATTGCCCACGCAAGATCAATCGAGGCCAAAATAAGTCGTCCTGGCAACACAGAGAGCTCACAGCATGCTGTATTTTGTTGCTAAGAAAACCTCAGCTTTTGTGAAGAGGTTGGCTTAGGGCAGAAGGAAGGGCAGGAGGAAATCTGATCCTTTCAGCCCTGGTTCTGCTATGTCCTTGCAGAGGAGACATGGAAGATGGTAGAAGAGCATCCATCTAACACATTCTCATTGATCTCAGTTGGAGTCTTTTAGCTTGCACTGTTTTTTGCAAAAAGCAGGACGGGCCTCTAAATGAACTAAAGGTTACGGTCAAAATCTTACATCAGGATGGCATAGTGTCAGTCATGGATAGCTACACATTCACAGGGTACACAAATCTTGAATGACTAACTTTGGGAACTCAGTGTGCAAAGGAGGCTCAACAAAACAGGCAGTGGAATTTATACCCAAATGAGCGTGAGAACACAAACAAATCTGCACGGTAGTCTCCTGATATTCACACTCTCAAAAGTCTTTGGGGGAATTTTTCTGCACAGAAATACATGCAGGTTTCTCTTCAAAAGAAAAAAAATAATAATGCAGGAAACAATGGCTAGCATCCTGTTAGTGACTTGCCCAGATGTAAGACCTGTTACGCTAGTAGGTCAAACTTTTGTACTGTTGCACAACGGTTGTATTTAGACCAAGCATGCAGACATGGAATTATGCAAGTGGTGTCGTGTATGGTCATGCACTGCACAGTGATGCCCTTTGCACATTGATGGGCACTATAAGATAGACAATAAGGTGCTTACTTGCACATTGGCCAAGGATACATGATGCCCATTTTGTTGCGCATCGTTGCAATACTCTAGCAAGATGGAGTTCTGCAACAGAAGCGTTAACTCCCTAAGCATAAAGTAATGCTACAACTCTAGGATGTAGGATTTCAGGAGATATTTTCTCCAAAAACACACTATCTCCTGTGCTAGAAATGTGTGTGCATGTGTGTGTGTGTGCAAGAAACACATTTTTAGTGAAACACATTTTTGGTGAAAACATGTATATATCTTTATATCTATCTCTCTATCTATCGCTCTATCTCTCTATCTATGTAAGTAACACAAAAACCATGTGCATTTTTGTGTGGAATAATTGCTCCAAAGACTTTCTGAACTATGTAAAATCGTTATCACTGCCCTATTCTGCTGAGGAAAACCATAATTGTTCAGAGAATTCAGTGGGAAAAAAATATTCTTTTCACCTCCAACCTCAGCAGAACTGATTGCGTCTGGCTTTGAAAGCAAGTAGGATCTGGCCTGGTTAGCAGGTGGTTGGAAGATCACCAAGGCCACAGATCTCCACACAGGGCTAGGAAATCATTGTGCTGGAAATCCCAGAGACCCATTGCTGTCAATCAGGGAGGACAATACCGAGCAAGATGGACCAATGTTTTGGCTTAGTATGTCAGCTTCCTGTGTTCCTTCAAGATAAGCAAAAGGAGACTGTGGTAGTGTTCTCAGTCTTCTTGATGGCATCTCAGCTGAGGCTGCACAATTATAGCTTTATACACTTTATACAGTGTGACACCATTTTATCAGCTTTGGCTCTGTCCTATGGAATCCTGGGATGTATAGTTTGGTAAGTCAGTTAGAATTCTTTAGCCCACTACGATGAATTATACACTCCTGGCAAAGCAGTCTAAGGTCATTTCCACAATACACTGTTATAGCTCCATTATTCCACTTTCAACTTCCTGTAGAATTCTGGGCTTTGTACTTTACTGAGGCCAAAGAGCTCTCTGGCTGATAATTCTAAATACTCCTCCCTAAACTGCAAATCTCAGAATTCCATAGGATGTTGGAAGTGGAATAATAGCACTAAAACAGTGCAGTGTGGAAAATGCCTAAGTATCTAACCAAACTACAAAACTCAGCATTTCACAGGACAGACAGATGGCTGTTAGATATAATTGGGCAGTGTGGATATACCCTTCGATGTAGTAACTCCTATTGCCTCAGTCCTCTCCTCTGACTTTCTTCCCTCCTTATAACCTGACTTAAAAAAAATGAGGGCCTGCTTCATCATCAACTGATAGAAAAGAAATGAAAAGAAAAAGAAGATTCGACAGCACGCCTTCTGCGCACCCCTCCTTTTATGACTTTTACAGCCTTCCACTACCAAGGCATTTTTTTTTTTTTTATGACTAAAAGAGCAATTGCTTCACTCTTGATAAAATCTGGGAGCAACCCTGGGGGATTCATATAACTTGTCGCAATATTCTTAACAGCAGTGTTTTCACGTATTCCTGAGCGGGTGGCACTTGCTTGCAACTCCCCCGATGCAGCTTTCTGGAAGAAAATGTACATTTGTGGCTGTGGTAATAGGCAGAAAAGAGAGACAGAGACAAACAGAGAGATGCTTTCTTCATAACATCTCCCACACAGTACCACCGGTTCTGACCAAATAAAGTTGCTACAGAGAGACCAGCTACAATAGCCTAGAAAAAAAGAATCTTGTGACACCTTGAAGACTAATCAATTTGTTTCAGCATAAGCTTTCCATGGCTACAGCACTGTTGCACTGAAATAAATTGATTCATCTTAAATCATATGCTTAGTCTTAATTAACTAACTGGTTCATCTTAGAATCATATTGCTGGAAGAGACCACAAGGTCCATTGAGTCCAGCCCCATTATGCCATACAGGAATATATAAAACATTCCGGACAGAATAGCCATCCAGACTCTGTTTAAAAACCTCCAAAGAAGAAGATTCCACCACACTCGAAGGCAGTGTGTTCCACTGTCAAACAGTACTTACCATCAGGAAGTTCCTCCTAATGTTTAGGAGGGCCTCTCTTGTACATTGCTCCATGTCCTAATCCCTGCAGCAGCAGAAAACAAGCTTGCTCCATCTTCCATATGATAACCATCCAAATATTTAAACATGGCTATCATGTCACCTTCTCTTCTCCAGGCTAAACATACCCAGCTCCCTAAGCCATTCTTCATAGCACATGGTTTCCAGACCCCTAACCATTTTGGACAACCTCTTCTGGCCAAAGGAAGCTGAGTTTTACTTCAACCATGTCACACAGTTGCTACTACCAGGAATAGCTCTTCCATTAGGCTGAGTGAGGCAAGCACCTCAGGTGGCAGAGGCTGCAAGTCAACAATGGCAGCTTCTCGAGCTTTTCTTCTTGTGTTCCCTTCTCATCCCTCTCTCTTGGAGGAGAGAACTGTTTGTGCTACATAGCCTGCCCTGCACCTTCTAAAACTGACCTGGAAAGCTCAGGTATGGTGGAGGACCATAACCTATTGGGAGTGTTGAAGCAGGGAACAAGTTTCATAGGGGAAAAAAGGTAAACATTGTACACTGGAGTTGCATAGTGTAAATTTCTGCATGCAGATTTATGTATTAATGCACACATCCAGCATGTGTGTTAAATAGCAACTTCTGCTGTTACCCTGATTTCTGGGGGTCCTGGGAGGGACACCTAAATGTACTTACAACAATGGGGAGGGAATTAGCACAGCGCACAAGTTGGCAATGCGAGAGGCAGGGTAACGTAGTGAGATCTTGAACCCTATGTCTACGGGGTCAGGCTGAGTCAAGGATGAGGCAGATGTTGAAACTGATAATTGTTTTATTTGAGCACAATCAAACAAATGTATGCAACACACTTACGCAAGAAACTATAGAAATAAAGGTAGGAGCGGATAGAGGGATTTTTGAGGAGGTTTGGTATGGGAAATACTATACCTGTCCTGAAGCCCACTTAGAGGCGGAGAAGCTGGGGAGCGTGGATCTCAGCACGTGGAGCTGAGGGGAAGGCTCGCTGGACAAAGCGACAGCAAGGCAGGATGGAAGCCAAGAGCGATCCGAGGAAGCGCTCAAAGTCAGGGGTTCTTATAGGGAAGATTGTGGCCACAGGCTAGTTCGTACTTGGGGAAAACAATGAGTTTGGGGCTGGAGAGAAAGCCTCCGAAAGGTCAGTATTTGAATGATTGAATTATAGCCAAATTGTCAATAGAGTAGCCAGTATGCAAATGCGGAGGGCTTGAGCGTTGTATAGTTCGATCATCAAGCTGCCAGCGCGGGGCAGAGGATCTTTTGAAAGTTGCGTGCATACATAATTGAGGTACTTGCCTTGAGGTCTTCTGAAGCTGCGAGTCGGCTATTTCTGGCCTGCCTGTATTTGTTTGGAATATTACAGTGATTATCGCCCGAGCCTGTATGCGTGCTTGTCTGGGGGCCTCGCAAGCACATGGAGAGGAATGGGTAGAGAAGGCCGAATTATTGATATCAAAAGATATCTTTAACATCCCACAAGCTCGGGCTAGCAATGGCGGTAACACTGCAATTGAACCAAGGAACCAAACTACTGAAAGCACAACCATGTAATCAGTGGGCATGTGCATCCATGCTCAGTGCATATCTGTGTGCCATGTCTCTGCATGTGCAACTCTGCTTCTACAACCTTGAAGTGAAAATGGATGCCCTACATCAGATGAGTAAGTCCAACTGCTTCCAAAAGGGGAACTTATCCATGCATAAGGCACCAATGGGATTCCAGGCCATATTTTTGAACATAGTACACTGATTCCTATAAAGGAAACAAAGATGGATTTAAGGGGCTTAGTTGACCATAAGTTAAACACGGGTCAACAGTGTGATGTGGCAGCCAAAAGAAGTTGATAAGTTTATATGGTCCATTTCTTTGGAGATGTATTATATGACTCCAGAAATTTCTGTGTGAAGTGTAGCCCCTGGGGAAGACCAACTTTGTTAGAAGCCAAAATGTGTCAGGCACATTCAATAAAGCAAGTGACCATCTATCAGCATGTGGAGCTTCATCTCCTGTTTTGCTACATAAATGATCATCAGTTCTCTCCTTTCAAAAGAAGCTGATGTAATCTAAGGCTAAATCTACACAGCTGAAATAATACATCCTTACCTCGCTCTCAGCTCTGTTGGAACATTCTTCTCCTTCTGACATGAAAACTCTTTTTTGTGATGCCCGAGGGCTTTAAAGCAATTTCTTCCAAAAAAAAAAAGTTCAATTTGCTCCATGCTGTTTTGGGGAAGAATCATTTAAAAAAAAAGTTTGCTTTGACCCTTGCCTTGGGATCAGAGTGGAACTGGGGGTACAGGGTGGGTGGGGCCAAGTTAGCAGGTGGATGGATGACGCAGAATCACTGGAGATGTGTCTCCTGGGCTCTTGCTTGCCCACGAAGGCCTGGGAGGGTCAGCACCATGTTTTTTCCTGTGCATTCCAGACCTGTGTGAAGCTTTTAATCTTTAATCTGAATATTTGCTTCTTTCAGATGTCCTTAGTAGGATGATGGGGATCACTCATGGGACAAGCATTATAAAACATTTTCCTGGGAGTGAGAGCTATTGAATTCAGTAGGACTTACACCTGAGGAGATCTGTATAAGGTTGCACCATGTGCCATCAATCCAACTCCCACTTTCCTAGGAATTACATTTTAAAAATAAGACAGCAAATTAGAGGGGGTGGAGGCAACACATACCAGCTCTGAGCAAACTGCCTGGCTGTGCACTCAATCCAATGCAAGCGCAGGTTGGTGGTCAGAAGGATAGAAAATGTGCATGGCAGGGAAAAAAAACTCTGCTCAGCTGCTGCAGTCATGTGACTGGGCATAGGCCATTTCCGCGCTGCCCTGTTACAGTGCTATTATTTCACTTTCAACATCCTGTGGAATTCTGGGCTTTGCAGTTTACTGAGGTCAAATTGCTCTCTGGCTGAGAATTCTAAATACCTCTCCTAAACTGCAAACCCCAGGATTCCATAGGATGTTGAAAGTGGAATAATAGCACTTACAATAGTGTAGTGCGGAAATGGCCATCAACCTGTACAGGAAACATGTGCACATAGGAGAAACATCACCTAGTGCTGATGTGACTAGAAGATGGGGGTCCCAGGTGGCTTTTCAAACTGATTTCAGTTTGGATTAAAACGGGTGTGTGTGGCAGTAAAGGGGTCAAACCGGAGCAGGATACTATGCAGTGAAGGTGGGATGCAGCCCTCATGTAGATTCAGCCTAAGCTGTATCAACAAGACCATCGTATTCAGATCAAGAAATGTAGCAGGGGCATTCTGTTCTGCTTTGGTGAGACCTCACCTGGAATACTATGTTCAATTCTGGGCACCACAGTTCAAGAAGGATGTTGATAAGCCACAATGTGTCCAGGGGAGGATAACCAACACGGTAAGGCATCAGGAAAGAAAGCCATATATGGAACAGTTTGGGTTCTGGGTATGTTTAGCTTGTGGGAAAGAAGACTGAAGAGTGATAGGAAAGCTATATATAATTACCCAAAGGGATGTCATGTAGAAAATAGACTGAACTGGTTTTCTGCTGCTCCAGAGACTAGAAGATGAACCAATGGATTCAAATTACAAGAAAAGAATCAGTCTAAACCTGAGGAAGAATTTATTGACTGTAAGAGCTGTGTGGGAGTGGAACAGATAGCTTCAGGGGTGGAAGATTCTCCTGCTTTGGAAGTTTTAAACAGAAGTTGGATGTCCATCTTTGGCCATTTCTGCATTAGACTGTTATAGTGCTATCATTCCACTTTCAACATCCTATGGAATCCTGGGGTTTGCAGTTCAGGGAGGAGCCAGCTGACCCCTCCCTAAACTGCAAACCCCAGGATTCCATAGGATGTTGAAAGTGGAATGATAGTGCTATAAGAGTCTAGTGTGGAAATGACCTTTCAGGAGTGCTGTCATTGTGTATTCCTAGATGACAGGGACAGACTCAGCATCGTGTAGTGGTTTGAACATTGAACTACGACCCAGGAGACCAGGGTTCAGTTCCCTACTTGACCATGGAAACCCACTGGGTGATCTTGGGTGTGTCACACACTTTCAGCCCAAGAAAACCCTGCTCTAGGTTTGCCTTAGGATCACCAGGAGTTGGAAATGACTTGAAGACACACAACAACAACAACAACAACAACAACAACAACATAACAAGGTGTTGGACTCACTGACCTTGGCAGTCTCCTCCAGTTCTATGAGTCTGTGATTGCTGCATTTTAAAACAATATTGTTTTTTGCATAGGAAAGACTTTTCAGATTAGGTATCAGTGTGTTTGTACAATTTGCATGAAGGTGTGCAAATTGCATAAATACACTGATTCCTGCACAAACAGTGAACTTCATATGCAAGAAGCAACACTATGTTTTTTTTTATAAAGGAATAAGTATACGCTGCACAAAAATACTTCTTTTTCTGCAAGAAACACATTTTCTGGCCCCAAATGGATATTTATGGGGGGAGGGGGGGATTGTGCAAATTATTTATAAACAAAGTCCTGGCATACAAACCATTATCAGACATTGTATAGAAACCTTAGGAAATAAAATACTATTTATTCTTGAATATAGAGATGAGATAAGTGAAGATTTGCATGCCTACTCTGTACATGGATTGAAGGGGGTGCCATGTTGTCCTTTGCTTCAGGCAGCAAAATATCTTGGGCCTGCCTGCAACCTTATACTTCTGCATGACTGGAATCTCACCACAGCAGTCAATATCCAGATACCATGTGGATTGGATGATGTCTGGACATATTACTTCAAATGCCAGAACAGCTGATTGTCATGGGAAGCCACTGGCCAGATGCAGTAGGTAGATTTCAAGTCAGTCGTGCAATGAATTTAACTCCAGCTTTTATTTTGAAGAGGAAAAGAACTATCCAAGTTGGTTAAACCTTCCCTCAAAATTCAGCAGTTTGGATCATCTCTTTTTCAAAGTTCAAACTGCAAACCAGCACAGATTCACTAACCCCTTGACATGGAAGTTAACAGCTGCCATTGCAAGCAGCCGCTGAGTTGTTATTCTCCCTTCTTCATCTTTAGTATGAAAATATGCAATTTTGGAGATCTTCCACCTGGACTTGCTTTAAAGAAGAGCTAATTTGACTATTCTTTTTTGACAAAGTCAAGCCATTAGGATGTTATTATTTCACCTCCTCAGCTTCCTGCCACCTGTAACTGCTTCTTAGCAATGCCCTCCCTTCCGAGTGGAACTATGCAGACAGGATAGTATGCAAACGCTCTTTGCATAATTTATTCCAAATGTAGCATTTGAATTTCCTTGATGCAGAAACTAGAACCAGCTTTTTAATGGTGCTGAGTTGAAGCATCCCTGGCAATGGGAGGAGGGGCTGACATTTAGAGGACCACAAACCATTGCTGTTCCCTTTGGCTATGCTTCATTAGTCCGTCTGTATTTCAACCCAGCAGCAGATAACATTCTTCTTTTCACTGTGCTGAAAAAAAAACGGCCTAAAGGGAATATAAGGCTGAGCTCTAAGTATAGATTTGGGTCCCCCTGCCCAGATCTTAATGGAGCAAAGAGTTAGTGGGAGACAATCTGTACGCTTTTTTCCTGCTGACTCATCAGAACTCTTGCACTCCAGTAATTGAGGAGAACATATAAATACTGCATAGAGATCTCCTTGGGCTGTGTTCATAAAACAGCGATGTTCCGTTAAAGTGCTTTTCTTATACAGGTTAATCTCTCAAAACAAAAGCTGAGAAATACAACAACAAAACCGAGCTGTATTTTTGCTACCCAATAAAAACCTCTCTTTACTTGTCTGGAAATAAACAATTCCCAGAGGCCCCCATCTGCAGAAGCAGAGAAAACTTTTTAAAAGGGGAATTTAAACTATCCAATTGCATCCATCTGGAACAACTGCTACAGCAACCACAACCACAACAATGTACTCCCCAGACGTGGATTTGGATCTGGATTTGGAAATCTCAGAATTAGAAGAGGAGTCCCTGTTATCTCAGAAACCACTGCTGGAAAGCCTTCCCCTGCAAATACTTCTGCAGATTACAAAGGAGATTAATGTCCACCCCACACCCCGTAAGGGTTATCCATCCAGTGATACCTCCTTAATTTCTCACCTCTTGGTTACTGTTCTTTGCTACTCCACCTTTGCCACGATGCTGTAGAGAAAATTCCCTCTCCATCCTTCCATTTGGATTCAACAACGGAGGCATTACTGAACGGAAGACATCTTTACGCAAAGGGATCTTGTAGCATCTTTGAGACTAAATGAGAGAAAGAAGTTGGTAGCGTAAGGTTTCATGGACTTAAGTCTATTTCATCAGGTGCAAGACATCAGTTTATTTAATTACATGCTGTTCCAGATGTCCAGACTGGACAATCTGGCACTGAAGCAAACATCGTTCTGTGCCTTCAAGTCATTTCTGACTTACTGTGGCCCTGTGTCATGAGCCCGGCTGAGCATGCTGCCGACTCAGACGGGGACTCTGAGTTAGACGGGGAACCCCAGCCGGGGGTGGATCCCTGGGAGGGAGAGGGGGCTCCTGCAGAGGCAAGGGAGGGGCCTGCCAGCGACCCCTCAGCGGTCCCCGAGTCAGTGCCTGCAGCAGAGGAGACCAGTGCTCCGGGCTCAACAGAAGCTGCTGTTCCTGACTCCAGCCCGGAGTTTGCTGCAGAGCCTCCCCCCACGTTCCTCCAGAGGCGGCGAGAGAAGGAGGCGGTTCACAGATCAAAACGCTTGCAAGAGAAGCATCTGAAGTCTGAGGGCCTTCAGCTGTGAGCTCGGCCCACGGACGCTCGATCAGCCCAGCTGGGTTAAGGGTTATGAATTTAAGTCAGACGCTGGGGGGAGTTGGGCACGGGGCAACAGCCGTCTTCCATCCGGGGAATCTGCATCCTGTATTTTCCATTCCAGGCCAGCCCTAGCTGTCGAGTTTGCTGCCTCTTTTCGTTCGGGTGATGTAACCTCTTGTTTATTTTACTACTTATCACTAAAAGCCATACACTTCGGCTCCTGCCTCTGTTTTCTGTTCAAGCCGCCACCTGACATTGACGCCCTGAGAGGCAGTCGCGGAGCCTGGAGTGCGCGGAGAGGGGAGCGGGAGGGGGCAGGGCTATGGCACGAGGGGCGTGGCCACCGTGTGTGGGAGCGTGGCTGCAGTGCGTGGGGACGTGGCCAGGGCATGTGGGGGGGGTGGCTACAAGCTGGGATGCCCCAAAAACATTGCTGCCCAGGGCGAACCACCTCCTCACCCCCACCCCGTCCCTGCGCCGCTGCTGAGAGGAACCCATCGTGGGGTTTTCTGGGGCTGAGAGTGTGCGATGCACCCAAGGTCACACTCAGTGGGTTTCCACAGCCAAGTGGGGAACTGAACCCCGGTCTGCCAAGCCACTACACCACACGGGTTCTTGGAGCAAACGTGCGCCTTAATGTTTATAGCAGTTTTGGAAAAATCCACATAGCAACAGCTTAAATAACATACAGCCTATCACACACCTACCCTATATATATTTTAGCCCATTATTAAATTGCTGTCAATAGGCCATAACGCAGAATCATAAGCAAACACCAAATAAAAATGTTTCGTGTTGAATCTTCTTTTTGTAATTCAGACAGTTATTGTTATTAGTAGAAAGTGCCAGCTAGTTATTGAGAGGATCAAAATATTTTGAAAACGCTTAGTCTGCTTTTCGTTGAGGTTTCTCAAAGCCTTAAAGACTCCGCGGCTTCTAAATATTTTCCCGTGTTGAAGATATTTTTTCCTACATTATGGCTCTACCTCATTTTGGTCTTATGGTCACCCGCTGACCTTTCCATATCAACCAGATGTTCAGTGCTTCCAGCTGAACATGTCAATACCAAAACTCTTCCTCTTTTTCAAAAAAAGGAGCTGATCTTCATGCATTAGAAACAGTACTATAGAGCAGGAATGGTCCTACTGTTTGAGAAGATACGTCATGATCTACTTAACCCCTGGCTACAAGGTGTTTGAGTAGCAATAGTACTAGAAGCAGCTGACTTCATCAATGGTGCCCCCTTGGCCTGGGCTGTGGCGACCGCCTCACTTCACGAGCTATTGTAGGCATCAGCCACCACAGTTGCAGACTTCACTAGGCTTATGACCTGTTTCTGGGAGGATGTTCTGGATTGGCGTCTTGCTGTCTTTAGCTTTGCATTCACTCTTTGTTATGCTGTCTACAAGGTCCTGAAGCCTCACTTCTCCTCTGCCCTCTTCTTTTGACTGCTGCTCTTTAGCCTGATGATCCCATAGCTCAGCGTTTCTCAAATTTTTACCCCACCTTAGATCTACATGTTGATGTCGCACCCCCAACTTGACCTTGGGCCCCCCTTGTCCTATCCTATGCATCTTTCTCACAGGCCTCTTGTGCCACACATTTCCTCCATTTCAACCCGAGCTCTCGCACCTCCTTTCTTCACTCCCCTTCCCCCACCTGAGAAACTCCCTTGTAATTGCTAAGGGGCATGTGTCTGCAGCACCAATGACAGAATGTTTGGAGAACTTGAGTGGGAAATGCATTAGAAAAGGGATGCTAACCTTTGCTATGTCCAAGTCTGGAGGAAGGCATAACAGGGGAAGACAGTCTGTGTTATTCTTTTGCAGGGATCTATAATCAATGATATGTGCACATGCATGCACACACTCACACAGAGGCTTGCTGTTCTTTTTCACATCTGCTGTAATTGCAGACTGACTTTTCTTGCACCCTCTCTTGAGCAATTATCCCCCCTCACCCACTGCAAGGGACCCACTTCACAGTTTGAGAACCATTGCCATAGCCCATCTCCTACCATACCACCATCAGAGTTTGGAAAAGTTATGTTTTGGGGATTGTAACTTCCAGAATCCCTCATCTGAGATGCCTGAATCTGGAAAATGGGGTCCAAAAATGTAACTTGACCAGTCAGAATTTAAGGTATTCTCCCTGCTGTCCTGATACTGCAAGCATATTCAGCCATAAACAGTACATGTTTATGTACAATGCATACTGTATATCCATGCACAATGGCACTGCATGTGAAACTCTGGTTCCCTAACCCTCAATTGAATGTAGCTATTCTGCGTCACACAGAAATGTCCAAATGCTTCCAGAGGGGAACGTAGTCATGTGTGTTGGATGCCAACAGCATTCTTAACATAATTTTTCTGTATTAAAATACACTCATTCAGTTTTTTCACAGTGGTCTTTGCCCAAACAGGTTTTAGAGGCACTGTGAAAATTTGTCACACTGGTGAACAAAGACAGTAGTGGCATGAATGTGTGCATACCAGGGGACAATGAGGCTTGGATCCTATCTGGTTAACTCTCTGGGAAAAGAACCACCACCCATCTTCTGCCTTAGTGAATAAGGTATTTTCCTGCTTAGTACTTGGCTGAGTTTCTAAAATGATTTGGGATCGTTGGTGAGATGAAAGGCACTCTATAAATCTCAGTTTATTACTATTAAGAGGGGTTCCGAATGAGTCACCCCTGCCTTTGAGGCGACTCCCATCTGTGGTCGGCTGATTTGTCTCTAAATCATAGAAACCTACATTTCTGTGGGTTTTTTTTCCCTAGCAGGCTAGATGAAATGGGAAGCTTCTGTGACATTCTCTGAATCTCCAACAGCTTCCCTACAGTTTCTCAAAGGAAAGTTAACAATATATTTCCTTCCTACTGTGAGAATACTTGCAACTCTGTACAGAAGGAAAGGGGAAAATGGCTTTGAACACACTTTTGATTTCTTGACTCTTTTTTTTTTCCCCAAGCTATTCTATAATATCCTCTAGGCATTCTTTTTAGCAAAAATAAACACAAAACATTCCCTTCCAATTCTGTAGTGGAGCATCTGTCACTGGCCATTTCTTGCAGTTATACTTTGCTGCAGTTATATTTTCTCCAGAAGATGAGGAAGTGTGTGCATGGGTACTTCCTTATAATTGTTTAATTAACTTATGTATAGCTAAGTATGAGAGCCAGTGCGGTGCAGTGTTTAGACTACAACCCTGGAGACCAGAGTTTGATTCCCTGCGTGGCCACGGAAACCCACTGGGTGACCTTGGGTACGTCACCCACTCTCAGCCCCAGAAAACCACATGATAGGATTGCCTTAGGGTTGCCATAAGTCAGAAACAACTTGAAGGCACACAACAACAACAGCTAAGTATACAAACTAGTGGATAGTTGTTACATTACAAATGGCTTTAAAAGATGACCTTAGCAGATTGGAAAACTGGAAAAACAGACAAAATGAATTTCAACAGAATAAATCAGCGTTTTATATTTAGGAAAATAAAATCAGATGTGCAAATACAGGATGGACGACGCCTGGCCTGACAATAGTGGAAAGTGTCTTAGGTATCTCAGTAGACTACAAGCTAAACATGAATCAGTAGTGTGATGTGGCAGCCAAAAAGGCTAATACAGTTCAGCATCAACAGATACTGGAATACTGGCTTTACCTAAAAACTAGTTGAAATGTATCTCGCACTGCCAAAATGGGTCCATGGGTTCCTTCTTCTCCATTGTTCAGCTCAGGAATCTTACCAGAAGTCTCAGAGAGACTTCTTACATTTCCCCATCCCCTTTTAACTTCAGGAATGTTTGAATCAATGTCTTAGCCCTCTTCTGGTTATACTACCCTTTTCCTTGCATCGGAAATATTAGCAGTAATGCCTCAGAGGGCCTTCTGCTATTAAGCATCTCTTTAAAAACAAATATTTCCCAATGAGCTGTGGAAGTCCCCACTTTTTGTTTATAGAAAGCCCCCCCCCCGCCTTTGGAATTTCACCTTTTCAACTTGAAACTGGAAATAACACTTGGAAAACAACCAAAAACACTCCTTCAAATTAGCATGATATCTTGATGAGCTATGGCTGCCAAAGAAACAAAGGCCATTTCCGCCCCACACTGTTATAGTGTTATTATTCCACTTTCAACATTCTGTGGAATTCTGGGATTTATTGAGGCCCAAGAGCTCTCTGGCTGAGAAGTCTAAATGCCCCTCCCTTAAGTGCAAACCCCAGGATTCCAGAGGATGTTGAAAGTGGAATAATAGCACTATAACAGTATAGTGTGGAAATGCCCACAGACTCGTGTCTTGCTTATCCCTTGAGCTTCTGGTTGGCACCTTCATCAAACTCTGCTGTGCACTTCACTCAAGCATGGATGAACTTCCAACTATGGCTTAACAATATCTTTCTTTGAGTGGCCAATTGTTAACCAGCCGTCACATTAATGAAAGAATGATTGCATAGTAGTCATCATAGCACACACATTGCAGGCTGAGAGGACACCATTGTCATCTCTCTCAAAAAGAATTGCCTGCTTCCAGCCAAAAACTGTGTACTCCAAGTTATAACTTTTCCTGTGTCTACCACACTCTGCCCAGTATATTCTTTTTCTATAGCTATTTTTCAGCAAATCAGAGTAACAAAGTGAAGAACAACAGAATAACATTTGCCCAAGAAGTCTTTCTATTTTTTTTCCTTTCCTATTTTAATTCCATGTCATGATGGTAGCATCAGTTAATTTAACTGCTGCTACATGACACGTATACATTGCTGTGGCTGGAGACTGTGCACATTACTTTTTATTTCGGTCATAAACTAGTGAGTTACTGTATTTTTGTTCACCTTGTGCTTCCAGAGTTGTACAGGTTAAACCTTTAAGGTGGTTTAAAACTGGTCATGGAGGTTCTTCCTGGAATTTTTCAGCTTACCGAAGTTGCTGTAGTTAAAATCCATAAGCTCTGGATTGGGGCAAAGGGCATACAACTTGGCATATAAGGCTTAGTAGATACACCAGTCCAGAAGTTAGACAAGAATTTTAATGTCTGTCTTCGACATAACAGCAACAGATAACCCTGACTTCATCCAGAAACAACCAAATCTGGTGTCACTTAGCAACTAAACTATAGATTGACCCTCTGTGTACAAATGAAATGGATTAAACATCCTCACCATTTCCTCAGTCCTTAAAGCAACCTCGTGGAACACTTAACAGAACAAAAACTCTGGAAGATTCTAATGTTAGGCCTTCCTTCTCCCATCTGCTTTGATCCTGAAATGCTGATGTGGGCAGTGGAAGCAGGCTGGTGATCCCAGTTAGCAAAAGTTTCCTTTTTGACTACAACGCCCAGAATCCCCACTGATTATGTTGGCTACGTGATTCTGGGCATCGGCTCTTCCAGCGATTTAAAGTCTTTATTTGATAAGCCATATTGCGTCTTGCAGCTCTTAAATGAAAGAAATTGTGCCTATTTTGTATAAGCATTGAGTAGAAAGAAGCATCTTGGGACTTGTAACCCTACTAGGTCTCTCTGAGGCTGTAAACCTATGCCTGACCTATACACATTCAGATCAGATTGCACAAGATGAACTGAACATTAACCAGTTACTATGCATTGCAAGATACTTGTAGGTATTTTGTGCTTGTGAATGCTGGCCTACAGAAGTGGATGGGCATTCTGATGCCAAATATCTGTACTCAGTGCAATGCTGCAGATGTGGAGTTGCGCAAGTGGTGCCATTGTGCAGGCAGATGTGCATGCGGATGCTGATGAGCACATGGATCCACATTAAGTTACACATGGGCATTCAGTTGCACAATGTTGCCATTCAACACAAGACTTGTGTAGCACAATTACTGACTAACTACGGACGCGGATATTTATGCTGCAGAAACCCAATGGAGGATTTAGGCCACTGAATTCTTCTTTGATCATGTGTATTTTTTAAAATGATATCTCCTCCTGACCCACTGTCTTTTTTTCCCATCCGATCCCATCCCATCCCATCCCATCCCATCCCATCCCATCCCATCCCATCCCATCCCATCCCATCCCATCATGTTCTTGTTCCGTTCTCCCTCTTATACTTCTTCTGCTTTGTGGTATAGAGATGTCATCAGCCAGAATCCTATCTGAGCACTAGACTAGTGGCTCTCCATTTTCTGGGGTCACTCAGCAATGGCAAGGCAAGACAGACATGGGCTGAAATTTTACAGTGGAGTGTAATGTTTTGCCTTTGCACTTCTGTTCGTATCATTCACAGATATCTTTTTCTGGATAGGGTGCAAGGGGCTGTCCTCTAGCCCTTTGTGATCTGTTCAAAACCTTCTTTGTTTATAGTAATGAATCCCTGAGATGGGCTACAGCTGGTGGTGCTTATTGCTAGAGAGTGGAGGTAGCAAGGAGGCAAATGAAACAATGGAAAAGCAGCTCATCTTGGCTCAGAGGGGAAAGGAAATGGGAGTGTGACCCCAGATGGAGTGTAGCTTCCCATTCCTTTCCCTCAGAACATAATTATCTGACTTGCCTCCTGCCTTCATCCTTTGCCCACTGGTAAAAAGCAGCACCAGCAGCCCCTCCCAAGATTTAACAGCTGTGGGTGTGGGGGAGTTGGAAGTTGCACAAAAGGCTACAACACAGCACCTTGTGCTCCATCTACACAATCACGTCAGCCACACTTCCATGCAGACATGTCGCTAGCAGGATTCTAGTTAAAATCTGCCAGCTCCAAGTAGCCTATTTCTCTTAATACCTTCCCTCCATTGCTGCTGCAACTGCAGTCTTTCTCTTCCCACCACCACTGTCTTCACCGGCAGAGTTATACCACCATAGTGCATGGACAGGGTTCCTGCTCTAGACTGTATTTCAGGCTAAAACTATTGTGATGCTCCCATGGAAGTCTAACACTTGATTCAGTTTTGACTTCCCCAAGCTGTTTAATGAACATTTCAAAAAAAAGAAAAAAGAAAGAAAAAGAAAGTGTTGCGTGCACATTTTTAGACTGATAGGGAAATCCCACTAGGAGGCAGTGTTGCTTTGCTGTCTAAGCAGGGCAGTGTGTACCTACCCTCCCTTTTCCTTGTCTTGCAAGTCCTCTGGGAGGCTGAACAGCAGAGTGTAGTAGTACAGCGTGCAGGTCAACTCCCAAATAAGTACATCAAAGCGTAGAAAATACGTATTGCAGCCAGATCTTTAGAGGCTGATGTATCTGAAATCTCCCTTGAACTGTACTGAAGCCATTTTTAGTGAAAGCAGTGAACCACTTCCGTCAGTGACCCGAATCTAAGACAGACTTTCCCTTATTCCCCCCTCTCCTTTTAGTGCAGTGCAGCATTTCCCCTTCATCTCATTCTAATTAGATGTAACTTTGATACAATGCAACAGGAGGTCATGACAAACAAATGATTCCTTAATGGCTTTTGGAAAGGGTTTTTTTTTTTTGGCAACCGTGCAGGGAGAAAACGATGGCCTTTCCAATGAGGCAACAACTAAAAACAAACATGCAAATAAACAAAAAAGTAGTTGTGCTGAAATTTTAAAATACTTCCTCCATGGCCCCCAGTGATGGAGGTGATTTCCTACAGTGGCAAATGGATCACAAAACCCAGCTGCCTTGCAATACAGGACTCATACAGGAGCCATTCTTTTTTCTGAATTCTATTGATGATCATTGAGTTATTCACAGAACTGGAAAGAAATTTACTCTCACTCTCTGTTTCTTGGAAAATGTCTTAAAACCTCAGTGTGGGCACACTGGCTATTGGGTTCCAGAAACTATAGCCATCCAAAGTAAGTTTTTTGAGCTTTTGCTAATAATTTGTGGATGTTGGTTATCACCACAACTGCTTGCTCTGAGCTGGAATTGCCTGCAATTCCTGGCCTCCCCAAAACTTTTTTGGATACTAAAAACTGACACACACCTCTGCTATGGGATAAGCTTTACTGATGGTAAGTCAATACAGCAAGTGGTCTACAGCAAAGGAAAGCATCCCAGCTCTCTAGATTCCAGCATCCCCTCCCATCGTGTGGGAGAATCAGGGCCATAAACAGTCAGTTCTACCTAGACCACCCTAGTGTCAATATTACAGATCCTCCGAGGCATATCTTAGGTGGGGCAAGTAGAGTACATGTCCCGGGCGTCAATGCCAGGGAGGGCACAAAAAAGCAGTGCCAGAAGTGGAGAAGGAGGGGGCGGCCCTCAAGGTAAGGGTGCAACTTCCACACTTGTCCCAAGCACTGTTTATGTTAGATATGCCTTGTACCCGGATAATGCGTTCTCTGGCCGGGATCTCTCCTCCCAGGGAGCAAACTGGAAGATGGATCTCCAGAACTGTACAAGGCAAAAACTAAACAAAGGAAACTGAACCATGCAGGCATGACCCATCTCCTGTTGTGATAGAGATGAGAAAAGCATAGGCAAATTGCTAATAGGAAGATTTATTCCATTGGTCTATTCCAACCCTGACTCTGCATCCTTGAATTGATAAACTAAAGCGCAACTATCCAGCAGGCCTTACTAAATACAAAACAACCTTCCTTGTGCTACTGGACAGCTGTTAACTGACATACATTGTATAAATAACATGCCAGGTGCTCATGGGGTAGGGAAGCTTGCAAAAACATCTTGAGGTAAGTATACCTTCCCAGTGGGAATCAGCATGAAAAGCAACAGACCCACAGCCATGTGGGGTCTTTGTTTTCTTTAATATAAAGGCTGAAAGCAATCAAAGGAATTAGAAACACTATATAGCCAAGGAAAACAGTGAGGAGAGGGATCTTTTGTAATAGCTTTTGCAGGAGGATGTCCAGCCAGGTGCCATTCTTCATTAAAGACCTCGACTATTCTTCTTCCCAAGAGGATAAAATCCCTCCCTCGGAAAGCGCCCTGAATGAGAGGGGCCCAGTGTGATGAACAATACACCACTGCCTGCCCAGCCCAGCTGCTTGCTCAGACAGTCTGACTATGCTTGAGGAGAACATCTCACAGTGGCTGTAATTTCTGGCCCTTGTGAGATCTTATGGAGGGTGTAGTCTTGTGAGACCAGTTAGTCTTGTGTGACTAGGCCTCCTCTTGTGAAACTTGTGTAGGCTATATATATTATCCTGTACAACTGATGAAAGGTGCTGCCTGTATCCCAACTGCCACTGTTACAGCCTCAGAGGGAGAGAAGAGGCAGGCACAGCTCCACCATGCCTAGACCCAAAAGCAGATGAAAGGCTTTCCTTCTACCCCAATTGCTACTGCCTTGGCCTCAGAAGGAGAGAAGATGAGGCATATACAACTCCATCATGCCTTAGCTCAGAAGCAGATGGAAGGCCATCCCTCCATCTCAACTGCTACCGCTCTGGCCATGGAGGGAGAGAAGAAGAGGCAATACCTGCTGGACTTCATCCCCTCCCACACTGCCATCCGCTTTTCCTTCTGTGTTACGTCTTAATTAGGTTGTAAGCTGTAAGCTTGAGGGCAGGGAACTGTTTTGTTGTTCTTTTGCTTGTAAAGCACCGCATGCAGTGATGGCACTATATAAATAAATGATAATCACAACAAAGCTCAGCCTCTTTCAGCTGTCAGTTTCTGAGTGTGTACCCTCTCTCCTGCTGCATCGATTAGGCTATCCCTGGGCCCTTGTGGGCAGTCTTAGGGGCTGGGAAGAATTGCTTTCATGACGTTGTGACTTTTTTTTTTTTTTTGCCTTCCCTGAGGATTAATCCTAGGGAATGGGAGGTGTGAAGGAACACTAAAGCATATATGTATAAATAGGGTTTAAATATGGTTGGGCAAATTTTGGGCTGTTGTATCTTATGTTACAACTGGTGGGGATTAAGATGAGTAAGGGGAGACCTGAACACTAAAAGGTTTAGAGATATGGGCATGGTTGAAAGAGGGAAAGGTCTTGGAGGACTGGCATATGGATGGGTAATGGAAACCAGAATCCCGAGGTCAGCCCCCAGAAGGGAATTTGCTTCTTCCAGTCACACCAGAAAATATTCGTAGGCCATGTTGGTGAATTAAGGATCCAACTTTATTTATAGAAAGAAATACATTTCTGTCCCCTATCCTGACAGACCAGAATCTGAACAGAATGGGAGCCCTGAGCTGATAATATGTTCTAATATAGTGGGTCAAGGTTGCCAAGTCACTAATGCAAAGTGCATGTGCTGTGAAAATTCCATATAGCTAATGAATTCAATAAAAATGTTGACTTCTTGGCATCAGTTGGTCATGAACACCCTCCTGTATGGCAAATAACCCATCCCCAGTCCTTGCTACATAACCCTTCCTTAGTCCCCTGGCACTGTATGGAATAAAATATGCCATGTAACCTTCACAGTGTCAGCTTGTTCTTTAGAAAGAATTTTCCTATGATTAGGATACACAAATAAAACAGATGTAAGAATTTTGCAGGGAGGGGGGAGGCTAGCACATGCAAAGCTGTGTTAGTTTCTCCTTCTTTCCCTCCTTTCGGCTATAGTCTAGAATAATAGAATCATAGAATCAATCAATCTTCTGCCATGCAGGAACAAACACTCAAAGCACCTGTAGCAAATGGCCATCCAGTCTCTGCTTAAAAATCTCCAACAAAGGTGACGCCACCACACATTGGGGCAGCATATTCCACCATCAAATGGCTCTGACTGTCAGGAAGTTCTTTCTGATGTTTAGGTGAAATCTCTTTTCCTGTCTGACCATAAATGGCTTGGGCTTGATCCAGGTAGAGGCCGGTTCAACACACAAAGAATCTGTAAGAGTAGCTGGACCAGTTCTGCAGCCACAGGTCTCTCCTCCTCGCCTTCATACTATGTCATGATTTATATAAAAACTGTTGTGGCCAGTTTTCATTCCAACCAGGGTGCCAAGTTCTTATATCAATACAATATCTGAAGGCCTCAGATTCAGGAGAATGCCTTTTCCTTTCTCAGTTGATGCCTGCTTACGTCCACAATCTGTCATTTCCTTATCACAACATGTGTCTTATAGCAACATATTTTGGTTCCCAGAAGTCTGAACCTTTGGGGAATAAAAGATTTCTACCTAGATTAAATTCTTTGGTAGCCAGAATTTATCACCAAAGGAGACAACTTATAGTCTGCAGGGCTGTGATGGCACCTGAGATTGAAAAATGTCTCCTTCATGGGAAAATCCTGTAGATAAAGCAAAATTCTAACTATTGTTGCTTTCCTTAATGTAATCAATTCCACTCTGAAATGCAAAGCGTTTTCTAGATCTCGTGTGTGAGGTCACCAGCCATATTGCAACAAGTTCCAGATCCCTTGATGACCAGGGAATAAGAGTTAACTATATGATGTCTGAGAGCCAGTGTGGTATAGTAGTTTGAGTTTTGGAGACCAGGGTTTGATTTCCCACTCAGCCATGGAAACCTACTGAGTAACCATGGGCACATCGCACACTTCCAGCCCCAGAAAACCCTGTGGTAGGTTTGCCTTAGGGTCGCATAAGTTAGAAACAACTTGACAGCCCACAGGAACCATATAATGTCTAGGTAATTAGAATTTAACCTGAATATAACCAGCAAAAGTCTCATAATACAACTATGGGAATAATTTAGTGATCTTAGGTAGATTATCATCTAATAGTCTAATTTACCTGATAGGGTTATTGTGATTAAAGAATGGTATTACATCATAAGTTGAAAAGATATTTCAATCAGCCTGTTACTTCCTGCATCTTTCAATGCAGTCTAGTACAACTGTACTTAGGTACCTTACAACCGCATGCCTGGTGGAAACATGGGAGAAGGCCTTCCCAGTAGCTGTTCTCAGCTTTTCGAAGTCCCTGCCTCTGGTGGCCAGGGTAGCTACCTCTTTGCTGCTTCCAGTGGCAGGGTTTTAAGAGTGTGCTATTCTCCTGATTTTTATTTTTGTCTTTTAATAAGGGTATTTTAAATGGTTTTAAATCTACAGATAAACTAGCACATATACCTGGCATTGCCTGGAATTTAATTTTTGCATAGGTAATACTTGTCAGAAAGAATTGAGATCCTGTGTCTCTAATTTCTCAAACTGTCTTGTCCCGTACCTGTAACTTTTCCCCATATTCCCCAATCCAATCTGTATTCAGAGTTATTAACATGCAGAGATTGGGTTCCTGAGGGAATACACTGCCCTCCTTCTTGCTGCTAGGCCTCAGCTCCATAGCAACCAGCCTATTCCAGACAGACACAATTGACTGAGGCCCAAGAGCTCTCTGGTGGAGAATTCTAAAGGCCCTTCCCTGAACTGAAAACCCCAGGATTCCATAGAATCTTAGGCAGCCTATCATAGGAGGTCTTCGCCTGACACAAACTTTGATTTTTATATGCTAGATTAATTGCATTTTAATAACTGGTTTTTGCATGTTTTTACATATGTCTTTAGATATATTTTGTATGTGTTCATTTTAATCTCTGTAAATTGCCTTCAGTCCCAATTTGAGGGAAAGGGTGGCATAGAAATGAATTAATAACATTATAGTGGCGTGGCAATGTTGTCCTGCAAAATGCCCCAGGGTCAACATCTGGTAACTCCACAGAAGGTTAGATAAAGTCCCTAACTTAAAATCCGTAACTCAAAACCTTAGGGGCAACCTAAATTTTCACAGCCTGTAGTCTGCTTTGCTGGATATCCTTACCATGAACATTATGCGTGTAGACTCTATGTAAACTTTGGCCAAGATTCCCTTTATTTCATTTCATTTATTTCATTTATTTATATGGTTGGTAACTCCTGTGTCAGTGGAATGGTACATTCACTCTGGGTTTTACTCTGAACTATCCATGGTGTTGATCCCTATCCTCAAAATAGGTCAAACACTTTGGATATTTCCTTTAAAGTATGGGCTAAAACCCAGTGTTCATTTGCCACCCCAGATGGGAGTATAAAGATGGAGGGAAGAGTGCAGGGAGAGGAGCCAGTGGTGTGCATGGTAGCTTCCCAGTCATTCCTGAACTGTTCTGGTGGCTGTTCCAGTTGTGTGTGGGGAAGTGAAGATTTCCTTGTCTACTCTTGCGGAGGGTGGAATAAATATTCAAAAATATTCCAAAAAAACAAAAAAAGATCAAGAAACATGTTTTCTGAGTATTGAGGAACTCTGACAAGAATAATTTTGTATTGACCTGAACCTTCACAGTTCAGGACTTATCCTGCACAAAAATCACATGTAATCATTTTGCACAGGAAACAGCATTTTCAGCATATAAAATAATATTTCTTGCAGCAGGAGGAAAATTACTAAAAGTACTCATTGCTTCCTTTGAGAAGTAAATTAGAGATAAATTACATTCCTACTGTTGTTCTGTGGGTGAATGAGGAAAAAGCTTGTGTAAGGGGGCATTGGCTACCTCCTTACATAACTATCTAATAGTACAACTGCCAGTCTAACTGTGATTTGCTCTGGTGTGGTTCCCCATGAGGACACCAGCCGTTATGTCCACACGTGACCAGGAACTGGAAGGTGAGAGATGCTCAATTGGCACACCGTTGGGATTGCTTTTGTGGTCCTTTTCAGCATGTAACCCGTACTTCCCTCATTAGCAGCTCATCTGGATCAAGCCTGAATTTTAGCCCAGTCTCCAGTACTGAACTGAATTTGTTATATCCACAACATCTCTCTCTTCAGATTCATTGTTTGTCTTACATGACTGTGTAATCCTGTGTAAACAACAGGCATGTTTGCTGAATTTCCTGTTTATCTGCCTGCTTTGGATGCCCCCCAAGCCCTTCAGATGAACAGAGAGGGACGGTACTTACATTCATTATCCGAAACTTAACTTTGCACTAGATCCTCATTAATTCCACACAAAAGGTTTTCTGAAGACAAATAAAAGTCTTAATCCTGTTTACCGTTCCTCAGGCTCAAAAAAAGCAACATTTCCTTTCCTTTTACAATATCCCTCCAATTGTGTCACAATTTAATGGTATAGCAAATGAGGACTTTGGTTTCTCTGGCTGGAGGGCTGGAGGTAGAAGAGGGTCAGGTTTGGTTTCAACTGGAGTACGGCATTACACAGATATTTGCCCCAGAATTTTCTTTCTAATGTGAGATTTCCATCCTACGGTATGGGAACAATACACATAGGGATGTGTGAAAATAGCCACTCAGCTCGACTCACATGGCGAATGCAACCATCTTTTCCATCCAATTAGCACCTGTCTTCTTGAAGGATAATAATTAGGTGGGAAAGAAGTTTACAATTTGCCATGTTAATATGCTTGCTACATTCACACATACACCCCCACGTTTAGTTAGCACAAGTCCTACGAAGACATGGTCTGTTACTGACTGTAAGTGTGAAAGGGGCCTGTAATTTAGTCAGATGAATTGTGTAGCTCCTAGAGAAGTAAACTGATTTTATTATTTAATTATTTTCATTAACTAATTAGCTAACTAATGAATTGATCTGCAAAAGGACACGGGAATTTTAAATAAAGCACATGAACCCATTCTATCATATTTATTCATAATTATTAATTACTTCTATGTCTTAGATGCCTATAAAATACGCCCTTTAGGTATTCTTTTTAATTGTTGCACCGTTGTTGTACAATTAAAAATAATACAATGCAGAAATCTAAGAGCAAAACCAACAAAGGATTAATACAGGTGAAAAAACCAATTTGATTTTTATATATTGAAGCGATCAGTGAACAGAACAGAAAAACACCACAAAAGCAAAACATTTCAGCTTCTGCCTCCTTCAGCTGCTACAGCTGCAACTGTCATGATTCTATGCAAAAATCTTTGTCTTTCTATCTTTTTTTCTTTCCAGTTTCCCTTTCCCCTCCATTGCTTTGTTGAATAAAAATGATTTTAAAAAAATACTCTTTTCCAGCATTGTTCAAGGGATGTTGGTATTATCCTCTAGGTTGAGGCCATATGGTATTAGGGTCTTAAGCCCATAGATCCAGAAATTCTCCCTTTTGACCAAAATGTCTGAAGGAGAAGAGGCCTCAATACCAAGCAGAAAGATCAGAGACTGTGATGTTTTAAGCTGAAATGGCTGGCCACTGGTTCCTCTGGTTTCCTGCTCAGGATTGCAGGGGTATATGTATGTGATTATTAAACAGAACTAAAACACATAAAATGAGCAAAAAGTTCATATTTCATACTTTTTAGTTCTGTTTCTTAATCACTTTGATAAAGAAAGAGATACAGAGATACAGTGTTTAGCTGTATCCTTCTGGGATCCAGGACGGACTTGGGAGGAGGCCTGTTGATTTCCTTTTATGATTTGCATTTTGTTTGTTTATTTCTTTATTGCTTTTTTTAAAAAGTTTGCCATGTATGAATGAAACTAAAGCAACTCAATAAAATACAAGCAGAAAAACGGAGTTATAACCAGGCGAGAAATAAAACGAAGAGTTAGGACCACCAATACTGTATGTGAGAGACATTAAAAGAATGAAGACCTGGAGAAACAAACAAATTCTTAATCAGAAGATGGAAAGGAAAAAAAAAATAACATATTGGTTCTAGTTTAATTTTTTGGGAGAAGAGCATTTTATATAGGTCGGTGACACCACTAAGGAAGCTACTGTCTTCAGAATGAGAGTGGGGAGAGGACATGAAAAAGGGCCATGGGAATGTGAGTGTATGCATGAGGAATAGTAGCTCATGAGTAGGTCCTTCAGTTGGCACCCCAAGATTGGATCTGAAGGTGTGAAGAGTTCAGTCTTCCACAAAAAGAAACAGCATAATTTTCTTTTTTTTAATTTATTTATTTTTTATTAAAACCCCGTCTTTCTGTTCATACATAATCAATATGTTATATTTATATTTTAGATTGTATAAAATAGAGGTTTGCATAAAATACAATCCTTCATTTTACATATTGTTTCCATAATTATTATTTGTCAAGGATCCTCTAATTACATATTAGTTATTTTATATCCAATTCGCTCTTATCAGACAATTCATCAAACATTTATCGATTCAATCAGTCCAAATCAATTTCATTCTTTACTTTCAGATTATTATAGTTCTGAATTTTCAAATCAGATCCTTATCTACATTCTATGCGTTTTCAACTTCCTACTTTCTCTTGTTTGGATACTAATCTATTCTTACAGTTGATACCTCCAAACCATTTCTATTACTGTTGATTTGCCTATTTGTAGGCAATGTTCAGAAACAGCACAATTTTCAACAGATCTATCATCATCATCATCATCACCACCACCACCACCACCACCACCATCATCACCTTTGCATTGGGACTCAAGGCAGCTCCCTTGAGGAAAGAAGAAAATGATCCTGCAAAGTGTAATTAGCCCTTCCCAGCATTCAAAAGTGCCAAACAATACCTTAACATATGCCAACAACATCGGAAAGCTAAGCTAGCTTGGGCCTTCTTCTCCTCAAACCACCCCACAGCTAGCTGGGTCACTTCTATAAACTGGATAAGCTGGTTAACATGTCAATCTTCTGTTGATTTCTGAAATACATGTCTGTGTTAAGACACCTGCTCCTTAGTTTCTTTGAAAGAAAATTTCTTTGCTGTCTCTTATCTGGGTGACCAGCTGGACAAATGGGATTTCTGAATTTGGTCTCCCATAATACAGGGCACTGAGGTCAGTCTACTCAGGCCTGCACAATCGGCTTTTAATTAAAAAGAATGTAATTGTGTAACAACACCTAGCTTGGCCGTCCAACTAAGTCAGCTTCCTCCAGAAAGCCTGTAATTCTTACGTTAACTTCTTCCCACAGTATTTTGGTTTGGCCCTGACTTTTATCCACAGGAAAGAAGACTGTTACTGACCAACAATATTGCAATGGTCAAACCAAAGTAAGAAACTGGCCCTCCATCTCTATCTCTTGCATTCTGGAACCAATTTAACTAGATGATGTTCACTGTTACTTACACTGAGAACATATCAGTCATTAATAAATCAGTGATTAGACAATATTGATTCATGGATTTGGGGACATGTTGGGATATAAATAAAGACGTTAACAACAACAACAACAGACCAAAATGGTAAAAGACCTGGAAACCATGCCTTGTGAAGAGTGGCTTAGGGAACTGGGTTGTTTAGCCTGGAGAACAGAGAAGGTTAAGAAGTAAAATGATATCTCTGTTTAAATATTTGAAAGGATCTCATATGGACGCCAGGATGGTGTAGTGGTTTGAACGCTGGACTATGACCTTGGAGAGCAGGGTTCGAGTCCCTGCTTGGCCATGGAAGCCCCCTGGGTGACCTGGGATGAATCACACATTCTCAGCCCCAGAAAACCCTATGACAGTTTGTGTTAGGGTTGCCATAAGTTGGAAACAACTTGAAGGCACAGAACAACAACATCACTTGATCCTGCCCAGGATGAATCCTCTTCCCTTTTGACTGACAAGGAGCACCTCTGTCTTTCTTGAACTGAGTTTCAATTTGTTTGCCCTCGTCCAGTCCATTGCTGACAGCAGACATCTTGTTTCAATGCATATTGTGAGGTGCCTTGAGTCCCATGTTGGGAGGAAAATGAGATATATAAAAATCAATCTATCAGTCAACTTGTTATCCTTTCATGACACCCACAACCAGAAGATTTCCTGCTGGAGGCAGCCAATCTTGTCTAAAGACTGGGTCAGCTTTGAGTATAAATCTTTCTAAAATCCAAATAACATACTGCAGAAGCAGCACAGGGAATCACTCTCAGGCTCTTACCAGGATGTGTGAACAGCAGCCCTCTCTAGACGCAATCCTTCCTATACTTACTGCTCTGGCCCTAATCCTGCAAATGCCATTTGTGTGATGCAATAATCCATCTCTGACATTTTTATCCTGAGTTCTCTTTTGAGCACGGAGGTTATTTTTATCTTGGTCTGATCCTCAGTAACCCTCACCTGCCCACATGAGTGATAAGGATTAGCTGGTGTTTGTAAAATGCTCTGGACATGCAAAGTATTGTGCAAGTACTTAAGCATTTTGCGCTTCTTTCTTTTTTTAAAAAAGACAAAAAAAAACAAAACCCCTAAGCATGCTGTTCAACACATTTACTGCTTTGGCAGCTTTCTCTTCTAATCCAATAATGACTCATCTGTTAACTTTACAAGGTATAAAAGTCATTTAGAGAACACTCTGATGTGCTTTGAATTCTTTTTGTGGGTTGGCAGTTCTGTTTGCACTGATGGGAAAACCTTGTTAGGGCAGATTCTTAGTTCTCAAAAGGAAGGCTTATTCAAAGGTATTTGGAAGAGCCGGTGTCAACAGAATGAACGAAAAAAACAGTGGCATTACTAGGGGAACATGGACCACATAGGGGTACACCATCAGAGGGGGGTAATACCAAAATGACTGCCTGCCCCTTCTGTTTCCCCACTCCATGAGACCCCATATAGCTTCATGTAGGATGACTACCTCCTTTTTTTTCTTACTGGTGGATGAGATCCCCAGTGCCTTAGTGCACACAAAGCCAGACAGGTAGATCAGTATGTCCAGATGGTGGGTCCCCATGGCATTGGAGCACGATCCCTGGAATTCCAGCTTCTGGACAGAAAATGTTCCATGGGGGTGAGATCACACTGGATGACACCAAACCCAGTGATACCACTGCAAAAAAAGCAGAATAAAAATAAGAATAAAATATCAGCATCTCCAAGCCTAGTTCATTAATGTGCTTTGACACTTAAATGGAATTATGTATTTTTTTTAAAAAAAAAATCTCTACAGGACAAGAAAATATATCATCAGCTATTTAGTTATTGGATGCTATTCAAATGGAGAAGAAGAATGCCAGTCCCATTAGGAAAGAAGCTGAGTACCAATATTTGGATAAGCTTTCTAGCTGTGTATAAATATTGGAATGCATTCAACTCCAAAGAGCCACCACATTGTCAGACTTGGGCTTGAATGATATCAGGCTGCACAACTTGTGACCCGCTGAGCTGATGGCAACTCACCGGGGAATCGATAAACCTCCTATCCTGTTTTTGCTGCTTGACTGGGACTTAAACAAAAAAAAACTTGAAGGGTTGTCAAGCAGCTGGCAAGGCAAACAATGCATAGCTTGTGACTGTCTTCGGCCTGGTGGATCAGAGTGTTCTGTTTATTTTTAAAAGAGGCCTTGGGACTCAGTGTGGAAGAGTAACGCCATGCCTTGCCATTGCTCTAGAGAAACACTGCAGCGAACATGGCTCCTGTCAGAGTTAGGATTCCCAGATCTCGGGGCCTGATCCTGAGTCTCACAGATCAGAATCTCTTCAAAGATCCCCAAATCAAGGGTGAGGAAGCTCAGGGTGACAGCATTGTCTTGAAAAAAACAATCTGTGTATATGTATTTTCCTCCCTTGTTATGCTGGATGTTTTATTATTTGAATATCAATGGGATTGATGGTATAGGTGTTAGTGTGACCGCACTTAACTTTATTAAGGTTAATCAATGACACCTGGATCGTAAGAAAAGGTTTCTTCTTTATTTCATTTGTGCAAATGGGGAATGGCTATGCCCATGTAACCAAGACAAGTCACTCCGAAGAAACGGCTGGACTCAGGCAGCTATATACCCTGCTAAGTATGATTACAGAAGCAGAAATGCCAGGTGATTGGCTAATCCAAATCTATACATATCACGAATACATCATTCCATTAGCATATAGGTGGTCCCAAATTATAATATCAGACCCCATCCTGAGGGTGTAAAAGTTAATATTATAATGAATCTTAATGAAGCTATAGGTAACTAGAGTTCATGGCTAGCTGCACCCCCCCCCAATCTGGTTTCAGCTGCCTTTCTTAACTACAATGTTGCAGAGCTGACCATATCCAGACAGCTAGCACCTGCACATCTGTCCACGATACACAGACTTCCATTGTTCTCGGTGTTGTTATCAATGCTGGCAAGGATGCATTTCGAAAACCTTCATGGCCAACTTCTCAGATCTTAAAATGTACAATAGTACATTTTTCTTTTAACTACGACGATTAAAATAACCTCAAGGCTGGACTTAGCATAACTTTTAACACTGCATGTTCCATCCTGCTTTAACTACAAATTTAACAGATTTTCCATCACAGTGTTCGTATTTTTATTTCACGCCATCGTTAGGGTTGCCAGTTCAGGAGCATCCCAGGATCTGAGGCTTCCAGACCAAAATCTGACACTTAGGGATGGTCTATGATGCTGTCATTTAATGTTAAGTACCAATCACAATAGAGAGCCAGAGTGGTGTAGTAGTTTGAGCATTGGAGTATGAGACTAGGGTTGGATTCCCTGCTCAGCAATGGAAACCCACTGGATGACCTTCGGCATGTCACAAATTCTCAGCCCCCAAAAAAGCCCCCCGATAGGTCACTTTAGAGTCGCTGTAAGTCAGAAACAACCTAAAGGCAAACAACAACAACAACCAATCACAACTGGTCACAGCTTATTATTCAAACACAGACATGCACACAATGTATGGAAATTAAGACAGAAATCTTGAGATGAAATACGGGAAATGTTCCTTCCCACTTTCTTAAGGAGATGAGATAAGGAATATTCAATTTAGCCTACTTTCTTCTAGCCAGAAGATGAATGCAGAGCAGAGTGGAAGGTGAGCCCTGGCATCACAGCAAAGGGAAGAAAGGTGGAAGCTAAGTAAATATATAGACTCATTTGAGAGTCTATTGCAGTAATTAGGCCTTGCACATTTTTGCACGCTGCCACTCTTCTACTTGAGCTACAGATTTGTGGACAGCCCTTACCCAGAGATGAGCTCCCCACGACTGGAAAATTTGTACCCTCAACTCATGAAAACTGGAGACTCGGGCCCTAAGATTTGGCAACTCTGTAAAGCAGAGCTTTCAAAACTGTGTGTCGTGACACATTAGTGCATCAGCTGCAGTGTGTAGGTGTGTCGCTGCCGCCACTGCCAGGGCCAAAAAAAAACCTGATGAGCGTGGCGGCAGGCCAGGGTTGGGGTAAAGGGCTGCCTCTCTTACTGCTGCCACTGTCTCCCTGAGCTGAGAAAGACCCCAGCGAGAGTGAAAGAACAATCCTGGATGGCATGCATCTACAGATAGGTGTCAAGCGGCTGCATTTTTCACATTTTGTTTCTTGTAATTCTGTTATTACAATTTATCTATGTGTCCGTATCTCTTATAAGGGGTTAGTCTAACCTCCAGTTTGCTAGTAAAACTGAATTACTGAGTCACAAAATGATGCATGTCTAAAAGGTGTGTCACCAACATGAAAAGTTTGGAAAGCTCTGCTGTAAAGTATTGTGCTTAATGACATTTCCAAGGGCTGTGCCTTATAACATTATGAGGGCCTACCCCAATGTCTTCACAAGTGATCACCTTTAGGTAGCACTCAGGTTCTGATCCTGAAAACCCCAGGTCCTAGGACGGTCCACAACTGGCAACTCTATGGACAATGGCCCACACTGAATCTCCAACATGGACACAGCCTATCCGCTTCACATGCAAATGTGTGTGCTCATGTCCAACAAAGCTGACCTCTTTTGTTTTACCAGACATTATCATTATTGTTTTGCAGATTAAGACCTCAGGCAGTGGACTTCAGAGGTAATGCAAATACAGGAAATGCTTGGTTATTAAATCTATTATGACTGTAATTTTTCTGCAGTGGACAGGGAGAGTCTCGTTCAGGATTTTCTCCCTCCAGTATCAAACTGTCTCGGCTGGCATTGAGGACTATGCACCTTGATTTGTGGATGGGACTTTACAGAGGGGGCATACTATTAGCTACTCTGCCTCAGGCAGCAGAATGCCTTGGACAGGCTTTCAAGTACTGAACATACTTCTAGATAGTGATTTTAAAAAGGATGTTTTAACTGTGCTGTTTTCAAGCTGCTTTTAAAATTATTCTTAACTGTATGTTTTTTTATGGTTGATAATCTTATTGACGGTTTCATTGTATGCTAATATTAAACTTTGAGTCCTGGTTTGGGGAGGAAAGGTGGGATATCAGTGAAATGAATATGAATATGAATAGGACTGGTCTTGAACATAGTACTCTAGAGCACTGCTACTCTAAGTAATGGTCCCTGGTCCAGTAACAGCCACTGGCAGCTAGTCCCTGGAGAATTTCCAGGGAAGAAAGAAATAATTGAAGCCTGTAGCCAGAAATGTGATGCCAGTTCCTGGCATGCTATGAAAAGAACCCTGCCAGTCCCCTACTTCAGATAGCTTAAGAAGCCTTACTCTGGAGTTTAAAGACGCATGAAGTGTCCACCTCTTGCATGCTTGTGGTATGAAACATGTTTCTTGCCAGCACTGGAATATACGGAACCACCTGAATCAACCCTGCACCCTAAACCTAGGTCTCCAGCCAGTCTCCACCAAAAGGAGGAATCAGGATTAATCATTGAGGAAAAGCAGATATACCCATAAGCAAAGGAGAAGGAGGACATGTTAATGCTGGACACCGAAGGTTGAAGAAGATTATTTTATGCACAATGGCAGGAATCACACTGGAATCATCAGAAACAGATGAGATTTACCAAAAGAGCTGTTTCAAAGAGACAAAGTCCATCTAAATGTTAACAAAAATCAGACAACAAAGATGGAAAATAAAACCATTACCCCCAACTTGGAAATGTTCACTACACATTTGTCCCCAAGGAGGGGACACAAGGGATTGTAGCAACCATTGGATCATTGCACTAATTCTGTAAAGAGCCAGAGTGGTTTAGTGGTTTGGGAACTGGACTATGGCTTTGGAGACCAGGGTTTGAATCTTGCCAAGAATATCCCATGATATATTTGCCTTAGAGTTGACATATGCCATAAATGATTTGAAGACACAGTACTACTACTACTACTACTACTAATTTCCCATATAAGCAAAGTTATGCTCAAGATTCCACAACAAGGACTTTTAGAACACACAGAGTAAGAAATTCCATTCCTCTAAGGGGTGGTTCAAAAAAGAGGCACTAGGGATCATAATGCAAACACATGTTGGCTAACAGAGCATATCAACAAATTTCAGAAGAAAATCCAACTGTCCTTTATAGACTACAGCAAAACCTTTGACTGTATAGATCATAAAAAACAATGACTCAGTCTAAAAGAAATAGGCACAACCTTTTTATTGTTCTGATATGTATCCAATACTTTAGACAAGAGGCCAGTGTCAGGACAAAATGTGGAGAAACAGATTCTCTTCCAGTTAGCAACGGGAGTGGACAAGGCTGAATCCTACCATCCCATCTATTTAATTTATGTGCACAACACATCATGGAGAAAGCAGGGTTAGAGGAAAGAGAGACAAAAATAGGAGGAGAAAGCATCAACAACTCAGGATATGAAGATGATACCACATTACTAGCAGAAAACAGCAAAGATAAGACTTTTGTAGCCTTGAGGGCAGTAGCTATTCAAACCTCTGGACACATAGGCCTAGATTCTATTAATTAGTCCCAACTAGAATATATATGTTTAATAAATTATTAAATGTTTAATAAATTATTAAGCCCTATGGATTCAATGGGTTTACTTTAGCAAGAAGTACCAGTAGTATTCAGATATCTAAAGAAAGAAAGTCCACCATCCCTTATGGTAGCCTTTTCCATTGCTAACAGCTCTTACCATCATGAAGTTCTTAATGTTTAGGTAGAATCTCCTTCTTCATAATTTAAATCAGTTGGTTCAAATTCTAATCTCTGGAGCAGCAGAAAACAAACTCACTCCATCTTCTACATGGCATCCCTTCAGGTGTTTACAAATGGTTATTACGCCTCCTCTCCATCTTTTCCAAACTAGACATGCCCAGCTTCCAGACTCATTCCTCACAAGACTTGGTTTCCAGGCCTTTTGCCATCTGGGCCACTCTCCTCTGAACTTAAGAATCTCTGCTTAGCCACAGAAATCACTGGGTGACCCAGCAAGTCACGATCCCTCAGCCTCACAGGAGGCAATGGCAAACCACTTCTGAGTAAATCTTGCCAAGAAAACCTGAGGAGTTAAAGGGCCTGAGAATTCTAAATGCAACTAAGGCCATTTCCACCCTACACTGTTATAGTGCTATTATTCCATTTTCAGTATCCTATGGAGTCCTGGGGTTTGCAGTTTAGGGAGGGGCATTTAGAATTCTCAGCCAGAGAGCTCTTGGGCCTCAGTAAACGACAAACCGCAGAATTCCACAGGATGTTGAAAGTGGGGTAAGAGCATTATAACAGTGTAGGGTGGAAATAGCCTAAAATTTGAAACAACACCCCTTCCTTTGCAACTGTCCTTTGTTCCAGTGCATCTGATGTTTCTGAACGCTATTCAGCTTTGAGTTGCGGTTCTAAAATTATATTTGTGCTATTTGGGTAATACAAAAGAGATAAACAGATAGCTCCACAATGTGGTTGGCTTTTGTTTGTTTGGTTTTTTTGGTTTTGTTTTTAAATAGCATTTGCTAGGAATTTGTTTCATAATCCACTGAGGAAATCCATGTTCTTCTAATACAGCACACTGGAAAAGTGAAATGAAGGACTAAACAATTACGATTCCCTCTCTGTCTCAAAGGGAGTTTCCAGTAACAAGAGCAGAAAACTGATATTAAAACCGCATAATGGGATGTGTCATTTATGGAGTCCTTACTGGCTTTACGGGATTGCTGGGCCTAAGAGTGCAGTAGTGAGACACAGGCAAGTTTGAGGGGGAGAGTGTAAGAGGAAGAACTAATGTTAAGTGTTGCATTATATCATGTGAGCAGAACATTTATGGTAAAACCCCCCACCCCAGACAGGACTCCTGGTAATGAATGCAAAAAGAAGATGCAAGAAAGCTTGCGGTCTGGGGACTCATTTCTTTTCTTGGGATTGTTATGCTAATTTGTGGGACTTGCAGCACCAGCAAAGTTGAGATTTAGGAGGAATGCATCAACGACTAACTACTGATGCTGTAAAGATATCCCCGGCTCCTTCAGCTAATTTAAAGGGCTCATTTATATCCTATTTTTCAAGCTCTGCACTTCTACTGGCCTTATATAAAAGGTAAACTGAAAGTCGATAACGAGGTGACCACTTTTGCCAGGAAGCCTGCCGTGATTTCTTTGGGAGGGTTATCTTGCTAACATTAAGAAAAGGTGACTAATGGTTTATCGATAAGACAGAGGATTTAAAGTCTTAACTCCTTCGCCTATAAATGCTAGAAGAAATGAACATGTGACAGCAGTTCTTGAAGAAGGGTGAGATGTCCATAGTTAACTATATGACTTCTGGCTCTCTCTGACTGATCAAAATTTAGATAGATAAGCTAGATTGGGGTGAGAAAATTGCAGCCTTTCCAGTGGTTCTGAACGGCAGATCCCGCCAGCCTTAGCTTATACAGGCAATGCTGAGGAATGCTGGCAGGTACGATTCAGCAATGTCTGCAGGACTGTGCCTCAAACAACCCAATCTATATTTAGATCTAAACTTGAATCCTACTCTTTCCTGGAGAACCTCAACAGGCAGCCAGGCTATTTTGTAGATCATTTCATCCTGTGTAAGCCAGCCAGGGCTCTGAGATCATTTGGTGAGGCCCTGCTCTCAGTCCCACCACCATCACAACCATCACAAGGAGCCATGGCATACACCTCTGAGTCTGATATAATTTAATTGGTGAAATATACTTGAATTGAGAACACATATGAGTAGGACTTGATATCAAAATGACCCTGTATTGACCAGATAACTTGGCTGATTCTGAGGACAACCTGACCGGCATGTATGCCAGAGGAACCCCAAGTGAGACAAGGTGAGGTCTTAAGCAGGAAGTTAAGCAGCAAGACACAAGAAACAAAAGATTGCTGCCAGTCTGTCAAAGTGAGTCATGAAACAGGAAGCTTCCCACCAAAAATAATAGTTGCACCAAGTACCTAACCCTCTCATCTACACCTTCTTTCCATTCTCCCCAATCCCATCCACAATTAATGGACTATCACACAGCCGTTAGCACCATTGTCACCTACCAATAAGCCCATCAGCCCATTCTGGACTTCATTGGCTGTTTATGAAACTCCTTTGTCTGAGTGGCCAGAGAAACATTAACACTCAGTCTCAGAAGGTAAATTTTGGGTATAAATAGCCCTAATTCTGGGCTGATTGGCATAGTACTTCATGTACAGAAACCCACTTTGTCACCCAGATTTCCAACTAGTACTGTCCTTGGGTGCAAGTCTAAGCCATCTCACTCTTCTCCACTTCTCTCTGGATGGTAAATATCACCTGATCACTAGAATCTCAGCTATCTGCTTTCCTCCCTATCTTTCAGTTAGCCTTGTGTGGTTGCATGTGGCCGCCCATCTGGTGATTGCATTCCTCAGGAGACTAGAATAGGCCCCTCCTTGCTGTCCTTCCATCAACAGATAAAGACCTTTTTCACTCCAACACACTTTTGAGAACTTAATGTTTTAAAGAAAGAGCTTTTAAAGGATACTGTATTGTTTTTAATTATACTTTTTTCAAAAAAAATCCCCCCTTTCCATTATTTTAATTATATATTTCAAATTGTTTTTAATGTTACTGGTATCTAAATTCTGTTTTAAAGTTGACCTTGTAGAAGTTTGCTGTAATCTTTTTTGCTCTAATTTGGAAGCCACCTAAACTCCCAGTTTCGGGGAAAAGGTAAGATAGCAGTAGAATCATAGAAACATAGAGTTGGAAGAGACCACAATGGCCATAGAGTCCAACCCCCTGCCATGCAGGAACAAAAACTCAGAGCACACCCAACAAATGGCCATCCAGCCTCTGCTTACACCCCCAAAAAAGGTGACTCCACCACACTCTGGGGCAGCATATTCCACTGTCGAACGGCTCTGACCATCAGGAAGTTCTTCCTGATGTTTAAGTGAAATCTCTTTTTCTGTAGTTTAAATCCATTGCTCCAAGTCCTAGTTTCTGGAGCAGCAGAAAACAAGCTTGCTCCATCTTCAACATGACATCCTTTCAAATGTTTAAACATGGCTATCATGTCTCCTCTTAAACTTCTTTTTGTCAGGCTAAACATACCTAGCTCCCTAAGCCTCTCCTCATGGGGCTTCAGGGTTTCCAGACCCTTCACCATTTTGGTCACCCTCCTCTAGACACATTCCAGCTTTTCAATATTCTTCTTGAACTGTGATGCCCAGAACTGGACACAGTATTCCAAGTGAGATCTAACCAAAGCAGAATAAAGTGGTATTATTACTTCCCTTGATCTCGACACTATACTCCTGTAGTAGTAGTAGTGATGGTGGTGGTGGTGATAATGGGCACCTGAAAGAGTGGATGGCAATCAGGCACCTTCCCCTCCACTCAAAAAGGCCTGAGCAGAGGAAAACTTGCCTTCTGTTCCTTGTCAGCTGACAGCCCTAACTCTGTCCTTCCACTTTGCCTCTTCACTTCTTCCAGCCACTTGGGTTCCTGCTGCTTATATTCCATGATTTAAGAGTGCTTTTACTCATTCTGATCCCACAGAGAGCTTTCACAGACAAGAAGTGGTTTTCTTTTCGACTATCCAGGAAGACCTGGGGAAATGAATATTGCAAGCCCTGAATCCCATGACTCTAAATTTAAAACTTAAATCAGGTCAGACTACACAAAGAAAGTATCTCATCTCTGCTGCTTACTTTTCACATGAAGACCTGGCTTTTCTTTCTTCTGGCTCCCTCCTGAGCATTAAAGTGCACATTGCCTTGCTTTGCCCTTCTTTGGCTTTTCATCTTCACCTTCATTTCTTGAATTTCAGAACTACTTCTGCACTCAAACATACACTCGCACACACATATACACACACTTACTTCATTTCTGTGCCCCTCAAACTATCTCCTCACTTTGCACAGGGATGACCAGCGATGGAAGCAGCACATGCTGGCTTGATTTCTACTGGAACTCTCAAACTAGAGTAGACCCATTGAATCAGTTGCTAAATGGTGAGTCATATTGGTAATGCTAAATGGTAAACCACATTGGTTTCCATTGACCCAACTGATACTGATAAGGCAAGTTCTGTCCTGGTCCATGACCAGCCAATGAGCCATCCACAAGGGGGAGATCCAGAAGTTACTTTATTTGCTACTGCAAAGAGGTACCTGGGGAATAAATGTGTCACAAAGCAGGCACACCAAATAAATAAAACACACAATCATTTATTCTTTTCTACATGTTAATGAGCAAGAATCTACAGTTGCATCACTTCTATGTAACGTATGGTGGCCATCAGGTGTTGAGGGCCATGAGTACCAGTCTTATCACATACTCAGCATCCAACAAAAATTGGTGCAATTTTCACCTTTCTGCTCTCTCTTTTCAAGTTGGGATGATTATGCTATTCCTCCTAAGCTTGACCTTTTATCCTCCTTTGTTACCTATACATTGAATTCCTTTTTCGCAATCTGCTCTTTGGGTAGTCTCTCCCAGGACCAGGAAGTTGCAAATCAAGCCCATTAAACCTGACCCAGCCTGGTATAGTAGTTTGAGCATCGGACTATGGTCCTGGAGACTAGAGCTCAATTCTCTGCAAAACTACGGAAACCCACTGGGTGATCTTGAGCACACTCTCAGCCCCCTGAAACCCCATGACACCTCATATTTCTAAATACTCAAGTGAAGTTTTAAGTCAACTGCAATGCTAGGAATGTGAGGACTGAAGGAAAATTCTTGCGGGGGGAGGAGCAAAATTCTTGGGATGGGGGATAAAGCCTCATCTCCCCCCTTCTTCTCATGGAGCTACAGCCCTGCACCTTTTCCCCAAAGGTTAAACTCAAGGCAGCTTACAAAATGGAGAGGAATGCAAATAAAGCCACAGGTTGCTAAAAACATAGAAGTTATGTTTACAATTATTCAGTCAATAATAAAATATGGACTGAAAAGCATAGAATAAAAGTAATACAATTATCATCTTCAAGCCTTGCTTCTGAATTTCCCAGGCATATCATATATGAAAAGTTAGTAAGGACTGAAAAATACGATGATAGGCTAAGGCAGTAATTTTACCTGTTTGGCTTTCCAGACTTCTGATTTCAGATTTCCTCACCTTACTCTCTTATGAGGTCGTCTTGGCATCACCCCAGCAGGGCCTTTGCCAGTATGGAAGCTTGTCCCCTACATTCCCTTCCACACTCAGCCAGCTGCCTGTGGACGGGAGCATGAGTGACATGCGCCTTCCGTCTGTAGTGCAGCTGGCCTCTTTCCCATGCTGTGCTGGGGAAGGAAGCACCTACACTGTACATCCATCCGTTCTGCATGGCTGCCGGTGATGGGGGCATCACATGATTGCAGGCCATTAATGGACTTTTTCCATAAATGGAATAACCCATGATTGTGATGGGTGGGGATGTGTTGGCGGTGGGAGCACAATGACGTTGTGCGAAAGCACAACTCTTAGACTGCCAGCAACACATTCTCATTGCAGGACATCAATGTCGTGTGGAAATGGCCTTAGTCTCAGAAGTCTCCGCTAACATGGCCAATGGTAATTCTGTCAGCTGAAGTCCTGGACATACGGAAGACCAAAGCTTGAGAATCATTGGCTTACATGAATCTTTGATCAAGAAATCCACTTCTTATATTCCCTTGATAAGCAATGAATTTTAGTTGAAACAGTATTTCATAGGTCTGAATCCCATTGGTCAGTAATTATCATTTATTTATAGAGTACCATCACTGTACATGGTGCTTTACAAGTAAAAGAACAACATAACAGTTCTTTGCCCTTAGGCTTATAATCTAATTAAGAGATGACACAAAAAAGGAAAAGGAGGTGACAACGTGGGAGGGGATTAAGTCCAGCAGATGCTGCCACTTCATTTCTCCTTCTAGGTCAGGATAATGGCAGTTGAGATGGAGGGTGGGCCTTTCATCTGCTTCTGGGCATGATGGAACTGTGCCAGCCTCTTCTTCTCTCCTTCCGAGGCCAGGGCAGTTGCAGTTGGGAAGGAGGGTGGGCCTTTCATATGCTTCTGAGCCTTGGCATGACGGAGCGGTGTCTGCCTCTTCTTCTCTCTTTCCAAGGCCAGGACAGTGGAAGTTGGAATGGAGGGGATTTTTTGATCTGCTTCTGGGCCAAGGCATGATGGAACTGTGCCTGCCTCTTCCTCTCTCTGAGGCCAGAACAATGGCGGTTGGGATGCAGGGAGGGCCCTTCATCTGCTTTTGAGCCTAGGCATGATAGAACCCACTGATTCAACTGTTGAATTGGGAATCAACATCTAGGTAATTCCCAGTGATTCATGTTGGAATTGACAAGACTTACAACTTTAGTCATTATGGGGTTAATTGGTCTATTGGTGTTATAGAGGACCTTCACTTGCTACTGTTATTGGGAGGAGCTGTAAAGGCTCTATAAGAGTAGCATTCTCTTAGTGAACATTCACTTCCTGATTTGCTGTTGCTGCAGTTTGTATCATATTCTGCTTCATTGTGGTATTGTATTATATTTTGATATATTTTGTATTTGTATTTTAACTTGCCGAACTTGCTGATGTTCTCTTTTAACCTTTTGTATATTAAGAACCCATATGTTATGTTTATCTTTTAACTAGAATATATAAAAGACTATTTCTCTTTCCCTATTTTGTCTTCTGAATTTCGTTTTTATTTACAACAATCCAGTGGGTCTATGCCAGTTAGGAGTAACAATAGGATCTGAGCCCATTGCTGAGCCCTTGGATGGTAATTCTTAAAAGATAGAAAGTAACTTTATTATATTTATTATATTTCTAAATATCATAGTTAAGACTATTTCAAACTCGTAACTGTTCCAATGATACAAAAGAAAGTTTTTTGTAATGACTATTTTTATATTTAGAGCCCAAGAGACAGTCGTGTAGGGAGAGGGGAGCGATGAGGGTGGTTCGCCCCGGCAGCAATGTTTTTGGGGAGTCCCAGCCTGTAGTCACACACCTGTGCACCCTGGCCATGCCCCCAAGCACAGTGGCCATGCCCCCTGTGCTGTAGCCCCCCCTTGCACCCACCCACCACACTCCAAGCTCTGCCACCACTAAGAGATTTAGAAGAGAGGATGGATAAAACATCTGTTCTGGGGTTTGTCTGCATGTTTTCAGACCCATAGTTTCTGTTTCCACATTATTCTTCTTTTAAACTGTCTCAAATATATACATTTGAATAAGTTTTTAAAACATACCCAGATAGCATTTTCTCTCAAAATATACACTTCAATGTATATATTCTCACAAAAATACATATTTAAATCCAGAGTTTGAGAAGTTTAAACAGCCACACAACTGTGTTGCACCTTTCGAAGAAGCGTGAAATGCATTGGATAGCTAAGTTCATAGTTGAGAGAGGTGCATCAAGACATTTCGTATAGGAATTTGCAAATATCAGATTCCTTAAGTATTTATAGTCATAAATTAAAATCAGGTTTTGAATTTAGCAAAAAGCCAGGTGGTAAAGCACAGATAATAATGCCCTCTCTAAGATACACCCCAGCAAGTAAGATGATTGACAGAACTGGGAAGAGACAAAGGTACCTTTAGCATCTAGTGTGTGTGTGTGAGCACACGCCTTCAAGTCGCCTGTCAGCTTATGCCAACCCCATGAATTTCATAGGGTTTTCTTAGGCAAGAATACTCAGGAGGTGGTTTTGCCAGTTCCTGCCTCTGAAATACAGTGACTTCTCCACTTTTGTGAGGTTCAGGGGTGCAGAACCCTTGCAAAACTGAAAAACCTGCATATCACTTCCTCCTGTGATCAATCTCCCATTCCCTTCGGGGGTTACCCTTCCCATTCCCTTGCCTTTTGCCCTGGTGGTTGAGCCTCCCTTCTCTGCTCCAGGTCCAAAGGCATGGGAATAGGAGAGGGGAGCCCCAGAGGGAAGCAGGAAGGTATGCCCATACCTTCCTCCCCTGTTCTCTTGCTTTTTGCCCAGGAACACTTGCTTTCCTTCTCCACACCTGGCAAAACTCAAGGGAATGGGAGGCAAAGAATGGGGGCAGGGGAAGGCATGCAAAGGTCAAACCCACAAATGTGGAGGAAGGACTGTAGAGCCTACAGCACCTGGTATTCAGTGGTAGTCTTCCATTCAAGTAGTAACCAGATAACTAAGCAGGACTGACCTTGCTTAGCTTCCAAGATCAGATACAATCTGGTACCTTTAGGGTATGCCCTTGAAATCTACCTGGGATCATCTATAGGAGGGCTAGGACAGCCAACACTTTGAAAGTTGCTTTATAAAAATAATATGTTCTCACTAGGGGCTGTATTGATTTAAAAGGAACTTCTTACTGTTACTTGTTGCAGTGTTGAATTTATTTTTTAAAAAACTTGCTTAGTATAATATTAATATATTCATCTCAAGAAATCAACATACATCAATTATAAATAAACAAAAGGTAATTGTTACATTTCTTGTAGTGCTGTTTGTTACTTTTTTGTTATCTTCTATTACTTTTTTGAGAGAGAAAATCCTTAGGACTGATTTTAGAAATGGTATAGAAATTGAAAAATGCCTCTAATAATGACTTTTGAAGGTAAGCTTTAAATATAATTAGAAGCAGTTATGTATTACCTTCTTGTTAATTTGATACTTTTGGAAGAGACCTTCATCATATCCATTTTTCAAAAAGTAGCTCACTAAAAATAACTGCTCTATGTAACTAGTTATGTTTGAGCTCTGCAGGAAGATGTAGCCCTCCAGATATTGCTGGATTCCAACTTCCATTAGCCCAACCAGCATGTTTAATAGACAGGGACTGTGGAAAATGCAGTCCAATAAAATCTAGATAATTCTAGATAATTTCCACTCTTGTAGTGGCATAGCCGGACTTTTGCATGTTCACTGCATGTTATCCCTGAGGGGATTTGCATAAACCACAAAAAGACACTGAGGAAGAACAGCAGGGGCTGAAGCATTAAATACGTTCCAATAGAAGGCATTATTGGAAGTTTCTGCCAACCTCTCCCCACCCTTTTATTTCATAAAGATTGCTGCATGTAACAGATCAGTGAGCATACATCGTTGATAAACCCACAGGCAAATGTTAAAACACATACTTTCCATAAGCTTCCATCCTGCTTATGGATTACTTTTGGTTCTTATCCTTCACGGCAGACCATTTAATCTCACTAGAGTACTTTACAGTTTAGGCCTTTAGTTTGACCTATTTAAACAACTGAGGATACTGTCAGGAAAACTGTTATGTTTCACACTCTTTAGACAGGTATTACACAACACTGTGACAGCTATGATGACATCTCTGTGCAGGATAGAAATATCATCTGTGACTTTCAGAGGAACGAATGGTTAGGAAGAATCCGGTAGTGACTGGGGAACTTTAGAGATGCAATCAGCCCAATGTTCCAATGTACTGCTGTCTGTTAGAGCAACTCGTAAACTTCCAGTTCATTCCTCCACTACCACAACTAAAACACATACCACAAATACAATTCACAGCCTACTGGATATTATCCACCAGGAAATTCCATTCTGTTACTTAAGTTCATCATCATAGTACTCAGAAGGGAAAAAAAGTAGCAAACACATTAAACATGCAATCTGTCTGGACATAGAGAAAAGACCAAAGTTAAGATACAGAGACTTAATAATTTGATTTATTTCAATATTTATAAGCTACCTTTTGGGACCAAGTCCAATAGTCAAACTAGGGGTTCACTGGAATTGTACAGTTATATCCAATCTGCATCTTTCTGGCATCCCAGGGCCAGTTCATACATTTATATCCTCTCTATATACATACCCTTCAACTGTCCAAAGTTGGTAAGGACAGTCTCAATTAATTCTCTATCATGTCACTTTTTAAGGTGCTTTTAAAATGTTCCAGTTTCTCTGCTTCTGTTTTTTTTCCCCTTTGACATCAGCTTACTTCAGTTGCTGCAAAGTATAAAAGTAGTTCACATTCCATTAACTCAGGAGAGGAGGGGAGGACTAGAAGGACAGGGTCTTGCTCTTCCCAGTAGGTTCAGGTAAAAAGAAACTGCTGCACATCACATAGTTTGTACATTCTTCCTCATTAATAACACTTGCCATCTAGACCACCCTCTGATGTTCTTGGCCATATATGTCCTGGTTTTTATCTACAAAATGTTGCAGGGTATGTACAAGAAGCTCCCACCTTTTGACACTCCGTTTTCTGACAAATCGCTCTTTTGATGCCCCCAAATTAAGGACATGTTCCTTGAGAATGACAGGGGTTCTGCTCTTTCATCAGTTCTTCTTGCCTACGGAGGCTCACTTGGAACCACTTGCATGTGCCAGCTGCTTTGCAAAATGAGCCAAGAGGCAGAAAAACATCCTAAGCCACCTGAGAGACTTTGCAAATACTGCGTGCATGATCAGACCCAGGTGAGCTTCTGTACGTCCTTTGAGACCTCTACAATACAGTACCTGGGTTCTACTTTTCAGCCAACTCCATTTTCAGACAGTGACAAAGACACTGTTTCCTGTGCAAAAACAAAGCAAAACAAAACCACATGTGCTTTCCATGAAGAATAAGTTCTTGTCTTGAATATGAAGATTCTTATCCAGTATTTTCCTCAGCAGGGCTCTCCAAAACTCAGGGAGGACCTTTTTGCAATATTAATTCCACCTCTACCCTGTACAAACATGTAGAAAAGTCTAGCACCACAGTTAAGAATCTTTCTTTTTTTGATTTACTAGAACTAGAGAAAATTCCAGAGTTTGCTTCAAACCAAACAAGAGAAGAGTAAGTGCCCATGAACTGACAACATGACAATTAAACACTGGAGCATCAGCATCTTATTGACAGCAAGCCAGTTTTCTGGTTTGTTGTGTGATGATACTGTGGCCATTAAGTCTGTTTCTGTGGAAAGACCTCAAGGTACATGCTCTGTTCTCCATACAACTGTGTTCTCAAGGGAAGTTTGGGCATATTCCAAAAGGGAAAATTTAGAATGCCTTGAGCAGATAAATCATAACTGGCCCTGATGGTGACAACTCTATTCAACAAAAAGCCACCCAGAGCAAAGGCATAATTCTTTTGCCTTTTCTCCAGGTCATTCAGTGGTAGTAAGGGAAGGCTGGCAAGGGCTGTTCCAAATTGATTTAAAGAAGCAAGAATTCTCACAATATACATCCATGGGGTTTGCAAGCTGTTTTCTCCATATCCATTTGTTGCATTCTTTTTGAGGGCTATTTGTAGTGATTTCTTGGATCTGCATTAGGGCTCTTCCAGAGTTTGTTTGTTTTTTTTTTAAAAAATAATGGCATGGTTTGCGGAGGAAGTCCTATCATCTGAAGGAAAAAAAAGTCTTCTCTGAATCTTTTAAATTTTTATTTCTTAGATTTATAATGTTACAGTGCAAAAGCACAGTTTTACTGTGGCATTATAATTCTATTTTTTAAAGGAGACATACGAGGAAAAGAGGAGACTTTTTATTCTTTTATGTTTTGGAATAAAAAAGAAACCTACCAATCAATAAAAAGTTGCACCTGGTGCCAGTAATTTCCAGAAAATAGTCTGGGACAACAGAAACATGATTTGGGTATTTTAAAAATCGCTGAAGAACTACAGCCACAAATATTGCAACTTCCAACAATCTTGCAATATGCTTACTCCATCTAGAAGAAAACAGAAATTTCAGGCTCTGACCAACCTATTTTTCCAGTGCCTTTCTTTTTCATGTCCACATGTCTTCTTCTGCTGCCACTACTGTTGTACAGATACACCTTAGTTAACAAATCCTCTGACAAGTAACCCCCCCTTTTTTTTTACAAAGTCCTTTTAAACCTGCCCAGCCCACACCTTTCCAAAGTTCCAAATAAAGGCCAAATACATGAGATTTCTATATGTTTCTTTTTTCTACAGGGATAATATGAAATCCAAAGGATTTACTTCAAAAGAAGCTTGTTTGAAGGTTGGGGTGGAAGGCTCATTAAAATTCAGTAATTTTGGCACCAAGCTGCTCAGCAGTTGCAAATAGATTTGGAACTGTGGGAGTACAGCTTCTGTCAGAGAGTTCTCAATTCTGTTGCCCTGACTCTCTGAAGCACGAGAGCTGTGGAAAATGCCAGGAACAGTCTGCTTTGTAGATCTTCCTGCCCTGGCATGTACATCAAGGAAGGTAGAGTGATTAGCCAATCAATGCCTAATAACTTCTTTCCCCACTTCTGTACTTAATGCAAAGTAAGGACTGGAATAACCTCCCCCTGCAATTAGAGTGAGGGGATATGTTTCTTTAAAGAGTAAGAATGAATGAATGAATGAATGAAAATACCCATCTGTTTTACGGTGAACATGATCTTTGGCTCCTGATAATTCTTTCTGATGTTTCTAGAATTTTTCCATTTTCAGACAAATCACAGAAATTGGATATCCATTTCTTGGGGCAAATTCATTGACTTGCATGTAACATGTGCACTTGAGACTAAAAAACTGTTTGTTCTACCAGGACATTACAGATGGCATCATTGTTATCACAGGAGATGTGCGTACACTTGTGTCTTTAGCTGAAGATTATTCAGTACTTATGTTGCTCTTTGTGGAATTTCATTTGCTTCCTATTTCAAAATACAGCTAAGTTTGGAGTACTTAAACGTATGTGTTAATTTTTCTTCTTTTGTAAGGTGTGATTCATGGAATTTTTTTAAAAAAATACTATTATGGTGATCCTTCACTGCATCCTTTATTTTCAAATGTATATATGTTCTCTTTTCCTATACAGAATGGTCATTCTATCAGTCATTTTTTTAAAAAAAAATCAGCCACCTACACATTTTAAAATAATTAAAAATACATTATGTTAAAATGCAGTGATCCAACTAAGATGGGGATACTGAGCATTGGTGATTGGTTCAGGAACTGGAAAAGTGGCTTCCTTTGAATTGGACAATAGTTTTTTTGAAAGAAGCAGGTGTATAGTCAGAACATGTACCTGGATTCTACCTGTTCTTTGGGGTCTGCAGTGGCTGCTATGACACAGAATGCATTTTTTCTCTCTCATTCAATGGATGTTCCTAAATAGTGACAGACTGACCACAGTAATTCATGCTGGGGCAATATCCTAGTATCTTTAAAAATCTTTAATTCATAACTATGCTTTAAATGTGTTTTTAGCTGTTTTTACCATTTTTAAAAGTATTGTTATTTACTTTTTTTAAGTTTTGTAAAACAAAATTTTACCTTAATCTTATTTTAAATCACTGTAAGCTGCTTTGAGTCCCATTCTGAGAGAAAGGTGGAGTATACATTCAATAAATTATTATTGATACTAATACTACTAATGACTATAACCTAATTGTACTGATATAATCATTTCTCTCATTCTTTTTTTTTTTTTTAAAAAAACAAGAGTCTGAGGCTGGTGTAGCTTAGAGTAATCCTTAGATCCTATGATCCTAGATAAAAACTAAATGTAGGACAACCAACTGGAACGAGAAAAACAAGGAACTACTGACAAAATTTTATAGAGAGCACAAGGGGAAAAATCACAGCATAATTGTGTTCAAGATTCCAAGTCCAAGACCAAAATCCAATAGTTATACTGACAATGAGTAACTTTCAGTGTGTGTACCTGTGCTGCTAGCTGGGGATCATCTGCCTCTTCTCTCTGAGCTGCGCAAGGGCAGCTAGGGACTCTTGGGGAACTACTCCAAGTCACAGGTTGGCCATGGGAACCTGCCTTAGAGACATCCATTTGCACCCAGGAAAGGAGAAGAAGCAGCCATCATCCTTCAATCGATCGATCAATCAATCAATCATTGTTTTATTTATATTCTGCCTTTTCCCCAAAAGTGGCATACAAGGTGGCTTACAGAAGGAAAATAGATACAAATAATTCCATATTATAATAATTCAATAATAATTCAAAATAATAATTCCACTTAACAATAAAGTTATGATTAAAATAATATTAAACCATAGAATTAAAACCATATAAACCATCAAGTTAGAAGCATGGTTTAAAAACAGATGAAAAGCTATACAGCAGTAAAACAGAAACCATTACATAAAAACGATCAATTCCTAAACACCTGCTGAATAGAAAAATCTTCCCTTGATGGCGGAAAGACAACAAGGAGGGAGCCAGTCTAGCCTCCCTTGGAAGGAAGTTCCAGGGCCTGGGACAACCACCAAGAGGGCTCTCTACCGCATTCCCAACAAACATACTTGTGAAGTTGGTAGGACTAAAAGCAGCACCTTCTCTGAAGATCCCTGAGTTCAGGTAGGCTTATATGGGAAAACAAGGTCCTTCAGAGAGTCTGGACCCAAGCCATCTTGGGCGTCATAGCCAGCACCTTGAACTATGCCTAGAAACAGGCCAGCAGAAAGTAGAGCAGTCTCCAGACAAGGTGGAAATGGCTTCTTCAGTCCAACAAGGAACTCAAAGATCTTAGATGTTCCTTCAGTCCAGATGTGACAGGACACATGGATTGTTTCTGGATGCAACTCCACAACCCATCTGTTACCCTAAAAGGTTGAGGTCCACCAGCAGTGCCAGCATCTCCTTAGGATTTGGGGAATTATTAGCTCAAAGGATGTCTGTGAGAGAAGGATAATGGTAGGATCTTTTCACCTGTGTATACCAATACTAACTGTCAAGCTGACTCCAGTTAAAAATTAAACAGAGTATTTTATTTGGAAATTAATAAATTAAGCAATCTCACAAACCATACAAAGCTGTTGAACGAAAGGGTGAGAAAGGCTAGATAGAGAGAAATTGGGTGGAATAGGTGATATTTACAGGTCATGAAGCAGAAGATTAAAGTAGAGTGGCTCAAATAGGAGTTTGAGGGCAACATGGTAGAATGGGACTTTGGGGTGCAGTGTGATGCCCAACATGCTAGCAAATTGCCTGGGTTGAAGCTGGGGTTTTTATACTCTATTTCCTATCTCAAAAAGGTGCGTGTAAATTGCTTTCTGGTAGAGAAAACAAAGGGGTCCAGAGTGTGCTGATTGTCGCAATTTTAGATGACAAAGCATTGGTGAGAATCATGACAGTCTCTTAATGTCTTGGTCAGGTAAAGCGAAGAGGTAAGGTCTCTCAAGTATATGCTCACAGCTGGAGTGCCTGACTGCTTCACCTGGGCAGTTTTGTCTTCTACTGTATTTGGAGGTCAGATTGCTGAGAGGATTATCCCAAACGTCAGGGATTTCCATCTAATCCTCTTGAACTCATGACCTGGCCATGCTGATGTCATCCTGACCTAGCACATGCTTGCAGCCAGTGTCCTTCTACCGCATGTTTTCCAGCCATGTGTCCAGTTTTATAAGAAAATGATATTTCTCACCAATTTTGCTGTCCTGCAGGATATGTGTGTGTGTAAAAGATGTGGTAACAAATCATTGGTGAGGTGGAACTGCACCTGGAACACTTTGTTTACCCATGGGAAAACACACCACACACAGCCTTAAAAGTAATACTGTTGGCATAAGCAGAAGTTACACTAGTGTAAGCCACCTGAGAGATCCCAGCCTGCAGAACTTTTCAACATTTTCTCAATAATTTTGATTAATAAAAATGTGAAACAAATTACATGCTTTAAGGATTAATACCCACATCTGTTTCCATTTTAAACTAAGTTCATCCAACTTACTTCCAGAATTTTGCTGTTCACAGGAACAGAGATGCATATGTAACTCTCTTTTCCAGTGTTTGCATAGCTCTTAAGCAAAGTGTGTTAAAGGTAATGTTGCAAAACAGTTTTCAGTGGTCTGTTGATTGCTATTGTTATTTGCCAAACAAAGTATAAGAGGCTGGTGTTCCCATGGGAAGAAATACTGGTGTAGTCAGTTTTAGAACGCCCCTCCCCACTCCCACTATAAACATCCTTGCAGGTTGGCTTATGGATTATTTATAAGTCTTTTCTTTTCTTTCTGATCAGTATTGCACATTAAAGCCATGTTTTTGTTGAAAGAATATTCAGTGTGAAAGATGGAAAGAAATATCAAAATTAATGGAACATTCCTTATTTATCTTTAAGATTACTGAGAGCAGATATGTTACAAAATGGTTCAGGTTTGGCTTTGTAACTGTTCATCTGTGTGACTTTTAAATAAGTATGTTACCCATAATATGGGAAAACTTTCGTGATTAGTGATTTCTACATTTTGTTATCATGTTATCTGGTTTTAGTGACCAATTTACCCACCTTTCAACAAACATAGTTGGCAATTTGAACTGGTGCTTTGACAAAATCAGTTTTATTTATTAATTTATTTGCTTGCTTTCTTTGGAGCATGGCAAAAAGTGATTCATTGATGGCATTCATGAAGGCCAAAGGAGGAAGCAATCTAAGTTTTCACAGCCACAGAGTAAAATAAAAATAAGACTTTGATAAATCAAGTTCTACCAGGGTGGGTTTGAATGTAGTGGAGGGGAAGAGTGGCCACATCAGCATCCTTCACATGAGATCATTATATACCTGGTAACAGAAATATCTTGTTTCTCCATTACAAGTCGCCTCCCACTTAAGATCCTGTGCAGTAAACCCTTCACGTTCGCGGGGGATATGTGCACAGAATCCCTGTGAAAGTGAAATAACCGCAAATAACTCCCCACAAGCACCCCCTCCTTTCTTGCACACATGGCCACACCAGCCATCGCTGGCCATGGGCAGGAGATTGGAGGGGGAGAAAAAATCTTTCCTCCCTTTCGCCCTCTCGCCCCCTGCTGGGGTAATCGTTCCTGGAACTGTGGGTGGGCACACGGCGACCAGAAGGAAAACATTTTTTCCACCTCCCTTGCCATTTCTCCCCACCCCCCTGCTGCAGGGCCAATTGTGCCAGAGCTCCAGGTGCACAGATGGTAAGCTCGATCGCACCAGTTGCAGCTGAGGGCGTCCAGAGAATGGGCGATATATGTGCCTGCTGGCTGCTGCCAGCGAGTGGAGGCCGCAGGACATGTAGGGAATGGGCGATTGCCAGTCCTGCACACCCCTGCAGGCCTCCTCCAGAGCAGGGGAGAATCATGCCAGTGGCCAACTGGAGAAGAGCGGGGAGAGTGACATCATGCTCCCTGTATGCTTCTCCCACCTGACTCCGGCAGGATTGTGCTGGTGGCGGGCCAGAAAAGAGTGGGGAGAGCGAGATCACGCTCCCTCCATACTTCTCCCACCCGCCCCTGGGGCAATAGAACAGGGGGCGTGAGGGAAGAGAGTGGGGAGGTCAAGATCACCCTCCCCACTTCCTCTGCCACCTGCCTAGCGGGATCCCTCTGGTGGTGCAGGGGAGCAGAGGGGAGAGTGCGAGATCGCCGTCCCCACTTCCCTCTGCCACTCACCCCTGGCACGATGGAGCCCTTAGTTGCCTGGAAGGGGAGCTGGGCAGAGGAGATGCTCCCCCATTTCACTCTCCCACTAGCTGCCAGTGCCATAGCTGGTGGGGGAAGGTCAAGGAAGGAGATCTTCTCCCTGCATTAGGGAATGGGAGGGGGAAATGGAGGAGGTAAGCCACCTGCGAATAATCAAGTCTCAAACCCGTGAATGTGCAGGGAGAACTGTAATAACATGTCATTTAGTTTCATTCTGACGCTCCTATGTAGTACAGAGTTCTACTGCCACTCAGGACAAAACTTTAGAAGACAAGCAGAGCACACAGCAGTATCCTCCTGGCTTTTTTAAAAAATTGAAGACTATCAAAAGTTAATGCTCCCTTTAGATGCGCAAATATAAATTCTCTGTTCTGCACTTTAAGTATGGAAGGAAAGGACGAACAAAATCTATCGCATCCCAAAGTGAGGTGGATTGTGGGCAGGAGGAGAGAATGGATTTTCTGACTGTTAAACTCACCTGAAAACCTTTCTCCTTCCAGACTTAAGTTCCCTTGATAGTTGATTTTGCAGTCTTAAGCTACACACATAGACCTCATTCCTTCGAATACAAAATTCAAATCAGCCTTTAAAGGGGCATTTTATTAAAAGGAAACAGTGCTGGTATGAGATTCCTTCCTTGGTGGGTCTTACAAAGAACTGTAAAGCAAAAAATGAATCAAGCATAGCTTCCCAGGGAATCATCTTAATTTCCAGCACAATGCAATATACATCTGCCTACACAGGAGTCTGAAACCAATGGAAAAATAGAGGGGAAACAACTGATCTCATTGCATGTAACTAGACAAACCAATTTACTAACACAGTTGCAGCTTCCAACTGTTCCTGGACACACTTCACTGGCAATATGACCAGGTTTCAAAATTCCAACCCTCACCACAGTCCTTTTTCTAAGATAACTAAGAGAGGAAGAAATTTCCCATGGTTTAACTATTTTCCTTGGAATCCAGCCACGCCACTTCTTGTTTCTGCTCTAGAATTTACCAATACAGTCTTTATGTCTTGCAGATACTAATTGTAAAATCATTACATGCGTGTCGAAGTCTCTTTATTTCATTGCAAGACGGTTGATATTAATGAGTTAACAGGGGACAAGAGGGCAGTTAACTCTTTCCCAGACTGTGTGTGTATATGTGCCTTAAAGTCATATGTCGACTTATGGTGACCCCATGAATTTCCTAGTGGAAATGAGTGGTTTGAGCATTGGACTATGACCCTCGAGACCAGAATTCAATTCCCTGCTCCACCATGGAAACTCACCTTGGGCACATCATATACTTTCAGCTCCCAGAAAACCCCTTGATAGGTTCACCTTAGGGCTGCTGTAAGTCTGAAATGAATTGAAGGCACCCAACAACAATGAATTTTGTAGGGTTTTCCTAGGCAACAAATACAAGGTGGTTCTGCCAGTTCTTTCCTTTGAAATATACCCTACAGCGCTCTATAGCTTTGTTTAAAATTAGAATAGATTTTTCTACTACAGGTGTTCTGTGCTCAAAGTCTTTCAGGAAATGCATACGGTAACTATTCAAAAAAGGCATGAAAACATGAATTTTCATTCCTTACATACCTATAAAATGTAAGCCCAAAGGAGTCTGTTCCACGCAATTCACGTTTCCCAAACAATTCTTGTGACAGCAGGAAAAAAACTGATTCTGTACAGTAATAATAATAAAAAATTGTACCTGTAATTTCCAATAGAATTTCATCATTAAGGGAAAAGACATGTAGGAAGCAGGAATTTTGGTCCTCCTTTGTTAATTCACCAGTAAATATATGCAAACTGGATTTCTTCTGTCTTAACTGAAAGTACTTAATGTTATTATATATATATAAGGCAGACATCACAAAGTGCACTCATGTACACTTTCCATTTCATTTGGTAGTTGGCTCAGAATCTGGGTAGGCCATACTGAAATGAATCAGTTTATGTATAGCAGCCATTCTGTCTCTGTATTTTAGCCATAATGTCCCAGCAAATTATAAACCACTGTCTGAAAGTATTCCAAATTAAAGGTAAGAAATTGTTTGTTGTAAATCTGTTCACAACAGACTAAGTGAAACTTAATGAAATAACTGTTTAACAGGATCTGCAGAAGATGTTTCTGGGGAGAGAGTACTTCATTTTTCATACAGCATTCCTGTATTCATTCTTTTAAGCTTCATGTTTCTATAGGCTGTTATTATATGTACATGGTTTTTACAAAACACGTTATTTTAAGGCATTTAATGAAAACTCCTGCTTTCGGTTTGTGGTATCTCTGCAAGAAATATAACTGGACAACAAATTATATATATATACATATATACATACATATATATATATATACACACACACACGCATATACATACACACACACACACACACACACACCCTACAGCAGAGCTTTCAAAACTTTTAATGTTGATGACACATTTTTTAGACGTGCATCATTTTGCGACACAGTATTTCAGTAAGCGGAGGCAGCCCTCCCACCCGAGCCTGGCCTGCTGCGGTCCTCACCAGGGTCTTCCTCAGCCTGGGGCGACGGCGGGAGAGGCAGCCCCTCCAATCGGCTCCGATCCGCTGCCGTCGCCACTGCGGTCTTCCTCAGCCCGGGACGGTGGTGGCAGTGGAAAAGGCGGCCCCTCCACCCGGGCCTGGTCCGCCGCTGCCCTCACTGGGGTCTTTCTTGGCCTGGGGCAGTGGTGGCGGCAGCGGGAGAGGCAGCCTTTCCACCTGGACCTGGCCCACCGCTGCCGCCACCCTGGCCGGGATCTCCCTCGGCCCAAGGCCGTGGCAAAAGCAGCAGAGGCAGCCCCTTCACCTGGGCCTGGCCCGCTGCAGCGCTGGGAGAGGCAGCCCCTCGACACGTTATGTTCGCATGACACACATACCCACCGCAGCCCCACACCGCACCACCAAACCCAGTTTGGAAAGCTCTGCCCTACAGCTCCTGGCGTCATAGACTGACATTCCTCCATCCAAAATGACCCCAAAGCGGTTTTATATTTTCCAGTTCCCTTTGAATCATTCATTTTGTTAAGAATACTTTTGAGGGAACATGCAACTCGGAGAAGGGAAATGCAAGTCAGAGTAAGGATTCTGTCCTGCCATATAATAAAATTTCCAGTCCCTCAGGATTGCTTTCATGGAGAAACTGGAGAGGACTGCTGTACTTTTCATGGTTGTGCAGAGTGAAGTTCAGCAGGTGCTGCTTGTTACCTGGTTGCACGACAAGCAACACCTGCTGAACTCCCCTCTACACATCCATTAAAGCAGGCCCTTTGTTTTCAGTCTGGCAATCCTCTGTCTTCACTGTGGGGCAGGACAAGAAACGCTAACGTTTTAAAAGACTCGCCCTCGTGAGGCGCTCAGCCTCCCCCGAGGAGATTCAACCGCAACTCAGCCACACTAATACGGGGGGGAGGGGCGCAGGCTAACCGTAACAGTCCCGCGAGTGGCTTGCGTCGCGCCCCCTACCGGCAAGCGCTCGCCCCGCATCTGCCGCCCACTTCCCGCCTTTTGTCGCTGCTTGACGGCCGCCGAGTCTCAAACCCCTCCAAGGCGGAGACTCCCTCCCTCCTCCCCCCCTCAGAAGAATGAGAGAAAGAAAGAACCCAACCAATCCGGTAGAAGAGAACTCTTCCGTGAGTGACAGCGCGCTCCCTGCCCAATAGGTAACAAAGGTAGGCGGGCCCCGGGAAACGAAGCTTGCAAACTCGGACAAAGCCCGCGCGACCCCGCCTTTTCCGTGAGGCGAACGCCGGAGGAGGCGGAGCGTTCGGGCGGGCGTGGGCGTGGCTCGGGGCGGCCGGCTATTTAAATCGGGCTGCCCCGGCGTTCCAACGCTCAGTCGGGCTTCGGGCGGCGGCGCGGTTGGGCGTCCGGTGGAAGGTCGTGTCGCGTGTTCAGGTCGGATAAGAGGGATTCGGCGAAAGTGGGCGCGCTCCGTTCCTTCGCGCCCGCATGTGGCTTTTCCGGGGATGTGCCCGCTTGGCCAGGCGTAACAAGTTGCCGCTGTTTCTTTCAACAGCTTTTCCGTTTCGTCACTCTCTCCGCCTTCTTTGAAATTTAATTTCTCTCTTCTGGTCCGCTGAGACTGGTTTTCAATTTTTTTTTTTATTTGCGACCGAGGATTAATTGACACCCTTGTTCCGCGGCAGAAGCGGCGCTAAGTTGCGTGTGTGCATCTCTTGCTTCCCTTCTCCCCCGTTTCCCCTGCGTGTAGAAGAACCGTCTGGCCGGGTCCCCCCCCCGGGGCAGGCGGGTGGGCCATGGAGGAGAAGTACCTGCCGGAGCTGATGGCGGAGAAGGACTCCCTGGATCCCTCCTTTACTCACGCGTTGCGGCTGGTCAACCAAGGTGGGTCGGCCCTCCCCGGCGGGATCGGGGCGGGGGCGGGGGCTTGAACCCATTTCGGGGCTGGGGGCGTCTGGCTTGGCCAGCGAGGGAAGGCGTTGAGGTGTGAAAGCACCCATTTCTATTTTCTGGATTTCTTTTAATTCTTCTTTTCCGTTTCCCCCTTTTTTTTTGGAGTGGGTAGATCTAAAGAAAAGGAGGCGGTAACAATTGGAAATAAAAGGCTGATTGGGCTACGACGCAGGAGCACTTTTGTGCTTTTCATTTTATTTTGTTTGTTGTGGGGCCTCTTTTTCACGATGTGGCCTCCTTTTTTAAAAACAAAGCTGGAATGATGAAGATATGTGGAATCTTGCTTTGAAAACCAGCGCCACGCCGCCTTGGAAGCAACTCCTGCTGCAACACTTGCTTCCGAGTAATCCTCCGTTGGGTTGATGTTCTTCCTTTATGAATATCAGTTTGCCTCTTTTTAGTTTTTTAAAAAACGTTTTAAGTAGGTGTCCGGGACTAGTGCGTTGTATCGATCTTAACAACAGCCCTTTAAGGTAGGTTAGTGCTCTCAGGGCCAGTGAGATAGGTCAGTGGATCCCTCATCTGGCAGGCTTTGGGGGGGGGGGTCTGTCTCTTGAGTTTCTGGCAGACATGGTCATACTCATTTTGGGGTCTTGCCTTGCACCCCTGGTGTCCCCTGTCACCAAGAGCTTGGTGCTTGCAGGGTTAGGTGTAGCTGCATGGGATAGATCTCACCAGTGGGATTTGCTAACAGAGTGAGTTTGAGCCTCCATGTTCAGGAACAGTATGTGTCTGCATACCATTTATTGAGGACAAAAAGAGGGAAGAAAGTGTTCTTGTGTCTGTCTTTGAGGAGGCGTCTGGCTCACTACAGTAGGTAAACAGGATGCTGGCTGCAGACGGCTTTTCTTTTGTTATTTTCCAGAGGCGTCCAGAGGCATCAGCAAGGGTGTGTGAGCTGGTTATTCCAACTGGAAACAGACCAGGATATTGTGAGAAAAGCAAAACGGCTTGTGTAATTCTCTTGCTTTGTTAGCATGTATCTGAAGGATTCTGGAACATGTTTTTAAGAACAGGAAACCTCCCTTAAACCACCCAGATACAGCATGTCATGTTGGCTGAAGGGTGTTGGGAGATTGTCCGACTAGAGAGTAAATCTTCAGTGTCTCCTCTAACCTACACATGGGTGGTCTGATTGTTCTGTGGAGTAGGAAGACAGAGTAGGTTGGCTTGGGGGTGAAGCCTGTGAGAGAATTGATTTCATTAAGTATTAAAGAAGGGGGTCTTTGGAAACGGAGGCCAAGAGGACCTGTAATAGAGCAACACACACTCTGTTTATAAGTATCTTTCTAGAGGTGCAAGGAAGTGGAGGTTGGGGAAGCCGTCTCATTCACAGTCATTGTATTGGTTCATCTGTCCCGGTAGTGTTGGCACTGGCTGGCAAGAGCTCTCTAGGATTTCAGAGGTGGAACTGGAAACCTTTTTATTTACACCGTGTCCCTGATCACTGATTTATCTTGGTTGTGAGCTGGGCGTGGGTGTGCTTCAGGCAAAGTTCCTTCTTTGCCCGTGGGCAGAAAGAACAGGGGGAACAGTAGAGCATGGAAGGTATGAAAACAGGGGGATCTTGGGTGGGGGGATACCCTTGATAAACAGGGAAGAAGGGGATGGGTACTTGCATGTATGGGGCAGGAAAGAGGAAAGTGAATGCATTTGGTGAAGTGAGAAGGTCAGAGGATGCAGTACAAACAACTACCAGGATTTGTGTTTTAGATTCTCTTCCTACAGGATCAAGTTTGTCCTGGAAGTCTGTAGAGAACTGGGAAGTGGGGTTATGGCTGAGAAGAAGGCATTCTCCTTCTCTCACCCACAGTAGGGAAAACAAGTTCAAGTGTTGATCTCTGTGGGGAGTAAAGTGAATATCCAGCACAATAGATGGGATAGGGAGATGCTTTTTGCTTTTCCTCTGAGAAGGCTTTTTCTGATATTCCATGAAGGGGAGTGTCCTGGCACCCTCTGACTTGTCTTGAGATGCAGAGGTTGGCAGTTAGCAAACAGGGCACCTTGGTGGATGGGTAAGCTTGGTTTGGGGGTCGGGTGGAGTTAGAGAAGAGGAAAGTGATCTTGCATGCAAACAGTCATGAAATAAGATGCAGCGGGTGATGTCACCTGGAAATCTGGTGTGTGTTGTGTGTTACAGGCTGGGGAAAGTGATGCGACCAGGGGCCCACATACTTGTTCTCCTTGGTAGCTTCAGCAGGTGCTTCTGTTTTGCCTGCCTACAACTCCTCATGGTGGGGATCGAGTGACAGATGCTTTTGTTATTTTTCTGGTTCTGGCCAGTCACACGGTGAGGAAGTGGGTGGGGTGCTATACTGTTTCATTTCCAGTGGGCCCATATTGGGAAGGTACACCTGCTACTCCCAAGCTGTTTAAAATACATTTTCTGGTATGGAAGCGGTCATTCCGTAGTCACTCAGAGGGAAGATTTTGCAGAAAACTACAGCCCTGAAACTGATCCTTCAGTCGTTCTCAGTTCTCTCTTTTGGTTTGTTGCTATTCTATTAAATGGAGCCTAACTTAACTCTCCTTCCCATAATTTCTCTGTCCTTTTATATCTTATGTCTATAAGAATCTTCAGGCCAGCAGCTGTGGAGGAACACTCTGCTCATGGTGGAGGAGGCCTTTAAAAAGTGTGTAGTGCTGAACTGCTTACTGCTTGATACAGTTTATTTCCATCAGTTGTGCTGAAGCTGAATTTTTGTGTGGGGGTGGTGGTGAGGGTCAACTTTGAAATTATTTTTATGTTTGAAGGAGGTCAAAAGTACTGTCACATTTTTAAAAAATAAACCTGGAGGTCTCAATTTCTCTAAACAAACCAAATTCCCAGTTCACTTTTTTTTGGGGGGGGGGGCTAGCTTGCAAATCTGTGTGTGTGTGTGTGTGTGTGTGTGTGTGTGAGAGAGAGAGAGAGACAGAGAGAGAGAGACAGAGAGAGAGAGAGACAGAGAGAGAGAGAGACAGAGAGACAGAGACCTTGAAGCGTCATGTTGCTGGCAGCATGTGCATGAGAGAAGTATGATGGATGCCTGATCACCTGCTGAGTTGTAGAGATGGAGTTGCCATGATTAGCTAGGAAGCAGAATGGCAGATGGATCTGATAGTAAATAATAGGCATCCCAGTGCCTGCAGGAATTTGAAGTGATGCTTGTTGGTTGCTAGATTGTTCATATTCAAACTGTTTCAGCAAAATGTTAACATTTAGTACAACATTTGCAGTTTCTGCTTCAAGGAAAGACAGATTTTCCACTAATCCGTTTGCTGCCACCAACTGTGAGGGCTTTGTCTTGTCCCACTGCTGTGGCCATCAGCTGTGTGATCTCCTAGATGCCTTTGTGGTTCCTTTGAGAGGTGTTAGTTCTCTGACGTCCCCACAGACCCCACTGTATGAACTGCTGCCGCCACAGACAACGTGTCTGAACTCAAGCTTTCCAGTAGGTTGTGTTCTCAGAGGATCAAGCGCATAATACAAAAGTATTTTACTGAAGAGAAATTGAACAAAACATCACAGATTATTTAATGTGTAGGCATCCTGATTGATGCTAACTCTAACACACAACTTTTACTTTCATGTTCATAGCCTAACTAACCCTGACTCTTAACTCTTTTCTGTCTCTGGTCTTGACTAACTCTCCTAATCACGCAGCCTGACTCCCTTCTCTGATTCCTAATCCTGATAGACTATACTCTCATCCCTGACCAACTGTCATCTACCAGCCTTTTGAAAATCTCCTCAAGCTTTCTGCTAATTATCAATGGCTCCTGGCATTCCATACTCTCACCACCTCCGGACAGAACTTTATCTTATTTTATTGGTTATATATTGTATCCATTACCACAGTTTATCTAATGAGTGCAACAGCATTCTCCCCAAGGTCCGTAACATCAAGCTCCAAGGATGATTCAGAACTACAACTGTAATCTAAAAAGTCTTCAGTAGTTGAAAGTAGTTGAGCACAAGAGATCTTGTGGCCATACTCCAGAGAATTTGCATGGAAGTAAGACCCACGAAGTGCAAAGGGAATTACTTGTTAATAGGATGAGGATTTTGCCATCACTGGTTCAGGCACTCAGTTTCTAAAAGCATTTGAGTACCGGTGGGCAGTGATAATTTATTCTGATGGCTCACAAAACTGAACATTTGCATTTGTTTCTGACACCTCTGAGTAAGAACTGTCAGATGTTCTCAGAAGAGCACTGACTTTCCAGTGGCAAGTGTGTGTGTGCACGCAAGAGATCGATCTGTCTAGGAGACACTTGTGATAGACACCTAGTTATTTTAAGACCTGTAATCTTTGTCTAATGCTTGGATATGGTTTGGAAAAGTAGACTGTGACTAATGCTTCATGTTTGGAGATTTGCTGTTAAATGTTAGGTGCTGTGGAATAACAGTGGGGAAGGTACTATTGTCATTTTGCCTGGTTTGTCTCCTTCATAGAAACATCTGGTTTTACAGTGCTGGGCTGGACTTACAAATCTAATGATCTGCTACGCTCCTCTGTTAAGAGTTAACACTGGTTAGCCCAGTCATGGGACAGTATTTTAGTCCATAATACTTCTGTAATGTTTGAATACAAGATTACAACAAAAGAAACTTTGCATGTAAAAGAATTAGAAACTGTTCTGGAATGTTAACAAGTATTTTCTGGATGATCTTGTGACAGTCAGTAACCTGCAGCCCTGACTCAACACATAGTCTGGTTTATAAACCTTTCATGTAAATTTCTACTTAAAACCCACAGAATTCAGTGGGTCTCAGTTAAAAGTGAAGACTGCAGTTTTATTAGTTCTGTGGAAATCTGTCCTCTCTTTAAATAAGATTTTATTAGCATTTAGTGGAGATAGTGGTTTGACGCTTGCGCGAGGGCTCTGAGAGGCCACAGTTTGAATTTCTGCTGCGCCATGGAAACCCGTTGGATGATCCTGAGCAAGTCACATTCTGTTTAGCCTTAGAGGGTGGCAGTGGCAAACCTCTGAAGAAATCTTGCCAAGGAAAATTTGGGATAGGATAACTGTCAGTTGGAGTTTACTTGCATATGGCAGCAACAGCAGTGAAACCTACAGCTTGTTGCTTCAGGATATTTTACATAACACAGTTTAATTTGATTTAATACTGCCAGCAGAGAAAGTAGCCAGTAAGGATAGATGACATTAAGAAACAGTCAAATGGACACCTACATGTGTGGAGTTCTGGATACCTGATATTTGAGACAGACAGTGAGGAAAAAGTCCTGTGTGTCTTCCACAGTGGCATCTCCCAGTTCTCTTCTAGAGAGGGAATGCTGGAGTAGGTGGTTTTGTACTGAGATCAAGGATAAGTCTTTGCATTTGTTATCCGTAGTGGAGGAAAAGAAGAAAATATGAAAAACCAAGTTAAGCTGTTGTCAAAGGCCTGGTTAGTGGTTACTCATACATACGACAATTTAAGATCTTCAGACTTCAACACCAATTGTAGACACTCTCCTTGGTGTAGGCCATGCTAGCTCTATCTTAACATGTTAGAGAAGTCAACGTAGATATTGGGCATACTAGGAAATGTGTTTAGCTGATTTTAATCTCTGTTTTTAAGGCTCTGCTTTAAAATGTTTGAATCTTATGGGCTGTTTATCAACTTGTATGCTCTTAGTATTTTGTAAAAATTTAAACTATATTTTATGTTCTGTAAGCTCGCTTTTATTGTTTGGGGGATAGTTGGGATATAACTGAATGACGTGAATGTTTCATTTGAATTACAAAACCTAATTAAGTTATCTTGGGGCATGGGGTTATTAATTATTGCTTATCATTTATTTTACTTTATCTCAAGTTCATACTTATTAACGTATTCCGGGCTACTTTATACCAATGAGAACTCACCTAAAAATAATAGTCTATATAAAAATAACATTTTGAAACAACGAAGGAAATAATCTTCTAAGTCTACTTTTATACTTTTAAATTAGTATTTATTATTATCAAAACCTATTGTCATCACATCAGCATCATTCTTTTTAAAGAAATCAACCATTTCATTCAGACAAATTAATTTTGTGGCCTGACCTTTCTGTGTATAAGCTTATCCATTTTGACAGTTCCCATTAGTTTGCTTAGCCATTCATCCACTGTTGGTAACTCTGATTCTTTCCAGTACTTTAGTCTTGCTGCTAACATGTTGTGCTAGTATATATTGCTTCTTACTCACTGTTATATCTTCCCAGGTTCCTAGCAGATACAATACAGGCTTTTTAGGTAACAGATTTTAAAATCTTTTTCATCAGTTTTTGTATAGTCATCCCTCCAGATTTGCTAGGGTTAGGGGTACAGGACCCCCATGAAAGTGGAAAAACTGTGAATAATTCTAGATCCTCCCAAACCATAATTAACACACAAAGTATGATCACCATATTCAACCCACCATGGATTCCTTTGAGGTATCAGGGTTCCTTCACAAGGCAGAAGTGGGTGGCTGGAGGGGCTTACTGCCACATCCACTGCTGCTCCACAGGATTTTTAATAGGGACTTCCAGGCCTCATTTGCAATTTCTCAGTCTCAGGAGGCTTTCAGGCCCTATTAAAAATGGCATAGAGAGGCAGCGGCAGTGACAGCAAATAATCTGTGAATAATCAAATCTGCAAAGGTTAAACCTGCAAATGTGGAGGGCTGACTATATATTCATCCAGAACTATTGAGCTTTATCAGATGTCTACCACATATGATAAAAGGTGCCAGTGTAATCCTGACATTTCCAAAACTTAGCATTAATCTCTTTATATATCTTTGCTAGTCTCTCTGCTGTAAGGTGCCAATGGGACACTATCTTATAATTTTCTATGAGATCATAACATAGTATATTTTTACATCTTTTGTCCATAATTGTTCCTGCTGCTTCATGTGTATAGTCTATCCAAAATTCTTTGCCCAGTTAGTCACATATTCCTTTACTTGTTCATCTTCCATGTCAAATATCAACAAAAACTTATATGTCTTAGCAATCAAATGGTTGTCATGTGAACATAGCTATATTTCCAAATCAGATTTAGCCTCTTCAAACAAAAATCCAAATGGTTTCTTGACATAGGCATGAACACCAATGTGGAAGCTGCTGGGAAAGGTCACATGTACATACATCTCTGTTAATAATCTCAGAATGAAGCTCTTAATATCATCAGTGGGGCATGGAGAATGTGGAGAGCTTTGTAATATTGTGCTTAATGCATCTGTCTAGGCATCTGTAAGAGCAATTTTGCAATGATGAATCACTAAGAATTTCACCTAGATGTACTGAGACAAAGCAGGATAGCCGCAAATGTACTGCCTCAATTAAAAGGCAGGCTTATGTAACCTTTAAAACTGTGTGCCTGTGAGCTGACCCTTAGTGAATCTTTCAGATTTAAGAGTGTGAAGCGGCTGCTGGGTGAACAGAAATGACAAGTCAGCCGGGTGTGTGGGTTTTTGCAAGTAAGAGGATGAGATCTTGTTAAATTCTACAGCAGTGCCAAATGCTTATTTGGTTTGTATGCTTTGGCTTTGCTCGGTTTATACATATTGAGATACTGGGATTTGGGGATTTTCTTCTTCCAGATGGGGGCTGTATATACTCCCTCAAAAGTATCAACCTTACAGCTTGGGTTCATTTGAATCTAGTACAGTTCATGTTTTCCTCAAGTGATGATCCCAGTTAAACTGCAATTCATGAACTCTAAATTGGTCAGTTCATGGGGCTTGGGTTTAGTGACTTTTATAGCCTCATTGCTGCAGTCTACATCAGCATGCTCTGGCGTCAGAGATGTTAGATTATTTTTTCCACAAGAGCTTCATCAACGCACTAGTGTATTAAGTTAGATGCAGAGTGGTGGGTACAGGGCTGGGGACTGCCTTGATACCTGTGAGGTATAAACTATGATATGTTACTTGAGTTATTACTTGTTAGAAGTTCAGAGTCTACTTTAGTATTGGACTAGGTCTCAGGGAGACTAGGGTATGAATTCCCACTGGTTGACCTTGGGCAGGTCACACTCTTTCAGCCTCAGAGGAAGGTAGTGGTAAACTTCTGAATAAATCATATCAAGACACCCCCACAATTCTGTTTCTGTAAGTTGGAGTTGATTTGAAGACACATAACAAAGTCTAATTTTAAGATGCAGGGCTGAGCTGATGTCTCTCTGTTCATATTAAGACAATTAGTTAGAAATACTCATATGCTGCAGAGAATCCACTTTCTACTGGCTGGTTGTGGTCTGTCTTCACTCTTTGCTCTTCTTGAGTACTCTACTGGAGTATGTGGGTGTCATTAGGGGTAGGCAAATTAATCCATGTTAATCTTGCGTTCACCCATTAGTCTGTAGTACCTCTTTTTATAAAGTGTGCATTCAGGATTATGTATATTTAACCTATTTTCTTTCAAAACCTGTCTTGTTTGAGTGGAGAACAGTCAAAATATCTGGAAAGTACAAAAATTGGCTTTAGTTTTGGTCTATAAATTGATCTTGAAGGTGCAGTGAAGTCCATTTGGATTGAAATTTGAACTGAGCCCCTCAAGAATTTATAGCCCACCTGTAGCAAGTTACTATAGCATCTCTGTAAAAGGTAAGTCTGAGCAGCAGGTGAAGCAAGAAATCTCTAGCCTGAGCCCCTCTGATGCAGTAAGCACAATCAAGATATCTGGACAATTAATATGGCTTGATAAAGGGCAGCCTGCCTGTTGTTCCATACAATTTTTATGCATAAGTCTGCATGATCTATCTTGAGTCCTTAAAAATGATCTACAAATTGAAAAAATATCTTCTAACATTCCAGAAGTGTCGAATTCAAATAATAGATATTTATGCTGTATTTGGGAGGTGATTTGTGACAGCTCGTTAACTTCTAACCTGCCGTGTTGCTGGTAGAACCAGGAAAAAAAATCACTGAACTGCATGGTTAAATTCAATTCCTGGCCTCAAGAACTTGGTATGCCTGGTTCGTGGGAGAAGAGCCTAATAAGGTTTTGATTGTTTGAGGCCCTGAATTTTTTCCTGACTGGGTATGTGTTAGTCTATGAGTCTGTACCAGACAGCTAGGCAGGTGTGTCCTATGGATGTCAAGAAGCATTTGCTTAATCCATTCCATTTGATGCCAATAGGATTTTAAATTTGCTTAACTTCAGTGCTGTTGTATTCCTTGTGTGCCACCCCCAGGACATGTGAAATAATGTCTTGTTCTGAAATTGGATTGAATTCAAAACTAATGCCTGGACTTCATTGTTTCTTAAATATTAACAAACTTAGATTTTGTAGAATACTTAGTTTTGTAGAAGAATATGGCTACTTGAGAAGATGAGAATACTTTGTTAATGGGCTGGCTTAATTTTGCTTAGTGTCCTTTAGCTTTGCTTTGTTTGTTAAGCCTCATGGGCTATCAAGAAAACTTATTAAGCAGCTTATACATTACATAAACGGAAATCCAATCTTTAGATGACCATTTCATCTTGTGTCCTCTTGAGGCCCTTCCACAGAAAAAACAATGTGATTTTTATTTAGGTAAATACAGCATAGGAAACATGAAAGAAGCATAAATGAGATTTTGTGGAATTAGCATGCTAATTTCTAACTGCTTTTCTATAGTAGATACAAGTAGTGGGGTTTGTTGTAAACAAAAAAGAAAAAAAAAGGATTGTCTCATCACTGAATTTTTTTACATGTCACCCTGGAAAATAAAACTATGTTGCATGACCAATTTTAATCTGATCTATATTTTCAAAACACCCTAGTGAAACCAGACTTTGCTTGTCTCATGGGTTAGACATCAAAGCTAACTTTATAATTGCAGTCCCTAATCCTTGAGAGCTTTGTAGGTAGTATTAGCTAAGTAAACGTCAGGGCCAGTGTGATTTCTGAGAAGAGAAAAGGGGAAGGAGGAAATAAAGTTAACTTTTTTTTTGTTTCAGCCAGGTTGGCGTCTTTTCAGTGCCTGATGGTATTCACATAGACTTTCTCTGTATATCATTCAGTAGTTCTTTCATAACAAGAAGCAGAATCTAGTAGAGAGAGCTGTGAGATAGTAATTCAAAACCTTCTACTTCTAATCCTTATGTAGAAGTTGTAGACCGACACAGTGAGTCTGGCTCATTGTATGCTTTCATTTCAGTATGCGAGCTTATGTTTCTCAGTTTGTTTCTAGTCCACATTGGCCATAGGAAATCTGTAAAATGCAACAATAACCGGTGTCTGCTGGTAGGGGAAGCCCTTGATGTGACAAATGGTCTCTGTTGGAAGTTCAAGAGATCAAACAAAATAAAAGGTTATGAAAGACTAGAGTCTCTGCTGAGGAAGAAACTAAAAGCAACAAAAACACAGGTCAGAAGGAATAAGCATCTCTGCACTACCAAGTGAAGAGACACAAGAGGTTAGAATTTCACCTGACTGCATGAAAAAACTGGATGTCTGAGAGCAGGCATTCCTTGGTACTGTTTTGATCATGGCATTCTCTTAGAGCAAAGAAATAAGAAGCTTTGTGAACTTTGTGGGCTGAATCCTTTTGTTAATTCCGAGTAGAGCAGGCCCAGTAAATCAGAGGGATTTATGTGCTGATTCACAATTCAACAGTTAGTCAGTGGATTTATGGTAATTGGAAATACTGATAGTAGGTGTTGGAATGGTGTGGCTGTCCAGCGGTGGTTGCAGCTCAGCTTCCAAGGTTCTTAATTGTTGACTCTGTTGGCTAGGCTTGCTGTGGGTTGGTTTAACTTTTAAGTACTTCGGCACAGCATTTTGAAGGAAGCCAGTACAATCCCCCCACCTTTTTGTCTTAACAGGGGGAGCTGTTGGTCCTGTGGGTCTGTAGGATTTAAGCACTCAGAAGCTCTAACCAACATTTGGAGTTGCATTTGGAAGAATAAAACTTTCCTGACATGAGGTACAGCTTAACCAAACTAGTAGAAATTCAGATGGTAATTATAAATAGAGATTAAGGTATGAAATAAATTGACCAAGCTGGCACTATTAAGCATCAGCACAGATTAAAACACAGCAGTAGCCATTGAGGGTGGGGACTTCTGCATGGTCATTGGAAATTAAGCAAATTAGAATGAAAAAGGTCTTAGTCCTTTTATAGGCAAACACTTCCCATTGTGGTGATGAGTCTTTATAATGATAAACTGTGTGAATATTTACCTTAACTAACTGCAGCAAGTGTGAGCAAACACCAAAAATGTGTCTGCCTTAAGTGTTTTGTGTGTGTGTGTGTGCGCGCACGTGTGCACGCATGTGTCTAGAGCAAACATGCTTGGATTCAATTTCCATTTTAAATCCTGCAACTGGTTTAAAAGTGGTATCTTAATGGGTTTTTTTAAACTGGCTTGAACTGCACATTCTTTGTCATGCGTAGGTTGATGTCATTGCACAGCTGTGGATTCTTTGACTTTATGCCATAGTAACCTGGCAGTTCAACAGCTGAAATAGACATGAGCTCCCTACCTGGACAAATTGGGTTATAGCAGTTCTGTTCTAGAACAGCGGGTGATATGGATAAGGTTGCCAGAGCAGCAGAGTTGTTTCACTAACTCCCTCAAATCCCCCTTTAATCTGGAATCCTGGTGCATTTCAGGAGGCAGGCAGGCGGGCAGGCAGGCAGGCCATCAGTGGATTGCTGAATTAGTAGTGCTAGATACTTAATATTTTCAGGAAGTTTTAGGGGAGCATTGAGGCTGTTTGTTTGAGATGTGTATGTGTTTTCTTGTTAAATGGAACATCTCTCAAAGACAACTTGGTTTACTTCTTGCTGGAAAGCGTTTCATATGTGCAAATTGTTCTAACAGCAGTGAAAAATAGCAAGGTAGGTGGGAACCATGCAGCCCTTGAGGTGTGGTTGAACTGCAAGTTCTAGCAGCAATAGCCAGTGGTGAGCAACATACGTAGCTGCAATCCACCATTTTTGGAATCACATGTTTCCCACTCTGCTCTAGGACTGTCTTTTCCAGCATGCTACAACTCCTTGTATCAGGCAACAAACACTGTGACCCCTTGAGTGTAACATAACAGCAGATCGCTGTGCCTTTGTGAATGATCTGCTCACGCTAGTGTGTAAGGAAATGAGCAGTCTGATGTTGCTTAACTTGTTCATAGCAGGAATATCCTTCATGGATCACCACTTACCCTCAGTGTACCTGTTTTTTTTTTAAAAAGAGCTACTTTATATTCATTTGTCCATTTCTGAAGAAGTTAAAACCTGGCATTTTTTACATGCTAGAAGAACAGCCGAGGTGAGAGCTGCCTGTCCTTCCTGCTAGGGGTCCTGTGATAAAACATTGGGCTGAAGCTTTTCGTTAAAAGTTTCTGTAGTTCCTAAATGCATGTGTCTTGCAAAGGTAGCTTAAATTCAGAAAGGCTTTAGAACCTTTGGCTTTTGTTATCACCTCTTTACACTCTATATCTGCATAACTTTAACCCTCTCATTTCAAGGGCAGTTCAGGAATTGTAGTTCAGGGGAGTGGATCGTTCACAGAATTCAGTGTCCCTTAACAGGCTACAAATCTCACGGTTCTCTCAGATAGAACCTTGATGATAAGTGATAAGTACTGATAGGAGTAGATCCGAATGTGATTAAGGTGAAACAAGAGGGCAAAATTAGCACTTTGGGAACTGAGAGGGCTATGGCATTTATGAAATTTAAGAAAAACCAGGGTAGACTTTAAAAAGTCAGACTAGAGAGGGTGGGGAAAAAATGAGACAGTAGCTATGGAGTGTTGAGTGAAAAGACATAGTTGTGGTGTCCCATCCAGAGAGGCTTAACTGCTACCTGTTTTTTCATGCCAAGGAAAGGCCTGCTGTTGCCTTTCCAGGCATGCCAGGAATTGCTGTTATGCTTTTAGATCTTTTTTAGTTCTTCTAGGTCTTTGGATCATACCTTCAGATATTTGTTGCTACTGCTAGTTCTACTTTTGGCTTTACGTGTTGTAGTCAGTTTTACTTTGATTTCATATTGTGCTTTATTGTTGTCCTTGTTTCGTCTGGTATGAGCATTTAATTTGTTTGTAGACCATTCAGGAAACTTCAGTTAAAGAGCAGTTTTTCTAAATCTAGTTGTTGTTCTTAGTTTAAGGACTGATTCAATGGAGCCCTAACTGTTGACTTAGACCAAGTTCCCATTGATTTCCATGTGTCTGTACTTGTTGGGTATATCAGTTGCAAATTTGTTTTCAAAATGTAAGAAATAACATTAGTGGAAAATTTGTGAGTGGGATAGTAGAACAGGTGGTTGAAATAGGACTGTTACTGCTTGGGTGTGTGGAATTGTTTCAGTATCCTTCATGTCTTGCCCCAACACTCAACTCACCGAATTTACTTTCAAGAATCAGGACTTACCTATCCTCAAAAGATAGTACTTTATGTCTAGTCAGGACTTTGTGGCCCGCATATTTCTGTGACTCAGAATGTTCTTAAAATGTCAGATAGTCTGACGACAAATGTTATCTTCCAGAAACTACAGCATGTTAAAGATGTGAATTGCAACAATTAAAGAGAACTCTGCTTTGGGAGAAGTGAGAGTGAGAGGAACCTCTTCAAGTTCCTAATACCTTGATGGAGACCATAGAAATTATGCCCATGGAAGGTGTGTTGTTCAGTTCAAATAACAAATAAACAGCTCCTTCCCTTGCTATGGTAGAACTCTAAAATATTCATACCCGGGAATGACAGTTCAGTACATTTTATTGTAGGCCACAGCATGTTTGATTAGAGTGTTGAACTAGTAAATGTACTACCCTCCTCCAAATTCCTTCTAGGTATTTAGCTCCTGTTTGATCTTGGGAGCTAGGCAGGGTCAGTCCTGGTTAGGAGGTAGGTGGGAGACTGCCAGTGAATACTAGGTGGTGTAGGCTGTACTTCAGAGGAAGGAACTGGCAAATCATATGAGTGTTCCTTGCGTAAGACAACCGTATGAAATTCATGGGATTGCAGTAAGTTGACAGGTGACTCGAAGGTATACACACACTTAACAGCACTCTCGAATCCCATGAAGTGGATCCCTGAAGCCATGTAGAAATTTTCCAGAAAGGTAACTAGCCTGCGCAGATAAGACCCTTCAGATTCATTTGGTAAGCTTAGCTATATGTACCTGAAAACCCTGGGGCTGTGTACTTTTAAGACTTGTTCTCAGCAGAAAATAAGTCTCTAATCTTAAGCTTGTGAGTCATCTAAGCTGCCTTGCATAGGAATCTCTGAATACCTGTCCGTACTTATTTCAGAATAAATGGAACTGCCTTGAAATGGAATATTGTTGGCAAAAGACTGAGTGTCCCATTAAGAGCTTTATATAAAGATAGATTAGTTAACAGATGTTACAGGCTAAAACCTAATAGAAACAGTAATCTGGATAGTTAGCTTTCAGATACCCAGTCTCCTAGATCTCTGTAGAAGTATATACAGAGGTACCTTTCCTTTGCAGGGTACAAAACATACTTTTCATGGGCAGGGGTTGGGGAGCAACCAAATGAAACCTCATAGCTTTGATAAAAGATACTATTCATGGGTAATATTACTCTGAAAAGTATGTACATCTTAACTTTTTTTGCACTGGTTTTCAAACTTCCTGTTATCTATTCCTACATGGAGTTGTCTGCCTGGGTGCGCCAGTAGGTCTCCTGCATCATTTCTGTGCAGTACAAAGTGTTTGGGTGTGCAGTCATGGTCAAACAAGAGAACCCAATACCTTCTGGGTCTTCAAACATGGACAGCCCCCAATTGTATCAAAGGAGAAGGTAGGGTCAGTGTTTGTTTTGGATACTTCTTCTTTAACGATGCAAAAGTAATTGCTGATAAAAGACTGAAGGTTAGAAACAGGGATCCCTATACACACTGACCTCTCTAAGCATTACTAACTGACTGCATGACTTAGAAGATGAGAGAGGGGCATAATAAAAGCAAGCTGGATCTGTAAAACCATGATTTGGTTGGCTTGGTGCAGCAGTACGCAAGCTTCATGAGCTTGTGGAAGAACTATGTCTAGTTCTCTTTTTTCTCTTTTCTTATGGCTGGAGGAATGGTAGTGTAGTAATTCTGTAACAGTAATGCAGGAATAGCAATACCTCAGTCTTTGTTCTAGAGTTGGCATTGGCATCTTGGAAGATTGATAATCCTCAGGTTGGAGACTGAGAAGAGTGTGGCACCCTAATGTTGATTTCAGCGACCCTTTATTTACAAGCTGAGTGCCTGAGGCCTATAAATGCTGAGGCTGTAAGAACCCAGTGCTAACATAACAGAAGTTCATAATTGTGCTAAAAAGTTTAGCTGAAACTCACCAGACTCTTACTTTGCACCTTTTTGTCTGAGACCGGTGCATGATCACCTTTGTTGTCAGCAAAGTCTCAAGATGATAGGCATGCATACTTCCTTGATTAAGCATTGAATCCTATAGGCCTGGTGGCAGCAACCAATTATTTGAGTGGCTTGTACATTGGGGGTGGTGACAGCCAGTTCTGGGTGTAAGTGGTTTGCCTGGACTCAAAGGAGCTACCCCTTGGTCTGAAAAAGCTGCAGTAATAAGAGAGGATTTTATCTTTTAAAAAGGTAACTTCTGCCCCCACTGTTGAACATCAGAACCCACCTTTCGTAACTGTACTAGAGTTATGGCTAGCTACATCCTCATTTTTTGGAGTTTTTAACTTTCTGTGGGCTTTTATGCTTCTCAGCAGCATAAAATTGCCCATTCTTGGTGTAGAGTTACATTTGAATGCTCCTGTTCTGCTCTTTCTTGGGCTAGTTTTGGAGCTGTTTTCTAATGACTCCCAATCACTTCTGTCTCAGCTAGTTAGAAGAAACGCCTATTCTGACTTGTGGCAAATTAGTCTAAATTTAAGTACACTGATACAGGAAATGAGGAAGCATGTTGAATTCCAGTGATGGAGCCTCTTTCACAATACTGTCTGGATCTTGTTCACTTATATTTTATTCATATGTGGTCTTCAGTGTTCTGCTTGATGTTCACCTTTCTCATACGAAGTTCACACATCTTTTGACCTAACATGGCATTTCCTCCATGCTATCCAAATGGGTGTGGTTGGAGTCTTCAGTATGCTTGGAATTTTGTTACCTTTGCTGATGCTGGATATTTTTTGAAAGAAAGTTGACCGCATTGGGTTGTAATGGATCTTGCACTATAGAGCATAATAAAGTGTAACTGGACAGCTTTGTTTTAGTTTTATTGAAAACTAATTAGCTCTTTGGGCTCTGGAAAAATTTGATGCATCAGGTTTTAGTAATAAAATTTTACCTTGCATCAGCCGAGTCAGCTGTCCTGTCATAGATTTTTTTCAAGTACAATTGAAATCTGCCAGGATGAGGACATAGTATTCAGAGAAAGGAGTAGATGTTCCCCTCAGAAAACAAATTACTGAATAGATGCTTCTCACTGTCAGCTAGGGCTATATTTTGTTCATGAATCAGGAAAATAATAAGGGGGTAGAAGAAAATAAATTACATATTCCAGCTCTTTCCTGTACCCTTGTGCTTTGAATTCCAGGTGTTGTCTTTAAGATATAAACATGTATGAAAACAAAGGAAATAGCTGTCTATAAAATACTTTTCCAAGGAGACAGGCTAGGATAAAAGACATTTCATATGGCAAGCAGTAGGCATTCAGAATATGAGGGACCTGAGGATACAGCTGTAAATATATTATAATGAAAAATCTTTTTTTTTAACAGATGCCACTTATGTTAATAGCTTGTGTAGCAAACATTCAACATTAGTGTCTTCAGGGAGTCCTTATTTGCTGTAATTGTGGAGTGAAATTTTTTTAAAGGTTATGGCTGCTGGCCAAAATTACTTCTCATCAGTCTATAACCTTATGAAGGATTTGGGGTGAGGTTGCTCTGCAGTGAAGTGTATTTCCCTATTTAAGAACAAGCACAGAGAAAAGGCGTAAACATCTGTGGAGACCATATCTGCCTTGCTATGCTAAATGATGAAGAATGCTACATATGAGTGGGGCTATGAGACATCCCAGCCTATCATAGCAACATAGCTTTTGGGGAAGCACTAGTTGTGAGAGCAGAGCAGAGGGAGAGGAATTTATTCTTCACCCATATACCTGCGTGCATGGACACTCTGGAAAGCAGTGTGTTGCTTTCAGAATGTTACTTTTGACTTATTTGGGCCTGTAAGGCTTAGGTGCGCTTTATATGATGGATTATATTCTCCTGAGAGACCCTACTCAGGTTCTGAGATCTTTGGGAAAGGCCGTTCTCTTTGTTCCACCATTTTCACACGAGTTTGGCACAAACTTGAGACAGTCTTCTTGGTGGTTCTGGGGCTACCTTTCTAGAGAGGTTACAGGTGAAGCCTTTTTTTTTTTAAAAAAAATCTGACTGGCTTTTGAGAATTGAATATTTTTAAAGAGTTTTCAATAAGATGCTGTAGAGTAGTTAATTGTACTGTTTCTCAACTGCTTTACATTATTTTTAACTATATATTTAAATTGTTTTCAGTGTTAGCTTAATTTCATTCCCATGTTAGCAGTTTGCATCTCGTTTGCAGTATATTTTTACAAATTAAAAAAAAATCTTAAGTCTTGATTTTGAGGGAGAAAAGACAGCGTAACCACAATGGTGATACTGCTTCGGGAGAGGCTGCATCTTATTCTGTCAGCCGTTTGCTTTCTACCATGACATATATGTATGTGAATATGCACTCGTGTGCGCACACACATAGCAAAACATTTCTATAGATTTGAAAGGCCCTCATTTGCTTCTGGAGGGTATTTGGTGTGAATTTTGTAGATGGCAGAGGGTCATATTCTGCTACACAACTGAAATACAGAATCATGCTCTCAGATCTGACTTGGAAGAGTCTGCCCTGTGAGCCTTTGGGAAAAGCAGGATTTGAAAGGAGTGGAGATAGGTCCATATCTTACAGTTCTTTCTCATTGAGAAGGCATTTCTTCTCAATATAAGCTCTCCTGCAGTTAATCCATTGTATAAACCAGAGTTCTGTTGCTGTGCAGAAAGTGTTATTAGAGTTCCTGGAGAATTAGTCTTAAGATGCATGTTACCTTTCATTTGAGGGATTGCATTCCTAAGTTAAAGGTGCAAGATGATATTCAGGTCTTCCAGAGATAAACATAGTTTTATTAGCTTAGTCTGTGCTACAGTGTTTAGATACGAGTTGCTCTCATTAACTTGCACAGCTTATATGCCCTTCTGCTGTAGTTCTGTGTTTTTAATAAAGAGTTCACCTGTCTACCATCCCCAACCCCAGTAGGCATTGCAGACATTAAATAGAATGGCTGTAGAATGTGCTGGCCTTACTGGTTCAGCGCACTAAGAATGTCCATGAGCAAGAGGTCAAACTTAATTAAAATGAATTGCAAGAAGGTTGTTCCTAATGTGCAGATGAAATTAACCTCTCTTGCACTTGGAAGCATAGAGTAACTTTGAAGGTTATGTGGTTGCAATTTTATATTGTACAGTAAAGATCTGCTTGAGTTGGAGTTGGAACAGGCAGCCTGATATTAGTGAAATTCCAGGTGACAACATGCCACATTTATACAATTTTATATTATCATGGATGATGTCCTTGCACAGTGTCTCATGTCTATACTAATGGGAAAAAGAAGGTGGAAATCAGTCTCTACCTCAGAAACCTAAAGCTCTATCTTTTGTTACATACCCATTTCTTATGACCCTTCAGGAATCTATGCATCTACAACTAGCTGGATGTAAATTCGAATAAAGTACTTAAAAGTCTTTGTTAGTCTTGAAATATTAAGAAGGCAAGTCTGTACTGGACTTGTACTCAATTCAGACATGTTGTGAAAGTAATAGTAGGATTGCCTGTCAAGTTGTTTGACCACTGTGATCAGTAATAGAGAATTTGTGTTTGATTATAAAATGCAGAAAGACAGCTGGAAAGACTGGTGAATTCACTGTATACTTCAATAGTATCTTTTGCGATGGAGTATACTCTTGTTATCCTATCATACAAACCACTCATTGAAAAGCTGTATCTTGCAGTAACATACAGACAACTTAAGCACACCCAGAATCATATGGTTGAGTGTTCTCATGAAGACATGAATAGGAATTATTTTCTTCTCATAAAAATGTTATTGAAATATGTGGGGAACTTGTCCTTGCAGCTGGTTTTTTTTTTTTTTTTTTTTGAGTCTGTAGTATCTTAACACTTGTACATACCTGTTTTGTTTCCTGTGTTCATAAAATGCTTTTTCTGTTTTCTTTGTAGCTATACATTGCTCTGGTTTATGCTTTCTTACACATGGGGTCAAAAGAAAAAGTACATAAGGTGTATATGTGTGATGTGTAAAAGGAACAGTTTTATGTTTTGAGTATATTTCAGTGGTTTGCAATTGTAAGAGCGGGGGCAAGTTTACAGTCCCTCTCCTGCCCTATGGGCTTTACTTCAACATTTTTGAGTCACAATTAGCCAAAAATGCTAACAGGTGGTGACTGGAAGACACTTCTGGTTCCCACTTGTATCTCGGGGTGATTTAGGTGGGTTTCTGTTTAGATAAGTAGGCTTTTTGGTTTGGAGGAAGTTTCAAAGCAAAACATTTTGGACATTTTTAGGGCAATTCTTTGTCTGAAATTTGAGGACGGCAGTTTCCTACTTTTGGCTATAGTTCATTCTGTTTGAGGAGGTGTAAGGCAGCATATGTATTGACACTGCATGTTGAAGGTGGAGTGTTCTGTGAAATGACTGCTAGCCTAGTCTTTATGTTTATTTGGAAGCGAGGGTACCTTAGGATTACGGCATCAATTAAGCATGGCTACAGTAGAAGCTTTTGCATCGCAGTCTTTCCTCCAGCAAAACCAATGACTTCAATTTTTAGAAAATATACAGAAGGCAGCAGAAACAACTTGCTGAAAACAGCCTGTCAAGTTTGAGCTGTTATGTGCTAGGCATTGGGGAATGCTTTATTCAGAGAGAATTGCTGTTCCAGAGCACAGTGCCCAAAAATGCGGTGATGAACCAGGTGTATTTTCAATAGATAGCTGTTTTCAGAGTGATTTTTCCAGAAGAAAAAAATGTGTTAATTCAACACTACTCAAGCTTTATCAAATGTTAGTTTTGTGCTTATGGCTATCTGATCTTGCTTGCTCCTAACCTTCTGGCAGATCTGTAGCCAAAGATACAAGTGTGTATATCACTTGCCTGGTGTGTTTATGTGAAACTTTCGTACACTAAGGAACTGAGGAGTTCTATGGTTGCTGAAGCTATTGTGCCATGAAAAATTATCAAATTACCGAAGCCCAGGAAAAAGGCGACGGAATTTTTTCTGCATGGTCAAATGGAATGTGAATATATTCTCTGGCGTAGCTGCAGTGAGTGTACTGAACAAGGTCCTTTCTGACTATCGTGCATGAGACTCCACAGAATTAGCCGATGTACTCAGAGCTTCGGGGTGAGCTGAGACTGCTTAGCCTGAAGTACCTCACAGGGTGATTGTAGGGATAAACAGGAAGAGAAGGGCCATGGATACCAGCTTGAACTAATTGGAGGAAGGACAGATGTACATGTAATTGATAGGTGTGGTTAGGAGAAGCATTTGCATCCAAAGCGTTCTAGTGGGGATTAGAAGACTATAGTAGCCTTAAAGTACAGAAGACATCCTGGAGAAATTTCAAGATGAGACCTACTCAGGTACTACCGGTAGTTTGAATCTGCTGTGCTTTTTGAGACTGCATCTTATTGTCAGTTACAAATTCATTTCACTGTTCCCTCACTTTTTGGAAGGGAAATCTTATGAAATTGGTGAAGGACTTCTGAGCAAGCATCATTAAGCTAGGCTAATGAATACATGTTTTTTTTTTTCCTATTCTGGGAGGTTAGTTTATGAAGTAGCATTTTCATGCAGTACTTTTAGCTGAATGGAAAATTTAGTAGTTTGCTTATCAGGAGTTACTCTCTGGTAAATTCTGGTGCTTAGGACAGAGTGAATACCAACATTCTCCTGCTCTTATTACAGAGTGCAGGGGTCAACAGGGGTTGTAGTTTGCAGCATGTGGATGGAAGTCTCTTCCCTTTTCTCTCTCTAGTTTTTCAGAGCAGAGGCTGAACCATTTGTTCAGCTGAGGCCCAGAGGAAAATGACACTTAGATGGCAATCCAAATCTGTACCTGAGAATAAGCTTTATTGAACACAATAGTCCTTACAGTGGAGGAAGCCCACAGATGATTGTGCTGCCAGTCACCCAGCAGACAAGTCACAGCTCCTGTTCCTTCTGCAATCTTTTTCTCTTGAGTCAGGAATGATTTCACTCCCCCTACCCACTGAGTTTGAGAAGAGAACTTATCTTGAAGCTGTGCAAGTATTAGTTGGAATTGAACTTCCAAATGTAGGATGAGCAGTACAGAGCAGGGTTGGACAGGGATTTTAAGAGCTACAGATGAACATGTATTGTATTGCAGGAGAGGCAGGATGAGAAAGTTTAGAAGGCTAGGTTTATGGACAGGCAACAGAAGAGGCAAAGGAAGAGCAGGAGAAGGTGATAGAGACAAATAGTAGTTGGCAAAAAGATGGGAAGGAAGAAGGGAGGTGAGGCGTGGGGAAGAAGCTGGCAGAAGCCTTGTGACTGCTGAGATACTGTCTCATGTGATGTTCTTCTGCTATCTTTGTCATGCTTGATCTCCCAGCAAGCTTGTGAAGTGATTGTGGTTACTGTTTTATGGATGAAAGAGATGTGGAGGGGAGCTGTATTGATGCCTCATATTAGAATGAAACAGGGTGCAAAAGCAAGAATCCTTTTGCTCCAGGTTCTTTTTCAAAAGTATTCTCTTCTAGTTCACAAACTAGTGACCTAAAGTAAGCATGCATTCAGTTGCAGGTATCTACCTGAAGTAAATGTTGCTTTAAAACAGCTTTTATCTCTGTTTCTTTTACTTGATGTAGATCTTTTGTCTGGTCATCTTTAGAAATAGGGAAAATATAGGAAGGGACATTTGTAATACAGATGTAATGATCACAGTAAAAGAAAAGGTAATAGGAAGTGTTTCTTGGTACTTGGCTCTACTAATATATTAAGGTAAATTTCTTACATTTCATTGACACTGAAGCTTGAAATCTGGGTTTAAAAATAATAGTTTCGGGATGTTAATTGCTAACCTTTTAAGAACCTTTTAATAAAAGATTCTTAAATGTCTGAGCAAATCTTATCTGCTTTGACCAGAACTTTCTTATTGACTGACTTCACTCCTACATTTCCTTCCTACCAGTGCACTCAACTAGGTTTTGCTTGTAATAAAGAAACCTGATTTGAAGATATAGAAGTTAAAACAATAATTCTGTCAAACTGAGTTTCTCCAATTTTGCTTTCCTCTTCTGGCTTACAGTTCTTTGGATTGCATCTAGTGCTGGAAACTCTGCTTGAGGCTCTTTTCCTCCCAAATGAGTTCTGGAGGGCACTCTGCTATTAGGAGAAGGTTTTAGGGGCACATGAAACAGAAGTAGTCACTGAAAATATCTTCCTTTGTTTCTCTGACAGACTTCTGTCAGTGGAATTGTAGGATACAATTCAGAAAGGGTGAAGGTTGGCCAGGCTGAATTATTAGTCCCATGGCTTTTTGGGATCTTTCTAGATTGCTGCCTCAATAAATCATGGGACTTAATTCTGAATCAAATGAGTACATCACTGGTAAATTCCATAGTTCTCTTTGCTATCAGCAAGCTATTTACCTGTTAGAGGGACATAGTAAAAGGCGAAGGATTGTCTCTCACATCAAGCAATATCTAAATGTGCTCCTGTTCAGCCTCTAGGCTACATCTGTACAATCATCATTCCGTCCCGTGGTGTGATAATGCCAGGAGGATAAACGAGACGTAGAATCTTCACACAAAGGAAATGGTTTTTATAATGAGTGCAGGCTGAACAGAACTAATCTCTTTTTTGGATCATTACTTCACCTAATCGCAAAGCCTTCTTTTTAATTCAAATCCTTGCAGGGTTCTAATTGGTGACCTCCGGAGTCTGATAATTGCAGAAGATAGCTGGTCTCAAACGGTATACCTAAATAGCCTGGGCAATTAAAAGTGAGAAATGTAGCTTTTAACCCTTAACCCAATCTTGCTTGGAAGAGTTTGTTCAGGGTACACTGTTCAACATTAATCATCTGTATACTGTCCTTGGCACTCAGATCATTGCAGTTAAAAGAGCTGAGCTGTTCACTTCAGTAAGAGCTTCATTCTGTAAAAGTCCTGAATTTGAAAATGTGGAGGACTGACTGCTTTTCAGGGTTTCAAAATAATTGGGTTGTAGGCTGGAGAAAGCACAGGAGCAGGGGAACTTTTCATTGAGGACATGCCACTTACCTGTGTTTGAAACCTACTTGCTGTCTTCAGAGAATAAACCTTAGTGGAATACAAATGAATGAGTGGAGTTGTTGCGGTGTTGCAGAATCCTTTCCATCTCTTGGGCTGGGGCTTCACTGCTACAGGGTGGTCAGAACAGCCTCTCAGCCTAGTAAAGCTTTACCAGAAACTTAACAGATTTATCAAATGTGCAGGTATACAGCATCTGTGATGCTAGAAAGTGCAGCCCAGAAGCTGACTGTAACCCTGTAATCCCACTGGTAGAGCCACCAAAGGCCCTATCTCTCAGTTCTTTAAAAATCTGTACTACTTCTTGAGTACCCCCCAAAAACTGCCCCAGATGTCCCCAATCTGCTTGCAGATGTGACTGTTCCCTATCCCTAGACACCCTCCCTAGATCTGCAAAGGGAGGAGGGTAGAACAGCAGCAAAAACGGCTGGTAGCAAGGTTTGCAGGGACAAAAAATGGTTCCTATCTCTTGCAGTTGTCTCTCCATATGTAGGTAATACAGTACCCTCTTAAAATTTATAGAGATGTGGCCAGGGAGACAGAAGGGAGATGGCAGTCTGAGAGAAAAGGCTTGAATGAAGAGATGGAGGCTGGGAAAATAAGGGATTGTGAATGGTATAGCTATCCTTCTTTATGATCTGACTGGAAATATATAAAATATAGGGGTATAGGGTTCTTCAACACTAGAGTGAATTCAGGAAAAGGCAGCGTGACATTCTCCAGTCACGACAAAACTGAATGAGGAAAGTATCAGTGGATGAGAGGATTCATGCATGAATACTTGAAGAAGAAAGTTCTAGTGTTGGTCAGTCTGAAGGTATGCCATATGACTGTTCTCCTGAAATCACATTGATCATGAGATGTTGATGAGTTTGTGATCACAGTGGTCTGTGGCCAGTGTGTCGTCCTCAACAAAGTGGCCAGATGGTTTCAACGGCAGTTCCCTAGCCAACCTGAGCAGTTGTACAAGATGAAAGGAGGTGTAGTTTGGAACTTCTCTGTGAGAGTCTGTCTTAAACAAAAGATTAAAAGACCAGGAAGAGGAAGACCTGTATGTGCACAGAAAGTTAAGAGACTTATCAGTCCTCTATGACAAAGGGTTTTCTGTGTAAGTTGTTTTTGTTTTTGCTTAATCTAGATCTGTATTTTTTTAATAACTGGTCACACAAGATGTTGAGAGTCTCAATGCAGTGATATTTGACTTAAGAATTGGGGGAGATAGGAATTATTGCACCCAGAAGTTCATAGGGCATTATTGTAGGGCAGTATTACCACAGTATTATTCCACAAGTTATCAAGGTATTGCCTTAGATGCTCTGTGCCTCTAGCTAACCTGATAGGGTTAGTCATCTGTGGTAGTTTGAAGTCCAGTTTACCCATTATATGAGAATTTTAGGTATACCCCTTAAAATCTTTTTTTAAATTCTTTTAATATATAATCCTGGCTTTCTCGCAGCATGGGAAATGATGCAAAATATTTGCATGGATGTATATCATATTAGTACATCAGTGCAGAAACTGGAACTGTGAGCATCTCTGTGCTGTTGTAGCCCAATATCAAATCTGTGTAATGTGTGTAATGGTATTTAAGAATGTGAAACCTAAGCAGTATAGAATTCTGAATAATTTATTGATTTCTGTGTAGCTAGAGAAGGAATTCCAGCATTCCTCTGACAAGCAGATCTGCTTGTTAGTTACAGTGGGCAGTTGCCTTCAAGGAATTTCATTCACTGTAGTCAGCTACTCCTGGGAGACATAATAATCTAGAACAGAGCTTTCCAAACTTTTCATGTTGGTGACATGCTTTTTTAGACATGCATCATTTCGCGACGCAGTAACTCAGTTTTAATAGCAAACCGGAGGTTAAACTAACCTCTTACAAGAGATACAGATGCATACTTAAATTGTAATAGCAAAATGTGTGGAGACACAACATATCTCATGAAAATCTTTCATATATTTTTAAAAATATATGATTTATAAATAATAACATACATTTTGGAGATTGTAGGCGACACACCTACACACTTCAGGCAACACAGTGATGTGTTGTGGCACACCATTTGGAAAGCCCTGATCTAGAAGAAGAGATTCCTCTATTTTTCTAACAGCTGAAGAAAGTCTGCTCCTTGCTTGTACCTGTTTTGCAACAGTATTCCTTTTTGACAGAAAATTCTTGACACTTAGAGGAATGTTACATTAATTCTGATGGGTGGAGAATAGGATAGTTTTATGTGTCTGATGAAGTAAATAGGAAATGTGTGTATATGACGAGTTACTGATTTGAACTGTTTTCTGTGTGATGTCCTGTGGTAGGCATACATGGGCTGAAGTTAAACTTTTGCCTGTATATGTCTGTGGTCACTATGGAGATTAGTGTTCCTTTCCTTCTTCTGCAGTGGCAATAGTCATCACCTGGCTATTCCTTGCCTAGAGGAGAACAGGTCAGAGGATTGCAAAAGTATCTGACTATGTTCCCATAGCCAGAAGTGAACTGTACATGTCTGCTATGATAGGGTTACAAGCTTGATAGAAGAAGGGAATGCTGTAGATGTAGCTTATCTTGATTTCAGTAATGCCTTTGACAAAGTTTCCTGTGACATTCTTGCAAAGAAGCTAGTAAAATGCGGGCTGGGCAGGGCTATTTTAGGTGGATTTGTAATTGATTGACCGACCAAAGGGTGCTCACCAATGGCTGCTTTTCATCCTGGAGAGAAGTGACTAGTGGGGTGCCACAGGGTTCTGTCCTGGGCCCAGTGCTACTCAACATCTTCATCAATGACTTGGATGAAGGAGTAGAGGGCATGCTGATCAAATTTGCAGATGACACCAAATTGGGAGGGGTTGCTAATACTCCAGAAGACAGGATAAAATTTCAAAATGACCTTGTCAGATTGGAGAGCTGGGCCAAAGCTAACAAAATGAATTTAAACAGAGAGAAATGTAAGGTCCTACACTTAGGCAGAAAAAATGGAATGCACAAATATAGGATGGGGGATGCGTGGCTGGAAAGCAGTACATGTAAAGGGATCTAGGAGTCTTAATAGACCACAAGCTGAACATGAGTCAGCAGTGTGATGCATCAGCCAAGAAAGCCAGCGTGATTCTTCGTTGCATCAATAGAAGTATGGTGTCTAGATCAAGGGAGGTAATGGTACCACTCTATTCTGCATTGGTTAGGCCTCATTTGGAATACTGTGTCCAGTTCTGGGCACCTCAATTCAAGAAGGACATCGGCAAGCTGGAGTGTGTCCAGAGGAGAGCCGACAAAATGGTGAAGGGTCTGGAAGCCATGTCCTATGAGGAACGGCTTAGGGAGCTGGGTATGTTTAGTCTGCAGAAGGTTAAGAGGGGACCTGATAGCCGTGTTTAAATATTTGAAGGAATGTCATGTTGAGGAGGGAGTGGGCTTGTTTTCTGCTGCTCTAGAAACTAGGACAAGGAGCAATGGATTCAAGCTGCAGAAAAGGAGATTCCACCTGAATCTCAGGAAGAACTTCCTGATGGTCAGAGCAGTCTGGCAGTGGAATATGCTGCCTCAAGTGTGTGGCGGACTCTCCTCCTTTTGCAGGTTTTTAAGCAGTGGCTGGATGGCCATCTGTTGGGAATACTTGGTGTGTGTTCCTGCATGGCAGGGGTTTGGATTGGATGGCCCCTGTGCTCTCGTCCAACTGTATGATTCTATGCTTTAGCTGCTGAAACCTCTAGAAGTCCCCTGTAGAGGATAATAATTACTTCCTGTTCGGCTACAGGAACACAGACAGAGACTCCCCCTCCCCTGCTTTCCGTTAGGCACAGGATAGCCATGGGAGCAAATTCAGTGGTTCTGTGGTAGGTCTGGGGTGGTAAATGGCTCACTGTAGCGTAGTTCCACATGCTGAACTACTGCACTTCACCATGCTGGGTTGCAGCCTGTATGTGTTTGTGTTCAAGTGCTAAGTCTATAGCATAATGGGACTTGAAAATGAAACTCTAGGGAGTAATCCAGAGGCCTGTCTTCTGACTTCTGTAATGTATCCACACCAGCTTTTCGTGTGCTGCTTGAACATCAGAATATAGAGGGGGTAAGAACAAGTTTCTTGCTTCTGTAAACTTTTATGTCATAGCCTGTTTGATGTTTTCTCATACTTTACAGCAGGAGTAAACCTGGTGCCCTGTTTTGGACAAGAACTCATGTTAACCAACTAACATGGCTAAGGTTTGAGCTTAAGACAATACTGAAATGAAGTTTTTTTTTGGTAAGGTATTAAGTATTCAGATTTCTGAAGAAGTTGCAATATTCTTTATTTCTAATAAGCTTTACTTTGTCAAGCACACTCCAAACTGTGGCACATGCTGTGGTAGTAAAAGGCAACTGAGTAGAAAGCTCATTCTTCTTTGTCTCTTTAGTAATGGCCCATCTTCTAATAGTTTTATGGAAAGAAGTAATTACATGTCTTAGACTGAGCAAGGTAGCTGTGTTGTATATATTACACAATGAAGGTTTGGTAGCAAGTGTGTGTGTGGTAAGGAGATTTATTGTGGAATATTATACACTACACGTGTCTGCTGAGAAAGTCTCATTAAGATTCTAACTCCTATGAACTATATGCAGAATAAAGCTACGATACAAATCTGACAAGTACATGTCCTAAGATGGTAGCCTAAAATATGTAGATTTAAATCTAATTTTATAGCAGTGCAGATTTGCAGCTCCACCTCTGTGATTATTAGCATGGCTGCTACAATTGCATGCTGCTTATTTCAATCTGTTGTGAACATGCATGTTGTAATTGCAGTTGACATAGCCCTCTCCAACCAGAACACTGGTCCTCACTCTGCTCTGCATGAGTGAAGACTGGCCACAAAAATATATCTGATGGCATGTGAGGTGAGCTACCTCAGAGAGATCAACAGAGTTGGGATGCTGACTTCATAATGTTCTAGGAGTTAGTTATGTGCACTGTCAGTGAACTTATAAAATCTGTGGGATTGTGCTAAAGCCACAGGAGTGAATGGATGGGAGCTGTTCCCCTCACAAATATCTTGTATTTATGATCATTGAATAAAGGCCTTTCACAAGTGCTGTGGTTGTCAGTAATAATTTGGTCTTACAGTTAGCCTCTTCTTTGTTTTCCATGAAAGGTTTGCAGATCAAAACAGTTTACTTGGTTCAGGAGAGCCATAAATTCTCTGTGTAGACTGTTTATCCTGATTTTAATGTCCGTTTTGGGTTGTGACACCTGGAGACTATTGGGAAATCAACACTGTTGCTCCTCTTTGACTCCTGCCTCTGCATCAGGAGCCAAGACTGCCAGTAGCTGCAGTTGCTGAACTCTAGGTGAAGAAGTTGTACCATATAAGGAATAAACATTTGAGTTTTGTGAAGAAACATTTCCAGCTGTGATCATTGTCTCCAGACTTTCTTAAATCAAAGATTAAGAAAAAGTTGCAGTTGGAACTTCCCTGAGACCTGGGTGGTAGATGGGGAGACTTTTAAACACTGGTACTCTCATGGTTTCTCTTATCTCAGCTGTTGGGAGTCAAAACTGTAGGTGATATCATAATAGCAGCTTGGAACCTCTCTGTGTCAAAGGCTAACATCAGCAGCCATTTATTCTGGAATCTGCCATAGCTCAGAGATTCAAAACTAGAGGGGAATGTGGAATGTCTGAGGTCTAGGGAAGAACATGTAGACACCATGTTTATTTTGTAGGCCATCTCAAAAACTTGAGTTGATAGGCCAGGTATAAATGCTCCAAACAAATAAAAACGAGTAGTCAACCGGTTACAGGAGTCATGGTTTGTATTCCTCTGGGCTGAAACGTTTCTCTGTGAGGATCTATGTTGAGTTGGCAGGGCTGAAAAACAGTTTGCAGAAAGGATGAGAAAGAAAAAGCCAAGCAACAAAGCAAATGGGAGGAGGTGAAGTTCAGAATGGAGTGAAGGAGAGGTGATAAAGGTAAGCTGCAGGCAGCTAGGCTGATAGTGGGAGCGCGTACAGGGCATAAGGAAACAGGAGGAGAAACACTCGAAGGCAGGTGAAAAGAAGAAAGAGCAGAGGGCAGTTTGATACCTGAATGCAGGTTGTCTCTAAAGTCATGTTCTCTCCTGTTATTTTTCGTTATGTTCTGTTTTGGAAATGTGCTATACACCTGCTCTGTGAAGTAAAAATTCAGGCTACAACTAGATGCATTCGTGTGCTTGTCTCACTTCTATACACTTGCCCTTTAGAAACATAAGAAAAACCTTCTGGGAATAGATCAAAGGTGTTTCTAGTCTAGTTGTTTTGTTTTGTTTTCAACTGCGGTCAGATTGATCCAGATGGGAAGCCCAGAGGTGGAGATAATGTGATCCACCAGATGTTCTTGATCAATGACTGCCAGAATTCACCATTGAATATACTGGCTAGGGTTGCTGGGATGTGCAGTCCGTCAAAATTTGGAAGGGGGTTGGATTCCCACCTCAGGAGTGAAAGAATAAGCTGTTCACACCATGTGCTTATTTTATTACATTCAGAGGTTGGTGGCAATAATGTAAAAGGAACACAGTTCTCAATAACAAGTTATTCCCCTCTAAGATAACAAGGGTGTAACGGACTTCTATTTTGAAAGTTTTATTGTTTAACTTTGAGAAGACAAGACAGAGGTGACAAGGTGGTCATCTTTATCTCAGTGGAAATCATATAAAAGATGGAGCGAACTTGTTTTCTGCTGCTCTGGAGACTAGGAAGTGAATCAGTGGATTCAGTTTACAAGAAGGAATCATTCCAGGCAGGAGAAAGAACTTCTGACAGCAAGAGTTGTTTGACAGTTGAACTGCCTTCAAAAGTGGTGTACTTTTCTTTTTTTGGAAGTTTTTAATCAGGAATTGTGTGGTCATCTCTCAGGAGTGCTTTAGCAGTTTATTCCTGTAGGGCAGGCAACTGAGCTAGATGGCCCGTCCATTCCTTTCCAAGTCAGTGATTTTAAGTAAGATAAAAAGTGGAAACAACATTTCCTATTTTTAGTCTTGTCATTTCATAATCATTTTAAAAGTCATTTTGGGCATTTTCAGCATTTTTATGTCATTCTTTCTTAATCTCTGGTATTTGAAGAATGAACCCACAGCACGCACGTGTCTGTGGGTGGTGATGGTGGACAAAAGAAAACAGCAGGTAAGTGCAAGAGCTTAATTATACAACAGCAACTGTAACAAGCCAACAATGTTCCTCCCCCAATGTTAAGAAATGAATAAGACTTTTTCAGCTCAATAATGGTTAAGGGAATATGTTAGTATAAAAAAGTGATGTTCCAACAGATCACACATGCAAGGGAGTTGTTGCAGTACAACACTTACATTCATTTTTGCATGAAGCATCCTTTTTTGTAAGCTTGGATTTAGATTGCAATCTTTTCGTCTTGGCTCCATGCCATGTAAATAATTGCATAGCAGATGCATCTTTCTCAGAAGAAAGGTGGCCCATTTTTCATGGGAATTGGGAAGATCGTTTCTGTTAAATTTTTGCTTGCAAGGCAGTAGACAGAAGGGAGAGAACTACTGTTGGGGATCAAAGATAGAACCAGTTTGGGTAATTTCTGTGTCCTGTTCATGACATACCTGTGTTTCTTATTTATTGGGTCCTTCTGGCTTTTGGTCATCTAAACCAGTGCTTCTCAAACTTTTTTCACTTGCACACCTCTTGGCATTCCATTTCCATAAATTGTTCCCCTCCCCTGCTATCATGTCCTTTCTTTGAGTGGGGGAACATCAGAAAGTTTCTTTGAGCTCGAAGGAGACATCCCTATACTCACAGAAGTAAAGGCATCGAGTTGTGATGTCCTCTGAGAATAGCTAATACTTTTCCTGCCATTATTTTTTTTTTTCCCTTTGCGTACCTGTGAATGTCCTCATGTATACACCTGGTGCTTTGTGTAACCTAGGTTGGGAACCATTGGTCTAAGCAAAGTTGAGGTTAGCCCCAAATCTAGAATCGAGTCATGGCAGAATCATGTTTTAATATTGACCGATCTGGTGTTCAATAACAGGACTACCAGGAAGGAGGGTTGGCTGATACAGCCATTAAAGTCTGGAGGAAGGGTTGAGATGCCTCAAAAAGAAGCACAATCACTAATTACCTGTACTCTGACGTATTAATGATGCGTCCTTTCTGTACTTCTTCGTACCAATCAGTATCCCATTGGAAGCACCCTGGACCTCCCTTCTCCAACAACCTCTTACTCAGGCATATCCTGATGGCAGATTTATTCCCAGTATACAAATTTCTATCCCAATGTTAGCAGCAGCAGAAAAAATAAGTAATATAAGTTTGAAGTGAAAAAAACCTGCTTCCTCAAACAGCACATGAAAGTAATGTGCCGGATAACAGCAACTCAATGAGTTTCAGGCAAATAGCTGTTAGAGATTCAGTGGAACAGGTAAGCTGCCACTTGGCTATCTTTTTCCTTCTGCCCTTTGGCAGAGTGATAATTCAGAGGTACTGTAACACTACTGTCCACTCATTTCCTATAAAACAATCAAGTTCAAGGTGCGCTTCCCAACTCTCCCATACCCAACTCTCATCATACCAATGAGAACAAACTACAGTTTCTGGATGGTTGCCTTTGTGATAAATCCGCACTGTGGACAAGGTGCAAAAGATGTTAATTTGCCTAACTTTTACCTAATATTCTTCCATGCCTGCTGTCCTGCTGCTTTTGCTCCATATGAGTTCCCGCTATGGAGTCTATTTTCTCCTCACTCCCAAGAGGATAAAAATTACAGAAGAGATTTAGCGGTCACAGTATTGACCCTTGGCTCTTTGCAGCTCACCTAGGCAGTTCAGACATCAGTTTACCTTTGTCCAGGCCCTTCTTGTTGAGGACAAAAAGATGTTATGTTGTCCAGCTCTCCCCTACTCTTCCTGATGTGTAAGTCAAGGCATTGGAACAGCTGGGTCAGTGTTGGGCTGCATGTGCTGGCTGCAGGTGGGTTCTGTTTAGCACTGGACTGCAACTCAAAGTTATCTAGCTCCCTCCTAGCTCAGGAAATTCTATTAATTGCTGTTTGGGATAATTGGACCTTACATTTTACTTTATTGGGATGTTTGATATAAATATTCAAACTATGTAGAAAATATGGAAGGGGTTGTCCACAGAACACACTCTCTTTTTTATTAAGATAGTTGTGAATTAGCCCCTTGTCTGCGAATACAGACATTCCTCCTCCATTCTTCCTCTTGTGTAAGCTACAATTAAATCAGGTCTGTATTCAGCCATGGTTGTCGGTTTTGCCCAAACCGGTATATGTTGTTTACTAGCTTTGGAGCAAGCCATTTTAAAAAAATTTGGCTTTGCAGTACATAGCAGAGTAGAAACCTGACCATGAGCCAATAGTGATGTCATTGGCGGGGGGAGAAGGGGAAATACTGAGCTGTTTTAAGTTTTGCTGTTCCCTAGCGGTGCCCTACTCAAGATCACAAGTTCGTTGTCCCTTAACTGAAGAGATCCAGAGTGTGTGCTTCTCTTTCTAAATTTAAAATGCATTTGACTGTGGGCATTCCGGCAACACACAGTATGCAGAAGATAGAAGCTGGCTCTCTCTAGATCTTTCGCAAAGTTTTTCAAGCACAGAAGAAGCCTTTTGTAGGTATAACAAGGAAAAAACCTTAATTTTCTATAGATGTTATAATGCCCTTTTTGTGGACTTGGTTATATTTGCTTTTTACTTCTAATATATCTTCTTTGCTTTGAACCTGTTAGTGACACATACTGAGTTTTGTCCCGGAGTTGTGTGTTACATATATCAGGCATTCCCAAATTGTCGGTAATAATCCTTGTCCAAGGCTAGAAAATCAAAAGGTGACAAAGGAAAACAATATTTCTTCAGTGTTCTTAGTTCAATTAACTAAGCTTCTTATGCATGAGTTTCTTGAAGATATCCCACATGCCTGGAGATTTAGTCTATCTCTGCAAGGTTGAGATAATACTAAGTCTTTGTGGAGTACACGTATTGTAAAGTGCATTCCTGTGTGATCTCAAAAATGAGAGATACTCAGGATTTTAACAGCTAAGTCTCATAACGTTTATTGTAAGCTCGATAAGATCAAGCTTTTGCTTAATATTTTAGGCTCTCATGAAGACGTAAAAGCTTAATATAGTAATGCATCTCTGAATAATAGTCCTAACAGTGCTGGAGGTGGTGTTTTCTTTGTGGGTAGTGGTCTTTAAGCTTGTCAAGGTAGAAATACAATCGGTGAGGTTTCCATTGCAGATTATGCCAGTAAAAGCATGTGTGTTCTGCTAGCATGGACACATTCTCGGCTGACACTAGAAATCCTCTAGTCCAAGACTGAAGTGGGACCCACAGCTGAACTTCCAATCTGTGCTTTAGTTTTTAACGTGCTAGAAAGTTGTGTGGTTTATGTAACCCACTTCAGTACTCCTGTTAGTGAGTTGAGTTCTAAACACTCATATTTCTGTTTCTGTTTTCCTGCATGTTTATGCTTGGAATATAAATATAGATGGAGATTGATGCAGGCATGTAGAGTTCAGCAATCTCTTAAATAACAGCAACTAATATTTACCCTTCTGTTCAGCTGAAAAGCCACCCAGAGTGGCTTACATAACAATCAATAAAAAGAGGAGAACCCAAACAGTTCAGGAAGGAGGAGCTCAGCAGAGCTGTTTCCTTAGAGGAGCTGATGGCAAGGGGATACTTCTTATCCTTGCCTCTGCAGTAGCCATATAGAAGGCCTTTAGACACTGAATTAAATTTGCTTGGCTTTGCTCTACAAAGCAGATGATTTAGAAGAAGTGTATCTGATGAGAACTTTTATGCTCCATCTGAAATTGGAACATTTTCTAACAGTGGAAAAGAAGCTTCCTGTAATGGGAGGAACAACCCACTGCAGGAGGATGTTTCCTCTTCCACTGCTGAAAACAAACATCTCACAGGTGAGTCTGGTGTTCTTACTGTGTATGTATAAAAATCTAAAACCTCTCATTGGCTTTTCAGCTTCAATTCAGCAATATTTCCGGGTGCAGATTAAAATACAGGTTGCGTCATTCCCAGGTAATCAGTACTGTTGGTTCCAATTATGAAGTATCCTGACTAAGAGACAATACAGTCTCTGTCTATGTGTAGAAGAGAGTTGTGTTCTTTGCTCTAGTGGTTGTAGAAGTTATTGAAGCTAATGAATTTGAACTTAATTCATTAATTGTAGTCAAATAGTAGATCATGTTGTCTTGGAGTACTGGTCAAAGTAAAGGTGCCATTGGTTATAGATTTATTTGTCTTACCACCAACGGCTTATCTGGAGCCATGTTATAATTCATAATGGTATGAGACAAGGAGGCCCATGATTCAGCTAGAACAACACAGAAGCATTTACACTGAAACTGTCTGAGACTTTTAAATCAAAGAGTCTTTAACAATGCAGCTATACGCTCTTTGAGGAGGCTTACAATAAGACCTAATTAATGCTTCCTCATCAGAATAAGAAATAAAAAATATTCTACTACAGTTTGAAGAGGTAAGCCCTCAGAGGGGAATATTGCTTATATATTGGCTTCCCAAGAGAGATGTAAAACTGTTGCCTGGTGCTGTTTGAAGGAATAAAGAACTAATGGCATGAGCAAGTACATTCTATTGATGGAGTACAGTAGAACAACTTTGCCTTTAAAGTTGCTGCCCTGTTTATTCCTTAAATTGAAAGCCCTTAAGTCAAACTTGTAAATGGGCAGTGCTCTGCAGCATAGTGAAGAAGACACAGTAAAGGAATAGAGCAGGAAAATAATTTAATGGTCCAGTAGGACCAAGAAATGTGTACCTAATTTTAGAGAGGAATGTGCTTGGTCAGTGACGTGTTAAGCTGCTCTGAGTTTTCTGAAGGTGCAATGAGATTTAAAGAAGAACTTAAAAAGGGATACCTGTGGGGGAGTGCTTGAGTAGTTAAGGTAAAACCGTTGAGACACAGTGACCTACATGTGGAATAATAGTTTTAAAAAAAACCTTACATTGGAAAGAACATGCATTTGAATTGTGGAAGAAATGAAGGTACTGTCATTGGGACATAGAAAAGCAATGAAATGAGGAGTGTTGGAAACTCTTTTAGAATGCTGGAGGGAGTTTTTACAGGCCCAGGCTTGGCATACTCTTCATGAGAGAGGTCTTCAGACTTATATGAAATATCAAAAGAGCAGGCATTATGAAGCAGCAAGGAAGCCTCTAATGTGAATCCTACTACCAGTAGTTAATTTGCTATTTGAGCTACAAAAGGGAGTATTTAACTTAATAGGCCATACAATATGCATGAATCATTATTCACATACCTGAGAGTTCTTCAGGCATAGCAGTCCAAAGATTGCAGTTATTCATGTTCTTTTCTCATTTTGTTTGTCTTAGGCCAGCCAGTAGGTTACCTCATAATATCAAGGAGGATTGTATCATTATGATTAAGATGCATGTTTTCAATGAAGGAAGTCATATTTGCCAGATCAATCAGAGGCAGTTAACATTTGCATGTAAACAAATCTGGCTTCTGTACCAACTTCTACAGCTAAATCATAGAATTTGATATTGCAAAAACATCTTGTTAGCATATTGAAGAACTTCACAAGTGTTCTTGTTTTAGACTGCAAGATACACATCTGTCATCTGGATTATTAATTCCATCAATGTACAACGATGTACACAACCATGAGAGCACTGGCATGGTATAATGGTTTGAACATTAGGCTATAATTCTGGAGACCAAGGTTCGAATTCCTGCTTTGCCATGGAAACCCACTGGGTAACCTTGGGCAAGTCACATTCTCTCACCCTCGGAGGAAGGCAAAAGCAAACCTCCATTGAACAAATCTAGCCAACAAAGCCCATGATAGGTTTATCTTAGGGTCACTGTAAATCAGCAGTGACTTGAAGGCACACAACACCAGCAACAACAATACAGGTTTGGGGAGTGATTCTTCCCTTGTGAATATGTTGTGTAGTTTCCACAGAACCCTGACAGCACTTCTCTTAACCCATGTGTGTAGCTTTCTTCTACCCCCTAACTGAACAGTAGGCTTGCATTTAAAATTATATGCTCCTGAAATTGTTTGGAATTTTAAAAGCCATTTGGGGTAACAGCACAGGGCATGGGACCTGTCATTTTTCAAATAGCAGATTTATACAACCATTTTTGTGGGGGTGGGGTCAGGATGTATAGATCTCTGTGTAAGTAGCTTGTATGTAGAATCTAGTGTATCTAGCAGCTTGTAGCACTCCTTCTCCTGGTATGTGATCTAAGGTGGCTTACAATGTAGGATGAAACTTAAGTACAGCTGAAACCCTAGTAGTAAAAAGTTTTAAAAAACACTGGCAAAGCAATCATATTTAAAATACTAATTTAAAGCAGTTTAACACACATTGCAAACATAGTAAAAAAGGTAAAAGTATGGTATACCCCATTAGAAGACCCTTCTGCTACAAAGCAATTAACCAAATGGCTGTCTAAAAAGAGCTTTGATTCTGGGCAAAAAGAGAGCAAAGAAGGTGTAAGGGTTATCCCTTTGGGAGGGATTTTCACAGCAGCCACCCTTGAACTAATGAAGAACATTAAGCAGGCTGTGGTTCCAGTCTAATGCTTTGTTACGTGCTTTCACGTCAGCTCCAACTAGTGGTGACCCTTAGGTTTTCTTGGCAAAATTTATTCAGAAATGGTTTACCATTGCCTTCCTCTGAGGCTGAGAGAATGTGACTTGCCCAGGGGTCACCCGGTGGGTTTCTGTGACCCAACAGATTGAAACCCTAGTCCCAGTCCAACACTCAAACCATTACACTGGCTCTCTTTCTGATACAAAATATAATAACTGAGCAATTAAAATTCTTAGTTATACTGTTCAACCAGTTCCTCTCCAGATGAAGGATCACTGTGTACTCTTGAGGTTACATTTGCTACTTTGAAAAAGTATGTGTGGGGGGGTACTAGTAGTGTCCTGGAAAGAGCCTTGTAATTCTTCTAGTTTTATGTAGTCAGAATATTTTAATGCAAATCTCAGTTCTGTACAAACTGTATTTGATAAAATTAATTGCAGGTGAACCTATGTTTTGTTTGCCAGCAGTGTCTGTTTAATTCTGCAAGTTTTTCTGTTTGCTGTTTGGCATTGAGAACCATAGCTATAACAGAAAAGAACAGTAGATTATCACTTTAATACATTCTAAAGTTCTGCTGTATATGCAATATTAATAGAAGCAACATGGCAGACAACGATGATTCTCTCACAGGAAGATTAATTCTGTGAGATTAAAGTGAAATAAGTCTACTTTTCTGTTATCTAATGCACTTAGTGAAATTGTGGTTTGTTGTGTGGATTCACTGGGAGACAATCCTTACTTAGCCTACTGTGCTCTGAATAAAATGCATTAATTCCTCCACTGCCATGAATATCTGGACCTCTATAAACATTGGGCCCGTGGGCTGGGAATATGGGATTTCTAATCCTTAGCATTATCAGAAACTTTAATCACATGTTCATCTATTATTTCTGAGCTAGGAGACTATCTCTGCACACAAAGCCTACTTGTAGTACAGAATGTAATCTAGGGATTAAGGGAAGGCGGATTTCCTCCCACTCATTTGACCTTGAAAACCTGATTGGATTTCCTCATTGGTCTAGTTTGACTCTCCCCAATTAATTTCGCATGTGGTGTATTAGAAACACCCTTCCACTGAGTTTGGGTTACTCCAGTTGCTTCTGAGGTCCATTGTTTCCCAAAAGAGGTGGGAAAAATAGGGAAAATGGGAAAACTCTCACAGTAAGCGTTTATTTTGTTCTACTGAGCATCCAAATTGTGTCTCTGGAATCTCAAATCAAAGGAATAGTGGAGTAGTTGGCAATCTGTAGCTTGTCACAAATGAGGTTCTTTATTGCAGCCCCCCCCCTTTTTTTGGATTATGCCGTGATTTGCCTTAAATCAGAGCTTTCCAAACTTTTCAAGTTAGTGACACATTTTTTTGACATGCATCATTTCGCAACATAGTAATTCAGTTTTACTGGCAGACCGGAGGCACCCAGAGGTGTATCTGGGGTGGGGAATGGCAACCTCTCCCACCTGGTCCTTGCCCGCTGTGGTCGTTCTTGGCAGAGAAAGGCCCCAGTGGGAGTAGCAGCAGTGGGCCAGGCTCGGGGAAGGAGGTCTTTCTTGGCCTTGGAAGCCAATACACTCATGTGTCGCAGCACACCATTTGGAAAGCCCTGCCTTAAATAATACAAAAAGCTGCTCCTCCTATCCCTACCCCTCCTGGCTGTATGGAGGAAGTTGATGTAGTCTGTAGTGGTTAACAATGAGAGGGACTACTTAAGCATGATTGTTTTCATGGAATAAAAAATTGGAGGCAGCAGAAGTTGTCATTTCAAACATTGGGAAGATACCAGCTTGCCTCATGGTATTGTAGGACAGCAAATACAAACTTACTTAAAATGAAGTTATTATTGGTGACCATCCATTTCTGTAACCACTTCTAGGAATAGAGGTAGAAGTGACTTCTGAGAGGTCATCTTACACATGAGTTGCCTAGGCTATTCCAGGTGAAACTTAACCCTGTTGTTAAATAGATCACTATTCAACAACAGGTTGGATAGCACATTTGTGTTTCAGCCCCCCCCCCCAACTGTTACCTTCTTTGCTTGCAGTTTGACACTGCAGTGCTTTCTTAATATAAGTAGAGCTCTGTATTGAAGTGTTGTTTTGCTTCTGGTAGCTGTCAGTAACCTGTGGCAGTCTACTCCTAGTCTTGCAACATATTTACTGTGAGAGCTGTTCGACAGTGGAATAGCTTTCCTTGGAGCATGGTGGACTCTCCAAATTTGGCACTTCTTAAACAGAGAATGGATAAGCATTTTTCAGGAGTGATATGTTGACTATTCCTGCAATACAGGGATTTGGACTAGATGCTCCTTGTGGTACCTTTTCAGCTCTAAGCTTCTGTGATTCTATATGCTTGATTATTAAGCTCTTTGATGCTTTTGGTTGGTCCCCTGTACAAAAGACCTGTACCCCTGTGGAATAGAAATAGTGCACTTTAAAGGATTTGCTGTTGCTTTTACAGAGCAGGAGGTTGACAGTCTTAGATTGGCTGCTGTTGGCTTCCTTTGTCAAAACAGTAGTAGTAATATTACAGTATCGACTCATTCATTGTATCTGGTATCACTGTCCAACTTGTCTCGCAGTGTTCGTATTATGGTACAATATGTGTGACTGTTCTTAATCAAAAGTAGGATATGGCACTTTTTTTTAATTCCACCAGTTTTGGTTTGTGCAGTTTTATTTTATCAGAAATGGCTCAACTTGTTTCTCTCCCAGGCTAGTTTGTAGGCTCAGATGGGTCTACTTAAATCCAATTTTTGAAGTTTCTAGAGGTCTGGAAGGCAGCTGGCATTTTGTCACCTCCTCTCTGAAAGAGGTTTTTATCATGTGCACATGTATCTGTTGGTGGTGTGGAACATCAGTTTCTTTCTAAGTGCTACATCAAGAACATTTAGATGGACTTTTTCCGTAGGTTTACAGAGTTTCTGTAGGAAGGCAGGCCATAAACTGCAAATATGTGGAGTCGTTCAAGAAGACCATGAAGTGCTTGGGTTTCTGCTATAAAAATGATGGGAACAATCCTTGCTCAAGAACACTGAGATGGAATTTCAGCCAGGGTAAATCATTCACCTAACAGATAAAATCAGGTTCATGGTAATTGAGGTCATTTAGTTTTTTGAGGAATTTTATCAAATTAAAAGAACAGCTACTGGGTGGGAACCTTGACAATATATTCAGTTGGAATTTGCAGTTATGTTGAAATTTCTTCTTTCCAAATATAGGTCTGGCAAATATAGTCATACTGGCAGATATAAGAGCTGGCTCCATTTGGGGAGAATGGTCTGACTGCTAGTTAAATTCCTAACTCAAAGAGTAGCCAGTTAAATATTGATAGGCATTTATTTTGTCCACTCTGTTTGCAAACGTGTTCATTGTGAAAAGCTGTCAGTTCTTGTGATGTATAGTGGCCTTAGGTTGGATCTCACAAATATGCAGTGGGAAGGCAATATCTATTTGTCATATAAGCTCCAGGTGATATCCGTTGGTTAGTGGCAGTCCCTGAGTCATTGGCTCTGGTCCCTGGTGAGTTTCAGAGGGAAAAAAAAGCATCTGTAGCCAATGGGCACAAGAACAGTGTCAGTCTCCCGCATCAGATAGCATGAGAAGCACTACTATAAAGCAGTGAGAAGCTCATGTAGCTCTTTCAATATGACAGTGTAGCATATGAATTGTGAGCATTATTATAATGGTACAAATAGGTTTATTTCAAGGCTGCCCCTTCCATCTAGGATGTTTTACGTACTAGGTAAGATATCTGAGTATTAAAGGAGACATTTTTGAATTTAATGAAGAATTGGAAGAAAGCAGAACAAATAATGGCTAAATGTACTTCCTGTGGTAATGAATATTCATTGTGTCAGTGCCATTAATGAGGTGCTTAGGAATACTGTGTTGAGGTTTAGTCCTTGTTAAATTGAGAAAAATCTATTTGAGAATAATTGAAGAGTTGTGTAGGATGTGAGAGAGGAAAGAATTAATCTATCCTGTTGTAATTTGGAAAAGTGAAGTTTAGAACACGCAAAAGCTTTCATTGCTCCATATGAAGCCATATATATATATCTAGGCGACAGTTATTTATAGTTCTGAAATGTAAGAACAGAAAATGAAGATAAGAAGCAGAAATAGCAGAACAGCTTACCTGGCATGTAATTTTGAATGTAATTTTGTTTTTATGAGACTGCATTCTAGTGGAAGAAAACTTTGGATATACAGTAGGGTTGCTGAGAAACAAGATGGAATTATCTATGTGTTTGGGGGAAAAGTACGCTTGCAAAAGGATTTTAAAAATCTTCAGGGGGCAGCTCTCACTCACACAAATCCATTGAAAAAACATTCTGCTCAGATTGCACTTGTGGCTTTCTAGTTCAGGTACTTCGAAAAGGATAGCCAGCCAGTCTATGATATTATCCCATTAGCAGGTAGATCAGCTCTGGTAGGTAAATAAAATACCCCTGAATAAAGGTGGTATAACCATGAATACCAGATATGAAGGATCATTGCCTTATCTGCTTTTTAGAGATGTACTATATCAGGATTTATTCCAGGAGTAGCAATCTAACATCTGGAGAGCTGAATGAAATCACCCCCCATCCCCAGACTAGATGAATGTTAGTCTGATCCTGTAAGAAGCTCCACAGTAGAGGCATGACCTTATTTGCACTTGTTCCTTACCTGCAAAATTAAAATCAGTTTTAAAACTGTATGTCAGTAATGGGTTGGATGAGGGCAAACAATTGAAGATTACTCCAAACAAATGAAGATTAATCCATATTAATCAGAAATTCTCCTCACAATTGGAAGGCAGATTTGAGAGGAGGAAGAATCCATCTGCATTGAGTGAAGTTGCACTTCTTTACAAGCGTCAGTCACAGCAGGGCTTCGCAGTTGACAAACACTAGGATTCAACCCTCAGCCTGGAGGTCTAGGGTTGCATGGTGGCCAGAAGTGCATTTGCACAGCTGCTGCTAACGTACCAAGTTTCCCCATTTCTAGAGATGTTCAGCTGGTTACAGCAAGATGTGTTTAATTAATTTATTTATAACACATTCTGTATAAGACTACCATTGAATAGTGTTTGGAGACTTCTGTTTGTTTGTTTGTTTTGTTGTGTTCAATCTAGTCCTGTTTGAATTTTATTATTGTTAGAAGACTTGAGTATATGTGTGACAGTATACCATTATGTACTTGGCTGTTTTGTTTTGTTTTTTCCCAATTACACCATGAAGAGTAACTGCCTTGGGTCACAGTGGAAGTTGTTATTCATAGGACGTACTTCTTCTGTACCTTAGATGGGGCAGCGGAAGTATTGGGATTGGTCATTGCTCAGTGGAGAGGACGGGTTTTGCATGTGGAAGTGTTCATTATCTCTAGTTAGAAGGATCAAGTGAATCAGAAAGCCTCCTACGTGAGAATCTCCCAAGCTCCTACTACCTACTGTAGACTGCTTGGGTAAAATAGACAAATTGGCAGAATAATGTAAAATATAAATTGTATGTTCAGAATGACCTGAGAAAATTAATGCTCCGATACATTGTGCTCTTATGTTACAGAAATCGATAAATGCCAGAAAGGGGAAGGCAAAGAAGAAGAAAAGTACATTGATGTAGTGATTAACAAAAACATGAAGCTGGGACAAAAAGTATTAATTCCAGTAAAACAGTTTCCCAAGGTAAGTTCAGTGTCACAAATTCTGAAAATAAAGAGTATTCATTCAGTTCTCATTTTAGTTCACATATTGTATCTGAATCATAACTTGGCTTTGTTTCTAATCATTGTGGAAGTCACAATGTTGAACTGTATTTTGTGTTTAGATTGCTCAGTATACTGTCTGGAAGAAATCCTGAAGTCCTGTCAGTAAACATCAGAAAATAGGACATTTTTAATTAGCTTGTATAGCAGCTAGCAACCTAAGTCAAACCTACAAGATACCGTGAGTGTTTTGTTCTATGAAGCATAAGCAAGAACTTTTTCCCAGAATACAGAAGGAACTTGTTGATGTATTCTCAGAACCACTTGCCATCAGTTTTGAGAAGTCGTGGAGAACAGGTGTGGTGCCAAGTGGTTGGGAAAGAGCAAACATTGTCTCTCTTCAGAAAGGACAGAAAAGAAGATCTGGGGAACTACAGACCAGTCAACCTGACTTCAATACAAAGAAAAATATTTCAGCGGATTATAAATTCTGTTTGCAAGTATCTAGATGTCAATGCAGTAATTAATAGAAGCCAGCACAGGTTTATCAAGAACAAATTCTACCAAACCAGTCTTACATCTTTGCCTTAGTTGGGTCACTAGTTTAGTAGCTGGTGGGAATGCTGTAGATGTTGTTTATTTGGATTTCAGCAAAGCGTTTGATGAAATCCCCCATGATATTTTGATTAGCAAAATGATTAAACATGGAATAGATGAGGATGCTGTACCATCCATAACTGCTTGGAAAATAGTGTTTAGAGAGTCAGTCAATGACTGCACTTCAAAAGGGAGTGGAATCCCAAGGGGAGTGGTGCAGAGTTCTGGGATCAACACTCTTCAATATTTTTATCAGGGACTCGGATGATGAGTTAGGGGAATCTTTACCAAGTTGGAAGATGACACAAAACGAATAGGTAGCAAACGGATGGGAACACAGGAACAGAATTCAAAAGAACCTTGGTAAACTAGAAAATTGGGCTGAAACTCATAGAATGAAGTTCATTAGGCATGAAAACCAAATGCACACTTATAAGATAGGGGTGTGTGGCTTAGCAGCAGTACATGTGAATTGGACCTTGGGATTATTCTTGAAGGTAAGTTGGACATGAACCAGCAGTGTGATGCTGCAGCTGAAAAGGAAGGTGCTATCTTAGCCTGCATTAATAGAACCATAGTTTCCGAGATTAGGAAAGTAATAGCCACACTGTATTCTGCACTAGCCAGACCTCATTTGGAGTACTGCATTCAGTTCTGAGCGCCTCATTTTAAGCAGGATATAAACATGTTGGAGCAGGTTCGGGAAAGGACAATGAGGATTATAAGAGGTACAGAGGATAAAACCTGTGTGGAAAGATTAAGGGAGCTGGCATATTCAGCCTGGTAAAAGAAAAGACCAAGGGTTGACATGATTGCACTCTTTAAATATCCCAAGAGATGTCACAGAGAGGATGGTGCAGGCTTGTTCTCTGGTACCCCAGTGGGTAGGACCAGGCCTAATGGTTTTAAGTTGGAGACAAGTAGATGTTTGAACATGAGAAGGAACTGCTTGATAAGGAAAGTGATTTGACAGTGCAACCAATTACCTAGACAGGTGGTGGGATCTGTTTCTGTGGAAGTCTTCAAAAAGAGGTTAGAAAGCTACCTACTGGGTGTGCCTAGATGGATTTCCTGCATTGAACTCTATGATTCTAAGAATTTGGTAGATGTTGTCACAGTTTGCCAAATTAAGGATAGGCTCCGTTAACACTGTTTATTTGTAAAAGTAAATTGGTTCATCCAGATGTGCATTTTATTTATTTAGTTGCACAACATTGGATCATTCTACAGACTGCACAAACGGAGTGAAATGTCATCATCCTTTGGTATCTTTTATATTGGAAATGGGGTGATTTTGTGGCAACTGTAACCCGTACTCTTTCTAGGTGAACCTATAATTTTAGCTGAAGTAGTATATTAAACTGTTAATATTCTATAATATAATCTGATTAAGGTGGTACTTGTATTGACTAAGGGCTTAATTCTGATGATGCTTATAAATGCAATTTATTTTGATTTGCAAACAAGTCTATTGTAGACAATACCTCAAGTGACTTTTTATATACAATGTGCTGTTGGTATTTAGGTGCTTATTAGCCTGTAGCTGTCTGGAAGAAGGATCAGGGGAAGTCTGTTGGAACAGTAGTTTATATCAGTATTTTTACAGGATGTAATTTGTATGAAAGTTGTGGCTCCTTTCTGAGCAGGTGACTATATATGGCAACTATTTTCTGAGTAGGCTATTATATGATTACAGTGGAATTATATGAATAAGACCAAAGCATGGAAATCTTAGTCTTAAAGCTAGCTAGCACTCTGACTTCACACAGCAATATTTGGTTTCAGTTTCAGATGCTACTTGTGGTGGTCTGTATCTCAGCAGATCAGAGCAGTTGGAATCAGGCCTCAGGTTTTTTGAGCAATCAAGTGAAACATCCTTTGAGTACTCTGTCTCAAGATGCTTCCAACTTACAGTAATCCTAAGGAGAACTCATTATGGGGTTCTTGGCAGGATTTGTTCAGAATGTGTTTATCTTTGCTTTGATCTGAGGCTGAGAGAATGTTAATTGCTCAACCCAGTGGGTTTCCATGACTGAATGGGTATTTGAACCCTACTCTCTCAAGGTTGTGGTCCAGCACTCAAATCACTACACTATACTGGCTCTTTCAGCAGGAGTATCACTTATTTTTGTTGTTTTCTTGAGGGAAAGGCTGAGTGGGGTGTACAATGAGAGTGCACAAGTCCAAAGCCTGTTCTGGAGTACTCCCTTGAGTGGGATAAAGAATCAGATTGCAGGAGGTCTCCTGTGATAAAAAGCCAAGGAAAGACCAGAATTGTTCGGGAGTAATTTCTCATTGTCAGTTCCCTGAATTTTCTCAAAGGATTCTCCTTACTTTTCATGTCTTGCATTCTTGGCATAGACTATATTTCTTTTAATGAAGAGCAGCTGTTATCTCTGGGGAGCCTTGAAATAAATGTTCTGATTTCATAATGAGGGAAAGCAAAACAGTGGGATGTCGCAAGGACATTAATGTGTGCACAAATGAGAGAAGGGTTTAGACTTCTAGCTTCCAGAAGCGCCAGCCAGCATGACTAATCAGATTGTGAGAATTGTAGTCCAAAACATAGAAAACTGATTTAGAATTTTAAAAAAAGTTACAGTTGAACAGCAAGACATCTCTTTAACTTACTACATCTCTCCTACAGATATAGGTCTGTTCCTTTCTGGGTTAACTTTAAGGGTTTTCCCTAAAGAGTAAGTACAGTTGGGTGAAATTACCTGCTGGAGATTTGTTAACTAGCATAATAGAATCACAATTGCTGAAACTTGCATTTTGCTATTTGTAGGTCTCTGATACAGATTGGGGTAGGCCAAAGGCCCCCAGTGCTCACGCTCCATCCCACCCTCTGAGTATTGTATCTTTGGAAACCTCACCAAAGACCAATTTGGCCATAAAGCAAGGCAAGACTGCCTTGCCTTACTGAAAGTGCGTTGGATGTTGAATTTCTTTTTTTAAATAAATCATCCAGCGGGAAGACATAGTTTTGACAAGGATGTGGACCACAGGACATCCAGGAGGAGTGTGAAATTTGACCCCCAGATATGCCAAAGTTGTCCACCTTGGTGCTCTTGCGCCCTAAAAGTTAATGCTGGTGTCATTCAGTAACTAACTCACACATTATAAGACATCCGATCAAGCAGCACTGGAAACTTCTTCTGGGCATTCTTCATTCCAGTTAGTTCTGTAGAGTCTTGTTGATGCCTGAAGGGATGAGCACACGGGGTGAATGTTGCTCTTTGTTCTAGGATGAGTGTACTGTGGCTTTTCTCTTTGTCTTTGCAAGGAATAGCCACAGTTTCTCTACTGTCTGATTCTGAATAATAAGAATCAAGTGTGCAAGATGAACAGAAATATCTTTATTGATATCAAAGGAAAAGGGAATTCAACAACCACAATTAATTATGCATTGAAATCCATATCTTAGATGGTAAACACTATTCACAGTGCCATGATTATGTGGAAAGATTGCAAAAGGCAGCATCATTATTGCTGTGTGTATGTTTTAAAAGCCAGGAAAAAAAAACTTGGCTTGTCAAATTGCTTACATCAAGCAACAGAAGTTTAATACTTCCTAATTGATATTTTGGGTCTATATGAATGTTCTGACTTCAGATTTATATCTCAAAGTAGGTACTTGACATCATGAAATAGATTTCTTGCATGGTTTACTGTAAATGAATAATTTCTCATTTAGGAATGCACTGAAGATTTATTTATATTACTTTCCCTTAATAGCATACCTGGCTGTATGTTTCAGATTGCTCTATTACTGCAGTAGAAGCATTCTAATCATTAAATCATGACAGGGTTTGAAATATATTGATCACCCTTCCATTAAACTGAAAAGTAGATCTTTATATATGTTAACTATGGAGTACCATTTTAAGCAATGATTGTTTCTAATAAAATGAGGGAATTGTTGACAAGGCATTACTGGTGTCTGGAATTTTTGTAAATGTACTTCACTAATTGTCTGAGGCTGTTCCCTCGCCCCCCCCCCAAAAGAAAACCCCAAAGAACTAGCTGGGTTAATTGTTATGAGTTTGTAATTAAAGCTTGTAGATTGCTTGTCTGTTAGTATTTCAGAGGAAGAAACTGGCAAAACCACTTCTAAGTATTCCTTGCCTAGAAAACACTATGTTCATGGGGCTTTTGTAAGTCAACAGGCAACTTGAAGACACATACACACATGTGCTGGGTATAGGTCGTGAGAAGCCTTTTCTGGCATGGGAGATGCCATTGTCATCATTTGCTCTAAACATATTTCATTTGATTTATTTTTTACCAAGCCTTCTTCTGCTAGACAGCAGCTCATAGTTGTATAGATGTAGGCATTTGAACTAAGGCTTTCACAGAAGGAACCAAAGACAACTTTTTGCAGCTGTTGGTTGTCTGTGGATCTTGCACTGGATCATTGAGTAGACTAGCTGCTGTTGCTCATGTGGAAATAAGCACTGAGATAAACAGCTATTAGATGGGCTGATCAGGTGTACTGTAAGGTTGTAGACTCCTTGTTAGTAACAACCATGCAGTAGATCATCCTATTCCCATTCCCAACTTCGACTTCTGTTGCTCTGTTTTGGTTGCCAAATCACAGAATTACAGTAATGACAGGAACCATGGGATTCATGCCTCTTCCTGCCAGTAATATGATGTTTCTTCTCTGTTAAAGTCTTCTTGAGTTTATCTTCTTCTCTCCAGCACCCATTGTTCCCTCTAGTTCCTGCCCATCAGACCATTTCCTATTCTGTCCCATTTCCTTTACCCATCATTGCTTTCTTCTGTCCCTCCACTTACCAGAAAGAGCCTTCCTGGGTCTTCTGTAGCTCTTCTTCAACCTCTCCCTCACGGTGAATACCCTCCTGACTCATTTGCCTGCTTTCTCTTTCCTTTTCCCCAAGACTAATTCTCCAGCTACTCTTCATTCAGGCTGCCTCCTTCAAGTCCATTGCCTGCTGTTCACCATCCTTCTCTTTGAGTTCCCTGTCCCTTGGTTGCCCTAGCTTCTGGAGTCACCTCTTAGTCCTTCTTCTCTTGCCAACACATTTTAATTCCACCCAAACTGATGTCATTCTCATTCTGTAAAAAAGCTGGACTGTGAACTGTTCTTTACCCCACCCACATGTTGTGCAGCTACACCAAGGAAACTGAACTAGCCAGGAAGGGAGCCTCAAGGATTTCTTCCAAAATGTTTGGAAGAGATATACTTCCTCTTTTGTTAACTAATAGTTCAGTTGTTCCCCACAGTGAGGGGAGTAATTCATGCTTAAAATTTCTTTTCTCTTTTCCACTGCAGTGAATTATTTTTACAGAGTTTTTCCAAAAAAGTATTTCTTTAAAATCCTATGCCAAACATCGCCATGCCAAAAAACAGCCCTGCTGGATCAGATCAAAGGACTGTTCCGTTAGTCTCTTTTTTCCCAGACTGGCCAGCCAGATGCCTGTAGGAAGCCCACAAGCAAAACATGAATTCAGGAGCTCTTGCCTGCTACTTCACAGCAGCTGGTTTTCAGTGGCATGCTGCTTCTCATTTTGGAGATAGCTTAAATAGGCCATAATGACTTGTACCATTGATAGCCTTTCCTTCATGAATTTCTACCATGTCCTTTTAAAAACCCTCTAAATTGGGTGGTATCACTGCATCTTGTGTTAGCAAATTGCACTATTGGAAATATTTCCTGTTCTCTGCCCCAAATCTCCCACTGATCAGTTACATTGGATGACCTTGGCTTTTGTTACTCTGAGCTGAGAAAAAGAATTTTTCCTTACACATGTTTTCACATTGTGCCCAGTTGTATTTATTCTCATCATGTTCTCTCCATCCTAACCACATCTTTTTTTTTCTTTTCCTAAACTGAAAAGGAAACATTGCAGCCTTTCCTTATAAGATAGTTTCTTCAGTCTCATAGTCGGGGATGCTTGCATTTGTGGTGCTTGTAAAGAAAGGGTTTGGAATTCATTACATGTTGGTGTGCAACATGGTCTCTTTCTGATCAGGCCATAGCAGTCTTGGGAGTGGCTCCTTCATCTGTAATAGGTCAGGTTTTCACATTTTTTCCATTGTAACTATGGGTTAGTAGTGACTGACACTTTATCTTACATACATCACAATGCATACTTTATTTGCTGGATAGAATGAATATTATCTGTGGTTGGTAGAGGTGCTGAAATATCTTAGTTGTCATGAGCAGATCATTATCTCATCGCACTTAAATTTGTTTGGCCATGTAATCCTCCTGCAGGGCTGGGAGACCTTTCTGAAAGGATTTACCCTTGTAAGCTGGTGGATACTATAGAATTTCCAAGTACTCTGGATGGATTAGCTAGACCTGTTTCACATTATTTCAGACGAAGATTTCTGTACCAGTTATGGTTGTTCTGGTACGTGACAGATGTTGTGAAAAGGACAGGGGGGTATGATGTTCTTGATACTCTGAGACCTCTTAGCTTCTGCCAGTACCATTGACCATGATATGCTACTGGACTGAATCTGTGCTGCCTGTTGGACGCACAATAATACAGTAGTTCTGCTCCCCTCTGTGCAGTTAGTGTTGGAAAAAGACATAGAAGTTACTTTGGTTGATTCCATGTCATCTGAGCTGTGGGTTTCACAGGGAGCCATCTTAAATTTATAGGAGACTTCTGAGTGAGAGTATCAGGTGATTTGGAGTGAAGTGCTGTGATTCAAGTGCTCATGATGCCTGGCTCTCATTTCTCCATGTTTGTTTTAGTCAGTTGATAATGTTTACATGTTGAGCCAGCACCTGCATTTCATAATGACATGGATGAGGATTTTGAGACTGAAGCTAAATCACAACAGAGTGGAGGCCACATGGTTTGATGCTTCTTCTTTGTTGTAGATATATTCTCCCTAAAACATGAAGTGCATAGTGCTAGATTTCTCCTTGATCGAGCCTGGACTTGATGGGCATGTTCCTGGACTGAGATTATGTGGCAACAGTATTTAATGTGCTGGTGACCTGATTAGATTCCTGGAATACATTGCACAGAGGGCCGCTCTTGAAGTTGACAAGGAATGAATGTAACAGTCAGGCAGAATGGTATTCTGTCAATTCAGAAGAAGTCCATCCTACAGCTATCTAGCTATTTACCAACTTTAATGTCAGCCATTGTTTTTGGTGCTAAAGAATGCTCTCTTAATTGTCCAAGTCTACATTGGTCTGATTTGTTAATGAAGCAGAGATTTGAAGGTGCTACTCTTTCCTAAGGTAACTTCCTTTAGAACGATTCCAAGGATTAAGCCTATGTTATCTGCAGAGATTCTTCTCTGCTACCTTCTAGAATCCATTGCTTCCCCACTCCCATTAGTATCTACACAGCATCAGTCGCTCTTAAAGATCCTGTGTAGAAAACAGCATAATAGCTTCAGTACATGGTATTTCCTAATCTTTTAAACCTTATAAACTTCTCCCTCTAGCTATTGGTGTACAAGTTACAATTTGAAGAGGCTACTGCTAATCCTGTAATGGTTGCTGAGAGGCTTCAGGACTTGTATTGTTCCTCTGGGACTGGCAAGGAAAACAAGCACCAAAGTTATGCCAAACCCTTCACTTGCTGAGCCATTATGCAGAAAAATACTGAAACTTTTGTAACGTTTCTTTTACATACTCAAGGAAAATAGGAACAGAGTGAGAGTAGTATTTTCTTTATGGAGGACTTCTTACTGTCACCTCTTTTTTTCCCCCTGACTTCATTTTACACTTTGGTAACAAGGACTTGCAGTAAGGCCTGAATTTAGGGCCTGATGTTATATTGAACATTTGTGGCAACATCAGCTTTGGGAGGCTCTATGAGTCATGGTAGTTTTCATGGCTGCTGACTCTGAGGATGTTGGGAACTGTGGAAGTACCTTCCATGCGCCAAGTCATGTCAGGAGTGGACACCTAGCAAAGATTCTCATTGCTGTAGGCTGTTGTTACCGGCTGAGTTTGGGAAAGGGAAGGGATGCTTGGACTTGAACGGGTTGAAGGAGGTGGGACAGGTTTTAGATAAGTTGATATTGATTTATATTAGCCTGTTTTGATGAGGCCATCACTAATTTATGTTCCACAAATAGTTGTTTCTGGTTTTATTTGTATTTGAACAAGAATTTTGGGGGGAATGAGTATAATAATTTTGTGTTTGGAGAAGACCTCTCTTTCTTTGGTCCTTCATTCTGTCAATGAAGAGTTTAAGATACCTTTAGGAAAGAAAGAAGCATCCTGCCAGGCAGCCTATACTGGACTGATGTTCAGGAAGCCACCTCGGTTAAGTGCCTGCTTAGAGCAGATAGAGAAGAACAAGCTGCATGCCCAGGTATTTTGACACCAGAAACAAGTAGAACTCACCTTATTTAAAACATATCTGAGAAACAGGCAGTACTATGGAAGCACAAGCTGTGGAAGCACAGCACAGGCTGGAGAAACTCAGGTGTACGAGGACAAAATGGGTTGCTTTATCTTCCTGTTAAATGTGTGACCTAGTTTGACTTCCCTTTTGTCATATGAACGTAGGGTGCTGTGTATCTTGTCTCTAATTGAAATAGACATGGAAATGATAAAATGGTTGTAACCAGAATCTGAAAGATGCTTTTTGCAGCTATGAACATTACTAATCCATAGTGCAGTTACACCAGACATTGTTGAAAGAGGGTTGTAACTTTTCCCAGTTTCCTGATGGTGGAAGTGGAGGCTTTGAGCACTTTGATGCCTCTAAGAACATGTTACTCTCCTCTCATATTCATCTACTCCTGCCTCTGAAGAAGAACAAGGAAGTCCTACCACACTTCTGTTTTGGCTGCTTGGATGATAGTTCACTTAGCTGCTGCTTTAGCTTATGTCAGGAATGGGCGGCATGCACATCTCCATAACTTTTGGACTTCACCTCCCACAATCCCTAACCATTGCCTTCGCTAGGGCAAGCTAATGGGGAAGTTGAAATCCAAAAATCTAGGAATCTACCTTCTGTCCTCCTGGTCCTGTGCCATATATTCCCTGTTCCCATTTAAATTATGCTAGTGAGGACTGTATTTAAGGGCATTCTACATATTTTTTCTAGTATAAACTTTGACAGTAAGTATATTGTGCATAGTGGATACCGAAGTATTTTCTTACGAAGGAGACAGTGTTGTCTGGTACGATCTTACTCAGGAATGCCTTAAACTTTCTAATGGCAACAACATGTAAATGCCACCACTTCTTTTAGTGGTGTAGTCTCCCTTTTTAGGTTGCTTTCGTGATACTCTTTAGATTAAAGGTAGAACTGATCATGATGTCCTATGGTTTTAAAAATAAAAACATTTTAATCTCTGTCCTCAGTTCAAGACCATCTAAGTAGCTAAAAGAATTTTAAAAACCCTAAGCATGGCATCTTTTTTATTATTTACAAGATTGTAAGCTGGACTTAATAATCTCATAATTTTTGAGATTCATGTTTACAGTCATTAGTGATTGAACATAACTCCCAAACCCTGCATCTTAGACCTGGCAGCACCCCACAGAAGGATTTTCATGGTGGTGCAGATAAGGGCACTGGGAAAGGACCACTGCAGCATTTTCTCAGTCACAGGGTCCCTTCAGACCAGCAGCTGTGGCATCCAGCTGCCTATCTTATCTCTCCGTGCAAACAGTAGAGCTCAGCAGTCATCATTTCCCAGCGCTTGGATCTGCATTGCTGCAGAAGCCCTCCAGTTTGGGTGGTGTCTGATATAAGAGGTAGGTGGAGGTTAGTATTGGCAGAAGTAGCTGTGGCGACAGAGCTCCATCATTGTAGCTACATCCAGTGATGCAGGATCTCACCCTTAAATACTAGACCACAGCAAGGAGATGCTCAAGGAAGTGCTCATAGTAAAATGAATTGTTACCCAATCCAAACTCTCATGGAAGGAAACAAGTTTTGGCAAAAGGTGCAAACATCAGCGTGACCATGCAGGCTACATTGTGGAGTGAGTGATGAACCTAGGTACCATAGCTGAAAATGCCTTGTCTCATGTGTTTATTCAACACTTCTTTGACCCTAAAAATGTGGTCTGCGAGTCTGTGTCAAAAATAAGAGAGATCCTCTAGTGAAGGCCATTAGTTGATATTGATGCTGTAGCACCCCGCCCACACTCAAGAATTCCCAAAGTAGCTTTACAGATCTCTTTCAAAATTTGGTACCACTGCTTTTTCTTTTCCTTTTGGTTTTATTTCTAAAAGCAGTATTTCTATTTTTTAAAAAAAAAACATTCATGATGCTTAGTTCAAAAGAATAAAAAAAATGGTCTGGTATCCCTCATAAAGCATGGGTAGAGGGAAGACTTAGTGTTGTTTTTCATTCACTGTTTCATGATTGTGTCAGGCAGGGGCAATATTAGAAGAAGCTGGATTCCACTGTGTGAGAAAAATGTAATGGCTTGGATCGTAAAAACTTTGGGCAGAAAAGAGCTTATAGCTGGGAGGAATGTCTCCAAATTGGATGGAGGCATTGTATGGGAGCTCAGGTTTATCTTTAAGTAACAGTCCTCTATGTACTCCTCAGGCAGGGCCCGCTAATAATCTAGGGAAAAAGTAGGGTATAGGAAATTTAGGAGTGAAGGGTGAAGACCCTTCCATGAGCTTCCTTCCACTTGCAGTAGTTGAGATGCAAACCTTTGTTGATCTTCCCATTTAATTGCACGAATGAAATGGATGCAAATTAACCAATTTTGTCTAAAAGAGGACTGTGGTCCTACTTGGATATTATTCTTCTTTTCAGGTTCATGTGTTTCTCTTTTTATTTCTATGTACTCTGCTTTTAAGCAGTTCTCTACTATCTCCAAACTTTTTTTGAACGCACATATTTCTTGGTGTGAAATAACCAAAGAAATTGTGGTAACTTATTTTCCATGTCTTGTTTTCCTTCTTTTCCTTTTCAGTGGCTGTAAAATTTACAACCCAATACACTTCTTTATTTTGCAGAAGCAGCCAAATGCTGTTTTCAGCAACATTTTTCATACCTGGCAAGAATGTTAAGTCACTCTTACTGTTCCTCAGCACAATGGGTAGTTTTTTATTGCTTTTTTTCTTGCTTATTTTGTCTTTCAGTTCAACTTTGTGGGAAAACTTTTGGGCCCACGTGGCAATTCTCTGAAGCGCTTGCAAGAAGAGACATTGACAAAAATGTCAATATTGGGAAAAGGATCCATGAGGGACAAAGCAAAGGTAAAACTGTGAGCTGAAGATCGTTAGTGTGCCCTGTACTGCTGTGTTTATTGTTCTTCACTGATCCTACTGTAATCTGGAGAGAATCAAAGTAAACACAAATCAAGTTGTATTTATTACTCTGCCTAATTTTATGTTCTGCATGCCAGCTGGACCTCATCTTGTAGTGTATTCCTGTCTTCAGAGGGAATCTCCGGTGATTACAGTTTTCTGTATAGGCACTGACTGTAACACGGTGGGGAAATGTGTCACTGAGTAGTACATGATGGCTTTCAAAAAGAGCAACTAGCCTTTCTCCCCAACCCCCTGAAACAACCTCTGGGAGTGTGAAGTAGAAGAGCTTGGGAAGGTCCTGCTGGGTGAGGCCAACTGCCTGTCTCCTATCAGTTCCTCTCTGGAAAGCCCACCAGCACGGCATGAGCACAACTGTTCCCTCCTACCATCTGATGTGTAGAGGCATAGAGCCTCTGATTCTGAAGGTGTTATGGCAGGTTGGATCCTGCTAGTACTACCAAATAGAGTAAGATCCATGGAATCATTTGTTGAATGCTGATTCAACATGGTACATTTCAGCCATTCATTGGTCTCCTTGGGGCAATGATGTTAATGTGTTGTGGGGTTTTCCATCCCTATTACCTTTCCAGTAGCTGCTGCTCAAGTGCAGGGGGACTAGAGAAAACCTCATTCATGTTGGTGTCACAACATGCAATTTATTGGTGAGCATTACTGGGGAGAGCAGAGAAGGAGATGTGAGACTGCTTTTTTTCCTTTAGTGGTAGTCATGTGTCTCGTTGGGTTCAGTTTAGATCATTCAAGTTCAGAGTTTAAATGAAATATAACAAACCAGAATCAGAGGCAGCCTTTTGGCTATGTGTTCCAACCCCACATTTGATGCAAAAGCTAGAACATCTCAAGAAGATGTCCATCCTGCAGATATGGGGAATGCTACTACTCAGTGTGATGGGGAGTGGGGCAAAAACTTGCATAGCCAGCCAGTCATACCCTTCCGATGCTCTGAAAGGGGACTTAGGGAGAAAAATATAAAGGGAAAGGAATGGCTGTGTAACTGTTAGACAGGGATCTGGGGCATGGTAAAATAAGACAGGGAAAGGGAGTATGCTGGGAGCTAGGTAGGAGAAGTTGGTGGTGAAGTGTCCAGTGGGTGAGCGTAGAGTAGGAACAGTTTGCTACATTGAAATGAGTATGTTGCCATCTTATGGTGCTTATGGTGATTCAATGAACTTCGTTGTTTTACATCGCCTAGTATCATTCAATTTAGGGTTGTTAAAGGAAATTGGCCACACATATACAAACCCAAATCCCAAAGTAGAAAGCATTTGCTGGTTTAGTGTTGTGTCCATCTTGGACCCTACCCCAAGTAATATGGCCAAGGAGTGGTGTAGAGCAGTGCTTTTTTAAGTTGCGGGACCAGCCAGGTTTCTTTCCCAATGCGCCAGGGTCCAGCATCACTTTTGTACCTATTGACTGTAACTGTTTTTTTCCTGGGAAGCTAATAATTTGTGGACCACCACTTTAAATAGCACAGGTTTAAAGTGTTTAGGGGCAAATTGGGTGACAGAAACCCAGATTTGGAGCCAGCAGAAGCAACCTGATAGAGTGATCCATCATAGTCCTGTTCAATGACTGTTGAATAGCCATGTAAATCTATACTCACATATTGTCCTTATTTAGATGAGGGTTCCCTTGGTTGAAGATAACACTCTCAAGTCTGTCATTGAGGTTTGCTGTCTGTTGTCCCAGTTGCTGTATGCAGTGTTCCTTTACTCAGCAGCAGTCTGTTTATCTCTGTCTTCTAAAGCACATGTGTTGGTAAGAGGATCCTTAGTGTTTGATTTTGTAACGGATCTGTCTCATCTTCCCATTTTGATAAGTAGCTGTGTGTGAAGGTAACCAGGGGAAGCAGTGCACTAGTATTTTTGGATGTAGGTGACCACGGAATGTAGCAGGAGGTTCATATGATTTCAACCCCCACTCCAAAAGGATTGCACTTAGAGATTTTATTCTGGTAAGCAGTATGTAAATAATATAAACAGATAGTTAAAAGATAACTGCAAAATACAGTTGTCCTACAGCTGTTCATTATCCTGAATGTATTAGTCATACATCTCTAATGTGCTTGTAGACAGACAAAAGATTCAAAAAAAAAACGCTGAAAAGAAAGAGCTGCTTACCAAAAATAGGAATGTTCCTGGTGAAGAAGGACAGTGAACATTTACTGGTGCGCCTCTGGCTTGTTTTCTTCTGTAGAAGCTTCCCTGGCTGCCATATTAGCAGGAGCTAAGGGTTGAAGAAACATGCTAAATACTTATGCAAGAGTTTGAATGGGAAAGGACAAGTAGATGGACCAGGTAGCAAGGTTAAAAAACACTTTGTTGACTTCTCTTTGGAGTGATTAGATCTACAGATGAAGGAGACAGACAGGCCTTTGTATAAGTAGAATTTGAAGTGTTGTCTTTTCAGTCTACATATATAACCTCTGTTTTCTGGAGTGACCTGCCAAAAAAACCTGTTGCAAACTCAAAGTCCTTTATTCCTCTTAAAACCATGCATCATTGATCTTCAATCAGCTTATATGAGTCTGAGGCCTGTCAACAAAACAGGGTAATTCTTGTTGAAGCAAATAATGGTAACAGATCTTTAAATTGATAGGCACTACATTTCAGTGGTTGGAGTTGGAAAATCTTTCAAGATCTGTTTCATTAAATCAGGATAAAGTTCGATGAAAATAAATGAAAATTCTCTGAATTCCCTGGATGTTGGCAGGATTCAGAATGCTTTGCCTACAGTATTTCTCTTTTTTTTATTCATTAGCTTACTTCTTCAGTATATATGTTCCTTTCCTCCAAAGGCTGAGAGGTTTCTGGAGAGAGAAAGAGAGAGAGGAAACTACTATCCTTTATGCTTGTGGGCCTCTGTGAACTCCAGATATGAGATTTCACTCTATTTGAAACATTTTGGAATCTTAAGCATTTCCTTTAATAGCATAATTTTTTTAACTCTGTATCATATTACTGTATTTTGAAGTATAAAATTTTAAATACAGCTAAACATGAGACATGCTTAGGACTTGGGTACACAGGCCTGCAAATAATGTGAGTATTATGAAAATCCCAATTGACAAGAGTTATCTGTCCAACTCAATACCCCTTCATCTGGGATGGAATTGTGGGATCTTCCCAACAGTTGTTCTGTGCTTCAAAGTTTTACACTGGATCCATGAAAGCACTGCATAGCAATGTGGCCAAATACTATCCCCACCCTCTCAGCTAGAGGTGCAGTTGGGCAGCCTAGCTTTGTCATGCTTCACTTGCAGGCCACCTCAGAAGCACAAAGCAGGCAATGTTAGAATGATCTCTTATCCCCTCAGGAACTCTGTGTTTGAGAGGGGGCTAGGAAATAATCAGTCACTTTGTCCTTTTTTTTTTTTGAGCCACAGTTTAAGTATAAGGATAATTTATTACCCGTTTCTCCCAATTTCAGGGTCTTAGTGGCTGAAATTCAAATCATGGTTCTCCGGGACAGTTTATGTGATTTTTTCCCCCCTAATTCAACTAGGTTGGTACTTAAGATAGTTGAATTAATACAGAATTAGGTTATAGCTGTGGTTAGGTTAAAGAGTGGTATCCAGTTAATCCCTTCCTGCTAATGGAAACTGTTCCATCAGATGGATTAGCTCCCATCAGTGGAGTATGGAAGAGGGAGGTCTACTTTAATCTTCCCATATGCACTCAGAGTGTTCATTAGAGGCTTGAGGCTGCAGAAGAGAAGTGCATTTGTATAATACTGTTTTATGCAGTTTCCTGTTCTGTGTCTATCATATAACAGAACCTCATCATTATGCCTAAAGGTTTTCTAATACTGGTATCATTAATATAAATAACCAGATTGGTTTCTATAATTCTTGAATTACAAGTTCTCTAATCACATGATACTGTATAACTGACTCATTAGCTAACATTGAAAAGATCACTAATAAAGCCTAGCAGTTTAACAAAGTGCTTGGCAATTGTTGTCTGTCAAGTTTTTGACCTACAGCTCCCATCATTCATTAAAATAGCCAGCATTGATGGATTGTGTGAGCTGCAATTCAAATATCTGGAAAGTGCAACAGATGTTCATCCCTGTTCTAATTGCTAGAGCTAAGTAGCTTCACCTTACTAGTAGTGGAGCCCAGTTCCATCATGTCTTGGTCAAGTTGCAGGGAAGAGGTCCTTCCTCCATGTTCACCTGTCATTGCTCTGACCTCTGAAGTCTACTGGACTTCATCCTCTCCCACGCAGCAGTACTCTTATTTATGTATCATTTCTTATTTGGATTGTAAGCCTAAGGGCACAGAATTGTCATATTAGTGATTTGTAAATGGTTGTGGGAGCCTTTTGGTTGAGGAGCAGGGTATAAATACACTAAATAAAAATTTATCATCACTGAATGGGAAGTCAAATTTTGATGTCCAGGATCTAAGACCAACCCCGCATTGGCTCTATTTCCTTGATATCTGTAAAGGTTCAAAATAGAACATGGTTTGGATAAAGGATTTATTTATGATAAGCAATATTAAATTTACATATAATGAGGAATAAAATATGTCTAAATTAGAAAGGTTACTGAATTTTCAGGAGAATGGCTGGAGTCAGTATATAGGCTAGCACAAGGAGAGCATGGAATTACTTTACACTGACTATACCGTAAATTTGCTGCAAGATATAAATGCTGGAAAAATGGCCATAGTGTAGTGCTTCATGCTAATTCCTTTGAGAGCATACGAGTAACCAGTTTGGCATTACTATAGAGAAATAGCAACTCAACCTTTCCAGTCTGTGTCCCTGGAAATTCTAGCCTCAAAGGCTGGCTCTTAATGATGGTGAAGACATCTGCTGTGGAGATTGAGAAGCAATACCAGTGGGCATGAGAACCAGTGCCACTGGGCATGGGGTTAACTTTAAGAGTTTGAATGCTCCATGGGTTTAAAAAAATAAACAGAATTTGGAGTTACACATCAAATGGTATTATGTGGCTTGATGCTGTCTTCAGATGTGTACATTTTTTGCATAATTTGGTTTCTAATTATAGGCAGGAGTTTTGATTCTTTTTTGACAATTGGGAAGCATGGCGAGATTCTGAAAATGCTAAATTCTGCAGTTTAGTTCATTTGCTGAATATATACAGTCTCATCTGTATCTGAATCAAAACATAGAAGGCTTCACCTTGCACAAGTAGATGTGTAAGCTGTATTAAGAACAGGAGCAAGTTGTCATTAGGAAGGTGAGTGTTGTTGTTGTTCTTGTATGTGCTTTCAAGTCATTTCTGACTTAGGGTGGCCCTGAAGAAAACTTACCAATCAAGGGGTTTTCTTGGCTAGATTTGTTCAGAAGCAGTTGCCTTTACCATTTAGGCTGTTCTAAGTTCTTGATCATCTTAAACCTATATTGTATATGCGTATAATAGAACAATTTCTCACTGAGTTAATTGAAACAGTGTTTGTGCATTTCTTTGGTGCTAAACACTATCCTGCCACAAATGAAGACTGGGAACTCGATAAATCCTACTTTAGGTTGCTTGATGTATTAACTCAAATGCTACTTGGTGATCTATATACAGCTATCACACATTAGCATGACTTAAATTATATTTTTACTGTGGCATTTTGTCTTTGAATCCTGCATGATGCTTTTAGATAAGCTTGGATATCTTTTTTCTCTCTTCTAAAGCTTTGTTTAGTCTTAAATTATTCAGTAGATCGGGGTTGGTACTTTAGCTCCCCAAGCGAGATTATTAGAGCCTAACAGATCTCACTGTTAAGAAGGATTTTGTGTTAGCTGGCTTAGATTTCTCCATTTAAATTTATTTCTTGCTGTTCGTATCCATTCTGCCTCTGGACCTCCCCAAATTACTCATAAGTAACAAATTATCTGCATCCTTCAAAAGGCTACTTCAATACGTGCAAGTAAAACAGTGTGCCGCAGAAACTCTTGAATACAAATCTTAAGCCCAAGTGTTTTTCAGTTCTACAAATAGAAGAAGAAAAAGAAAACAACAGCTAAAAGGGTAATATTGAGGGAGGCTTTGATTTAGATATATTTTGCTGTTTTTATTACTAGCTTTGACAAGTTTCAGACAGCTAATTATGGTGTGTTAATTCTCCCTGCTCTGAATTTGCTAATCAACTAATCAGATTGCTTTGCTTTTCCATCCAATTTAGGCAGCCTGAATGCGCTAAATTTTACAACAAAAAGATTAGTGGCAATAAGCTGGTACTGATTGTCATTTCTAAGTAATGCATAATTACAACCTACCAAGAGCAAGCGCGAGAGCTTTTTAAAAGTCAGGCAGTCAGACTTCTATTTGTGGACCTATTTGGAAAAAGAGGTGCTAGCATGAGAGTATTTTTAACACTTGCTAATTAGAACTAGAAACATTGTTAAAATATCTTAACATGACATAAGAGGAGTTCAAAACAAATGATGTGCTTTCTTAAATTAAAAGATGTTGAAGAGCCAATCCACAGGTTAAAATCGACTGCGCTTTGTAAAACTGGAAGCGTCTTGCTCACGGGGCCGTAGCTGGGAAAGAGAGTTTCCATCTTTAAAGCATTCTAGTTCTCCCACTCACTTCCTTTCTACTTTCTTTTCTATCTATGTACCCATCTGTTTTACCTTGGCAGGGAGACTGTTCAGACTATATTCTGATATCTAGTAAGAAGAAAACTAATTCCTCCCTTCCCATTCTAGTCAGTAAGTGCAATGAAAAAACAGGTAAGATATTTGTTCAAAACAAATTGGCCCAGCTGGTTGCAGTGATCCTGCAACGTGTTTGCTCACAACCATTACAAAATGTTTGAAAATAAGTAACGAGATTTGAAGATGTGTTGCGATGGTTTGAGTATTTTTAAGTGATGGACTGCCACATTGACAACCAGGGCTCAGTTCCCCACTCGGTCGTGGAAACCCACTGGGTGATTATGGGCATGTCACACACTCTCAGCTCTCCCCCAAAAAACTGTGATACTTTTGCCTTATAGTCATTATAAGATAGAAACTACTTGAAGGCCTATAACAACAACAACATTTGAAAAATTGAAAAAAAAATGCACAAAGCTCTCATAATGTGACCCAGGGGGAGAAAATTCCTGAAATCTTTTGGTCTCATGTGGTGAATGAATTAAATGAGGATTATATTGCTGCCATCTCCATGGCTCATCTGACTACCTGTCTGCATTTTCTGAGGGTCAGTAGCATTTGTTGAGTTTCATTGTTGCCAAGCAACAGAGGGGAGAAAGAAGGGCAGAAAATAGGAACCATAGTGTAACCCAGGCATTTACCAATTAAAATTGCTATGTTGAAAATGAAAAGTTGGAGGAAAACTTGGAAGATCCCAGTTGTGGAAAAAATCAGTACTCAAGGGGAAAAAAACTTGAGGGCTTCAGAGAGCTGTAAAATGGGTGGTATGAGTGCCATCTTCTGATTCTAAAAATAATGGTCTTGTAATTGTACCGTGGGCAGAAACTGACAGGTCAAGTGATGGAATCTAGAGGAATGTGGCAGGTTTAGTGTGGCCTGGCAGGAAGTGGAAAACAGATCTTGTTCATATCTGAGAATCCCATCTCTTAAGAACGAATCTCCATCATGTATGAGGATTGGGTATCATTATGAAGGTCAAGATTAAAAGTTTCTTATTCTTAAGTTTAATGAAAATATCTCCTTCTTACATGTCTGGTTTGATCCTGTATAAAACAACAAGGAGTAGAATGTTGTAGGCTGGATACTGTGTTCTGTATATATTTTGCAAAAGTTGCTGAAGCCTGTTTATTGAAAAAAGAAAAGGAAACACGACAGGTGTCTTCATAGAGTGAACAGTAAAATTTATTTGTGCCAGACGGCAAAGTAAGAAAAATACATATGACTTACTATCTGGTTCTGGGCATTCAGCCACCTAAACCAAAATATAAGAGTGTAAATAAAAAATAAAAGTAGGGGGGTGTCTAGATGTGAGAGGAAACAGTTGCACAATGGGAAAACTGAAGACACATTGTCTTGATATGATACTGCTGAATCAGGAAACATTCATGTTGCATTCATCTGTTGACAGGCAGCTAGTAATATTTGTAGGTGATGGGAAACTTCGTGGCCTTCTATAAATCTCCCTTCCACCTGGATGGGAAGCTCTTAGAAGGGACCAGTTAGATTCATCTGATTGGAGAGATGACTTCTGGAAATGATACATAAAAGCTACCTCTCAAGGCACTGTTTGTGACAGCTTCTAATGAGGCTTGTTGTTGAAGAAGCCTTGCTGTCTCTGACACTCTTTTTGTGCTGATGCTGTTAGTGGCTGGTAAATACCATTCACATGCTAGTAGGAAAGAGGGAAAGAAAACCTATTTCCTAAATATTAAATAGGTTGTATTAAACATGTACTTAATGTGGAAACTGCCGTGCATTGGAACGCATTATTTTCTCTACTGATGTTTGTTAAGAGGTATAAAAGAAGCTACATGGAATTTCTCAACTGATAGTTGTATCACAGTGCTATGTAAGATATTTCAGTTCTTACAAATGTAAATCTGTATGACTGTCTCTTAATGATCTTTCCTAAGTTGAATATGCTGCTCCAATATGATGTGAGATGTTTGATGTCTTACATAGAAGATCAATAATTAAGTTATGTACATAACTAAGGAAAAGTCTGTGTTCCTTCCAAAGGGTTTGTTTATATAATTAAAAGAGCCTGGCAGACTACAGAGCTGTCTGCTGATTTTCCATCTTAAAATATCCTGAAATTCCAGGACTTAATGAGTTGCTTAAGTGGAGTGTTGATGCTAAATTTTGCTACTCGGATTGTACCATTCACAAGTTGAAACCTCAGGTAACCAGAAAGTAATGAAAGGCACGACCAAACGGATACAGATTAGCTGACAGATGACAAAGAATCCTCAATCTAAAGAGAGAGAGCTGTAAACCACATTTGCTTCAATAGGAAGCCTTTTGTGGAAGTTGCTTATCTTTTTCCTGGATAGGTGAGTTTGAAAAACTGATTCTGCACCAATGGAACTTCTGTAATCTTTCTTAGCCACATGAACTGCTGTGCCATTGCAGTTGCAAAATAGCTCAGTTGTCCTGAATGATTCTGTGAAAGTATAGCTTAGCATGGCCAAGCAGGTGAATGGCATTGGGTTAAATCCTTGATGGCCAGTAGTGGCTACTGATTCAGTTTGTTCAGTCTTTTATATATTTTTTTTATAACCTGCCTTTTGGTGCAGACCCTTATGAGGTGCTTATAGTAATGATTTTTTTAAAATGCAGCCATTCAGTTCATTCTTGAAGTCTTCATACACGTAATAAAATTCTGCTGAATTTGTTAGTTGAACTATAGATTAAGTAGCTAGTACTGTGCCCAAATTAGGAAATTCTCATGCCTTAGATAGATGTATCTTTTATTTAATCAGAGTTAGCCAGCTTGATAAACATGTTTTATGGAAAAAAAAACTTGGCATTTGGGAAAGTATGAGGAAATCTGATATCATTAATGCTTATCTACTAAATAGACTCCATGTATACTTGTGTGTGCCATTATTTCAGTTCAAGTAAAATAAAATTGGAATCAATTAGAATAAAGATTCTGATTGGTGGTAGATTGCTGTTTTGTTTTAGTAGTCAAGAAGTTTGCCAATATCATCAATATCTGCTTATTGTTGGGTTGAGCCCTGTTGTACACTTTCAGTTTTGAGAGACCTGCTACAAATGCTTGCTTCACATGCTGTGGATTAGAGTGTATGTTATATTTAAAAAGATTGATGGTGCTGTGTTATTTGAAACATGTCAGTTGGGCTCCCTCTGTGTGTTTTGTACACAGTTAATGGTTAAAAGATCATATCCTAGGTGTCATATTTCATCTAAGACGCCTTTATTAGTTGTTCCAGACATTAATGTAGGTTTGCATGTACTTCTGTGAGTTCAGTGCAGTTTGTAATATGTGAAGTGGCTGTCAGCATGACCTCCTGCGCCTGTAGTAATGGACGGTGCTTTAAAGAGTTGATAAGAGGTTGAATGAGAAGTTAGAATGTAATCAGGTCATTTTATACGTGATGCACGTTTTTCCCAAGATCGAGAACACACCATTAAAATGACTCATAGTCTCTACCACAGACATGCCTCTTCTAGTAAAAAAGCTGGTGGCAGCATCAAAGAGTGACTAAGACCCTATAGCTTCTTAGCGAAGTGTTAATATAATGTCAGCATAGTTAAACCTGATCCCACAATCACAGAATGGGCAGCGTAGCCTTCAGTGCACCCATTCAGCAGTGTTTCATTAGCTGTGCATCCACCAGTCAAAAATGAAAGACAGGGCTCTGTGTGTACTTGTGGAGTGAGTGGCTACACCGGGGACTGCGCTCTGGCAACCTCTGATAAAGGACTGCTGCGTGCAAAATGACTTTGACGTCTACCATGTCTTCGGGCATGTGAAAAACAAAAGCAGCTACTTTATACAAAGTCAGTCTTTTGGCCTATCAGGTTCATTATCTGTACCAAAAGCAGCTCTGTGGTACTTCAGACAGGAGTCTTTCCTAGCCATAACTAAGGAGGCCATAAATCTTGTGTGTAAGCAATGTATTTTAACTATGTTGGAATTCCTTGGTTAAACCACCAGATGTGAAACCTCATGTAAATTTGTTTCCTGCTTCATTTTACAGTATTTATAGTAAGTAAAGTCTGTATAATGACAACAGTTAATAGAAACTTTGTTAATGCATTTCCCTACAACTTTCCTGTTAATGCTTCTCCTCCAATATGATAATTCTATGTATAACTTTTCTGCTTACCTAGGAAGAAGAGTTGAGGAAAAGTGGAGAAGCAAAGTACTTCCACCTGAATGATGACTTGCATGTGTTAATCGAAGTGTTTGCCCCGCCAGCAGAAGCATATGCCAGGATGGGACATGCACTGGAAGAAATTAAAAAGTTCCTTATCCCTGTAAGTGTATACTGTGGCCTTTTAAAAATGTCAGTTATTATTGCACATGTTAAAATAGCTGTAGTTTAATAGGAAGGAAGATCATTATTAAACAAAATTAACTTTCAGTTTGGAATACAAATTATCTTTGAACTCACCTGTTGGAACATTGAGTTCACATAAGGATTCTATTCCTTATAAAATAGTTATTAGCTGTGGCTTCGTCTCTTAACAGGAAGCATCGCGATATTCTTCTTTCAGTCTACAAATCCCTTAATTGCCACTGTAAAGAATTCTAGCATGGGGGTTTGTTATTTCATATAGCTTCATCTACTTGATGGTTAAAAATACAGTCATATTCAGAGCTGTTGTGCCATCAGCTTCCTTGGATCCCATTTGGAGAAAGGTGGGATATAAATTTAGTAAATAAATCATGGAAACCATAGAGCAGAGATTATTTCTGTGTCTGAATGCATGCTAAATAGTCATGATCAGGTGGAGCTTATTTTAGTCCTGTGTTATCTACTATCTCAAATCCTGAAGAAGGTTCTGAAACAGGGCACATCAAGGTGTGTGGTGATCATCATAAGTTGAGATTTCATCTTAAAAAGTCTTGGCTAGTTCATGGAAGAAAGTCTGACAGATAGCTATCCATGATTTTCTAGCTTGAACACCTAAACACACACACACACACACACACACACACCCCTACAAAGAAGCTGAACTAGGGAATAATAAGGGGACACCATCTTGGTGCTCATTTGTGAACTTCACAAGAGTCTGGCGATTACAAAATTGTACTTAATGAGCTACAGGATTCATAGTGTGTAAGCTGAAGTAAGCAATGAAGGGGCAGAGCCATGTGTGATACTTTAGATCAGATTGGTGTTATAACTTTGTGCATACTTAGTGGAAAGACCCATTCACCAGAAGAACAAGTCTAGTCAGCAGAAGAATGAGCTTGGCATCACCACACTTGTATGAGGCAGTGTCTAGATGAGTTACTTTCCAAATTTTCTGTACAGAGGAGATTTTAAAAAAATTCCTGCCATCTTTCTCCTAAGGTTGGACTCAAGGCAGTATTGTGTTTGTTTGCTGTCAGGTCAACTGTAGCTTATGATGACCCTATGAATATGAGACCTCCAAGATTTTTGGTCATCAGCTGCCCTGCTTAAGTCTTGCAGACTCAAGGCAGTGGCTTCCTCAGTTCAGTCAGTCCACCTGTAGCATAGTCTTTCTTCTTTCCTTGCAACTTACCAAGCATTATTGTCTTTTTGAGTGAGTCACATCATCTCCTAATAGATCCAAAGAATTATAACTTTAGTTTAGTCATCTCAAGGCTGCTTATACATTAAAAGTATCACCACAAGTGATATTAAATTATGCATTAATTTAAACTGTCCATTAAAGTGCTATAAAGTGTTTATTTAAATGTTTTTAAAGCCCAGCATCTTCATTAGTTGCTGAAGGACTGCCTAATAAAAAGTTCTTAGACTGCCAGTAGAAGGATGTGTTTCCAACCATACCCTGGCCAGACAATCTTGCTAGAGCTGCTCACTGTAAGCAGTTCCCCCTAATATTTGCACAGTTGCACATACAATGATCGTGTGCGCAGGTCCAGTGCAGTTAATGGGTGTATTAATGCAGTGCACTAGAATGTATTGAATTATTTGTATAATTTATATCTCCCCTCCCTACTTTGTTATGACAAAATTTCATTCTATAAAATCAGAAGATTTTAAGTCTTTTTTTAAAAGAAAAAAAAATTGGAACAATAGCAAAAGCAAAACAGTATAAAGCAGCCTAACAACTCAACAATACTAACATTGCTTAAATAAAAACTTCTAAAGCAATAGCAGTAGCAGTTACATTTCTGTACTGCTTATCAGTGCAAAGCCCTCCCTAAGTGGTTTACAATGTTGTAAGCTAGTTGCCTCCAAGAAGCTGGGTGCTCATTCTACCAACCTACGGAAGGATAGAAGGCTGAGTCAACCTGGAGTCGTGCAGGATTGAACTTAAAATGTTGTGGCTGCAGTACCGACACTTAACCACTTTGCCACCAGGGCTCCTAAAGGGCAAAGGTAAATAAAAGCCCTCTGAAATCAGGTGAAAAGATTTGGTTCTAGGTGCTTCTCTCCATGTTGCCAATCTTATACTGGTTTATTCCAGTGAATACAAGGTAAATTTCAGTTGTAAGGAAAATACAAATAAATTGTAATTTTTAAGTAATTTATACAAATATTGAAACAGTGACAACATATGGTCACAGAGATGATATCCCTGTCCTGGGATAAGAAATGCAGATTTTCCATTGGTTGGGAATCCATTGGTCGGATTCTGTTCTCTTAAGCTTCCATAGAAACAACCACAGCCCTTACTTGTCTGCCCTCAGGACTAGGGGTAGTGTCAGGGTAGTTCACATGAGGCTGGGGTGAATGACTAGAAATATATGCTGGCCATTGACTTTGGTAGTAGCAGCTGTTCTCCAAGATGAAATGCATTGCTTGGTGGAGTGCTGATTTGATGAATTCATATGTCCAAGTGAAATCCCACATGACAGCAGTTGTAGCAGTCTTTATTTTTGCATTCCCCATCCCACTCTGAAACTCATAACAGTCTGCATTTGAAACAAAAATTTATCTAGAAAAATCCAGTCTGTTCTTCTAGCAGTCTTGGTTAATGAACAGTTCAAAATCAGAAGATCTGTCATGTTTGCCAGCATTTTGAATAAAGTTTCTTCAGTGAGAAAAGAAATCAACACAGACGAAGGTTTGGAGTAAGATGAAAGGAGCTAGATTGGGCTGTGTCATCCCTGCTAACTCCTTTACAGAATGCTATCTAACTCAATTACAGAATCCCCTGGAATAGAAATTGAACTCTGAAGTGCTAACATTAGCTCACTTATCTATTTTTATGTCCTGGATGAGGAACAGCATGTCCCCTTGAACATGGAAGAGCATTTGGCTTTTTGAAGTCCCTCTGTACTGTTGAGAGACCCTCTGAAAACTGAAATAAATTTGTTTTGGATTTTGTAATACTCGTATAATAAGAAACTCAGAGTATGAAAGTTTGCTGTCTCTATCTTACAACTTGGAGCTTCTGTCTGGAATTTCTTTTACTAGGCTTCACTTAAACCAATCTGAAAACATCAGTTCAGAAACTGTATGAAGGTTGTTGGAGATACCGCTTACATTAAGCATCCTTGTTCATTTTGGGAGAAGGAGGAGATGGTGATGGTAGTGATTTAGACATTCTATTAAAATGCACAGAAGTTAAACAGTATATAATCTACAACAGCATCTTCCCCCTGAGGGCTAGGGTAATGTAGGGATATAGCTGACCTAAGGTCAGTCACATATATTTAAAAACTCTATAGTTTTGAAGATGGCAACATATGTTAACTGATAACATTTATCAATACATTGTGCAGGACACGTATATTTCATGAAATATTAAATATACAGTAGTAAAAAAAAGCCATTTATTAATTAGTATGTTGCTAATGAATGTATTAGTTAAAGAAAGGAATGAGGATGCAATATACTTGAGAAATAAACACAACAGTATTCACTCTACAGTATGTTGTTGTATGCCTTCAAGTAGTTTCTGGCTTACGGTGTTCCTAAAGTGAATTGATTATGGGACTTTTTCTCATGGTTTATTCAGAGGAGGTTTGTCTTTGCCTTCCTCTGAGGCTGAGAGAATGTGACTTGCCCAAGGTCACCCTGTGGGTTTCCATGGGCCGGTGGGGATTTGGATTCTAGTCTCCAGTGTCAAAGTTCACTGCTCAAACCACTACACGATGCTGGTTCTCTGTGATGGTGTTAGCAGAGGCTGTGTCTAGATGGAATTTTCCACAGCTGCCCAACCAAAAGTCAGCATATCTTGGTGTGACTACCTTTGACTTCCTGTTTTTAGCATCCGCACACCCACAATTTATGGATAACGTATGCATACTGTTCTTTTGCAAGTTGTACCAGCACTCTGCTTCTGCCACCATTTTCTGTTCTGTGGGAAGGAAAGGAAACCTTTTCCCATGAAATTCTCCATGAAAATTCCATGAAATACAAAGGACTTGAGGAGAAGAATCTGCAATTCGTGGAGAATTCAGTTGAGAGTTCTTTTGTTCTAAGTTTGTGTGTGAGTATAGGGTTTCAGGCAAGACTTGTTATAAGACTTGGCCATATCTCCACCCAACATTCAAAACCTACCTTAAATGTATGTGTGTGTTTTCCCAAGTATATCTTCACTTATGGCATCATAGAGTTTTCTTAGGTAAGGAGTGGTTATATTTGTTTTGACATTGCCTTCCTCTGAAATACGGCCTGCAGTACCTTGTATGGAGGTATCCATTTTAAGTGCTAGCCAGGCCTGGCTCTGCTTAACTTTGAATATCAGAGAGGAACTGGTGCATTCAGGGTATGTAGGCTTTGCCTTCTGTGTGTCACTTTGCAAGGCAAATGGCTGAGCTAGATATCTCAGTTTAATCTGAACTGGATTGTCTTAGTCTTATTATCCTGCTCAGTTTCTTAAGATGGAGATGGTAAAGACAAATATATGTCAGTTGTTCTTAACACATTCATGCTTGTGTGACACAGGTGTATGCATTGCTTAAGGATTAGACAAGTAAAGGAAGAGTTGTTCTCTCAGTGGTTACTGCCTGTGACAAATAAATGAGATGTCTGTGTGTAGAAGCAGTGGACCTCTTCATACCAGATGCTGGGACAAGTATGAGAAAACTATCCCTTTCAATCCCTATTTGTGAATGTCCAGAGGTATCATCTGGGTGGCTATGATCAGGTGCAGCAATTTCGTACTCCTGACACTTGTCCCACTTCACTGACTAAGCTTCAAGAGTGTCTATCTTAACAGAAATTTAAGCATTGCAATATAAGGAATTTTAAATAACTTCATGTGTCTTGTGGTATTCAGATCTTTCCATTGCACCATTTTTAATCCAGTACTCCAACAGGCTTAGTTGTAAGGATGTAAGATTTTTTAATTTTTCTTTAAGAAGTTTTGAATATTTTACATGTATATCTTTGAGGCGACTAAATACTTTCTCCCCCCCCCACCGGTCTAGGACTACAATGATGAAATCCGACAGGCACAGTTGCAAGAATTAACTTACTTAAATGGTGGGTCTGAAAATGCAGAAGTTCCAGTAGTTCGTGGAAAACCACCCTTACGAGCACGAGGAGTACCAGCCCCTGCTTTGGCAAGGTACATAGTTGCTTAACTTCTGTGCCTTTCTCCATGCATGAAAGTGTTTTGCAGCTTGACATCATTCTTCTTTTAAATCACTTGAGTGTATGGTTGCTTTACTTCATCACTCACACGCATATGTAAAATCTAGTGAATGAATATGTTGGACTAATTATAGGAAAAGGGAATCTTTCTAGAAGGCAGTGTACAGCACCACAGCTTTTTGCACTGGGCTTCAGTACAGGCACAAGAAATGCCAGCCCCTGCTTTGGCAAGGTACATAGTTGCTTAACTGCAGTGCTTTTCTGCATGCGTGAAAGTGTCGTGCAGCTTGGCATCATCCTTCCTTTAAACCACTTGGTTCTGTGGTTGCTTTACTTTGTCACTTATATACATATGTAAAATCCAGTGCATGGAAATGTTGGAATAAACATGGGAAAAGGGAATCTTTTGAAAAGATGGTGTATAGCACTACAGAGTTTTGCACTGAGCTCCAGTAAAGTGGGAAATAAAACTTGGAGGATTAGTTCAGTGATTGCTAAAGTTAAGACAAACCTGAAAAAGACCAGGTTTTGTTTGACAACAAAGATGTTGTAGAGGAGGAATCTTTCTTCCAAACCATTACAGAGCAGTATATGCTTTTGATAGTTCTCATAGAAAGAAAAATGGAGGCCCGGTGGGAACAGGGTAATTAGACAGGCCTTCTCTCTAGATATGAAATGAAAGAAAACACAGCAGCGGTCTTTTTATGTTCATTCAGGGGCCGCAATCCAGCCTGAGTTAGGGATGCATAGACCCATTTGTTTCCATATGTTTCAGACCCACAGAACTCTGGGATTAATTCTGACAAGTGATTGTACTAGCACTTGGCATAGTGCAGTATCCAGAAGGTCACCAAAATCAGTTAACCATGCATAGATGTTTTTGAACTTCTGCAAGAGATCTCTGAATGGCATGTTGAATAGTAATATAATTGGATACATGCATTCCTATGCATTCCTTACTCTGTAGATGAAGAAATATGCAAAAGATAAAAAAGTGCCCAGGTTCCCTTAGCCTTACTAAATTTACACCTTGGATCATTAGCTGAGCAGACCATGCTGTCTTCTTTTAAACTAACTGCCACGACCTGTACGCTGTCAGCATTGTGGTTTCACTGGCTTACTATTCATAACAGGGTATCATTATGAACTGCAAAATTCCCAGTCAGAAATTTAGTTTAACCAAAAGCTCTTTAAATGGTCTTTAGAAAGCTGAAGCCCGTCATCATACAGCATGTTTCTGAAGATTAGCAGGAACTTGGGAAGCCTGTGGAGAACTTAAATGCATTATATTTTCTACTTAAGGCTCTTACAACACCCACAAACAGAGCCTGTAGATGACTATAGGGTTGTGAAAATCGTGACTATTGAACTCAATAAGATATATCTTGCTCCGACATACCAAGACACTCAGGATACTGCTGAATCAGAAATGCACATAGAGTAGTTATAATATCTTGAACTACAAGGTTTTTGGGTTTTTTGTTTTTTTAAAAAAAATGGGAAAAAGATGATGCACGATTATGGCCAAACAGAGGGTGGAGGAGAAGAGCAATCTTTGATTTTGGTAACTAGAAATTTCCACTGCACTACTAGCTCAGGAACATACCTATCTTACAAGGGCTAGGCTCAGTGACTGTATGGGAAAATTTGAGGCCTGAGTCTGGAACAATGATTATTCAAGTAGTCTTGGACCTAATTGATAGCACATTACTGTTCCATCTTCCCCCAGAATGATAGTATCTCTCATTCCTCCACTGTCAAATGTCTGCCACTTTACAACTCACTTTCTCCCCTTAGTAGACCACTGTAGAAATTGTTCTAATCACCATGTCACCAACAGCCCCTTGGGCTGGTCAACAGGATTAGCTGTTCACTGCTTAGGCCCCTCTGGAATTGAAGGTAGCTGGATAGTGTTTTTTTAAACAGTGCTTTTGTCTTCTGCTTGGGATACTACTTTTTCTTCCTGACATAAATGTAACCAAGTAGGTTATTATGCTTCAGTAGTGTTCACCATTGCCACAACTTCAGGAGGGATAAAATATAAAATATAATACTGGAATATCATGCATAAAGGGAGAGATTAAAGTTCCTTATGCATACATATGTTTGGATTTTATGTGTGTTTATTCAAATTTCTTGCTAGAGAGAGAAAACAACCTAATATGTTTAACTTTCTTGCTGTTTAAATTGCTAATTGCAAACAATGCTCTCAGACAAAAGATTGCAGCTTTCCCCAGTGCATTTCATCATGCAAAACACAAGTCAGTCAGCATGTAGCCTTCATTAGAACTTGTTGTGCTGAAGTCAGCCTCTCTCTTCCCCAAACAGCTCTTCTGTCAAGAAACCACAAACAGGCTACAATCTGTTTGTGAAGAGGCTTGTATGATGAAATACAGTGGGGAAGGGCTGCAATTGGAGATCTGAGATTAGAAGCATATCAGCATCAGTAAAATATTCCTTGTTTGCTGTGTGTCCAATCTGATTTCCCCTATTTTTCTTACAGTAGCATGGCAGATGTAACTCTTCACTTCTTAAACATGGTTTAGGAGCACTCTGCAGGCTTATGTGTTGCTCGCTTCCCTTCTGCAGAATATTCTTTGTCTTGTCCTTTAGTTTCAGATCAGACAGTGGCTAGCCTTACCTGTCTGTAAACGCTTTTTTTCTCTTAAACATAGTGATTGCTAAGCCACTACTTACAGAAATATTTAAAAGCTTGTGAACCCGTATGCATCAGCAGAATATGTATGTATGGTAACTCTACCTCTGATATTTTAGCATTATATTCATAATGTGTGTGCTTTTTGTTTAATTTGTGGATTAAAGCAGCATGCACATATGCTTGGAAAATAGATTGGAAGTTTTCAAAGACTTAACATCTGTTTGAGAGATGAGAAGTACAAGGTGTATCTCACAGTAACAGTAATGCCATTTCCAAAAGTGGGAACTAAGTTTTACCCATAAAATGTTCCTATTCAGTATTCCATTGTATTGTTTTTTCTGGGAAATGACATTTTGGGTGAATAAATTCTCTGCTTACCAAATATGAGAGGAAATGTCCTACTTGACATTCAAAACTCTTTAAACAGTTCTGTGTCTTTTCCCCGTATTTTCCCCGCACTCAGCTTAAAGAAACATCTCATTCCAACATCTAGCTATGTCAGGAAGCACTTCTTTTCCCAGTGATTTGTAAAGCTGGCTTCTTTGTTGGAAAATACTTTTAGCTTAGCATAAGTAATACATAATGGAGACTCTCATAACAGTTCCCTAGGCGTCTTTTTCGAAGGCTGAGACGTGGGTTTCCGCAAATTTAGACACAGTCAACAGGCTTGATTACACACTCCCTGTGTACGGTTTAGAATACATTTTGCAGAACGATATAGGGTGTGGGCCTTACTATTGCAATCCACTGTCTCCTTCAACTGCCCCCCCTTAAAAAACAGGGGGCAGAATTTGAGAGTTGCATATTAGTGCTTTTCTTCCTGTCAGCCAGTCCAATGAGTTGGGATGGCTGAAAGTTAGCAAGCATTCTCCCTTTTGTCTGACACAAGCCCATATTGTCACTTTGGAGCAAGCTCATCTTTGCCTTACCAGAGAGTTGAGCAGCTTGCTACCTTTTGAAAGAATCTTTTGGGCAGTGTTGGGGTCCCCATTTTGTATAGGGGGGAGATTGGGAGATGTGTGCTGATCTTGGAGGATACTTAACTTGTGGATCTTCAGATGTCTAGAGTACAAAGGAAACTTCGTAGATTGAGAACCTGTACCTGGAACTGGCATAACCTACAGCAGAAATCCTAGAAACAGAATATAAGATTGCAAGTAACTTGAAATTGGACTTGGATTTTTAAAAAGTGCAGGTTTGGAATGGTTATTGCCTACCCCACATGCGTATTTTCTCACTTCCTTTTTGTATCTTGCATTTATCTGAAATTTATCTTTGTGGCAGCCAAGAAAGCCAATGCGATTCTTGGTTGCATTAATAGGGGTATGGTGTCTAGATCAAGGGAGGTAATGGTACCACTCTATTCTGCATTGGTTAGGCCTCATTTGGAATACTGTGTCCAGTTCTGGGCACCTCAATTCAAGAAGGATATCGACAAGCTGGAATGTGTCCAGAGGAGGGCAACCAAAATGATGGAGGATCTGGAAGCCATGCCCTATGAGAATTGGCTTAGGGAGCTGAAGATGTTTAGTCTGTGGAAGAGAAGGTTAAGAGGGGACATGATAGCCATGTTTAAATATTTGAAGGGATGTCATGTCGAGGAGGGAGCGGACCTTTTTTCCACTGCTCCAGAGACTAGGACAAGGAGCAATGGATTCAAGATGCAGGTAAGGAGATTCCATCTGGACCTCAGGAAGAACTTCCTGATGGTCAGAGCTGTCCAGCAGTGGAATATGCTGCCCTGGAGTGTGGTGACATCTCCTTCTTTGGAGGTTTTTAAGTAGAGGCTGGGTGGCCATCTGTTGGGAATGCTTTGATGTGTGTTCTTGCATGGCAGGGGTTTGGACTAGATGGCCCGTGTGATCTCTTCCAACTGTATGATTCTATGAAACCTGCACTGGTCATTTCCTTTTTGGTTAATGGGAAAGAATGTAGAAAATAAAAGAAGAGTGGAAGAGATACCAGACATCAGTTGTTTCCAGTCAAAATGAAAGGGGCTGAAACAGATAGGATCAATTCTCAAAGCTGTCTGCACACATTAGGGAAGTTAGATCCATCTGTGAAACAGACGAGAGGGGAGTAAAGTGTTCTCAGGAAGATGTTTTAATAGACTAGACCAAGATGATTTTGCACATGTGTTTGTTTGTTTATATCCCATCTTTCCACTAAAAATAGGGCTTCAGACACCTAAAGTCCAGAAAGAATAAAGTTATCATTAAAACACTCATTCACTCAAACACTCATAGGTTGTCATGGTACAGTTTATTCATGTTGAAATCAGATAATGTCCAGACAGAAATTATTAGGGAGAAAAGGAGTTTGCATTGCAAATTTATTTTAGCTACTTTGCTTATTTATTACATTCGTATGCTGCCTTTCTCCCAGAGTGCAAAAGTACATTCTGTGTGATAATGTTGACCTTAATGTCTTTATTCTAGGAATGTAAATCCTTACTTGTCTTATTCTTGCATGTGGGAACTAGGAACCACAAAATACTTTCTGTTGCAAAATACTTCCTGTTGATCTTGATAGATCTTTTCCATGCTCAAGAATAATGCTTTCTCATATTGCATAACTAAACTACAACAACTGCTGCCTTCTTGCATGGACTTCTAAAAATCAGAAGCATTAGATGAGTTGTTTGCTTCTTTTTGTTAAGTCAACCAATCTTTCGGTGTTTCCTGTACGTGAGAGAGCTTTGCTTCCAAGCTACTTTGACACAGAGACATATTGCTCAAGTTGTGGAAATCTCTGTAGGAAGAGTAGGGGAGTTTGTGGTTGTGTTCTTACATGAAATGTGAGAAAACTCACAGGAGTTAGTAAACTTTTTGTTGGCTGTCCCTGAAAGAACAAGTAACTTTGCAAGGTTTCTTCAACATCCATATTTTATGTCCTAATTTTCTTCTGACAGTGTGTTTGACAACATACACTATCTAGAATCATGTAGTGCAACCTGTGGAATATTTGCACTCTTCCATGTATGTAAAACTATTTCTCCAAACATTTCACTCTGGGACTACACTAAGATTCCCATTACTGATACTAGTAGCATTCTGCTCTTTGTTTTCTCTGTCTGCCACCTCATTACTACATAGCCCCATAGACGACCTCTTCTAAATAAATTTTCCAGTTCTGCTGCTGACCTCTGCCACATCATTAGTACAGGGATCATGCATGTAGGCACATACCCATTCATTTTCTCTCATTCTGTTTTCCTCTTCGTCTCTTCGGTTCCTTCTATAACTACTAGCATTTTTGTTTGCTCCTGTTCCCTCCACTCGCATTGGATATTCGACACACAACATGAATAACCATGAATTTTTAAGAGAGAACCATGGGATGCAAAAACTTTTTGTAAAAAAAAGTTGGATATCCAAGGCAATGTTTGCCTATCTGAATAGCGCTTCTAGCTTAAAGCGGAGGGAGGAGGCTGGCAGTTTTGCTGGGCCTGGGGATGCAAGTTATTGATAGAGCACATGCTTTTGTATGCACAAGAGCCCAGGCTTCCAGCTGAAACTTTAACAGGCTGCGATAAAAAGCTGCTTCCTAATCCTTGTTAACATTTTATATTATTGAGGGTTTTTTTTTGAAAAGGAAGATTTGTTCCATTGCTCATGATTGAACTGCCTCGGAAGTTTTGTATAACTGAAAATAAGTATGCAAGTAATTCAGATATTTGTCTGATATTTGTAATTCAGATCTGTCTTGAAACACAAGCATTTGAATCTCTACTTCTAAAGACACAGATCTACCACAAAATGGAGATCTGGAGGCACTTTCCAACATTACCCAAGTCTCCTACCTGAAAATCCATGCTGCTATAAAGTGTCCCAACAATCTGTAACTTGTACACTAATATGATTTCATTCTCATTTGTTATACTAGTCTTGAAATTGCCTTCATTACTTTTTTTTTTTGCATTACTATGTGTGCCCAGAAAATCTGGAGCCTTTTTTTCATGGACCCCATACAAGTATTCCCACAATATGGGCTCTAGAATTTGCCTTAATTCAACTCTGCATTCATTACTGCCCTATTACAAGATTTCCTAATAGTCCATAATCACTTGTAACTCATTTCCAAGCTTGGACAGTTTTCAAAAATTCTAGATCTTCTGACATTGCCAGAGCTTCATGCAGAAGGTACATGGTTTAGAGACTTTCACACCATAGTACACATCACACATTTCAAGCCACTGTTTGGAGCCATGGGAAAGCTATGTAGTCTAGATTGTCCAGTTTTGTTTTCCAGTTCAGCTTAAGTCTGGCTTGGGCTAAAAGCATTCCATGTGATAGGAATGATCCATATAAGGAACAGTTAACAAATAAATGACCATTGTCAGGAACTGATGCCATGCTGTAACTGTTTCATGTAGAAGACATGATACAAGAATCCATATATTAAGAAAAGAGTTTTTAGTCATGGGTGAATTTCACATGCCATGCAGCCAGTGTGAACATGAAGAATTTAGAGAAAGTGGAGGCATTCTAATCACTTAATTTTATCATTTGTTTCCTCAAATAAGAGAAAATGAGAGCATCCTAAATTAATCTTTGGCCATCCAGGCTACAGTACTCTAGAAAGAAAACTATATAGTTGTAAGTGGTAATAAAGTAAAACAACATTTGATATCTGGGAAACACCTTGTATTCATCTTGATACATGCTCCATGCTCGAGGGTTGATGAAGCTGGAGGCTTTTGATGATTATTGCTTATTGAGATTAAGGAGATATTTCATGAGTCCATCAGCAGTGTATTTGCATACTAATTCCATGCAGTGTCTCATTATAACATGGCTGATTTATCTGTTGGATGCTTATGGTGGCTTTACAAATGAAGCTGCCAATTAAATCGTAGAGCCACTGTGTAAACAAACGTCTCTTGCCATCACACATCCTTGTTAGTGGGCATTTAGTATTGTAATGGTTTAAATTTAAACACAGATGCACATGCTTGGGACTGATTGGATGCACTTGGGAACGGATACGATGGAAGAAATGTGATGAAATGTGATTTGAAGGTGGGGAAATAGCCAGAGAGTTGGCATCCTGCAACTGTTGTGCATGCACTTCTACCTGTTGAGCAGTTATGGCGGGCCCTCCACTTTCATGGGGCTTGGGGTGCAGCACTCTCACAAAAGTGGTAAAACTGTAAACATCGTAAGGCCCCCCCCCCCCAAACTGTATTTAACACACACACAAAAAAGTACCTGTACTGGCAGGGTGGCTGGGCCCAGCTATGCATGTTTCTTCACACAGTCACTCAGTTGCTTGGGTGGGGGGAAGGTTCAAGACGGAGGTGGAAGGGTGGGTGGGTGGTGGGTGGAACTCCGTGTGGATGGAGGGAGTGCCACTGCCCTAAGAGCAGCTGCTGCAGCCCCTTCCCACTGCCTGTGTGTCTCTCTACCTGCCTGCTTGTGTACCCCAGCTTTCTTGCCCTCCCCTCCCTCCATCTGCCTCGGAGACCCAAACGCCACCCACCTACCCTACTGCCACTTACTCCGTCTCATCCTGTTACCCCCCCCCCCGCCGCCACTGACATGAATGAGGGAATGCAGACACCCTTCTGTCACTCCCCATCCCATTCCCATCCCACCTCCTTTACCTCATGTCCACACGGCTGGGCCCAGCCACCCTGCCAGTTTGATTTCTTCCCAGCAATCAAAGATTGGACCACTGACTAAACCTGACTTAACTGAACACAGCTCAGGAGAGGCACCAGTGTTGTCAATGTTCCAGTTAAAATTAGCATACAGCACAGCAGACGTGGCAGCAAATAATCCACGAACAATCATTCTGCAAACCTCCAAATGTGGAGGGATGACTGTATGTGGAAGCAACACACATATGGGCTTCACTGTATCAAGAGCAGTTGTTCCATATCTGAATATACTTGCATTTTCTTTATGACTTAAATTCTTAGGCAGCACATGCTTCTGTGCAGGATCTAACATGTTGCACTGTGTTTGCTTGTCTCAATCCACTGTAAAAGTGAAAAACTGAACCTTGTGTTCAGGTGCAGGACAAAATACTCTTTTCAAATACTCTTAGTCCAGATCAGCTAACAAGATTGATAATGGGGATGACGGAAGGGTTCTTTGCGTATTATAAAGAACTGAATGTATTACCATGGTCACTTTCTCCACTGCAGGTTATCTGTTCTTGTTTTGTCTTTTCTTACATCTGGAGGATAGTGACATCTCCCACTGAGGATGCTTAGTTCTTTCTAAGCAGTGGCTATAGACACCTAAAAATCAAGTTGACTTGCAACATCTTTAGTACTTTCTCTCTTCAACTCATGGGCACAAGCTTGTACACTTAAAAGTGTTAATTATTCCTTTTGATCTCTTTTCAGTTCAGTATTAAATTTATAAAACCATTAGCTCACATCTGAAAGGTCACAACCAGAGCAGCTTTGTGGCTTTTTCTGGTGATTTGATCACAGCGGTCCTTCTTGATTTGTATTTTTTTGTAGTTTGCAAATGAGAGAGCCCCCGGGGATGGCAGTTTATATCGTTTTTAAAAGTAATATTGACACATCTTCGGTCAAAATGATATTCTGCAAGATTGTTGCCACTAAGTTTCATTGCCTATCCCAAAGTTACGGTTTATAGTGCAGAATCTTGGGGAAGGATAGAAGAATTGGAGTGTCACATTATAACGTAACTTGTTCTCATGATTTTAGAGCCCGTGGAGGTGTACCACCCCCACCCACTGGCGTTCCAAGAGGGGCACCAGCACCCAGAGGCATACCTCCTGGCAGAGGTCCCATCACTCGTGGCCGTGGTCTTCTGACTCCCAGAGCAAGAGGAGTTGCTCCACCTGCAGGCTACCGACCTCTTCCACCACCTCCAGCACAGGATACATATGGAGAATATGTGAGTACAGCCATCTAGCATTGTTGATCTGGATTGTTCTTTGGAATTCAGTAGGCTGTTGAAGACCAGAACATGTGATGTCTGTATTCTGTGACAAACAAGTGACTTCTCAAGAGCCTTCATAGTAACAGACTCTGTCTGTACTTTTTTCCTTACATAAAAAGAATCATGTCAGATCACACCATAATTTAATCTGGTCCAGCATTAAGTTCACACAGTAATCGCCTGCATGTTACTGCAAATCCAGCAAGCCAGACATGAGTACTTTTTTATTCCTATTCTCCAGCAATTGCCATTGAAATGCTTATTACTTAAGGCTAGAGGTGATGTGTAGTCACCATGACTGGTACTCCTTGATTGCCTCTAATCTTCATGAATTCAGCTAAGCGCCATTTAAAGCCATCTAAGCTAGCAGACATTGCTGTCTATTGTAGTACTGAATTCCATGGTTAACTGTGTTCTTTACTAAGGCATACTTCATTTTATCTGTCTTGAGTATCTCAGGTCATTGGTGGTATGTGAGTTTAGGAAGAAAAAAATCTGATCTACACTGTGCATAATTCTATGCACCTCTTTTTGTCACCTTTTACTTTAGATTCTTCAGATGAATTGTTAAAGGTGTTATTTTTAGAAAGCTTTGATATCAGTGGAATATGTTTCTGTCAAAAGGCCAAAGCAGAAATAAAAGATCCATGATTTCAATTTCCAGTTTCATTAGTGAAGGACTAATGAAGTAACTGTAAGGGTGCTTGCTTAAACCTTTCCTTCAAGTCTTTCAAAGTGGCTGTTAGGTTAATGACCATGGGAGACAGTGGCAGTGGCCATTTCTGCACTACATTGTTATAGTGCTAATATTCCCCTTTCAACATCCTGTGGAATCCTGGGGTTTGCAGTTTAGGCAGGGAGCTCTTTGACCTCCGTAAACTACAAACTCAGAATTCCACAGCATGTTGAAAGTGGAATAATAGCACTATAACAGTGTAGTGTGGAAATGGCCAGCATTTTATCTGAGCCATGACTAAATGTGTGAGTTACAACAGAGAAATAGCATGAGAGGAAAGAATTAAATGCTTTCTCCAGCAGTGCTTCCTTAAACAAATTAACAGCTATGCTTACTTTAAAATTAAACCTGTCAGGGTTTAACCTGAAGTGAAATCCTAACAACACAAGCCCTAAGTATTCTTAAAATGACAGCTGTAGGAATTTATAATACTTGCTTTCTATTGTGTACCTGCTTTTAAGTTCAGTGTGGAATAGAGGACGCTATGGACCTGAGCTGCTATTATTATAGAGTCTTGGATTGACCTTACTGTATGAGCAAGAATCTCAAGCTGGTAACTCATGTTTATAGAGCCAGTTTCAGTGAAAGGCTTGTTGGAAGAGTATAATAGAAATAATGCTCAGTGTGCTCCTAGGCTCCTTGAAGAAATGACATATCAGTGGTCAGGTGGTTCCAAAACACAGTGTGCTACTTAAGCCACTTAGGAAAAAGGTGATAATATTAATTCCTTGACTCTCAGTACTATAGGCACATTCTAGCCACTAGTATCCTCCTCCCTACCCCAGTGTGAGTGCCATTAAGATGAGAATGAGCTCCTCAAGAGCCCAACTCTTCACTGCAATGGAATGCAGATGCAGAGCCTTCTCTGTATTCCTCCCACCTGTTTGCCTCAGGCAGCCCAGTTTCTGAGGTGCATGAAGCGACAGGTTGGTGTGCATGTATATGTGTATGTGTATGTGTGTATGCTATATGTGTATATAGCATTTGTCAGAGTTTCATCCCCTTAGTGTGATCTAGACCCCATTGGGAAATGTGCCTTGAGCTGCTGATCTCTTCTGTCTTTGGGATCTCTTCTGTCCATGTCATGTACTTAGATAGGGGCTCTTCAGGGACACAACTATGCCTTCATCCCTCTTTTGTTCATAAAGCTATCCTCACAGTCAGCTGCTACTCCTCAAGAATCCCACCTGTCTTGGAGTCTAGATCCACTGGCTGGGCAACTTTCCAGCCAAGTGGAAGTTGGCTTACAAACATCTTCAGAACTTAACCTTGCAACTAAGACTGTGTCAAGATCCCAAAGAGAGGTGGCTCCAACTTAAGCTTATCCTTGAATTCCATGAGGGGAATGGGTTGGAGACAGCTTTGAGTAGCTGTCAAGGAGTCCAGCTGAAATGAACCATCAGGGTCATTCTGAGAAATGAAGGAGGAGGAATCATGTTTTGCCTCTTACAGTTGAAAGCTCTACTGTGGGAAAGACACTAGAGCTACATAGTATACAGGTTGTCGGACTGCAGTTCTCAGCACTCTTCATGAATTGATTCTTGGTAGGGTTTCTGGGAGTTGCAGTCCAGCAATATCAGGAGAGCTGCATGATTTGCACCCATGGTTTAGGCTAGTTTTCTTCTCTGCTTTATGAAGGCCAGGAAGTAGGAACATGAAAGCAATGAACAGAATTTTTTCTGGGTATTGGTCTTCTGTGGATTTTGGATTTTGTTTTATTCTCCTGGGTACTATCAAAGGATAGAATCCAACCCATAACTAGATAAGACTCTCTATGAATGTTAGTTCCATATAGCTTGCAGAAAGATTGTACAGGTATCTGTTTGGTCGAAGGGGGTTTGATTAGTGAAAGGAAAATCAACTGTGCAGCACTGCTGTCTGCTTTGTAATTCAACTGTTGATGTGTCATCCCTGTTGGATTCTCTGTTGCCAGAGCTATCCTGGAGCCATCTTTTACAAACATGTAGGGTGGAAAATTATTGCTGCAGGTACTGGCAGATTTTTGTGATGAGAATTTAATGAAAACTTAAGAGAGCAGGCTTAGTTGTCTGCTTTTTATTAATTTCTGATGTTTTTACACCGTGCAATAACACTTTGGATAGTGTCTAAAACATGTAAAAAATGAAAACCAATAATGATAACAAGAACCAGCAATGCGGTAAAGGCAGCAACAAAAGTAAAAACACAACAGAATAGAATAGAAAAGCAATGTAAAACGGTCAACAAAGTAGAAGAGAGTTCTGACCAAACGTGTTCAATTTCCAGAAGTTCTGAAGCCATTAAAAAACCCTTTAAATTAAAAAAAAGGGCAACATTAGCATCCTTTAAAGATTAGAAGTCACTTTATTACTTCAGAAACTTAAAATGCACTACATATAATTTGATTTATCATAAAATTACCATGTCTGGTATATCGAAATCTTATTCAGTCAATAATTACAAGTTGAATTTACAGTGTCCCCTCCACTTTGCTACAGTTCAGGGTGCAGAATCCTTGTGAACATTGAAAAGCTGCAAATAACTCCTCCCCCCCCCCCCACGATCCCCCTCCTGTTTCCTTCTGGGGGCCCCCTCCCATTTCCTTGCCTTTTGCACACTGGGACCAGAGGCAAGGGAATGGGAGGGGCTTCTGGAGGGGAAAAGGAAAACTTGTGTGAGCCTTTTCCCCCATTCCCTTGCCTTTGGCCTGGGCACGTTTGCCTTCCTTCTCCACACCCAGCAAAACACAAGGGAATGGGAGGAGGAGACTGCAGGAGGGAGACACATGCACAGCTTGTAAATTAATCAAATTTGTGAAGGTCAGACCCGTAGCTGTGGAGGTAAGACTGTACAAAGGTAACCACCTGCTGCTGAAAAAAAAAAACACATAAAGCAGAGATGGATCAGAGATGCTAAGCAGATGGGGAAGGGGCAGTATCAATTTAAAAAAAAAAGACTTTATTTTTTGGCCCGAAAATGCCCTATAAGTGGTATAGAGTTTCTGTTCGGCATCCCCAGTCATTCTAAGTCCAGAAGAGACTTATTTTTTGTGACTTCTGGCTGGTATTTGTTTGTGTGTTTTTAAAGGCCTATCTTGGGCCTAAAATGCCCTATGTGGGCCTAAGAACATGGTGAAAATCCCCTGCACTCCTTAAGGAGTGTTGCACAGGGGGGAAAAGAAGTGTTTTTTTCTTGTGGAGGTAGGTTGGGGGGAACAGTTCTCCTGGTGCAGCTTAATGGGATCTGCTAGCCTCCCACAGTTGTCTACACCTAGTGTGAAGGGTCCAGACAAGCTTCTCTGAGAAGGGAACTCCACGGACAGAGTGCCACTGCTGAGAAAGCCCTTGTATGCCCTCATCTCACTTGAAGATGTAAATTTTTTAAAGCTTATTTTTCTTTAAAAAAACAAAAGAAAGAAAGAAAATGGGGGAAAATGCAATATTGTTGAATAAACTAAGTGTAAACATTCACAAAGATAATGTTGTGTGCCTTCAAGTTCTTTCCAACTTACAGCGACCCCAAGGTGAACCTCTCATCATGAGGTTTTTTGGGAGTGTGTGATACACCCATGGTCACCCAGTCGACTTCCATGGCTGAGCAGGAAATTGAACCCTAGTCTACGTGGTCATACTCCAGTGCTCAAACCACTGCATCACACTGGCTCTCACAAATTTACTGCCCCAAAATTGATTGTTAAAACTATGTAAGAGGAAGTAGTAATCTTCTCTGATATTACTAATGTTGATATTTTCTTCATTTTCTTTTTAATTTTTTTTTTTTGGGCAGGTCCTCAAGCTGGCAAAACCAAACATATTCCTTACAATTCAGTGCTTTATAAAAATGCCAATTTATAATTGTTACTTTGAATAATTTTTTTGAATAATTTTAACTGTTAATATATCAAGCGTATTAAAGGTAATATGCTAAATCAAGTTATAGGTAATACATTTTATGTTCATAAAGTTATGACTTTCAACTTGTAGAAGGTACTCATATTACATTTCTTTTTCAGTTTTTCTGAAAGTTTCCAATTTTTTAATTTCTTAAAAAAAGATGTGATAAAAATCCAGGTTTCTTTCCCAAAGGCTTCAAAATTTCTGGAAATTTTATGTCTCTAAGTTCACAGATAGTACCCAAAGAAGATACATGTGCAGTCAGTAGGTATGAGAGGAGATGTTCTTTCAGGTTGCTTAGTTCAGTAATTCTCAAAGAATATCTCTATATTGTAATTCTCCTGTGTGTAGCATATTGGACCAAGCTGATCAATGGATGTATTTCTGTTTGTTAATGCCTTTCAAGCCAAATGTTTCTCATTAGATCTATTTTTACAAAATGCTCCCATGGCGGGCTCTGCCATGCTGACAGGAACATCTGTTGAGAAGTGAATGAGTTAGGATTTAAACATTAGATTTACATATGTGCCCTATTGTTATGATAACAGAAATAAGTCTGTCTCAAATGTGTTAAAAAGAACAAACAGACCCTAAAACTAGATAGCCTTGTTTATGTTTTTTAAAAAAGACAGTAATCCTAATGATATTAGGCATGGATACTAGTTTCAGAACTCAGTTTTAGAGGTTTCCCGAAATTTGTTACTCATGTTGAAGTAACTACATTAGAAATGCAAATAGAGAAGAAAAGTTTTGATGTTTTTTCCTTGAAGAAATTTAGAATAGGGTTTTTAGTTGTTTGGAATTCAGTTGTTATATTAATGTCAAGTATTATGTACCAATAATTTCAAAGTAATTAGGAAGATGAGTATGCTAACTGACAAACCTGTAAAAGTGGCAAAACGTGTGTCGTATTCTCAGAGAGATACAGAATTCATTGTGGTACACTTTGTTTGTGGATCTGACTTTCTAGGAACCAAACGCTGGTTCCAATAGAACTTGCCCACCATCTCTGAAATCTGCAAAATTGATGAGACCTATCTGTGCTTCGGGGACCTAAATAGGCATCAGATCCTATTTTGTTTAGTTCACTGTAAAGGTATCGGATCCAAAGCAGGGTCAGCACTGATTAGTCCTTGGATGGAAGACCGGCAATGAATGCCAAGTACTTTAAGCTGTATTTCAGAAGAAGGATCTAGCAAAACCATCTCTTGCGTATTCCTTGCCTAAGAAAACCCTTTGAAATTCATGGGGTGGCCATAAGTCAACAGGAATCTTCACATCTATGTTTTATTGAAATAGGTTTGTGTTAGCTTTCACACATTATATTTGTGTCAGACTTTCCAGTGCTGGGGCCACCTGAATAATTTCTGGCTCTTCAGAAACTTCAGTTCTGTTGACTTTGTCTGTATCATAAAAACTATTTAATTAAAATGAACTTGGTGCTGGTTCAAAAGTCTAGGGATTCACATTTTTTTAAAGTTTTTCAACAGGCATATAAAGAGACTGATGGACTAATCTAGTGTATGTTTACTGGGAAATAAATTCCATTTGATTCAATTGTGTTTATTTCCAAATAAGTGTGGGTTGTCATGCTGTAGAAGTTTAGGCAGTTACGCACCAGTAGGTGGTTACCATTGGTGACCACAGGTTTTAACCTCATGGGCACTTGAGTCAGACCCAAAGCTGTTAACTTTGGGGTCCTTCTTGGGTCAGAGTAAGACAGGTTGCAGTCTACCCCTGTCCTCCTCCTTGTGTCCCTTCTGGCATTTTTGGGAGATATGAAGTTGTCATGCTTGGTTGTTCATTCTGTTCCTTTTCAAGCTCTTGTGCCACTCAAACCCTTTCCCCAGCACATCTCAGACTCTAGCAAGGGCTTTGTCTGTTTGGAATATAGTAGCATAGAATGGGGTGTCATTAGATTCTACCGAACCTGATTCAGCACAAAGTGGGCAGATTTTTCCTGGCCACATGCTAGAAGTAGTGGCAAGCAGGTGAGGCGTTGCTGCTTTACAGTGATCATGAAGCTCTGTGTGGTATTTGAGACAGAAATTCTCTTCTCTGTTGGGCTGGAGGAGGAACACAGGCTTTGGCAACCTTGTTTTTTGTTTGTTTGTTTTTCTGGCTACCAAGGGCAGTGAGCGTTGATGAATGTGCCCTCCATCTGATTAGGCTCTCAAATCCAAATGCAGAGGTAGAATTGGATTATACCAGAAGAGGAGAAGGAAGAGATGACCATAGGAGAGAGCTGTGTGTTGAGCAATGCACATCTAAACAGTTTAACAAGAGAACATAGAGTGTTATATCAATGCTACGATTGCTTTATGGTAACTAGATATTAACTAATTTAGGAAGGATAAAGTCATATATAGTAGGACAGGTGTCTGTACAAGAATGAAATGACCCAAGAAATATTCTTGATAAACATATGTACACATGGAAGTTCAGTTCTCCAGCATTTGGCGGGAACCCAGCTCAGAGAAACTTAATCTTTAATATGTATTCACCAAGCATAAGAGTGAAAGGAGCTGTCTGTCTGCCATTCTGATTGGAGTACTTGGTGTCAGTCCTCAGTCATCTGCAAAAACCTTGATGTTTATAATTAGGAAGACTGTATAAAGCTACTGTATATTTTCTGGTGCTGGTGTCTGGGAGGGTGGTGATAGTTGTTCTGGTTCTTCTTATTAAAGACCAAACATTTTCTAATTGCTATACAGAGATTAAAAGAGAAGATCAGTCACTCCCTACATGATCACACACTAATAGGCAACATCTAACAGACAGATACAAATGTGAAGAGGAAGGAATGGGGAGTAAGAAAGCAGGCCTTGGAGCTGATCATTTGTTTTGGTGGGGGAATAATGGTCCTCTCAGCAGGTCCTCCTCTGTCCGGAGTGGGGTAGGGGACAGAGCAGACTGATCGCTCTGCCATGCCATGATATTCTTTGGAGTAGACAGAGAGTATTGCTTCCTTGTGGGCCTGTGGTAATAACAGAGAGCAGAACATTTTCCCCTTAAGCCCTTCAGTTCCAAGGCTTAAGGGGTTCCCACTTTATGGTTCCCAAAGCCGTCACCATACACAGGACAGCAACAAAACTGACTTCTATCTGGCGTGTATAATGTGCGTAGGGAACTGTAACCACTCCTAACTTTTGACAAATGTACAATAGTATAAGGTAGATCCCTCTTGGTGACAGGCACATTTTACTTATGTAAACCCAAAAATTTTTGGTGAACACTGAAAAACAAAACAAAAATGCAACGTGTGAATTGATCCTCAACAGGACTGTTTTCTAGAGAGTCTCTGGTGAATCTAGAAGCATCTTTTCAGAAGTGTGCCCCATTACTCTGGCGTCTCTTAAGTTATTGTTGTTTTTTAACTTGAGCAGTTACTGGAGGAGTGTGACACTTATTATAAATGAAATTATAATAGGCTACTTACATAATATGGGTAGACATTTTCCCTAAACTTCGTCTAAGACATCGAAGGAGCAAGATTATAGCAGAAGCACTCTCTGTGCCCCCTAAAGAAAGAAAAGGAAAGAAGTGCATAATACAGAGTAACATGACCAGACGGAACTCTTTAGGACTGTAGGAAGCTTTGCATTTCAAAAGCCAGTGGTGGCCTCTTCAAATTCATATCTCTGAGATTATTTAAAATTCAAAGGATATCAATTTATATGCAGAACTAGCCAAATTAGAATAAATGTGCAGCACTTGAAACCTCAAACACAGAAAACATTAACATGAAGATGTCAAACCTAATTAAGGGCAAGCTTTAAAGAATTCTTGAGCTCCACTTGATGATTGCTATTTAAAGAGAATCCGTGGGTTGCAGGAGAATTTGAGATGAGTCTCTTACCTTCTGTTTTGATGCTGTAGTTCAAATGTACCATTAAGTCAAATCATCCTCTTAATGAGATGGTTACTTTATTTTTGTGATGTCAGTTTTATTTGCGTGCTCATGCCAGAAGTTGTTCACAAGACAGGTCAGCTTATTAAATCCAAGGTAGAAATGTATGAGAAAGAGTAGGGAAGACATAGTGTTTAAAAAGTACCTAGTAAGAGTGGGAAAGGAACAACACAGAATACTGAACTGAGTGGCATTTCTCCAGGTAAGAGAAGGAATAACTCTTCTGCTTTTACCTGACCCAAAATTTGGTGTGACCACCTTGATTTTGACCATTTCCTCTAAAAAGGTAAATGGGAAAATTCACTACTCTAGAATGAGATCAGTTGTAATCACTTGTTAAATCTTATTACAAGCAGCCCCTGGGGGAAAGGATCCTGCCTCAAAGGGCCCACTTAAATGGCTAAACCAGAATGATGATGAGATCAGGCAAGCGCTCGTACCTGTCTCTTGCTTTTTGCTGAGCCAAACTCCATAAAGACTGGGGACATTATGAGGATATTGTAAGGTCAATTAAAATGTGTTCCACTGTATTTACCAGGTTTGATGTGGCATAAAATGCTTATCTAGTCACTGGGAGACCCAGTACCCTGCTGTTGGTTTTGTTGGAGGGAGTTGGAGGTTTCGTTGTGAGAGGAAGCTGAATCATGTCTTCTTGTTCCTATAGCACATGAGACCTCTTGAAAGTTCAGAAATGGGAAGAGAATGTATGTGGTGTGAGTAGAAACCTGAAAAGAGTGATGAAGAGCTGAGAGTGATATTTTCTGTGAACCCCACCTATATGGAGGTTGAGTAGATAGTCTCTTTTCCTCTGCTCGGAAGTCTCAACGGGCAAATTACAGTGGGTAATAGTAACCTGGATGGCAAGTTGGTATACTGTTGATCATTATTCCAACAGTTCAATTTTGTTCTTCGTTATTGAGCCTGAATGTAAAGACCTATTTGTATCCAGTAGAGTGGCTGTCATTTCTGCATTGAATACCAGTTTTCCATGCCATGCCAACAACTGATTCTGACACCTGTTTACCTTATGACATGAAGGACTTCTGTTTAAGAGAAAGCTGCGTAAAGCTTTCTTGGATACACAGAACTAATTGTGGATCTTCTTATATTCAGAGCCTTGGAGTTTAGTCTGCATCTACTGCGCTAGCACTGAATTTAGATTTCAGGAAAGAGTGTTAGTTGGACTGAAAACCATGGTATTTTCAAAGGTTCTGTAGTCATTCTTTGGATTGTAATACTGCCTTGTTTTTCCAGGACTATGACGATGGATATGGCACTTCTTATGATGAACAGAGCTATGATTCCTATGATAACAGCTATAATACTTCTGCACAGAGGTAAGGAAGAATAGTTGCTAAAATTTGGATGCATTGGTAGTATTGATTCAAGATTACTCTCTGGTTCTTGTTAACAGCCTTAGGATTCTCAGTGTAGCAGTAGGAGGTCAGACTATTTGTCCATCTGGAACTCTGTATTAGCTCCTGTTGTCTACTGACTAACAGCATCTCTCTAAGGATTCAGGTGCAAGTGTTTTCCATCACCTCCAGCTTGATCCTTTCACCTAAAAATGTCAAGAGATTTAATCTGTGCCTGACAAATGAGCTCTGGTCCCTCCCTGAATTAGAAAGTATTGGTCTAAATCCAATTGTTAGTCCCAACTAGAATAGACCCATTGAATCAATGAACCCTTCGTATTGCTTACTTACCAACTTCCCACTGATTCAGCAAGTTTACTCCAACTGGGACTAGCAATTGGATTTAGGCCTTTATGTCTTGTTCTTGTTGGCCACATAGTTTGTTGCAAGTGCTGTTCACCTTTTTTCCATAGCTAGGATAAATTCCTGTTTATCTAAAGGCCGTTGTCTTTCAGCCCCTAGAATATATGAACACAGAGTACCTTTGGACTCCCACTGTGATCATATATTAATAGGTTTCTGATTATGTAAGTGAGTTTGGAGAAATTGACATGCTTATGATTTATTTCAGTGAAAGTAATTTTAAAGCAAATTACATAATTAGATATGAAACTTCTTATCATATAGCTCCGTAAGATATTTGAAAAATATGCTCATTTTTTTTAAGTTGTGAAGATCCAAATTTTAGAGGGAAGGAGATGAGCTCACTATCAAACATACACTTTGTTCCTGTGGCTTAGACCAACACATTCTTATTGGTCCTAAGGAAATGCATTTCCAGCAACATAATTCATAGACATTTCAGTGGACTTCAAAGTGAATTTTCTTTGGAGCTGATTAGATTAGATATTGAGCCTGCTGAGATTTTCCCTGGCTGTAGTTACTGAGCAAAACTAAACTGAGAAAGATGATGTAATTCTTTAATGTTGAGCGATGACGTTTAGTAGAAATTAGTTGTACCAGTTGACAAACTGATGCTACGCCATTTGAGTATGGCACAGTGAATGTGGAGACTGATTGCATTGAAGTCTGTTTTGAAGGCTAGGTGTTATTAAATACTTGTTTATATTGATTTTTGGACAAGCTGTTTGAATATCAAAGTGTCAAAAGCTAGATTTTGAACACTATGTTAAGAAAACAGACTGTCCAGATAGCTACAACAGTGATGGGCAGTCAACTTTTTCCCTCTGCTCTGAGCAGTCTCCTCTTAACAGCTGCCCTAGATGGATAAGTGATTTGATTTTTTTGTGGGTTTGTCGGGCTGGACTTTAAATTTCTGAAGTTTAAACACTCCATAAATACTAGCTTCCATGTGTCTGCTCTAGTGTTAATGAATGCATTGTGAATGCTTTATGCTTAACTCCCATCCGTGGGATATTTATGGAACACTGCAGAATTATGTTATAGTTCTCCTTGAATAACTACCCAGTAATCTTATTCAGGTTTAGAGGCACAAGAATTCAGTTCTTCAAACTGTCCTTGAAAGTCAACCGTTTTAGTGTCAAGTGTCAGTGCAAGAGCAGTTGCATTTCTGTTAAAAAGGGGGGGGGGCAAAAAAAGCAGTGTCTGATTAGATCTTCAGTGGAAGGACAAGATTTGAAGATGCATATTTTAAAAGTTTTGCAAGTGGCAGATTAGATACATTTTGTAAAGACAACTTTTGCTGATTGTAGAATCTGTTTTAAAAACATTGCATTCCACAAAATTAGGCCAATGGCCTATGTGCCTTGAGGGTTTGTGTGTCGTCCGCACAAGTGTTTGCAAAGACTATGACAGAAGCAAATGCAAACCACTGCTAATAAATCAGTTGTCGATGTCGGCTCACTATTTAATGTTCTCTAGAATACATAAGATTTATCACAGAGGAATTGTGGAATAATGGTGGAGTATGGAAACAAAGTCCACCGGGGAGATGTACTACATCATTTGGATTTAGCACCGCCATCTGCTTAATAGCACTGAGATGACTGCTGAGGTACTTATGATCAACCATTCATAGCAGTGACAGATGCTGCAGAGAGTTAACATGGCAGAGAATGAGGTTTGTTACTAAAATTTGGATTATGTGACAAGGTTGCAGGGGGAAAAGGGGGAGAGCAGTTAGTTTTTTGCCTAGTGCCATGTGAAGGTTTCCTTTTTCTCTTTCAACCTGATTCCAGTCTCCAGGTTCAAACTGACAGCATTTTGGAAGGTTGTAAAGGTGTTTTATAGAATTGTTTTTTAAGTTTGTCACTTTGCTTAAGTCTACACACCTTTTGAAGAAAGGGCTTTTGAGCAGAGTGACTGAGAAAAATGTAGATTAGCATTCATACTAGCTGTTTGATGCAATTGTAACAAGGTGAGTGTGTGTTTTCACACAATGGCCTTAATATTTATTGCTGGCACCACATTCCTGTACAGTGCAGCTAATGAATGGCACACTTTGACCTCAAATCTTTACTACAGAGACTAAAACAATTTCAGCACTACTTTTTAACAAGTCAAGTCCTCTATAGTTGGTGGCCTCAGTCAGTTGAAAGTTGAGGTTGCCTAAAACATGTTTTCTACTATGCCTCTGCGTACATAGACACCCGATTTCGGAGAGGTCGTGGTATGGCTGGCACTGGTCTAGCTTTAAGGGTAGTTGCTATTTATAATGGCAAATAAGAGTCAGTGTAAGTGAGTACAAAAGATTACATATTTGGGTACCTCCTCCCAAACCCTAACTTCACATGAGCACTGAAGGAACTCAGCTGACCATAAACTGGCAAAGAAATGTTTGGCTTGTGGGTGGGTTGGTGAAAATGTTGACAGAATGGGTGATTGCTTTTTTTTTTCTTTAAGTGGATTCCATGTTGAGAAAAAGGGAATTAGAACAAAACTGACAGTATAGTATTGGCTGACCTTAAACCAGTCTATGGTGTGACCACACTAGGAATACCGCTCTGGAAAAACATATAGAAGTGTTAATAAAAGGTGCAGAAAAGGTCAAATAGATGGTTTGAGGAGCTGGAGCCACTGTAGTCTGAGGAAACATTGCTCAGCATTAATTTAGCTTAGCAAAAAATACTCAGTAGTGGGAGACTTGATAAGAGATGTGTAAAATTTTGTGTGGTATGGATAGTGGATAGAGAACATTATCTCTTAAGGTGCTAGGGTTGTCTGCTGAAGCTGAGCACTGGTGGCTTCAGGACTGATAAAAGGAAGTGCTTCTTTGCAAAACTCACGGTTCGACTGCAGAATTTGGTAATGCAGGAAGGTGGTGATGAATAGTCTTGAAAGGAAATTGGGGGAGTTTGTGGAGGATAGGGCTGCTAGTCATAATGGATATTTCTTCCAGAAGAATGTCTCCATTAGTCAGAATGGACTTGAAGGCACATAACACGTTAGTGACAGTATGCCTCTTAATGTCCCTTGCTGGGAACCTGAGTGAGAGGCTGCAGCTGAACTCATGTCCTGCTTATGAATTTCCCATGGTGGCTGGTTGTTCTTTGAGTAAATGGTATATTGGACTTGATAAGCCTTTGGGCGTGAACCAGCATGGTTCTTTAAGTCCTAATTCTTAATAATCAGTACAAATATTGTTTGGGTCTCAAATGTATTGTACTACTTTTTTTTCTGCTTTGTATTCTTTGACATGTTACAACCCAGTGCACTTCCCTTAGCTGCTATCTTCTGTTTGGAAAGTGGTATGAAGGGTTATTAATTTCTTTGTGATCACAGAGCCAATTAGAAAAATGTGGTTTTTTTTCCTCCTGCAAATGTACACATAAGCAAATGCTGTAATTCTAGGGATGGTCAGGGATGCAGTGGCTCATACAGTTGAGAACTAAATTAAGCACCCGAGACCCCTAAAGAATGACAGTATGGTAAAGCAAAACAAGCATATTGCAGATAAATTATTTCATATGTGAAAGCCATAGTACTTACTTGAGAAGCTGACAGCACCAAAGCTGTGGTGTCCTACCCTGCAGTTATCAATCACAGGCTGACTGGTATTACGCTGCTGCAGAAACAACTTGTAAAAATCTTCTTTTCTTTTGTGTGTGTGTGTGTGTGTGTGTGTTTAATTAGAAAATTCAAGTTCGGAGATACTCATTGAAGGCAGATGTTTAGAAGTGGCAGTGTCGAGATTTAAACGTTGTACTAAAATTTAATTGCCAGCATCATGCATCCAGTGCTCTGAATTATATTTAAGTCAACTGAATGTCTTCAGGGCATACCTAAATATGTACTGCTTTGAGCACAAAGTCTGCGGTCTTGCCTGCAGTTAAAGTCCTATTGAAGTTCCTGTAGGAGCTTGGTATCTAAAGTGAGGGCTTGAGGCTGAGTCCTGTGTGGAAAAGCTAAGCCCTCTGCCCTGCAGCAATACCTGTTCCTGGATTTGTGTGAGGATAGAATGACCTGCTGTTTGTCACCAGAGACATTCTTTCATTCCAGAGCCAAATGCCTGGTTCTTACTTAAGTGGGACTTGGCCACATGTGGCAGCCTTATGTAACCCGGTTTTGATTCTGGTGTCTTGATACCATGTTGTAACAGATAAGTCAATAATACCACAACCAAAACAACAGACATTAATTCCTGAAGCATTAGCCATTTTAAGTATTGGGAGGAGAGTATAATTAATATTTCCTTCCTTCATATATTTTTGCTATTACTATGCAAGTTTCATTTTGAATAAGATGAAGAAGAAAAGAGGAGATGAAGCACAAGTTGGCTGCACTTTCTGCTTCCCTGTTGCTTCAAAAATGATAGCTGGTGACATCAGACTAAATTGAGTGCCACCTAAAATTTCAGCTTTTTATTTAGACCAGCACACAGGAAAGATATTTAATGTAACCAAAGGGTGATCACGAATGGCTGCTTTTCATCCTGGAGAGAAGTGACTAGCGGGGTGCCACAGGGTTCTGTCCTGGGCCCAGTGTTGTTCAATATCTTCATCAACGACTTGGATGAAGGAATAGAGGGTATGCTTATCAAATTTGCAGATGACACCAAATTGGGAGGGGTTGCTAATACGCCAGAGGACAGGATCAAAATTCAAAATGACCTGGATAGATTGGAGAGCTGGGCCAAAGCTAACAAAATGAAATTCAACAGAGAGAAGTGTAAGGTCCTACACTTAGGTAGAAAAAACGGAATACAGAAATATAGGATGGGGGACAGGTGGCTGGATAGCAGTACGTGTGAAAGGGATCTAGGAGTCTTAATAGACCACAAGCTGAACACGACTCAGCAGTGTGATGCAGCAGCCAAGAGAGCCAATGCAGTTCTCAGCTGCATCAGTAGGAGTATGGTGTCTAGATCGAGGGAGGTACTGGTACCACTCTACTCTGCTTTGGTTAGACCTCATCTGGAATCCTGTGTCCAGTTCTGGGCACCCCAATTCAAGAAGGACATGGTCAGGCTGGAGCAGGTCCAGAGGAGGGCGACCAAAATGGTGAGAGGCCTGGAGGCCACGCCCTATGAGGATAGACTTAGAGAGCTGGGTATGTTTAGTCTGCAGAAGAGAAGGTTAAGAGGGAACATGATAGCCATGTTTAAATATTTGAAGGGATGCCATGTAGAGAAAGGAGAGGCCTTGTTTTCTGCTGCTCCAGAGACCAGAACAAGGAGCAATGGATTCAAGCTGCAGGAAAGGAGATTCCACCTGAACCTCAGGAAGAACTTCCTGACGGTCAGGGCTGTCCGGCAGTGGAATAGGCTGCCTCGGAGTGTGGTGGAGTCTCCTTCCTTGGAGGTTTTTAAGCAGAGGCTGGAGGGCCATCTGTGGGGAGTGCTTTGAGGGTGTTCCTGCATGGCAGGGGGTTGGACTGGATGACCCGTGTGGTCTCTTCCAACTCTACATTTCTATGATTCTGTGTAACATTTTGCTGCGTAAGGTACAGAGATCAGTAGCCTCAAGCAGCAGCTGCTTCCCTAGCAGTTGGGTAGAAAGTGCTCCTCTAACAGAAGTGGCATGGAAGCACTTTACAGTTGGCAAGTAACGAAATCTCCGTATTTACACATGGAGTATGTAAAAGGATGTGTTTATTGATGGGAGATTAATTTACAGCACCAGCGCAAAATCCTCCCAGGAGCCGCCGCTCTCTGGACAAAAAGTGTCCCAGCGGCAAGCATAACATAGCAGAGGTTCCAAAACGGCAACAAGCATGTGGAGCAGAGTACAACTGTAGCGCCAGCTCTGACCCCTCTACCCACTGAATCTCTGTGTAAACTCACAGACACAGAGTTTGTCATCCAAATTACCTGGAGGCTTTAATCTTCAAAGTTGCAGTGTATACGTCTGTACACAGGATACACAGATCCACAGGCAGAGATTCAGCATCAGACACATCAACATCAGAGTTTCAGGAGCAGAGTGACGGGATGCAGAGAGTCAGAAAGAGAGTAAGCATTCCATCTCCTCTTTTATACACACCTGCTTCCATGTCATCACTCAGGGCCTTTGGCTGATACAACCCCTTGTCATGATTTCACTATCATGACTCAGCCCTTTACTCCATGTCCCCTAGGGAATGAGTCATACTTTGCCCAGTCATTCCCCAGGTGTCCCATGACATGCTCATCAAATGTATTTTCAACTGGGGCAAATGTCGCAGCATTTTTAATCCACATTTATTTCAGAGGCCCGCATACGAGTGGCTTTTGCTTTTGAGGGCAGCCGTAGTTGTGTGGTTGCCTCTGGCATCCATGGAGGCTTTGGTGAATAGGAGGGAGTCTCTATTCTCTGGCCTCACGCTGAGAACCTTGATGCAACCATTGAAAAGTCTGTTCCAGATACTTCCAGTTTGTATGATACGCCACCCTATTCCCTCAGTCGTATGGGCAAAGTAAGAGGATCCCCACCACTGATCTTCCATGCTCTTTGTTGAGAAAGATGAGCAAGTAATTCTGTTGCTTGTTTTGCCTTGATTCAAAGCAGTTGATCACCAAGAAAAAAAAAGCTAGCATGGTGATTGCATTGGTAGAACATTATTTTCTTGGCTATATAATTTATATTGATAGGATGACCTAAATATGCAGATTAGCAGTGCTCTTCCAACTGACAGTAATTTTCTAACATGGTCCTCAGTGCTGCATTAATTACCTACCTTTTGATTTCTGCTCTTTGGAGATAATTAGTTAAATGTAACCCATCACTTTGGAGCCTTTAACTTCATTTTTAATTACAATAGCCCATTGATGGCAGAGAAGGTGATTTGGTGAAGGACCCCCAAAGGGTTTGTGATTTGATGATATGAGACTTGAGCCCCAGTGTGTCAAGTCCAAGTTCAAGTACTCATCAATTTAATTTTGTGGATTTTTCAGATCCTTTCAACCTTTTGGGCTTGGTAAAAATGGCTCAAAAGCTGCTGTATCTCCAATGTTTATTTGTAAATATCAACAATAAAGTATACCTAAGTTAAAATAGCTTGCACTTTGTAAGTAGAATATCCTGTGCCCCAGTATGAGGTTGGTGAAGCACTAAAATGATGGCATTATAAATTTATAACTTTATTAAGTACATGTCTTTGACAGGATCAGAAGACTATTTCTGACGTTTTTATGAGTAAAAGTGTACATGTGCCTTTAAAATCTATGCTTGGCAGTAAATTATTGGTTGCCTTTTACCAGAAAAAGCAAGCACTGGGTGAGAAGAGCCAGCCTTAATGAACCATCTGCCTTCTCTGTCCTTTGAAAACATGTCTGTTCACAATAAAGCAATGCTATATTAAAAGTCAAATATGCATTTTGACTTTCTCAGCTCCACATGGCAGATGCTGCCCTGTGGATAGAGCAGAATTTGGAAGGCTTGTTCAGCTTTAGTCACAAAAAGTACTTCAGATTTCTAGCAAGTGCTTTGCTTTCATGATCACAGAAGGCTCAGGGGATGCATGGCAAGTTTTCAGCTGTCCTTGCTAGAAATGCAAGGAAGAAATGTTTAAGATCTAGTCTCCTTCTGATGCTCCAAGGCTACTGTTTACAAGTCAGGCATGTTTTCTTCAAATGAAGTTGTTCTGCTCACTTAGAAACTTGGTGCACACTGATAAGATAGTGCTCCAGCAAAATGACTTTTTAAAGAGGGGCAGGGAAAGGCTTTAATCAGGCCTTTTTTATCTTTTGCATATGCAAAACTGTACAGAGTGTGATCTGAGAATGGAAGCTTAGCTTCTAGCCCTTCTGATGAACATTTTGGAAACTGTAGACATTCTCTCCCATGATGAGAGAAAGGTGGATTATAAAGAAAACAAATAATAAAATTCTCTAAGAAATTGTTTTATTGTAAAAAAAAATACTTAAATCAGTTCAATAGATGCCTTTTGAAAATCGCTCTTCATACTTTCAACCTCCAGCATCACTACTAATGTATTACGTGCATAATAATTCTAAGTTGCTTTACTTTTTTTCTTTTTATATATATTTATTTTATATATTTTATATTTTATATATATATTTATTTTATATATTTTATTTTATATTTATATATTTTCTTAATATATATATATTAAGAAAATTTAAGGAGCCAGCATGATACAGTGGTTTGAGTTGGACTAGGACTCAGAGGGTGGCAGGGTTTGACGCCTTGGTCAGCCCTGAGAATCCACTGGTGACCTTAGAGGAAGACAGTGGCAAACTTCTGAAAAAATCTTGCCAAGAAAATCCCATGACAGGGTCTCTATAAGAAGAGGTCCGCCTGAAAGTCCATAACCACAGAGAATTTTTTCTGAAGGAATTCTAGAGACACTATATGAATGAGTATATATGCAGGACTTTGAGTATACAAATATACAAAAAGTACTGAATGTATAAATACATTTAACTTTCATACAAGACACTTTCTCTGTCTTCATTTTAATAGATGAAACCTGTTTTCCTCACAGATAGATTGAGATAAATGGGGAAGCCATTCTTCACAGAAGTTTGTGTAAGATTCTGCTGTTGAGGAGAGAAAAATTAGCACCTACATAGCTGTTGTTGTTCCATGTTACTGCCCATCCCATCCTCCTGGCTCACAGTCTCTGTCTATATTACTTTTTCATATTGTATTCTTTCCCAGACCTCACTGATTATTCAGAAAAAAGCAGGTAATCAGAACTCACGTACCCAGAAAGCAAAGTTTGGTTTAATTTTCTTTGCACAATTCAGTAGTCCTTTTTCTCTCTTCTTTTTTATTTTTTTTTTCCCATTTGGTAAGAAATATGGACATGATTTTACATGCTTTAAAACTCCACAGTCCGCACTCAACACATTATGCAAATAATCATAGTCTATAAAAGTGTTGCTCATTTTGTCAGTTCATTGCTGCCATTCTGTCTCTAAATGTGATTGAGACACTGGACAGTGTATTTAAGTCCACTTCTTTGAACTAGATATATCCTAAGTATATCTGGCATTGTGCTAAAATAAGCAGATTTAGAATGGATAATCTAAAGGATTATCCCGTGTAGATCTAACAGTGTTTTATAACAGGATCAAGAAGAAGGACGTGAAATGCTATTCTCGGAGAGGAGAGGAGAGGAGAGGAGAGGAGAGGAGAGGAGAGGAGAGGATTGTGTGTTTATATATGCCTGGTTGGTGTTACTTTACTTGAATCAACAGTCATAGTTTATGGAAGAAAAAGTAGTTCTAGATAAAACAAGGATGGGCAACTTCCCAAGAGTAGGGGTGGAAGCCCACAGTGGAATCCTAGAACATACCAGCAGCTGACTTGGAGAGCAACAACTCGCTATAGTAGTACTGCAGTTTATTTTGTTAAGTGGTGTGGCAAATAAGTGTGAGGTGTGCTGTGGAAATTTTTCCATTTGTTTTTTTAAGAAAAATGCCCACCCCATCTGTGTATGCAGATAATTTGTCTGGGCTATTGTGCTGCAGTCAGTAATGTTAGATGTTCTAAATGTAGCATGTGAACTCCTATTTTTTTTTTAAAAAAAAATTATTTAAATTTTAAATTTAAATAAATTTTATTTAAATTTTATTTAAATTTACAACATAAGAACAAAAAACAGAGTAGAAAGGAAAGATCAAATATGTCAGCAACAAAAATCCATTCTCAGGAAAGCAATCAACCAGAGTCCTGAATGGCATGTTAGAAGCTCTGGTGATGATGAACTGCACCATTGATGTAATCAAAAAAAGGAAGCCATTTTTTTTTCAGAGTTGTCTTGTGTGATGTACTCTTTTATTACTCTCTCATTATGTGCAAGCTTTTCCATTAGCCATATGTCCCAGATCCTTTTCCACCATCTTTCAATGAAAAAATTACCTGTTTTACAATTGGAAGCAATTTCCAGTTTTGCATTTATGAGAAGAAAGTTAATGAGGTCCTTGTGGTTTAGCTGTTTACATTGTGAGTCATATATTGAAAGCAACTGAAGGGTAGGACAAGGATCAGCTGTTTGCTTTGTAATAGCACTGACGGTTTTCAAAACCTTAAACCAAAATTGGGTTACAACAGGGCGGAATAACTATGTATGAGGATAAGTGCCCTTGGAGCTACAGCCCCCCCAGTGGTTGGGTGATATGGTTTTCATAATGTGAGTCAATTGAACAGGTATAAGATAACCACCTATGAATCAATTTGAGGATGCATTCTTTGAATTTAGTCAGGAGGGATTTGTATGGGAGTGATGTCTACATTTTCAGCCAATTTATATCCAATATCTGAGCTCCAAGATTAGCTTCCCAGCCTGGTTTACTATTAAGACCTTGGCCATAGGTCTCATCAGTTAACCAAGTACTAATCTGCGGTGCCAACCCTTGTATGGGCAAGTCCTTTAAGACACATATATTTTCAGAAAAGGTCAAAGTGCATGAAAGTTCCTGTATGGGTCAGTCTGGCAGTGAAATTAAATATTTGATATAAGGGAGACCATGTAGGGGTTGCAGGGGACAATATCTGTATAAATTCATCTTGTGATTTCAGCCTGGAGTTGTGAAATAGGTGATGAATAGTAAACAATCCTTTGTCCTTCCAGTCTTTGATTTGGTAGAATTTACCAGAGCTATAGAAATTTGGAGGTAGGAAGAAAGGGTCTGATTGGAGATGGATAAGGCAAGGCGCAAGAATGTGTTGCCATTTTTTCCATGCCAGTAGCGTGGTTTTTAGAAATGGGTTTGAAACTTTTTTTGAGGTCTCTGTTGGTAAACTGGGAGAATATAATTCTCATTCCTTCAGAAAGATTGTGTTCTAATTCTAATCTTACCCACTTAGTGGGATTATCATTTCTAACCAGCTGAGCAATTTGGAAGACCTGAAAAGCTTCAAAATATAGCTGTACGTTTGGAATGGCAAGCCCGCCATTCTGAGATTGTGAATATTTGGCTATCTGTGGAAAATGAGGCCTCTTGTTATTAAAGACAAAATTGTTGATCATAGTTTGCCAGTTTTTGAAGTATGAAGGCAAAGGAGTTAGTGGGATAATTTGCAGTAAAAAGAGTTTTGGAACAAGGAACGTTTTTACTAGTGAAATTTTATCCAACAAAGAGAGGGTAAAGGTTTTTCAATGACTCATTTTGGTCTTAATTCATTTGATTAATGGTTTGTAATTTCTATACAACATTTGAGATACTTGTCTTTTTTTACCAAAAAGCCTAAATATTGAAAACCGGATGGACACAGTTGTAAATTCATTAATTTCTGTCATCTCTGTTGGGCGGTTAGATGAGCATTGAAACAAAACATCTTAGATTTATGAAAATTTATTTTAAAGCCTGAAAATTTACCGAAAGAGTCAAGAAGGTTAGAGAGAGCCGGAAGAGAAGAGTCTGGTTCTACAAGAAGAGCAGATTGTCATCAGCGTATAAGTTTATTTTGTACTCTTGATTGTGAGTGATGGGACCTCCAATCTTAGTGTGTTTCAGCTAATGGCTCTATGGCTATTGCAAAAAGGATAGGAGATAAAGGACAACCTTGCTTTGTGCCACAACGCAGTGGTATAGGATTGAAATCCTTCTTGTTAATGTTAATTACAGCTTCTGAATTTGCATATGTATCTTCCTTTAGGGAGACAAACATTGATAATCCCTAGTGCTCAGAAAAATAGGCTAACAAGTGAAAACACTGCAAAGCTTGTTTTCGTTCTGCAGAATCTGTTGCTTTTCAGACAGTCACAAGTACAAGTCAAGACAAAATGTGACAGGTTGCTTGTGCCCACAGATTCACATACATTAGTGAATTAGAATGTTCAGCTAGTACTGAATTACATTTTTTTCAACTTGAAATGGAACTGTTAAGTTGTACAGAGAGTGAGAGATTGAAGCTGAAGGTACAACAGTTACAAAGGGAAGTGAAATCAAGAGAAAGTTAAATTGTGGATATATCAAGTATAGCTCTCTTTAAGCATGTGTCTTATAAAAATATATATTTGACATGCAGTCATTTTTTGTTAAATGTAAGAGAAATATATCCTATTATCTTTACATTGTTGCAGATATTTCAATAAAATAGTTTTCACACAAAGTTTTAAGCCCGTTGGATATAGCATTTAAACCAATGTGTTAAATCAGATTACATTATTTAGAGCACTGGAAAAAATTTTAATTCTGCTTTTTTCCAGAAAGCCCACATAGCTGGTGGTTGCCATGTTTCTCTTGCAATGGTCAAAAATTAGCTGCCACTCTTGTGGTTGTGACAGCAGGTGCTACTGGAAATCAGAGGCTTCTATAGTGGCTTTCTACTGCAGGAATCTGTTAGGCAGCATCTTCTTCCTTTCCAGAAGGGGAGACCAAGAGGGCTGCTTTTGTTTTGCTCCTTGCACCACCATAGTTTTTATCATTGCAGTTTTCTTTGTGGTAAGAAGACGACTCAGTTTTCACTGCCAGTTTAGTTGTGTTGAGTGATGTAGCAAATGGCAGCGATTGCAGCAAAACCTGCCATGGCAGGGGGAGAACAGTACATTGCCTACACCTCCTGTAGGCAACAATGGCTTAGTTGAACGTCTGGTGTGGAAAAAGAATAGGCCAATCTTGCAGTGTTGATGAGATATCAGTTGCCATGATAATCCCAAAGGGTAGGATAGACAAAATGTCTTTTTAAAGTATGAAAACCCTAGATTGGTTTTCGCATCATTTTTATTTAAGATGGTTCCAAGTATCTATTAGAAAAAGTAAAGTATGAACAAGTAAGACAGGCTTGTCTTTACAGTTATGTTAGTTATAGACTAATACACTTGTTAGGGAGCAGTGATTGGTTGTGACTTTCCTGAATTTGCTGCTGTGTAATGTGTGAAAAGACCCCTGGGATAAATAGGGAAACACAGGCTTTCAAATTTCACAGAATTCCATCAGGCAGCCAAGCTTGCCCAGCGTTCTGCCTAGTTTGTGTGTCCATGGCTGTTGATTTAACATGATTAGGCAGTTCTCTTTCTATTTGACTGGACGTTTTGAACCTAGGGCTTTATTCATCCAGAGCACTAAAGATTTTACCTTGAGCATCCCAGTTGTTGCACGTAAATGATCCATGTCAAGTATCCCATGAAGGCCTTTGTAAAGGTCAAGCAGCTACCACATACATAGTATCTGAATGGTTCAAAGAGCTGTCCAAGGAACTTTTTTCATTGTAATTGTTAATGCAGTTCCAGGCTCTCCCAGAGCACCTAGAATAGCAGCTGTTTCTTGAATAGAAGGTCTTGTAGATTTGTGGGCATACTTACTAGATTACTAGGTATTATTGTCCTCCAACTTTTTGGCAATATTTTCAGACCTGGAGGTGGAGGATGGTAGATTACATAACCCTTGTACAGTTAGAGTAAACCGATGCGTACTGTTAACTCTTCCCGATCTCTTGGGCTTATTCCTTTTATCTGCCCATGAGTTAAATGGAAGAGTGAGGGAGAACATGAAGACGTATGTTAGGAAGAAGGAACAAACTCTTTAACTTTTCGAGTTCAGTTCAATGTTGTATTTGCCTCAAAAAGATGTTTGCTTACTTTGGGGTAGCTTTGTTTTAGACTCACTGGTTTTTCTTTGACTTGTGGTCTGCCTTGGGCAAATTGTTGGAAAGGCAGCACACGAAGAACATAATTGAAATCTCATTGATTTCTGATAGTTTGTTTGTCAGGAGTTTTAAGAGTATTCATTCTGTTGTGAAGCCAAGAGTGCTGATGGGACCATTCCAGTAAGTCTTTGGAATGTGTGACCCACCAGCTGTGCCATGGTATCTGATCAATGTCCAGTTGTGCTGAGACTGTGGAAATGGGTATTTGGCAGACTATAAGAGGTGGCTGGTAAGATTTGTGCAACTGGGTGGATAGCAAGAAGTACAGGCTTAACTCAGAGCATTAAGCTGGTTAGGCTTCTCCCTCCTTTAACTTCTCTGAAGAATTTTTATGCACCTGGGAAGCCCACAAACAAGACATGACAGCACTCTCACCCGTGTTCCCAATAACTTGTGCTAAGAGGCATACTGTCCCTAGAACAGGTGGTGCCATGCTGCCAGATAACCTTGTCTTTCCTAAGCACCTTCCCTCCTTTTAAAATTTCCTGATCAGCTTGGACTCTGAGTTGACCTCATAACCAAAAGTATCTCTGGTGCCCAGAATGAGTAGCTGACAGCTAGTTATGACTGGCGTTGACTGTCTTTCCAGTGATGCTTCTTGGCAGTCTGGTTAGCTCTGGGGTTGCCAGAGTGACAACTAGAGAAGGCTGCTGTACTTTTAACGGTAGGGTAGAAATGGGAATTTCAGCAGGTGTTGCTTGTTACCTGGTTGTGTTACCAGCTGAATTTTCCTCTTCTACACAACCATTAAAGATACATGAGCCATCTCTAGTTTTCATTGTGGCAATCCTAGTTAGCCCTGTGAAGTACTTTTTCTATCTGCTTTGTGGTTTGCAGTGTATTGTATGTTCTTGGTAAAACTTGAATCCAGGACTGTTACAGGATATATATCCCAGCTTCTGGGAACATTTCACAGAGAGAGAGAGATGAAAAATATTATGGTTCCTCTATTTGCATTGGAGAACTCTGTGGCCCTGTTGTGCAAAGGTTACTATAGAGAAGTGCTTCTCTGAAATGGAAAAAGGGTCCTGTTACAATTGGAAAACTTCCTGCCTCCAGGATGGAGGTAGACTCCAGTCTTTTTTTCTGGGCTAGTTGGACCTTTCCCAGGTACAGCATTTTTCTTCCTGCTTTGAGGAGAGAAGGCAGTTGCATACCTTCAAAGGTAGCAGGGACACAAGCTCTGGGTCCTGTATCTGCTGTAAGCCTCTGTGTTTTATGGTATTTCCTACCTCTTCAGTTTTCTGTCCTCTTCGTTTTCTTCTTTTGCCCTCCTCCTGGCTGCTTTTTTTTTTTTTCACTTACCTTCCTCTACCTTCAAGAGGATGCTGGGTTTTATTGTTGAAACTGAATGCTCACCTTCTTTCTTCAGCCTACCAGAGCATTTCCGCTCTGTACAGCCTTTCCCTTAGTTGCAGTGTGTTGCACTATAGCAAGAGCTCATTTTGTTTGTAGAGCAACTCCCAGAATTCTGCAGTTAGCATGATGAGTGCCCATTCTGGCTGGAGGCTTCTGGAAGTTTGAAAACATATCTTTCCAGGCTCTGGGCTACAGCCACCATTCCAATGCCCAGGTGTGTCTTCTTCTCACTGCATGCTGCAGCACTTTACCCTGCCCTCTAGATTTGCAGTTTATAGCACTTCTCTTGAGGCTGGTGAGTACCTTCTTAATGGGACAATGGATCCACTCTGGGATTTAGTCTGACCTTTGAAGCATCTCTGCAAGGCACTGAACCTGTTCTAGGAAATAGGGTTTGGCATTTTTGGATGGCTCCTTTGAATTTTTGACTAAAACTTGGAGTGGAGATAGCACTCCACTAGCTTTGGAACAGCTGCCACTGTTGACACTTCTGTCTGTGCTTCCAAGCTCATGCAGATTTCCAAATAATTTAAAGGTTCCTAAAGTAACATTGTTTCTGAACAGGAACAGAGAATGGTTCTCCATTCTGGCAGAAAACTTTTTTTAAAAAAAGGTTACTCATTTATAAAGCACCTAAAATTGCTACAGAATTAACAGAATACCTTTTGAATGTAACACTGTGTCTTTTGTCTCGTGAGAGGTGTCGTCTTAAAACATAACTTACTAAACGGGAATAATTGGAAGTTTTCGGTACAGACACACACACACACACACACACACACACACACACATAATTTTCTTTTACCTGGTCCTGCATCCTGCCAGCCACCTGAAGTGTTAGCTAGGTTACCATTCTTGATTCGCACACAGTGATTAGTATGATCTCTTTCCTGTTTTTGTGGTTATTTTCTCTTAAAGTTTCATATTTAATAAGCGGTCGAGTCTATGTCTCTCTTCCTGGCAAGAGCGCTATTCAGTTACCCCACTGCTTGAGCAGCGGAGGGTACACAGAAGTACAGTTTGCATTCTGGCAGAGAGCTTCAATCACCTCGTGTTATAACTTTTTGATGTCATTATTGATGCTGAAGGCTCTGTCAGCTAATAACGTTTGAGGAAGGTTTTTTTTTTAAAAAAAAAATCTCCCATGTAAATAGCTGATTTTCCCTCCCTCCCAAGGATTACTGGTTTTGCTGTTTACATGCCATGAAAGGCAAGTCATTTTTAGTTTAACAGGCACTTAAGTTTTTAAAATACAGCCCAGCAAAGTAATTCTGACAGGATTGACAGGTAGGGGAATGAGGGCTCAGCTGCTCAAGGCCTCTAGACTTGATGAGAGTCCTACAATAAGTAATCAGATAGTGGATGGAGTGATGGCAAATGTCAGTTTAAAATTCTCTGAAGAAATGTCAGAAGTGTGTCTGTTTACTCTTGGAGAACTTGTGCTGGCCAGAAATGATACTGTACTGGTGATTCTGCAGAGATTTATGACCTCATGATTCCGGTCATGTAAGAGAACATTGTCTTTTCAGACCGTGTTCTAGGAAACAACTTTGGGATTTCTCATTGAAAAGATCAGTAATGGTGTATGCAAAGCCATTGTGTTCTCCATTATCAGTTGTGACCTGCATTTTGTGTGCTCTCATGAGCAGCCTGACTGCAGAACCCCAAAGTACCTTGCCCATGCTCCGAATAAGTTGAACTTTTGCCTTAAAACATGATCCTGTGCAGTGCGTTAGTGTTAGACACAGATTAAGTCATATGTGGAAAGGGTTTTCTGGGCAAAGAGTCTGGCATCTTGCAATAGCAAGCAAACCATAAAGTGGAAATGCTGTCATGCTTTTTCTTATGAATTGAAGAACCTACATTGAACTGTGGGGAAGTTTGATGATGGCAGGAATATGAAGTTCTAGGATAGATTCAAGCATCTGTTTAAGAAATCTCTATTTCAGTGAGCAAGACAGATGTGGAGGATAGACTTCAAAACCTGCTTCTCATCAGGGCTTGCTTTTGTATCTTACAAGATTCTCTTTGTATGAGTAATTTAAAATGGCATGCCTTTGTGTATTCCGGTATTCTTCCTCAGGCCTGTGTTTCACAGCCATTCATCACTAGAGATGCCAAGGATTGTACTTGGAGAGTTCTTTTATCCAAGCATATTCTCTAGTGTTGTTCCCTATTTTCATGGAAAAATTAGTCTGCACATTTAAGCTTCCAAGTTGTCACTGCCCGAAACAAAACAAACTTCAGATTTTAAAACGTGGGAGTAAGGATATTATTCACAGTGGAATTTCCCCATATGAGCCTGCTGAGTTTTGAGATAGTGGCCTTTCTCTCAGCCCGCCATCTTCACAGGCACATTTGGTGAGGACCTGAGAGAAAGGGGCTTCTTCATGGCTGCTTCTTGGCCATGGTATTCTCTCCCATTGGAGTCTTGGCTGGCCTCCACTGCCTTCCTTCTGCTGGCAGGAAGAGACATCTTTATTCATGGAGGCTTTTGGTCACAACTAAAGGTCTTTCAGTGGTCATGTTTCCTTCCTTTGTTCAGTTTTTAAGGTGTTTTTAAGCTGTTTTAATTCAGTGCTTGGTAATAACATGGTAGCTCATTTAATTGTTTTTCATAGCGCTTTAACATTTTAACTGAATTGTTTGTGGCTGGATTTTGTTTTATGTCTTGTTCTAGGCCACCGTAGGGCCTGCAAAAGATATTTGATGTCAGTATAGATACAAGTAGATAAAGATACAGACACGTAAGCTGTCTGAAGGAGGCATAATTGGATTTCATTGCATGACGGAGCATAGCTTAAGTACTTTTTGGATCATTCTAGTAGTAGCTCAGCACTGAGTGAATGGGTAGGGTGTAATTGCAATGGCTACCACATTTTTTTTCAAGCCATTAGGATTTTTTTTCCGCTCAAGCTGCATCTTCTTTCTTTATAGCTGGATTCTTTTTATTCTTTCCAAACAGTGGGACCGATTACTACGATTATACCCACGGGCTGAGTGATGAGACATACGACTCTTACAGTAAGTAACTTTAATGCTCTAGAAGTGGTTTCTTTTGTGTGAAAAGTGAGGTGGTTTTCAAGTCTTTCACTTCTGCTGCCTTAATCTCTGTTCTCATACACTTGAGAAATGGCAAAATTCTGCTCTTACCATTTGGTAATGGTATCTGATGTTATTGCTAGTGAAGCTGTCAGTTAAATTACTTACGGTGTGGAGAAAGTGGTTTGGAAAGTTTTTCTTGCTCTCATGTAGAACTCTAGGTCATTCAGTGTAGCTGCATGTTGGGAAACACAAGACAGATATATGGAAAGGCTTCCTCAATAGAAAAGACTTAACCTTTGGTATTCAGTGCCAGTGTGATGACCACTGAAGTAGATGACCTTGAAAAAGAGGCTTATACACATTTATGAAGAATAGGGGTGCAAGTACCCACAATCACTATCTATTGCCTCCAGCATCTGAAGTAGTATGCCTCTGATTTCCAATTACAGTTGGCCCTCTACATTTGCAGGTTTCACTTTTGCGGATTTTATTATTCACGGATTATTTGCTGTCACCTCTGCTGCCTTCCTATGCCATTTTTAACAGAGACTGCAAGCCTCATGAGACTGAGAAACTGCGAACGAGGCTTGTAAGTCCCTCTTAAAAATGGTGTGGGGCAGCAGTGGAGATGGCAGTAAGCCCCACCAGCTACCCACTTCTGCCTTGTGAAGGAACCTGGATGCCTCAAGGGAGTCCATGGTGGGTTGAATACGGTAATCAGACTTTTCTGTGTGTGACATATAGTTTGGGAGGGCCTAGAGTTATTCATGGTTCTTCCACTTTCACAGGGGTCCTGTGCCCCTAACCCTAGCGAATGTGGAGGGATTACTGTAGTAGGAAATTCAAGCAAGAGATCACTCATGCATTTGTGTTCTACTTGTTTAGGCATGGGGAAACGGAACTCTGAGCGAGATAGGCTTCTGGTCTGATCCAGCAGGGTTGTGCATGTGTTCCTACAACTTGGTGTTTGCTGTTTTACAGACCTTTTGAAATGTTCTTTTACTACCTGTCACTTGTCCATTCGGTCTTCCCTTCATCATAGTAGGTTTATTCCAGTCCAAGGAATGCTGTGTTCGGTTTTTTTTAGACAGCTTTGAAGCATGGTTAGGAAGATATGACCGCCCTGGCCTGAATGTATTTTAGGAATTAGTAGGGTTTATGTGAATGCTTTTATAAATTTTAAATAGGAAAGAAACACTGCTGGAAATCTTTATGAGTAGACAGATAAAGAGTTCAGCACATTTGAATCACAGTGGGACAGGAGGTACCCCCCCCCCATTCTCCTGGTTTGCAATTCAGGCAGACCAGCAAGCATGTATCAAAGAGGTATTTTCATTAACTGTGATTTCCCATGTAGCCATGTCAGTTTATCACTCATGGATATGTGCACATGCCATGCCCAATTGTGACACAAAGTCTGGCCTGTGCCACTTAAGTCAACAGCCCTTTCCCCTCCTGTGATCTCCTGCTTTGCTACACAGCCAACTTTGCCCTGGAAAATATTCCCTGTAAAAAGCTTGTGTAAAATTCCCTCATTGTTTTTTTTTTAAAATTTTCTGTAAGTGTTCCGTTTTGCTACTTGTGCGTGGAAAGCATAGTCCCATACTCACAAGATTAGTTTTGATGAAGAATGAAACTTTTACATCTAGCATAAGAAAGCAGTTATATAGAGATTGGCCAGTCAGTCTCAAGGAGTCTACCATTTAAATTTTGACAGAAGGGCGAGGAAAAAAGCATGGTTAAGAAGGGGTCATTTCATTTGTTTTTGCTCTGTGTTTGTGCTGTATGCTTCATTTCTGATGAGGGGAGTGAAAGCTAAAGGGAGCAGGGGAGAGGATTAGGTTTTGAACTAGGTGTAGTCAGCAAGCAGTGTATTGCCAGCACTTGGATGTACATGAAAGAGAAGGGCAGCCATAAGAAATACCATGGAAGAGAGCCTATTTGGAATCCCTGATTGCGGAATGACTTGCCATGTTTATGGGAAAGTGGTGCCCCGATGCCTGTGAGAACTTGAGTTCTCTCACTTTCAGTATCCCACACTGCCACCTCTGTCTTTCAGCATGGGCTGATTCATGATATATGACAGTACCCTAAGCTTCATTTTTAATTCCAGGTTCTTTGCTGAATCAGAGGCTGCCTTTGAGCATGTCCAACTACTTCCATAGGCTTTTTTTTTTGGGAGGGGGGTGTCATGCTTTAGATTTGCTTCTCTGTCCCACTGGAACAAATTCAAGCACGTAGTCATTACAGAGAGGTTATAAAAGGTGTTCTCGATAGGTCCAGAGACATAAGAGGGTGCTAAGTATAGTTGTTGATAAAGAGAAACTTGCAGAGCAGAAACCACATGCTCATCATGCGGATTAGTAAAACACCCATGCATGTGCGCACAGAGTGGTGACAAGTTTAATTAAAGAAATCCCTTCTGGATTAGACACACAAGGCATATTAAGAGATACCTTTGCTTTCGGGATAAAAGCTAAACCTTTGGTGGGAGATCAGAAGGATTCAGACTTTGATCCATCGTGAGGCTGACCCCCCACATAGGCACATGCACACTTTCACCACAACTTTCCTGTTGCCAGAGCGAGTGAGTCATAATTTCGCACTAGGTGATGTTGCAACACTTTTCAGGAACATGACTGATAACCAGTTTCTGGGGACTCTTTTGAATTATGGTAATTTTTTCCCCCCTTAAACTGCGTCTCCTACCTAAAGCAATGATGCCCTCCACTTAAGTTTATTTGTCATCATAAATTGTTCTACCAGGCAGGCTGTGTGTCATGGACTTAAATGTCCCTGAGTCACCTTGAGGGGAAGCAGCTGATTACACGATAGTATCAAAAAGGAAAGGCTCCCTTAAGCCTCCTTTTACTCCCCTTGCAACGTGCTAAATTGGTCTCTGTGGACTCGGATGGCTTTGATCGTTCCATGCTTCGGCATTAAAATGAGCTGTTTGGCAGCAGGGAGTCTGACTTCAACATTTTTTCATCCGATGAAACGTTACAGCACAGACCTGCTTAGTGCAAAGTACCCATCATACCTTGCTTCCCAAATGAACTCCATCCTATTTTCCCCAGAACTCCCAAACTCTAGGGCAATAGGCCAAGGAAAGTGTGTGTGGGTACAGAAGTAGATCCTTCCTTTATACTGTATGATTTGCCAGTTTCTTCTTCTGGCATAAAACAGGAGTGAAAAGAAGCCACAAATAAATGGGAAGAAAAAGTCTTAACTGTGTGTGCACTTATTTATTTCAGGACAGGAAGAATGGACCAGTTCAAGACACAAGGCGCCTCCAACAAGGACAGCAAAGGGAGCCTACAGAGAGCAGCCATATGCCAGATACTGATTATACTGTCTGATGTTGTGAAATACCCAATCTCCACCAGTCCTGTATACTGTTCAAAGTAATTTTTTTCTATGAACAATCCCTTTTTATTAAAATCAAAAGTGCTTAATCTGAATGGATGGACTGAGCTTAATCTATTTTTTGCTGAATGAAAAACCTGGACAGGAAGACATGTGAAAGGAGAACCTTTGTTACTTCCAGATTGTATTTGGGGGAAAAAAAAAAAGAAAAAAAAATAGGTGAACAAAACAGACAAAAAGAGAAAAAAAAGAAAAAAAATAACCTTTGATAAACTAGTGTTAAAAGCAGCTAGGTTTACTAAATATGTTAATCCATTATTTTAATCTAAGCGTAACCTTTTATTTTAAAGGGTTTTTCAACAATTTAGTTCTTCTCGTTTTACCTTTCGACCATTTTGCTAGTCTTTTTCTTGCAAACATGCTCAAAAAGGGAAGCAGATCAGAAATGCAAATGTGGTATTTTGTAATTTGAGTCTTGAAATGTTCTGTAGTGTTAAGCAAAGTTTACTCTTGCTTGATACTAAATAAACTTTTGAAAGAAAAATCAGTGTGTGTGAGAGTATGCATTTATTTATTTAAAAACCTTCATAAATAGTAGTAAAACAGGGAGGGAGTGATTTTAACAATGATCAAAATAAAATGTCTCCTACTAAAACATTGTACAGCTTCCTTTTTTTGTTTTTTGTTTTAATAAAATGGTATAAACCCAAAGGTGCATTTCATTATATCTATATTTATATATTTTTCACCCATATACACAATATAGAATTAAAGACTTGTTAAAGGAAGTATCCAAATGGTCTTGATCTGTTGGAATGCCATTTTTCTTTTCTTAAAAAGGAAAAAATCCTTGGTTTAAAATAGCTAATGCATTTTCTGAAACAAACAAACAAATTAAAAAGAGAAAAACACCTGTGGCTTAGTTTTCATCTTGTTGAGCATTTCTTCACTAGTGCAACTTCGGAAATTTTTTTTTGTTTTGTTTCGTTCTGTTCTTTTGAGAATTTTGGTACCTTAATGACAACCTCGCTCCGTGCTGGAAGCAATAAACACAAAGCTTTTAAAGACTTTCTGACTTGACTAATTGAGGTCGCTTTCGTCAGAGGCAGAGGATGTGTAACCCTTAAAACGGTCTTCATTTGCAAAGGTAAATAAATCAAATAAGATTTTAATCTCACTTAATTTATCTTAATATAACCAATAAAAGCAGGGAGGAGTACCAATTAGAAAGTTCTATTTTAGATGGCAGAAAGGGAGGCTTTAAGATCACCACCTAAAATTTCATATTAAAAAGTTTAATTTGTTTTAGTCATCTAAAAAGCCATAGGTCGGTTAGTTTAATTGGAGCAAATTATTCCCTATTAAACAAATGTAAAACCTCATAACTAGTAACTTGTAATCCTAGAATTTATGGACAAATAATGTAACTAAGAACTTAAAACATTACAAATGTCTTTTTTGAAAGTTTTTTCTTAATTGTTGGTTTGATGTTTTTTTAGTGGTGATATTATGAATTGCGTTATTTTATTTTGGATTTGAGAAGTATCAAGGTTTTTTATTTTAGTTAATACAAAGAAATGTTTTCTCTTGTCAGGAAATACTGAATGCCATGGAAAGCCAAGAGGATTAACTCCTGTTTCCTGTTGATGCTTTGGTAGGTATTTAACTGAAGTTTTAGTAATACTGTAACTAATAAACTGCATTTAATTCTATTCAGCATCTTTCCGTCCACTTGTGCAGTGTGTGTGGAGGTCAGTTTTTCCTTTTATATTGGCATAATCATATATCAACTTGAATCCAGTTTAATTCTGATGACTATAAATGTGGTGTTGACTTTCTGGGTTCCCGTTAATTTAGTAGGAAGTATTCTAGGTGCTTAACCATTGGATTTATGTCATCATATCTGTTCCTTAGGCCTCAAATGAGATATTGTATTAGTGGCTGCATTCAGATTATCCTACAACTATTTTAAATCTGAACCTCTTTTAGTTTACAAACCATGGTTTGCAAGGAAATGCCAAACCAGAGGATTGCACCACAGTTTAAGGCTGGCTTATAAATGGCTTTCTTCTAACTTCAGTTTGCTGTTTTCTGTGAATTTAAAAACTGTACATCTGGCAGTTGCTCTTCCTTGGATGTTGTACCACACTTTGGAGGCAAAATTGAAAATATGAAGTACCGACACTTGGAAATCAAAAGTAGGCAAAGATCTTTAACTCATCTTTTTCCTATTATACATACAAAATCTTGGACCACGTGAGTTCTTAACTTTGATTACCACAGTTTGGAGTGATGGCTAAATTTGAGCTGGTTCGTGTTGTTGTTGTGTGCCTTCAAGTCAACTCCAGGTTAGGTCCACCCTATCATAGGGTTTCCTTGGCAAGATTTATTCAGAGATTTACCATTGACTTCCTCTGAAGCTGAGAGTGTGTGGCTTGCCAAAGTCACCTAGTGGGATGTTTGTGGCTGTGCAGGAGTCCTAGTACAAAGTCCTAGTACAATACTCAAAACTGCTACACCGTGCTGTGTGTCTTTGGTATCGTCCCTGCCCAACAAAAGTATGGAGATGGGTCAACATGTAGTCTTAACATGAAATTTAAAACTGTGCCCAGACTGTGTAGACCAGTTTCAGTTTTAATATCCCATGATTAAGAATGTTCCTTACAAAGCAAACAGAGGATTAAATGCAATTTTCATCCCAGCTAGTGGACACCCATTGAATTCAGTGGGCCTTAGATAAGTGGTAGCTAATTCTAGCTGGGATAAAATTGGACAGAACCCACAATACATCAGCTCCTGCCTTACCACAGTCTCTGAATTCACAGATGCAAAGTCTCATGAAGCATTGCAAACTATTATATTCAGTGGACATAGCAGGTACATGCTTGCTGAATCCATTGACATATAATGGGATGCAACATTTATTTATGTTTTTGGTTTTTGTTTGTTTTTTGTTTTACTAGGGGGTTCCTGAAATGGAACTCTTGCATATATGGAGGGCACAATGTACTTTGTTTGGCTAATGAACAAGTACAAGGTATAAAAAGAAGATGCACAAATACTCAAACAAAGAGGCTTGCTGAGTGTACCAAAACCCTGACAAGAAGGTTGATGTACAAACAGAAATCTGTATAGTTTGGGTACTTCTGTGCATAAATATTTCAATGCAGAAAATGTTGTTTCTGGTGCAAAAAGGTGTTTCTTTGTGCAGAGTCTCAAATTGTGAACAGTTTTTGAAAACTATTCAATTTTTGAGTACTTGCTTACAGCAGAGAGAAAATTGACTTAAGTTTATCTGTTATCTGTACTGTGTCTGGGATCAAGATTAAGAGGCAGGCTTGTGAATCATCATTCACATGGTCATCTGTGGCAAATAAGAATTGTCTTCAGGCAACTTTTGCTATTAAATGGAGAAATAATGCTTTTTCTAGGCTACAGTTGGTAAAGTACAGGCCATAGGTTTCCAGCCCAGGCCTTTTTATTTTTCCCTTCCTTCTTGGCTTATCCCAAGCTCCATGTCTTCCCCTCCACATTTGAAAGGATAAAAAGGGCCAACCAGTGGTAAATTGCCTTGCGTAGGAATGGTGGCTTTGCAAGCAACAGCCTTCGGAATTCCAGGATCCAAAAATAAATAAAATCACAACCAGATGTAGACTTCGAGTCAGTTCTGGTTGTTGTTTTTCTCCCCCTTTGGGAATGGTGGTGCCCTTTGTTGATCTGCAGAAGTGACAACAGGCGCTCACACCTGCTGCAGTTGCCCATCCTTCTTCTAGACTTTAAATATTCCACATATGTTAATTAATGTGTGCGTTTAGGCAGGGAGACTAGTGGTGGAGGGAACAGTTGTAGCCGTGACTGCAAGCCTGCTAGAAGGAGTGTCTGCCTATTTGGGGATACTTAGGAATCTGAAGGGGCCAGTTCATGTATCAGTTTGTTCTCCCAAAACCTCTTTACTCCATATTTGTTGGCTTTCTGTTTGCCCCATTGAGAAATACTGTGTTTGAGATGTAGGGTACTACACTGCTTTCTTTTATCTTCTGCACAGATATGCATGGTGATTCACACTGATAAGGCTTGACTTGGCAGTGGATAACTTTTTCAAGTTCTGCCCATGTTGCTCTTTAAGGTGAAGGGAAATTAATCTAGTTGTGGCCAATCTGTGTCCAGAGAAGCTCAAAACCATTGCCCCAATGTTTCTTTGCCCCGTTACTATTTAGAATAGAAACAGGCAATAATTTCTGTTGTGGTTAGGAGGGGAGGTAGCAAACTGCTGTAGCTGTTTTTGGAGAGAAGACTTGTGCTCTATATTGATCATGGTTTAGAACATTCTGGACTAGCCACAGTTGGCTTAGACATGGCAAGCTCCAGAATTCAGTTCTTACTTGGAAGATTTTTTTTTCCCCGGGGAGTGATCTTCATGAAAATTGATTAGCCTAGTAATCAGTATGTGTGAAAAGAATCTTGGGATTGTTGTTGATCATAAGTTGAACATGACCCAGCAGCAAAGAAGACAAATAATACTTCAGCCTGCATCAATAGACTTGTAGCTTCCAAGGCAAGGGAAGCAATAGTCCCACTATATTCTGTGCTAATCAGACTTCATCTGGAGTACTGTGTTTACTTCTGGGCATCTGATTTTAAGAAGGATGTAGACAAGTTGGAGCAGGTTCAGAGAAGGGCAACAAGGGTGATAAGTATGGAGAACGAAACATATGAGGAAAGGTTAAGGGGGCTGGCATGTTCAGCCAAGTGAAAATAAGACTTGAGGGGTGATACGATTGCTTTACTTAAATATCTAAAGAGCTGTCACAGAAGAGAGGGTATAGGTTTGTTTTGTGCTGACCCAGACAGTAGGAGCACGTCTACTTGTTTTTAAGTTGCAGGAGGGTGAATTTCAACTGAAACTTTCAAAGGAACCTCTTGACAGTAAGAGCCGTTCAACAATGGGACCAGTTACTTACAGAGATTATAGGGTTTCTTTCTCTGGTTACCATCAGAAAGAGGCTGGACAGTTAGCTGCTGGGGATGCCCTAGCTGGAGTTCCTGCATTGAATGGGGAGTGTGGATTGGATTTGATGGGCTATGAAGACCTTTCCAACTACATGATTCCATGATTTGCACATGGAAACTGAACATTTGAACTGCCTGCACTGGGAAGTTTGTTTTGATCAGTGAGTTGAAATGAGGTGTCTAAACCAGAGTAGCTCATTCTCCATGACGATTATTAAGCAGGCTGAGAGCTGGTTTAACACCAACATTTCTTTAAGCTGCAGGCAGATGGGGAAGCACTTATTGGATACCCCTTGCACAAATGAGTAAAAAGTACAGCTGTAAAGTGCTAGCACTGTTGTACTGCCCCAACACATTTTCAGCCTTAATGTTTCTTTTTTTGAATTGCTTAAAATCACATCCAGGAAACCTCAAGGATGGAACCTAACAAGATGAAGTACCAGACAAAAACACTGCAAACCAAGTACTGATTCAGTAAAAACAAGTTACTCCTTGTGAAGCCAGTAGCTCCAAAAGCCGAAGGAAAGGCTACTAGAAATAAACGAGTCTTCAGAAGTTCCCTGTCGACCTTCAAGGAAGGGACCTTGATGGAAACTGATTTGGGACTTCTCAGTTTGTACTCATAAACCTAACTTAACCTTAATGCTAAGCCAACTTAGAAGGGCCTCTCGTGACAAGCATGAAATAACCCTTCTTCCTCATCCAGCCCCACTGATTGGGAGGTTGGGGGTTGTAACCCAGTGCATAGGGGCCACTGAGTTGGAGGAGACTGTCTAAGAAGTGCAACTGGGTGAAAAATACAATAAACAAACCTGACAAAGATAACACCCCAGTATAATTAAGATGTTCGTTGCTTTTTTGACAAAAAAATATTTCAGCTTTCTAAGAAAGAAATTTCAAAAATACAAACTCCAGGAAATTACAAAATTAAGACCTGGAGGAGAGAAATATGTTTTAACAGATGTATCTGTACATTAATCAGATTAAAGCAGTGCTGCAGCAGCTTACTGCGAGTTCTAAAATTAGTTTTTGTTCAAATTCTCAAGGCTGCCAGAACCTAAAGAGGAGTACATGACTAATAAGTAGGAGTAAGAATTGTCACTGAACAAAATAAAACTCTTTACATTGGGGAAAGACAAAGCCTGTATTTTGGTAGGCAGACAATAAATACAGGCATCAGAGAAATAAATTGGTGTATCCAGTACAACCATTGATTCAGTTTAGGTATTATCTGTAGGATATAAATATTTAAATCCTTCAGCATTAGCCTATTTATCATTTAAGAGAAGCTTTGTCCTTATAAGTAGATATTTTAAAAACTCTTTACCTTTTTTTAAACATGCATTTTTATCCATCCTTTTCCTGTGCAAACTGTATAATTTATGCAGGAGATATCCAGATGGGAGCATTAATTCTCCCCCAGCTTTTAAAAAGAATACTTACAAGTGAAAAAACTAGCACAGGCGGAAGACAGCATAATTTTTGTTTCATATAAATTTTTAAGTGAGTGTGTTTTAATTGTTGCAAGCCGCCTTCAGTCCCATGCCACGAAAAAGGCAAGATGACAACAATACCTGGAAAACTTGGCATCTTATGCACACGTAAATTCCACTAAGGAAGTGGTTGGATATTTTTCTCTGATGCACAACGTTTGTAAACATTTTAAGGTCATGAAAGCGGAGTTGTGCACTTGTTTGCACATTTGGTGGCTTAGTGCTATGGTTCAACATTGCCATTCAACATAAATTTATTTTCTGTAGCATGTTAAATCATAACTGTACATAAAGCAATCTGCATTGCACAACCACAATATAGGATATCAGAAACTTTTTTTTTACTTGCAGAGTAAAAATCCACTCATATTTTCATGATGAAAAAATGTGGGTTTTTTGGTCTTTACTTTGTTTACGTGGGGAAGCACTCTGAAATGGCACCACTTGTTTGTAGCCTCGTCTGACATGATGCTCTGTTGTATACCTTCAAGTTGTTTACAACTTCTGACTAACCAAAGATGACCCTATCGTGGGATTTTCTTGGCAAGACTTATTCAGAGTGGGTTTGCCTTTGGCTTGAAGCTGAGAGAGTGTGACCTGCCCACGGTCACTGAGTAGGTTTCATGGGTGAGCAGGAATTTGAATTCCGGTCTCCAGAGTCATAGTCCAACACCACATTGGCTCCTACGATGTCCTGTACTACACAGATAAAGACAGGTCTACATCTAGTTCTGTGAACTATATACCTAGCACATAACTATAGATGTCTTGTTCTATGAGCTATACCATAGAGCCATAAACTTTTATGAGCTATAGTCACCACAATTCTGTGGTCATACCAGAGTGGAAGCTGTGCCCTTCTAGAGTAAAGATAGGTCTATCCAGATAATACCACAGCTAATTTGCAATAAATGTGTGAGGAATTCTACGTTGAATAATGCATTGTTAACCCATTGTGAACCATCAAACCGTAGGTCTTTTCTGTTTTAAGCGCAAACCCGTTCTTTTGTTTTTCACAAGAAGGACATACAATAGACTTCCCCACATAAATGAGCCACATAATTGCTGTTCACCACCACCTGCAACGTGATAGTCCCCAGAGAGTCACCAATAATTGTTACTTCCAAGAATATATACATCTGTGTGTTTTTTGTTCTGCTGTTTTCCAGGGACTTCACTATGGACAGATTCAAAATATTTCCCTCACCGACGTGCCTTGGAAACAATAGCCAGCAGCTATGTGAAACTTCAGTTGGATTTCCTTTTTATGCTACCTGCTGTACTGCAGAATTTATAGTATGTAAAGCTTTTTGAATATCAGTTTTAATGCTAAAATGTTCTGTTCACTTCTGCTGTAACTGTGAAGCTGTTAATAAAAGATATTCTGTTTCATTGTCCTGTACAAAGAAATATTGATTCTTCATCAGATTTTTTGAGTTTCTTCCAAGTAAGAATAACCTTGAAGGGGGGAGTTTCTTTCTAGCTTGCCCATTCCTGGAAGGGGCTTAGCAGTTGTGTGTTCAGCTAAGGCAAGTAAACAGAGGAGTGTGATGTGGAAAACATTTTGGCTAAATGTAAGCAGATATTCTTTCAGCCCAAGAGGACATAGAGAAGGATTTCTGAAGGACTAAGAAAGCACATCTCATTGCCATACCATTGTATGAACTTGCTGGCACTCTTAACATTTTGCTTGCAAAAATTGCATTGTTAAGCTGCAGTACCGTTTGATGCAGCCTCTTTTCTTTTCCATTTACTGTGTGTCAGTGCACTTGGAATCTGAACACAGAATAGCCCCTTCAGAACAAAGCGCATGGTAGTTCGTATGCCATGTGTGCAATTTATTATCATAGACTGAACCTTCATGGCTGGGCATCAGCCATATAACCTTTCTCCCCTAACTCTCCTCTTTCCCATTCAACATACATGCTAACCCCTCATTGTTCTGTGTTCGACTTCTACTGCAGTCTCTGACTTCTCTCTTTACCCAGAATAAGGTCCTCTGCTTGTCAAAATACTTCCTTCTCATTTATCTGTCTTCCTGAGATCCACTGTAGCAAAGTGTTGTGGATTTGCACTTGGTCGTCTAGTGCTGCCCTTAAGAACATCCAAAGAACCATGATGAATCAAACCATGTGCCTGTGAGGTCAATCACACAGTGGCCAACTGTATCCTGTGTCTGATTTTCCCTGTGATACACAAGGCACTTTCCTCTCAAAAATGGAGGTTATTCACAGCTATCCTGAAGAGAAGTCACTGCTGGCCTCGTCCCCTATGAATTTATCCAGTCCCCTTGTAAAGGTATCCAAAGTAATTATTCTCTGAACCAAATATCTAATTTCCTGCCCCCTTTAATGAGAAGTTTCTGGGCAGGGGTTTGTTCCTATTTCATTCCGTGTAGCAGAGGATAAGTTGGTTTTACTTTAGGAAGTCTAGGAAGCCGCTTTATGCTGTCCCAGAACATTGGTCTGTCTGGGCTGGTATTGACAGCACTTGACTTGGAAACCCTTGGAAAGCTGTTGGCTAAAGGTTTTTTTTTTCCCCCTCTCACTTCTGTTTGGAGATGCCTGGGATTCATGCTGGAAAGCTTTGGCCTCCCCCAATTCTCAGAAAAATACTAGCAATTTAGACATATGTTGCCTCATCTCCATAACATACCATTTTTGTCAGCCCTTGTTCTGCCTCTTCTCATTTACTTTTGGCTCAGCCAGACTGCTGCTTCCAGTCTCCTGTAAGAAAATATATATTTACAACTCTTTGTGATTCCCAGTTATTAGAATGTATTACCCTAAGAGGTGGGGGACTTTGAGGTCCACTTGCAATGCCAGCGTCTCCTAAGAATTTATGGAATTATAGCTCAAAGGAGACCTGCGAGAGGAGGGTAATGGCAGGATCTTTTCACCTGTGTATGCCACTACTAACTGTAGAGAGGACTCCACTTAAAAGTTAAACAGAGCATTTTATTTGGAACTAACAAACAAGAAATGAGACGCTCCTAAGAACCATACAAGGCTATCAGAAAGTGAGGCAAGAAAGGTTGGATAGAGAGAGATTGGGTGGAAAGAGTGATTGCTACCAGTCCTGAAGCAGGAGGTCAAAGCGGAATACTGTGTGGATAAAGCAGTAATGGCTTTCTCATGGGGTTGACAGAGGAGTCCAGAATGAAATAATTGTCTTAACTCTAGGTGACAAAACATTGATGGGAGTCAAGACAATCTCCTAATGTTTTGATCAGGGAGGTTGAATAGGGAAGGTCTCCATAGGATATGCTCACAGTAAGGTCCCTGTTTGTTTCACCTGCGCAGTTTCACCTTCTATTGTTTTCGGGAATGCTTGTAGTTTGCAAGGATTGAAAGGATCATCACAAGCCCATTAGCACTGGGGTTTCTTGCCTCTTTGTTTCAGAACTTATGGCCTGATCATATCTGAAGTCATCCTGACCTGGGAACCTGCTTAGAGCTAGTAAGCTTTCAAACATGTTTTCAGCTATAAATATGTCCAATTATGAAAACAGCACATCCCACAGAGTGGGGGTGTATGGTGTGGTAACAAATGTTTCACTCACCCATCCGTCCTCGAAAATAAACAGAGGCGCTGAAGTTGAACTACAGAAAGGCAGTTAAGAGTTTAATGACTTTGATTCATTAGTTTCAAACCTGATGCTCTGGGCAGAAGCTTCGGTTTTCCAGCACACAGGCCAAAACTGAACTGCACACAATGTCAGGTTGGATTCAAAGGGACCCTGGTGTTTGAAGAAGTCTTTTCTGCTCACACATGGAAGGAAGAGTACAACTGCAGCCCACTACATTACACCAGATATAGCTCCCCTACATCAAACTGTTTCAGAGGCCCCCCATGTTTCAAGAGCAGCTTGACAGGGGAGACAGCCTGCAAGTGGAGAGGAGGTTGCAAGAAAAACAGACGTGTGCTTCCTGTTTAAGAGCAAGCCCATACTCAGAAGAATACTTCCATGATGCTGTAAATCTGCCTGCACTGGAATTAATTTTTTTGGTACTCAAACAAGGCCAAGATATGTGTAACTACACTAAGCACAAACTCTGCCATTTGACTTCATCTTCGCATCCTTCACTCCCTTAAGGGATTCTCTTCTGTTCATATTTCATAGTAAGCTCCCTGGGGGCAAAGATTTTTTTTGTTAACTCTAGAGTGCACACATTAACAGCACTGTTCTGAATAGTTAAATACAGATGTGGCATTTCCCTGTTTTTTAGAAAAACATTGAATCTATTCAAAATGTTCCCCAAATCAGCCAGGCATAATTTTAATGCAAGTATATTGGGAGGTGGGGCCAATAGCAGCCATGGCATACTAGTTTGAACATTGGACTATGACTCTGGAGACCAGGATTTGATCTCCTGCTTGGCCATAGAAAACTACTGGGTGACATTGGGTGTGTCACACAGATTCAGCCACAGAAAACCCCATGATAGATTCACCTGAGGGTTGCTATAAATTGGAAACGACTTGAAGACTGCAACATAACAAGCACCACCTTAAAAGTCTTTCACACTTTTCTCCCACAGATGGAGAAATGCATCTTCCCAGATAACTTGCTGCAATGATCACACATGTAACCTCATCACAAAATAAGCATTTTGCTTTGGTGACAATTGCAATTATTACTGTTATTACCACCAACTACTGTATTCGCTGGCGTATAAGATGCACTTTCTTCCCTGGAAAATGACCTTTGAAAGTAGTGTGCGTCTTATATGCTGGTGTGCCTTACATGTCAGGCAAAACAGATAGGAAGTGGGGGGAAACTTTGAGTGAGACCTCTTCCCCCTGCTGCCAGTTTTCTTCCTTCCATGCCCATCTGTTTTGTCTTGGCATGGAGAACTGCAAGGCCAAATGGATGTGAATGGAGAAATAAAATGCAGTGAGCGGGAGGTCTCGCCTGAGATTCCCCCCCCTTCCCTTCTAGTTTGGCTTGGGGCCATATAGAAAATACAGCAGACAAGTGCTGTTATGTTTTGCTTCCTACTTCTAAGGTAAATGGACACCAACACTGGAGAGAGTACAATACAGTAGATCAGAAATGTACTGATACTAAAAAAAAAACATTTTTTCCTGGAAAATAACATTTGAAAATGGGGTGTGTCCTTATATGCCGGCAAATACAGTACTTAAAAGCTACCATGTTGGAGATTATGCCTAATCTGTAATTGGTTGAGAAAAACTTTTTCCCTTTAAAAGTAATCAGTGCAAAGAACTACAGTGTTTTAAGAGTGCAGTCCTTTACGCATCTACTCAGCAATAAGAGCATTGAGGTCAGTGGGGCTTTCTGTGGTATCAGTGGTTAATAGGCTTGCAGATTTTAGTGTCTTTTCTGCATGAATCAGCCTAAAGTCATATAATATTAGCATACGAGTGCTAACGCTGGCTACCCATTAGGTTATGTAATATTGCTAGCTAGAATGTTCCACATCCTCCAGCCAGTGCTTGGCCTATGTTGATTACTCCCAAGTGGCAGCGCTTTTTAGCTGTTAGTGGGGAGTGACATCTAAATCAACCCTAATTCTTTGAAAAAAAAAAAAAAGACTAAAGTACTTTCACATTTTGCACAGACACTGGGTTTGTAGATGTCCTACAACAGCAAGTGTATGCAAGTGGACAGACTGTCATCTTTAAACATCAAAATGCAGGTGAGAAAGAGCTGATGAACATGGATGCTTAAAAACATTTATCATAAACCAGTTTGCCACTAGTCTGCCAGAGTTTCCCACCATTAAATGCAATTGTGTGCCTTGTGGAGGTTCTCTTAACGCACCTAGCGTGGAAGAAATATGGCTAACCTGACTGCAGGTACTGTTTTACATTTGCCCAGCAGTGCTTGTTAGGGTTTCTTTTGATTTGGAGAAAGAGATTGTATAAATAATTTGGAGAGGAAGTTGCTTTGTGCAAGATTGTGTTGTTGACCTTGAGTTCACATCTTACAACAGGTGATGATAGCACCACCATCACCAAACATGTATCCTGCCTTTTTCCCACTACTGAGACTCAAGGCACCTTACAAGAGATAACACAAATGCAGACTAAAACATATAAAAACATGAAAAAAGCTGTTTTAAAAGTAAAATTTACCCATTTGAAAATTCAGTAAAAGACAAAACAAAAAGCAACAAAACAGCACACAGTTAGAAGGAATTGCAGTTAATTCCTAAATGACTGTTGAAATAGAAAAGCTTTCACTTGTTGACAAAAATGACAGCAAGCAGGAAGCCATCTTAGCCTCCTGAGAAGGAATTCCAAAACCTGGCAGTAGCCAGCTTTTCTCACCTTTGACATCATTTTAGAAACTTTCCTTGCTGATGCAATTTATTTGGGGGAAGGCTGTAGATTTGCCACCACTCGCCTGTAGTTCTGCTCTCAGTGCATCGGCTTTTTTGCTTCAAAGCCATCCTTGGGCCAACAAGCAAGGACAACAGTTGGCCCTCCACGTTCACTAGAGTTATGGGCTCAGGACCCCTGCAAAAGTGGGTGGAAAAACAGCAATATAAAAACGTTTGTGTCTGTGGGATGGGGCCAAGGCATGATGGGCACAGCAGACACCCAGGGTTGAAAGGGTCAGGGAAAGGAGAGGAAAAGGGGGTGGGTTGGCATGGTGGTCCTCTCTCTCACCCATCTCCTTCCTTGGGTGTGGGGTGTGGGGCATCAAGAGGGGTTCTGGTGCTGAGAAATCATGGTGCAAGCTATCCTTAGCTGGCCAGGCAGTGGCTGGTAGAGGAGGAAGATCAGAGGCAGGTTTTTAAAGGGCTATATGGCCTGGTTGGAGCCACCACGAGGGAAGGTTCTCTTGGAAAAGAAGCACTTGAGGTGGGGAGGGGGCTAATGATCAAACCCGTAAATGTTAAAGCCACAGATGTAGAGGGCTGAGCGTAGTGTGAAAGTGAACCTGAGCCTTCTGTGAGATGGCATGTCCTGACAAAGCTTCAAGCAAGATCTCATCTTTCTCAAGGTGCTCTTCATTTCTGACTCTTCAAGCAATGCTAGTTTGGCCAAACACTGGGCAGAGGTTACACAGAGGCTTGTGCTGTCCTTTTGGAGGCATACAGTTGCTGTGCAAGGCCAACATACCTAACATTCACCATTTAGAGAAGTAAAATGATCTCATCCTTAGTTCTATTTATGCAGTTCCAACACTGTGCTACATCCAATAGCAAGACTAGATCCAAAATGTTACTGGCATTGGTACTTTCCTTCCTACTTCAGCCCTTTGTAGTGCCAAAACCCTGCTCTAGAGGAGTATTTCTTAAGTTATCTAATGTGGATGGATGGCAATCACACACACACCATGCCAGGGACTGGTGCCATAGGTGTGTTGATTAGCTACAAATGTTTCTTTCTTTGCAGGAAGCTCACCGGGGACTAGCAGCAGATGGCTCAGGGACCAGACCACCATGTTGACTAGCAATGCTCTACAGAGTTCCCAATCCTCTGAAGCCACTTTCTAGCATGCGTGGGCAGTTTGCTGTTTTCCTAGGCACGCCTACGGCTGTCCAACTGGCTCTCCTCCCCTTGGTCTACCCAGCAAGGTTCTTGGTTCAAACAAGGACTGGAATCATAGGGATGCACTACATTTAGAAGTTATACTTTCTCCAAGGTCATGCAGCACTAGTGAGGAAAGACAGAGAAAATCTACTGACTCCAAGAGTCTATTGACTCCTACATCTTTCTTCCTCTGTACCTTGAGCCTTTTTCCTTCTCCTGCACTAGGGATGTTAGTAAAAGTGATCAGATGTCATTTCCTGCTTTAGAAAAATGCCTCTTCTGGGCCTAAAATGACCCTGGGGGCTTGAAATACAGCAAAAATGCCCCATACACCTTCTAGATGGTATATGGGGGCAATTTTTTGACTCCTGGGGGCCACAAAAGCCATCACCAGAGATCTGCATACAACACAAAAGCCACCCTTTGCCCACCCCATCCAAGGGAAGCAGAATTTGCTTCTAGAATAGAACCATTTGTTGCAGGTCTGCAACTTGCCCTTTACTAGCTTCAGCAGGGCTGAGGAATATGTGGTTGGAGTATACCTGCGATTAGCCCTAGCCAATGTAACCAATGGTGGAGAACACAGGAGTTACAGTCCAATAATATCAGAAGTGCCATGAACTAGCTGCCTGCTTCTGAACCAGGTAATGGGCTGGGCCTGTTGCCAAAGTTGCTATTTCCCCAGTTTTTGCATTGGCTGAACAAGCCAGGGACCTGCCTTCTTGGCTGTCACTTATATTTTGTACCGCTAGCTAGTGAATGCTCTTTAATTCTAATGTTTCTACCCAGTCCTCTCAGCAAATAGTAGAGGAAGCTTTGTCATGTAAAAGAAAAATACCCCAAACAAGTCAAATTGGTAAATTATATTAATTTTTTTAAAAAAGTGGTGGTTTGACTCGATTCCTTGGCTAAGTTGCTTACTTCTCCCTTGTATCAGTATGTACATCCCAGTTTTTAGTCCTTTTTCCTGTTCGCTGTGCCTAGGGTTCTGTCTTGTTCCATCCCAGCCTTTATGTTCACTCCTCCACCACATGACATCTCCCAAATCCAGGTGTTGTCATACAACTCCGAACACGTTAGGATTACCCCCAAACCCTCAAAAATCACATGGGGCAAACCTAAAATATTAGGTCTACACGGATCACCCTGAGTAGTCTATGCAATTGTGGGTGAGCTCTGAATCAGCCTGGAAAGGTCCTCAACTGTGAAATGCCTGTTTGTTTTTCTTCTGCTGTCTCTGGAGAATTCAAGATTCCTTTGGACAAATAGCTATGCAAGGGACAGTAATTAAAGGATCTCACATATAAATGTCCCCTTTGTGATATACAGTGAGAATAACTTCATTCAGAGTTACACCAATCAAATGTCCATGAATGTCCAATTGTGAATATGCCTATATTGAAGACAACACATACAACAGCTTCTTTGAATCTTTCGAAGGTTGATCAAACTGCCAGATAAAGACGAGTGCGGTACTCGTAAAAGCCTCATATTGAAAGTTCCTGTGATCAAGGGGAAAACATTGGAGATAATTCCCAGTGTGTAACAACATGAGGTAACACCTTTAAAAGCTATTACAACACAAAGAAATGGAACACAGACAGAACCAGGCAAGCACTGACTTTCAAGTCTCTCCGCAAATGAATAAATGGGGCTTGTAGCTCCAGAACATTTTAGGGTATCCAATTGTAAGTCATCACATTTGCAACTGCCTCCTGTTGTTCCCGAAAACAAAACAAAAACAAAATGTTTCTGGCTGCAGCAAGGTGAGGCAGCACAACTCTGCCATTCTATTTTTGTTGTTGTCATCATTGGCACTAATCTTTATCCAGGGGTTCTTACATAACAACAGAACAATGGCATTAAGTAGAATGTGGTTTGCACACTCCACCTATACTCATTTACCAGGGACAATCTCCAATCTGATAATGTGTTCCTAATTAAATGATCAACATCAGCCAAGCCAAGTCTTGCCCATCATAAGACATTCATGCTTAACGACCTCCAATGTTCTTTCAGAATTCAAGAGCTATGAAAAGAAGAATGATTCTGATTTTTATAATTTTATATGTTTTTAATGTTTTTAACTTATTTTTGGAAGCTGCTTTGGGTCTCATTCTGGGAGAAAAGAGGGCATAAAAATAAAATAAAAAATGTAAGTCAACGTGTAGTGGTTTGAGTGTTAACAAGGAACCCTGGCAGACTGTTATCAGGTTGGGACTATACCAGGCCTTGAGATTTCAGGGCTCCTACCTGAAACATAGGGACTGTGCATTCCCTTCAGTGGTTCACAGATGAAAACTGAGACACATGTGGCCAAATGACATCAGAGTGTGGTCAAGATGGCCAAAATGATTAAGAAGGAAGAACTCACAAGCTAGGAGAGGATGCAGCAGTTTATTTTTGCCTGAGCCTACTGGGAAGGGCAAGATTTTACCTCATCACCTCCCTCTTCTCCTAAGTTAACTGAGTGCATATTACTTTCACACTTTAAACTCAGTTCGCAGCAATTGAAGGAAGCTGAGGACAAGGAGGGAAATGGGAGGAAGAAAGAGAAAGTGAGATATGTTAAAAGCCGCTGCAAAAAAAGTGGGATCAGAGACGATTAAACAAGCTTGTCCTTGCCAAACTTTCTTTTCTTCTAAAGAAGAAAGAAGAAAAAGAAATTTTTACTTTGCTATCTAAACTGATACTGATCAATTTAAACATTATTTTAAATTCTAAAAAACATTTTGAAGAAAGAAGAGGAGAGAAAGGAAATTCATGACCGATTGGCAAGGCAGGACTTTGAACACTGAGGGCAGAGTGGTGCAGGAAGCAGCAGATTCAACAGATTAGAACTTTAGAGAAGTCCTGCCTCGACAAGGTTGGCACAGGGGGTTAACCCATATGTTGTGGATTGCTCCTTCAGCCGGCCTAGAATTATTATTTGTGGTAGGTGTCAGCCTCTCAGTCTCTATAGCACACTTATCAACAGGATAGGCCTTTGTCACCTTGAATATGGTAGCAAGATTTTCAATTACGCATTTAGGAAGGGACAAAAGGGGAAATTGTCACTCCCTTCAGGGACCAAAAAACCTGGACCTGACTCCATATTGGTTATCTGAAAAATTGCATTTCCCTGTACGAGCCTGCCTGTGTCTTGAAATCTTCTGGGGAGGCCTTTTGCTCAGTCCCACCAACCCCAGAGGGACTTCTGATGTTAACACAGGAGAGGGCCTTCTCAGTGGCTGCTCCAAATCTCTAGAACTCCCTACTCAGAGAGGTAAGACTGGGACCCTCCTGGGACCCCCCTTGCTATCTTTCCAAAGGCTGCCTCAGACTTTTTGTTGTTGCAGGCTTTGGAAGACCGACTGCTCAAGGAGAAACGGCCTAGCATAATATGTTGGATTTTCTGGTTTTGGTTTTCCTTTTAATTTCCATTTATTGATAGTTTAATTACAGGAAGCCCCTACCTTTTGATGCTCCCTTATCTGACAACTTGTTCTTTTCATGCTTCCAAATTAAGGACAAGTTCCATTAATTCAACAAGGGTTCTGCTCTTTCATCAGTCGTTCTTGCCTATGGAGGTTCATCTGGCACCGTTTGCAGTGTCACTGCTTCCAAAGTGAGCTGAGTGGGGCAGGGGAAGGGCTAAGCTGACCGAGAGACTTTGCAAGCAGCACGTGAACAGTTGGTCCCTGTAAGTCCTTCATTCTCCCTGCAATACAGTACATGGCTTCTGTTTATCAACCAATACCATTTTCTAACAGTCCTCCAGTCTGTCACCTATCAGATAAATGGGGGAAGACTGTATATTTTTAACTTTTGTATGCTGTGAATTTTAGCTATGTTTGCTTTAACTCTTGTAAGATGCCTTCAGTCTCAAACTGGGAAAAAGGTGGAAGGAAGAGGAAGAGGGGGATATAGATTGCTTATAGTCAAATTTCTGTTGTGCATTTTTTGTATTTTATGTCTTTAATTTAGAGGCTTTTAATGTTCGCAGCCAAGGCTGAAAAACTGCTGAGTATCATATGTAACAGAGTCCTCTAATCAGATCCTGTACTGGCATATCATTGGATGCATGGACCTTTGGGAAGTGGCTATGCTTTCAGTTTAGTATATCATTTGTTGTATTGTTCTTTTAAAAATAGACTTAAATTGTGGTTGTGTTGGCAATATTCATTTATAATTGGCCCCTTAGAACCCAAAAAGATGTTCATTTCCTTTTTATGTGGTGAATGGAGAGGCATCTTGAGTTCCTACTTGGTGTGGAACCTTTATCAAAGTGAAAGGTGGTCAGAAGTTGCAAAGAAAAGCACGGGAGGTTAAATGAGGCTAAAATGAAAAAAGCTGCATACCTGCATTCCCTTTCAGATCCTTTCACAAACTGAAGTATCTGTGTGTAGAGTAGGACCAAAGCTCTTGTTGTGTGCTGTCAAGTCATTTCTGCCTTATGGTAACCCTACGGTGAACCTATCATGAGTTTCTCTGGGGCTGAGAGTGTATGATATGCCCAAGGTCACCCAGTGGGTTTCTATCGAACCCTGGTCTTCAAGGTCATAGAGCAATGCTCAAACCACTACACTTCTACCCCTAACAGATTCAGCACTTTAGAGAGTGAAGGGAAACAAATCTATCCTGGTTTTGCTTTGGCTTAAGGTACTATAAGCCTCAACCTATTATTTGTCATGGCTAATAGGGAATTCCTCCAGAAATTGCTAAGCAAGCATATCCTGTTCTTTGCAAGAACAAAGGAGTACAGGGGCTTCCTGATAGAATAAGTTGTTCACTCAGAAGGAAACAATGGATGGCCAATCTAATGCCTTGCCTAATAGATAACCAAAACACAAAATGCATAGCTTGGTCAAAAATGACCTTGGCACATGCACAATGTATGAGACCTTTGCAAACTTCCTGGAAACTATGTGAAGCACTGGTTCAGGGCTCTCATTCTGTACAGCAGTCTGACTATGAAAGTGTGGGACAGAAATGCATTTCCTTCAATAAATCTAGATCCTTGACTCACCAGCATGGCCTTCTACCCTTTTTCACCTGGGGTTCCTGGGAGTAGAAATTCCTTTTTAGTAAATCCTTTGAAGTTCACAGAAAAATCTCAAGCACCCAGTAGCCCCAGTAGCATGGAACCCACCTTGTGAGTCTATGACAACAGTGACCCAGAGAAGTGACTAGCGGGGTGCCACAGGGTTCTGTCCTGGGCCCAGTGCTGTTCAATATCTTCATCAACGACTTGGATGAAGGAATAGAGGGCATGCTCATCAAATTTGCAGATGACACCAAATTGGGAGGGGTTGCTAATACGCCAGAGGACAGGATCAAAATTCAAAATGACCTGGATAGATTGGAGAGCTGGGCCAAAGCTAACAAAATGAAATTCAACAGAGAGAAGTGTAAGGTCCTACACTTAGGTAGAAAAAATAGAATGCAGAAATATAGGATGGGGGACACGTGGCTGGATGGCAGTACGTGTGAAAGGGATCTAGGAGTCTTAATAGACCACAAGCTGAACATGGGTCAGCAATGTGATGCGGCAGCCAAGAAAGCCAATGCAATTCTCGGCTGCATCAATAGGAGTATGGTGTCTAGATCGAGGGAGGTACTGGTACCACTCTACTCTACTTTGGTTAGACCTCATCTTGAATCCTGTGTCCAGTTCTGGGCACCCCAATTCAAGAAGGACGTGGTCAGGCTGGAGCAGGTCCGGAGGAGGGCGACCAAAATGGTGAAGGGCCTGGAAGCCAAGCCCTATGAGGATAGACTTAGAGAGCTGGGTATGTTTAGTCTGCAGAAGAGAAGGTTAAGAGGGGACATGATAGCTATGTTTAAATATTTGAAGGGATGCCATGTAGAGGAGGGAGAGGGCTTGTTTTCTGCCGCTCCAGAGACCGGGACAAGGAGCAATGGATTCAAGCTGAAGGAAAGGAGATTCCACCTGAACCTCAGGAAGAGCTTCCTGACAGTCAGGGCTGTCTGGCAGTGGAATCTGCTGCCTCAGAGTGTGGTGGAGTCTCCTTCTTTGGAGGTTTTTAAGCAGAGGCTGGATGGCCATCTGTGGGGAGTGCTTTGAGGGTGTTCCTGCATGGCAGGGGGTTGGACTGGATGGCCCGTGTGGTCTCTTCCAACTCTACATTTCTATGATTCTATGACCCTTCACTCACCTGTTGTTAACTGTCGTCAAGTCAATTTTAAGTTGGGGTGACCCTATAAAGACACCTCCAAGTACCTCTGTAATCAACAACCTGGCTTAGGTCTTGCAAACTCAGGGCTGTTGCTTCCTTAGTTGAATCTTCCTTCTTTTCCTGCTGCCTTCCACTTTAACAAACATTATTGTCTTTCCAGTTGAGTCGTGCCTTCTCATGATATGTCCAAAGTTTGATAGGCCATTTCTGCAGTAGACTGTTATAGTGCTGTTATACCACTTTCAACATCCTATAGAATCCTGGGGTTTGCAGTTTAGGGAGGGGCCAGCCGGCCAGCCCTTCCCTAAACTGCAAACCCCTGGATTCCATAGGATGTTGAAAGTGGTGTAATAGTGCTATAACAGTCTACTGTGGAAACGGCCTCAGTTTAGCATTTAGGCTTTTAGGGAGAGTTCAGGCTTGACTTGTTCTAAGACTCATTCATTTGTCTTTTTAGCAGCCCATGAATTTTCCTCCAGCACCACACTTCAAATGAGTTGATTCTTTGTCCTATCACCTTTCTTCACAGCCAAGCTTTCACAACTACACATAGAAACAGAAATATCGTGACACCTATCACCAGTGCTAAGGTAACATCTGAATGGCCAGTATGACCAACTTTTCTACACAGATGGGAGAGAGCTGCCATTTTGCCCCTTGCCTCATGCAGGAAAAATATTTTTTAGCTGACCCATGATAACTATTGTTGTGGTGTTGTGTGCCTTCAAGATGTTTTGAACTTATGGCAAGCCTAGGGAAAAACCTACCATGGGGTTTTCTTGGCAAAGTTTGTTCAGAGTGCGTTTGCCTTGCCTTCCTCTGATGCTGAGAGAGTATGACTAGTCCAAGGTCACCGACTGAGTTTCCATGCCTGAGCAGGAGTTTGAACCATGACCTCCAAAGTCACAGGCCATTTCCGCACTAGCCTGTTATGGCACTATGATGGCCCCTCCCGAAACTGCAAACCCCAGGATTCCATAGGATGTTGCAAGTGGAATCCTAGTGCTATATAACAGGCTAGTGCGGAATAGTCACAGTTCAGTACTCAAACCATTACACCATACTGGCTCTCAAGATGTCCAAAGCACATGCTTTTCTCCACCAGAAAAAACATGTTTGAGGGGTATACGGTTGGCGTTCTTTTTCTACAAGCACTAGGTGCAGGGCACCTGCAAAAGTGGAAAAAACCCAAATATCAAACTGTGGATGGGGGTGGGGGGGTGGGAAGCAGGTGGAGGTATGATAGGGAGAACGGACACCCAGGGTCCAAACTAGGGCAGGGAAAGAAGAGGGAAAGGGATTAGGTCAGTATGGTGGCCCTCTATTTCCTCCTTCTCACCCATCTCCTTCTTTGGGTGTGTGTGGGGCATTGGGAGAGGGTTTGTGGTGCTGAAAAATTGGGCTGTGAGCCATCCTTAGCTGGTCAGGCAGTGGCTAGGGGTGGAGGAGGAGAAGGAATGGAGGCAGGTTTTTAAAGGGCTGTGCAGCCTGATCAGGACTGCCGAGGGGAAAGGTCCCCCAGAAAAAAATGGGGGCCTGAGGTTGGGAGGCAGGGTCTGGAGCAACTTTTAAATAATCAGATCTGTGAAAGTGAAACCTGCAAATGTAGAGGGCCAACTGTACTGCCCAAGGAATTTTTTGCGGGGGGAAACATTGGATGAAAGTTTAAAGGATCACATTTTTTTTTGTTGTCTAAAGGATTATAACCACCATGTGAGAACAAGCATGGTGTAGTGTTTTGAATCTTGGACTATGACCTTGGAGGTCAGAGTTCGAGTCCTCGCTGGGCCCCACTGGGTGACCTTGGGAAGCGTCACACATTCTCAGCCCCCAGAAAACCCTATGATAGGGTCATCTTAGGGTAGCCATCAGCCTGAAATGACTGGAAGTCTCGCAACAACAACAGCAATATCCACCACTGTTCTCTGATTCAGTTTTGTCTAAAATCAAACAGACCGAAAAGCAGAAGGGGGAAAAGGAGAACCACAAGTGATACTAAGGCAAATAGGATAAAAGGAACTGCTATTTCCTGTTGGCAACCTAATGGAGCCATATTTAACGGGCCTCTTGAGACAGAATTAATGGAGGGAGTCAATCTACAATGTTCTGGCCAGATTAGTCAAATGACATTTCATCCACAAAGCCGCTTAAATATTGAGGTTATTTATAAGAAATGGCACAATGGTGAGCTCATTAGTTTTCTTCTTTTTTCTTCTTCTTTTTTTTTTTTTCCTCTACTCAGTTTTACTTTAGGACAAAGCACCCCAAAGCGACAAGCATCTTCCAAAGCAATTGACGGTGAAGCTTAAGAAGAAACTTGGCTGAATTTAGAAGGAAGTGAAATTTCCTTTCAGTCAAACCTTGTCTTTTCAATACGTGTGAAGGGATAATCTCTTTTGGCTCTCTACCCCTCCTCTTCCCCTCATTGTTCAGCTGTTTACAAGCCACTCCAAGCAATGGATTTAGAAAGCAATTGGAAACAACAGCCTCCTGACATTACAACTTCAGGATCTTTACATAAAACAGCAGTTTACCAGATTGGCGGCTCTGCATGACCTGCACTTAAGTGCAGGTTAACCAAGAAGAGGAACCGAGCAGTACGACAAAGGTGTAGTCGTTCCTGCTGTGCGGTTAGAAAACAGGTCTTAAAACAGAGAAATGTGCTACAAAGCAGTTTTTCCCCCCTTTGCAAAGGCAATGGAGGGATTTTATAAAAGGGGATTCCAGAAGCGTAACTGTGTTAGTGAGCGGCTGCGCACAACTAAATAGGAGCTGCAACTCTCATCAGTCCCAGACAGCATAGTGGCGCCTGGGACACGCGGTGCAAGAACAGCTGGGGAGAGGCAGTCGTTCCAACACACTGCAACCTTGAAATTGGGATGGGTTATTTCATTCTGGGGAGAGGAGTTCATCCTCAGTCTGATGCAACTGAGAGAGGATGCAAACTTATGAATCAAATCCCAACCCAAATTGATCTTGTCTGAACAGACGCAGCACAATGTTGTGGTAAAATAAACCATAATGTTCAAGGCTGCAGGTAAAGGATGACAATTGGGAAGACTTGAAAATGATCCCTGCAAGCAGAAAACTAGCACCTGAGCATCTTTGTTCCTGATGTGCTAATTTTCTGTGCACAGTGAGCTTTTTGCCCCACAAGGGTGAAGCAGTCAAAAGTGGCCGGAAATGGTATAGTTGACACTAATTACCTCGACATTCAACTGCCCCTTCTTGTTGCAAGTGTAGATTCAGCCTTGGTCATGGTACAGCTGAGGTGAATGAGTGTGAACTCGAATAGGCTTATCCTTAATAGGGGGAGGTGTAGTGGTGCACCGTTTTGCTTTGGAAGGATCAAGGTCAGAAGTTGGCATATTTAGGGTACAGCTAGTGAACAAGGATGTAGCATCCAGAGCGGGGGGAAAGAGTTCATGTCTCTGACTTTTTTCATGAGAAAATGAATATCCAGTACCAAAACTGCAAGATGAGTACAGAATGGATTCATAAAATACCAAGCAGTTCATTACTTCGTTGCTCTGAATTCATTGTTCAGAAGCCAACTCCCTAGAATATTTTGCTGTGCCTCCTCCATCTCTCACTGCTTTCACCTGCCCCATCTAACAGCACTTGAGAAAGGTCCCTTTTTTTGGAGGGCGAGGCTGGCAGGGGGCTGTGGGAGCTGTAGTCCGGAAACAACGAAGTTTCACGAACTCTGCCTGCTAAAAAGTGAGCCAGGCAAGGAGAAAGAGAAACAGCTCCTCTCTGTTCACTTGGTGTTCTCCTTCTATGAAGATTGGGCCCAAAAGGAGACGATCAGTGAATAAACAGTGTTGATGGTGGCAAGAAATTGGTGAATGCACAGAGAAGGGCCCCAGCATCTATTACAATGTGTAGAATGCAGGCCCTATTTCTTTAAGGAAAAGGCTTAGATTGCAATAGCAAATCCCTCTCCTTGGGTGAGTTTTAACGCCTGGATCTGCATATAAACTCTGCATATTGTTATGTGCTTTCCAAGAATTTGTCACCAGCATAATGCAATGAGACCACAATTTTATTATCCTTTGGTTTATAGTCTTCATTTGTTCCTCTGATGGAGATAAATCTTTCTTGCCATTTTGTCCAATTTTTTTTCACAATGGAAGAGGCTACCTCAAATGGTGGTACACTCTTCCCCTTCGGTGGTTTTTTAACAGAGTTTGTATGGCCATCTCTCAGGAGTGTTTAGTGCTGTGTTCCTGCATGGTGTTACTGTGGTAGAGAAACCTTTTCCCGGGGTCTACAATTTAATATTAAAAATATCTCCATGTGCTTGAGAGGTCCCCCGAACGAGCACGTAGGCGGGCACGGTTGAACGGCCAAAAACAGGAAAAACCCTTTTAGGCCAGTAAACCCATAGTCAAGTAGCCCCAGGGGACCTCCAGACATGTAAAACATAAAATACACAAAGGGTCCTCTGAAGGGATTAACAAATCTGACAAACAGCCCATCAGGCGAGGACAATTTGCATACAGCCGAGGCTTTGACAACCCCGGCAAAGCCAATCATGCAAAGGATGTTGACATATTGGAGCTTTGTTCTAGCTTCTCCACCCATTGTTTTCCCTGGGTAAGGATTAGTCTTCCAGGTACCTTTTCCCCGATAAATAGACCCGGTTTTTGAGTGGCTCTTTGGATCGCTCCCGGTTTCCCAGCAGACCGTCACTCCGTCCCTCCACGTGCTGAATCTCATCGCTCTCTCTGCTGCTGTCTCGGACCTCCGGACTTCGGACCAGGTGCAGTATTCCCCAGCTTAACCCTCCAAAGCCCCCTATCCAATTTCCTCTTTTTATTCCTTGCTAGGTCTTGAGTGAGTGAGTGCGTGAGTGCGTACATGCACAAGTCTTTAATTTTAATAAAATCATTTATTAAACAATTTTGCTTGGTTTTTGTCTTGGCCTGACCCCATAAAAATTGGGTGAAAGATCTCGCTAGGTTACCCTGCCTCTCGCATTGCTATTGCTTGTGCTCTGGCTAGTTTCCATTCCCCATTACGTGGAGCACATTGAGGTGTCCTCCAAGGGACCCCAGAAATCATGGTAACAATGGCAATAGGTTGGACTAGATGGCCTTTGTAGCCCCTTCTAACATGCTATGATTCCCAAGTGGCCAATCAAGACCAGCTCACAAGGAGACTTGAATTTCTGCAATTTCTGTAAAAACTGCTTCAGGCTTAATAAAGGGACAGACCTCCTCCTAATATCCTTTAGCTTTTGCTTCTCACCTTCTTGGGTATGGAGGACGATACTTGCTGTGTGAAATGGGTTGCAATTTATCAGTTTTAAAGCCAGAGAGGAGCAGTAAACCTAATGCCTTCCATTTTTTTTTTATTTCATAGCAAAGCAAGTGCTGAACAGGAGCGATGGTATCTTGGGCCATTTCCACACTACACTGTTAGGAGTGCTATTATTCCACTTTCAACATCCTGTGAAATTCTTGGGTTTGTAGTTTCCTGAGGCCAAAGAGCTCTCTGGTTGAGAATTCTCAATGCCCCTCCCTAAACTGCAAACCCCAGGATTCCATAGGATGTTGAAAGTGGAATAAGTGGAATGTTATATTGCGGAAATGGCCTTGGACACACCATACAAGTGGAGTGGTTTCTCCCAACTAGTTCTAACTGCAGTCACATAGCGATGGGGGGGGGCAGGCGATGAGGGTAGTTTGCCCCCGGTGGCAATGTTTTTGGGGCGTACCAGCTCATAGCCACGTCCCCCATGCACTGCGGCCCCCCTCCCACTCCACCTTCACACACTCCAAGCTCCGCTGCTGTCTAGCTGGACTTCCCAGGAAAGCCACACTGCTCACAAAGGAAAGGGAGTTGCAATCTAAGCCTGCCTCTTTCCAGAATATTAATCAAGCCTACTCCACCTCCTTTAAAACTGTGAGTCAACAGTGCTTGGCAAGAGCATCTGGTTGAACTAAAACAGTGACAGATCATTTTGATATGTACATATCTAATGCAAAAGAGTCTGACCCCTTGATCTTCCTTCCTTAACTGTAGCTGTGTGCTTTCAAGTCAGTTTCAACAAATGACAACCCTAAGATGAATCTATCGCAAGGGTTTTTGTGGCAGAATTTTTTCAGAGGGGGTTTGCCCTTCTTCTGAGGCTGAGAGAATGTAACTTGCCCACGGTCACCCAGTAGGTTTCTATGGCTGAGTAGGGAACCCTGGACTACTGGTCTCCTAGTTCAACACTTAAACCACTATGCCATGCTGGGTCTTGTCCTTAACTGTATTCTTTATTTTATTGTGTAAAAACATTGGTTGAAAATATCCCAACTACCCATGAATGTTTATTTGCTTGGGAAGCATGTGATCTAGAGTGCATCTTCTCACTGATAGTAAAAAAAAAAAAAAAATCCCAAATTTGTATCCCAAGATTGTTTATTCACTATGGAAGTACTGATCTAGAATTTAAACCAGAACAGGTTTAACAAGCCTGCTTATACACAGACATATATTTGTACTTTTTAATTGCTTTTTTTAAACTGTACTTTTGATTTTTTGCACTTTCTTTTCAAGCATTCTTTCAACTAAGTAGTGCAAGCCACCTTGCTCACCAGTGAGATAGGGATTTAATGTTGATTGTGAGTAATTCACTAAAGCATAAATACATAAATAAAATGTTTTCTGAAAAACAACAACAACACTGAGACTTGATATGGAGAAGGCTTGTAGGATGAAAGGAGGTCCCCAGATGCTCCTGAGGTTGAAAAAGGTACTGTTAGAATTATAGCTCCCAGAATCCCCCAGTGACCATACAGTCTGGTGCAGTTGGAAAAAGTATTTCTTTTAAAGTGAATATCTGACTGCTAATAGATTTGATAATGGTCACAATCTTGGCTTTTTTATTTATATTTTTATACATATATACATAAACATTGTACTAATTGTTCAAGTATTATATAGTAAATATATACGATGTGTAATTAGAAAAAAATATAAAAATATACGATCTCCAATACATATTTAACTGTAGAAAAACAAAACCACTGTATTTCCTTTCCTTCCTTCCCCCCTACCCTCAGGATACAGAACACTTTACTTCCATATTTTCTCTAATTGTCGTTTTCTGATGCTTCCTAAAGAACATTTTTATATTAGAAAATTCCTGGTAACATATAAACTATTCTGTATAGATTACCTTCTATAAAATTAGTCATATTGCCCCGCTTTGTGTCTCTTTTTCTGATCAAAGACATCCTATTTTTACTAACAATCCTGGCTTTTCACGACATCCTCTTCACAGATAAACACACAATAAATAAGTGGGGAAAAAAACCTATCCCCGGGGAGCTGGTGTGGTACAACGATTTAAGTGTTGGACTACAACTCTAGGGACCAGAGTTCAAATCCCTGCTCAGTCGTGGAAACCCCTTAGGTGGCCTTGGGCGAGTCACACTCTCTCAGCTCCAAAGGAAGGCAATGACAAACTCCTTCTGAACAAATCTTGCCAAGAAAGAACCGTGATAGGTTCACCTTAGAGTCGTCGTTAAGTTGTAAATGACTTGAAGGCACATGACGACGACAACAAAAAACCTATTCCGATGGGAGGTGTGGGGAGTATTACGGTCCATTATTGTAACACTCTTTAACCACTTTGATTGGATGTACAAAGGAGTGTGTTAAGGGGTAGCTAATCTGCATTAAGTGATCTTGATTATGCCCTGCAGATGGAGTGCGGGAGAAGTGAACACGGTGCTAATCAAACAGCTTCTCGGTAAATGGCAGCACTTATTAATCATCGCTGTTGGTCGTTGGCTCCCTTGCTGCTCCATCTGAAGAGCTGGCAATTGTTTCGACTGCACTCCAGAATTTATTTTTCAATGAGGTTTTTAGCATTGGGAGTTGGGGAGGCGGGGGAATCTTTTGTGCCAAATGCAATTTCTTATTTACTTTCCGCTGGATACCCACAGAGTTCACGGACAGAGTGCCACTTTATTTTCTTTTTAGGTAGCTGTTGTGTACAGTGTTCTATTAATCTTTTTCACACACATCTCACACACACTCAGGAATAAGTCAATCAAGGGACGATAAAGCTTCAGACTCAAGGGGAGTATGTGAGCACCAACTCGGACATCAGGATCCAGGTAGTAACAGGGCAGTTTCACAGCATCATAGAATTTTGAAGTTGGAAGGGATGTCCAATATCTTGGCAATTCAGGACTCCACAGTTAAAGCTCTCCTGATAGATGATAATCCAAACTCAGTTTTTAAACAAAGGGGGGAAAGGTGGATTCACCATCCTCTGACACAGGGCCTTTCTGCACTACATTGTTATAGTGCTATTATTCCATTTCTAACATCTTGTGGAATTCTGGGGTTTGTAGTTTACTGAGACCAAAGGGTTCTCTGGCTGAGAATTCTAAATGCCCCTCCCTAAACTGTAAACCCCAGGATTCCATAGGACATTGAAAGTGGAATAATAGCACTAGAACAGTGTAGTGTGGAAATGGCCACAGTCTATTCCACCACGAAGCAGATCTCACCTTCAGGAATTTCTTCCCCACGTGTAGTTGGATCCCTCTTTCCTGCCGTTCAAACCCATTCACTTGGGTCCTGCCCTCTGGATCAGCAGAAGACGAGATTTTATTCCTCTTCTGTGTCATCCCATCAAATACCTAAAGATAATGCTGGGAATAGTTGAGGATGGTAGGGAAAGATGAAGACCGCAATACAGTGGGCTTGACTCAATAAAGAAAGCCTGGTTTGCAGGAGGTAAACAGATTTTTTAAAAAATATTTTTTTGAAATAATAAGATCTTCTGGAGGTCCCTCATTCGTAAGGTTGCCATATGTCAAAGTCAACTTGATGACACATAATAGCAATAACGTCACCTCTAATTCCTTTGTTTTCCAGACTGAATGTGTCGAATTCCTTCAAGTATTCCTCCTGGGGCTTAGTTTCCATATACCTTATCATCTTGGTCACCCTCCTTTGAATAAGCACCAGCTTTTCAATATCCGTTTTGAACTGTGGTACCCAGAGCTGAACGCAGTATTCTAGGTAAAGTCCAGCCAAAACAGAACAGAGTGCTACAATTTTGGTTCTCAGCTAGTCTTTTGCAGATTCTGATTCTGATATCATGGACTTTGAATCTAAAATATTGTTTAATTTACTAGATATGTTAGAGATTATGAGGTAGAGCTGTTGGTGGGAGTCAGAGAATAAAATGTTGAGAGTAAGTTGTGATCAGTGGAATGTTTGAGGGGACTTGAATAAAAGTGGTGAATGACAGGATGAAATAGATATAGTCGGTTAGGCTAGTTAGAAAGCAGAAAGGAGTGTGTGACATGAAGATAGGGTTAAGAGAGTCAGAGTTTTTCCACACTACACTATTATAGTGCTATTATTCCACTTTCAACTCCCTGTGGAAATCTGGGGTTTGCAGTTTACTGAGGCCAAAGAGCTCTCTGGTTGAGAATCCTAAAGGCCCCTCCCTAAACTGCAAACCCCAAGGTTCAATAGGATGTTGAAAGTGGAATAATAGCACTAAAACAGTGTAATGTGGAAAGGTCCTCAGTCAGGTTTAGCAATTAATTAGTGGTGTTTAAGAGTCTGAATTAGCAAGGAGTGGAGTGTGCGAGAGAGTGTGAGCTGTGTTTTAAATGTATTAAACAATCTGATTTGTTACGCTTAACTTCTGTTAATGAAGAATTATTTTTGTTTTATATACTTTTGGCTTCCTGGAATACTACAGATTACAAAGCTTAGATTCAGACAAAGTGTCACGGTGACAGCAGTGAAAAGAGGGGTGGTGTCTGGTGGGGATATAAACTGCATAATATCTCACATATGTATCTTCAGGGCATGTAGGAGGTCCCCATAGTTGGTGACCACAGCAGTAGGACAGGAGGAGGTCCTTACATTGGTATCAGAGATGGGGACAAGGGAAAGCCCTCACTATTGTTGGTTATAGTGAAATTTGTGAAATTCTTCACACTTGGTAGCAGCTGAGGTTTAAGTAGAGCCTTACACTTGCTAGAAAGATGATGGTAAACCCCCACATTCACCAGGACACACGGGTGCTAAAACTGCATAGGGCAAGGGCGATCTTATTTGGCCTTATGGGATCAACGTTACTTTTTCAAAAACAAACAAACAAACCAAAAAAACTGTTCCACAAAATTTTAGTCCTTGCATGTGTTGTAATGAAGCCAGGGTTTGCAATTAGAAGGCTTGATGATACCATCTGCTACCTCACTCAGATTACCCTGCTTACTCTGAGCTTTGCTGCAGTTCTTACAATAGCTGGGAGGGAAAATGGATTTTCCCAGTAACAATGTGCTGTGATGAGCTATCTCTGTTGTAATGCAAAGTATCCTGAGATGGCTTCAACCTGAATGGGCAATTAAAATCTGTTAGTTTTACAAACAGCCTGTTTCTACTGTAGATGAAAAGTGCTAGAACTGGTTTGTTGAGACAAAGTGTTTCTCCCTGGTGCTAAGAAAATAATATTCCTGGGATATTCTGAGCTGATGCTCTTACCCTGTTTGGAAACATGTTGGACAGAATCCTCTGCTTGGCCCCAAATTACACAAGCATACGTACCTTAATGGTCATTGTTGAAGAAGGTATCTGGTACCTCCCTGCACAATTCCCTTTGCCATGGATGTGTAACAGCAACCAGAGGCTCCTCAACACTACTTTGTTTCCCTGGCTACTGATTAGCTGTGGGGAATACACTTCAACACCCAGAAGAGAAGGAACAGCCTTATGCTGCTTCAGAAGGATATTGACAAGCTGGAGTGTGTCCAGAGAAGGGCAACCACGAAGGTAAAATGTCAGGAAAACAAGTCCAGATTGTTTTCCAATTGGAAACCAAGGAACTCCTTAGGGAGCAGAGTGTGTTTAGCCTGGAGAAGTGAAGATGGAGAGATGATACAATAGCTTTCTTTAAAAATTTGAAAGGGTATGATGTAGAAGTGGTGAAAACTTTTTCTTCCTGCTGCTCCAGTGATTAGAACACAAACTAGTGGACTCCAGTGAAAAGAGATTCCAGCTAAACATTAGGAAGAGTTTCTCTGCTATAAGAGCTATGGAACACACTGCCTTGGAGTTTGATGGTTTCCTTGGAGATCTTTACACAGAGATTGTCTGGGTATCTCTCAAGTGTGCTTTAAGTGTGCATACCTGCATGGCAGATGTTCTAGATATCCTTTGTTGACCCTTTCAACCCTATGGTTGTATGTTGGAGGTGGTGTTACCCTGCTGGCTGGGGTTCCTTAGGAGAATTCCCAATGCTTGTCAAAATTATCACTTGTGGGGAAAATTAGCTATGAACACTGCTGTAGTAATGCAAAGAGGGCAGAGTAATTAAGGATCTTGAGCCCAGTGTTTATGGAGTTAGATCACAGAGAATCAGGCTAGCTATTTAAATTTAAGTATTTTATTGAAAAAGATGTCAAAATCCATACAAGCACTCTCATACACACAAGCATACAAATCTATAGAAATTTAGAAAGAGGTGAAAATTAAGAGAGAAAGACATAGGGGCTTTGGGTAATACTGTACCAGTCCAGAAGTCTTCAGCTGGGAAAAGACAAGTGGAGAGCCCAGCTCAGCCCAGGGGAGGGGCTGAGAGGAGCTTTCACTGGAAGGGACTGCTTGCCAGTCAAGTCTGGGAGAACTCCAAAATGGAGGAGAAAAATGGGTTGTAATTCCTGAGGACCAGATGGCCGCATTTTTATGAAGATAGATCTCAGCTTTGTAGTTCAAAGGAAATACAGCCAGGCATCCTTGTAGTTCCCTGCAAGATGACTATCTCATCCGGGGATGCATGCCTCGAAGGTGTAAAATTCCTGGCTGTTTGAACTGTTAATTTGATCCCAGAGACCTCTTGTCTCCTGTTGGTGCTATTATTGCTGAACATCCATTCAAATGGTCTGCGTGAACAATTTCCAAGATTCACCTAGGATGCATAACAGAAAACAGGGCTACCCATTCATCCACATCCATAGCTCTGCTTGCCTACATGTCTTTCCAGTAGATCTGTATGGCTCACGACATTTGATATAAAATAATTATGCTCCTCAAGATATAGTATATAGGTTTGGTAATAGTGGGGGCTGTTCCATCTTGTGCGTTTTTCATGTCCTTTATTTTTCTAAGTGAAGGGAGATGGGGAGATGGGGAGATGGGGAGGTTTATTTTAGAACTAGTTCAAAAGCTGCTAAACTATACTGCCCATGAGCAACATTTGGCCATCTTAATACTGTTGGGCTACAACCTTAATCAACCCCACCCAGCACAGCCAACAGTGAGGGATGATTTGAGCTATAGTCCAAAAACATCTGGAGGACCACATATTCCCCATCTCTGTTCTGGGGTTGTCTCCCCCAACCTAGTGCATCTTAGATGTGTTGTAGGACTATGTGAAGATGAGTTAAATTATAAGCCTCCTTGGCTTGAGTAAAGCCAACCAACTACAACTTTCAAAACGCTAAGGAGGGTGTTATGAATGTGAAATTACACAAATCTAAAGGCTTACCTGTTAAACTGTCAGATAGATCCAGTTAGAACAGAGGTAGGAACAAGGAATAGACAGGAATGGATTAATTCTTTGTGGAGGGTTGGTGGATGATGGGATCTATGCAAATCTGTGATAGATCTTCCCTCCTATCACTGAGCTCTGGCCAAAAGATGAAACCAGAGTCAAGTGTGAAACAAAAACACATGCAGCAGAGTATGTTGACACAGCTTCTGAAGTGTGCCCAGCAGAACTGAACTAGCAGCAAGACAGGCTGACCACAAAAACTCACCCATGCAGTGTTATCTTCCAACTTGGAGGCATTTATTCTTCTGTTACAATACATACATGTTTACAGGATTCTTCAAACAGAAGTTCAGCATTCCACTGACACAGCACGTGTATCTGGCATAGCCTCTGGCCAAACACGATCGGGCAATCAAGAAGAATGTTGGCTAGAACTCAGCTCTTTATATACATCCCTTGCTGATGCAACTCCAGCCAACATGTCATTTCCCATGTCTGATGTAATCCTCTGCCCCAGTTACATTGCACAGTGACTCAGCAATAGTCACAAGGGATTACCTCATGCACTGTCATCCCCAGGTGTGTTTCACATTTACATCATAGGTATTTTTTTGGACCATATGGACGAGGTCATGTCCAACCTTTTGCTCACACTCTTGAGAGAGATGCCTAGGAATAGATGTATAATTATTGCTGGAATGAGATCAGACAAGGAATTATTCCTATGTATGGGCATGAAAGCTGAATAGTGGAGAAAACTCACAGGAAGAAAATTGATGCATTTAAAATGTGGTGCTGGAGAATTGTTCCATAGATATTGCTAAAAAGACATTGCTAAAAAGACAAATGAATGGGCCCTGGACCCTAGAGCAAATCAGACGTGAACTCTCATTAGAAGCCAAGATGACTAAATTAGGCTGGTGTAGTTTGGACGTATCATGAGATGATGTGACTCACTGGAAAAGACTATAATGCTGGGCAAAGTCGAAAGCAGTAGGAAAAGAGAAAGGGCCTTTCCGCACTAGACTGTTATAGTGCTATTATTCCACTTTCAACATCCTATGGAATCCTGGGGTTTGCTGTTTAGGGAGAGGCCTTTAGACTTCTCAGCCAGAGAGCAATTTGGCTTCAGTAAACTACAAACTCCAGAATTCCACAAGATGTTGAAAGTTGAATAATAGCACTGTAACAGTGTAATGTGGAAAGGCCCAAAGTCTACACTTCAGGTGGATTGATTCAAAAAACCTGAGCTTGCAAAACCTGAGCAGGGCAGTTGATGACTGGGGCCATTGGAGTTCCCTCATCAGTTAAAGTCAGCTTGGTGACAAATAATGACAACAAAAGAATGCAGAAGTTCACAGTAGGGATGTAGGTTTGATGGGAACTGAAAGTGTGGAAGGAGTTCAGGGAAAAGTGTTACTCTGCTTTAACTAGAGTGTTATTGTCCAAAGACCCATCATAATGCTAGATCTTTAGCAAACATTTACTGTTTTGTTGTTTTATCTCTATACTTGGATAGATTTTATTTCTCATGTGCTTTCAAGTTGAAACCATCAATAAACATATTCAACTGTCCCATATAGGTATCATCTTGGGGCCGATAAACAGGCCCAGGAAGAAGTTTTAGGTTAGAAGGGCAAGGCAAATTCTAAGGTCTGGAACTGCAGGATCGACCTAGAGAGGAGCTCTGTCACAGATTACAACTCCTATGTGCCCCCGCCAGTATGGCAGTGCTAGCTGGGAATAACAGAAGTCAGGCACCAGGTTGAGGCACTAGGCTAAGACATCCTTAGAGATATATTTCAGCAAAAAGGAAATAATGTCTTTTTTTTTTTTCATCCCGTCTGACATTCATTGGAAAGGAAGATTTGCTTAAGTGAGCATTCTGCCTCCCATGAAAAGAAAACTTAATTGGGATGAGTGCCAAGATGGACTCCAAATGATTAGACCCCTCTCAACTTTTAATTTAGGGGAAAACATCAAATTCTGGTTTCTTTTTAAAAAACTAGATATTCATAATTTGCACTATTTTTCCTAGAGCAGCACCATAGCTAGATCATGCTTGCCAAGTTCTGTATTTTAATGGCTATTAAGTGACCATCTTTTGTGCTCTTGATAGCTAGCTAATGGTCAGTGATGATTACCTGATGTTTCTTCAGTGAGTGGAAAAGACTGTATGATGTTTGGCCAATTGCCCATGATGGTCAACGGCTAGTTCCTGCCAGGACTCATTGACCCGTCAGGACATTGCTAAGGTCACTGATGTCCAATCTGCCTGAATAGAGTAGAAAGAAAACAGTTCAGAGTAATGTAGTGAGGTTTAGAAAGGTATAAGAAAGTGTTCACATCCAGTGATTAAAAAGATCAAAAAGTCCTAGATTTTGTTCCTGTTCTTTCTGATTCTGTTTCGGAGATCCATACATGTTTTGTTTCTCCCAGAATATTTTCTGTCATCTCCCAATATGATCAGAGGCTTTTTATACCAGCTTCCCAAGTTGGTTTATTTTAGCTCAGTATAAAATTAGAAAGAACAGAAACAAAATCTGGGACTTTTCAACCAGTCTGGATGTGTGCTAAGTTTCATGAATGAACTCTGATGGGTAGATTGAATTCTCTGGTTTATTTAACGGTACTGCACCAGGTGTACTCTGGGTTGGAAGCCAGGGTTCTACACCAAACAAACAATTAAACAAACCTTATATAGAATTCTCACAAAAGCATGAAGTAGCAGCAATTGAGCAGCAAAAGGCTATTACATTCACAGCAAGTCAACAATAAGGAGCAGATACTATTTCAAAACTTTGACTGGTATTCTGTTGGTGGCTCATACTGGCAAAAGTTAATCCTATGTGTGAGTATGTCTATCTTTGATCACTGCTGAGATTGGTATGCCCTTCCTCCTTCTGCAGTGACGAAAGCTTCCCTCTCCATATCTACTTTAGAGCGACTCAGACTCCACACCCATGGCCATTTATGCTTGGAAAAGAGCAATGGGGACTGCAGAAGCATCTGGCTGTGTTCCTGTAGCTAGACGTGAAACCACTACATCACTTGCTGAGACCTCTAGAGAAGCTGATGTAACAGCCAGATCCTTCTGTAGTCCTACTCATGCTCCTACCCACTCTTCTCTAGGCTTGAATAACCATGGGTGGAGAGGTTCTGTGATGCTAGAATACCTCCAGGAAGAGTTAAACGGTTCAGTAGAGCAGAATTCTGCATTGAGGAACTGCTGTGCTACACTGAGCCATGCAGGACTGTAACCTGTGTATGGTGCACCTGTCCTTTGTGACTCATTCTTGTTTTCTAGCTTTTACCTTGTCAGCAGAACATGTCAAGATGTTTAGGAACATGGTTCAGGATGCTTTGTACATGTTTAACTTAACTTGAAACCACCAAGGATTTACAACATTTCCTATGTCTCAGCAAATTATTTTTTTCAGCATGGCTCTGTTTCATTTAGAACTTATGGTACTGTTTGACTTTTCCTCTTTAGAGACAGACTATATTTTTTATCCCAATGTATTACACCAGCTAGGACAAAAACGTGCCTCTCGTGACAAAAATCAATAGATTTCTTCAGACATTTCTGTTCTTACCAGTTTTTGTTTGTAGGGGGAAAAAAGTACATTGCAAACGGCTGAAATTTGGGGAATCTCTCTCTCTCTCTCTCTCTTTCTGTCTGTCTCTCTAACTTTACAGCTGGTAACGCCATAAAAGGTCTACATTGCAGGCCTGGTTCTTTGTGGATTCTGTAAAACGAAGGTGACAAAAACAATTCAATTCTGGACTGCATCAATAGGAGTATAGCATTTAGGGCCATTTTCACATTACACTGTTATAGTGCTATCATTCCACTTTCAACCTTTTGTGGAATTCTGGGGTTTGTAGTTTATTGAGAATTCTAAATGCCCCTCCCTAAACTGCAAACCCCAGGATTCCATAGGATGTTGAAAGTGGAATAATAGCACTATAACAATGTAGAAATGGCCTAGGTCAAGGGAAGTGATCATACCAGTCGATTTGCTTTGGTCAGACCACACCTGGAATAATGTGTCCAGTTCTGGGCACCTCAGTTCAGGAAGGATATTGACAAGCTGGAATGTATCCAGAGGAGGCTGACCGAAATGGTAGAAGTCCTGGAAACCATGCATTATGAAGAGAGGCTTAGGGAGCTGTGTATGTTTAGCCTGGAGAAGAGAAGGTTAAGAGGTGACATGGTAGCTATGTTTAAATATTTGAAGGGATGTTGTATGGAGGATGGAGCAAACCTGTTTTCTGTTGGTCCAGGGACTAAGACATGGAGTAATGGCTTCAAACTTCAGGAAAAGAGATTCCATCTAAACATTAGAAAGAACTTCCTGACGGTAAGAGTAGTTCAACAGTGGAATTATCTACCTGGGAGTGTGGTAGAGTCTCTTTTGGAGATTTTTAAACAGAAGCTGAATGCCCATCTGTTAGGAACGCTTTGATGGTGTCTTCCTTCACGGCAGGGGATTGGACTTGATGGCCCTTGTGGTCTCTTCCAATTCTATTATTCCATGTTTCTATGACACTGCAGAAATGTGCATGGGAAAATAGGAATCTGTGTGAATCAGACCATTATTACATCTAGGCCAATATTTCCAATTTTGACTAACAGTGTCTTTCTAGGGTTTCAGACAGGATTCTTTCTAAACCTCACTAGGAAATCCCTGGAATCCCCCGGTGGTATTCTACTGAAGCACTAAACAGGACTGACCTCTCAGCTTTTGAATTCAGATAGGATCAGGTATGTATGCTCAGGGTGATGTGGTAATAAGATTTTAAAAGCAAAGAAATCAAAATACTTCAGAAAGTGAAATCTGTATATGAATAGTAAAACATCATTTAAAACAGATCTATCGCTCTGAAAAATAGATCAATGACTAGAATCTTGTTGCTGTCTTATGAGTACACAAATTCCCATGCAGAAGCGGCTGGACGTTCCTTGTCTGAAATACAGTGTGGATCTACAATGTCAACATTCAGTTCAAGGTTGTGCATGTGGTATCATTGTGGATTTGTGGATCTGCATGTGCTTGTGGGTTGTGCAATTGGCTGTGCCTCTGGCTGCCCAATTTTGGCATTCAACACAACACAGCAACAACACATGTAGCACAATCAAAATGTGACTCCCCGTGGGGAGGTTTATGCTATTCCAGAGACCCTTGAGCTATCTGATGTGGGAGACTGGTATTCCCCCCCTACCCCATGATATCAAATTGGTACATTCTGGCTACAATTGTTTCTTTCATTCCTAGAAACCCATCACCAAAAATCAGTAACACCGGGGACCAGCAGCCAAGGGCATAGCATTGTGCTATGCAATGCCGATGTAGGGTCTTGGCCTATATTTAAAACTGGAAGAAACTATTTCATTATAGGAGCTTTCAATCAGAATTTTTCTTTTTGGGTGGGGGATTGAAAAAAGAAGAAGAGGGAGAAGAAGAAGAGTTCAATGCCTTTATAGACTCTCAAAAGGACATCTACAGATTTATGGCTGACATCTCCCTCCACATATGGAAGTCTGTGTTGGAAGAAACACAGGAAAAGGAAGAAAAAATGGGGGTGCCTGGGCAAGAAACAGGTTTCTTCTTGTATTACAGAACTCAGCTTGGCTTGCAATTCAACTTGAGATACACATCAGGATGCTTTTGGCAGGAGTGCTTGCAAAAGGTGCATAACTTTCTACATTTCTAGGTCTATGCTAGAGGATAATATAGGAGGACTCACCCCAGCTGAGCTCTGTAAAATTACCTTTGCCCGTAACGTGGCAGCTTTGTCATCTTTTACAGAGACGGTGCCGGCGATAACAAATGCCTCCTAGACTGCGGTGCTATTGCAAGCTACTCAAACACTCTCCTATTGATTCCCCCACCCCTTCGCGCATGCTTGTTTAATAAGAAAAAATGTTGTTTGAAACTGAGTCTGATCATCTTAAAGATGTTATTTACTTTTTGAAAGGTGCACTGGATTATGATTAATACAGTGAATAGCTGGGGCCTAATAGAGGCAATGCTTCTTCATATCGTCAAGTGGTCCAATGTTTGTGGGAAAGAGGAGAGAGAGAGAAAAACAGTCAATTCTGAATTAAACCCACTACACTTTTCTACTTCGCTTGAGAGCTGCAGCCACCCTTTTTAAATAGCTGTCTGGCACAGTTGCCAATCTGAAAGGAGTTGAATTATGCTCTGGAAAAGCCAGGGTTCTTTGACACAATACAGCACAATTATCTTGATCTCCACTTTTTGGTATTTTGTATAATTTGCTAATTACAAGGAGGGGGATGGAAATGTTTCAGACATGGGGCATCCCAGCTCTAAACACTGGAAATATTTATCCGACCACCTGTCCAGATTTTGAGATTTCAGTGGGATATTTTTTTGCCCTGCAAGTTTTCAAGCATAGCTTTCATCCAGAAGGTCTGGAAACTTTCAGGTATTGGTGTGCATTCACAAGGACTAGAATTCTCTTTATTCAAACATTGTTACAATGAAGGCTTCAGCTCTCTGGCCTTTCTGTAGTCTCTCTGGAATCTCATCTTCTCCTCCCCAACTCACACATGTACTTATGATTATCACATGAAAATGTGATTTTATTCAGCTGCTTTAGCAATATGCCTGGAGCAGTTTACTACATCTGGGTGGAAAGAAGGAATAACTATCTGATTTTGCCACAGTTTTGTTTTACTTCTCAAAGTGTTCAGTTGGATTTTATTTAATTTTGTCTGAAACATTTACATACTGCTTTATATACTGCTGTCTAACCAATCATTCAACCATCCATCCATCCATCCATCCATCCATCTTATTACTTTATATCTACCTCAACTTTTCTCCAAAAGTAGGACTCCAGGTAGCTTACAACCACAACCGCAATAACAACCAACAAATTTACAGGTAAAAAAAAAAAACACATGTAGCTAAAAATATACAAGAAGTTATGGTTGAAATAGCATTGACTTCGCCATAGAATTAAAACAATTTTAAAACATTGGGTTGAAATCAAGGATAAAAGTGTTAGAAGACCCTAAGAGAAACCCCTTTCTTGTAAATCTGCCAATTCTCCAAAACCTTCTGGAATAAAAAGATCTTTACCATCAACAAAAAGATAGCATGAAGGAATCAGGCCAGCCTCCCTTGGAAGTGAGTTCCAAGGTCTGTGAGCAGCCATGGAGAAGGCCCTTTTGGATATAAAAACAACAAAATTTCAAAATAATGAAGAGATTCTGGTCACTGTAGTAAAGAAAGTAAAGAAACTTATGTTCTAAGCTTCTATCTCTTCTCCACCATAACGCCCTTGTTCTCATGGAGGGTAGGATTCATCAGTGAGACACATGACGTCCCTGTTCTCAAATCACACCATGAGCTGTTGGTGCCAGGATCTCAGGGAGAAGTCATAAGAACATCAGGCTTGAAGAGTCTGTAAAGGACACCTAGTCCAACCCCGTGCTATGAAGGAATATACAGTTAAAGGCAGTCCTAAGAGATGTCCACCCAACCTCTGTTTAAAATTTACCAAAGCTCACCACTTTCCTCAAGGACCATATCTCCAAGACCGTATCTCCCTATACAAACCTGCTAGTGCCCTAAGATTTGCAGGGGAAGGCTTTCTCTTGGTCCTGCTACTGTGCAGTCTTGCCTAGTGATGACATGGGAGACAGTCTTCTCAGTGGCTGCTCCCACCCTGTGGAACTCTCTTCCACAGGGGGCTATGGGCATTTCCGCGCTACACTGCTATAGTGCTATTATTCCACTTTCAACATCCTGTGGAATTTTTGGGTTTGTAGTTTACTGAGGCCCAAGAGCTCTCTGGCTGGGAATTCTAAATGCTCCTCCCTAAACTGCAAAGCCTAGGATTCCATAGGACTTTGAAAGTGGAATATAGCGCTATATTCCACTATAACAAGGTACAGCGCAAATGCTCTAGGCTGGGCCTCTTCCTGCTTTGCTTTCGCTGGCAGGAAAAAAAAATCTTTTCAAGCAGGCTTTTCATGTGTGAGCAGGGGAATTATTTATTTATTAAGGTGTTTTTATAAAATTGTTGTAAACTTTTATGATTTTATATGTTTTTAATGTTTTTAATTTTAAAATGTTTTCAATTTTTTAAAAACTTTTCTTTGGAAGCCTCCTTGGGTCCCACTCTGGGAGAAAAGGTGGTATTTAAATACAATAAATAAAGAAATAAATAGGAAGTCCATTCCACTCTCAGACAGCTCTTACCGTCAGTACCTGGGATGCTCCAAGTGGGGCTCTAGTGTGGTCGTTTAGGGAGTGCGCTAGAGCTTTCAACCAGAGAATTCTAAATGCCCCATCAAACTACAAATTTTAGAGTGTCGTGGGAGAGAACCATGGCAGTTAAACTGGGATCAAACTGCTGTAGTTCAGCAGTCTGGATACACCCCAGAAGTCTATTTTGTTGTTGTTCTTGTGTGCCTTCCATTATTTCTGACTTTAGGGCAACCCTAAATCAGTGGGTTTCCATGGCCAAACAGGGAACTGAACCCTCATCTCCAGGGTTGTGGTCCAATGTTCAAACCAATATAGCATATAAAAGCCTATACCACCAGCAAAAACCTGACTTTTAAAAAGAGAGAGGAATGTGGAAAGAAATGGAAGATTTATTTTTAATTGGCCGTCCAAAAGGAAATACACAGATATTTCCTTTTGGATGGCATAGGTGTGCTTTACAATTGCCTTCACTGAGTAGATTCAAATGATTCCTCATATGTTTTGCTGTCAAATACCTATTAAACAATTATACAGAGCAACATGGGAATGGGAACGTTATATACTCTTTTGAAATGTACAGATGGTGCCGGGTCAATTGTTTCTGTGCCAAAATACACTGCAAGTCTCAGAAAGAGGCACATTTCTGAGGTAAGATGATATTTTTATTTATTTTTGAAAATATTTCTACTCTGCCTCACATCAAAAAAATCTTAGGGTGGCTTACAAGTATATTTTTTTAAAGCAAGCTTTTTATGCCATCACCAGTCCTTGTTGTTGTAGTAATAGTTGTAGGTATGTGCCTCCAAGTTGTTTCTGACTTATGGCAATCCTAAGGCCAACCTATCATAGGATTTTCTGGGTCTGAGAGTATATGACATGCCCAAAGTCACTCAATGGGTTTCCATGGCTGAATGGGGAATCTTAACGCTGCTCTCCAGGATTGTTGACCAATGCTCAAAACATTACACCACACTGACTCTCTATCAGCAGTCATGGAACATGTGAAATGGATATTTTGGAAGGGGAAGGTCAGCCTAACAAATCCCTGTCCCTTCTTTTAACAGCAATAGCAGCTGGTGGCTTCCATGTCAGCGAGGTGACTGAGGTATCTACTCTGAACTTTAGAGTAGCTGAACACCAGCCCCAGAGTAAGTTTAGCTCCTTGGGTTACTCTTTGGTTAATACCTTTAATGCTTGCCCTAAGACCTTGAGCATCTTTGCCACTTCATTGGTTATGGGACCACAGTAGCCCCTCATGGGATCTCGGAGGGTCTCATACCCACTGCATCTCCCCAAATTCATTTTTTGCCTCCCAATGCCTCCATCCATGGCTGTTCACTTCCTACTTAAGAAAGGCTTTTCCCAGGCCTAAAATGGCCCAGGGAGCCCCAGAAACATGGCAAAAAATGTTACCCATGTCTCTTAGACAGCATTTTGGGGGCAAACCCTTCCTTCCTTCCTTCCTTCCTTCCTTCCTTCCTTCCTTCCTTCCTTCCTTCCTTCCTTCCTTCCTTCCTTCCTTCCTTCCTTCCTTCCTTTCTACTGAAACCTTGGCCACATAAATGACCCAGGAGTCTTGTGTGGCTTGTGAGGAAAACTTCTCACCCCTTGGTTTAAAGTGAGACATAATTTTCAGGAGGAAGATTCCTCAACAGTACATCTCTCTTCTAATTTTTGTGGCACTGAACCCTGTAAAGATTGATGAGTTCAACAAGCCATCTTGATTTCTGAGGAGGTGAGTAATGAGGTTAGAAAAGTGGTGGAAATCTTCCATTCATGGTAGACTGGATTCATCTCCCATAAAAGGACATGTCAGTCTGCTTTCCATGGGATTGCTTGCAGAAATCTCTTTCCCCTATTGCCTTGCATGAAAAAGAAAGCATATTACATTAAGCATGGTCCTGCAAAGCCTGCTGAGATCTGTCTTGGTTGTACTGCTTCAGTCAAACAGCTTATAGAATAAAAAGTTCCCCAGAAGAAATAGGTACCACATGCAGAAAAATAGGATGTTAGGGAGAAAGCCAGGCTAGAAAGCATTTCTCCCTGGCATGCTAGTGTTCTGTGTATGGGGAATCATGACAGCCTTAACTTTAGTTTGACGTGGTCTCCTTCATACGATTAGACCATTGGCCTGCCAAGTTCATATTGTCTATTCTGAATGGCAGGAACTGTGTAAGGGATGGATGGGATGGAAGTCTTCAGGTAAGGACCATATTTTACCTTCTGGCTTCCCTAAGTAACTAAGCTAAGGCATTCTTAGTGACTCAGAAGTGGTGTTATATCACTTCTCATTTCTATTTTGGCCAATTTTCAGTCATTGGGGAATTGAGGTTGTGAGAGTTTATTAGATAAGTTTTATTATTTTGTGATTTGGGGATATTAAAAAAAACCTGGAAGTCTACCATTTTTGGAGAGGTATCTGGGGATGTGGGGGTAAGATTTGCTTGTTTGGTTTGGGAACAAAGCTCTTCCTAGGTGCCATCCAAGAGCCAAGCAAACAAAACAATTGCATAAGAAGGTGCTGGAGACCTCCTTACGCAATAATATAAAAAGTCGATCCACTGATGTAGTCCCTGATTTAGAGTAAGGTAAAGCTCCCGAAAGATTCCAATCTTAGAACCCTCCAAAATTGCAGCTGGTTCCTTCTTTGTCTGCCTCTCTGTCTGCCTATCTGCCCATTCCCGGGTCTCACTCCCTGTTTCCTTCCAGTCTATATTGGAAAGAAAACATTGCTTCACTGCCTTCTGTTTACTGCAGCATTTAATATTTCATATCTGGATTGCAAGTAGGTCCAGAAATCCCTCTGTTCTTTTGTTACTTCTTTTCCAGCTGGGAGTATTTTTATTTATTTATTTTATGAGCTCAATGACTTATTTATTTAATTGTTATTCCCTTTAATTAAAATGCAAAATATTCCAAGACATGTGTGCCTTTTGGTGATAATAATAATGATGATCGTTACAATCCCATAGGACTAATGTAGCGAACCATAACGAAAAATTACAATTTTTTTTTTAAAAAAGCCTTAGACTAACCACACTTGCCTGCCTTTATGTTTTTCTAGCCAGAGAGAATAGCAATCACTCTCTTAAACATTTCATTACCAATAGCAATCAGAAGTCCTTTGAGAAATCCTTGGTTATACTGGGAGAATGATGTGAAAATTCAAGCATCCATCACAGCTTTACTTAAATAGGCCTTGACTAAGTGATGTTTCTAAGTCTCTCTGTCAGACATTTCGTTACTGTGAACAGGCCTATTGTGAGACCTTTTAAGATGTCCTTTGGGGGCAAAATCAGGGATGGGGAACCTTAGACCCTGGAGCCAAATCTGGTCTGCTTAGACTGGCTGATGTCATCATGGCGAAGGATGAGTGGTCTACCCGAAGGACCACACAGCCTTCACCATGACAACATCATCTCATGGTTTCCCAGCTATTTACAGGTTTATTCCATTCTAAAAGGTGTAAATTCCTTCCTTAAAACTTAAGTATTTCAAGTAAGAGCTTTTAGCCAAAAGTTGCTGGTATTTTTGATCCTGCCATTTTCTTACTGGTCCCACCCACTTTGGAATGCAGGAATGTTGTGTGTGTTCAGTGGCTGGTAGTATTCAAGTAGTTCTTCTTATTAACTAATGTAGCTCTTCTAGTTGTTCTTCAGAGGTGGGAAAGTAAAATTACTTCAAAACTTATTTTTTCAGTTAACGTTGTTAGTTCTGACTAGAGCAGACTCATTGAATCATTTATTTATTTTTCTTATTTAAAGTAGTTACATCCTGCCCTTCAGCCAATGGAACTTACCTATATCCTAATTCAGCATCCAACAATTAATTCCATGGGTCTTTTCCCACAAAGAGTAATCAATGGGATTCAGGTCTATATTTATTTATTTATTTATTTATTTAGCTAGATAGCTAGATAGACAGATGATAGAAATGAAGTATACTTCAGAACCATGACAATAACCAATGGCTAGCAGTTCGACAGCGGAATATTCTGCCTGGGAGTGGGATGGAGTCGCCTTCTTTGAAAGTCTTTAAGGAGTGGTTGGATGGCCATCTGTCAAAAGGAGTTCTTTGATGGTGTCTTCTTCCATGGCAGAATGGGGCTGGACTAGATGGCCCTTGAGGTCTCTTCCAACTCTATGATTCTAAGAGTTTTTCCAAAGTAACTTTCCAAGTTCTCCTTAAGTCTGCTGTCATCCCATCTTCCTGACTCAATGTGCTTCTCCTCCCAGCACTTCCTAAGGACATATATTGTCTCTGTCGTTGCCATCTGTCTGCTGTGAATTCATCTGAAATCAGCAGCTCCATCAACGAAAACGTACCTTGCAACTTGGTATTTTCCCCACTTCCTTCACTAATTATGCTTTCCCCATACATCTGTCAGTTCCTCATTCCACCTCCTCCGGACCAGATTGCTGATATTATTACAATGGGAACTTGGTGGCTGTTTATCCTGCTTTCTCCCAGCTTCATCTCCATCACCAGCAGCCTCTGGTTCTCTTCCCCATTTGGATTTTGATCAGAATCGGTGCGTTTGGGTGGTAGAACTTCCAAATGCTGTTATTTTATTCTATTTTAACAGTTTGAAAGATAATGGAAACCAGTATTGGATTTTGTTAAAAGTAAAGAAAAACGTTACAGTGTAAAGAAGATATAAAAAAGGAAATATAAAATGACAGAGACTTATTTACCTATATGAAAGTTAGTTAGATGTAAGCATAGGAAGTAGAAAATTGTTAAAAAGAAAAAAGGAGGTTTTGATAAGAAGATGATAAATGAGTGTGAAGTTTGGTGAAAACACATAATAAGGAAGGAGGAATTTGATATATTGGGAAAGTGGGGGTATTGTAAGGAAAATTGTATAATATATAGATTGGACAAGAATGTATTATTTTATGGTTGTAAATTTTGAATTAAAAAGGTAAATAAACAAATAGCACTTTGCCTTAGACTAGAAATAATTCTTAAGGGAAACTTGGCCAGACTTCCCTCCCTTCAGTCCTTATGGTGACTTTAATGAGAGATCTCAAGTTCAGCATAATCCAGGAAAAAAGACCCAATCTTAACCTTTCCCCGCTTTTAGCCTCCAAGATTTTCCAATAAATTTCTCCATAGCATTTCTGGAAATACCACATCTATCCATCTGAATATCCATCTAAGTCCACTTATTACATTTGTATTGTGCCTTTTTTTCCTCTAAGGAGCCCAGGCATCATAACTAGTTTTCCTTAGCCCTACCCCCATTTATCCTCACAGCTACCCTATGAAGTAGATCAGAGTGAGAGACTGTGAGAGGTCCGAGGATCCCCAAATCAACTTAATGGTTTAGCATGGATTTGAATCTACATCTCCCAGAGTATGGAACATTATGTTTTGGGTTATGGTTCCCAAAACCCATGCACCAATGTAGACACGAGTCCTTCTGGAAATTTTCATTTAAGGAGTATTTTTTCCAAGCTCTGGGAACTCCTAACCACACTCTGATACTTGAACCAATACAGCAAAGTCGTTTCCAGTGAGGTAACCATATTAGTCTGTTGCCACAGAATATTAAAAGGGCTCATCCAGAAAAAGTAAATGTTGCTGATGGCTGCTGTATTTGTTGACATAGTTCTTTTGTTTCTTTTTTTCCCCTTGAAGATAATGTTTCTGTTGTCCCAGACTGTTTGATGGCAATTCCCAGCACCACCAGCAACATTTTATTCCCACTCAGAGGGTGTTTTTTTTAAAAAAATCTAAGGTCCTTTCCGCACTACGGTGTTATAGTGCTATTATTCCACTTTTAACATCCTGTGGAATTCTGGAGTTGTAGCTTACTGAAGCCAAAGAGCTCTTTGGCTGGGAATTCTAAATGCCCCTATTGTTTAATTCTAAACAAGCTTGTAGAGTTTTTTTTTTAAAAGGGGGGAAATTAATTGTGTTGAGGATAATAATTTCTTGACAGTCTGAGCATTTTAAGGCAAAATTTTGGTGTATGTATTCTTTTAGTACATTTGAAATTTCTTTAAGAGAAAAAGTTGGATGTCCATTAAACACTTCCACACACATGTGAAAGTTTTTGTCAGCAAATTTATTTTGATGGGTTTTGTTAAATTTTAGTTGTTTTTTCTTCTCCTGTCACTATTGTTCAAGGATTATTAAAGAGAACACATTATTAATGGTAGCCTCATTGGCATTGCTCTGTTTTCTTTAACAAGACAAAGCTCTGCTAATAACATAGAAATCCAGGCTGTCTGAAGGATGATATTCTTGCATGAAAGTTTCCCTGAGCTTCGAAATATTCAAGGGAGGCTCTTTTGTTTGTCCTATCATTGTTCTCAGAGTGGGCAGTGCTGGTAGCTGGCAATAGCAGCCTGCTAACTATTCATCCCGAATCCCATAGTCATTTCTTTCCTTTGGAGAATAGAGTAGTGCACTACCATCTTCCTCCATGCGCTAAACCTACCACTTACTCCAGGGATGATGAAAGATTTTGGCCCTTTCCGCACCTTACCTTTTTTCGGCTCTGGGGTGCGGGGATCACGCAAGCAGCCTCCAGTGAGACGATCTCGCATCCTCGCTGCTTCAGCTCCACACGAGCTGCCTCCTCCCAAGCAGGCAGCATGAGAGCTCCACCTTTTCCTTCTGCAGTGCAGCCTGGGAGTTTCCCAGGCTGTGCTGGGGCAGGAAGCGCAGCCGCTGCGGCTCCGCATGCAGAGCAAGTGTGTGCGGGGCCCTGGAGCAATGCACGATTGTGCACCATTTTCGGCTGAAAGCCGAAAATGAAAAGGTGCGTGGGCAGTGTCTGCCCTACCCTGGAGCGTCACGCGATTGTGAGTGCGTTGTGCAGATCACTCCTCACAATTGCGCGAGGCTCAAGGGGCCCTTTCACATGGCAAATGCCGCGTGAAAAGGGCCATTGTCTTCTGTCAAAACTGCAACTGTATGTGGAAGACATTGTCTTGTGCTGAAGACAATGGGGCTGTAATACCCCTTTGCAACTGTATGTGGAAATGGAGATGGTGGGCATTTTGTCCTCTGCAGATCTTGGAAAGGTTACATTTTTGGATTACAAGTCTCAGAATTACCTAGTGGTCATGTTGGCTGGTGGAGTTGTGTTAGTCCAAAAAGTAACCTTTTTCAAGTTCTAAGAATGAGCAACCAGAGATCTTGATCCATCGGTGGGCAACAACTCCATCTTATTTTGCTTGCTTTCTACCACCTCCCCAATTGCCTTCCTCTATCCTCTTTCTTCCTGATTCCTGCTGATATCTGTACCTGAATTTGGCTTCTGATCACCCTAGGCACATCCTGGCTTGGTTGTTCTCTGATACATGTAGAGAACTAATGTAGTTCTAAGCTGCTACCAACATGATATATTTGGATGCACTGGCTGAATTCCTGTTGGCATCTTACACATATGTAATTTCTCCAGTGGAAATGGTTGGACATTTTAATCTCATGTAGAATGGCTGCATCCACGCATTGTTGCAAAAGCAGAATTATACATGCAGTGCCATTGCTCATGAATGTACATTGTGCATGGATGTGCATTTGCTTATAGGTTTAGTGTCTTGGTTCGGGTGCACAACATTGCCACTCAGCACAGGTGTTGTGCAGCACAACTAATGCATAAGTCCATGTGTGGAGTTTTATGCTGTGCAATCGCTATATAGGACGCCAGCCAATGATGGAGTCAGGTAACCTTGAAAAAGGCCTCATGTGTGGACTTGGTTTTACAGCTCATTTTATAACTTTCTGAGGATTGCACATTCCTGATTCATTCCTAGGTGGAAGCTCAAGGGATGGAGCATCCAGGAACATTTCCTTTGCCCAAAGCTTCAGTTTGATGACATCTCTTGCCTTGAGATTAGGTTCTTAGTTGGGTAGCCCATCTGTCTGTGTAGTCTTTTGTGTTGTTCAGGTTCATTTTGATCCATATTTAATGTGGATACCACACTGGCATCTTCCTCTTTCTTAATTGTTTTTGATAGAGCAGGTTGCCTGCAACACATCTTCATAGCTTGAGTCCCATCTGCCTACGGGCACAGGAGATTTGTGTGGTGGATACATGGATGTTCCTCGGTGTGTAAGGCCTTATTTCCCCAAAGAATGGACAAATGGTAGCCTCTCATGTACTGAAGGTGGCATTTTCTTCAGTTGTTGGATGGGGATTCCATGGGGATTCTGCTCTGACAGCCTGATTTTGATACCCTTGTATAAATATATTGAAGAACAAAAATAATACATTACTAAAAATGTCTTCCAGATTTCATCAGCTTTCTTGCTGCTTGCAGCTTCTTTTACAATTCCCCATCCAAGTGTCCTAATTTCCATCTGTTTTGAAAGCTCAGTTCTGTTCCCCACTCTCTCAATCTCTAGCTTTCTCTCTCTCTCTCTCTCTCTCTCACACACACACACTCTCCTTTATGCTCACAGTTCTTACACTATTGAGAGTTCTATGATGAGTTCCAGGCACAGGTAAGCAAGTGTCAAATTGTTCTGAAGCAGCATAATATGGTTTGAGAAAGAGCTAGGAAAAGTTTGTTTTCTGGAATAATAATCCTTGGTTTCCTCCTTTCCAGCCAGGATGGACAGTCGTCATCCAAAACAGCAATATTTTCAAGCTCATGTTTGAGACTGTTTGCTGAAAGAAATGTAGGAGGTCAAAAGATCTGCTGTAAGGCAAGAAAAGATGGCGTACTTCCTAGGAAATAAATATAAAGTGCTGAATACCTGTGTCTAGATCAAAAAAGGACACACATGGGTGTAAATTTGCAAAAAGATGCCTCTGATATGATTTTGGCTGTTGTCTTCCACTATATCAGAAGGCACCAAGTTAAGGGGATGATGACAGGCTGCGTGGTGCACATGGAATGGCTTCCAACATCTGAACTCATGAGGTCAGTGCTTCTCTCTACCTAATGGTTGGTCAAGCCCAGTTTTCTATTTAGCTGCTCTGTGTGATGTGGCACAAAGTTGGCATCAGAGGCTCTTTCACACTGTGTAAATTATAGCACTATACTTCCATTTTGACTGCCATGGTAGCATCCTATGGAATTCTGGGGCTTGCAGTCTGGTAAGGCACTGGAGCTCTCTGATTGAGAATTCTAAATACCCCTCCCTAAACTACAAATCCCAAGATTCCATTGAATTCACCATCATAGTTAAACTGAGATCATAACTCTATAATTGTGTAGTGTGAAATGGGCCCTCTGCTTAGCTTTTCAAATCAGACAAGATCAGGGGTCCTTTTACTGTACACAGTGTTATCCTGATTTCTGGGGGTCCTGGGAGGGACACCTAAAGGTGCTCACAACAATGGGGAGGGAATTAGCACAGAGCACAAGTTGGCAATGCGGGAGGCAGGGTAAGGTAGCGAGATCTTGAACCCTATGTCAGGCCGAGTCAAGGATGAGACAGATGTTGAAATTAATAATAATTATTCTATTGAAACACAATCACACAAATGTATGCAACACACTCATGCAAGAAACTATAGAAATAAAGGTAGGAGCGGATAGAGGGATTTTTAGAGGAGGTTTGGTATGGGAAATACTATACCTGTCCTGAAGCCCAGTTAGAAGCGGAGAAGCTGCGAAGCGTGGATCTCAGCACGTGGAGCTGAGGGGAAGGCTCGCTGGACAAAGCGACAGCAAGGCGGGATGAAAGCCAAGAGCGATCCGAGGAAACGCTCAAAGTCAGAGGTTCTTATAGGGAAAATTGTGGCCACAGGCTAGCTTGTACTTGGGAAAAACAATGAGTTTGGGGCTGGAGACAAAGCCTCTGAAAGGTCAGAATTTGAATGATTGAATTATAGCCAAATTGTCAATAGAGTAGCCAGTATGCAAATGCGGAGTGCTTGAGCGTTGTATAGTTGGATCATCAAACTGCCAACGCGGGGCAGAGGATCTTTTGAAAGTTGCGTGCATACATAATTGGGGTACTTGCCTTGAGGTCTCCTGAAGCTGTGAGTCGGTTATTTCTGGCCTGCCTGTATTTGTTTGGAATATTACAGCGATTATCGGCTGAGCCTGTGTGCCTGCTTGTCTGGGGGCCTCGCAAGCACGTGGAGGGGACAGAAGGCCAAATTATTGATATCAAAAGATATCTTAATATCCCACAAGCTCGGGCTAGCAATGGCGGTAACAACAGTTATAGCACTATGATTCCACTTTAACTGCCATGGCAGCCTTCTATAGGTTTGCCATTAGCGAGGCATGAAAACTCTCTTGTTGAGACCTCTAAAATAGCCCTCCTTAAATTACAAATTCCAAGATTTCATAGATGTTGATGTTGACATAAAGGTGTTGACATAAAATGGAATTATGGGGCTATAATTGTGTATTTTGAAAAGGCCCCACATGACTAGTGGCAAGAGGTGCATCACCTTTACAGAAGGCCATGTTGGCTAGTGGTATTCGTGTCAGCGGGGCAGTGAATCCTTTCTGAATTTAGTCTGAGCTTTCAAGGAGCTTTCCAAATTCCTGAACCCTGAACTCCAAATAGGCTTAGCACCTTGGCCAGCTCCTTTTATGAAGTTCAGGTTACTACCCAGAGTGGATTCATTGTCCCACTTGACCTGGGAGTCTCCTGCTGTGACTGCCTAGAAGGCGCAATTCCAAATACAATAATTCACTCAAAGCATGCTGTCAAGAGCAGATGCCATAATGTACACAATAAATATCCTTAAGACAGCACATTCAGTCTGCTTTCTTGTCACTTTCACTTCAGGCTTTTTGCTAAACCAAAAATAGCTTTTCAGCATTAATGCTTCATCCGTTGGTAAAGTAAGGATAGCTTTTGTAAGCTGGGGAGGGTCTTGGTTAAAATGCAACAACTCAGGAATTTTTTTTCATGCATTGTATTTGTTCCTGTTTCCTGATTTACAGTGAACCTAGCTGATGTATCAAATATGTTAATAACTGATTACATCTCCAAAAAAATGCACATGATAAATACAATCACTTTGAAGGAGGGTGGTATTTTTTTTTTGTTTTTTGTTTGTTTCTGGAAAAGAGTATGCATATGTTTCACTAGAGAACATATTATGGAAAAAAAAACACATATTAAAACAGATCCTCAGAAATCCATGATCCGGCTGAAGAATTAATGTCTGAAGGTTAAAGTTTTCAATGATTCTCTTATAGAGAGATAATTGAGAGATATAAAATGGATTTATAAAAAATGGTGTGATTTTGCATTGAATAAATCTGATTTTGAAAAACAGTTCTGCTCAGACAATGAACATTTGATTGGGAAGATGCATAAATTTTTGTTAAAATTAGAGATGGAACAAAATTTGCTTAAAGACTATATGATAGAGTGGGCACAAAATGTTGGGCATAACGTACAGTTGGAACAATGGGAGAAAAATATGGCCAGAGAGAATTAAATGTACATTATGTTATGATCTCAAATAATAATAATAATAATAATAATAATAATAATAATAATAATAATAATAATAGGCCAGAATGCATAAAAAGGTTTCTAATAGATACTGGAAACGTGAACAACAAATGGGATCTTTTTACTACATGTGATGGAAAAAAAATTCTGGAATCACATAGTTTCTGTGTATCTATGGTGCATAACATTTTAAAAGTTACTGTTCTATTAAAACATGAACTATATTGGTTGGGATTAGTAGGAGATAATTGGAGAAAAGGTGTGGCAAGGTATTATGAGATATGACGACCGTAGCACAACAACTATATGCACAGAAATGGAAGCATACAAAGACTCCAGCGAAAGAAGACTGGCTGATAAACTGTTGGACTTAGCTGAAATGGATAAATTGATGACATTGATTACAGGAAAATCAGTAACAACTTCTGCAAAAAAACAAAAAACAAAACTGGAGCCTTTAACGTAGTTTTTCAAGAAACAGAGTACAATATGTTCACTGTAAGATTTGATAATTAGTATTTTCAGATAAGTAGCAGTTGAAGCTTTTGAATAGTACATGCAATTAGAGAAGTTACTCCTACATCGATTTATCTATAGTCTGCCCTAGGAAGGTTTGAAACCGTCTTTTAGAAAGATTCTTATTGTTTGTAGTTAGTCTTTAGTTTTTAGTATGTAGTATTTAATAAGGATGGGCCACCCAAATCCTCAAATCCTGGGCAAGGATTAGAGATTTGTGAATCTGAAGTCCCGCACCAAAATAGGCAAACCGAATCTTTCAAGTCCACCAACCAAATAGTTTGTTGGAGACTGGGACACCTGAAAACCTGGGAGACTAGACACACAAGAGGAGACAGCAAGTAGGTGAGTTTTTCTCTTGAAGTAATAATGGCCTTTGCTAACAATTTCAGCAATTACATCTGGGGTTGTATTCTAAGATATTTAAATTGAACATTTAATATTGAAGTTCAGCACTTGACTGGAAGGTACAATCTTCTTGAGATTTCAGGGACAGTTTAAAGATTCCTTTGCGTAGCTCCCTTGCAAAGCTCTTTCAGACACAATTCTGGGGTTTCTGGTTTTACAAGGTGTCACGGCTTTCTCTGCCAAAGTGTACTGGTGCATCATCAAACTACAAACACCAGGATGCCAGAAGGAGCTATGCAAAGAAAATCCAGTTTTGATCTGGATTAGCTCTGTACTGTAGTATGTGGCCCTGTTTACACAGGCAGGAAAATGTGGGATTAATCCACATTTTCCTGCTTGTGTAGAAGCATGTTATTTTCAATCTGTGGAGATCCTGAAGCAAAACTGTGACAATAGTCCTGGCCAGATTTCTTCAGAGGCAGGTTTGCCTTTGGTTTTTGTTAATGCTGAGAGAGTGTCTTGCCCAAGATTATCCTTCTTTTCCTTGCTTTTTAAATCCTTAAAAAAAAAAAAAAAAGGATTAGAAAGATTCAAGATTCATGAGAATCATGCATTCCCAGAACCTTCCAGTGATTCAGATCCAGAATCAGATTCAGAAAATTCTGGATTCATCCCATCCCTAGTATTTAACATTCTTTTTTCCTCATCTATATTTTTCTTTTTGTGTGCCTTTTTATAATGTACTTATTGTTGTAACTTGTTGTTTTTTCTTCTTTTTTGTTTTATTTGTACCTTTTAAAAAAAAAACTCATTTTTTTAAACAAATAAAATCCATGATCAGGCAATATCTTCGTTAGAACCAACCAAATTTGCACAAAAGTACAGAGAAATCTATAGGATCTCGAGATCTCTTCATCTTTTCATTATTGGAAACTAACAAGTGTACAGGAAATCAGATACTCTCAAGAACCATGCAAGGCTATCAGAAAGTGAGGCATGAAAGACTGGATAAAGAGAGAGAGAGAAATTGGGTGAAAAGGGTGGTAGTTACCAGTCCTGAAAAAGAAGGTCTAAGCAGAGTGGCTCAGACAGTGTCTGAGCACCACATGTTACTTTCAGATACTACAATTTGCTGGCCTGAACCTGGGGTTCTATTTTCTATTTCCTATCCTGAAGGAGGGTGCATGGACAAAGTGGTAGTTGCTTTCTCATGGAGTTGACAAAGGGGTCTGGAATGAGCGGACTGCCTTAACTCTAGGTGACAAAACATTGATGGGAGTCATGACAATCTCTTAATGTCTGGTGGGGCAGGGGGGTCTGGGGAGGATTTCCATAGGGCAGGATCACAGTACAGTCCCTGATTGCTTCACCTGGGCAGTTTTGCCTTCTGTTGTATTCAGGTGTCCACATAGGCTGAGGTCTTGAAAGGACTGTCACAAACCCATTACCATTGTGTTTTCACACCTAAACCTCTTTGAACTTTTGATCTGACCATGTCTAAGGTCAGTCTGACCTAACTCTCTTCTGGCCTGCGTGTCTTTGAGCACGGTTTCCAGCCATAAATTTATTCAATTATGAAAATAGCACTTCCTGCAGAATGGGGGTGTAGGATGTGGTAACAGATTCCTCGGTGAAAAGTTGCAGTCCTATAATGGAGTCATTCTGAAATAAAATCACCTAGTGGGTTTGGTCTTTTCTGGGAATCAGTGGTCTTAAGTTATAGTACAAACAGCATTTCATCACTGGCAATAACCCTTTTAAAAAGAAAGAAAAACAGCCATATATTGTGTGACATCAGCTCTGATGTTGTAGAATGGCTAAAATTTATTAGGTTATGTCTCCACAGTGAAAATTTGGAGTTGAATTAATGTCACTCCAGCACATACTGAATCAATTTGTTACACATGCTCATATTTTCAACAGAATGACACCTTGTCACAATTGTATTTTGGTTCAAAGAAGAGGAAAGCAAGCCAACCACTGATAATCTGCATCTCTGTCTCACTTGTTCCAATCATTGAGTCTTCAATATGCTTCACACATATGTGTGAAAAACAAGGAGGAACCTCCCCCCTTCATCTTGTTATTTATCCTTCAAGGCATTTGACAATGTGGTGCAATGAAAGATACAGCATCAAAATTTTATTTAATTATTTAATACTTAGAAGGTAACATAAAGTGACAAAAAGTGCTTTTCAGAGGTTAAAAGATTAAATGACCTTTGCATGTAAGACCACAATTTTATAGATATGATTTTGAAAAAGTCAGACCAAGGAGATGGGGGAAACAGTTAACACATCCACTGGTCAGAGAAACAAGTTCAGTTTGTTGGATTAGACCAGAGCTTTCCAAAATTTTCATGTTGGTGAGACACATTTTAGACATGCATCATTTTGCGACACAGTAATTTCAGTTTTACTAGCAAACCGGAGGTTAAATAACCCCTTATAAGAAATACAGACACTTACATAAATTGTAGTAACAAATGCATAGAGATGCAACATATCTCATGAAAACCTTTCATATATTTTTTAAAATATTTGCTTTATAGATAATAACATACATTTCGAAGATTGTAGTCGACACACCTACTGACTTCAGGCGACACACTAACGTGTCACGACACACCATTTGGAAAGTCCTGGATTAGAGAGTCTTCTTGAACGTAGCCTTTTGTTGCAGCTCTCAAATTTGGTGTGAGAAGAAACTCACTGTGATTCCAGAACAAGTTCCAAAAATCCATTTGGTGACAATACATTTACTGGGCCAACCAAGGCATAAAATGCATCATGAAGCCTCACCAGCTTTGGCAGGGATTGTAAAAAAAAGCACATAGGGTAAAGAATGTGATGTTATGCCCTCCAGCTGTCCTAGTTTGGCAGAGACAGTCCCAATTAATTCTCAGTCATTCCACTTTGTCAGCTGCTTTTAAAATGTCCAGTATTTTTCTCCTCCTCCCTCCTTCCTTTGCCACAGCTTATTTCAATTACTGCAAATTGAGTCCAAAATGCAGAAGTATCTTTCTATTAATTCAACAGGGGGCAAGAGGAAAGCAGGGAGAGAATTGTACTATTTCCAGTAGACTAAGGCAAAAGAAATCCCTGATGTTGCTTGGCAACACCTGGGCCATTTCCGCACTAGCCTGTTATAGTGCTATGATTCCACTTGCAACATCCGATGGAATCCTGGGGTTTGCAGTTTCCGGAGGAGCTGGCTGGCCTCTCCCGAAACTGCAAACCCCAGGATTCCATAGCACGTTGCAAGTGGAATCATAGCGCTATAACAGGCTAGTGCGGAAATGGCCCAGGTTTCCATTTTTGAAATGTTGGAGAGTACAAAAGTCTGCCAGTCAAGGCCAAATCAGATTGCTGTACTGGTTCTGGTGGGATTAGGGTGGGAGGGGGGGTGACATGGCTCTTTCTGTGCCTGCAGACTCCCCAGGTGTCAATAGTTTGCCTTCATATGCTCCAAAACACACACTAGGGACCACAAGAGCATTTCTAACCACATTTTTGTCACCCTGGATCATTTTAGGCACAAGAAAGGCATTTTTATAAAACAGGAAAAGAATAGGAAGTGAATACTCTAAGCACTTCCTGTCGTAAGAGAAGCCTCTTCTAGATCTAAATTGGCTGGAAGAGGATGTGGCATAAACTCCCTTCATGTCCCCTAAGGATACCCAGGAGCAAACATTTGATTTCTTTTTCTGGGATATATATATAACTCTCAAAGATGACCTGGGGCTTTAGGGCAGCACCATCTTCTTGTTGTAAAATAGAAATTCAGTAGACAAAATGGATAATTACAATATTCTTTTATCTATTCTATTTAAAGAGAAAAATAGCAAACACAATATTTATATAAAGACAATATACAAAAGGGAAAACATAGACAAAAAGCTTAAAATGAACATGAGCAATATAGGCAAATAAAAATACAAAAATACAAAATATATCAAACAACAACATACCACAATGAAGCAGGATCGAACAGGATACTATACAAGGACAAACAGAAACAACAGCAGCAGATAAGCTCACTAAAGAAAACACTTGTCTTATAGAGGCTTCACAGCTGCTTCCAATAGCATTTACAGCTGAAGGTCCTCTCTATTTCACTGATACAGCATTAACGCTATAATGATTTAAGTTGTAGGTCTTGTCTATATTCCAACACATCTAGCAGTTGCTCACCCCTCTGCCAGACCATCAGAAAAACAGTTCTCAGCATATGGTAGAATCACAGAGTTACAGAATCATAGAGGTGAAAGGAGCTTCATGGGCCATCAAGTCCAATCCCTCTTCAGTGCATGATCTCCAGTTAAAACATCCCCAGCAGAGAGCAGTCCAGGCTCTTTTAGAAGACATTCCGAGAAGGAGACCCTACCACTTCTCTAGGCAATTGGTTCCATGCCAACTGCTCTAACTGTTGAGAAGTTCCTTCTAATATTCAATCAAAATCTATTCTCCTGTAACTTCAAACCATTAAAACTGCTCCTACCTTCAGGGGCCCTCAGGGGCAGCAGAGAACAGGCTTGGCCCCTTCTCTCTGTTGCAGCCCTTGAGGTCTTTCAGGAGAGCAATCATGTCACCCCTCAGTCTTCCCTTCGCCAAGCTGAACATGCCTGGCTGCTTCAACCTTTCCTCATATGTTTTGTTCTCCATGCTTCTTATCACTCTCATTGCCCTTCTTTGAACCTGCTACAACTCGTCTATAGCCTCAACCTATCCAAATTCCCTCTACCTCCCAGAAAGGATGTATTTTCTCACCTGGAAGGCTCCAAGAGTAGCAATTCACTTTTTAAATAGCAAAAGCCAGCGGTGAGGGGGGGAGGGGAGTGGCTTGAGTGTTGGACTACTACCCAAGAGACCAGGGTTCGATTCTCTGCTCAGCCATGGAGACCCATTGGGTGACCTTGGGCACGTCATACACTCTCAGCCACAGAAAACCCTGTGATAGGTTCACTTTAGGGTCACCATAAGTCAGAAACAACTTGAAGGTACACAACAACAAACTTCTCTGGCACTATTTAATGTTAAAACACCATTTCTTTTTTTAAAAAAGAAACTGAGTGGGCATGATGTAGTTGGTGAGCTACATGTGGCCCCTGAAGCCCCTCCATCAGTCCCCTAAAGCACATTTACCCCACAATTACCCCACAAAGAACTGAAACCCCTGTTGGTGTAGGTTGGACCAAGCAGCCCCAGTTACGTATCCGGAGGAAGACCTGGGAAAAGGCACATATACATTTCAAATGGGCCTACTGCAACTTTGACACCTTGAGAGACTATAGGTCTCTTGATTGAAGTTAGCAATTACACATCGCGGGAACTACAAAGCTGAAGTCCATCTGCATAATCCAGTTTCTGTCCCTTCCCAGGAAAAGTGTCCCCCCCCCCGGATGTTTTGCCCTATAATTGGGCTCCATTTTTGAGCTTTGGAGGACTTCGGCCCTTCTCGCATGGCGTTTTTTAAGTGAAAGGGCCCCTTGAGCGTAGCGTAAATGTGAGGAGCAGTCCACACGAGGCACTCACATTTACATGGCGCTCAAGAGCCTAACGCGGATCGTGCACGCATTTTTTTATTTTCGGCTTAAAGCCGAAAATGCTCGCGGTCGCACATCGCTCCAAGGCCCCGTGCGCACTTACCTGCCCTGTGGAGCCTCTGGAGCTGGGCCAATTGTGCTTCCTGCCCCAGCACAGCCTATAGCTCCCAGGCTGCACTGCAGAAGGAAGGGGCGGGGCGGGGGCAGGGCAGGGGCGGGGCGTTCACGTGACTGGCAAGCCAGCTGCGGCGACGAAGGAGCAGGGATGTGAGTGCCTTGCGCAAGAGGCTGCTCGCGCGAGCGCCGCCCCCCCACCGCGAACAGGTAAGGTGCGGAAAGGGCCTGAGTCTCATTTTCTTTCTGGGGCTTGTTCATACGTTCGTTCATTCATTTGTTCTCTCGATCTGTCTCTTTGTTTGACAGGCTGCCCTGGGTTTTCTCGAAACAGCAGCCTTCAGGATCAGGCGCAGTATATTTGCTGTGTCCTCTCAATCTTTTTCCTTCTTAAGACTCTCAACCTTGGTAACCCTTGTGTGCTTGTGTGAGTAAATGCTTTGTATGCATGAGTGAGGAATTTTGCCAATTTTACAAAAATAAAAAAGTATTTAAAGGGACACTTGACTTCTCTCTTTTTCTCATGCAGTCTGACCCCGTAAACATAGGATAAAAGATCTCACTGCATTGCTCTGCCCTCCATTTTGCCAAGTTGTGCTCTGCTAATTTCCCCAACCTTTATAAAATTTAGGTGTCCCCCAGGGGACCCCAAAAGCCATGGTAACATCCTCTCCCTCATGCTGAGAATTAAAGAAGGGCCAGTACTTGAGACCTAGGAACTCTACTGGCCAATGACACTCCCAGGCTCTCCATTTATACTACCCAAGATGACCAGACAGAAACATATGCATACTGACTTTAGCTCTGAGAGGAGCATCCTACTGCTTGCAGCTCAGTTGCTGGCAGCCTCCAGCTTCCTCATCTGACTATCGTAGCAGCTTCCCAGAAAAGGAAGACACAGCTTTCAAGAGAAGATGCCAGCACTCAGACTCCCCCATTCTCCTTGGCAGTAAAGCAATCTCCAAGTGTGTCCAAGAATCTCACCAAGTGGTAGTGCTCAGAGTTTGCACTGAACCTCTTGGCTTGCTTGTAAGGGCAACGTGTCATCTCTGTGGTTGCACCTTGACTTATGAGTCCAAGAATAATTAACTAAGAGTATGGCACACAATTAAAGCCATCAGAGAAGCAGTAAACTGCTTCTGGCATTGGAAGTAGCAAAATTATAAATGAATAGATGGGTAGAGAAAGAAGATATCCATTAAGCATTGATTGCTGTAAATTGCTTGAGCAATTCACATTTTGCATTGGTCAGCAGTCCTGGGTAAAAAGGAAGGGACAAGCGTTCACAAATACATTTATTATTTTTTTTTTTTTAAAAAAATCAAATTAAGAATGAAAGCCTGCTATATAAAAACAGCTCAATTTTAATGTCTATATCTGAGGGTTTTTTTTTAAAAAAGTCTTAATTTCTACTTCGCTACAAAACAGTCCACTGTCAATATCAGAAATGAACTGCTGACTTAGAAACGGCCCAGCATTTGGGAATTCCTAAATGTTAGAAGATGAAGAATTCAGTTTGCTCTCTCTCTTAGCTACTCAGTTTAATAAAATGCCGTTTATTCTCTCACTTTTACTGCATTCAGTTCAATATAACTTTGCTGTTGTAGAGTCCCAAGAACCCTTGTGTTATCACATCCTTTTTGCTTTCTACAAAATTCCATGAAATGGCTGAATTGGAGCCAATAAAGAAGTATGGTTCTATTCATTGGGGTCTTATTTAGCTTGTGAAAGAAAGAAGTGGGCAAATAAAGGGAGACATGATAGAAGCGTATAAAATTATGGATGATTTGGAGAAAGTAGATAGGAATCATTCCACTCACTACATAATGCTGTGAAGCTGAATAGTGGGTGATACAGACCAGACAAAAGGAAAAATCTTCAAATGGAACTGAGTTAAACTGCAGAATTCGCCACCACAAGATTTAAAGATGGCGGTCGATTTGAACACCTTTAAAAAAGGATTTGAGAAATTTTTGGAGGATCAGGCTACATATTTGTCGAGTAATTGACTGTATATTACTTCTAGTACCAAAGGCAATATATGAGTCAGCCCATGTTTTGAAATCTTGAGGGTAGGTCCTCCTCTCTGTCCTTCACAGGTAAATCTAGTGGGAACACAGGAGAGGGCCTTCGCAGTGGCTTCTCCCATTTTCCAATAATCCCATGTTAAATAGGTCAGAATGACACTCTCCATGCTGTCCTTTCATAGGGCCTTTCTGCACTACACTGTTATATTGCTATTAATCCACTTTCAACATCATGTGGAATTCTGGAGTTTGTAGTTTACTGAGGCCAACGAGCTCTCGAGGTGAGAATTCTGACTGTCCCTCCCTAAACTGCAAACCCCAGGATTCCACAGGATCTTGAAAATGGAATAATAGCACTATAACAGTGGTGTGTGGAAAGGCCCTCAAGTCTTGTGACGCTTGCAGTGTCAGGATACATGGCTCCTGTCATATGTATGAACTAGTATATGTGTTAGAATAGCTCCACTAGATCAAATAGGGCATGGCTTGCTGAAGCACTATTATGTACCCCTTGTAAATTGCTACCTGCAACTTTATATCAGGTTGAAACTCTTGAAATATCTCAGGGCTCCAAATGGTTAATTGCTGTAATTTTCAAGGTCACTTTGTATTGGACAAATGGGAAGAAGACAAAAAGGGGGGAAACAGTAGTCTAGTGGGAAGGAGTTATGGGAATTGGCTATGTATAGATAAGAAGATGAGAACTTCTTCTAGCTCCCAGGATGAAAGATACATAAATAACTGTAAGGCTGGGAAAATGATTGTGCTGTTGGTGTGACTTGACATTTACTACTTTAACCAGTCATTGATATGCACATTAAAATTTGCATGACAAGGTATCAAAACCTGTAACCAACTTAGATGCTTTAGTATCAGCAACTTTTGGGAAAATTGCTTTTCTAAAATAAGTGCTTCCGTTTGAAACTCTGAGCAAAGTTTTTGAGAACAAATTATTTAGGACGTGCTGAATCCCCCCCCCCTTTTTTTTGGTGATCAAACGATTTCATAGCTTTTGAATGATTTGAAATATTGTAATGAAAAATTGTACAAATGATGGTTGTCAGCAGCAAAAGACTCCTGCTCTTTGAGATCAGTGTGTGACTGCCAATCTGTCTCTCTGTCCATCTGTCTTTTCCCACCCACTCCCTCCCTCCCTTCCTATTTTAACTGTAAAAGCTCATAACGTTTCTTCAAGCTTTTGTGGTCCCCCTGTGTGGACATTGTGGCCCTTCAGGGGTCCATGGAATGCAGGTTAAGAACCACTGCACAATACACTAAATGCTAAATGAAGAAAGGGAAAGGGAAAGTTAAAAAAGAAAGAAAACAGCAAGCATATTTAAAAGATAGGTTCCAGCTTTCCTAAATTAGATATTAGATAATGTTACCTCAAAAAACACAAAACATCAACAAAAAAGCAGACAAACTACCAAACAAACAAAACACAAAACAAAACAAGCCTTCTCTATCTAACTGATACTTCTAATACTTGAATTGCTATCTTTTCTAAAAGACTGAATAGTGAATCCTGCTATGGTAGGTTGTATTATTTTTCTAGGTCGTGTTATTTTTCTAGCAAAAAGCTTATTAGAAAATTAGAAGTTCCTGGTCTTTCACAGATTTTTCCTTTACCAATATTGTCAATTCGTTCATCTTAACTAGATCCAACAATTTTATCAGTGAAGGAAGACCTGTGCCTTGAACTGGTGTACTCCCTATTGTGAATTCAAACATGTTGTGTAGTGTGTGTGTACTTTTTGCATGTTGGATATGGTTTGGGGGCCATAAATATTTGTGGGTTTTTTCCCCCACTTTCATGGGGGGTCTTGTGCCCTTAACCCCTCAGAATGTGGAGGGCCAACTGTTTTTAAAAATATTATTAATAATATACCCCAGAATACAATTTACAGGGAACTTTCAGTAGAAGGAGCAGTTGCTCTCATCTTTAACTTATGGGCTTCCTAACAACACAATTTGCCACTGTAAAACAGAATGGCGAGCAAGATAGGACTTCAGCCTGGTCCAATATAGTTCTTCAGATGAAAATCCAGACGGGACTGACATGGAGGCTGCCGGCTGCCACAGGCAGTAATTTTGCCAAGTTTGGGTTTTACGAAAGCTTTCTGGGAGGTGAGAAGTCAAATCAGGTTGTGACCCTACAAATTAAAGGCGTCATTTGCATTGAGTGATAATGTACACATGTGTATTTGCAATATGCTCAGTGTAAAGGGATAAGTAGGTTTGCTGATAACGTGGCTTGCTCCTAACTTGGTATCTGTGGAGGCAGTTTCATCTCTCCATCTAATAGAAAACTGTCAGGCTGTCTGTTATGCTAGGAAAACCATTTGTTTTCTCACTTGTGCATGGCTAAATCATGGTTTTGCAAGCATCCCTTTAAGGAACACGGATAGAGCTTCCCTAGATTGTTGGACTGGTAATTCCTACATTGGTAAAATTTATGGGTGGGGGAACATATTCTCCTCATCTGTGAACAATTTTTCTGGCCATCGCTGATGTCGTCTCATTCCATTCAGAAGACTGTAGACAAAAGGCAGGTTCAAAGATAAAGTTCTTCATTTGCCACTGAATTCTACACAATGCATCTCACACTGCTGATGCAGAAAAAGGGGCTTTTTTTAAAAAAAATAAATACAACCCTGGCAGGATTAGACAGAAAATAGAGAAAGAACGAGGGCTAAAAAGAAATCTGATTATATCAGAATCGATTAAGTCTGCTGTAATTCTCATTCTCTGATGATAGACTTTTATCTCAGAATGAGTTTTCCTGAGATGGTTTTTTTTAAAAAAAAGAAAAGAAAGAAAGTTCCAGAGCTTTTAATAAGTCAGACCTCAAATTTTTCTACCTTTATTCTTTTGACTTTTAAAACAGGATGGAGAAGGAGGGTGGGAAAAGGTAGAGATGAAAAAGTCTCTTTGTCAAAGCTAATGCTTTGGCAGAAGTATTGCAGTGAAAACAACAACTCCAGTTCCTTAGTTATAGATTTTCCCCTCCTTCCATTTCTTTTTTGGATTCATATATGTAGGTCATCTTTTCAAAGGTGTATTTGATTTTTTGGGGGGCGGGGGAGGCATTTCAGAGGCAGAAGTACCACTTAGCCTTGCTTTTGTGGACAGAATAAGGCGTGCTATTGTTTTCAGGAATGTTAAAAGTAATTTAAAATAAGAGACAATGAAGCAAAACCTTCCCTCCACCTCCATTGGTGGACCCTTTTTATGCTGTTACCTTGGCAACATGGAAGAAGCCACAGGGCTGGAGCATCATGAGGCTTGGGTCACAAAGGGAAAGTCTCCAGTGTGGCATCTTACCATGCTACTGCCATGGACCCAAATGGGACAGGGCTTGTGTTCCTCCTGCCCCCCAACACGCCTGGCCTTCTTGAGAAACAGCTGTTTCCTTCCCTCCAACACTTCACAGCAACGTCAGAATGTGGTCAGAAGGCAAAAGATAGAAATAAAATGGTATAAAATACACACAACATAGGAGAGGCTCCAGCCTTCTGCTTTTGCCTGAGCCTACTGGGAAAAGGCAAAATCCTAATTTATCCTCCCTACTGAGTCAACTGAGTGCAAAGCACTCTGGCTTTTTGAACTCAGTTCGCAGCAACTGAAGTAAGCTGAGGACAAAGGGGGAAAGTGGGAAGAAGAGAGAAAGAGACTTGGACTTTTTTAAAAAATCGGAAAAAAGTGGGAGGAAAGAAAATTAATAGAGCCTTCACCTGTCCAATTGAGTTGTGTTGTGTTTCCTTTGGAAGCTGAATATGGTAGCATTTGTTCACGTGGCCTCTGCTACCTGCAGAAAGAGCCAGATCAGTACTTTTGCTACACATCCCTGAGTAGTGCCTGTCACCACACCATACACCCCCACTCTGTAGGAAGTGATGTTTTCATAATTGGATGTGTTTATGCCTAGAACGCATGTTTGAAAGCATGTTGTCTGGAACAATGTGCCAGGTCATGATGACCTTAGACATAATCAGGTCAACAGTCCAGAGAGGATTAGGTTGGAAAGCCCGATGCTGATGGACTTGAGATATTCCTTTCAGAAACTGAAAGCTACAAGCACTGCCAAAAACAATCGAAGGTGAAACTGTCCTGGGCCCTTTTTGCACGGCATTTTCCATGCGAAATTGCCCCTCTAGCATCGCGCAAATGTGAGGAGCGGTCCACACGACACACTCACATTTGTGTGACACTTCAGGGCCTGGCAGGCACCGCTCGTGCACTTTTTCATTTTTGGCTTTAAGCTGAAAATGGTGCACAGTCGAGCATTGCTCCCAGGCCCTGTGCGCACTTACCTTGCGTGCGGAGCCTCGGGAGCCGGGCCGGTTGCGTGTCCTGTCTCAGTGCAGTCTGGGAAGGTCCCAGGCTGCACTGCGAAAGGAAGAGGCAGGGCTCTCATGCGAGTAGGAAGCTCGTGTGGAGCTGAAGAAACCTGGACACGAGGGCCTCTCACAAGAGGCTGCCTGCGCAAGCAACGCACCCCAGAGCCGAGAAAAAGTAGGATGCGGAAAGGGCACTGGTGAAGCAATCAGGGATCCTACTGTCAGCATATCCCACAGAGACCTTCTCTATTCACACTATCTGACAAAAACATTAAGAGTTTGTCCTGACTTCCATCAATGTTTTGTCACCTAGAGTTATGGTAATCAGCCCATTCCTGACTCCTTTGTCAGTGTTTGTGGGAAAGCCATTACCACTTTGTCTATGCACCCTCCTTCAGGGCAGGAAATAGGGTATAAAAACCCCAGCTCCAGCCCCAGTAAATTGTAGTACTCGGATCTAATAAATGGCACCCTGTCGGGATTGCCCTCCATATGTAGGGGATTCAGGTTTAGTGTGTAGATTGTGCATGTATTACTGTTAGTAATTTTCCTAATGGCTTTGTAGTAAGGATAGAGCAGGTGTACATTCCTAAGTTGCAGTTCTCAAAACATTTGCTAGAGGAGAAAGATAGTAGCTATGGTGACCTAGCGGTCATCCTGACCTGCAGTAGAGAAAATATGTACTCGCTTATCTCTCGTGTGAAGCTATACTATTTAACCTTGGAGACTTTGGGAAATTTTGCCACTTCCGTCTTTCGACGTCTGTGTTCACTGCTCTGCATCTTCTCAAATAAATCTGCTATGCAAGTTTATTGATCTTGTGTACAAGTCTGATCCTGACACACCCAGACCTCTGTTCATTCTTGCTACCCTCAGATTCATTGTCTGTGCCACTCTGCTTTGACCTTCTGGACTGGTACTATCACCCTTTCCACGTAATCTATCTTTATCCAACCCTTCCTGCCTCACTTTCTGATAGTTTTGTATGGTTCTTGAGAGTGTTTGATTTCCTGTATGCTTGTTAATTCTTAATAAATTATCCTATTTAACTTTCTATCTGGAGTCCTCTCTACAGTTAGTACTTGTATACGTAGGTGAAATACGTAGGTATACGTAGGATAACCCTCCTCTCACAGGTCTTCTTTGAACTGTAATTCCCTAAATTCTAAGGAGACACCGGCATTGCAGATGGATTTCAAAGTCTTCCATCTCTTAGAGTAACATGTCCTACTGCATCAGGATCCTGGAAGACAGGAAAATACTGGAGCCTGTCATGATCTCTATCTAGATTTTGCCTTCTTTGTTGTAATGTAAGCTGTCACAATCTGTCTCTGTAGGACAATAGTAAATTAGCAGTTGGCTTGCATCTAAACCAGAGTACCTTGGCTCAATGACCTTCTTTGGAAAGTCCCAGTGCAGGCAATTAAAAGAGATCAGAGAATCTCTGCCCTCTAATTGAACTCCATTTACTCAAAGCAGGCCCAGGAGTTACCTTATAGCGGACTGCCAAAGATGAAATAATGACATGGCTGGTGACATTTGCTGTGGTGGTTGTTTCCCATCATTGGAGAGCTAGTGACCCATTATATCCCCCAAGATCTATGCTTCAAATTAGCTGTGTTTATTGAGGAAAGGGATCCTGAGAAACAGTATGGTATTCAGTGACAAAATCTGTGATATGTGCAATGGCCATGAAGGGAAAACAACAGATTTCATATTTGGGGTTATTAGGCAAAAGCAGATGTGATACTAGGGTTATTAGGAAAGGCAAGGGCAGTAAAGATCTCATTATGGCACAACTACATTCAGAAGACTAGTAGCGATGTGAAAGAAGGCCTTCTTGGTGGTTGCTTCCAGGTACAAACATTCTCGCACAAATTGTTTCTGACTTATGGCAACCTGAAGATGAACCTATCAGTAACATTTGTTCAGAGGGGGTTTGCCTTTGTTGTCCTCTGTGGCTGAGAGAAAGTGACTTGCCCAAGGACACCCAGTGGGTTTCTATAGCCAAGTGGGAATTTGAACTGTGGTTTCCTGAAGTTCCAGTCCAGCACTCTGACCATAACACTCCACTGGTTCTTGCTTCATACTACAGTTATTTTTATTTTTGTTTATTTATTATTCAATAAAGTTCAGTTAGCAAGCTGCTCCATGTCCCGAGAAACATACATCTTATGTTTCAAATAGCACTACCTGACCCAAATTTTTAAAAAAACTGGACAAGTTATGAAGTCAGTGTGGAAATGGTCTGTTTGGTGTACTTAAAAAAATGAAAAGAAACGAAAGGGAGGGGAACATGGTATAAAACAATGGTGTGTGTGTGTGTGTCAACCACAGAGAGAGACATTTATTTTATGAAGGTTAAAGCTTGGGAAAGTTTCCCCTCCACACCATATTTTGGGCTATATGGTTACCATTTTAGATAGATTTTTAAAGCAAGGAAATGAAAAGCAGTGTAACAGACAGGCTGAAGCAATTTCCTCTGGGACCAAGTGCTAGGGATTGCCAGTGGTAGCACTGATTATGTGTCCAGGGCCCTGGCCATTCCCCTCTGTTGTACCACATGGCTTATCTTTGAGTATCTAAACTGGCCTGCTGCCAAGAGTTAAAAGTCAGATTCAATTACTAAGGCCCTTTTCATGCCTTACCTGTTCCGGGCAGCAACCTGTGGGAATCCCAGCAGCAGCTTGCTGGAAGGGGAGCTCGAAGGGAGCTCTCTCCTCTGCACCAGCTTTCACTGCAATCCAAAAAGTGTGATGGCCCTGCCCCTTCCATAGTTCAGCTGGGTACTATCCCAGGCTGCTCTGGGGCAGGAAGTGCAGCTATTGCACTTCCAGGCCCTCCACATACCAGGTAAGTGCAGGATGGTGGTGCAATCACAGGTCATTGATGGGGAAAACCCATCAATGATTTACTCCTTGATTGCACCGCCTGGGGACGGGAGAAGGATGGGATCATGACAACGTCATGCATAACTATTGTTTTGGTTCTGGCCTTCCCTGTCCCTAAGATGGGATGACAATGATGTGTGAAAAGGGCCCATGTCAATTTTGTCTATATTGTAGAATGAGTACCATCTTCTCCTCCAGCTTAGGCAGCAAAATGTCTCGGGGTAGTGATGAGATAATCTAAACAGACAAATCAACGGACATAATTGTTGAAGTATAAGATGCTCAGATTTGCCCATCCTAGGAAGTGAGATCCAAGTAAAACAAAAAAAGGCTTACCATGATCTTGAAAGATATCCTAGTTAATGGAGAGATGATCTCTGTTTAACTCTAATTATTGGTGCTTTGAATTTCCCTCTGGACCTTCATCCCCAAGAGAAATGTCTTCATTGTTTCATTCCTCTGAAACTGAAAAATGAATATTCTCTTAAATACATAGATCAAATGAGGAACTATTAATGCAGAACATGTCCATAAATATGGTTGTCCGTGCAGCTAGGAAGATGTACGTTGAAGTCCAGCTCTGAGCCCCAAAGTCAGAATCAACACCTGATTTGCCTTCTGCAGAAAAAGCCACCGTAGAGCTCCGATCCAGAATATACTTCTGATCAAATCATTTCCTTTCTGAAACATTGTTCCCATCCTTAGCTTCTATTTGTCTCCAGAGCTTCTCAGTGTCTTTGAGTTCTGAAGAAGAAAAGCCAGGAAGTGACCATAAGGCCTACAAGAGGCAGAATCATGTTGAAGAAAACCATGTTGCTTGGACATAGAAAATGAAGCAAGATCTTAATGGTTTCACGTTAAGTTAAACATGTTCAAGGCATTCCAAAACATCTTGACAGGTTCTATTGATGACAGCGAGAACACCAGAATAAGATGGAAAGAACAAGTGTGATCATAGTTTGGAAAGAGCGCTTGCTCCTTATTGGTGAGTTTGTGCGTTGAGCCTTTTGTTGTTCAATTGCTGCTATAGCATGTTTTTGTAAAAGTGCTATTTAAAGTTAGTTTAATTGTTTGTTCAGGATGCAGCCTTGGACTTCCAAGCCAGAGTCTGCCCAACATTGGATCATTAAATAAACTATTGAGTTCAATTGACTATCTACTATCAATATCTATTATCAATCTACTATCAGGGCCTTTCCGCACTACACTGTTATAGTGCTATTATTCCACTTTCAACATCCTGTGGAATTCTAGGGTTTGTAGTTTACTGAGGCCCAAGAGCTCCCTGGCTGAGAAGTCTAAATACTCCTCCCTGGGATTCCAGAGGATATTGAAAGTGTAATAAGAGCACTGTAACAGTCTAGTGCGAAATGGCGTAAGTAAAAAAGAAGAAGAAAACACAACAAGACAACAAAAAATAGATTCATACAAACATCAGCAAACATCCTAACCTACACATGACTAAAACAAAAACTAACAAAATACAACTAAAAATTGGTTCCTGCCCTTGCTGCAAACAGCTCGCATTGTTTACATACCCCATTTGCACCTAACTATTGAATCCTTCATTTTATCCCATAGTCATTAATGGTTGCTAATCACTTATCATTTTAGTTATTTATTTACTTAATTTACTTTCTCAAGTTCAGAAATCATTGTTAACTTATTCTAGATGAGTTTGTACTAATGATCAATCATCAAAAGTTACCCCTGTATACAAATCCTGACAAGAAAACCCCTGTGTTAGGCTCTTCTTAGGGTTGTCATAAGCTGGAAATGACTTGTGGTTACACAAAACAACAACAACAACAACAAATTGAGAGAAAAGTTGCAGCAGAGTATACACTGACATTTGTCCCTTCCCTTTGTCATAGACCATTTCCACATGAGATTGTTATAGCACTATGATTCCGCTTTCAACATCCTATGGAATCCTGGGGTTTGCAGTTTAGAGAGGGGCCAGCCGGCCCTTCCCGAAACTGCAAACCCCAGGATTCCATAGGATGTTGAAAGTGGAATCATAGTGCTATAACAATCTCGTGCGGAAATGGCCTCAGACTCTATTCATGAACCTTAAAGGGGTTAAAAAATTCCCCTTCAGAACACATAGCACTGAAAGAGAGGTGTTGCAGAGATTACTGTAGTATGAAACTTATTCAATTGCAGTTCAACTTTTTTTGGTGTTCGCTTCTAGCTTCATCTTGTTTCAGCCTTTTTGTAAATTGGCTTGGATACCATGCCAATTTACAAAAAGATCTAAATAAGATGAAATAAAATTAAACGAATAGGGCAAAATCCACATCAGGAGCATTTTCAGTCCAAAATAAGCCCCAAATTTTGGATCTTGTTCTTCTGAAAGCAAGGTGACTTTGTTCTTGCACCATGTTTTGTAAAAGGTGCAAAAAAGCAACTTCTGGCAAGTAGCAAAAAGGCTGCGTTCATCAAGTCTAATCCAACAAAATTGGTTTCTTTTCTTAATTGGGACTGTCCCTGCCAAATTGGGGCAGTTAGAGGGTATAGCTTAACTGCAGGAAATTAATTTCTGTCAGATACCCCAATGGTCTTTTTGCTGAGAAGAATGATCTTGAGCTATTGGCTTGTACAATCTAATGTAGTTTTTTTTTTAATAAATTATAAAGTCAGGTGCATCGTGCATGTGTCAGGATAATCTTCTACTCCACTAAACATTTGAGACTAATATACTGTTCTTGTCTCACCGTTAAGGACCATATTGCTTGTCCATGTTCAATCCGTACCCAGTTCTCTTTTATCAGGAAACCAGTGGGCAGAATATATCACGGTGTTACAAAATGCATTGAGAAGTCAGATTCCTTTGTGCTTACAACATTTCCTTATTCATTAAGGCTCCTAGCACAAACTGTTTGAACCAAAGCATAGCCATGTCTAAAATCCACATCAAGTGAAAAAAAAAAAAAAAAAAAGACTTTCTCTAGTTTATGATGCCTAAATCCACCCACCCATGTGCTGCTCCCCCCCCACACACTGGTAGGCAATCTTTTTTGGCATCTCAGACAAGCCTTTTTTCCAACCTTAATGCAAGACATGGGGGACTAAACTTGAGATCACCTTTCAGCCATGTTTTTGTGTTGAATTAGCATTGCCACCCTATTCCTCCCCCCCTCGAGAGTTTTCTTATTCTTAATACCCGTTTAGCTTGAAAGCACAGCAAGGGTACACTTTATGATACCTACAGAATTTGGCCTGAACGAATGTGGAAGAATTTCAGTTCATTTTTGAAGAATTTATGAACGTTAGGGCTCTTCATATTCAAGTCCCATCTGTACATATTCCTCAGCCACTGTAATAATGGGCATTTTCAATAACACAAGGTGGGATTGAAGGAAAATGGGATGCAAGAACCAACCATTTTTCCTAAAGAGGTCATTCCACTCTTTCCACATTTGTATTTCACTTGATTGTCCCAGAAGTCATTCTATGGTTACCAAGCATGCTTAGTTCTCATTGGGCTGTCTTTTTCACAGAGGGAAGATTCCTGCCCTTTAGCTATTTTTTAACGATTTTTTGTAATCTTCTGCAGACCATGCCCTTGTGTTGTTATGTGCCTTGAAGGTGACTCCAACTTAACTGCCATGGAAACATCCTATGGAATTCTCAGGTTTGTGGTTTAGTGAGGCCCAAGAGCACTCTGGCTGAGAATTCTAAATGGGTCTCCCTAAACTGCAGATTTCAGGATTCTACAAGATGTTGCCATGGCAGTTAGTGGAACAGGGGCCCTATGACTTGCCTAAGGTCACCTACTAAGTTTCCACGGCTGAAATCTCGAAATCTAGACCATTTCCGCACTGTACAGTTATAGTGCTATTATTCCACTTTCAACCTCCTGTGGAATCCTGGGGTTTGCATTTGAGGGAGGGGCCTTTAGAATTCTCAGCCAGAGAGCTCTTTGGCCTCAGTAAACTACAAACCCCAGAATTCCACAGAATGTTGAAAGTAAATATAAGCACCATAACAGTGTAGCGTGGAAATGGCCTATGAATTCATTTGACCTGTCATGGTTCCATCCTTTTTTTTTAAAGATATTTTTATTAAAGACACATAAACAATAACATAAAACAAAACACAAAATTAAAAATACAAAACAGTACAATACGTGTGAAAAAACAAAACGCTACATGATAAAACTGCAAATATCTGACTAAACTAGAATCAATTAAAACAAACAAACCTACAAATAATTAAAAATTTGGTTCCTGTCCTTTTTGCAAACAGCTCCTACTTAACAATTACACTTAATTAATAAATCCTTAATAAAAACCAAAGTTAATTCTTGTCACTGATAGCAATTATAACCTTATCTATTCTCAAAAGGAAATTTACCTATTTAATAAAAGAACAATTATAATCAATAGTAAACACTTGTTAACATAATTCTATTATGTTGGATTAGGTTTATTTTAAATATTTACGTCAAACCTCAACATCTAATGAAAAAGGAAAGATCGACAACAATAAATGTACTTCAATTGCTCTTAGTTACACTTGTAACATAAATGTTATGATCATATTATTTAAACCAGTAATAAGCAATAACAATTAGAATAATGATTAATCCTCAGATGCTATTAATAAGTCTTAAACATTACTACTTAAACCATATATTATAGACCTAAATATCTCAAAACAGCAACAAACAACAAACTAAAATCACCTATGATTTTCATATTACACTTTTCATGTAATAATAAAGAGTAAGGTCATTTCTGCATTACACTGCTATAGTGCTATTATTCCAGTTTCAACATCCTGTGGAATTCTGGGGTTTGTCATGTACTGAGGTTAAAGGGCTCCCTGGCTGAGAATTCTAAATCCTCTCTCCCTAAACTAAAAGCCCCAAAATTCCACAGGATGTTGAAAGTGGAATAATAGCACTATAACAGTGTAGGGTAGAAATGACCTAGAGGTCAAAAATTAAAAGTGTCAGCACATTAAAAACCTGTTATTGTCAATTCACCTTCATTTTTCTTTTAATAGTCAATCAGGCATTTCCAACCAGAAGAAAATTCATTTTTTTGTTTGTCCCTTCAGCCATAGTTCCATCCTACGGAATCCTGGGCTTTGTAGTTTGGTGAGGCACTACATCTCCCTGGTTGAGAATTCTAAACGCTTCTCTCTAAACTGTTATTCCCAGGATTCCATAGGGCAGAACTATGACTGTTAAAGTGGAATAATAATGCTAGGATTGTGGAGTGTGAATGGGCACCTGGTTGTGAAAGAAAAGATGCAATATAAATGGAATGAATAGTTGTAGTAGCAGCAATACTAATAGGGGGGTAATGGTCTTGGCCCAAGATACTTTCTGCGTCTGTCATTTCTTTCACATTACTTGCTTTTCTTTTCAGCTATGTCATTCTGCCCTCCTTCCTAGCCTGTGTTGTTGTCATGGTGTGCTGTTGTTGCTTCCCTCTGCCTGTTCGCCAGAGAGGTGATTGCTGTGAAATGATGGGGAAGGGTGAGCACTTCAATGAAATAAAAGAAAATTAGTTTTTAAGGGGAGCAAATTGGGTGGAATAGAGCCCTTAAGGATAACAAGCTGGCAATATTTCAGTCGTATGCTTCCTGGCCTGGTGGTGTTTATTAAATATTCTTATTGACTTCTCTTTCCCTCAGTGCTTCAGGTTCCGGAGGGGATGAAATTATAGCAATCGCATATTCTGCCTTGGGATGCTGACTGGCCGCTTGAGAAATGAAGGTGCTTAGGAGAAAAATGCTTGCTTTCCTTTTGTAAGGGTCACAGAATGCCTGGACCAATTCTGTATTCTTGTTTATCATATCATGTCTTCTTCTGAATGAGCTGTCATGTTGGAAAATGTATGGAATGAATGGGACAGACTATCTATCTATCTATCTTTGGCTAAAGCAAAGTGCAGACACAGGCTCCTGTTCTGAATTTCAGAAGGCAAAGCGCTGGTTTGAACAGAGTGGGAAAGCTGTTCCAAAGTTTAGTACAAACTTTAAAGGAACCATTCAAAGTGCTGGACTCATTTGAATCCAGCGCAGATTCACCACTCCACTCAAGTGGATGGCACCAATGAGGCAAACTGCTAAAGCCTTTTGATGTCCCCCTTACCACTGTTAGGGTCCCAAATTGATCTCTGTGCCCCACATATTTCAAAACCACCGCACCCCAAATCACACTCTTGAACTTAAGGACAAACCTTCAATGTTTAATGTCACTGGCTAGATTTCTGTTGATCAATCCCAATCAGAGTGTGGAAGCAGCTGTTGAGTGGTGCATCAACATGTAAGTAAACCACATTGATTCCATGGTTCTACCCTAGTTAGGACTAAGGCCTTTTCTTCACCTTACCTTATCCTATCATTCTCTGGTCACAGTCCCAGCAGCACCTTTCGCAGGCAGGGAGTGCAATGGGAACACTCCCTTCCACACCAGACCAGCTCCCTGAGGAAGGGAGCATGAGGGACATGCCTCTTCCTTCTGCAGCACAGCCAGGCTCTTTTCCACGCTGCACTGGGCAGGAAGTGCTTCCATCACACTGCTGGCCCTTCCTTATGTCAGGTAAGTACAGAAACATTGTGTGAGAGGGGTCATTGACAGAGAAGATCTGTCAATGATTTACCCCATGATTGCACCCACTGGTGACACAAGAAGGATGGACCGTGACAACAATACCGAAGTATCATCATGGTTCCGCTCCTCTTGTGTTCCCATGCCGGAATGCCATCCATGTGTGGCAAAGGCCTAACTACAAGATTGTGTTGTTCGGCCCTAAAAGTAAGAGCCAGGAAAAAATTGCTTTGTGGTACTGCAAAGTTCCAGAATGCTCCAGCCAGCATGGACATAAGAAAGTAATGTTTCCAGGTCTGCCTAAGAATTTCCCATAATTTTGTCACTTTTCTCCCCACACTGATCAATCCAAGGGAATCCAATCCAAGGGAATCCAACAAGTGGGGCATGAAAGCAGTTGTCCCCCTTTCACTGTTGCTCACCAGGGGGTCTTTACACACTCTACAGTTATAGCACTATGATTCCACTACTATTATCATGGCTGCATTTCATGGCATGTTGGAGTCTGTAGATTGGGGAGGTGCTCACTCTTTGTACGAGAATACTAAATATCCCTCCTTAAATCCCAAAATATCCCAAAATCCCAAATTTTGCAGATCCCAAAATATTATTGGCCGTTGTCATGACAGTTAGTGGGATCAGAGTGCTGTAACTGGCAGCGTGAAAGGGCCATTGTCCCTCTGGATCAGATCAAATGGCTTCATCATGCTTAGCCATTCATTTCAGCTGTGTCTTCCATGTTTCTCAATTTCAAATGTACACCCAATACTTGGCTTAGAAATAACCATTCTCCTTGCTCATCATTTGTAAAATATTCTGTCTCCAATTCAAATAACAATGAATCCTATGGAGATGCAACCTTTCATGACTCTCTAGTCTATCTTGAGCCGCAGAGATAAAACGAAGAAGAAAAAACAGCTCATGACAGAGGATTGTTGCTAAATTACCCAGAGGGCATTATTTTATTCTTTCTCATAGGGCATGAATCCATCACTAGGGAGCTGCACTTGCTTGTCATTTGTGTCTCAGGATGATTCAGGCTAGCAGATTTGCATCATGTCTCCTGCCTGGGATAGAAAAATCTGGAGAACAATACATTTAGAAAAAGAAAAGAAAAAGAAAAAACCTTTTGTGAAGGAGAAAGAGGTTAGATTAGAAAAGAAGGAATTCCCATCCCTTCCATAGTCTAATACTATGAGCCAAGAATGCTTTTTAAAACTGTCATGAGAGCTTGGGAGAGTTTTTTTTTTTAAGACTACAGATCCCAGAATCCCTCAGCCAATAGCTGTCCTGGCTGGGGATTTCTAGGAGCTGCAGTCAAAAAAGTAACTTTTCCAAGCTCTGAAAGAATTTGTTCCTGGAAGAGTTTCCAACATTGTCTCCTTCCTACAGCCTTTGTTTGCAGCATCACACATTCTCAGCCTCAGAAAACCATGTGATAGGTTCTCCATAAGTTGAAAGTGACCTGATGTCACACAACAAGAAAATGGCAGTTTTTGTCAGGAGAAATAGGACAGCTTGGGACAGTAGTCCCCATGTGTTGTTGAACTTCAGCTTCCAATCTAATGGTCTGGGAACTGGGTACCCAAAATGGGGAATCATTGGTCAGAGGCCCTTTCTGCACCTCACCGTCTTCCAGTGCTGGGGTACGGGGATCGTGCAAGCAGCCTCCGGCGAGAGGTTCTCACGTCTAGGGTCCTTCAGCTCCACACAAGCTGCCTGCTCAAGCGAGAGACCCACCTCTTCCTTCTGCAGTGCAGCCTGGGAGTTTCCCAGGCTGTGCTGGGGCAGAAAGTGCGACCGGTGCGGCTCTGGAGGCTCCGCACTCCAGGTAAGTGCGCGCGGGGCCCGGGAGCAATACACGATCGTGCACCATTTTTGGCTTCTAGCTGAAAATGAAAAGGTGCGCGATCGGTGCCTCCCGGCCCCTGGAGCATTGCATGATTGTGAGTGCGTCATGTAGATCGCTCCTAACAATTGCGCGATGCTCCAAGCCCTCTTTCAGCATGGAAAATGCCATGCGAAAAGGGCCTAAGATAGGAGTGAACAGTGTGTGGTCTTTGGGCCCCAAAATGTGGCCTCTGAAGTCCCCCAAACTCCCAATATATCCCTGAAAGGTATTTTTGCCCTACTACTCCAAAATGGTCCCCAAACACTAAAAAATGCAGTTTTGGCAGCTCAGTTCCTCCAGCTCCCCACATGTCCCCAAACCTTTCTGAAAGAAAAAAAAAATCTGAAAATCAGTCAAAAAATAAACTAGATATGAAATAGTGGTGTTAGGCATAATAAAGCAGCTTTCCAGGAGGTTGCAGGCATGAAAAATGCCCTGTCTCTGGTTTAAGATTATTTGGAGGTTGAGCCATGAAGTCAAGGTTGTTTCTGGTCCCGGTAATTCCCCTCCCATGCTCCAAATATAAATAACTATTTCCTTCTTTTTAATGTTCCTCTTCAATCCACTAACTCTTTCTACATCACGAGTGGACAAGGTATGGCCTGTGGGGCTATTTTATCACCCCCAGGAAGCTGCAGGGGGTCATTTTTTTTTTTGCTCCCCAATGCCCTCTAGGATGTGTTGAGGACATTTTGCCATGGTTTTGGAATTGCCTAGGATTTTAGATTCAGGAGAGACCTTTTCACAAATAAGAAGTGACTTCTGTTCACTTCCTGTTGATTAAAAAAGCCTCTCCTAGGTGTAAAATGGCCTGGGAGAAGGCTCAAAACATGGTAAAAATGCTTTCTGCTAGTGCGGAAATGGCCATAGTTACACTTTTGTAACAAAGAGGGTGATGCAGGCTTTCTGCCCTTGTGTTAATCTTCTGTTACATTTCCCTATGAGATTTTTCTCTCTGTCTCCCTCTTTCAATATCTATCTATCTATCTATCTATCTATCTATCTATCTATCTATCTATCTATCTATCTATCTATCTTCTTATTCCAACATTAGGAAGGAATACAAAAGCACAAACATCTGATGCTTCTATGAATACCTATTATCAATAATTTTATTACATTTTATTAAACCATCTACAACTTTTACAGTATTCTTCAGGGATCCTAGTCCTGCCTCAAAACAGGCCTGTTAGTTGCTTTTTTTCCAAGGGTTGCACAGACAGAATAGCTTGCAAGTTGTCTTGTCATGTGAGAAGGTATAAAAGACAGATCATTGAAAGTGAGACATAGTGTTCTTAACTTGTTCATATTTTCTAGAGCGATGATGCTTGATGAAATATTTATGTGTTCTTCCTCTGACTGGACTTATGTTTTTTTCTTTCTTTCTTTCTCTCTCTCTCCCTCCCTCCCTCCCTGCTTCCTTCCTTCCTTCCGTCCGTCCTTTTCTTTTCTTTTTTGGCCCTGTTGGCATGTTCAGGATATTTATAACTGTAGCAAGAGGTGAAAAAAAAAATCCCAAAATCATCTGATGGGGAATTCCCATGTTTGTTTGTTTTTTAAATAATTTGATAACCATGGAATATTATTCATAAATATCTTATGAAGATACATCTTGATAGTAAATAATATATAATAAGAAGTAAAATAAATCACATTAGAAAGAAAAGGAGAAGAGAAAAAGGAAGAAAACTATTCAAAAATTCACAGAAATGATTCCTGACTCAACCCAAGTTATCTCTGTTATGATGCTGCAGGGAAGTATTTCTTTGCCAGGTTTCTTCTCAAAGGGAGCAATGAGCATTTTTAACAATTTTCTTCCCACTGTGAGAGAATCTTTCAAGACCACACAGTTTTTGAAACCTTTTCGACATTTGGGATGTGCAAATTTCCCATGTGGTTGTGCTGCACAGAAAACAGCATTTTTCTGTGCAGGAAGCAGCATTTTTGCAGGCAAAATAATATTTCTGTGCAGAAAAGCTATTTCAGTAGCTTTAAAAGACATAGCAATGTCCAATGGTTTTAACATTAAAAAAAGTAAAGGTATCCAATAATCCCTTTATAGATAGACTAGTGCAATAGTTGCATTTTGAATGCTAGACTAGGATCCTGAGAGCCCAGAATTCAACACCCTGCTTAGCTGAGGAAACCCACTGGGTGACCTTGAGCAAGCCACACACTCTCGGCCTCAGAGGAAGACAATGGCGAACCTCTTTCAAATATATATTGAAAAGGAAACCCTATTTCAGAGCTAGAGTGGTTCAATAGTTTGAACATTGGATTACAACTCTGGAACACTGGGGTTCAAATCCTTGCTCAGTCATGGAAACTTGCTGGGTGACCTTTGGCAAGTTGTACTCTCTCAACTTTACAGAAAGGTAATGTCAAAACTATTCAGAATAAATCATAGAATAGAATCATAGAATCATAGAAATGTAGAGTTGGAAGAGACCACACGGGCCATCCAGTCCAACCCCCTGCCATGCAGGAACACCCTCAAAGCACTCCCGACGGATGGCCATCCAGCATCTGCTTAAAAACCTCCAAGGAAGGAGACTCCACCACACTCCGAGGCAGCATATTCCACTGCCGGACAGCCCTGACTGTCGGGAAGTTCTTCCTGAGGTTCAGGTGGAATCTCCTTTCCTGCAGCTTGAATCCATTGCTCCTTGTCCCGGTCTCTGGAGCGGCAGAAAACAAGCCCTCTCCCTCCTCTACATGGCATCCTTTCAAATATTTAAACATAGCTATCATGTCCCCTCTTAACCTTCTCTTCTGCAGACTGAACATACCCAGCTCTCTAAGTCTATCCTCACAGGGCTTGGCTTCCAGGCCCTTCACCATTTTGGTCACCCTCCTCTGGACCTGCTCCAGCCTGACCATGTCCTTCTTGAATTGGGGTGCCCAGAACTGGACACAGGATTCAAGATGAGGTCTAACCAAAGCAGAGTAGAGTGGTACCAGTACCTCCCTCGATCTAGACACCATACTCCTATTGATGCAGCTGAGAATTGCATTGGCTTTCTTGGCTGCCGCATCACACTGCTGACGCATGTTAGCTTGTGGTCTGTTAAGACTCCTAGATCCCTTTCACACATACTGCCATCCAGCCATGTGTCCCCCATCCTATATTTCTTCATTCCATTTTTTCTACCTAAGTGTAGGACCTTACACTTCTCTCTGTTGAATTTCATTTTGTTAGCCTTGGCCCAGCTCTCCAATCTGTCCAGGTAATTCTGAATTTTGATCCTGTCCTCTGGTGTATTAGCAACCTCTCCCAATTTGGTGTCATCTGCAAATTTGATGAGCATGCCCTCTATTCCTTCATCCAAGTCGTTGATGAAGATATTGAACAGCATTGGGCCCAGGACAGAACCCTGTGGCACCCCGCTAGTCACTTCTCTCCAGGATGAAAAGCAGCCATTGGTGAGCACCCTTTGGGAACGGTCAGTCAACCAGTTACAGATCCACCTGACAGTAGCCCTGTCCAGCCCGCATTTTACTAGCTTCTTTGCAAGAATGTCATGGGGAACTTTGTCAAAGGCCTTACTGAAATCGAGATATGCTACATCCACAGCATTCCCTTCATCTATCAAGCTAGTAACTCTATCCTAAAAAGAGATAAGATTAGTCTGGCATGACTTATTTTTGAGAAATCCATGTTGACTCCTCGTGATTACCGCATTGCTTTCTAAGTGATTAGAAACTGACTGTTTCATGATCTGCTCCAGGATCTTTCTTAAGTCTCCTAACAACAACAACAAAACTATGCTAGAATCACCATAAATCAAAGCCAACTTAAAGGCATACAAGAAGAAAGTACCACAGGCTACTGAATTTCTTAATGTCTTGTCAGGGAACATGGACACACTCACAGTGGTGGTTGTGGCAACAACAGACAATCTAGAAAACAAAAGGTGGAGGGCACAATGGGCCACTCTTCCTGATTTGCCAACATGGCTCACTGTGGACAATGGTAGGACTGACCCTGCTCTTAGCCATGATAGACAAAACAAACCTCTATGTGGAGATGCTGTATAACTCTAAATACTTTGTGCTGGGATGGCATTACGCATAAACATTTTTGACTTCCTGCCCTGTTTCAGGAATCCCAGAAACATCTGGCGGGCTGTTTTCAAGCCAAGGATGCTGGACTAGCTGGGTTTGTGCCTTGTTCCAGAAGAATGATTTCAATGAACTGATTGTGAGGATCTAGTGAATTTGCCGTACAGAGACAGTAAAACTGAGAGCAGAAGAGAGTGGGGACCAGTGAAGAGAAGGAACATTTTCTGATGCGTACAGTTGCTTGACTACAGAATGATTTCCCAAGCAAAGTTCTTGGTTTATTTAACACCAAAGTGGACCGGATTCTAATCAAGTATTCTGCACTCAGGAAGAGAGAGCCCACAAGACCTCCTGGCTGGCTGACTCTTGGGAGACTGTCATATTCTATGGATGTGATCAGTATCCTCAGCGCTTAATAATTAATACTGGCATCTGCTGCAGGGAAACAATATTGACTCAAACGTCTTAGCCTTCCAAACAGAATTTGAAGAGATCCAGGCCGTGCTCTTGTTTGTTTTTGCTTTAGAGAGGAGCTGCCCCTTACGTCCTCACTCATGTGGATTCCTACAGTGTCTTCCCAGGCCCTAGTGATCTCACCGCTCCAGAAAGAGAGAATGTGGGCTGTTGGAAATGCCAAAGCCTCAAATCTGAAAGTTGCTGGTCCCTAAAACCAGAGACTGAGGAAGTTACTGTTTGGGACTACAGCTTCTAGAGTCTCCTGGGCAACTTGATCACGCTGGTGGCGGAATTCTGGGATCTGTAGTTCACAGGAGAATCTTTTCCCAAGCTCTGCCTAAATGTTAAGCCCCCAAAAAACCCTGACAAGCTCTGGAAGTAAGTTCTCTATGTGTCCTTAAACAGACCCTGCAGATTTTGACACTTGTGGCTGATATTTCCTGTAGTTCCAGGGGATGATGGGAGCTCTCTCACCGAGGAGATAAGGAAGAATGGTTTGCCACCTCTTGTGTTCCACTCTCTGAAGTAGTTACCTTGCTCCTCAGGAATGGAAGTCAGGCCTTGCTTCTGCCTATTTGCAGCTGCTCGATTGCTACTTCTCTTTGAGAAGGATGGTCCAATCATAAGTTGTAAGAGACCGCAACATCCATCAAGTCTAACCCCCTGCCATGCAGGAACACACACTCAAAACACCTCCAGAAAATGGCCTTCCAGCCACTGTTTAAAAATCTCCAAAGAAAGTGACTCTACCACTCTCCAAGGCAGCATATTCCACTGTGAACCAGCTCTTACCATCAGGAAGTTCTTTCTGATATTTAGGTGGAATCTCTTTTGCTGTACTTTGAATCCATTGCTCCATGCCCTAGTCTCTGGAGAAGCAGAAAACAAGCTTGCTCCATCTTCAACATGATATCACTTCAAATATTTAAACATGGCTGTCATGTCACCTCTTAACCTTTTTTTCATCAGGCTAAATATACCTTTGCTCTCTAAGTCACTCCTCATAGGGCATGGTTTCCAGACCCTTCACCATTTTGGTTGCTGTCCTCTGGATGCCTTCCAGTTTGTCAATATCCTTCTTGACTTGTGGTGCCCAGAATTGGGCACAGTTTTCCAGCTGAGGTCTAACCAAAGCAGAGTGGTGTTATTACTCACTTAGTGCCTCACGTTGAGACATCTGACAGCACACTAGGTTGGAGAGACTGAGGTGGGGGTTTAGACCTGTTTCCAACACACTTTCATATTGGCTGGTGACCTAAAACTCCACTGTGCTTCGTGCTGCATTCCATTGAACCTCCACACTATGCATGTCCATTTGCTCCGTTCAGTTGACTGCCTCAGGCATAGAAACTCCTCCAACCAAAAGAATGTGTTCTTCAGTACAGAAGGATACTCCACGGATATGCAATAGCTCCAAGAATACTTAGGAACAGATTGTTCCCTTATATTGAGTCAGATCACTGGTCTGTCTAACCCAATACTATCCATCTTGATTATTTGTTTGTTTGTTTGTTTGTTTGTTTGTTTGTAGTATTTCTGAATCACTTCTCAGCCCAGAAAGTCTCCTAAAGTGATGAGCAATTAAAAATCAATTAAAGCAATACAAAGATTAAAAAAAAAATTGAAACACATGAAAATACTTCTATCAAACTCCTACCAACAGTCTGAGACAATCCTAGAATACAGTTTTAAAACATTTAAAAGAACAGTGCAAACACTGAATACTATATGGAACAGCAGTTTTGGCTGCTCACTAGAAGCTTAAAAGACATGGGAACACCTTAACTTGGGTTTCGGAGCTCCACCGTTGAGGCACTTTGACAGAGAAAGCTCGTTACATGTACCCACAAGCCTAACTTCATGAGGTGCTGGGGCACACAACAGGTCCTTCTCTGGAGAGCTTAAATTTCTGGCAAGCTTATATGGGAGGAATTGGTTTTCCAGATATCCTGGCCCTAAGTTGTTTAGGGTTTTGTAGGTCAATACCAGCACCTTGAATTGAGCTTAGAAGCATATTGGAAAACAGTGTAGTTCTTGCAAGACTGGTGCTGCACAGTCTCAAAAATGCACCCCTGAAACTAGTCTGGCTGCTGCATTTTGCACTAGCTGGAGCTTCCAAACACTTTTTAAGGGCAGCCTGTCATATAGCATATTACAGTAGTGTAGTCAGGAAGTAACTAAGGCACAAATCACCGTGGCCAGATCTGTGTTTCCTAAGAAAGGGTACACCCATCATACCAGCTGAAGCTGGGCAAAGGCACTCCTGGCATTGCAGCAACCTGGCTTTCCAGGAGCAGTGCTGAATCTGTGGGTCTTTCTTCACTACATTGTCATAGTGCTCTTATTCCACTTTCAACCTTCTATAGAATTTTGGGGTTTGCAGTTTACAGAGGCTAAAGAACTCCCTAGCTGAGAATTCTAAATGTCCCTCCCTAAACTGCAAACCCCAGAATTCCATGGGAGCTTGAAAGTGGAATAATAACACTATAACAGTGTGGTGCAGAAAGGCCCTAAGAGTACCACCAAGCTATGAAATTGTTCTTTCAGAGGGAATGCATGGCTATCTAGAACAGGCTGTGATACCAATCCCAAGTTGGCTTTCCTACTGATGAGCAGCACTCCCATCTTGTCTAAATAAATCTCAGTCTATTCAGTCACATTCAGTCCTTTACTGTATCCAGACAATGATTCAGTACTATTACAGCCTTCTTGTATTTTAGGCAGGATTCTTGTCTAGCCCTACCTAGAGATCTCCAGTATTTGCTCCTGGTGGAATTCCTATCCAAACATTAATTGGGACCTTTCTTGTTTAGCTTCAGAAATCAAGATCAGGTTTGTTCAGATTGGTTTGGCAGTACGTCCTTTGCCTCTGGATTGTATCTAAAGTGCGTTAGAAACTGTCCAGGTAGTAGTGGCACCAGATGGATTCCATATCCATGGATGGTGTATCTATTCCATGTTTTAATCTGAACTTTAAAAGCACCATCCAAGGTTCTGGCTCCTATTCCCAAAATAGATTCAGCTCCTTGGATAGCTTCATACTAAACCCAGGGTATGTTCACTGCTCCCCTGGCATGGGAACCATGAAGCCCTTCTGCCAAGGCAGCTCGTTCTTTGAGGATTGGCACATGTGGCAAAGAATGCTTTAGGATGGGTTTTGCAAATCCCATGCAAATGGAATCTGACCTCCTGAAGAGTCAGCTCTGTGGGGAACCCTTGTTGCTCTCCCTGATGAGCAGCTGAGTGATTTTTTCAAAATGCTATGTGAATAAATTAGTTGCTAATCCTTACTAATAATGACATTTCTGACATTTTTCAGGAAAAGTGTGACATGCAAGCATGCAGGGGTCCTCTCTTCTGCTGATGCGAGGAGATAGAAAGGGAAACAAAGACTCTGTTCTCAGCTCTCCAGTTCAGATGTAATACAGAATTGCATAGATACTTAAAAAAAGAGCCATTTCCTCTCTCTCTCTCTCTCTCTCTTTTTGGTACTTTTCAAATAACGAAAAATGGATTTCATGACTCTGAAAGATTCTGCCCTGCAGATCCAGAAGCCCAAACTCACTGGAGATTTGAAAGGGTGATGTGAAGAATTTTCTCATGGTTGTGCAACTATAGTTAAGTGCTCCCTGGATGTTTATGCTCCCCCTGTCAGTAAATGTCTGTGGCATAGGGTTGATAGATTAGGACTATTCCAGGCTTTGAGATTTCAGGGTCAAAACCTGAGACCTAGGGAGAACCTGTTGTCATTAAACAGCAGGCGGGACCTGGTGATGCTACAAGGGTGATGTTAAAATGGACAGCCCAGGGTGATGTTATTAAGCACAATACATCAACCACAGGTGCAAAAGTATATCGTCCAAGTCTCAAAGTTTAACAAATGATAGATAGATAGACAGACAGACAGACAGACAGATAGATAGATGGATAGATAAATAAATAGACACCCTGTTCATGAATTACAATAGTGTAAGTCAGACTTACACCATCACCACTCACTTCTTTGCTCATGAAATAATCAAAATCTGCCTCAAAACCAAACTTGTAAGCAGCTCAGCCCTTCCCCACAACTTGGCCATTTCCATGTTCTCTGAGAGTAAGGGATGCAACCTGCAAGGATCTCATCTACAGGGATATCCCAAGGACCCCCTTAGATTGCACATCCAACTGGAGTTAAATAGCTAGACATGTCCCCACTCATCCTCCTGCTTTCTGAAAACATGGACATGGTCTTGTTGGGAGGGCTGCACCGCTTACAAGGTGAGCTTTTGGGAGATAGGATTGGGAGACATAGCTATGTGATAAATATAAGTCTTCTGAGGCAGCATTTCAGCCATACATTTATGTACATATGTATGTACACATACACACACAGACACACACCTTGAAGACATCAATCTTATCCTGAGATTCTGACCAAAGGCCTAGGACTATTTGAAATCTGGGAACCCTATTTATGGCAGGCATTATGTTAAAACAATGATAAAGTGATGTTGTTATGCCCTAGTTATTGCAATAACAAATGAAACAAACAAAGCCCCAAAACAACCTCCCTCCAAAACAACAAAATAACAAAACAAAATACCCCCCCCCCGCCAAAATGAAAACATTAATTAATCAGAAATAACATGCTATTTCCAAATTATGGAATTGATTGTCTCTCTTTCCAGGCCTTTTAAAATTTAAAACTGTTAATGAAATAATGATATTGTGCTTTCGTCATCCTATGTCATGTGCTGGATAACCCACACTCCACAAACTTCACTCTGAAGTAGACAATGGCTTTATTTGAGCAAAACAGTCCACTTCCACCAAAGCTGCTAAGACTAAAGCATTGTTACTCTGATTACTGGGGGTCCCAGGAGGGACACCAAATTGCTCTTAAAATTATACAAGTTGGGGAAATTAGTCAAGAGCACTGCCTAGCAAAACGAGAGGCAGGGTAATGTAGCGAGATCTTGAACCCTATGTCTACGGGGTCAGGCCGAGTCAAGGAGCACACAGAAGTTTAAACAATAAATGATGTTTTATTAAAGACACAATCAAACAGTGTGTGCAGCACACTCACACAAGATAACTAAAGAAATAAAGGTTGGAGTGGGATAGAGGGATTTTTAGAGGAGGGGTTGGTTTGGGTGATACTTCACCTGTCCTGAAGCCCAGTTAGAAGCGGAGAAGCTGGGGAGCTTGGATCTCAGCACGTGGAGCTGAGGGGAAGGCTCGCTGGACAAAGCGACAGCAAGGCGGGATGGAAGCCAAGAGCGATCCGAAGAAGCGCTCAAAGTTAGGGGTTTTTATAAGGAGAATTGTGACCGCAGGCTAGATCGGACTTGGGGAAAACAATGGATTTGGGGCTGGAGACAAAGCCTCCGAAAGGTCAGAATTTGAATGATTGAATTATAGCCAAATTGTCAGTAGGGTAGCCAGTATGCAAACGCGGAGTACTTGAGCGTTGTATAGTCAGATCATCAAGCTGCCAGCGCGGGGCAGAGGATCTTTTGAAAGTTGCATCCATACTTAATGAAGGTACTTGCCTTTGAAGTCTCCTAAAGCTGCGAGTCGGCTATTTCTGGCCTGCCTGTATTGTTTGGGAATATTACGGCGATTATCGGCCGAGCCTGTATGCGTGCTTGTCTGGGGGCCTCGCAAGCACGTGGAGGGGAATGGGTATGTGAAGCTGAATTATTGATATCAAGAGATATCTTTTTATCTCCCCCAAGCTCGGGCTAGCCAGGGCAGTAACAGCATATGTGGAGCTTATACCTTTTTATATAAAACAATTCCAAAATTTAGGCATGCAAAGCTGTGATTGGTAAAGGCCATAAGCTCAAGCATTATACCACTTCTCACACAGTTCCCAGACCCACGCCTGTTTCCTCCTTCTCTCCTTGACTGGTTTGACCTAAGCACATATTTCTTGCCCCTTATCTTACAGGCACCAGGTTTCCAAAACACAAACTTCTTCAGACTACATTTTCATTTTTGCCTGTCTCTATGCTTTCCTCCATCACACCTGATACCTTATAGCAATAAGTAATAAAGCAATTAGCCATTGACACCTTGTAACAATCCAGGTAGGCAGATATACTGTTGCAATAATCAATTAACACTGGATACTTTTTAGCAGTTACAGAAAAGCTTGTTGGCGTTCTATAGCACCTACTTCTACAATGGTCAAAATGCATTATTTCAATACACATCCAGTAGACCCAATATGTTCCCATTGCAGGAGCTATGCATCCTGACAGCTAGAAATGCTTGCAGCATCCTTAGAGTCTAAATTATCTCTGACCTTCTTCATTGCATTCAGACTTCTTATATGGACTAATGCTTTTATATATTCATTGAATGCTGAAGCCTAGCTTCATGACCTCTCTAATGCGGCTTGAGTAGGTACAACATATTTTTTTAAAAAAAACCCACAATGAAAAAGTCTAGCCATTTTCCCCATATTTAATTGAGGGGAGAGACCAAATCTTACAGGGATTTTTTTTTAAAAAATCCCTTCATTCTTCCTCTGATTACAATATTTAAAGTTTGGGACTTAGAAGATGGGGAAGGAAGCATGACACTTTGTCTCTTTTGTGAAAGAAAAGTGCTTTGACTAAATAGATGCATGCATACATACATACATAGTTGTACATTTTTTTTTGGTATCCCAAGCCTTTGAAACTGTTTTTAGCTCCTGTCCAGGATGCAAAGTATCTTCAAAGGCTCGTGAGGCAAATTGACAACTTAGAAAATGGGAAATGCATTCATTGCCCATGCTTTAATGCATTTGTTATTTCAAAATATTATTCCAATGAGAGTACATGGTTGCTCCTGTTTGTAATTAGGGGGAGGGGACATAAAACGAAAACTGTCAGGGCCCAAATAAATATTACATGCAAGTCTATGTAAGGAAGTCCAAAAGACTTTTTTTTTTTAAGAGGAAGAACATTTAGGATGGTGGTGGCATGCATCAGAACTTGGAAAAGTTACTTTTTGGACTACAAGCCCCAGTGAGTGGACAGCAGTGGCCACGGTAGATGGGTGATTATGGAAGTCCTAGTCTCTAAAGTTATTTTTCCAACGTCTGAACTTCCAGGTTACTGCTCACTAACCCTAAATCATCTCATGCAGGAAGTAACTCCCCCAAGAATTCACATACTGCATTTGGAACTTGATAGGGGATGGATTAGGGTGCAGCTTAGATTACTGTAATTCACTCTACATGGGACTGCCCTTGGGGAGGGTTCAAAAGTCATGGGTGATCTCTAGATTGCTTTCTAGTGTTTGCTTTGGATATTGTATTACAATAGTCTTATGTAAGTTGCATTGGCAATTCATTTCTGAGCAGATGGTTCCTATCTATGAAGTCTGAAAAAACAACTGGCGTCCAGATATCTGAAGGATCTCCATTTCCTGTATGAATCTGACCACAAATTTAGGTAATTGTTGTCTTTGTTGTATGGTACAGGGTTAAGAACAGTTAGGTTTTTGGGAACATGACATAGGGCCTTTTCAGTGGCAACATGCAAACTTTGAAGTTCCTTTCCTAGTGGGGTTAGATTGGCTCCATCTTTCTTTAGGCTTGGGAATGGAGTTTCAAAAATATTTCTGTTCCATTTCTGATTTTAAAGGGTTTTAAAATGAGAGTAGTTATTCCTATCTGACAGAGTACAGAGTCCACCTGCAATCTGTTCAAAAACACAGTAGTGGAGGTTCTGATGGTGCCAATGAAGGAGACAATGAACACAAGTGAAACTGATGAACCAGAGCATTCCTCCCCCTGCTTTCCTAAGATACCGGAGACCCCAAAGACTTAAAAGCAAGAGACCTCTAAGCTGGAACCTCTTAAATTCAGATAATTTCAAATTCAGACATGGAGCATAGATCCAGCAAAAAACTAGCTTGACTCTCCTCCAGGGTGACAATCCATGGAGCTGGTGAACCAGGGTAGATGGTGGCCCTGGCACAAACATTTGGAGAGAGCAAGAAATGCTAGGATGTCCTTTTTAGACCTTTCCCCTTATCCACAATTATCTGGAGCCTGAGAGGGTGTGCTGGATTTCAAATAGAATAAAATCCCATTGGTGTCTAACACTTATATAGGCTCCCCTATGGAAGCAACTGGACATTTGGTCTGATGTAAAGTGACTACATTAAGTGCAAGGTTGAAGAAGCAGAGCTGCATACGAGCTATTATTGTGCATAGAGGTGCATTGAGCATTGCACACAAATACATTTGTGCATTTGGTTGTGCATTCAGTTCACATTGGGTTCAGTATCGATCTCGATTCAGTACAATTTTGCAGGGGAAAATTCATGTATTAACTTCACATGTGGAAGTTTATGCTACAGCCTGTAGAATCTCAGCTGTTGAATACTACAAATGCTACTAGGCTGGGATCCTATACTGCTAAACCACTCACAGAATGAATGATTCCATGAGCAGTTTCACAGTTTCATCACTGAAACTGTCCAGAACCAACCTTTGTAAGTAGAAGAGTGGCAGCTGCCATGAGCATGTAACCCTAGAAATCTAGGGTTGAGGATGAGGAGGAGGCTGCCCAGCATGTGCCTCTAGCTAGAGTCTGGACCTTTCTACAGTGGTATATTTCTCCAATGCCTGGTTCTTAGAAGTTCACAGACTCAAGACATTATAGACTTGGTGGCTTGGGGAACTTTCCAAGTCACTTCTTCCATATTGCCTTGGGTCCAAGGACACCTAAGAGTCATTGAAAGAATGACTTTGTTACCCCAAAACATGGGGGACCTTGAGTTCCTCCAGCAGTGCCAGCATCTCCTTAGAAATGTGGGGAATTGAAGCTCAAAGGAGACCTGTGAGAGGGACGTAACTACAGGACCTTTTCACCTGTGTATACCAGTACTAACTGTAGGATACCAACTGAGAGTCAAAAGAATGTTGTAATTGGGGAAATTCACAAATGCACACAAGAAATCAAGCAGTGTCGTGAACCACACAAGGTTACTGAGGGTTAAGGAAAGAAAGGTTGGATAGCAAGAAATTTTGGGATTTAAGTGGGTGATAATTATCATTCCAGAAGCAGAAGATTGAAGTGAGATGGCTCAAACAAGAATTTGAGGGTAGCACAAGGCATGAGAATCAGGGAGTCAATGGACAAAGTGACATGCCTACATGTGCCCCAGGTACTATGAAATGTCAGTCTTGGAGTCAGAGTTTAAGTACCGTGTTTCCCTCCCTGGTGGGGAATGTGTTAATTGCTCTCTGGCAGAGTAAACAAAAGGTGTCTGGAACAGACTAATGGTCTTAACTTCGGGTGACAAAGCGCTGATGGGAATCATGATAGCCTTTTAATGTCTGGGCAAGTGAGGAAACAAAGGAGAGTTTTTGTGGAAAGAGGTTACAGGTTGATGATCGTTGGTTGCTCCATTGAGGCAGTTTTGTTTGCTGTTGTACCTGGAGGCTGGGTCATTGAGAGGATTGTCACAAACTCATCAGGTCTGGGGCTTTCCAACTAATCTTTTTGAACTTACAACCTGGCCATACTGAGGTTGTCTGTCTTAGCACGTGGCTTCCAATGAAAGTCCTTGTCGACAGGCCTTCCTGTCATAAGTGTGTGATTTTTATATTAGAAAAGATATCACCAATTAAATAATATTTTTTGCCAATTAGACTGTATTGTTGGATATACAGCATGGGAACAGCTTTAGAAAGAGCAAGCCTTGGGCTGAAGATGCATACCAGATCTGACACAGTAACACTGGTAGGGTGTTCTGCTGTGCTGAAATGTAATAGGATCTTGTCCAGATTATACAAAGAGATTTGAAATTCCTTTCTGTTCCCTGACACTGCAGTTATCAAGAGATAATTGCATGTATGAACTCTCAGAGCTGCTATCTTGCTACTTTGGCTCCTCATCAGTAAAAATAGGAACACTAATGACTCTTCCTTGTAGAACGTTAGTGGGTTTTGAATAAGAAACCGATTGCAAAGCCTCTTTCACCTTGTAGATGCTGCTTCACATCTAGTCCTTTTTATTGAGTGAACCCATTGTAAATTCCATAGCTGATTCCAGCAAGCTGCATTGAATTATACATCATTACGATGACCTGTCTAATATCACCACCAACGTCAGTGAACATTTCAAGAGCCACCTCATCAGGCCCAACAAATTTCACAGATGATAATTTGACCATTGATTTATGGCAAAGAAGGGAATTCTTCTCACAGAGCCCATCAAAATGGCATTAACTGTAATATTTTTACATCATTTAAAATGATCATAAAATAATACATTCCTTGAACATTTCATTACATACCAAGTCTACAGCTGTCTTGATGGACAGCTTAAAATATAAGCAGTACAGTAAATCATTGAATCTTCTCATCCCAATTTTAGGTGTAGCTTCTTATGTCTAATTTGTTGAAAACCCTTTAAAGTTTATTGCTGCAGAGGCACTTGCTGAAGTTGCCACCTGTGGTCTGGTGTATACGTGTCCTTCCTTCCTTCCTTCCTTCCTTCCTTCCTTCCCTCCTTGTAATGTCAAATCACTGATTAACCATGTCATGTCAAAACTATTGCTCTGTGAAATCTTCAAAAAATTCTATTGTCTCAGTGGAAGCAGCCATTTTGGAACATATCTGCTGCCGCAGAGACTGGGACGTGGATCAATGGCATCAGATACATTCAGACATATTTTGAGCAACATTTCATATAATCATAGGGTTAGAAGAGACCACAAGGGTTGTCAAGTCTAATCCCCTGCCACACAGACATAGACAATCAAGGCATTTCTGACAGATGGCTGTCCAGCCTCTGCTTAAAAACCTCTGAAGAAGGAGACTCCAGTACATTCTGAGGCAGTATATTCCACTGTTGAACTGTTTTTACCATCATGAATTTTCTTCCTAATGTTTAGAGGGAATCTCTTTTCCTGCAGTTTGAAGCCATTGCTCTGTGTCCTAGCCTCTAGAACTGCAAACAGGCTTGTTCCATCCTCCATAAGATGTTCCTTCAAATATTTAAGCATAGTTATAATGTTGCCTCTTAACCTTCTTCTCTCCATGCTAAACATCCTCAGGTCCCTAAGCTGCTCCTCTTAGAACATGTTTTCCAAGCCTTCTACCATTTTGGTCATCTGGACATATTCCAGCTTGTCAATATCCTTCCTATACTGTGGAGTCCAGAACTGGACACAGTATTTCAGGTGGGGTCTTACCAAAGCAGAATAGAGTGGTACTATCACTTCCCTTGACCTAGATACTATACTCCTATCGATGCAGCCCAGAATCACATTGACTTTTTTTAAAAAAAGTGATTTGCACCCTCTAGCATTCTGTAGCTGGTGTCCTGATGAACAATGAGACCCATGCACATTGGTTCCATGGTGCATCAGTCTCAATGTACATTGTTCACATTGCTGGCTCCTCTGCATAGTAATGTAGCAGCTGCCCCTTACTGGATACAGATGTTATAAAACTATCCAGTTCCAATTCCTACAGACCTAACCCTACTTATGAAGACATAGGTCTGCAACAGCATTCCAGCCTTTGTTCTAATTGCAAGCCCATATTCTCCAACATTTCACAAATGCAAACCAGGACACATATGGCCAAGCAACACCAGAGTGTGGTCAAGATGACAAAGGTTACTAATAAAAAAAACCCCAGACAAGCTAGGAGAGTCTGCAGCTGTTTGCTTTGCATGGCAGTAATTTAAGCAAGCTGAGCTCAGAAGAGGAAAGTGGAAGGAGGAGAGAGAAATTTGAACATTCCAAAAGCAGCTGAAAAAGTGGAACAAGAGAGGATGAGGAATGTCCCTGCCAAATTGGGACAGTTAGAGGACATGGTATGCTAGTCAATGAGATCCCTCACCTTTGGATGTCCATTAGAGTCTACACTCCTCTAAAAGCTAGGTGGTTGTTAGCAAAGATAGCAGCTGAAGTTTGGAATTATAAGTACTTCTGTTCACAAAAAAAATAAAGCTTGCTGGAACTGAAATATCTGCTTTGTAAAGAGACAGGAAGGAAGGGAATCAGCTATTTCTAGCTATGTGATTGAGCAAGAAAGTAGAAGTAGAAGTGATATGAGAGGAAGTGAAATCAAGCTTGAGAACATCATTCTATGAGATGTGGAACAACGCAGACAATAAAAACAGGGAATATTGTAGGCAGTTAGAAAGGTACTTCACAGCTATTCGGTCTTAATGAATTTTCCAAGGTAATGGAAAAAATGGAAGAAATAGTGGAAAAACAAGGTAGGATTATGAGTGGAGGACATCATATAAAGGCTTCATAAAATTCAGTAAATAAGGCAATGCAGTCCTGTGATAACAGCCTTGTCTGAAACTATGCTTTTGTTCCCTAGTGGCACAGGAGCTGGAATCTTGTTGGTTTCATGGACTTGTGCTAGTTTTCTTACACATATGGTCGCACTTTTTTGATCATTGTTCAATGGATGTATTCAGTTCATGGTTGCATTAGTAGAATTCCACAACTCACCATTTCACACGGGCCTATATGCTATTGTTAGTCCCAACTAAAAAAAAGCCATTGAATCAATTGCATTTACCTGTGTTGACTCACTGTTTGACAACTGACTCAAGGGGTCTCCTCTAGTTGGGAATAACCAACAGGATTCCAGCCAGGTGGGTCACCAGCACTCTCATGTACTGCTTTATTCCCTAGGATTGCAGAAACAGCTACTGTACATTCCCCATTGCACAATGGGACAATAAGTAGGCATACTAGCAGATATACAAGTAGTTGCACAATGCTGATGTTCAGCAGAAGAATGGAGTACTGTAAAGTGAATAAAGTGCCAAAAAGTGAATGTAGTGGTGCAAAGTGAATACAGATTTACAATACAAAAACACAAGATACGATTTTGCCACAACTACTGGTGCAAGCACAATTGCATCTGCCTCCATCAGTGCAGAGGAAGGACATCACATTTAGATGCTTTTTGACTGCAGATGTTCTCCATTGGCTCTCAGTTACTTTCAGTAGAGTATGCATTTCAGCATCAGGACTTGGCGGGGTCACATGTGCTTGTACATGTGACTTCAGTTCTATCTCTTTTTTGTTCCTTGGCTCTGAATTCTGGTTAGCTCCTTAGCTTTGAGTTCTGCATGGTCCCATGACTTCTTGATGACGTGACTTCAACTTTTGGCTTGTTCCTTGAATCCAGCTGTAGGAGGAAACAGCAGTTGGAGGGAAAAAAATACTTGGAAGAAAAGTTAGCTTCTAACTTTCTGCCAGAAGATAACATCAGGATCATTTGGTGGACCTCCATAGGGAGCATTTCTATAAAAGGTTTTAGTGAAATTTAGAGCCTACCTAATATGGTTAGTAATGGATGTGCTGGGAGTCATAGCCCAACAGCACTGGGATTGATTTTTAGCAAGATAAAGGCCATTTCCACACTACACTGTTATAGTGCTGTTATTCCACTTTCAACATCCTACAGAATCCTGGGATTTGCAGTTTAGGGAGGGGCATTTAGAATTCTCAGCCAGAGAGCTCTTTGGCCTCAGTAAACCACAAACCCCAGAATTCCACACAATGTTGAAAGTAGAAAAATAGCACTGTAACAACGTGGTGCAGAAATGGCCAAAGTTTTTTTTTATGGTGCTGCATTGTTTTTAATCTTGATTTTAACCTAAGATTTTAAATGGTTTTCATTCTATTGTTGTTTACTACTGTTTTAATCTTAATTTTACACATTTTAACTATACATGTTTTTCTTGTAATTTTCTGCCTTTTTTGTAAGCTGCCTTAAGTTCCACTCTGGTAGAAAGACAGAATATAAATAAAATGGTGGATGGATGGAGGAACGGATAGATGGATTGCCCCAGATCTCCTACCTCTGCTTTGGAGGAAAGGAAGTGATATTCTCCACAGAATCGTTGGCCTGTCTTCCTGTTGAGCCCAATGCTAATCTGGCCCATGACAGAACATATGATTTAAGTGATGATATAGAAATGGGAATTGAAGCAACACTTACTGAGTGCTAGACACAAAGCTGTGAAGCATGAGAATACATTGATTAGAGATGATGCAGTTTTTAACCCCCAGGGAAAAGAGCTCCAAACCTAATGTGCAAGTTACTAACTGAAGATGGAATGGTGTGAGAGCTGAACATTACTCAGGGCCAAATTACTCATCAGTTTATACATGGTTTAACATTGCATGGATCCCCCCACCTCCATTATATTAAACAGCAACTTCTTTCCCATGCGGATTAATAGTTGGGGGCAATTTTTATTAGGGCCATTGCATGGGAAGATTTTATAGACCTGTCCCTCCTTGTGCATTCATGTCTCAATTCTGTTCAAGATCCTATATTTTCAGTTGGAGGAAAGGCATGCAACATTACGCCATTAGAGTTAGGTGAATCTATTTAGTGTAGATCTATTGAAATTAATAGAGATGGAAAGAATCTTCAGAAATGTTTGAAGGACAGATGAAAAATAGGTTTCCTAAGTGTTAGGAAATTCTGACAAAGAGAACACTGGAAGGCCAAGAATAGTTGCTTTTCAGGATTTATTCTGTGTGAAAAATGCACATATGTCTATTTATTTGCGTAGAAAATGGCATTTTCTGCACAGTGAGCAGGTTTCCTGTTCAGAAAAATAAAACCATACAAATGGGATTTTCTGTCCAGAAAGGAACATTTCTGAGTAGAAATTCCATTTTCTGTCCCCAGTATGTACACTTTTTTGTGGGGAGGGCAAAGAATAAGTACTGAACCGCAAATAGTGCTCAAACTGCAGTGGACTACTAGGAAAGCTATTCATTTCTGCCTATGAGAATGAAATTTATGAAGATTTACATCCATTTCCACATTACACTGTTATAGTGCTATTATTTCACTTTTAACATCCTGTAGAATTCTGGGGTTTGTAGTTTACTGAGGCCAAAGTACTGAGGTCTGGCTGATAAGTCTAAATGCTCTCCCTAAACTGCAAGCTCCAGGATTCCATAGGATGTTGAAAGTGGAAGAATAATAGCACTATCACAGTGTAGTATGGAAATGGCCTAAGTTATTTAGGCCATTTAATTTAATTGGGCTTACTTCTTGGACTCTGACTCCCTTGGAAAGCATGGATAAAATAAGAATAACTGTAAGAAGAAAAAAGGAAATTCAGACTCCCACTTTAGACAATGGATAACAGTTGTTTAAATTAGCCAAGTTATATGTGTGTGTTTGTGTGTGTGTGTGTGCTTTCAACTTACCTGTTGACTTATGATCACCCTGAGAATTTCATAGGGTTTTCTTAAACAAGGAAATACTCAGAGGTAGTTTTGCCAGTCCCTTCCTCTGAAATATAGCCTACAGGAACTCATATTCATTGAAGGTCTCCCATTCAAGTACTAATCAGGGCTGATCCTGCTTTGCTTCCAAAATCAGATAGGATCTGGTGCTTTTATGGTGAACTATTGTTGTTTTGTGCCTTCAAATTATTTCCGGCTTATGGTGACCCTAAGGCAAAGCTACCAAGGGATTTTCTGGGGCTGAGAGCATGTGATGCACCCAACATCACCCAGTGGGTTTCTGTGGTTGAGCGGGGAATCAAACCCTGGCCTCCAGGGTCATAGTCCAGTGCTCAAACCATTGCACCAAGTATCTAAAGGCTTCCAGATTTCAGGGCAAGAAACAGAGACATATTCTTAGACCTTGATAAAAAGAAAAGATAAATAGAAAATAGAGGTATGTGTGTGTGGGGACTTTAATAACCTTAAAGATGAGAGATTTCCACAGCCTCATCAAATTCCTGTTAAAAAGGTGAATGAGTAGATGTAAAATCACATCAGGCTTGAGCTCGCTCAAGAAGTCCAGATCTTGTCCTTTGGAAATATCATGAGCTAACCTGGCTCCTTGGAAAAGATGATAATGCTCAGTAGAGTGGAGGCAGTAGGAAATGAGGAAAACTGCACTACAGGAGGATTGATTCAATCAAGGAATCTGCTCAGAGTTTGCAATCCCTGACCAAGGCTGTTGATTACTGTGGCTCACTCACAGGGTTTCCGTAACTCAAAATCAGCTTGGTGGTAAATAACAACAACAAATCACATTCCCAGTTTCACCATCAAGACGCTTCTGGCCTCTAAGTGACAATCTTGGTCATTTTTACTACTAGCAGAACTTGAGAAAGGGCAGCTCTCTAAGCTTTATAATAAACTTCATAGGTCAAAACTCTCTAATGCCTCCCCACACACTACCACTATGACCACAAACACTTCATGATGCTATATTCAGCATTTTCGGAGCTTATGACATGATGGACTCTTCCTAGTTCATATTCACTTCCAGTTGACTCCAGGGAAATGTTTTGAAGTTCAAGGAGAACAAAGATTTTCTCCTGTGTCATCAGTTATGGCATCCTCTGTCTTCAGGTGGGGGAGGAGGGATCCTTTTATTTAAAAAAAATGCCAGAAGGGGAGAAAGAGAGTTAGATAAAAATTCTCTTCAAAAGGTCTTTCTGATTTGTCTCTCTTCTCTCCCTCAGCAATCTCCTTTGGTAAAAATTAAAGTCCAAACCTCTTTGCTTCCCAGCAGGCTGGTCTTTTAAAGAAATTGCAAAATCTGTGACTGTTGGAAACTGTTAATAGAGAAATGGCCTGGCATTTTCTTGTTGAACAATGTGTTAGAATAGCGTTCCCAGATTTCAGGGATGGAACTATCTTCTCCCGTTTTGGGGTCAAGGGAGAGGGATTTCAGGGAGAGAACACTGCCTTGAAAAATGTATATGTGTGCATACATTTTCTGTATTACTGAAACTTTTTGTTTTTTATTTGAATAGTATGCTCTGTGCAAGTGCGCTTGATGCATCATGGGTAACAAAACCTTCAGGACCTGCTCCTATGAGAGGGCCATCCCTAGGTTTCAGATTTTGGCCCTGAAATTTCAGGGTGTAGGGTAGTCCTGACCTAGCAATCCTAGTCTAGAAGCAGGACTACTCCAAGACTGTCTGAAGCAATAGCCAAGGTGGTCCTCTCCTCTGTTCAGCTTGTTGAAGCCTACTAAACTTAAGCTGAAACTTATGTCAACACTATCAATGGGATAGGACCTCCTCCACCATCACCACACTTGAGGCCAGAAATGTAGGTTAAGGAACTGCTGTCAAGAGAGGCCAGGAGCTGAACTTGCACAGCCAGACCTACCATTATCAAGACTGAGCAACTTCCTCCAGTGACAAATGACTGAAGGGAACAATGGCAGCACACCATCCATTACTTCCAAGACCAATTCTGTTGGATTTTAGAGACATGTGTGCTGCCTAACCTGTTCCAAGCCTGCTGCTCTTGGGATGCTGGGGGACAGTCTCCTGTCACTGGGATTGAAATGAAATTCAGTTGCTTGCCTGCTTCACTTCCATATGTGGAATAAGGATGTGGCCATTACCTCTAGCAGCAAAAAATCTTGGACCAGCGCTGAGTCTTTCTCCATAACATGCTTGGGATGGACTCCTTTTGCAACTCTGTGCTGACAGTCCCCCTTTTTCCAGAGTTGTGTAGTAGAAGCAAGGAGAGCAGACAAAGTCTCAGATCCTACATCGTGATTGTTGTGTTGTTGTTGTGTGCCTTCAAGTAATTTCTGATTTAAGGTGACCTTAAGGTGAACCTATCATGGAGTTTTCTGGGGGCTAAGGGTGTGTGACATACTGAAGGTCACCCAGTGGGGTTCCATGGCCAACAGCAGGAAACTGAACCCTGGTCTCCAGGGTCATAGTCCAATGTTCAAACTACTACACCATGCTGGGTCTCATCATGATTGCTTATCATAAATCTCTACATGCAGAGTGGCTATGCCTCTCTTGTGTTGAATAGCAATGCTGCATGGCTGAAGTAAGACACCAGGGCTTCAATTCAACATCCTCTCAGTGTAGCATAAATATCAGCATGCATACACTGGGCCGTATATCCATTCCCCACTTACTGACAGGCCCCTGAAGCCATCCTACATAACCATTCCATACTTCACAGCAAGCAGGAAGGACTGGAAGAGCATCTGGTTATGTCCCTATAGTCAGAGATAAAATGATGACATCAGCTTTGAGAACTAATGAGATCCACCATGGATCTCAGCACTACTGCAATCAATGTGTCTGAGTCTAGGAAGGGAGCTAAATGCTTCTTCCTGCTTTCCATGAAGCATGGAATGGCCATACTAGGCAGCTTCAGAGGTATTACAATTAGTCAGGATGAGGATCTTTGGGCACTGTGAAGGGAGTAAGGGAATACCAACTCCTACAGCACCTGAAAAAGGACACCCGCACATGGAAGGGACACTTATGCATTTTTATGTCCTTAAGATAGTTCTGATGTATAACTGAATGCATAACCAAATGCACATATGGATCCCTGTGCAAGGCACATGGACACCCATGTACATGCACATCTATGAGTAATAGCATTGCATGCACCACTCTGTTTATGTAACCTTGAACTAAAGGTGGACATTTCACATTAGACAAAAATGTTCAACAGCTTCTGCACTGGATGTGTGCATCCATAGAGGAACTTATGCATATACAACAGGATTCCAGGCTAAATCTGTTGGCCTGAAGCAACCCGTTTCTCCAATGCCTGCCTGTGTGCCTTCCTTCTTTCCTGGCCACAGAGCCTCAGGCTTTGTCCTTCTGCTACTATCTACATGCCAATGTAGTTATATCAGCTAGTGCACCAAAAAGGATACCACCCTTCGACTCTACTGTCATCTTTTCTCCTTTCCAAATACCTTACCAGTCAATCCAATCCCATGTTGCTCCTTCCTTTATTCAACTATTTAAACTTTTTAAGTTTTTAGTCAAAAGGCAGGTTATAAATATTTGAAGTAAGGAATGAATGAGTGGATCAATAAATAAAACAAGACTGAAGCCATCTTGTGCAGTTCCTCAAATAATTGGCATCTCAGCATCATAGTATGCCATTTCAAAATGTTGCATCTTCTACCGCGTTCCAAAGAAAGCTCCTAAATTGCCTCATGCAGGTGTCTATGTGAGCGTGTCTGTTTTGACAAATCATTAACCTCTCCACACATTTGCACAGGCTTTATCTGTCAAAAATAAAGAAAGAGGAAGGTGAAAATGAAAAGGTGTCCTTTTTTAGACCCTTTGTTTTGAAGTAAAAGGGAAAGTGGGGAGGAGGGGAAGGCCGAACGTGTGTGCAGTAGTTAACTTCTGATGCAACTGAGCAACCTGTCAGTGGTGTGTCAACTGGGCAAGAGAGTGATTGATGGATGATGAATGGCAGCGCCAGCTTCCAAAATGAAGAAAGAAGCATCAGTGTGCCCGGGCTTCTCCTTTATCTCTTCTTCAACTGAAAGCAGCATCGCTAAGCTGAATCTATTGAAAGTGACTGAATTGGTTCATGCACAAAGATTTTTTTGGTTGGGGGAGTGGGAGAGAAGAAACAAGACATAGAAACCCATGGTTAAAAAGAAAATAAAAACCATGGAAAACTTTGTCAAACCCTTCAGTTGGAAGAGTCAAATGACAGGAGAGGGTCTTTTTAGGATTTTAGGGAAGAAATCATGGAAACAATAATAAAAGATGTTTTTGCCCTGGCTAGTCCGAGCTTTGGGGATATTAAAAGATATCCTTTTGATATCATAATTCGGCTTCACTTCTCTATTCCCCTCCACGTGCTTGCGAGGCCCCCGGACAAGCACGCATACAGGCTTAGCTGATTATCGCCGTAATATTCCTAGACAATACAGACAGGCCAGAAAATAGCCGACTTGCCACTTTAGGAGACCTCCAGGCAAGTACTCTAATTAGGTATGCACGCAACCTACAAAAGATCTTCTGCCCCGCGCTGGCAGCTTGATGGGTAAACTATGCAATACCCAAGTACTCTGTGTTTGCATACTGGCTACTCTATTGAGAACCTCTACGATAACTCAATCATTCAGATTCTGACCTTTCGGAGGCTTTGTCTCCAACTCCAAATCTATTGTTTTCCCCCAAGTACGGCATAGCCTGCAGTCACATTCTCCTTATAAAAACCCTTGATTCCGAGACCTTCCTCGGATCGCTCCCGAGTTTTATCCCGCCTTGCTGCCGCTTTGCTTGGTGAGTGTCCCCTCAGCTCCACGTGCTGAGCTACATTGCACCCCAGCCTCAATCTCCATTTTTCCGGGCTTCAGGACAGGTGAAGTATCACCCAAACCAGCAACTCCTCTAAAAATCCCTCTATACCACTCCAACCTTTATTTCTTCAGTTAGCTTGTGTGAGTGTGTCGCATACACTGTTTTGCTTGTGTTTTTAATAAAACATCATTTATTGCTTCAACTTCTGTGTGCTCCTTGACTCGACCCGACCCCGTAGACATAGGGCTCAAGATCTCGCTACGTTACCCTGCCTCTCGTAATGCTAAGCAGTGCTCTGAGCTAATTTTCCCCACCTTTAGTTGAGCACATTTTGGTGTCCCTCCCAGGACCCCCAGTACACAGGGTAGCAAAGACATTGGCCAGGATCTGGTATCATGGATGTACTTACACGTGTATAACCTAAAATCTTTTCACACTACACTATTGTAGTGCTCTTATTCCACTTTCAACATCCTATGGAATCCTGGGATTTGCAGTTCAGGGGGCCTTTAGAATTCTCAGCCAGGGAGCTCTTTGGCCTCAGTAAACTACAAACCCCAGAATTCCACAGGATGTTGAAAGTGGAGTAAGAGCACTATAACAGTGTTAGTGCAGAAAGGCCCCTAGTGTTGTCTCCTTGCTTGAATCTCCGAAACTTACCTTAAGAGCCATCAGCCACACCAGTGACAGAGGTCTGCTCTGTTGGTGATCGAAGAGCAGTAGAAGGACATTTCCAGCCCCTTCCTGCCAGCAATTTGTGGTGTGATGGGGAATTCCAACAGAGATCATGCTTCTGATTATCTCAGCTTCACTCAAAAATGTAACATTAATACAGGGTGGAAACCTAGAGTTGTGGATCTGTAACTGCTTTGTATTCACAATCATGGGGCTATTGCCACAATTGTAAATGACCCTTGAATCCCACCTTAAACTCCTGGGGATGTTACCACACCTTGCACCCCTGCATCCTGCTGGATAACAAAACTAGTGAGAAATATCCTCTTATAAAACTAGAAACTTATGGCTGGAAAACATGCAGTAGAAGGACACCGGCTGCAAGTGTGTTTTAGGTCAGCATGTCCAGGTCCACATTCAAAAGGATTAGATGGAAATCCTTGATGTTAAAGGGTTAGGGATAATCCTCTCAATGACCCAATCTCCAAACAGAATAGAAGACAAAACTGCCCAGCTGAAGCAGTCAAGCACCTCTGCTGTGAGCATATCCTACAGACACCTTCGCTATTTATTTTACCTGACCAAAGCATTAAGTGACTGTCATGGCTCCCACTAATGCTTTCTCATCTAAAGTTAAGACAACCAGATGCCTTTGTTTGCTCTGCCAGAAAGCAATTAACATACACACCTTCAGGGCAGGTTATAGGTTATAAAAGCCCCAGCTCTAGCCCAGGTAATTTGTAGCATGTAGCATATAGCTACTCCTGTTCCTCTGTGCTGCCCTCAGACTCCTGTTTGAGCCACTCCATTTCAATCTTCTGCTTCAGGACTGGTAAATATCACCTCTTCCACCCAAAATCATTCTCTATCCAACCTTACTTGCCTTTCCCTTCAATAGTCTTGCATAGTTCATGAGATTGCTTGATTTTTTGTGTGTGTCTATCAATTTCAAATTAAATACTTTGTTTAATCTTTTAACTGGAGTCCTTTCTACAGTTACTACTGATATACACAGATGAAAAGATCCTGCCATTACCATCTTCTCACAGGCCTCCTTTGAGCTATAATTTCCCCAAATTCTAGGGAGACAATGGTATTGTGGGTCCCCACCTCTTAACGTAACAGACTAGATCAGAGAAAGGAGTAAATTAAAATATCTGGAAACTGTCGGAGGCTGTGGCATTTGGTAAATCTTGCCCTGGAAATCCCGTTCTTCAAAAGGGTAGGGACTCAACAGAGGTCAATGACTGATGTAGCAATAGGCAGTTTACAGTCCACAGGTTTTTTATGCTGCCTGGTTTGTGTGTATGTGTGCTCATTGGCTCCTAAATGCTCAGCCCTCCAGGTTGAAGGAGAACAAGGCAAGCATAAAAATGGCTGTCACTCCCTTTGAATAAGTTGTCTTGCCGTTGTAGGGTGAATGAAGAATAAACCCTCGAAAGCCTGTGTTGCTGCTGCAGACTTTCATAATGTGATTGCCTCGTGGGTCTCCAGGCGCAGGCCAGCTGGGCCATTCAACAAAATGAATGACTTCTGCCCATCATCTAGCAAATTCCTTTCCTACTGGCAGTTTTCAGACTGAAGGCTTTATTTTAGTGATTTCTTCTTCAAACAGCTTGTTCTGATGCTATGGTCTTTGGCTTTACATGGGCCCTGCCAAAGTCTCTTGAATATGTGGATCCCACACCTCTTGTTTTCAACATGTACAAGCTATAGCAATGCCAAACTCATTGGCCTCACTGGGGATATCTAGCATAAATCTCCACAGCTGGAGGCATGCATGGAGTGTGATATACAGCCCTTGCACTTAATGGCAAATTGCAAGATTGAATGGACACCCAAACATGCAAATGGACATGCACATCTCCATTCATTCATTCATTCATTCATTCATTCATTCATTCATTCATTCACTCAGTTTGTTCTCTACTTTTCTCCCACCCAGGTATCCAAGGGCCTTTCTACACCACACTGTTATAGAACTATTATTCCATTTTCAACATCCTGTGGAATCCTGGAGTTTGTAATTTACTGAGACCAGTAAATGCTCTGGCTGAGAATTCTAAATCCTCCTCCCAGGATTTCACAGGAAAGTGGAATAATAGCATTATAACAGTGTAGTGTGGAACGGTCCCAATCAGCTTGAAATAATTTAAAATAAAAGTTGGCTAAAATGACTGTTGGAAAACACTTCCCAGCTAAGCATTCTCTTTATAGCTCTTCTCCCATTTACTGTTAGAGCAATTGGACTTTAGACTGTAAGGATGCTTATCTAGAGCTAACATTTGTTTCTGTATCCTATTATCCTTGCATCTCTATTCACCTCTGCCAAATTTTTAAGCTGTAAGGACCTTGGGGCAGGGACCTCTCCTTCTTCCTTAAGTTCCTCTGAAAAATGGAAGATTCAGCATGGTATGGGGGTTGGAACTGTTACCTTAGGAATTATGAGACCCAGATTAAAATTGTCATACTGAGTCTAGAAACTCATTGGGTGACCTTTGGGCCAGTCTCACTGTCTCTCAGCCTTCTTTATGCTAAAGGGTTGTTACGAAGATACTGTGGTGAGGAGGAAAACCGTGTACTCCATCTTGTTAGAAGTGCTGCTAATTTTTCTCTGTTTGTAACTTATCTGTGGAAGGTTTTCCCCTACTGTCAACAGAATATGCATGTATAGTAACAAACTCATCCCTCCATGTTTTCCCCTTTTATCTGTCATCCTGATATTTTGGGGAAATGATCAAAGTAACAAATGTTTGCATGTGGCCTATTCTGGATATTTAAGCCCTTCCACACTTCTAAAACTAGATGGTGTTGGTCAACTGAAGGAACATCTGGATTATGCCTGTTTAAATTAGTTAATTTAGGAAACTTAGCATTTTGGTGAAATGTCATCTTAACTTTTTGTGGACTATGAACAGTCAACAATAGGAAAGTTAAAAAGTTTGCACTATAGCAAAACAGACGTATTATCCAGGTACTCATCCATTGTTTCTTGTATTTCTGGTCCTCTACCAGAAGACATTTTCTGCTATGGTTGCAACATTTTTAAAACCTTTGGTTCAGCCACTTATTTTCAAAAGAATCTGCTTGAGACACAACTTGCCTCAGATCCATTCCCAGCTGTATATTCATCTTCCAATTAAAACATTACATTTTTTTTAAAAAAAGAAGTGCTGCTAATAAATAACCAGTGATATTGAATTATCAATTTAGTTACTCAGTCTCCAAATTTCCTAGACTCTGATATGTACATGAATATTTCTGATACTTAAATAATAGCCAGAATCCTATTGCTTAGAGTAGACCTATCAAACCAATTGTTGAATGGTGGGTCAACAGAAAGATAAATTCCATTGATACGATGGGTTTACTCTAGTTTGAACCGGCAACAGGATTCTGGGCACTATTTACAAAGAGGAAAGCCAAGCAGACATATGGAAACCCTTCAGTTCTACCCCCCATAATTGGTTTGATGTGCTTCTTGTCAGAAAGAAGCAGCTTGACTTGTTTCCAGAGCAAGGTTCCCTTTCTTTCCCTTTTTTTTTTCCTTTGACGGTATGAGTGAGCGAACTCACAACTTCTAAACAGACCTAATTTTTGCCATTCTTTCTTCGAGCACTCATTTGTATCAATAAAACAGCTATTGAAAACACAATGCAAATTTAATCCATGCTTCCTCAAAATAGCAGCGGATGTCTGCATGAATATACAATGAGGATCCCTCAGAAACTGGCACTTAGGTTCTCTCTCTTTTTCTTTCTTTCTCTCCCCCCAGTCTCTCTCTTTTTTTAATATAAAAGAAAACAATTTCACAAGAAGCAGGGGATTCTGCCTGATTGTATTGTTTTCCACATTAATATTAATAGAGAATAGACTCTCCCTGCTGCCTTTCCTTCTCTTGCTATAAAAAGCAAGTGATGATGTGTTGGAAGACCAAAGCATCTTAGAGCAACTGATAGAAACAGTGGGTCTTCCGTTCGACGCTCCTGCATCCCTTGTTGTCTAGACCTGGCCCCGCCAGTAGGAGACGTGTCTGTGAGATTTGAAGCTGACAGGGAAACAAATGCTGAGCCCAAAAAGCTACTTAATGGGGAAAAAAAAAATCTTTTGCCTCTGTTGTTTGCTGTTTGCAGAGATTAAATTTTTAATTTGAAGCCTCTTCTTATCTGTTTAGCCAAATTTATTGTACAATAATAACATGTGAATAAATGATGAAAGGAAATGTTGCCATTCTTTTGAAAGTGCTTCTTGTAGCCTTGGAAAATGGTGCTGGGGGGTGGGAAGAAAGATTAGAGAAAAACAAAAAAATGGGGGGGGGAGGATGGAAGGAAGCAGCAGCAAACTTCAGTTTCATGTTGTGGAACGAAGGAATTTTCTGGAAAGAGCTAGAAACCAGGGGGGCTTATAACTGCTTTGAAGGATGCTTTTAATGTCATCCTGAAGGGGCTGTTGTCTTAAATTTCATGGGAAACTACTAACTTTAGGTGCACCATAGACCATGGCTGGAACTCTGTAAGGGACTAATGTCTTCATGAGCAGACTTACACTTGCAATAAATAGAGCTGAGCAGTTCTGCAATGTTCATATTCACCTAGGAACTGCTTTTACGGTACTACCTGTGGGCATTTGGTGTACAATGGTGGAGTGATTGATGTGCCATGGCCCAATATACAATAGGCATCAATGTGCACTGTGGTGTTCTCCATTGTGCATCTGGGCACCAGCTAGGAAGTACATGAAGATCATACATTGTATTTATGTCTCTCATTATTATCTATTTAAATTTCCACTCTCCCATTGTGCATTACGCAACCAAACAACTAACAAAAATAAAACATACATCTGTACTAAAATGTATGGGTGTGTGCATTTCTTCCTCCCCCATAGTTTCAAGGTTGTAAAACCTGACAGCATAAACTTGGCATTGATACTATTGAGACTATAGAAGTGTGCCTCTTCAGATGATTTGTTTTTTAAAATTAATTGTAGCTATTTCTAGCATGCTGTGCCATCTTCAGTCACTAACTGGCAGACTTCCCTAAACATCAGAAGAAGCTGTAGTCAGTCCCAACACATTTGCATCTCCAAGGGGTCTTTAGTTAAATCCACATGGGCCAGAGGCGTGGCAGGGGAAAACAATGTGCTTGGCATGATTTCTGTTTCATTCTGCATGACTTTTGAACTTTGTTTAAAAAGACACAGAAAACAAGCTCAGAGAGAAGGTCCTTCTGCCTGCTAAAGAAAATGTGCAATGCACAAGGAGTTTTTTTTAAAAAACTTTATGCAATGGTTGTATTTAGCTGATGACAGTGTCAGAGGAGTTGTGCATGAGCAATCATTCTTGTGTTGATATGCAAAGCAGTACATCAACCTGTGCCTGGCATTAAAAACTGCACACTGTACATTAAGAGCCATGTCTGAAAAGATGTTGCATGGAGTTGCTATTCTGTATGGAAGTTGCTGAGTGCTAACCCGGTCTAACTCTGCTAGTGGATATTTACACTATGCCATGGTGATGTACAGTTCTAGTCACTGTCTGACATGCCGGTGATGCCACAAACAAACAAAAAAGTGACAGATTGACATATGGACATTAGCAAAGGAGGTTAGACAGTCTCTACAGCCACCAGCAAGCCCTCTCTTTTATCTCTTTCCCGGTCATGATTCACCCTCTGGAATCTGGCTGATGCAGAGTTCCACTGCAAGGAGCTTCTGGCTCTAGATGACAGTTGCCTCTCCAAATCTCAGAAGCTGGTGGCTGAAGCAGCTGATGGGTTCTCTGCTCAGTAGGACTTGATAGACACTGAAGAGTCATCCCCATTTTTAAAGTCCGGCAAAGAAGGAAGGAGTAGCTTTGCAGGGTCAACATCTGTTAATAGGAAGCACTGACTAATCAAGCACTTGGTGACCCGGGGCAGCCACCAATAAATCTCCCAGCAGCTGCTGGGAGTCTGCATTGTTCACAGCCATTCAATCTCTTCAACTGGAAGTACTTTTGATGTTCATGTGTTTCTTGGGACTGGCTATATTTAACAATTTCTTGCCTTGCCCCTCCTTTGAGTTTGGTTGTCTGGACTAATGGCTTTGTATAACAACCTCTGGACTGGCTGAGACCTTGCCCCTGCAGCTGCCTTCATCTTTCCCAATTACCAATGCATGACATGGATTGGATTGACTTACTTTTAGCTGCTTTCCTTGAGATAATCAGTCTCTATGGACATTTGTAGGCATAGGACAGTCCAACATGTACCCCTGATATTGTAAGATGCAAGGTGTGGGTTCTCCTGAATGGTTGTATTAGAGGAAATGATCCTCCAGATAGCTTAGTCCTAAGCCATTTAAGACTTCAAAGGTTAATGCTGTGTGCTGCTTCTACTGTGTCTTGGAAATCATTACCCTAGTTCTGCAAAGTCCGCCAAGATTAGCATTCCCATCATCATTCTCATCTCGCAGATGGAGAACTGAGACACACTGGACCAAAGTCAGCTAGTGAGTTTATGCATGAACTGAATTTTGAAACAAGGACCTCCTAGAGCAGGGATGTGTTGCAACTCTATCTATCTCATGCTCATTTTTTCCCCTTATTTTCTTCTGCTGTGGTTCTCCTTCTGACCTATGAGGCAGGCTATGCTTGCAGCAGGCAATGACCCCATCTGGTAGTGAAAGATCTCTCAGTTCCCACCACGGAGCACTGATTATTTATTTTGTTATTCTCCCCCATGGAAATATATACCTTTTTTTCCTGTGTGCATTTTCCCAGATAGATGATTGAGATCCTACGCCAGGGTTATATATTTTAAATCTCCACATGGGAAGTTATGGATTGGTTGTGCTATGCAACCCTTGTACTGAGTGGCAAAGCAATGCAACTGAATGCATACTTGCAGTGCAACTGCTCAGTTGAATGTGGATGTACATGCAGATTGCATGCACATGTGTGTACATATCCATAACGCACAATGGGAAATTGCATGATACGCCCTATTACATGTCATTGCAATAGCTGGAGGTGGTGCACATCCAGTCAGGCATAGCATTGTCATTGCAAATTTGTGTATCATGGCCTGTGAAGCAGGATCTCAGCCTAAATCTTTCTCAACTGTGTTCCAGAGCTCATTCTTCCAACTTTGAGCCATTGCAAGTTTATTGGATTGCAAGTCCCACAGACCCAATGATATCAACCAATCTTAAGTGAGTCATACTTAACTTGTCCTATTGATTTCAGAGGGTCCATGCACAGCGTAACTCCATCTCGATAGTATTGCATTCAAGCCATCAATGTATATTGTATCAAACACATTTCAAAGCAAATGTTTACCTGCAGAAATAAGATATATCGGAAAGGGCCAAAATAATATATGCCAATCTCACAAGCATGGAAAAGCAAAAGTGCAACAGAAATATTGAAAGCAAAATATTGGCTAGATATCTAGAAAAATCACACCAGAGATCTGGAAACCCCAGTTCTGTTCAAGCATTTACTTGAACTTGCATAGAGTTGAAACTGGGGACAAGAATATGGATGGGATATAAACCTGGCCCCCACTATGCCTGAGCACCTGGGTAAGATCCAATTTGATGCTCAGGGTAGAAAGTTCCACTAGTGTGTTTAGGTGAAGCTCAACAACGGCTGAAATCAGGAAGGGTGAGAACTGCCACCTGGATTATAACATGAAGGGAATTTTCCAGCCCCATCTTCATGGCTAGCTACTGGTCATTTTGGTTGGACAGAGGTTGGTGGTACATCTCACACCCACCTGTCTCCCATTGAATATCCTTGGCAAACTTGGCACATTCTCCTTGGCACATTATCTCTTTATGCAATATTGAGAGAAGTACTTACATGTGTGTAACCTCAATTATGTTAGTGTAAGTCATCAAGAGAATGTCCAAAGCTCCAACTGAAGCTTTGGACATTCTCTTGATGACTTGTCACAAAGCTGAGTAAGATTATAGAGCTCCAGCTGAAAATTCAGTTGAATGCGGTTGCAGAACTCACTTCAGTTTTCTGGACTCAACATGAAAAGGTCTAATTTACTTCACAGTGCTGAGAAACACTGTGGACCTGGGCTTACCCAAATGTCCATGTCCCTATTCCTGGTTTCAGCTCCATGTTTATTTAGGATAATGCCTGAAAATGGGGTTACTGCATGGTTCTTACAGAAGGACATACAAGCAAGTGCTATCGAATTGACTTACATGTCTTGCCATGCATCTTTTGTTCTCTACCCATAAGAAGTGAGAGAACAATGGAGACCAAGGCTGAATATTTATATACCTACAATACAATAAATGTGAAACCTGAGAAAGTAGAAAGGCATTATGAGAGAGCTGGGCTTCCTCTGGTACATTAAATATGGTACTTTGAATGTGTGATATTATTATCATTTATTCATTTATTGGAACATTTATATGCTTCCTTTTAGCTAGCATGCTTTCAGGAAGACTTGCAATGTCTACAAATGGCATGAGAAATATAAATAACAGATAACCATCACAGGAATGGGACAACAGGCCAGTTAAAAAGTACAAATCAATAACAGATGCAGCAGAGAAAAACATATAAAATGAAAAACAGCTCTAAGTTCAATCAGGGAGTGAACACGTACACTGAGGAAGGCATGCTAATGGTACAATTAAATGACTCTTTCACTTGGAATAGCTGGACATGTATATATGTGGAACCTGTATGGGCCAATTGGCTGAGTTCTTGGGAAAAAGGACCTGAATCTTATTGATAGTCCCAACTAGAGGAACCCATTGAATGTACTGTTGAGCGTTGAGCCAGTCCTTTGATTCAGTGGAGTTACTATCTTAGTATATGAAGGGAATGCTGTGAACATAGTGTATCTTGACTTCAGTAAGGCCTTTGACAAGGTCCCCCATGATATTCTTGCAAACAAGGTAGTAAAATGTGGGCTAGGCAATGTTACTGTTAGCTGAATTTATAACTGGTTGACTGACTGAACCCAAAGGATGCTAACCAATGGCTCCTCTTCATCCTAGAGAGAAGTGACTAGTGAGGTGCCACACGATTCTGTCCTGGGTTCAGTGCTATTCAACATCTTTATCAATAATTTGGATGAGGGCATAGAAGGCATTCTTATCAAATTATTGACGGGTAGATAACACCCCAGAGGACAGGATCAGAATTCAAAATGATCTTAGCAGATTAAAGCTGGGCCAAAACTAACAAAAATAACAAAATTAATTACAACAGGGAGAAGTGTAAGTTACTACACTTCGGCAGAAAAAAAATGAAATGCAGAGATATAAGATGGATGACACCTGGCTTGACCACACTACATATGAAAAGGATCTCTGAGTCTTAGTAGACCACAAGCTGAGCAAGAGTCAGTAGTGTGATGCGGCAGCTAAAAAAACCAATGCAACCCAGGTTGAGGTATTCTCTTTTTGTCAGACGTCACCTGGAATGATGTGTCCAGTTCTGGGCACCACAATTCATGAAGTAGATTGACAAGCTGGAACTTATCCAGAGGAGGGTAACCAAAATGGTAGAAGGCCTGGAAACAATGCCCTATGAGCAATGGCTTAGGGAGCTGGCTTAGGGAGTCTGAAGAAGAGAAGGTTAAGAGGCAACATGATAGCTTTGTTTAAATATTTTATGGGCTATTATATGGAGAATAGAGCAAGCCTATTTCATACTGTTCCAGAGACTAGGACATAAAGCAATGGCCTCAAATCTCAGGAAAAGAGATTCTATCTAAACGTTAGGAAGAACCTCCTGACAGAGCAGTTCAACAGTGGAATGCACTGCTTTGGAATGTGGCAGAATCTCCTTCTTTTGGAGATTCTTTGGATGGCCATCTGTTGGGAATGCTTCGATGGTGTGTTCTCCATGGGAGGGCGTTGGACTCAGTGTCCCTGGTGGTCTCTTCCAGCTCTATGATTCTATGACTCTAGCTGAATCTAAAATATAGCAGCCAAGATCCTGGATCAGGAGACAGCTATGAGTGATGGTGCTTCATTGTTCTAGTTACATCTCCTGATGCTACTGTCCAGAACCTCTCTTAAGCATCTCAGTCACCAATCCTGCAAAGGATTTCTGTTTTGCTGCAAAATGGAAACGTCTGAGATGGAATCTCCAGCCCTCTCCCCTCAGTGAGGCATGTTGCAACAGGCAGCTCTGATAGGATCCTTCAGGGGCCCTTGCTGCTGACTACTGAAAAGTGCCTCACTAATGGGACAGAGATGGAGGCATCATCACATACACTGCTCCACTCTCCTTAGAAATCCTTCGGGGGGCTTAAAATGTAGGGGAACATTTTCTTTTTCTTGCCATGGTGCAATGACCATAAATGTGCATTACAAAATTTATGATGCTATAAGTCCAGCTTATGACATCATAAATACTGAACAGGATGCCAGCCAGGATTTAGACTGGAAAATCCTACAGGAATGGACTTTGGTTATGAAGTTTTATCCAAGAAGAGAGAGAGAGAGAGAGAAGGAGGGAGATGGATATGATCTGAGTTGTTTCTCCTTCCCAAAGGCGGGAATTGAAGTATTTATCATTTTGATTTGGTCACAGAATTTCAATTTATGTCTGGAGTCCTGTTGGTGCCTTATAAACACATGGGCTGAGATACTATATTGCCCAAAATAGAAGTCTGCAGTGGAACTCCACAGTGGCTCGCATCTCATCATCCCCTTGTCTTTGTACCTAGACTTTCTCTTTGATTTGTATTTATTTGTCCCTGTGATAGATGATGGCTCAGAGGTTGATGAGCAATTGACTATGTCAGGAACAGAGTCAGAGATAGACCAAACTAGCTTGCAAACACCCCCGTCAGTTGAAAGACAAGCGGAGGCAAAGTTGTTGCAGCCAGCCCCAGAGGGAGAAGGAACCAACAATGATTTAGAGGAATTAGATTCACCTTTACCCCCCCCCCCCCAAGCTGCCAATCATGGAGGAGTCAGAAACGAGCAGCTAAGAGGGAAGCTGTTCTGGCAAAAATAAGAAAACAGAACAATGATAAATAACACCTATTCTTGTCAGCTATATAAGTCTGGCAGCGTGGCTTGCTGTTTGATTGTAGTGAATCACCATGCAAGCTCTCTCAACCCTTGTGTTCCGGCTCTCTCAGTACCTTTGGATGGACTTTCAGTTTTCTGGACTCTTTGGAATTGACCTTGACTTGGCTCAGCTCAGCATTTCCACCTGTTTGTTTGCACTGGACACTCCCCACCACCTCCTCCTCTTGGGCAAGTACTCTCGCCTCCCTTCCCTTACTGGCAGAGAGGCACAGGCAGGGAGTTGGACTCTGACAGCCTGTCTTGAAATCATCAGTAATACTCCTATGGTTGCATTTTCAGCTGAATGGTTGATTGTATATTCAGTGGTGCAACATGGCTGTTCAATACAAGGGTCAGGAGCATGCACCTGTGCATGAGGAAATTTATGTAGCATAACCCTGAGGAACCACCATGTCCATTATTGTCATAGGGAATGTAACAGTGCTTTTTTGTTGTTGTTGCTGTTGTTTTGGTAGTAGATATTATGTGCTGTAGAGAACCAGCATGGTGTAGTTGTTTGAGTGTTGGACTACAGCCCAGGAGACCAGGGTTCAATTCTTACATGGCCAAAGAAACTCACTGGGTGACCTTGGGCATGTCACACACTCTCAGCCCCAGAAAACCCCATGAGAGGTTCACCTTAGGGTCACTGTAAATTGGAAATAACTTGAAAGCACACAACAGCAAAAAAATTAATGATATATCTTTGCACTTCAAATTGTGGTACGTATGGGGAAAACTGGTTGATATAATACTGGGGAAAAGTAGGGAATATTCACTTGGATGATGTGTTCGTTGGGAAATATTTCTATTACACTAAAATTTGTATTTTTAATATAAGAATCAAACCCAAAGCACATTCAGCAAAGTCCTAATATTCTTGATCTTTATCCATCTCCAAGCGTTTAAACATTCACAATAAGAAGCATGAAACATGCCAACTCTCCCCTTCCAACCTTTATGACTATGGTGGGCTTCATCAGATGCTGTCTAATTATTTTGGCCTGGCTTATTAAGCACATTTGAAAATTGGCTGAATTGCTTGATTTGGTAAAAAAAAAAAAAAATTACATGCTACATTTAATCAGCCCAGCTTTAAGGAACAAATGTCATTAAACACCATTTAATTAGCTGTTCTTACATCCCCACTGTGTGAAAAATTGTATCCTTGATGACTACAAAACAGTTTTAAGGTCAAATGTAGAGGAATAAAAATATCGTTGAATGGCCTCTGGTAATAGACTACATAAAAGAGTGGCTCATTTCCATTAATTGAAAAGATCAGTTTTGTATCAGAGTTAATCAGAATTTGATGGCAGCTCCTCAGCATACATTCCAGAGACCAGCTGAAGTGCACCTACATTTACCTTCACCTCCCAGCCTCTCCACTGCCCTCTTCCATCAGCAGTTTGGCATAGTACATACTATGGGCTGTACTGAAATAAAAATACACTCTGCTCCATTCACTTAGGCCATTTACACACCATACCTCCTTCTGTTGTTCTCCCATCACAGCCCCAGCACTGCCTTTGCTAGCCACAAAACAAACGCTCCGCTCTCTAGCTGGCTGGCTCCTTGTGGAAGGTAGCATGAGTGACATGCGCCTTCCTTCCTTCCGCAGTGTAGCCAGCCTCTTTCCCATGCTGCACTGGGGAGGAAGCATGTGATCATGCTTCAGCCCCTTCTGCATGGCCAGTGGTGATGGGAAAATTGCACAATTGTGGGTGCTTAACAGATTTTTTTCCATGAAATGAATATCTCACAATTGGAATGGGTGGAGACATGCTGGCTGCAGGTCCGTGATGACGTGTGAGAGCACGACTCGCGGACCGCTGCACCACAGCAACACTATGCAGAAGTGGCCTTAGACTGTTGCTATCGATCATGACATTGGAAGACTATGAATGGTGAAGCAACCCGCAAGCAAAAAAACATAGAAATCTATCCCTACTTTCTTCTGTGGCCAGCAAGTGCTTAGGAAGTTGGGAGTCCTCTGCTACAGACTCTTTCTTTAATAAGTTGTATGTGTGTAGTGTTTAAATATTTGCAGGAATGTCATGTTGAGGAGGGAGCAGGCTTGTCTTCTGCTGCTCTAGAGATTAGGACAAGGAGCAATGGATTCAAGCTGCAGGAAAGGAGATTCCACCTGAACCTCAGGAAGAACATCCTGATGGTCAAAGCTGTCCAGCAGTGGAATATGCTGTCTTGGAATGTGGTGGAGTCTCCTTCTTTGGAGGTTTTTAAGCAGAGGCTGGATGGCCATCTGTTGGGAATGCTTTGATGGGTGTTCCTGCAAGGCAGGGGATTGGACTCGATGGCCCCTGTGGTCTCTTCCAACTCTATGATTCTATGGCCGTTTCTGCACTACACTGTCATAGTACTATTATTCCACTTTCAACATCCTATGGAATTCTGGGGTTTGTAGTTCACTGTGGCCAAAGAGTTTCTGGCTGAGAGTTCTAAAGGCCTCTCCCTAAACTGCAAATCCCAGGATTCCGTAGGAGGTTGAAAGTGGAATGATAGCACTATAATGGTGTAGTGCAGAAATGGCCTATGTCATGTGTATCAATGCAGCTCTAGCTGATATGCTAAGGCTGTTGTCATTTTGTAGTGCCATCCCAAGTGAAGCCTTGACCCCTGCTTCCTTTCTTCTCTCAAGCATCCTGCCATCTTAAGAACTCATCTGAAGTTTCTTGAATCTTTCTAAGCAGGCTTTTGGAGTGGCTTCAATGTAATTTTGCTAGGGATTTGAGTAGTTGCTAATCCTTTACATTTTCGAAACTCATTAGATTGATGAAAACAGAACCCCGCCCACCCGAAGTAACCTGATAAGGTTAAGAAGGCTTAAAGCTCTCCTTTTTTCATTAGTCAAGTTGCTTAAAGTGATCCCTAGGCAATATACAATGGAACCAGGCAGATAAATAAATCCCTAGATAAATGAACAGTTAATAAACTGCCTCTTCCCCCCTCATCTTGTGCTGAGCCTTGTTTCAATGTGGAACGCAGTAGAGAATAAATAATTTTTAAAAAAGCACAAAAGGACACACACACACAGCATTGCTAGGTTAAGAACACAGCGTAACTTTCTTTAATGAAGTGATAGCCACAATGTTATTCCCAGTGGCAGCTGGTAGCTGAATCCACTCTGGGTTTCAGTTTGGACATTAAAGGAATCATAAATGGCCATTTCTGCACTACACTTTGATAGCGTTATTATTCCACTTTCAAAATCCTATGGAATCCTGGCGTTTGCAGTTTAGGGAGTGGTATTTAGAATTCCCAGCCAGAGAGCTCTTTGGCCCCAGTACACTACAAACCCCAGAATTCCACAGGATGTTGAAAATGGAATAATAGCACTACAACAGTGTGGTGCGGAAATGCCCATAGAATCATACAGTTGGTTGAGACCACAAGATTCATCCAGTCCAAACCCCTGCTATGCAGGAATATGCAATCAAAGCACTCCCTACAGATGGCCATCCAACCTCTGTTTAAAGACCTCCAAAGAAGGAGACTCCACCGCAATCCAAGGTAGCATATTCCACTGTCAAACTGCTCCTACCATTAGGAACTTCTTCCTAACGTTTAAGTGGAATCTTTTTTTCAATGTTTCAACCAAAATCTTTTTTCTGTATTTTGCATCCAGTGTTTCATTTCCTAGTCTCTGGAACAGCAGAAAACAAGCTTGGTCCGTCTTCCACATGCCATCCTTTCAATTATTTCAACACGGCTATCATGTCGCCTCTTAATCTTCTCTTCTCCAGGCTAAACAAGCACAGCTCCCGTATCCGCTTCTCATCGGGCTTGGGTACCATTTTGGTAGCCTTCTTCTGGGCAGTTTGTCAATATCCTTCTTTTACGGCGGCCCTGTCCAAAGCATTGAATCCTATCTCCTAAATAAGTTCAGACCCGGGGTCGCTCCTTTAAAGCTCAGACTGAAATCTGGAGTGGCTTTGGCACCTCAGTGTTAACTGTTGATAATGGGTGTTCTTTGTAAGAAACTCAGAGTAAGAGAAATAGCACTTTTACTGAAGCAAATTATCTGATTTTGGGGGCTACTTTGGAATATAGCATTGCGTGACTATTTTCTTGAAATCTTGCAAATCAGGGTGGCCAACTGAATGGGGTAAGGGTCAATTTGCCCCTGGATCCACCATGGGATGCACTCCATAGGAAGCTCCAATACTTCTGTTTTTCTCTTCAGTCCTCAAACTGGTGAAAGAAGATGAGGTCCCATCATTTCACGTTGCCATTTTTGAGAGGCAGTGCAGAGGACAATGGGTGTATTCAGGGGTAGCATGCAGAAAGGGGAGAGTTGGAGAGCATTTTCACACAGTGGGGGGATTTTTGCATAGTTTTGGGTGAGAGGTGCTCTAAAAGTCACTTTAAAAATGGATTTGAGGTGCTTTAAGGGACTAGTGGGGATTTCAGGGGGTCACAAAAGTTGGGTACAGCAGTCTCTTGTGGCCCTTGAGCCCTCTACTGTAGTTGAACTGTGGGATGGTGCAAGTATCAATGCATCCCCAGTGCTGTTTCACATCAGTATCAAGGTTTGGGCAACTTGGGCCAGATTGTTTAGATCTCTTCTCTGCCCGCATTGCAAAGTGCAGCAGTACTGGAAATGTCATCCTCCTGTTGCCTAAAACTCAGAAAGGTCCAGTTTTGAAGCCGTAGCACTGATGACATCCAAATCAGTACAATTACGGTTTTAAATTGTTTATCATTCTATTGATAACTTTGATTATATTTAACTTTTTAAAGGTTGCCCTGCAATGACAACTTTTAATTGTATCTGTTTACATTTTCTACTCTGCCTTGAGTCTCAGGGCTGGGGAACATCTCCACGCATTTGTGCACAGAAAATATATTTTGTTCACAGCAAAGGTGTTCTGCACAGAGAAGCAACATGTAGTTGTGCACAGAAAACATGATATCTGTTCAGAAAATGTGTTTCAATGTATAAGGACTATTTCCGTTTAGAAAATGTATTTGCTGCATAGAAACAAACATGTACTTTTGCATAGACAAATACTGGCTGAAGCATGAAACTTGGTGTTTTTATCCATTAGGGAGAATACAGAATGTCTTTGTTCTGGCCTGCAAGGGTGAACAAAAGAAAGATTTGCATCCATATTACACAGGCAGCAAGCCATTTTGGCCTTTGAAAGGCAAAAACCACCCTTTGAATTGGATCTGAAAGCTGACTGGCCTTGCATGAAACTCTTTCAGAGCACATGGGTATCCCTAACCTTGTGTCTGCTGCTTGCAAAGAACTGGGCAGGGGCATTACGTGCACAGCTGTGACCCTCAGAAGGGTTTTCTGCAGACATGGTTAACTCTTGTAGGAGTGCGCCTGCATTATTCTATTCAATTAAATCTCCTTTTGTAAGGCTTCGTCACGTGACCGTCTGCCCTTAATGGAAATCTGCAAGAATCTATTATTACTTTTTGCCAATCTTCTTTCAAAAAGGAATTTCTCATTAGTAAATGCATTTCCTTGCCATGAAAGATTACAACTGCCCAAATCAAATGGGAATTTCTATTGCTGGCCGAATAGATGTCTTTACCCATCCCTTTAATCTTGAAGGCTTTGTGCTTGCTTTCAACAGGCACCAGGAGATCTTGAAAACAAAATGGAGTTTAGCTTAAGAAAAGGCATTCCTTTTCTTGGCTTCTTTCTCTACATGGAGTATTTCATTGAAAGAGAAAAAAGGGACATTTATCCTGATTTGCTTTAGTGACAGTTCTGCAGTTCTGGCCAGAAACGTCGGACTTGAATTGAGGACTCTTAAGACTTTGCACTGGTCTTGCAATAGCTTGAAGCTGGGAAGAAGTGGAGTGCACGTGAGTCACCTGTATCAGTGGCACATTAGACATGAAGAAGGACAAAGGAAGAGAGCTGCAGCACAAACGAACAGACTTTCTTCTTTAAGGGATATATGCTCCCTTCCAAAGAATAGAAGCTCAAGGTAAACATGAGCCAACAGTATGATGCTGATGCCAAAAAAAAAAAAAAAAAAAAAAGGCCAATGCAATTCTGTGCTGCATCAACAGAAATATAGCACCCAGATCAAGAGAAATAGCAGTGCTGTTCTACGTTGCTTTGGTCAGACTTCACCTGGAAAACTATGTCTTGTTCTGGGCACTCCAATCAAGAAGTATATTGACACGCTGGAACTTGTCCAGAGAAAGGTGACCAAGATGATTAAATGGCTGAAAACCAGGCCTTATGATAAATAAAGAGCAATTCAAATGAATAGCTATTAAAATGAGTAGACATTGGGGTCCACCTGCAATGCCAGCTTATCCTTAGAATTTGGAGGAATTATAGCTCAAAGGAGGCCTGTGAGAGGAGGTAATGGCAGGATCTTTTCACCTGTGTATACCAGTACTAACCGTAGAGAGGAGTCCAGTTAAAATTAAACAAAGAATTTTATTCAAATTGACAAACACATGGGAAATCAGATACTCTTAAGAGCCATACAAGGCTACTGGAAAATGAGACCAGAAAGGTTGGATAGAGAGAGATTGAATGGAAAGGATGGTAGTTACTAGTCTTGGAGAAGGGATCACAGCAAAGTGGCTCAGACATGAGGGTGGCACAGCAAAACTACAGTCTGGGGTATTACCTTTGTACTACAATTAGCTGGGGTCAAAACTAGGGTTTTTATCCCTATTTCACACCCTGAAGAGATGCATTGACAAGGCCATAATGGCTTTCCCACAGGACTGATAAAGGGATCCAGAATGGGTTGATAGCTTAACTCCAGAGAGACAAAACATCGATGGGACTCACGATGATCTCTTAATATTCAGTCAAGTATAGGGAAGATCTCCATAGAGTAAGATTGAGGGATCATCTCTGACTGCTCAACAATCTGGACAGTGCACCTTTAATTGTATTCAAAAACGTCAAGAGCCTGAAGCGGTGAAGGGATTAGCACAAACCTGTTAGTGTTGGGTCTTCCACATACTCCTTTGTGAACTTTCATGACCCCTACCCCATCCCCAGCCAGTGTAATTCTGAACATGTTCTCTGGCCAGAGTGACCCTGATCATGATCTCCAATCATTAATAAATCCAATTTATGAAAACCAAATATCTCATAGGAGGGATTGTAGGGTATGGTAACATCAGCCTAGGGAGAAAGTCAGAAAAGCAAAAGTATAGAATGAGCTCAGGCTTGCTAAAGAGGTTAAATAAAAGGGCTTTTCTGGTTACTCTTGGCCTCAAGATTAACTTTCCCAGTCTCTGCTTACAACTAGTACTTTCATCTGGGAGAGTACACTGGAATTAGCCTTACTCACTTTCCTGCCATGGAAATCTGTTAAGACTGGTAGAACTAGAGATAGGGTCTTCTCAATGACAGGCTATACCATACAGAATTCCCTCCCAAAATATATAGAGTTGATCTCTTTTAATGGGTGTTGTAGTTCTAAACTCTGAAAGGGATGCCAGGTTGAAGAAGTCTTTACTTGAATAATTTGGCTAACTTCTCTTTGCATTGTTTCTTTGTTTTAATTAGCACTAATGATGTCTAGGTACTGACAAGATTTCTGTGTCAGAGTCATTCCTGATTTACCTTTGTTGTATGGTAAGTTTTTGCAGTATGCCTATGGATTTATTTTTCCTGTTTTAATATGGGCAGCATCATTTTATCTACTGATTAAGTATTCACGTCTGTCTATAAATTACTCTCCTTTTTTTCTTACTCTAGATAATAGAGGATCACATATATATGTGTGTGTGTGTGTGTGTGTGTGTGTGTGTGTATGATTATGAAAAATAGTCATCTCTTTAGTCTCTAGAGAAGTGTACTGTGTTACAAAATAGGCTTGGGCATTTCATTCTCCATAGCCAAGGAAAAAGGTGATTTCATTTCACAGAAGCTGGAATGAATGCGTGTCTGTTGTCAAAAATCTCTGTCTTTGTCTTCCTGCCTCTTTTTTTTTTAAGCAAAAAGAAGAAATCTTAAAAAAAAAAATGGAAAAAGAAATTGAATGGCTACACATGCTTAAACAAAGTAGGGAAAACAATTTCTTGTCCTTTCATTCCAGTAGTTAAGGTTGTAAACTTCCAGCTATGACTTGGAATTGTGAAATTTTCAGACTAAAGCTGCCAGCATTCCTCAGCCAGCACCAGATAGGGAATTATGGGAGCTGTAGTTCAAAAATAGCTTCTGTCTATCCTCACTTACCTGGTGAATAGGCCCAGAGTACGACAACTCTGTTGAAGGTGGTGGTTATCATTGTTGGTGTTGTGTGCCTTCAAGTCATTTCATACTTATGATGACCCTAAGGTGAACTTATCACAGGGTTTTCTGGGAGCTAAGAGTGTGTGATACACCCAAGGTCACCCAGTGGGTTTCCATGGCCAAGCAGGGAATCAAACCCTGGTCTCCAGGGATATGGTCCATTACACAGACCACTATACCATGCTGGCATTCTTATCATGAAGGTAGGAGATGTTTCTGTAATGAATTGAATCAACTGGAGCCCATCTGAGTCAACTATAATCCATTACTAAATGAATTGCTATCATTGCTCTTCTGTGCCTTCAAGTAATTTCTGACTTGCTGCAACCCTATGCTGACCCTATCATAGGGTTTTCTTGGCAAGATTTATTCAGAAGGGGTTTGCCTTTGCCTTCCTTTAAGTCTCAGAGAGTGTGACTTGCACAAGGTCTCCCAGTGTTTTTCCCATGACTGGTCAGATCCTGGTCTCCCAGAATCCTATGCCCTTTCTGCAGGACATAGTCATCCTGCACTAGCAACAGGAGAAGGATGGTACCTGGAATGCACTTATACCTGGCATTGTCTGGGTCCTGTCCTCCCCCTGTACTTGTGCAGTGCACAATTGCACTGCAAATCATTGATGGGTTCTCCCCGTCAATGACCAGTGATTGTGCTGCCCTTCTGCTGCATGCCTGTACTTAGTTTAGCTGTGTAGGATCCAGAAGAACAATGGCTGTCTTCCTGCCCCAGTGCAGCCTGGGACAGTACCTGGCTGTGCTCTGGCAAGAAGAGGCATGGCCATGGCACTTCCTGAATTCCTGGAGGCAGTTATCGTGCTCCGCTCCTGGGAAAGCCATTGCCGCCATCATCTCCGGATGCCACAGGGACAGAGGTAAGCTGCAGAAAGGGTCCTAGTCTAGCAGGCCACTACACCACACTGGGTCTCTATTTGAATGAATGCCAACAGTAATGAATGGGTATGAATGACCTTCTCTCTTTTTAGCCCATTCATAATGCTTTGCTGCTTATTTGGAGTGCAGTGGTGGGGCTTACCAGCTGTCTCAAACTGTCTCTGGAAGGCATCATTTTTACTTTCCATGGGATGATATAACATCTGCAGCATTCTGGGAAGACAAAATGGCAACTGCAAGGAGGTGGCTAATGAAATAGCTCTGCTATGATTGGTAGTACTGACAGCTACAATGGTGATAAACAAGGATAAAAAAAAAAGGAAATGTAAAAGAAACAAGAAGGAAAACTGAAAGAATGGAACATGACAAATATGATTTTGATTAACAAATCATGAAACTGAGGAGTACAAAGGCCCAAGCGCTGGCAGCTGGTGAACTCTAGATAAGTGTGGGGCAGTACATCTGCTCTGAGTTTTCATCTGAACTTTAAGGTAACTATCCATAGTGTTGAACATATTTTGAATATAGGTATCCTGCTTCCAAATTCAAACAAGATTTAAGGATCCCAAGTTAGAAACTGAGGAAGCAAGAAGTATCTAGTGTCAAAATAGTCCATGGTCAAGAAAGCCATAAATCAGAGACAGGTTTCCACAGAGTCGTGGTAGTCAAGTCCTTAAACCACCCAAGAGTTGTAAATCCATTAGACATACTTGCATACACTGAGCTGTCAGGAGGAAGACTAAAGCTGTACTCAGCAAGGTGGCTAAATGTCAGGTTGGCTTGTTCTCCTTGCTATATTTTCAGGTAGCTGCTTTGTTTTGATGCATTGTAGGCTTTACTGTACTATGAGGGGATGATGGGATTAGCTGGTGAGTGGTGTGCTGGGAACATGGGAATCTTATTGTAATGAACTGTGATAAGGAGTCAGATGTTGGCAGACAGACTCAACTGCAAGTTTAAGCTGTTGGCAAGCTGAATGAGAAAATGAAAGGGGGTGGAATAGCCTGGAAAAGGAGTTATTATGGTTGGCCATCAAATGGAATGTTAGCACATGCTAATTTGTAATATACAGCTTATAAGGTGCTGCAAATCCAATGCTTCTTTAGTATTGGCAATGCCAAGTTGTGTTGTTGTTTCTTCAATGTTCCTGAATAAAGCTTCTGAAACTTTTAAGCCTAATTCCTTGAACTTAGAGCTAGCTTGTACATCACACAAGTGAATGTAACTTCCTAATAAAGGCAGCATGTTCATACAATGCTCTGATCCCCAACAAACAAAATGTAGATCTGTAACTCTAACATCCTCATTTTTCTTCTGCTGTATGATTTTTAACATCTTTGCCTAATGAAGAAGCCAGTGGAACATCCAAAGCTTGCATGACATACTTTGTGCATTTTAGTTGGCCAATAAAGTTATCACTGTTCTGTGGATTTTGGATTTTGGTGTAGTTTTATTAGAGTTCAGACCACCAAATCCAGAGGACCACCCCACTATGATAGGACACACCAGCAGCTGTTGATGTTGCTGGACCCAGAATTTTTTTTTTCTGAAGGATTCCTTCCCTTCTGAATCCAGAGGTTAATTGACATGGAGGGCCGAAGCTATGACAAAAGCCGATCCCAGCATGCAAAAGAGGCCATTATGCAAATCTGAAATAGGTAACATACTGTTCTATTAAACTTCCAGATGTCAGTCCCAGCAGAGGAAGCCATCGACAATTCACGATTCTGTAAAAACATTTTTTCTTGTGGACCCATTTAAGATGAAATATGAGACTGCCCTTTGTGACAGGTAATGCCGGTATTACATTAAGGATAAATAAATCACCCAAACAGATGTAGTAGTCGCCTGCATTACTAGGGCCTTTAATGGCATTTTTCAGGGGTTGGGGAGGGGGACTCTGTAACAAATTTCAAGGTTGAGTAATGCTCTCAGCTGCTCCAGTCTGGCATTTCTAATGTCCTTTGTTGTCAGAGGTTTGAGTGCCAGCACTGATAAGTAGTCAGCTCATTCACCAATTTGGATGGCAGCCGCTGCAAATTTGGTCAGCACAGTTGAAGACCTAAGGGTATGGTTGATGGGGAAGATGGAAATATTGCTTTTTGGACTACAGTTCCTAGAATCCCCAAACCAGTACAGTCCTTGAGGATGCTCTTTGAAGAAATCTGGCAGCTGTAGTCCATTGCCCCCTCCCCCCAAATCTATGGAAGAAGAAAAGCATTGGATCCAGGACTTCAAAACAAGCCAACAACTCCGTTACCATGCCTTACACCCTATCACATGGCATAGCATGATTGGAAAGAAATATAATTTAACTGGCATGAAATATTATATAAAAATGGGACACTTATGGCTGGGAAACATTGGCTTTTTTAGCTGCCACACTTCACTGTTGACTCATGTTCAGCTTGTGGTCTAGCAGGACTCATTGATCCCTTTCACATGTATTGTGGTCAAACCAGCTGTTACCCATCTTATATCTGTGCATTTCATTTTTTCTCCTACTTAAGTGTAGTGCCTTACTTTTCCCCTTGTTGAAGTTTGTTTTATTAGTCTTGACGCAGTTCCCTTGCATAAAGCTATTTCACTGTAAATCACCAAGAACATTTTAACCAAAGTTTGCCAGCTCTGAACAACCCATTTCTCCCATGTCTTACATCCTCCATGGCCATTGCACCTATGGCCTTTTTTCTTCCCCCCATCATCACAGTGACAGCAGTTACCCTGGTGTACGCCCTGAAATGATGGGAGCCTTTATCTTGCTTTAATGTTAGTAGCACTACACAGCAGGCAAGTTCCTTCCTTGAGAAATGAGGTCCTATGGAAGCCTGTAGAACAGAGTGAAACCCCATCCAGTGGTCTTAATTTTCTCCCTCCAGAGCTCAATCCCCATTTAGTTTACATTTATGTGCGTGTCTATGAAGAGACTCTTTTCTTTTGCTTGGCACCCCTCTGATGTATTGCAGCAATACATCATCAAAAGCAACATTCCTCTGATAACGAATTGCTGTGTTATGCCGTTAACGTGACTTTGTTTGATAATATGCCCAGGCTATACATCTTCTGACAGATGAACAATAATGACAACAGCCTCTGTGACTGTCATGTGAAGAAGAATGAGAAAGATGGAGCATGCAGGGCAGGGAGGAACTGGGCGTGTGCGGCCATATTCCTTCAAGCTGAATGTGGAGGAGAAACAAACTGGAGCGGGAAACAAAGAAAGAAACAGCATATAAAGAAAGGACATGACGTGACATTGGGAGACTTTGCACTCTATGCAACTGTAGTGCTATGATTCCCCTTTTACTGCCATGGATCCAGTCTATGGAATTCTGGGACTGGCAGTTTAGGGAGGGACATTTTGAATTCTCATCCAGAAAGCTCTATCACCTTCTCAAACTATAAACCCAAGATTCTATAGGATGTAGTCAGCAGTTGGTGGAATCATAAGGCCATAAATGTATGGTATGAAAGGGACGCAGGAAGAATCACAGAGTTGGAAGAGACTAAAAGGGCCATCCAGTCCAGCCCCCCGCCATGCAGGAATACAGAATCAAAGCACTATCCACAGATGGCCATCCCATCTTTGCCTAAAAACCTCCAAAGAAGGAGATGCCACCACACTCCAAGGCAGCACATTCCATTGTTGAACTGCTTTTACCATCAGGAAGGGGATGTTTAGATGGAATATCTTTTTCTGCAGTTTGAAGCCAATGCTCCATGTCTCAATAGTGTTGAGAGATCTGGGTATGATCAGGCTGGATAATAGAAGACTGAGAGATGGTTTGACAGCTGTGTCTGAGTCAGAGTACTTTGACAGTGGAATAGACTCTGCTGGAAGGTAGTAAATCCTTCTCTGTTGGGTTTTTCAAAACAGAGTTTAGAGGGACACCTGTCACAGATGCTTTAGTTGTGGATTAACACCTAGGCAGTGGGTTGAACTGGGTGACCCATGGGATATTTTCCAACTCTTTTGATGTTTAATTGACTTGTTCTTAATATTTTTAGTTAGATTGGTGTAGTGGTTTGAGTGTTGGGCCAGAACTCTGGAAGACCAGAGCCTTTTCCACAAGAGGACTGCGTCCAGGCATGGGGACATGAGAGAAGCGGTACCATGGTGATGCTTCCACAAGACATTGTCATGGTTCCATCCTTCTTCTGTCACCAGCTAGCACAATCGCAGGGTAAATCATTGTCAAATTTTCTCTGTCAATGACTCCCGATAACATGCTGCTTCCACACTTACCTGCCATGTGGAAAAGCTGGAAGCACAGTGGAGGTGCTTCCTGTCCCCTCACAGCATGGGAAAGAGCCCAGCTGTGCTGTGGAAGGAAGCAGTGTGTCCCTCACATTCCTTTCTGCAGGAAGCTGATCTGGTGAGGAGGGGAGCATTCCTGTCGCACTCCTTTCCCAGCAGAGGCATTGCTGGGATAGCAACTGGAAGACTACGGGAATAGGTAGGGTGCGGAAAAGGCCCAGGGTTCAAACTTCCACTCAGCCATGGAAAGCTAGTGGGTTTCAAGCTTCCTCAGCCTCAGAGAAAAGCAATAACAAAGTACATCTGAATAAATCTTCCTGTGGTAGGTTCACTTTAGGAAATAACTTGTGGGTACACAACAACAAAGTTTAATTTTTCTTTCTCAAAAAAGTTGGGGGAGGGGACAAAACACTATGACAAGAGGGTACAAGGAATCTTTTAAAGTATTTAAATCATGGGTAGATTGATGGGATGCTCCAAGGTCTTGGGAGAAAATGTGTGTGGCTGCCAGTCTCCTGGATGTTGCTCTTCCTTGTTCTAAAGTAATTTTTCGTCCCCCCCCCCCGCCATTTTGCTAAAATGGTGATTATGGATACCATGGCTCTACAGATACCATGAACTGCCAAAAAAGATAGATAAATGGGGCCCTAAGGCAAATCATGCCTGAACTTTCACAAGATGACTAAACTGAGACTGCAAGACTTTGAAAACATAATGAGATACCATGACTGGAAAGGATGATGATGCACAGTAAAGCAGAAGACAGAAAGAAAAAAAGGAAGACTACATTACTGGTGGATTGATTCAATCAAGGAAGCCACAGCCCTGAGTTTGCAAGACCTGAAAAAAACAGTTAAAAACTTGGAAAGCTCTCATTTATAGGGTCACCATAAGTCAAACTGGGCTTGATGGCACATAACGACAACAGTAGCAAAAGGGATGATTTCTGAAAATAGTTCACCAGCATAATTCTACATGACCACAGATGTGTCCTACAAGAATATCTGTTTTTGATTTTGGCTGCAGCTCTCTTAGTTCTCTTAATTGGAAGCATGATAATTTGGAGGATAATTCTGTTGATTACAGGTATTTTATCAAGTGGAGAATTATCTCATCTCCAGACCCCTCAGTATTTATGCACAAAGTAGGTCTCTCCTCCTCGCTCTAATTTTTCAGAACTACAGGCTTTTGTTGTTACTGTGGTATCTCTGGAGACATCGGAATGATGCTTCAGTTGTACATTCAGTTTGGATGATAAGCATCTGAAATGGATGCATATAAAAGCTCTTCCACATGGCTAGAGAGAGTTCCAGTTTGGAAGATTTTTTTTTTTTTAAAAAAGACAAGAGTTAATGCACTCTGAGGCTCATCTCAGGAGACTGGGGTTCACATCTGGCAGACAGCTCAGATGAACTCTAACGAGTTCATCTGCATCATCAAAGTGTTCGGTAATGCAGTGCCATTCCAATTCAATTAGCTGCCTTTGCTTGGCAACAGCTTAGACCCAGAGAAGCAGAAGGCTGCCTGTTGCTAGCTTGAAGTCCAGACGCGCCAGCCATAGTGGTGAAATCCCACGAGACTCATCTTCCATGATTGCAACCTCAGAGAGGGGCACCCCCTCCAGAATATATTGATGGGATCAAACCTGAAGTGGTTAGGGACACCCTTTTTCTTTCTGCCTTTGATGTACAACTTCATTCCTGATTGCACAAGCAGCCACTGTGCATTCACCATTTCACAAGGTGTTAGTAGCCATACACATCCCCCTTCTACACACATTGATATGGTTTAATTGGTGAAATATGACTCAATTGGCAAGATATTACTTGGCTTTGATATAAAAATGTACCGTAATGTGACTAGAAGGCCAAGCTGGACAAGAGGAAGATACTGGTTGAACACACGCACTGTATAGGTAGGTCAGAGATCCCCTCCCGGCAGTCAGGTCATTGTCAGAAAATCACTAGGTAGCTGCAGAGGTGATAGGCTTAAGCTAAGCTGTAACAGCTCTGTTATCAGACGATAGCGGTTGATGGTTTCGACCTTCTTCCCATTGACCTGGAAATTTTCCTCCTTGTACCTAAGACAGTCCACTATTACAGAGCTATTATGACATGTATTAAGTCTCTGTCACCTAAAAGTAAGACCATCAACTCATTCCAGACCTCATTGGGTCTGTTGCAAACTCCTTTGTTTACTTGGCTAGAGAGCCATTTACACTCATGCCCTCCAGGCAGATTTTGGGTATAAAAATCCTTCATTTTGACCATTTGGTTGCAGTACATTGGTTGCTGAACATCACTCTGTCACTCTAATTCTCGATTGTACTGTCCTTAGATGCAAGTCTAAGCCACACTGCTCCTTCTTCACTGTTTTTCTGGATTGGTAAATATTGCCCGTTTCACCCTCAAACTTGCTATCTAGTAACCTTCCTCTCTTTTACCTTTGGTTAACCTTGTGTGATTGTGTGACTGTTTGAGATCTTGTGTGTGTGTGTGTGTGTGTGTGATCAATTTTCCTCAATAAAACATATTTTATGTTGCCTTTTGAACCTCTGTCTGGTTCTCCCTGCAAAGACCCTGTAAACACTGGTGGAAAAATCTTGCTAGGTTGTCCCCTCTCACAGGCCTCCTAATTTTAAGCTAATAATTCCACATCTTTGAACAGAGGTACTGGCATCGTGGGTGGACCCCTGAGTCACCCATGTTTGTCCCATTACAAACTATGGGAAAAGCAACTTATCAGTATCTAAAATAAATACCACATAAAGTAAAGCACAGTAGGGTTTTGCTGTTGAAAGAAAAGTATTAAAAAACAATTATAAAATTTCACCAGCTGCAAACAAGCCTTTAGGCTACATGATCAAAGTAGCCTTTTGCTTCAAATACATCCTGTGAATAATTGTCACAGCAGATTCTAGGTGGAAGGACGACAGAAATCCACTCTTTACAATGAAGGGTATTGGGCCAAGTCCCACATGCAATTCATAAGGACAGAGTGGAACTATGGGTATGAACAAAGGTAGCACCAGGTGTTAATGAGTGTTAGGAGATGATTATGAGAGCAATCAATTCTCATTTGAGTATATAGCCAGAAGCCCACTGGAAGCCATGGAGAAATGATTCCCTCAGGTGCCATATTGAGCAATTAGATTCATTATGGTGGTTTTATAACTTTCTCTGCAACATTTGGCAGGGGCCTCTTTGGGATGAAGTGGTGGGGGATGCCATTTGATGGGCCATTGGTCTGTTCTTGCAGGGCATCCCCTGTGTGGCTACAAATCAGTCTGGGCCAGCTGTACCAGCTAATGGCCTGAACCAAAGACCAAATCAAAGAAAGACCTTAGCTGAGCAGATTCTGCATTATCAGTGCATTTGTCTCCATACAGAAGGAAAAAAAAAGACACAGAGAAGTAATTAAAATATGGCACAGAGTCCCCTTTAGATACTTATAGCCTTCTGGGCATAATTCAAGGGTACTGGCTGCAGCGTGTTAAGTGCTAAATAGCTTCGGCTCTGCATATCTTGAGGATGCTCCCACCTGCGTCCTGTTGCAGTTCTTAAAATTGTCCAACAGTGTCCTGTTAACAATTGCCATCTGTATACCAAGGTAAAATGTGAAGGGCTTTCCTGTACCTCTTCAGGTGCTATGTGGAGTATAGAGGGAGGGTTAGAACTCCATCCATGAAAAAATATCAAAGAGTAATCCCTGTGTGATATTGTAGCTCATTTTAAAAAGGAAGGTAACTGGATATAAGGTTGCCTAAGCACTCTTGGATAAAAGGGGGTGGAGTGAATAACAGTAGCCAGCTAAACCCAGCACTGAGAACTCTGTGAGGGAAGGGAGGGCCCTCTGTGAGAGAGGAAAAATCTTTTTAAAAGGATTTTTACCTCTGACAGTTGGTTCATTTCCACACTACACTGTTTTAATGCTATTATTCTGCTTTCAACCTCCTGTGGAATCCTGGGGCTTGCAGTTTGGGGGCTGGCATTTAGAATTCTCAGCCAGAGACCTCTTTGGCCTCGGTTAACTACAAATCTCAGGATTCCACAGGATGTTGAAAGTGGAACAATAGCACTATAACAATGTAGTGTGGAAATGGCTTTGGAAACAGACAGTTAGAGGCAGACCATTGGTGTCAGTTGTCTGAAGGGACTTGTTGATCATTGGGTATTTGAGTAGACTTAGGCAAAAGGTCTAACACAACTTAATTACAATAGTGTTAATGGGTTGAACCTAAGAAGTGAGACCTAAAATCACTCATTCTGTCCGTTAGTAAAGTTATACTGTTAGTTATTTTGCAAACCTGACCCTGGACAACATTATTTACTCTGAAGGAGGGGTGAGGCATTCTCACAACAAAGAAGATAAAGCTAAAACACACACTAGTCCACAATGAGGCCATCTGAAGTCCTACATCCCCAAATCCAAGGTGTGTGTGTGTGTTACAAAAGGACCGGAAGGTGAGGTGACAGTGACAGGTTTCCAGGGGCTATGAACTGCGGGAACCAGCCTAGAGGGAAATCTGTGCATCAAACCCTAATATCTCCATGGATGAATGGAAACAACTCCTGTCTGAAACCTTGGATAACCACTACTAGTTGGTATAAAACATAAGTTGGAATCATGAGATCTGCAGGCTGCACGTGGCCCTTTGAGGATCCATTTTGGCTCTTAGGACTTGAATCATTCCCACTCAGGCCCTAGCATCCTGCTTTACCCCCCTTTTTTGTAGAAGGCTGAAAAAAACCAACTTGAATAACCTGAATCCCTTTTTGTGGGGTAGTTGCATCCTATTTTGGTAGATCTCTACCCCCAAGTAACATAAGTTCCAATATCTCCCAGGTGAAGACCAGGACATGTAGGGCTGAGCAAGTGTGTGATTAAGATGGCAAGAGTTATTATTGAGGAAGAAAATCCAAGTTAGGAAAGGCTGTAGCAGTTTGATTTTGCCTGAGCCTACTGGGAAGGCCAAGATTCTGCCTTCTCTCCTCTTAACCCCTCTGCTGAGTTCATTGAGTGCACATTGCTTTTGCACTTGGAAGTCAGTTTACAGAAATAGAAATAAGCTGAGGACAAAGTGAGAAAGTGGGTGGAAGAATGAGAAACTGGGACATTGTTGTTGAAAAAATGGGATGACAGGAGATTAATCAGGACTGTCTCTGACAAATCAGGAAAGCTTGAGGCAGTGTAATAGGTAACCCCCATCCAATAGCCTGAAAGATGACTGACAGTGATGTGTCATCATTTCCAGTCATCCAAAATGGTGGCCCTCCAGAGCTCCAGAGAAGATCCAAATGGGACAGTGTGGCCCTTTGGGCTGTGCCCATCCCCGTTATAATCAGAAAATACAGAACTAGGTGAATCAGTGGCCCAACATATTTTAAGACAGCTCCTGAAACTTTTTGAGGGAAAGGGAAAAAAAAATAAAAAATTTACCTCGTGGAAGGTGATAACCAGCAGATCCTTTTTTCCCATTGGCCTAGGACTGCAAGTCCCATGAACCTTAGAAAGAAAAGACACTCTGTTCTAGTAGTTTTCAACCCATGGTCCTTCAGATGTCTTTGAGCTCCCAGAAACTTGTCCATGGTGGTAGAGTTGAAGTACAAAACAGCTGGAGGAGAAAAGGTTGAGAACTCCTGCTCTACAACTTCAGGAACTCTCCATGGCTTTCCTTCTGAATTTTTATGTCCGCTAGAAGAAGAAGGAGAGAAAAGAAGGCATGGAAGATACTGGACAGAACATGAATACATAAGACCCCTGAGCTTGAAGATATTAATTTTTTAGACTTCAGTTTCTAGAATCTCTCAGCCAGCACAATCAGTGTCTATGGTGGTTGGGGGAAATCTAGCACTTGTAATCTAAAAAAATAATTTTATCAAGTTCTGGAATAGCTATACTAGATCTGATTAAAGTACCATTAGCTTGTTGTTGTTGTGGTGGTGGTGGTGTACCTTCAAGTTGTTTCTGACTTATGGCAATCCTAAGTAGGGTTTTCTAGGGCTGAGAGGGTGTGATGCACCCACAGTCATCCAATGGATTTCCATAGCTGAGCAGGGAATCGAACCCTGGTCTCTAGGATTGTGGTCCAATGCTCAGACAACTGCACCATTCTGTTTAGCTATGGTGGCCATTTTCGACTTCCTCAAATCTGTTTTTGCATATCATGGAGTCTATTCTAATTATGTAAATTACTTTAATTAGCATTCTAATGATGCAAATTCACCACATTAATTGTTGCATTTTTCTTCCATTATGTCTCAACCTTCATACCGTTTTTTAAGATATTTACAACTCATCTGAGGGGAACCAGTAGAGAGTAGTGTTTAAAGTGATGGACACAGACCAGGAAGAGGTTCAAATCTCAGCTTGATTGTGGCTTTTACCATGTAACCTTGGGCCAGTGCTACCTCTCTGTAAATTCACCTTACAGCACATTGCTTCTTGCACTCTGATGCTCTCACTGCCTCTCCTTGCTCTCCTGTTCTGTTCCTCAGCTCATCTTGCACCTTCCCACCTGTCCTCACAATGTGCCCTTCCCTTGCTTCTTGCACTCTACTGCTTAAATTGCCCACTCTCCTTTGCTTCCTACTCCTTCCTCCTTCCCTCTTTTGCCTTTGCAATGCCCCTCTCCCTTGCTTCTTACTTGCTGCTGTAACCTTACTTCTGACAGTCTCATATATATATATATATATATAGAGAGAGAGAGAGAGAGAGAGAGAGAGAGAGAGAGAGAGAGAGATGTTTAATTGACACAAAATAGAAATCACATACAATGACTGGATAAGGCCATGTGAAAAAAGAACTGACTGGAAAAACAGGCCAGAGACGATGTCAGAACATGGCTGAGTTCAACTTAACGGCCCTTGCAAGGAGAACAAAAAGGGAATCTCCTGAAAGAGCAGAACCCCCTGTGGTTTGCATATCCTTTGGAAAACCAAGCCAGAAAGACTGGCTACCCACTTAATTTGACTCCCAGTTGCGGGAAACTTCAAAGAAAGAGTTTTTGATTGATAACTCTGGTTTAGGAAAACAGGAAGACTTCAAACAAATTCCTAACTGCACCATCCCCACACCTATCTTTTTCCTGATCTCTGATTACACTGCCATCAAAATCTTTTATCCCATCTGCCTGATTCGGCCATTTGTCTTTTCCCAGGAAAAGGATCCCCCCCCCCCCCAGGAATGCTTTTGCAATACAATGGAGTTCCTTGTGGGGCTCTGGTCTTTTTCTTTTCTCCTTTCTCTCTATATCTCTCGCTAGTGCTGGCTAGCTTGTACTCTCTCTCTCTTTGTCTGTGAACCTGTTCCTGTGTTCGTCCTGAAACAGCAGATCAGGTGTAAGTATATTTGCTTTTGCCCCTTTAATTCTTTCCTCTTTTGAGAGCTTCAAATTTGAAAGTCCTTGTGTGTTTGCGTGAGTGATTGCCTCTGTGTATATGTGTGTGTGTGTGTATGTAAGAGAGCGCACGCGCGCGCGAGAGAATATTTGCTAATAAAACATCTAAATTGAACATTTAGTCTGGTTCTTTTGTGGTCTGACTCTGTAAACACTGGGTAAAAGATCTCACTAAGTGTTGCCCTGCCCTCTGTTTTTGCTAAGCAGTGCTCTGCTAATTTCCCCAATTTTATAAAATTTAGGTGTCCCCTCAGGGACCCCCAGAAGCCAGGGTAACACTGCCATTCTCACTACTCACTCCCCTTTTGTCCTGCTCCATCCCTTACCTCACTTTGTACACTTGGAATCCACTTCTCCCTTGCACTCTACTGCTCACTTTCCTTTCCCTCCTACTCCCTTCTTTGGCTTACCTCATGTGTCCCTCCACTTCCTGCGTTGCTTACTCTCCCTTTCTTTCTGTTTCGAAGGCAAGGGAAGTCTTGTTTCCTGAAAAACAATTTGGCACAAGAGGGCCTTCACGTTTTGTCCCATATCTCAGTTCTTGTAAGGACGGGAAATGCTGTTGCTGTTGTTGTATGCCTTCAAGTTATTTCTGACTTGTGGTGACCCTAAGATGACCCTATCACAGGGTTTTCTGGGGCTGAGCATGTGTGACATACCTAAGGTCACCCAGTGGGTTTCCATGGCTGAATGGGGAATTGAACCCCAGTCTCCAAAGTCATAGGCCCTTTTCGCACAGCATTTGCCATGTGAAAGATGGCCTGGAGCGTTGCGCAATTGCGAGGAGCGATCTGCACGACGTGCTCACAATTGCGCGATGCTCCAGGGGCTGGCAGGGGCCAATCACGCACCATTTCATTTTTGGCTAGAAGCCGAAAATGGTGCACAATCGCTCATTGCTCCTGGGCCCTGCGCACACTTATCTGGTGCGTGGAGCTTCTGGAGCTACACCAGGTGCGCTTCCTGCCCCAGCGCAGCCTGGAAAGGTCCCAGGCTGCACTGTGGAAGGAAGAGGCGGGGCTCTCACATGAGCAGGCGGTTCGTGCAGAGCCGAAGGACCCTGGACATGAGAGCTTTTTGCCAGAGGCTGCTCGCACGATCCCCGCACCCCAGCACCGGAAAAAGGTAAGGTGCAGAAAGGACCATAGTCCATTGCTCAAACTGCTATACAATGATGGTTGTCAACTTGCTTTTTTAAAAATAAAACTTGGAATCCAGGTCTAATGATGGTCTAAATGGGCACTTGATTTAATGCCTAAAATCCTGATGAACCCCAGCCAAACTAAGGGTATGGCAATCCTATGTTCAGCCCATCATTTTGATCCCCTAGTGGCTAACCTGATGTCTATAGGAAATTCTTCCCCCCCGCCAAAGTGTTTGAAGCAACAATAAAAAGACTTCAGTGAATCATGTCTTACGACTTTTTTTTGACTCACAACAGAAATACCTACGGGCTAAATATACTGTGTTTTATTAAGCTGCATCGACAAGGCCAGGGATAATCCGTCATGACACCATTATGCCCTGTTCCCGTCATCCTCAATAATACAAGTTATCTGAAGAAACCCTTCATGAAGAAACTCTTCTTCTCCACATGCCACTCCAGGTCTATTCTAATGTACAGTGAACACACTTTGTGCACTCTGATAATAAAATATGCACTGGGAAATAGGTTTTTGTGCAGTTGGCAGAACAGGCTTTAATCAGGAACAAGGCTATTTCTTAAAACAAATAGATGGAAAAAAGGATAAAGAAATAGAAAATTAGAATGACTACTGTTATCATTCAGTCTGTATAAGCTTATATTAATAATATATTATTGAGAGCAACTGATTGACTGCAGCAGAAGGAAACAAGCATGAAGATATGTCTAGTTTCTTGGGAGCCAATTTTGTCACTGCAGGTACTGTCAAGCCACATCCAGCACATCTTCTGCACCACAGCTTGCAAGCACCTAGAAAGTCCTGTTTTTCATCACCATATTTTGTAGTGCTGGTTCAGTTGACAGTACCATCACACCCCAGGGACAGTGCCAATGTATCTCCAGCCAATGTTTTGGTGAGACAGTTTCTGTCACTTTCTACAATGCACTGCTTGCTCCTGCAAAGTCACAACATTGCACTAAGCAGACCAAGGATAAGTATGTTTTTGATACCAGCTTTCTGGCTTCTCGTGCAGTAAGAAAAAAAATAGAATAAACCCTGTAGCATCCTAAAAAGAACACTACTAATATCACAATGAAAGGAAACTTCCCAAAAATAGCATTTCAGAATCTTACACAATTTGACCTCTTAACTGATGCCCAGTCTCCAGGGCTGGCCCAAGATATTTTGTTGCCTGAGGCAAAGGACAAAATAGATCTCTTCTCTATTCAACTGTCAGTGTTGAACCTTTTGTTACCCTGCGTTCTGGGGGTCCCGGGAGGGACACCGAAATGTGTTCAACCAAAGGTGGGGAAAATTAGCTCAGAGCACTGCTTAGCGTTACGAGAGGCAGGGTAATGTAGCGAGATCTTGAACCCTATGTCTACGGGGTTGGGTCGAGTCAAGGAGCACACAGAAGTTGAAACAATAAATGATATTTTATTAAATACTGACAAACAGTGTATGCGACACATTCACACAAGATAACTAAAGAAATAAAGGTTGGAGTGGTATAGAGGGATTTTTTTGGGGGGTGCTGGTTTGGGTGATACTTCACCTGTCCTGAAGCCCAGAAAAATAGAGAGCGAAGCTGGGGTGCGATGTAGCTTAGCACGTGGAGCTGAGGGGAGGCTCGCCAAGCAAAGCGGCAGCAAGGTGGGATGAAACTCGGGAGAGATCCGAGGAAGGTCTAGGAATCAAGGGGGTTTTTTTATAAGGAGAATTGTGACTGCAGGCTATGCCGTACTTGGGGGAAAACAATAGATTTGGAGTTGGAGACAAAGCCTCCGAAAGGTCAGAATCTGAATGATTGAGTTATCGTAGAGGTTCGCAATAGAGCAGCCAGTATGCAAACACAGAGTACTTGGGTATTGTATAGTTTACCCATCAAGCTGCCATCGTGGGGCAGAGGCTCTTTTGTAGGTTGCGTGCATACCTAATTAGAGTACTTGCCTGGAGGTCTCCTAAAGCAGTGAGTCAGCTATTTTCTGGCCTGCCTGAATTATCCCGGAATATTACGGCAATTAACGGCCAAGCTGGTTTACGTGCTTGTCCGGTGGCCTCGCAAGCACATGGAAGGGAATAGAGAAGTGAAGCTGAATTGTGATATCAAAAGGATATCTTTTAATATCCCCAAAGCTCGGACTAGCCAGGGCAGTAACACTTTCTTCATCACTGGCAGTGGGGCAGTCTTTGTACTGTATCACACTACCCTGTTATAGTGCTATTATTCCACTTTAACTACCATGGCAACATCCTGTGGAATCCTGGAATTTGTAGTTTAGTAAGCCCCAAGAGCTCCCTGGTTGAGAGTTCTAAATACCCTTCCCTAAACTGAATATCCCAGAATTCTATAGGATGTTGCCATGGTAGTTAAGTGGAATAACAGTGCTATAACAGGACAGTGTGATAAGGGTCTTCTACTACATGGAGAGCAGTAGATTACTCTAAGACAGTGGTTCCCAAACTTTGGTTCTCCAGGTGTTTTGGACTTCAACTCCCAAAAGCCCTTGATTAACAATCAGGAATTTTGGAAGCTGAAGTCCAAAACAACTGGAGAACCAAATTTGGGAACCACTTATCTAGTGGAATACAGGGGTACTTTCACACTGCATGAGTATAGCACTATGCTTCTACTTTAACTTCCGTGGCTGTATCCTATGGAATCCTGGGCTTTGTAGTTTGGTGAGGCACTGGAGCACTCCCGCTTAGAATCCTAAATGTTCCTTCCTAAACTGCATATTCAACAATTCCATAGGACAAAACCAAGGCAGTTTAAAGTGGAATCATGGTGCTATAATCAAGTAATGGTGAAGGCCCTAGGACAAGCAATGTGGGACATATAGCTCCTTCCTCCAAGAGAGAGGAATGAGTAGAAAACTCAAGAACAACAGCTTGGGTAGGGGTGGGGTGGGGAGTTTGTCATTGCTGCTCACCAACATTCGTCACATGAGACAGATGTCATATTCTAATGGTGGGGCCAGAGCTGCTATTCTACAACTCTAGCTGGGCCATGCATTTGTGACAGTGTGTTTGTCACATCACTGCAATGCACATGTGGTGTTGCACAGCTGGCAGGGCAAAACTGGCATAAGATGTAGCTTTGTCAGCTTTCCTGCCCCTGACAGAGAGAAATGGGGTTCAGACTATACTGCTGTGAAGAGGTTCTCCCACAATATACCTAACCTAAAAACTGGGCTGCAGGTCCTCCAAATAATTGTTTCCCTCATGGAACATGATTGCCTTCACATAGTTCTGTTCATCAAAGTATAAGCTACACACAGTTTGTGCCTCCATCCATTAATAGATGTATTTAAGGCCTACACTTCAGCTATTTTTCTGCTTCTTTATCAAAGACCTTGGGAAATGAAAGCACTCTGGAAATGTTAGATGATATGTCTTAACTAAATTGTTTGCTGCTCACAATATATGTTGCAGTATTCTCCAGTCTAATCTTTCCTCGGCACTCTCTCTTCTCCCTTGCAGCTCTGCTCCCCCCTCCGCTTTTCTGTCCTCAACAGCCAAGCTATTATCTTTTTCAGATGTGGCCCATTAATTCTCTGTACGAATTCATGCACACTCAGCTCTCCCCTGCTAATGACTACAGAGAAATAATGAATCCAGCCCATGGAGAAGGTTTTGCCATTGTTTCACTGCTTTGTGATTGATGGATGGATTGAAATCTCTTGTCCATGTTACTGGTGATAGCTTTTGACAGAATCCAGTGGCTAGAATGATAGAAATGTAGAGTTGGAAGAGACCACACGGGCCATCCAGTCCAACCCCCTGCCATGCAGGAACACCCTCAAAGCACTCCCCACAGATGGCCATCCAGCCTCTGCTTAAAAACCTCCAAAGAAGGAGACTCCACCACACTCCGAGACAGCATATTCCACTGCTGGACAGCCCTGACTGTCAGGAAGTTCTTCCTGAGGTTCAGGTGGAATCTCCTTTCCTGCAGCTTGAATCCGTTGCTCCTTGTCCCGGTCTCTGGAGCGGCAGAAAACAAGCCCTCTCCCTCCTCTACATGGCATCCCTTCAAATATTTAAACATAGCTATCATGTCCCCTCTTAACCTTCTCTTCTGCAGACTGATCATATCCAGCTCTCTAAGTCTATCCTCATAGGGCATGGCTTCCAGGTCCTTCACCATTTTGGTCGCTGTCCTCTGGACCTGCTCCAGCTTGACCATGTCCTTCTTGAATTGGGGTGCCCAGAACTGGACACAGGATTCAAGATGAGGTCTAACCAAAGCAGAGTAGAGTGGTACCAGTACCTCCCTTGATCTAGACACCATACTCCTATTGATGCAGCCGAGAATTGCATTGGTTTTCTTGGCTGCAGCATCACACTGCTGACTCACGTTCAGCTTCTGGTCTATTAAGACTCCTAGATCCCTTTCACACTTACTGCCATCCAGCCACGTGTCCCCCATCCTATATTTCCGCATTCCATTTTTTCTACCTAAGTGTAGGACCTTACACTTCTCTCTGTTGAATTTCATTTTGTTAGCCTTGGCTCAGCTCTCCAATTTGACCAGGTCATTTTGAATTTTGATCCTGTCCTCTGGTGTATTAGCAACACCGCCCAATTTGGTGTCATCTGCAAATTTGATGAGCATGCCCTCTATTCCTTCATCCAAGTAATTGATGAAAATATTGAACAGCATTGGGCCCAGGACAGAACCCTGTGGCACCCCACTAGTCACTTCTCTCCAGGATGAAAAGCAGCCATTGGTGAGTACCCTTTGGGAACGGTCAGTCAACCAGTTACAGATCCACCTGACAGTAGCTCTGTCCAGCCCGCATTTTACTAGTTTCTTTGCAAGAATGTCATGGGGACCTTTGTCAAAGGCCTTACTGAAATCAAGATATGCTACATCCATAGCATTCCCTTCATCTATCAAGCTAGTAACTCTATCATAAAAAGAGATAAGATGAGTCTGGCATGACTTATTTTTGAGAAATCCATGTTGACTTCTCGTGATTACCGCGTTGCTTTCTAAGTGATTAGAAACTGATCGCTTAATGATCTGCTCCAGGATCTTTCCGGGCACTGACGTCAGGCTGACTGGGCGATAATTATTTGGATCCTCTTATTTTCCCTTCTTGAAGATGGGGACAACATTTGCCCTCTTCCAGTCTGCTGGAACTTCTCCTGTCCTCCAAGATTTCTCAAAGATTATAGCAAGCGGTTCCGAAATGACCTCTGCCAGTTCTTTTAATATCCTAGGATGCAATTCATCTGGCCCTGGAGACTTGAATTCATCCAGTGTGGCCAGGTATTCTTTACCACCTCTCTACCTATTATGTGCCACATTTCCCCTGCTTCCTCCCCTGCTCCCCAACTGCCAGCTTGAGTGCTTGTATCCCTCTGGGAAAAAAACTGAGGCAAAGAAGGTGTTAAGTAATTCTGCCTTTTCTCTTCCCCCTGTTAGTAATTTGCCATCTTCTCTGCGCAGCGACCCTATCGCCTCTTTCTTTTTCCTTTTGCTGCGGACATATTTAAAAAAGCCCTTTTTATTGTTTTTAATGTCTCTGGCCAGCCTAAGTTCGTTCTGTGCTTTAGCCTTTCTGACCTTCTCCCTACATCTCCTGGCTACTTGCTTAAATTCTTCTTTGATGGTTTCCCCCCTCTTCCATTTCCTGTACACGTTTCTCTTAACGCTTAGCTCAGCTGAGAGTTCTTTAGTCAACCATTCTGGTTTCTTCAGATGCCTTCCATTTTTCCTCCTTATTGGCACAGTTTTAGACTGTGCCTTCAGTATCTCCCTTTTAAGGAACTCCCGTGCCTCCTGAACTCCTTTCTCTTTCACTATTCTTGACCACGGAATTTCAGCCAGCAGCTCCCTAAGTTTACAGAAGTCCGCTTTTTTAAAATCAAAGATGAGTTTCTGGCTACACTTATTTTCTCCTTCCCACTGAATGCCAAATTCCAATAGGGCATGGTCACTCCCCCCTAAAGATCCAACCACTTCTACCTCGTTAACAAGGTCATCCCTATTGGTCAGGATCAGATCCAGAATATTTGATCCCCTTGTGGCCTCTTCCACCTTCTGGACCATGAAATTGTCTGCAAGACAAGCAAGAAACTTGCTGGACCTTGCTGTCTTGGCAGAGTTTGACTGCCAACATATATCCGGGTAATTGAAATCTCCTATTATTACTGTATCTCTCCTTTTTGAATGCGCGGTCATTTGGTTGAGGAAGGCGTCATCACAGTCCTCAGTCTGGGTTGGAGGTCTGTGGTAAACCCCCACCAGAATATCCCTATTGTTTCTCGCTCCCTTAATTCTTACCCAGATGCTCTCAACCTGGCTTTCCGGGTTTAAGTCACGGATCTCTTCACAGGTGAAAACATCCTTGACATACAAGGCTACTCCTCCTCCTTTCTTATTTGGTCTATTTCTACAAAATAGGCTATACCCCTCTATTCCTACATTCCAATCCTGAGACTCATCCCACCAGGTCTCAGTGATGCCTATCAAATCGTATTTATTTTGTTGTACTAGGAGTTCAAGTTCATCTTGCTTGTTTCCCATACTCTGCGCGTTAGTGTAGAGACACTTAAATCCCCGGGCCCTTCCTGCAAGTCCTGTACTATAGTTTCTACTCCTCCCACCATTGGACGCTTGTACTACTTGGTCAATATCATTTGGGCCTTTTCCCCCTGCACTCACCGTGTCTTTGCCCTGAATAATATTGTCTCCCTCCCCAGCAGAACTTAGTTTAAAGACCTCTTAATCCTCCGTGCAAGACTGTTTGCAAAAACATTCCTGCCAAGTTTGGTGAGGTGCAGCCCATCCCTTGCCAGAAGCCCACGTTCATGGAAATTCAGGCCGTGTGCCAAAAACCCAAACCGTTGCAGGCGGCACCATGTGAGGAGCCAGTTGTCGACCTCTGCTATTGCCCTTTCCCTACATGTGCCATATCCTTGAACACGGAGGAGAGATGAAATGACCACCTGCGCACCAAGGTCCTTAAGCTTTGTCCCCATAAGCTCGTAGTCCTTTGCGATGTGGTAAAAGCTGCGCCTTGCAGTGTCATTAGTTCCAACATGAACCACAATGAGGGGCTTATGGTCAGTGGGCTTGACCGGCCTGGTTAGCCTCTCCATTATGTGGTCGATCTTGGCCCCAGGAAGACAGCAGACTTCTCAATTGAAGAATAGAAGAATTCTTCAGAATGATAAGTTTTTTGAGCAGCTTGAACCACCTTAGATGGTTTACCAAGCAGGGTTCATTCTCAGTTATAAATCTGTTTTCATCATACAAAACAGGCAGGCTGCAATCCTGGGTCTTACTACTGAGTAGTCATAGAATCATGGAAATGGATCTGGAGATGACACTGAGATCAAAGGTCATCTAATCCAGAACTTGGGAAGTGCAGGAAATTGCACTGAGAGGAGCCACCAAGCCATCTTATCTTCTTTCTCTTTCTCTCCCCACATCTGCACGTCCTGGCCTCCCATCCTTCTCCCTTTTCCATCATTCCTGGATACATTCATATTCTCCCTTGTTCCCTAGTTCATCTCCTCTTTCTCCTTCTCCTTTTCCCTTTTCTATTCTAAGTTCTGGCTGAACATCTTCTCTTTCTCTATTTCTCTCATGCTCTTTAACCTCTTTCCTCTGCCTACAATTCCTGCTCCCATTCATCTTCTTCCATGTGCCTTATTTTCCCTCCCTCTCATTCATTTTCTTTCTTCTTCTCCCTGTTCCCTGATTCTCCTGATTGCATTTATCTTTTATTCCTTATCAGTATCTTTTTCTCTCCTATCCTCTTCCTCTCCTTTGCCTAGCGGAAATCATCATCTTCCTCCTCCTTGTCACTCTCTCTGTCACCCCCAAATTTTGCTCCCCCTCCCCTCAAAACTCCAATGAAACCTTGTCTGGGAAAAGATAGGATCTCTGCATTTTGAAGCTGTAAAGCCCATGCAACTCAGTAGGGTTTGTTTCTGAAAAAAATACACAGAGATAGACTTTTCAGTCTCTAGTAAATTGTTGGTCAGAGAACCAGTGTGGTGTTGTGGTTTGAACATTGGTCTATGACCCTGGGCCATTTCCACACGAGACTGTTATAGCACTATGATTCCACTTTCAACATCCTATGGGAATCTGGGGCTTGCAGTTTAGAGAGAGGCCAGATGGCCCTTCCCTAAACTACAAACCCCAGAATTCCATAGGATGTTGAAAGTGGAATCATAGCGCTATAACAGTCTCATGCAGAAATGGTCCTGGAGACTAGGGTTCGATTCCCCACTTGGCCACAGAAACCCATTGGGTGATCTGGGAAGTGTTACATATTCTCAACCCCCCAGAGAAGCTCATGATAGGTTCACCGTAAGTCAGAAAGGACTTGGAGGCACACACAAGAACAACAACCTGTCATCTATTAAGAGTGTAACTACGACTTCCCCTCTTATACTTGTCAATGTCACCTCCTCTTCCTCAAAGTACTTGGTGATCATCAGTAACACAATTGTGATTATTTTTATGAGGAGGTAGGATTTCACATCTCTGAGAGTAAAAAATGGGGGAAGAGAAGAAAAGAAAATGTGGGCAGTAAGATGTACTAGCTTATGAGAGCAAACCATTAAGAAGCCCCGGTGGTGCAGTGGTTAAATGCTGGTACTGCAGCCACAAGGTTGTGAGTTCGATCCCACTGGGCTGCGGGTTGACTCAGCCTTCCATCCTTCCGCAGGTAGGTAAAATGAGTACCTAGCTTGTTGGAGGGCAATTAGCTAAAACATTGTAAACCGCTTAGAGAGCACTTAGGTGATAAGCGCTATAGAAATACACATGCTATTGCTATTGCTCTTAAAACCAGAGTTCAGGGGAAAAAAATGTTTTTCCTTGGAAAAGTTTCTTCGGTGAGACTACATTTCCTCCATGTTTGCATATCAATGCTTGCAAAATTGTTAAAGAAGAGAGTCAGGGAATTTTTTCCCCCGGTTCAAATCACACCTTGGAAAACTTGTTTTCCTTGTGCAATGTGTGTTCCATGTCTTCAAGGTAGTTCCTAAAAAGTGTTTCAAAGCGTATGCTGAAAAAGATTTTTTTTCTCAAAGCAGAGTTTGGAAAATTTGATTTCTTTAAATATGTCCCAAAGGCATGACCTGCCACCATTGCTTAGTGTTAATCCGCATTGCTATTTTTCTTATATGCCACTTAATATGTTCCAAGTTATCTTTAAGAACAATAAATGTGTATAGGTACAAAAAAAAGAATCCTTTAATTGACAAATAAATTTTACCAAAAAAGATTTCTGAAAGGAATATTTTCTATAAGAACAATCAACGACTACCACTAATAATCCACATTTACTAACTCCTTTGAAACTAAATAATTGAGATTATAAATACATCTGTAGCAAAGAAAAAAACATGAAAAATAACACTTCGATGACATCAAGTTCTACTTTTCCTTGTCATTGGAGTCAGTTGCAGTTGTACAGTTGCTGGATGCTGTAATGGGCTGGATGAGGGCCAATAAACTGAAGCTGAATCTCAATACAATTGGTGGATTGGTGGTTCTTGGTCCAGGAATTTTGAAGGAGCAAATGCATTGCTTGGGAGTGCGTTTAGATTCACCTTTGAAACTAGAGGTCCAAATGAACCCTGTGACTTCAAGTGCTTGGAGTCAACTTTGGCTGGTCAACCAGTTACAGACTTTCCAGGACATGGATAACTTAACCAAAACAGTCCATCTACTTGGCTTTCCAGTTAGACTACTTTCCACTTTCTGTCTCAGACGCCAGCTATCCATTTTTAGGCAGCAGAGTGCAGGGCTAGGAGGACACCGTTCACAGTCAGAGACGCTAACAGTACAGCTTGCCTGTTCAATGTGGGAAGAAACATCATCCAGAAACAGTCTAAAGGTCAGGAATCTAGTGGGCTATGCGGTCAGACAGTCCACAGTCAGGAAACCCAGGCAGGCAGTGAGCAGGGATCCAGGAAACACAAGGCATGGGCCAGCAACACAAGTCATTTCTGGTGTTGAGATACTGCCCTGTGCCTTCCTTAAGAAGGCTGGAACCAGCTGGCACTCATCCCAGCCTGATTAGCTGCTGGTGCGCTTGCTTCTGTATGTCCTCCTTCCAGGCTGCTGTTTGCCGGGAATGCTGAGTCTGGGCCCATGACACTTTCTACCCTTAAAGATGTCTCAGAAACTTCAACTAGAGCAAGTAGAGCTGCTGGATTGCAAACCAGAACACCATACAGACTACACATAATACTGGTATTTAAAGAAATTGTACTGGCTGCTAATATACTTCAAGTAGGAAATGAAGGTATTGACAATAACATTAGCTTAGGACCTCAGTTATTGAGGTCTAAGAGGGAGCACCTCTCCCAATAGATGCCTGCCCAAAGTCTGAGGTCTGCTGGAGGGACCTTCCTTTGTGTCCCATCAGTCAGGGCTACACACTGTAGAGGGCATGGGAGAGGGCTTTCTCTTTTGTGGCACTCCAGTTATGGAGTACTCTCCGCTTAACAGGCCACTTGGTGCCAATGCTGCTTTTATTCTGGTGCCAATTAAAAACATGGCGGTTTATTAAAACTTGAGAGATATGACTGATCTCATTCAAACTTGCATGTGTGAGTGGTTTTAACTTATTTTAAGCTGTTTATATGACTTGAGTTCTATCCTCTTCTAAGTGTTAAATTCTGTTTATTGTGTTTTATCTTTTGAAATATTCTTATTGTTTCAGCTGTTTTCAATTGTTCAAACTGATTTTGAACTGGACAGAATATAGCATGGGGCATATATATTTTAACAAACAAACATGTTACAATTGCAACGAGAGTCAAAATCTATTTAAATCAGGGGAGCCTGGTGGCTTTGATGTCAGTAGTTCAGTGACTCTTCACCAATTTTCAGTTGAAACTTTGAAGGAACTGATCCAGATGCTGAACTCTCTCCCAGAATAGGTTTTGGAAGGTTCCTTTAAATTTCAGAGTAATTTCTGGAGTGGATTCACTGCCCCACTGACATGGGGCCACTCACCTCCTTTGATTAAACCAGCAGTAATCAGTCGATCCTCATCCTTCTGGGAACAGTCTAAGTGGCACATGATATCAAATGCCAAGTCTGCCCCATATGCCACAAATGTGCCACATTAAGCCCTCCTTTGGAACGTCTGTGCAGCCAAGCTGGCTCTCATTTCCATTACTTTTTTCGAGTACCTCGCAGCTTCAGAGTTTAAGGGCTCATTCTTGGTTGGCTGCTCTACCATGACAGCTATTTTGAGCTTGTTATTTCACAGGTTATCATGAACTTGCAAAGATTCATTTTCACTCTCTGTCATCACTTTTCCAATGCAATGCATTTTTCCTTTAGCAGTTTCATACCTTTCCAAAGTGAGGGAGCAGAGAAATTAGATGCTGTATTGCTTCAGGGTGGGCACAGCTCAGGGGACTGCTTCGAAGTCGCTTGGCTTTGTCTGCCAATTGATGGTGTACCTAAGGAAGGAAGGTCCTTGTCTCCACAATTATTTTTACGCCTCTCATTAGGCTGGAGATCCTCCTTAATAAAGAACCTGTTGGTGATCTTAAAACCTTAATGGGATGCCCGGCGAAGTGTGCCATACAATGATTAGCATGCTGCTCTAGAGCAGAAGGTCTGAAGTTCAGCTCTTCACTCAGATATGAAACTTGCTGGTGGACCTTGAACCAGTTACCATCTCAAAATATTGTTGTAGGGATGGCATCTAAAGAGAAAGCTTATATTCTGCCCTGAGTTTCTTGAAGCAAGCATGGGATATAGGGTTGCCAGGTCAGGATCATCCCATGGCCTGAGAGAACTTGAGAACATTTAGCCTGGAGAAAAGAAGGTTAAGAGATAACATGATAGTTATGATTAAATATTTGAAGGGATGTCATATGGCAGATGGAACAAGCCTATTTTCTGCTGCTGTATAGACTAGGACAGGGAGCAATGGCTTCAAACATCAGGAAAAGAGATCCCATCTGAACATTACGAAGAACTTCCTGATGATAAGAGCAGTTTGACAGTGGAATACACTGCCTTAGAGAGTGGTGGAGTCTTCTTCTTTGGAGATTTTTAGGGAATGTCTAGATAGCCATCTGCTGGGAATGGTTTATTCCTGCATGACAGGGGGCTGGACTCAATGGCCCTTGTGGTTTCTTCCAGCTTCACGATACTATGAGATTTATAAATTAAAATCTGAGATCTAAGATAATCCCTGGTGATGCCTTTAAGTATCATCCACAGTGGCTCCCAGTTGTCATTCAAACACACACACCTAACGTATTTTCCTGGTTAGAAATCAGGACAGAAGTCTTAGGCCATTTCTGCATGAGGTGAGGGAATCGCTCCATGTGGGTACTTACCGGATCTTCTGGGCACGGACCAACGCAGACTGTCTCTTAAGCCCTTCCACAGGGCTCCTCGTCTTGTCCAGGGTGAATTGCAGCAGTGCGAGGTCTTAGATCCGCACTGCTCAAGCTTCCAAAACGGCGGCTTCCGGTTGTTCATGGGTCCCGACCAACTGCAAAGCTCGCCATGCCTAAAGCCTGCCCTCTGCAGATCGCAGGCTCGCATTGGTGCGAGCCTGCGAATCTGCACAAGGGAGCAGGTATGCAATGGCGCGCTCTGAAAAATTAAAGAACAGTTTTCTACCATTCTTTAAAAAGCGTGCTGGAGTACAAGTTGGGGGTGTTTCGGAGTGGACTGAGGTGCAGATCTGAGGTAAGTAGTCCGGACCTAGTCCGCTCCAAGGTGCAGATGACCTCCGTGAGAGGAAGCACTGTGCCGTTTTAATTCCCTCGTGCGGAAATGGCCTTAGCTAAAATCTGGGCTGTTCCAATTTCAAGGTATTATAAGAAGATTGTTGTTCCTCACCTACTTAGGGAGACAGGATAAGGACCATGTAATCTAGCCTATTTGTTTCTGGCTACAGAAGGTGGATACAGAACAGAGAGGAAGTGAGACCTGACATACAACAACTGGGAGGGAAGAAAAATGCTAATTACATAGACTCCCTCTTATGTTTTTGTAAGTTGCAGCAGCAAATCATTTAACCTTTGGAAATTTTAGCCAGCTGCCACTCTATTAGCTGTGATGGAGATTTCCACACATCCCTTTCCTCTTGTCTGAGGCCAAGCACCTCAAGACCAGAGAATTTGCAATCTTATCTCCCACCATGAAGCTTGCACTGTCATCATGATTGTAAAAGCTCCCCACCCCACTGAATCCTGCTTTGCCAAAAAGCAGCTGCTGCACACAACAGTCTGTTCTCATGTCAATAAGGACTCAGCAGACTGACATTTACGCCATCGTCCCATGAGCAATTTCCAGTGTGAAGAGTAATTGCAACATAGCTCATGTTTCTGACTGTCATGCCAGAGACTGCAGATGGAAGGAGGATGGAGGTTAGAAAAGTCAGTCTGCTGTGCCCTGATCCAGAAGAGAACAGACCTTTACCACTTACAGTGGCTGCTGCATAGTAAAGCAGAATAAAGGGAGGTTAATACCAAGAGGCTCAGGTATATAGTGATGTATTTAAGTCTTTTACTCCAAGTCTCAAGTCAAGTCTCAAGTCCTTGAAGATCCTTTCAAGTCAAGTCTTAAGTCAAGTCTCAAGTCTGAGAGCCAACTTTATACCTCAAACCTTTATATTCCCAACCAGAATTTCTGGACAGAGTTGAATAAAGTCAGCTTTAACAATTTAAGCAGAGTCGGTCCTCCTTATTTGTGAATTTGCCATCTGCAGCTTCTGAAGTGGCAAATACAATCCTTCTTGCTCCCACTTCCTGAGGCTGGAGGCTTTTGTGCCAACGGGCATAAAAGAGTCTGCCGCTTTGGAAGTGGGAAATAGGATCCTTCTTACTGTCCATTACTGAAGCTTCAAAAGCTTTAGAAAGAAGGATCTTTCCTCCTCAAGCCTGTTACCTAACACATTTGCTGTTCCCCTCTGAAAAATGCACTCTGCACTCTGGGGACGAGTCTTGTCTTCTGCTGTTAGGAAAAGTTTTAGAAGGCTCCCCTGATATGCAGCAAGGAGAGGCTGCTGAGCGGACCTCAAGCTCACCTCAAGCTCATTGCCTAACCCGTTTGCTGCTCTTCTCTGAGAAATGTGCCAGTGCTTCAGGCTTGAGGCAGATTGTCATGTCACCAGTAGGCAAAAAGAGATAGAAGTGTTGTTCTGAGTCGTAAGGTTTCTGGATGAGTGTGTTAGGTTACTGAACCAAGGGCACCAAGTCAGTCATTAAAAATCATTAATGTCATTAAAAAAGTCATAAAAAGTCATTAAAAAAAAGTCTCAAGTCGAGTGGAGTCAGTGCATCATTTATTGCCGAATTAGTCCAAGTCAAGTCACTGAAACAACATAAGTCCTACTTGAGTCTGAGTCAGTTGACTGCACATCACTGCAGCTATACTAAACTCAATAGCTGATCTAGGACCTTGGCCAATAACTTGAGTATAAACAGAATTGAATTAGAAGGCATCATAGAATCAGAGAATCTTTGAGTTGCAAAGGACTGCAGGGGATATATAGCCCAAACCTCTGCCATCCAGAAATATACAACTAAAGCACTCCTGAGTAATGGCCATCCAATTTTTGTTTGAAGACCTCTAAAGAGGCTTAAGATTTCTTACTGCAATAAGCACTCTTTCAGCTGTTGCTGTTGTTGAGATATAAAACTTCCTGACTAATCTATTCACCTAGCTAAACCTAATTTAAATCCACCCACGCTGTCTTACCAACTAAATAATGCTCATTGTACTTTCTCCCAGTTCCATGTCACAAAACAATCACATACCACCTCCTTTTCCCTTTGCTTTCTAACTCCCTGCTGACTCTTACTCTCACACATCAGTTTTCTAATCATCCCTTTCAAACTTTCAGCCAATCGTCACTCACCTCCGATATTCAAAACACACTCCCAACAGACCACTCACCATAAATTCTCTGACACACTTACAAGCACATTAACACAATATCAGAGAAGATAATATCATACCATATTTCACATAATATACCAAATAATAATTTTATAAACTGCAGAACATCATATCCATTCCACACCCAACTGTTTTGCCATCAGGTGGACCTCGACCTATGGTGACTCTATGGATGAGACCTCCACACCACTCTATCATCAACCACTCTGCTTAGGTATTGCAGTTTCAGAGACATGTCTTCCTAGAATGAGTCTATCCATCTGTAATTCGTCTTCCTCTTTTCCTACTGTCTTCTACCTTACAAGCATTACTATCTTGTCTAGTGAGTCCTGTCTTCTCACGATACGGCCAAAGCATGGCAGCCTCAGTTTAGTTATTGTGGCTCCTAGGGAGAGTTCAGGCTTGATTTGCTCTAGAACCCATTTGTTTGTCTTTTTAGCAGTAGACAATATCCGCAGAACTCTTCTCCAATCCCACATTTCAAAGAAGTTCATTTTCTTCCTATCAGCTTTCTTCACTTTCCAGCTTTCACAACCATATTTAGAAATGGGAAATATGATGGCATGGCCAATCCCAACCAGTATCCAATGTTTACATGTCAATCCAATCTTTACACATCAGGATATCGTCTAGTTTCTTCATAGTTTCCCTTCTAAGTCCTAGTCTTCTTCTGATTTCTTGTCTGCAGTCTCCATTCTGATTAATGACTGAGCCATGGTATGGAAAATCTTGAATTATTTCACTGTTTCCATTGCCTGCTTCCAAGTTATCTAAAGCAGCTGTGGTCATTATTTTTGTTTTCTTAATGTTCAACTGTAAACTTGCCTTTTCACTTTCTGCCTTGACTTTCTTCAGCAATCGTTCCAAATCTTAACTATTTTTTGCTAGTACTATTGTGTCATCTGCATATCTTTAATTGCTGATGTACTGTCCTCCAGTTTTCATACCTCCTTCTTCTGAGTCTAATCCTGCTTTATGTATGATGTGTTCCGCATACAAGTTAAACAGACAGGGTGATAAAATGCAGTCTTACTTGACCCCCTTGCCAATTGGAAACCATTTTTTCCCTCTGTAATCTGTCCTAACAGTAGCCTTTTGTCCTGAGTACAGGATACCTTTCAGGGCAATCAAATGTTGTGGTACACCCATTTCTTTAAGAGTGATCCATTGTTTCTTGTGATCTACACAATCAAAGGCTGTAATGTAATGTATGAAACACAGGCTGATTTTCTTTGGAAAAATTTTGGTGCACTCCACTGTCCAGCCTATGTTTGCAATATGATTTCTTAGGACTACTTTAATCCCTGGCTTTCCCAGATTTACTGAGACTCTCCTCAGTTGCACTTCTATAACCAGGTCACCCAATCAGCAGTTCAGGACCCCATCCCAATCCTTGCCTGTCTTGTCCTGTTGACATCACAAGCTCCCCACCTCGTCCTGGTTCTTAGCTTATGGGCCTGAATCCCCAAGAGTAGGATGTTGCTGATCTGGAAGCCCAAGCTGAACTTGCTGCAGATTTCCAGTGCGAATGTCAAAGGAAAGAGAGACAGAGCCTGGAAATAACTTTTAAAAATTAATTTGTTGTTGTGTGCATTCAAGTCATTTCTGACTTATGGAAATTGTAATCCAAACCTATCACAGAGTTCACTTAGAACGATTTGTTTAGGGTAGTGGTGTCAGGGTTGGCAGGATTTGGCAGAGGTTGGCAGAGGCAGGAGACTCCCTCTGTCCTTAACTCTCTTGCCCTGAGTCTTTGCACGCTGCCTCTGGTGTCTGGAGAGTCCTTCCACAGATGCTTCGTGGACCCACACCGAAAACATATTTTCACAGCATTCACCCTCTCAGTAGACTCAGACTCAGTCCGGGCAAAGTCAGTGTCCTTGGCATTCTTCCTACTGACACTGCTGCTGCTGCTCCTCTTGACAAGCTCTTGCCAGCTCCTCTCAGCATGCCTTTCTTCCTCCTCATACAGACGCCTGGAAATATATCGTACGGTGAGGTCCTGCTCCGGTATGCCTTCGATGGTAGCCACGAACACGCCCCAGCTTGCATCTAGGGAGCTCAGTATGCAGTAGACTCTGTCAGGCTTGGAGATCTCCTTCCTCCTCTCTTGTAGGCAATGAACAGGGAGGTCAAATGCTGGAGATGGTCCCACATGCAATCACCAGGCTGCAGCTGTGCCCTGTAGAGTCTCCTTAACAGGGACAGCTTACTCCCAGCTGTAGGGTGGATGTACATGGCCTGCAAAGCGTCCCAACATGCCTGTGCTGTGGTGAGGTGCCTGACATGGTTTACCTGGCTGTCTTCCAAAGCCAGAAAAATGTTACTGATGGCTTTCTCCTCTATCCTGGCATCTGCTGCACTGAGGGGAGGCCTTGGGGGATCAGCAACAGCCTTCCACAACCCCTATCTCCGCAGATACATCTCCATCTTCAGGGCCCAAGTGAGATAGTTCCTCTCATTGAATCTGTCCAGGGGCAGACTTGCACTCCCCGTGGATGCCATCCCTGCAGCCTCTCTTGCTTTCCAGGCCCCTCCTCTGCCAGGACTCTCACTTACCATAGACTGTCCTTGAGCAGGCTCTCAGCAGGCAGCTGCAGGCTGGAACTGGCACATCACTTGGTCCACTTGACCCTCTGGCGCATCAAGAGCATGAGGCTGGGCCCCATAACCTGTCAGGGTTGGCAGGATTTGGCTCCTCTGAGCATGAGCAGAGTGCAATCTGTGAAGCAAGGTTTTGCCGCAGCAGAGGGTCCCAGTAAAGCAGAAAAAAGTCCAGAGGCTCATAGTAGGACTTAGAGGCTGAATTTATTGTGGCATTCTAAGATAAGGCTTAGCAAAAACATACCAGCATTTCAGCAATTAGACAAATAGGAATAACAGTAGATAACGGAGAAAAATCAGGCAGCATCTCCCCTTACACTCAGTATACTGCCAATAGCATGACAGGTCTAGTTAGGGAATCTAACTGGCAGCTGGTCAAGGGAAACACCAGCCTTTTTATGCTACCTTGTCACCCTGAAACAAGTAGGGTGACCCCAGTCAGTGCTCTGGTGTGTGGCCTTCTCTAATACACAAGACATAGCCAAAACATTCCTCCTGGCCTTGCACCTGGCTGTCTGGCCACATTGCCTCTTCCCTGTGCCGTCCACTCAGAGGAAACCTTGCCTGCCCTGCAAAAACCTTGACAAGCGGTCGTTATTATTGCCTTCCTCTGGAGCTGAAAGAGTGACTTGCCCAAGATTACCATATTCTCATTCTTAGAGGAAGACAATGACAAACCTCTGTTATCCTAAGAGATAAGGGACTTTGAGGTCCACCTGCAATGCCAGCGTCTGCTTATAATTTAAGGAATTATAACTCAAAGGAGGTCTGTGAGAGGAGGCTAATGGCAGGATCTTTTCACCTGTGCATGTCAGTACTAACTGTAGAGAGGTCTCTGGTTAAAAGTTAAACAGGGTATTTTATTGGGAATTAGCAAACACATAAGAAATCAGACACTCTCAAGAACAATACAAGGCTATCAGAAAATGAGGCAGGAAAGGTTGGATAGAGAGAAATTGGGTTGAAAGGGTGATAGTTTCCCATTGTGAAGCAGAAGATTGAAGCAGCATGGCTCAGATAGTGAGTCTGAGGGTAGCAAGAATGAACAGAGGTCTGGGTATATTATGTCCAAGTACTACAAATTACTGGGGTTGGAACTAGGGTTTTTATACCCTGTTTCCAATCATGAAGGAGGGGATGTGGACAAAGCTGTAATGGCTTTCTCCTGGGGTTGACAAAGGAGTCCAGAATGGGCTGATTGTCTTAACTTTAGGTGACAAAACATTGATGGGAGTCCTGACAATCTCTCAAAGTTTTTTCCAGGTAGTGTGAATAGGGAAGGTGTCTGTAGGATATGCTCACAGTAAAGTATCTGATTGCTTCACCTGGGCATTTTTGCTGGGGGACGCTGGGAGAGCCATATGATATTCCTCATCTACCATTTATTGAAGGCACACCCCTGCAATAATAAAAAGTAACTAAGCATAGTTATAGCCACAAAGGAGTGATGTTTTCTCTTTTTAAGCTGAAATCATAAAGTATATGGCTTCATTGTTGGGTCAAGTAAATTAACATCTTTTCCTGCTTCAAGATGGAAATGTACTGCACATGGGTAACATGAATTAAGCATCTGTCTGCCTGCTTGTCTGATCGTCTATTTAACTGTCTGTCAATTGTCTTCTGTCTGTCTGTAAACACACCATACATACACAGGCATAGACAATAAGAGACTGAGCAGCTAAGAATTTAGCAAATGAGGTGTTCCTTCTAAGAAAGAAGACCTTAACCACAGTGCCTTAGATGAATGACAAAATCATGCAATGCAAGTTTCAACAATTTTAATTTATGAAGAAAGCTGCTCTGCCAGAGTTATGCAAAACTAATATTTCTTCACGCAGCCTCGAGCCTGCCAAGGAAGCCAGGGCTCCGCTCATTACAGGCTGAGCACGAACAGCCTGCTTGCTCTTGTTTAGTTAAAATCAGCCATAATGAGCTTTCAAGAAATCAGTGCTCAGGAAAATGACTGTATATTTATGCATCTTTGCTTGTTTGCACTTTCAGATTCATTTGTGAGGGAGAAGGCTTTACCAGTGAGATCTCTAGAGGGGTGCTGTCCTGCTTCCTGAAGACTGTTGCTTATGTTCTTCAGCATGGACAGGCATATTTGACCTTTCCTGGGACCCCTGTCATTGGAGTCTGGGCCTTTCCATGTCCAATTTTTGTCCTCAAAGGCCACACATGATCTTTTCCTCATATAGAAGCACAGTGGTAACAATTCATGGCAATAGTAGGCCTCGCTTTATGTCACACCAGTTTGTTTTCCATCTAGCCCAATAGAATCTACTCCAGGAGTGGTCAAAGCATGGGCCATGAGCCTGGGTCCCTACTTTTGTGGTCTCTGAAGTCTACTTCCTGAGGTCTTCAACTCATCCAATTTCAAACTTCCCCAAAAACCACTCTGAACCCTTCCAAAATGTGGAAAACCACTCCACAGCCTCACATAGGAAGTGTTCCAGCACCTGCTCCCCCAGGCCTTCTATTTTCATCACAGCCCATCTCAAAATAGTGACAGGAAGTGACACAATATCTCTTTTGGTAGTTATTTTTCTCAAGAACTCAGGTGAAGATAGAGATATTAGGGAACACTATTGGGGGTGCAACTCATGGGGGTTGGGGAAATTGGCCTCTGGGCCCCACAGTTTTTCCAACAATGCTGGGTTCCCTCAGGGATCTGTTCATGGTTGCTTTTTTCTACATATTGCCCCTGAGTAACCTCATCAAAATCCAGTTGCTCTCCATGCTACCTGAATGTAGATGGCTTCCAGTTCTTCTTTACTCCTGAACTTGACTCCTTACCAATGGTAGCTGTTGGCTTCCACGTCTGAGCTTCAATCTAAACTTCTGCTCTAGATTTCAGTCAAAGCATTTTTTGGTAGAGTTCAGCATCTTGGATAGTTCAGACTAAAACCTGGCATAGATTCTCTTCCTCACAGCCAATGGACTGTGCCATTAGTTTTGAACTAAACCCCAGAGTGAATTCACCAGTTCACACACATGGAAACCAACAGCCACTACTACTCCTTATTCCAATTCCTAACTCCAACTCCCTCTCTGATATTGTTTGCTTAAATGCTTCTTTGTCATCTTAAACTCAATATGTTCACGTCCAAATCTCTTTCTTCCTCCCCAAGCCCGTCTCTTCCCTAACACTGTCCTTACCCATTGACTGTGTTGCTGCTTATCTTCTTCTGCAGGCTCATCACCTTGGCTATATTCCTTTTGTTTCCAATGTTCCCCCTGTTCACAAATTTTATCATTGCTCCCTTTTACAATATGGCAAAAATTGTATCCTTCACCTGTCCCCTCTGGCAACCCATACCAAACCAAACCAAACCAAACCAAACCAAACCAAACCAAACCAAAATGAAACTCTGGTCCATGTCCTGGTCATCTTCAAAGCCCTCCCTATATCATCATTCCTTCCATTCTGAAATCTGGTGATCCTGGTAGCTGCTTCTTCAGATGGTTCACCTCTTTCTTCCTTGTTTGCCAGTATACTTGGAACTAAGGATGTAATTCCTTGATTACTTAATAATAATAACAATAACAACAACAACAACAATAATCAGCATAGCCTCATGCTTCACAGAAGCACACAATCCCACCACCAAAGAATGGTAATGCTGTGATGAGACCTCCATCTTACTGACATGGAAGTCACTGGCTGCACTGTTTGGGCCAGAACAAGGAAAGAGAGCAACCTTGCTTTTCCAAAATCAGCCCTCCCAATTAAATGCAGTTACTAATTAAACATTTAATTATTTTAACCCTTCAAGACAAATGAATGGGTTGTAGAGCAAATCAAGCCTGAATTCTTCCTAGAAGCCAAGATGACTGTTGTACTTTGGCCATATTATGAGAAGACGTGACTCTCGAGAAAAGACGAGAATGCTTAGGAAGACAGAAGGCAGGAGGAAAAGACGAAGACTGCATTACGAATGAATAGACTCAATCAAGAAAGACACAGCCCTGAATCTGCAAGATCTGAACAGGATGGTTGATGACAGAGTGACTTGGAGATTTCTCATCCATAGGGTCACTGTAAGTTGACTTGATGGCAGTTAACAACAGCAAGTTCAATTTGGCACTGGCATGTATATCTCAGTTAACGAAGTAGTTGTTTTCCTGGGCATTGCTTTCTTAATAGAAAATGTACCAGAGGAAGAAATAAGGAGAACAGGAATAGTTTCATACAGCACAAGAGAGAACAGTTCAATATGTTTCAGCAGACCTCCTCCAACACTCCAACCTCCCTCCCAACAATAAGTACATGTGAAATGAAACAACTAAAAGTTGACCACCTGAATATTTCTTCCAGAATCTATCCAGGGATTACCTTATCCTTTCACTAGCCTCCACGTTTTTCATGATTTCCATTTTTGGGATCCAAAGCTATAGATCTATAGTTTGTTAACATGCTGGGTGGAACTGGAGAGGCAGGTTTATCTCTTCTGCCCTTATCTTTCTGTTTTGTTGTTCATGCATGCTCAGTAAGGTATTCTGGAAGTAGCTGCGGCTTACCTTGACTGTTGTAGGCAGGTAGACAGAAGCAACAGTTGAACTGGGTAGAGTAGAATCGCATTCTGTCTCAGCTCAATTTTTGTCTTGTTACTGCAGGCATACTGCCGAAACCCAGCACTGAATGTCTGTTTCTCCAGCTTTCCATCCTCCCAGAGACAATGCAGCCAAAAAGACTTCCACCTAGACAGAGGATGAAGAAGAAAAAGCAGGCTGGGTGGGCATAAAAAAGACCTTAAATGGGTTTCTTTGTCAGAAGCTTTGTGAACTTAGGTATGCCTATACTGTATTTTGTCCTCTGAAAAACTGTGAGGTAGATAAGGCTGACAGATTAACAGCTGACCAATTCAGTGAACTTTAGGGCCGAGCTATTCTTTGAATTCAAATCTCACTTAGGCTTACCTCCTGCGGCTGCATCATCCAGGATGGGCAATTTATACTCTCTTCCAACCCAGAAGTTAACTCATCTGGAAGAATGGAGGGACTGCATTTGAGAGCAGGCAGATGAACAGTGATGGACTGGGACATTTGAAATAAGCTTAATGCATACATAAATGAAGACCTCCTTTGCCTTTTAATTCCTTCAGGAATGGGATTTGAATGAATGTGGGAACAGCTGACCTAGTTTCAGGAGTTGCACTTTGAGTGCAGACTGTAGTGTGAGAGAACGAGAAGCTCACTCGGAGTCAAAAGGATAGAAAAAGCCCATTTTTGTGATATTTAAGTATGAAGACAAATATTAAGCCTCAAGCTACCTGTCAAGAAGGTAGTCTGATCTAAGAGGGTAGCCTCAGGACTTCTATTAACTAGTGAATATACCTGCAGACTTTTCCAATGATCTGTTTTCGCCTTCTGCAAGAAATGGTGGACTACCACTTCCATCACTCCCTATCGGCTTCCATGGACATTGCCAACTGGTACAGCTGCAGGACACTTCCAAAAAGGGCAAGTACAATTGCAAATGCCTTGCCATTCTGCCAAGAAATAATCCAAGGTTATTGACAATTCCTTTTTTTTAAAAAACAACAACAACAGATTTTAAAGCTACATTGAACAAATGCTCCAACCCAATTTCTGTAATTTTGCAAGTACTGTGTAATTTTGAAAGCACAGTAAGGGAGGGATGACGATGCATGTAAGTTTCATACAGTTCTGACAAAAAATATGAAAAATATAGTGCATTTTTAAAGCTTCTAGGAATATTTAGTGGGAAGAACAAACCTTCTCATTTTTAAACTGCAGATCTGGTTCAGAATCTGAGTTGAAATGTGCTAGTTTTGAACCAGTCCAAGCTGCAGCAGACTGCTTTGTGGTGTGCTAAACTGAATGTAAACTATGGTTTGTGGTCTGCGCACATTAATGTTACTATTATTGGTTTCACGGTATACCAGGTGTTGCCAACTGGAGTTTCAGATCATCAAGAATTTGGATTCTATCCAAGAGCCTAGGTGGCAGTGAAGTATCGTTGGATAATATGGCACATTCCGAGCAGTGTAATTTTTGCAGCTGTGCTATCAAGCTTCTCTTTATGGGGATTTCATTCAGATGCTTTGTGGTTCCATTTGGAACTGCTTCTACAACACTGCCACCACATCCTCCAACATTTCACAGGTGAAAATTGGGATACATATGACAGAGCAACATCAGAGTGTGGTTGCAATGGCAAAATCTATTAATGAGAAAGAATAAGCAAGCCAGGAAAAGCTGCAGCAATTTGCTTTTGCTTCAGTCTACAAGGAATGGCAATACCCCCCCCCCCCAATCCTTTCACTCCACTGAGTTAATGGAGAGCAAATTACTCTTGCATTTTGAACTCAGTCTGAAGCACTTAAAGTAAGCTAAGGATTAAAGGGAAAAGTGAGAGGGGGCAGAGGGAAAAACTAGGACGTTTAAAAAGCAGCTGGGATGGCAAAGGATTAATCAGGACTATCCCTGTCAAATCACGGCAATTAGGAGTACCAATAGCTCAGCAGTAGCAGCTCTTCTTCTTCTTCCTCTCCCCCTCCCCCTCCTCCCACCTTTTCCTTGGGAGTGAAGTCCACTTACAGAGATACAGAGACTGAGAGATAGATGGGTGTAGTCAACAGAATCAAACAGTAAAGATCCAAATACAATGCAAATTGAACTAGAAAAATAAAGTTCTAGAATGGAAAGATCCTTTGATGCCCAACCCTGGAATAACGAGACCAGACAAGGTTTCTTTGGCTTAAATGAGGGACATTTTATTTGATCTAAATCCTATTACATTGTGTTGGCCTGGAAATAGAGCAAAAGGGGGAGCAATCTGATGCAGGTCCAGCTGAGGCCAGATGTCACTCTTTCGACTACCTTCTCAGCCTCCCCTTGGATGTCACACCTGAGGTCTGAGGGCAATTCACTTATTTTGGATTGCTCCTCAGCCAGCCATAACTGGAAGATCAACCCTCTGGGTTGCCCTCCAATTCCCAGGACCCTAGAAGTGAGAGCCCCCTTTCAAAATTAGCCTCAAGAGTGGCCTCCTTCAGTACATCCTGTGTCTCAGGATCTTAAAGAGCAAGTTTTAGAGTCCTACCCTACACCCAAAGGAGGTGTCAAAGGCGTACACTGCAGACTTATATCCTCCCCTATTACCTGTCAGGTGACTGCCTATTCAATGATACCACTCAAAGTCAATTATCTGGGTACCGTATGGGGTAGGCACCCTGCAAACACACACTGCACCGAGGGCAGGAGGGTGGGCCACACAGCTCAAATATAACTGAGGACACATGCAGAGTTGTCCAGTCCCTAAATAGCCTGTGACTCTGCTCCTGTCATGTGATGTATTCTAGCAAAGCTCTCTGGTCTCTTCTAGGGAGGGCCTCAAATTGCTACCCTCCCCTCCAGTTTCACAGGAATGTATAACTGCCAAGGAAACACTGTAACCGATCTCCCAGGATAGGGAGACCCGCATCTTTGTTGCTTCTATAGGCAACCTTGGTACATGTCCTCATCTGCAGTAGGTCTGAGTGAAGTGAGATGCCCATAAGGGCTTCACCAGTTGTGTAGGGAAAGACGGGACTTTTATATATCTAGGAATTTGCAGATTAGAAGAAAAAAGTAGGACCAAGGAGAAAGCAGAGGAATGTCAAGGATGGACTGGAAGAGAGGGCCAGAAATACTGCTGAGCTTTGAGAACATGTTAATATCATTTGACATTAATAATAGAAAAGTGCCCATAAAAGTGATAAGAAAAACTTTATATTGCCTCATGCAATGCCAGTATTGTGTTAGCTGCTGTTCCCCGCCACAGTATTTCCTATCAAGGTTTGGGCGTAGTCGCTATGAGTTCTCCCTCATATTTCAATTACATATTGCACATCTGGGAAATAAAAGAGACAACCATTAGATTCATGGTTGCAATGGACTGAGATTCTGTACCAGTGCTTTAAATTATGACCGCAACAAGCTGAATCGTGTTGCTGAGCACAAGAAAAACTGTAGTTCGAATGGCTCAAGGGTTTGGTAATAAATGGTAGAGCATCCTTTACCACCTAGGAAGTGGGTTGTTGTCTTCTGTGAGGAATGAGCAAACAGCCATCGATTTCTAAATACAAACCTGCACCTTCAAAAAGGTGCTTCTTGCGATTGCTTTTGTGTAGCTTTGGGCAAGTTGCTATCTCTCTACTTTGGTTTCTCATGGGGGAGCAACCTATCTTGGAAGGTCATTTTAAAGGTAGTCTGATAAAGATGGAGAGGGGGGAAGCATTTCAAGTTAAAGGTGCTGCAGAAAATGATGAGTAGTTCCAACACAAAAAAACAAACAAATTCAAAAAAACAGAAACAAAGATGCAGTTGTGTGCTTCCTTCTTCAGCAACACTGTGGACTGGTTGAGACACAGCAAGAAACAGGGACCTCAGAACTGTTTTTAAGATGGAAGGCACTAAGATTGGAAAGTAGGTTGTTCTTAATTTTCACTACTTGTAGCTGTATACAGTCCTCCCTCCACATCCCTGGGTTTGACCTACATGAATTTGATTATTCATGAGGCATGTGCTTGCCTCTCCACTGTTTCTCCTCCCATTCCCTTGCATTCCTCACCCCAAGCTTGCAAGGCTTGTATTTAAAATGGATGTTTTTTTTTCCTTTTGGGTGAGCAAAGCCTCCCCCCACTGCTGAAGGCATGGCCTCTCTACCATGTGGTTGCATATTCTGCTGTGTATTTGCTGCTGATTGGTCAGGTACTCTCTTTGCTCCTATTCCTCCTTTCTCAAGATGGCCACCAGAAACAATTAGAACTCCAGAACTCTTCTCTGTCTGAGGGAAAAGTACCGATAAGCCTTTTAGCTTGTCTTTTTTCTCCCCCTCCCAATGCCAGACCAGAGGCAAAGGAATGGGAGGGGGAAAGCTCCTGAGGGGAATGGTGGGAAGATCATGGGAGAGGGGAGTTATTTATGGTTTTTCCACTTTCATGAGGGTTCTGTGCCCTAAGCCCTTGTGAATGTGGAGGGGCTACTGTATTTACAAAACAATGCAAGCACAGCATGTTGCATTGAAACAATAACCATTGTCGTCACCATCCAACTGATGGTGCTCACAATCTGAATTCCATGAAAACAACAGCAAAATAATTGTAATTTAGTACACTTCTAATTGATCATATTTGAAGGGGGTCCACCGCTTAGGAGTCTTGGGGGTCCAATTTTGTCTTGCCATTTCAGGAAGTGGATGGATCAGAAGGGACTTTAACCTTACACCTTTCTTGAAGGAAATCATTGCTTCTCATACCAGCCCTCCAACTGTCTCAATTTGGTAGAGAGAGTCCTGATTATTCCTCTGTTGACCCACACTTCAGCTGCTTTTAAAAGGCCTTAGCTTCCCTCTTCTTCTTCCCATTTTTGCCCTTTCTCCTCATCTCACTTCAATTACTCCAAACTGAGTTCAAAGTGCTATAGTAGTTTCCATTCAAATAACCTGGCAAGGGGGGTGGGGGGAGAGGAGGGACAGAAACCTGCCCTTCCCAGTAGACTCAGGCAACAGAAATCTGCTGTTACAGGCTGTCCTAGCTTATGTGTCCTTCCTCATTAATAATTTTTTCTTTCTTGACCACATTCTGATGTTGCTTGGTCACATTTGTCCCTGTTTACATACATACATATGTTTACTTCAGGCAGTGACCAGCATAACAAACAAGCAAACAAAAGCAGCGAAATAGAATGATAAAAAACCTAATAAGATGCGTTAAGAAGAATAAATCACTAACTAGAAAATTTAAAAGAACGTTAAATATAAAATATTCAAATATTAAATATAAAATATTTGAATTTGTTTTAATTTCTGAAATATTGGAGGGTATGCCATATTGGTAGGCTGAGGTGGCAATATTTTGCCCCAGCACACTCTGCATGAAAAAAAAATGCACAAAAGTAGAAACCAGGGCCATTTCTGCACTAGATTGTTATAGCACTATTATTCCACTTTCAACATCCCGGGGTTTGCAGTTTAAGGAGGGGGTTTAGGCTCCTCCCTAAACTGCAAACCCCAGGATTTCATAGGATGTTGAAAGTGGAATAATAGTGCTATAACAATCTAGTGCGGAAACAATCCCAAAGAAAAGGTGCCAGGAACTGGGTAATAGGGTTGCCAAAGTGAAAACTGGAGACATCGCCTGTATTTTCAATGTTTATGTAAAAAGGAAAATCAGCAGGTGTTGCTTATTACCTGGTTATGCTAAAGTTTCTTCTTTCTCAAAACTTTTTAGCATGCCTGGTGGTCACAGTGAACTATGTCTGGTTTTACTTCCATGCAGCAGTTAGAGATCTTCTCCCCATCCCCTTCTCAGATTGTGGGAAAACCTAGCTCCATACCTCAGCAATCCAGTCTAAATAAAGGCAAAGAGACACTTTCCCCCCAGTTTTCCTTTCATGGAGTCATGAGAGAGAAAGCGCGGGACACGTCTAAAATAATTTTCAATCAGAGGAGGGTCGTGACCTGAATCTAGCTAACATAATGAGAAAACTTGGATTCAGACTGAATTTCAAGATGGAACATGACCCAAAAATGTTAAACTAAACGAAATAAAAGAACAATCGGCACTTGCAGAGTTGGAGTGCTTGCACAAATCAATAGTCAGCCAAAAGTTGAAAACAGACTAGGCTGAAATTCTCCCCATCCAAATTTTCTCCTTGGGTGTTAAGTATTTGAATCATCTGGTTTTATTTAAAGATCTGCACATTACTCATTTACTCACTCTTCCATTTTTGCTTCTGATTTCCATGCCTTTATTAGATCTCTGCACACCACCATGTTCATCACCCTTACCACCGTCATAATAGAGTTGTAATTATTCACTACATTTCTTCTTCAAGGAAGCAGCAAGTAATTTTAATGATTTTCTTACTTGTACAAGAATGTCTTCAAAAGTGACAGTTTTCAAAGCCTATTCTCTGCTCAGGACTTATTCTGCACAAAACCCATCCATGATTGTTTTGTGTAGAAAACCTCATTTTCTGCTCATATTATTTCGTATGTGGAAAACACTGCTTTCTGAGTAGAAAACATGGTTTTCTAAGCATACAACTACATGCAAATTTTGCACAGACTAATAGCCCTTCCGCACCTTACCTTTTCGCGGAGGTGGGCGGCGGCGGTTGCGCGAGCAGCCTTTTGTGCGAGGTTTCTCCTTCCTTACCGCAGCTGGTTGCCGCTCGTGCGACCGCTGTGCGAATGCCCCGGCCCTTCCTACCGCAGCGCAACCTGGGAGCTGTAGGCTGCACTGGGGGAGGAAGCGTGACCAGCCCGGCTCGTCCGATGCACCGCAGGGCAGGTAAGTGCGCGCGGGCCCCAGGAGCATTGCGTGACCGCACAGCATTTTCGGCTTAGAGCCGAAAATAAAAAAATGCGTACGTGGCCCGCTTTAGGATCTTGAGCGTCGCGTAAATGGGAGTGCGTCGTACGGACCGCTCCTCCCATTTTCGCAACGCTCAAGGGGCCCTTTCGTCTTCGAAACTGCGTGCGAAAAGGACCTAAGTCTTGAACTGTGAAAATTGTTGTCAGTCCAGATTCTTCTCATCATGCTTTCTCGATGCTCAGAAAACATGTTTTTGACGATTTTTTGATGTAATTCTGAATATTCCTTTCCATCCCTGCATCATGACGCTAATTTATTGAACAATATAGAAAGGAAGAATTTTCAGAATAGGAGCCTTCCTTCATCAATGCTCTATGGCTGCCATGGCAACATTTCATGGATTCCTGGGAGTTGCTATTAGGGAGAGACATTTACAGTTCTCATCTGTAGAACTTTATTGTCTCACCTGATTGCAAACCTGGCCATTTCCGCATGAGACTGTTATAGTGCTATGATTCCACTTTCAACATCCCATAGAATCTTGGGGTTTGCAGTTTAGAGAGGGGCCTTTGAGGCCCCTCTCTAAACTGCAAACCTCAGGGTTCTATAGGTTGTTGAAAGTAGAATCATAGCGCTCTAACAGTCTAGTGCAGAAATGGCCCTAAAGTTTCCATTGCATAGAACCATGGCATTTAAAAAGGAACCACAGTGTTATAATCGTGTAGTGTGGGAGGGCCCCTAGTATTTTCTCTCAGCCAGTGTTCCTTCTTGCCCCAAAGTGCTCTCTCTCCTCCACTTGTTCTCTTCTGAAAACATCCCCTCCCAACATTTTAAAATAATCAAGAACAACTAATTTTGAAGAGAAACACAACAGGTATAAACAATTCTTGTTGGTACAAACAGCTTCTTGCGCAAAGATAAACTGGGACTGAATAAATAAAATGAAAAATTGAAAGAAATTTCTAAACAAAATAATAAAAGTAGGTATGAGTCAAGAATTGTTATTGAAGATGGAATCCATAGAATCCACAGGGAGAGACAGGGGTCCTTTTCACATGGCATTTGCCATGCAAAAGGGCCCCCCTGGAGTGTCGTGAGACTGCAAGGAGCGGTCCACATGACACATTCACTCACACAACACTCGCAGGAGCTGATCGTGCACTATTTCATTTTCGGCTTTGAGCCGAAAATGGTGCACGATCGCGCATCGCTCTGGGGCCCTGCGTGCACTTACCGTGTGTGCGGAGCTCCAGAGCTGTGGTGCTCGCACTTCCTGCCCCAGCTCAACCTGGGAAAATCCCAGGCTGCACTGCGGAAGGAAGAGAAGGGGCTCTCGCACTACCTGCTCGCGAGCAGGCAGCAGCTGCAGTGCTGAAGCAATGGGGACGTGAGAGCCTCTCACAAGAGGCTGCTCGCGCGATCCCTGCACCCCAGCTCCGCAAAAAGGTGAGTTGCGGAAAGGGCCATGTAGTGTAAAACTGGTTTACATAGGTGTGGAGGTCTCAGATGAAGAAAAAGTCCCTGAGAATGTATTAATTCTCAAAAGATTTCTCTCCAGAATGTTACCTGAGTTGCCAGAGTTTTTTTTTTTTGGTCAGGATCATTGTGTTTATTAATGTATTGAGTAAAAGGGCAGTGAATATACCCGAAGCTTTTTCATCTCCCATTCCTTGAGTTGATTTAAGATACCAAAGCAGCAAGAACTTTATTTAGAGAATGAGATACAGCTGAGAAAAGGAGGCAAATTTAATCTCTTCCTCTGCTGTTCTTATCCTTCATCTCTCCATTATGCACCAGTCTGTCTTCTCATCTCTTTCCTTGCCTATACATGGAATAGATTGCAATGGCAGAGTACACTAGTCTGTACCATCGCTCTCTCTCTCTCTCTCTGTCCCCTTCCCTCTGTGTCTATGAGGAAATCATATCTAAATACTTCCTTATGTATTCCTTATGTACATTCACCTGCTGGGAAAAGGAGAGAGAGAGCATTTTCAGTGGCTTCTCCCAGGATCTAGAACTCCCTTTCTGGAATAGATTATACATCTTTGTAGTGTCTTTCCTGAAGCATTTTCTTCCAGTTGCATAGGAACATGGAGGCAGGAGGGGCGATTCGCCCTGGGCAATAATGTTTCTGGGGCGTCCCAGCCTGTAGCTGTGCCCCCACGCGCCCTGGCCATTCTCCCTGCCCAGTGGCCACGCCCTTCACACTGTCGCCCCGCCCCCTCCTGCCTCCCCTCTATACACTCCAAGCTTAGCCACTGTATTCTACTTTTCTTAATTTTTCCCCTATGTACCTTTGGGAACTGTTCATGAAGAAAGGGCTTTTAAGAATGCCCTGTACTGTTTTAATCTTTTTTTTTTCCAAGGTGCCGGTGGTGATCTTCAAAGCCTAAAGGGCTTGGGTGCCTGATGCCTGAAAGAGCACCTCTCCCTGTGCGTACCTGCCTAAGGACTGAGATCTACCTGAGGGGCTCTTCTTTATATCTCATTGGTGGGAATGGTGCATCACATGGGGGCATAAGAGAGGGTCTTTTCTCTTGTTTCCTGCTCTTCAAGGCCTCATGATGCATCAGTGCTGGCTTCATTTAGGTACCATGTTAATACATAGCTTGTTGTTAAAGAGCTTGGGGTTTATTTTCTTTTTTAATTCATGTACATGGTCTAGACAGAGACCCAGGATGGTGCAGTGTTTTGAGCATTGGATTATGACCCTGGAGACCAGAGTGTGATTCCCCGTTTGGCCATGAAATCCACTGGGTGACCTTGGGTGTGTCACACACTCTCAGTCCCAGAAAATCCTGTGATAGATTCACCTTAGGGTTACCATAAGTCAGAAATGACTTGAAGGCATACAACAACAACAATAACATGACCTTAACTGCCTATTCTGCTGTTTTAACTTGGTGATCTATTAAGCATGCTTTTATCCTATTTAAATTACTTTGTAGCTTTTATCCAGGATTGGTTTAAGTTGTTTGCATTGTTTTAATTGCACACCACTCTGATTAGAGGATGGGATAAAAATATTTAAATAATACATACGGAAAAGTAGCACATTTTTATTATTTTGTAGCACAGCTTTCTTTTCCTGCATCTATTAGACAACTGCGTAAAAGTTACAGAGTCTTGTATTCTTTGCCTTACAATGCCTTATATCCAGCACGCGTTTTTGTATCGCTTTGCTGTTCTAGTTTCAAAGTGGTGCATTGTGAAGTTGCAAACTCAGGATTAAAGATCAACATTGGGAATATTCCGACCAGAGGCTGTAGGGCAGAGAAAAGCATGAAGATGTGCTTTCTGCAGAGGGGCACTTGTTGATCATCCCTGCCAAGGAAAGAATAGGTAAAAAGGGGACTTGTCACTTTCTGTTTGAAGCTTATCAGGGAAAGAAATGCTGCTGAACCTTTTGAACAGCTCTGAAAAGCCAGAGGAAGAAGCAGTAGATTTGAAATGGCTCGTAGCTGGGTTTTTTCTCCCCCGTTGGTTCAATCTGGTACAAAGAGTTACTCATCTAGCCCTTGAATCCTTGTTTAAAAAGGACGGGATATAAATAGTCAGAAGGCACAGCACCGAGAAATGGGGGAGAGAGAAGAAAACAGAAGTCAAAAGCCTACACATTCTCTCTAGGAATACAAGCAGGCTCTTTCAAGTGCCAGCGTTTAAGCACTACCCCATTCTCTGTTGCAGGCCCGTGTGGCTAATAGAAGAGAGTCAAAATAAAAAAGCATGCATCAAGGTACGTGCACATATAGAAAAAAATTTTGTTTTAAAAAAATAGCTTTCAATTATTTTTTTCTTCTTGTTTAAAAGCCCAAATGGATTTCAAATACTTATTTTTGTCTTGAGCTGGAGACCCTCCTCTCCATTCAGCGGCTCACAATAGAAGAAAAACACAGTCATCCAAACTATAGATGAAAGACTGCTGGCAAGGAGATCAAGCCTCTCTTGATATGAAAGGAGGAGAGGAAAACATAGTAAAAAAAAAGAAGGGGAGGGAAGAGGGAAAAGGGCGAAGGATGACAGGCAAGAATTGGTCATCCTGCTGCAGAATGGAGCATGGTCATGAACACCATTGAGAGTATCAGCTTAACAAGAGGAGCTTTTGGAACAGGGAGAGAATTGGACTTCTAGGATGGAAGGAATAGTCTTCCTATTTTTCATGTGAAAGTATGACCCTATATACACATACAGATTGTGCATGAGCATGTCATGTCATCCCAGGACCCAGACAGGATCCTTCCCAAAAGCCACAACACAGAGGCATAAGAAGGACAATACTTATGGCAGCCAGTATAGGTGGAAAAGGGAGAGCCCAGGAGTCTCAGAGTGTTTATATAGTAAGGAGTCATTGTTTAGGCAAACAGCTGGGGAAGGCTCTCAGCCTATATAAAGAGGGACCAGAATGGGAGGAAGCTGTTAGAGTCAACTGTTCCTATTGGGGGAAGCAGCCCAGCTTACATTCAGATTCCTTGCTCGTGTTCCTAGAAACCTTGAGTATGAACTTTGCCACTGGATTGTCACTCTGGATTTACTGTGAACTCAGACTGCAAAATGATAACTGGTAATTTGCTAACAGACTATTACCAACTTTGCTTGCAGCTGCTGATAGAGAGCAGTAAGCTGGCTGCCAACACGGGAGACATCACTGGGTAATTTCTAGGAGTTGCTTGTGTTCCAGTAACTCAGCAGAGCTGCTCAGTATTTGCACAATATCTTTGGATCTCACACGTGGGATTATTTAAACATCTTCCTCGAACACATCCAGTCTATTCTGATTTCCGCAGCTAACCAGAACTGGTTATAGTTGGCACTTGGGTGGGAGACTAACAGGGAATACCAGGGATCTCCCAGTAGGGCTCAGACGGAATCGTGCTTGAAAACCTGCAGAGCCATTTCCGCCAATTACAGTTGACAATATTATTTGAGATGAACCAATGGTCTATCTCCCACTATGAGGCTGCTTCCTTTGTATCTAGTGGTAGTGGCTTTAGGTGACCACTTTAATATTACAGAGTATAATAACATCTCTCCAGAGCACTATTTGAAATTCCCACAATGCTCTGGGGTGACACTACCTCAGGCACTTAGACACTCTGATATTACTTGACCACACATATCCCAATGTTCATCTATGAAACATTGGAGGGTATGATAGCACTGAGAGGATTCCTGTTCATCCCCATGGCTATTAAGCTGTGGGTGGCATATGCTCCAGTCAGCAAATGTCCTAGGAAGTAGGTGTTTGGAACGCAAGAGCTGTCAGGTAGTTAAGCCAGTTCTGGTCAGTCACAGGTTATCGAGTTGGATGAAGGGAAAAGCAAGAGGGTGGTTGTTAGCCATCCAGAAGTCATACAGTAAGTCAGTAGTCCAAATAAACAAAGCCAGTGAAAAGTAGAACAGGGTTGTAAATAGTAGCCAGTCCTAGGTCCAGAGAACATGAATACCAAAGAGTACTGCCAGTCACCAAGATAAATGGTAGTAAGCAACAAAGCTTCCAGGGAGTTGCTGGGAGATTTATAGACAGCTGCCTCAAGGCACTAGGTGCTTAATTGGTCAGTATCTCCAACTTAGAAGCCTCTGAGACTGAGGTAGCTTCTCCTTATCTTTCCTACACTCAGCAAATGGTGGCACCACATCTTCAGCATCCTGCTGGGGAGCAGGGACCCCCTCTGCCTCAGTCACCAGCTCCTCCAACTTAGAGACATCATCCAAATAAGGAGTTGCAATTCCTGGAATTCTTAGCACTCTGATTCTCTGTCTGAATCTTCCAACTCCAGAGGGCGAGTTATGACAGTGGGATGCCACAGGATTCTAACTTATCCCCCATGTTACTTAGTATTTATACAAAGCCACTGAATTAAGTCATTAGGAGCTTTGAAGCTGGGTGCCATTGGTATGCTGATGACATTCAGCAATACTCCTTGTCTTCACCAGAGTCAGCTGAAGCTTTCAAGTGCTGAATAAGTATCTGGAGGCTATAATGAGCTGTCTGAGAGCCAATAAACTGAAGGTGAATCCTGGTAAGATGAGGGTCTTGGGACTTGGTGGTTCTCAGAAATGAGGTAAACAGTCTGCCCTGGATGGTGATGAATTCCCCCAAGGGAGCAAGTGAGTAACTTCTGGATCCATATTTGTCACTGCAGGCCCACATGGACTCTGCAGCTCAGAGACTTTTGCATCATTTTCAACTGGTGCCCCAGCTGCAGCCTTTCTTGGATAGAGATAACTTATTCACAATTGTTCACTCACTATAATTTCCTGATTAGACTACTGTAATACATTCTACATGCCGCTGCCCTTGAAGATTACTCTGAAGCTGCAGATAGTACAAAATGCAGTAGCTTGCTTGTTGATTGGAATAACATACAGCTATCACATAATACCAGTCTTAAAAGAATTGCACTGGCTTCCAATACACCTCCAGTCTGAATTCAGATTGGTTGTGGTGATATATAAAACCCTAAACAGCTTGGGATCTTGATGTTTCAGAGAACACTTCTTCCTATATCTGCTTGTCGAAAGACTGAGATCAATTTTGGGGAAGATACTCCTTTGTGTTTCAGTGGTTAGATCCACACACTGTGTGAGCACGTGGAAAAGGGCCTTCTTAGTTGTGGCACCCCAATTGGGGAAGAGTCTCCCCTTGGCGGCCCTATTGGCACCAACTCTGGCTTAATGTAGGCACCAAGTGAAAACATAGCTTTGGACCTAATTTCATTCAAAATGTTTTGCATCTGGTTCAACATTGCTTTAACGCTTTAAACCTAATTTGTTAACGTTTTATTTTTTAAAGTTTATTTAAATTATTTTTATTGCTTTCCATTGTTTTGACCTGTTTATATTGATTTTATTTTTACACCTCTCTCAGATCTTCTGATAGATGGTGGGCTATAAAGCATTGCATTCTTCTATTATGGGTGCCTTTCTCACCATCTGATGTTTAGTTTAGGTCTATGCTGTTCCTTCAGGACCCAAGATGTTATGCTCCTCTGACATAGATTCCCTGCTCATTGAAAAGGCAGCATCTTTCGCCTCACCTGACAGGGTGGTTTATGGCAGATTGGTTTATGGCAATCCAGGCAGGTTTCCTGAAAGCACAGCTGTGCTCTTCACTACAGTTTTACTCTTCAGACACTTGGCTGTTGCCATTTGTTGTTATTGTGTGCCTCCAATTTTTTTTCAAGTTGTGGCAATCCTAAGGCAGAGGTCTCTATGGGGCCAAGACTGTAGCCATTTCCGCACTAGACTGTTATAGCGCTATGATTCCACTTTCAACATCCTATGGAATCCTGGGGTTTGCAAACCCCAGGATTCCATAGGATGTTGAAAGTGGAATCATAGCGCTATAACAGTCTAGTGCGGAAATGGCCTGTGTGATATGCCCAAGGTGGGTTTCCATGGCCAAATTGTGAGTTGAATCCTGACCTCCAGGGTCATAATCCAGTGCTCAAACTCCTACATCAGATTGGCACATTGGCACTATGATGTTGCTCGTCCCGCCTCCATAACACACAGCTTTTGTCAGTTTAGGCAGCTGTCTCACTCTTCCAAATAGTAGGGCCAATTCTGTTCCTTATACTGGAATGAATAATGCTCAGAGAGGCTTACACTAAGCATCACTTTATTGAAAAGTGTGGAATTTGGCAAGAGACAGTATTTTACATAACATAGCAGTGAATTCAAATAAAGCAAACACCATTGAATAAAGACAAATATTACAGGGAAATACCTTCAGGCTGATATCCAGCAAGTAACAAAGAAAATGGTAATTAACAGGGCAAAAAACTCATGCTAGTAGGAATCTGATTGCCATCTTAATGCATGTGTACGTTCTTCTTCAGAAGTCTTTGAACATTTTTGCCTGAACGCAGAATGTCTTCATTCAGTTCAAAGCTGCGTAAGTGGAGCCGTGCATGTGATGCCATTTTCTATGCTGATGTCATGCATGTAGACGCAAACGGTGTTGTACATTCAGTTGCACATCTGGGTGTGCATTCAGTTGTGCAACCTTACCATTCAATACAAAAGTTGCATAGCAAAATCATTGCATAACCCCACAAGTGATTAACACTACATGACTCTTTGTAGAATCTTAAGCAATCACTTCTGCCACAATTCTTGCTGCATCTTGAGGTTTAGATATAGTTGGGAGGTCTTGATAACGTCTTCTCGCCGGGGTATATGGTTCACAGCTGGCTCTCTCCTCTCGCCTCTAGAGAAGGCTGACATCAGCAAGAGGGAAATGCTAGAGAGTTGCAGTGGTACTAATAAAGATCTTTCCAGCTGTTCTGGCCACTAGGACAGTCTGTCTTTTCTGCAGAGAAACATCCCGGCTCATTCCAGCCAAAAGCGTATTAAAAGTAGTGCTCTTTTTCATTTAAACATGCTTTCTTAAGAGATTAGCAAGCAAAATAGAAATACAAGCAGTTCTAATGTCCCATACATTTGCCTAGGGATGTAATTCTTCATTAAGTTTATTCTCAAAGGAAGCAATGAGTAATTTCATCAATTTTTCTCCCCAGTGTGAGAAGGTCTTGAAAAACCACAGTTTTTGAAGGCTATTAATAATTCAGGACTTATTTGTGTATGGTTCCTTTGTGCTGAAAGGAACATTTTCTTCATGGGAAATAATATTTCAACACAGGTACACTAATCCTGCACAAAAAGTACAGGTTCTTGTACAGAAAATGCTGTTTTCTGTGCAGAAAATGCTGCTTTCTACCATGTACAAATTTTATGCAGAAAAAAATCCTCAATTACAACATTTTCTGCACAGAAAACAGCATTTTCTGTGCAGGAATTATTTCTGTGCTGAACTATTATTTCCCATGCAGAAAATGCCGTTCCCTGCCCAATAAATGGTGTTTTCAGTGCAAACAATCACTTGCAAATTTTCCACAGAATAAGTCTCAAACTGCAAAGATTCTTGTCAATCCAGGATTCTTCTCATCAGGGTTTGTCAACACTCAAAGTACATGCTTTTTTTTTATTTTATTTTCTGAATATTTTCAATATTCTTTCCATCCCTACATTTGAATTCTTTTATACTAACTGCACAATTAAAATCAGACCAGTTATTTCTTAGTAACCAGTCAAGTCCATCATAAATGATTGAAATGTTCCTACATTTATTTTATATTTTGTACATTAAGGATCTTAGATAGCCATTATTTTGTGCAGGTTTTGAGATGTAATCTATCTTCTGGTTATTACCTTATACTAATTGTCTCTTAGTATCAGTGCATAATGAAAGACTGGTACTGCATTTCTATATATTTTCCTTCCACAAATGACTTAGATCTTTCATCTGTTTCAACATAAAATTTTTGCTTAGTTTTGCAATTATATTCAAACAGTCTTTTATTGATTTTTGACACAAAATGGTTCTCGTTTTTAGATTTTATCTTTGTAAAGGACATTAGGTCTCTCAGCCAAAATATTTTTCTGATTCCTATACATACTCTGTTACCCACAAGCCATCTAAACAAATGTGCTCTTTGACCATTTACTTTATTTTCTGCCTTATACAATGTTAAAGTAATTGTTTTCCAATAGAACTGTCTGTCCTCCCATCTCTTGCTCTGCCTTTTTCTCTCTCTCTGTATGTATATATTCATATATAACTAATAAACCTAGTCAATGCAACAGACTGTAGATATATTATATTTTCTTTTCTAGTACAGTTACTTTGCATTCAGTACAGAATCAATGAGTTGAATCCAAAGTCTTAGAGCAAATTGAAATCAACAGAGCATAAATTACTTATTTATTCTAACAACGGTAGGTCTGGATACATCTCACTGTTTTAGTGATCTCTTTCTAGTGTGAAGTACAAGGATGTAGATGTTTATTTCAGACCTTTTCCACATGGGGATTTTGAAACGGTGCAGTCTGTCCTCCAAGGAGGAGGTCTGCACCTCAGACCAGACTGGGTTGGACCTATTTAAGGTAGATCCCTCAGTCTGGTCCGGAACGACCCCAAGTGGTCCTCCAGCGTACTTTTGAAAGACCTGATTTTTTCGGTCTTTCAAAAGTATGCAGCGTGCCACTGCGAGCCTGCTCCCTTATGCAGATTCACAGGCTCATACCAATGCGAGTCTGAGATCTGCCCAGGGGCGGGCTTTAGGCTGGCGAGCTTCAGTGGTTGGTCGAGACCCTCGACCAACCGGAAGCCACCATTTGGGACGCCGGAGGAGTGCATATTGACGAGCACGCACTACTCCGGAGCACCGTGGACTGGACCGGGGAGACGAAAGGTCTGGTGAGTAGCGGCATGGGGCGATTCTCTTGCCCGGTGTGGAAAAGGCCTCAGTCTCACATTTTTGGAAGTGCTGTTCCTGTTGCGTGACTTTTTTGGTTGGAATTCTAGATCAGCTACTTAGCTAAGTAACTGTCTTGGTTACATAGCTAAGTTGCGTCTCCCAGCCTGATCCACTCCCAATGCTGACTTATCAGGCAGTTGCTGCTGTGAGTAATGGGGGTCTGTACTCCTGTTGATTGGGATGCAACAGACTGACATTCCCACCACTTCCCACCAGTGATCTCCTTTGTGTCTGCTTTGCAATAGAGACTGCTGGCCAAAGGGAAGTGGGAACATCAGTCTGCTGTGTTCTGATCAACAGGAAAACAGACTGCCATTGCTTTCAGAGGCTGCTGCTTGGTAAGTCAGGACTGGGGTATTTTCATGAACCCCACATATTTTCTACACTAAGGATTATGTAGGGATCATGAATATGAATCTTTTATGAATGCATAAATCTAGGGCCATTTCCGCATTAGCCTGTTATAGCGCTATTATTCCACTTTCAACATCCTATGGAATCCTGGAGTTTGCAGTTTAGGGAGGGGCCTCTGAGGCTCCTCCCTAAACCACAAACCCCAGGATTCCATAGGATGTTGGAAGTGGAATAATAGCGCTATAACAGGCTAGTGGGAAATGGCCTAGGTCACACATTGATAACTGTGATTGTGAATTCCAGTCTCCATGTATTTCTCTATGATTTTTTTAGACGTTTGAGGATGTCTTGGCAAGAATTCAATCCATGCACCCCCCAATATTTACCACAGAACTTGTTTTTCATGAGACAATGCCTCTCTTCCCTCAAAAAACAAAAAACAAAACTACAGATGGGGTGTGTATTAAGAACCAAACATCTCAGAGTTGGCACATATTCAGGTTTCTTGACTGTGGATATGCCCTTTGTCATGGAGCATAAGGAAATTTGTATTTGTTGACTAGAATCCTATTGGTTAGTCCCAGCTATATAGCATTAGTGAATATAGTTCAGTTATAGACTCATAACTCAGGGTCACATATCTGCAACTGCAGTACTGAATACTGGCCAGCATAATCTGCAGCATAATCTGGAGGTCTAGTAATATTTACTGGCTTCCTCCATCTTGTCATGCCCAATAAAGATGGCTAAGGAAGTGATGAATACGAACACGCTTCTCGTTTCATCAGTGGAGAAATACAAATCTAAAACAAGGACCATCCTTTGACCTCCTTCAAGACAAAATAGCATTTACAGTGGGGGGCTTTCCAATCTATCACATCTCCCTTTCTGTAATGACAGTTGTGGAGCTATTGACTTTGTTTCTGGATGCTATTTGCTGAACGTCCATCAGCTGAAAGCTTTGGTGAGGCAATTGATGGCGATAAATAGAAGTTTCTCAAATGTCAAACCACTATTAAAAATGGATTTTCATCCATTATTATAGACATTGGACTAATATCAAGAATGCCACAATGCCTCCCATGGACAGGCTGTGTTTCCTCACACTCCAAAGCCTCTCCATAGGAGATTGCAAGAAACATTTTCAGGTTGTCAAAGTTTATGAAGCCTGCTGCAGTTCTTGAGAGAAAAGAGAAATTCAAGATCTTATGGTGTCTGTTCCAGCCAGCAGAGAAACAGAGTAAACACAGTATGGAGACAAACACACACACACTGAGGGAGGCTGGAATCCTTTTGATTAGTACCAACCAGTGTAGACTAACTCACTCAGGTGTGGAACTGTGAGTCAACACATAGGTAAATCTCACTGATTCAATGAGCTTACCTTATATAGAATTGACAGTAAGATGCAGGTCAATCAAAGGAATTAATACAAAGAAGAAAAATATCAAAAGACTCCTTCTTCTGAAAATGGGAAGTTGTTGTTAATTGCCATCAGGCTGACTTGGGGCAATGGTGACCTTGTGTATTGAAGACCTCCAAGTCATCCTATGATCACCTGCCCTGTTCCATTCTTGCAAACTCAGGGCTATATCTTCCTTAACTATGTCTATTCATGTGCGACCTTCCTCTTTTTCTACTGCCATCTACCTTAACAAGCATTATTGTTTTTCCAAATGAGTCATGAGCATTTCACATAGTCTCAGTCCCAGAAAACCTCATGTTAGGTTCACTGTAGAGTTGCCATAAGTCAGTAATGACTTGAAGGCACACAACAACAGAAACAACAACAAACAGAATATCTTCTCATGATATGTCCAAAGTACAACAGTGTCAATTTAGTCATCCTGGCTTCTAAAAAACATTCAGGCTTGATTTCTTCTTGGACCTATTTATATGTCTTTTGAGCAGCCTGTGGTATCTCCAGTAGAACCACATTCAAACGAGTTGATATTGTTTCAGATTTCTTCCTGTCTAGCTTTGACAACCATACGTAGAAATCAGAAATACAACGGCATGGAGAATCTTGACTTCAGTCAATTATCCATCTTTATATTTGAAGCTTTTGTCTAGTTCCTTCATAGATGCCCTTCAAAGCCCTAGTCATCTTCTGATTTCTTGATTAAAGTCAAGAAATTGATGCCTGGGCCACAGTGTGTGAAATCTTTAACTATTTCTTCATCTACTTTATGTGAATAATCTGTGATCATTATTTTTGTTTTCTTAATATTCAGCAGTAAACCTACTTTTGCGCTTTTTCCCTTGACTTTCTTCAGTAGAGTCAGATGACAACATGATATATCCCTTTTACTCAAGAGAGGAAAAAGAATGGCTTCCTAAAAATAAATAGTGGGTGAGGTTAGGAGTCAGATGTTGTTAGAAATGAAATGGTAGTGTCTATATAAATAAATAAAAACCCTTCAAAATTGTCATTAAAGTCTTAAAAATAAAGAAATAGATTGCTTTGTCCCAGGTGTAGAAATCAAATTCTCCTAGACAGATTTTTTTTTTTTGGTAAATATAAAAAAGATCAGGTTTAATTAGCAAATCAGTTTAACTGCACATCATGGCAGGGCTTTGACACTTTTTACTTTACATTCTGGCAGTTTTTAGGTTAATTATAGAAAATTCACAGCAGGTGGCTTGAGATGCTGATACAGGCAGGTGTTGGGAATTTTTCAGTGTATTCACATCTGAAATAACATTTTGGTTGCACCGAGATGGTTGATGGGGTTTCTCTCTTCCCTCCACAATAGTGGTAGTGAGGCACTTTTGGATGCTCTGATGGGATAGAATTGCACTTCTACACATATCACTGTCTATTGTGGTATTAGAAACCTGAGTTCATCCCGAAGTGAAGAATAATAGGTAGTAGATTCAGGATAAACAAAAGGATAATGGTTAAGATACTACCTGTTCTACTAAGGCCATTTCCTCATGGTATCACAGTCCCGGGTTAGGGGTGCAATGGCAGTGGTCCATGGGTTGTGCTTTTGCATGATGTAGTTGCGGTCCTGCTGCCATCCTGCCCCCCACCCATAGTGATCACAGGATATTTGCTTAACAGAATAAATCTGTTAAGCACAGAATAAATCTGTTAAGCACCTGTGATCTCATGCTCCTGTCCTTCTCAGCCATGTGGAAGAGCAGGAAGTGTGATGGAGGTGCTGCTTTCCTCAGCGCAGCATGGGAAAGAGCCAGCTGCGCTGCGGAAGGCAGGTGTGTGTCGCTTGTACTCCCTTCCGCAGGGAGCCAGCCTGGTGCAGAGGGGAGTGTTCCCATTGTACTCCCTGCCTGGCAAAGGTGCTACCAGGATTGTGATATGGTAAAATTAAGATATGATAAAATTAAGTTCTTCATCATTTCTGAAAGATAGGTTGAGATTTTGGTGAATTTTGGTGAAGCTTGTCATCATTTGTGAAAGAAAGGTTGCAGTTTTGGTGAATGTCCCAAGCAAAGGCATAAGACAGCTAGAAATTAGACATCCAGACATCTCTCTGGTTTATGCTGCCTATATTTGCAAATGCTATCGCACTGGTTGATTATTTTGTAAGTCAAACTAGATGATAAAAGGAATGCATACTTCCTGTGATTAATGTCCTTTCCCACCCACAGCAGAACATCCTTAAGAGATATGTGCCCCAATAACTAGTCTTGCCAATCCAGCCCACATTTAGCTTCCAATGACCAGTCACAAAACAAAGCACACAAAACACAAGGTGAGGCAATGCACGTATTGTGACAAACAGATGTCTTTCACCACTTGAGAAAGGACCTCTCCAAAATACGTGCCAAAAAATATAGTCTAGTTTGACCCTCTGATGACCCTAAAATTCCAATAGGACACGGGTGGGGGGGGGGAGATTATTTTAAAATTAACTGTGGACTGAAAATTCAAATCCTTCAACTGAACTGTGTTGTGGTGAGGCCTGTGTGGCTGTGAATGTATACAGGCCATTCTCATTTAAAAATTTATTTTATAACAATCACTAATGTTAGTAGAGTCCATGCATGACTGTAATGCATGATTCTGACCAAAATTCCTCCCTAGTGTAACATATTGCTAGTCATGGCCCATTTATTTTCAGACAAGACCATTAATCTAATTTGTCAGGATTAACCCTATGAAAGAGTTGCGTCCCTCATTCTCTCAATTATCCTCCTTGTTTTTCATGTTGTTGGCATTTTCAAAAGTATTGTCTTCTACAACCTTGATTAATAGGCTAACCTTCAAGGCAGTTGGTCGGTGAAAATCTACAATGAGTGTGCTTATTTGAAGGGTGTGAGGTGGACAGGGCAAGCTCAAGACAATTTGAAGTTTGAGGCAGAAGACAAATTGTGGCCTCCTTCCATTGCATGTATAGAAACCAGCTGAATGGTAATCTCCACACTGCCAATAGGACAGCATCTTTTAGTAGGGCTGAAGGCAGTAGGCTAGTTTAGGGAATGCAGGTTAGGCTGTCTGCTGAGAAATTCAGAGGATGGATGTTGGAGCTTTGGAGAAAAGATTCTTCTGCTGCGACTAGTATTGCCAGTTCTCAGAGCCTGGCCTTGAGTCTTCAGTTCTTGTCTTCTTCAGGCAGGAGGCAAGGCTGCATATTCTCCAGTTTTGCTGGGCTTAGCTCCAGTGAAGAAGAAAGGACTGGATGAAAATCTTCAGCTTGGCTACTGCAGCAGCAGCAGCTTGCTACAGTTTTGTAAGGCTAAATAGATTTGTTGCTACAGCTTGCAAAGACTCTTCTCTCTCTCCTTCTCCCTCTCTCTTTCTGCTGCTTAATTAGCTTCCTGCTTCCCTCCCCATCATTGTGACGTCAGGACTCACCCTCCACTCTGCTCTGCACTGAAACAGAGAAAACATGTTCTTTGTGTATCTGTATGTTTGAAAGACACTGTGGACGACTGTATCTGGTACTTAATTTATAATGCTTAAGAAGGTTTTTAAACAGAGGTTTAATGGCTGTCTGTTGGGAGTGCTTTGATTGTATATTTCTGCATGGACTGGATGGCCCTTGTGGGGGCATTCCTAGGCTTCAGGTTTTGGCCCATAAATCTCAGAAGCTGTGATGATCTTGAATTGGTAACTCCAGCTGCTGCTCTCCAGCATTGGCCACCAGATGATAGAGCTGGCCCCAAAGGTCTTTCAGTCTGTTTCTTCTTTCTTTGGTCAGTTTCAAAAGAAACAACTCAGAATAGACTAGATCATCTAGATATGTATATTAATTCATTTATTAAAAAAAATCAATCCTGCCCTGAAATTCATGGAGTCAACATAATATGGCCAGCAACTTGAAGGCAAATACACACATTCTCTCTGGTGTGAGATATCAGGGTGATATGCAAGTAAAGCAATATGCACATTATTTTGTTCTCTGGAAATATGCTGTAAGCTTGGCAAATGTATGGTGAGGTACACACTTTCTCACCAAGAGACTTGAGAGGCCTTCTTTCATCAAGACTTTTCAGTCTGACAAAATTTCTTTCTGTTTGCTAGCAGTGGCATATGCATTTTAGTTCATTCTGTTTATAGCCATTGTATTCCAACACCCGAGAACTTTCAAAGATACGTAAAATACAAAGTACTTACAAATGTTTCAGTGCAGCCCCGCTCCTTCTGATCGCTTGCCTAGATTTTGTAGGAGACCTGGGAAAAAGCCCAGATAGACAAATGGAATACTTGTTGAGGTATATACAGAGAATCAGACTATCGTAGAGTTGGAAAGAACCACAAAGGTCATCTAGTCTAACCAATCTCAACTGTTTTTTGACCATGGTTCCCTTACGACTTCTTCTCAGTTTCCAGGGACCCCTGTCAAACAGGGATACAAGACAGATAGACAGAAAAATCATGTCTTACTGAACACCAGGAAAGCTTGAACATTCTGACATACTGGACAAAACTTTTAAAAAAAATGTATGAAATTAACCTCACCTGTTGTCATGATATTAGTTCTATTCTTGGATTTTTTCAAGAAAACTGTTAAATGGTGTGTTGGAAAGATATTATAAATAAGAGGGAAACTACTGACTCCAATTAAAGTTGCTGCTTGGGTATTTTGTTGATTCAGTTACCAGGGCCCCCATAAACCTCTGCTCCCCCTTCACACAGTTTTCAGTCCATGATTCCCTTCAAATGTGCCAGGACCCCCTTGGGCTCCACTGAGAACGTCTGATCTAGTCCAACCCTCATCCATGTAGAAATATACAACTAAAGCAATCCTAAAGAAAACTTTGTTTAAATACTGGCAAAGAAAGAGAATTTACCATCTTCCAATGCCTTCCATTCCATGGTCAACCACATCTCTTCACCAGGAAGTTCTTCCTAATGTTCCACCCAGTATCTTCTTCCTTGTAATTTGAATCCATTGGTTTGTGTTTTAGTCTCTGGAGCAGTGGAAAAGATGGTCATTCCATCTTCTAAGTGACATCCCTTCAAGTATATAAAGAAGTTTATCATACCACCTCCCCATTTTCTTTTCTCCATGTAAAACATGCTCAGCTTTCTAAGTTGTCCCTTATAGGGCTTGGTTTCCAGAACTTTTGCCATTCTGGTTGCCCTATCTGACCATGTGCCAATTTGTCTACATCTTTGAGTTTAAACTGGAGCAAAATAACATGGTAATACTAGTTCCCTCTGTCTCAGGGATGGACCAAGTGTGGCCTATGAGTCACATGAAGCCCCCAGGCAATTTTTGTGCTCCCAGGGCCTCCTTCTGCTATAAATTTGTCCCCAAATAATCCCCAGGATGTATTTAGGACATTTCCACCACATCTGAAGCCCCACTGGATCCTCCAGGAATGAAAATGGAGTTTTGCACAATTTTTCATATTTTTTCCCTCAAAATGCATCCCAAATGCCTTCTAGGGACTTAGGAATGGCTGAAAACATGCTCCCATGTTCAGATTACTTGGTTGACTTTGGTGTGACGAGTATAGCCCTCTTAGGTCTCTGGGAGGTCTAATGTGACCACCTCAATCTTCCAGAGTTGCCCACCCCTGCTCTATGTGGATGCTATATTCCTATTGATACAGCCTAGAATTGCATTGGCCTTTTTTGACCACCACTTTATACTGTTGACTCATATTTAGCCTGTGAATCCTTTTCACACTGTTATCAAGCCAGGAGTCAACTATCCTGTACATATATTATGGCAACCCTCAGGATTATATTTGCCTAGTTGGTTTCGGCCTGCAAAGTTTGCTGTTTTTCCAGGATGTGCCAGAGAAAACCATTAAATCTCTTTCAGGCATACATGATGAAATTCAAAGAATCTGTAAAATGAACTTTGAAATGATACCAGAATTTTATTTGTTAAAAATGTTAGGACAGCAAAGGGAGATTAGAAGTCATCAGAAGATATTGTTATATTTGATAACAGCTGCAAGGTTGACATACGTGCAACACTGGAAAGAAAAGAAAGATATTGATTTATGAGAGTGGAAATTAAAAGTTCTGGATATGGTAGAGACAGAAAAGTTAGCATTTCCATTGAAAAATAAACATATCCAGAACTTTGAACGGGAATGGAAAGGAGTTTTGGAATGGATAAAAATTTAAAAGTATATGAAAGCAAAGAAAGAGATAATGTAACTGTTATTCTTTCTTTTTCTTTTGGTAAATGGAAACAAAGAAGACTCAACTGGAGTAAAATAATATGGAAGCGGGGGGGGGGGAGGGTGTGATATATCCGATAATTGGGTATATCCACTCTGTTTTTTATGCAATGAAACTTTTAATAAAAATATTTTTTTTTAAAAAAAATCTCTTTCAGGCAAAGGAACAATAGCAGTAAGCTCGCAAGGAAGCCATTGCCAGGATCCTATATCATACTTGCTTATTGTAAATCTATGCTCTTGTGATTAAGTAACAGATGTAGGACACTACCCTTGTGCTGAATACCAACATTGTACAGCCAATTGCATTAGCTATGAATATGTTTGCTGTTTCTGCAACCCCAGTGAATCAAGTGGTAGTTCGAAGTCTCTGATCAGTAGTCATGTTGCTGTTACATGCCTTCAAATTGTTTCTGGCTTATGGGGACCCTAAAATGAGCCTATCATGGGGTTTTCTGGGGCTGAGAGTGTGTGACACACCCAAAGTCACCCAGTGGGTTTCCATGGCTGAGTGAGGAATTGAACCCTGGTCTCCAAGGTCATAGTCCAATGCTTGAACCATGCAAAAATGTGCAACTGCATTTGAACAAGTTATATTTACAATGCTCTACTTATGCAACTGTGTACTGAAAACAGACATTATGCCATGGCCAATAATAATAGTAGTAGTAGTAGTAGTAGTAATAATAATAATAATGATGATGATGATGACGATGATGATGATGATGCTGTTGAACCACAGGTATAAAAGAATTTCTGTATGTGTAAAACATCAATGGGGTGTCAGGAAGTGAAAATGGAACTTGGGACCAGTTATGGATACGTGGACCCTCCTTCAACAAACATTTCTAGTGTACTCAAAACTGTTTCAGCTTCTCCCGAAATGTTTCAGCTATGTGGCCCAGGTAGGAAGTGTGAAACATTCCTTGAATCTTTTCTTTTGACACAAGCAGAGGGCACATCTGATTGCTGTTAACAGTAGTGGAAATGACTCTGGAAGGGAGGCACCCAGGTAGAACTACTACTGCTTTAACCCTTCAGGATGAACTCCATCTGGTTCATTTTCAGAGAAATCTCTCAGAAAACAAAGGTGCCACAAAATAGCAGTGGAGGTGAAAGAGAGATGTCGGGGTTTATGTCATTGGTATACTGATGGCTCAGCAGTCTGAATCCTCTCCTTAATTTGAAAGCCATGTCTTTGACACTGACATTGACACGGGATGTAGCTGACAACTGGGTAAACAGCCTTGGTCAAGTAAACAACCGAGCTCAACAAACTATTAAACCTGAACGGCTAGACATAATTAGCCAGAGCAGAGAGTTAATGGAATTTGGAGCCAAGAGTATTTTGGAAAGGTGATGGCTCCAAAGTTACTGAATTTGTCACAAAGCATCAGCAAAAGAGGAGCACATTTGTCTTGAACGGAAGCCAATAAATATGCTAAAGGCTGGCACTGCTAATGAGGTCAGCAGCAGGGGGAACATGGATGGAGAGCCAATCCTCTACACCTTTGACTTTGTGTGAGCCTTAATATCAATGGATGAGGAGGTTTCTCTAGCAGCCTCCAGACTCATTTCTTTCCCTCCTCAAAATACACTTCATTCGTTTACTTCTGTAAAATTAGACTGCTTTACTTGTTCCACAGTGTTCCAGTGTCGTACCCTGTGGTTGTGCTGTGACAAATGCCTGGTGTTTCATCTTGGTTGGCCTGAGATGGGATGCTTAGAAATATTTTTTAAGTTTAATGGATCTCTTCCTGTCAGGTTGGCTACAATTTCCCTGTCTTGTTTGGGACAATAGCTTATGCTGTAGAACTTAGGGGCTTCGGTGGGTAGGTGGGGGCATTACCCCAAAAGGTGAGAGATTCAGAGGTCTACCCACAGTGCCAGTGCCTCTGTGGAATGGTGGTGGATTATTAGCTCAAATGGGAGGCCCGTGAGAGAAGGGCAACTTTACAGGATCTTTCCACTTAGGTATATAAGCACTAATGCAGGGATACCAGTTGGAGATTAAAACAATGCTTTATTGGAGGAAAATCACAAATACAGACAAGGTTAAAGCAGTCTCACAACCATACAAGTCTAACCAAAGGAAAGGAGGGAAAAATTGGATAGTGAGAAGTTGGAATGAAGAGGGCGATATTTACCTGTCTTGAAGAGAAGAGACAAAGCAATGTGGCTCAACCTAGGGGCCTAAGGGTAGCACAAGAATGGGAATCGGAGCAGAGTGATGGCCTAGGTCCAATGTAGTACAAGTTGTTTGCCTCAAAACCATGGTTTAAATACCCTGTGTCTGTCCTGAGGGGGGAGATATTAATGGATCTCTGGCAATGCAAGGAGTGGGGTCCAGAATAGGCTAATGGCCTTAACATTAGATGACAAAGCATTGATGGAAATCATGATATCTTCTTAATGTTTGGGCAGGTGAGGAAACAAAGGAGAATTTCAGTAGGAAGAGGAAACAGATTGATAATCATCAGTTGCTTTATTGAGAACTTTGTGTGCTATTGTGTTGGAAGGATGAGTTCTTGAGGTGATTTTTGCAAAGTCATCAGCACCTGGGATTCCTGACTGATATGTCCTGACATGCCCTGAGGTCTCATCTGACCTACTTTGTGTTCAGCCAGTCTTCTTTGCCAGCATGGTTTGTCAGCCATAACAGTGTATGCTTTATTTTATGCTAATTAAATAATTATTCATTGCCAATCATATCATGGAGTGGGGGTGTGCAGCATGGTAACAGAGGGAAGAACGATGTGAGATGGTGATGGAACTCCAGAATGTTATGGTACTGGTTTGTGTAAAGAGTGAGTAGACACAGTTTCAAAGTCACTTTCTTGGCAGGCTTGGTGAAAAAATGGGAGGGGAAAGGCAAAACTCAAGGGTCATTTTGATTTGTTAACAAATGGGATGGCAGCACACACTAATTTTGAAATGTAATGCCTTATATAGTACTGCATAACCATTGATCTTTAGTCTTAGCAATTGCCAAGGTGTGCTGATGTTTCTTCCGCATTCTGAATAAAGCTTTTGATATCCTCTAAACCTATTTTTATTTTTAACTTGGAGCTAGACTGTACATTGCACTTCCAAACACAATCATACTTACAGTAGACACATTAAAGTCAATAGCAGAAAGGCTAGTTATGTCTTACTTAAGCCCCATTCATTTCAAAGAATTTTCTCTGAAAATATCTGAGTGCTGTGTTTATGGGATTTTCAAAATGTCTACATGTATATTCTTTCTGTTATACTCTTAATGCATTGTGGAGATTTTCCTTGAATAGCAATGCATAAATACTTAAATTAATAAGTGTAAATACATGAGGGAGAGAGGGGTCACAAGGGCGTAGATAGTTCCAAGCAACTGTTGCCAAGGAGATTTGAATGTTGGGCAGAGAGGCAGTTAATGCCATAGAAAACTGCGCAGTTGGACAAAGAAGAAGAAAGAGAGGTGAGGGATGTGTGATGCTGATAAGGAAAAAGAATCCTGTGGGATGAGTCGATTGAAGTAGGAATTGTGGTCACATGGTAGAAATACATATGGGAGCTTTAAACTTGAGTGGTACGGTTTGAGTGACAAGGGAGAGAATAGTTATACAGAATGAAAGATCCAGGAATCAAGAATCTTGGTTTGCTCATCTGGAGGAGCCCTACATACATTGAACTGCAGGGATGTAGGCCTGATTTCACACTACTGCTGAAAGTATGATCACTGGAGGGCATGATGTATGGACAGATCTAGCTTCTTCCTTCCCATGGTTGTGGAACACATGGGAAGGCCTTGAATGCCTGTGTTGACTCATCTCCTGAAGAAAACATGCATGTTTTTCACAAAGTGCTTTTACGCTGGAGAAGGCTGTAGAAAATACTCAAGGTTTAACTAGATCATTCTGTTGTATGTCTTTTAAGTAATTTTTGACTTATGGTGACATGAGATTTGCCCAGAAAGGGTTTCCCATTGCCTTCCTCAGAGGCTTAAAAAGTTTGACTTCTCTATGATTGGGCAGGCATCTGAATCCTGGTCTCTAGACTCATAGTCCAATGCTCCAACCAGTACACCATACTGGTTCTCATTGTGCCTCCATCTTATTCCATCCTAAAGCATACCTAATGCTTCTCCAAGATTCTATACTAGATCAGATGGTGATTGGTATAGCTGTTTGCCAATGCAGCATGCTAGACATTGCTAGTTGTCATATGATGCACAACCAAGAAGCTTTCCATGAACTCAGAAGTGCTGAGAATGCAGGGTGAAGCCCCCAGATGTATCAAAAGATACAGAGTGGTTGAAGTGGGTTTCTCTCTGTGTGTGTAGGGGGAAAGAAGAACAGTGTGGAAGCTAAGAGAGGATAAAAAACACCCTTTCAGAGCTAAATACACATAAAAATGAGATCTGCCCAAGAAGCAAATTTTCTCATGCATTTTGGGAAAGACTGTCAAGGGACTTTTTTTCACTGTTCCTTAAAAACAGTAGGGGTAAAAATGTATGAAAGATTTGTTCAATTTTTTTAAAAAATGGATTTGTCTTAATTAGATCTCCTAGACCAATCAGTCATGGAAATGGACTTGAGAGATCTGCCTTTCTCCAGCTTCCAGCTACCTATTTCATCTGTCTACCTGTCTGAATAAGGTATCCCATAGGATTCTCACCAGCCAACACAGAGACTAGCTGGGCTGATTGATGGGGATACTATCAATTAGTTTGTACTGTCCTTTCCACTGGGGTGAGCACGGCCAAGATCTGTTTGATTTCCCTTCATTATTAATCAGTGCATGACTTAAGACTGTGCTTTTTGCACACTTAAAACTAGTGTACCAATTGCTCCTGTTCCTAGAGATGTCAGATCTGGCCACGAGGAGCCTGCCTAAAGGCCTTTCCGCACTACACAACTATTGCACTATGATTCCACTTTAACTGCCATCATTCTCTCCTATGGAATCAAGGGATTTTCAGTTTAGGGAGGGATATTTAGAATTCTCAGCCAGAGAGGTCCAGTACCTCCCAAGACTACAAACTCCAGCATTCTATAGGAGGCAGCCATGGTAGTTAAAGTGGAATTATAGTGAAATAGCTGTGTAGTGTGGAAAGGCCCTTAGTTATATCCAGTTTGGATTAAAGGTATATCTCAGGTAACGAAAAAGATGTGCTCCTAAGCTTTACATTTTTAATGGAAATTTTGCCGCCAGAGGTAGAAATAATATGGAAAGAACAGGGATAGGTTTTGACATGTTTCAGCAAAGTTTTTAATTTAAAACTAACATTATGCGTATATGAAATGAAACAACCAGGTCAGATAAGCTTTGCATAAGTAAACAAACACGTTCTGAATCTTCTAGAAGTCACTTGAAAACTTCTTCCAAAATGCATCGCAGGATAACTTTTTTTTTTCTGTAACAGCCACCGCTTTTCTTATGATTTCCATTTTGGAGGAAAAACTTATATGTCTATGTTTTTTCAACATGGCAGAGTAGTTGGTGAGCCAAGCTAATCTCCTTTACCCTTTTCTGTCTGTTTCGCTCTTCACACATGCTCAATAAGTGATTCTGGAGGCAGGCGTTTACCTTGGCTGTTGTATGTAAACACACACAGCTATAATAGGATTACCTAGAGTGGAATCCCATTCTTTTCCAGGCCAAGCTTTATTGCATTGTTTGCTGCAGACATGTTACTGAAACCTAATACTCAGGCCATTTCTGTCCTATACTGTTATAGTGCTATTATTCCACTTTCAACATCCTATGGAATTCTGGGGTTTGCAATTTAGGGAGGGACATTTAGAATTCTCAGCCAGAGAGCTCTTTGGTCTCAGTGAACTACAAACCCCAGAATTCCACAGGATGTTGAAAGTAGAATAATAGCACTATAATGGTATAGTGCGGAAATGGCCTGAGAGCCTGTCTTTCTCCCATCCTTCCAGTGCCAATGCTTCAACCAGCAACGACAACAACAATTTCCAGCTAGAAAGAAGTCAACAAAAGGGGGTGAAGTGGGCTGGGATTCTATAAAAAAGCATTTTAAAATGGAGCTTCTTTGTCAGAGGATTTCTAGCTGAGGTATGCCTGTACTGTAACGTGCTCTACATGGGGCCGCCTTTGAAGAGTGCACAGAGTTTCAGCTGGTGCAAAGCTCTAAAACCAGATTGCTAATTATGGCTAGTTACAGGGTCCGTATACCTCCCTTGCTTCAGCATCTCTATTGACTGCTTTTTATTTCGAGGCAGAATTCGAAGTGACCTATAAAGCCCTATATGACTTGGGTCCAGACTATTTAACAGACTGTATTGCCCTGTATGAGCCTGATCAGGTGTTCAGATCCACAGGTGATCCACTTCCATGCACTGTAGCCCTGCCCTGTCCATCGTAGCCATACCCCCATGCACTGTAGCCCCACCACTGTGCTCCATAGCAATGCCCCCACATGTGGTAGCCCCACCCTGTTTGTCATAGCCCTGCCCCACATGCTGTAGCCATGGCCACATGGGCTGTAGCCATGTCCCTGTGTGCTGTAGCCCCACCCTTGCCCCTCTGCCTGCCCCTCTGCCCGCCCGCCTTCCGCGTACTCCAAGCTCTGCCACTGTTCATAGGTCTGGTTGGTGGGGCCATGAGGCAAGGTCTTTTTGGTAGTTGACTCTAGGCTCTGGAACTCTCTTTCTAGGGAGGTTACAATGGTTCCCTTTTTACTGTCCTTCTGTTAGTAGGTGAAGCTATTTCTTTTTAATTCCAATTGGGTTTTTGAACCGGAAAGAAGCTTTTAAGAGGATGCATTGCTGTTTTAATTGCTGTATACTTTACACTGTTTTAATATTAATAGTTTAGTTCTGTTTTAATGAGATCCAGCATTGTGTAGTGATTTAGGTGTTGGACTATGAACCTGGAGACTAGGGTTCCATTCCACACTTGGCCTTGGAAACCCACTGGGTGACCTTGGGCATATCACACACTCTCAGCCACAGAAAACCCTGTGATAGGTTTGCCTTAGGGTCACTGTTACCCTGATTTCTGGGAGTCCCGAGAGGGACACCTAAATGTGCTCTCAATTATATAAGTTGGGGAAATTAGCAACAAGCACAGGCTAGCAATGCGAGAGGCAGGGTAACGTAGCGAGATCTTGAACCCTACGTCTACGGGGACAGGCCGAGTCAAGGAGCAAACAGATGTGAAATAATAATTATTATTTTATTAAAAACATAATCAAACAACTGTATGCAGCACACTCACTCAGATAACTGAAGAAATAAAGGTTGGAGTGGGATAGAGGGATTTTTAGAGGAGTTGTTGGTTTGGGTAATACTATACTTGTCCTGTAGCCCGGTTAGAAGCGGAGAAGCTGGGGAGCGTGGATCTCAGCACGTGGGGCTGAGGGGAAGGCTCGCTGGACAGAGCGACAGCAAGGCGGGATGGAAGCCAAGAGCGATCCAAGGAAGCGCTCAAAGTCAGGGGTTCTTATAGGGAAGACTGTGGCCGCAGGCTAGTTCGTACTTGGGGAAAACAATGAGTTTGGGGCTGGAGACAAAGCCTCCGAAAGGTCAGAATTTGAATTATTGAGTTATAGCCAAATTGTCAATAGAGTAGCCAGTATGCAAACACAGAGTGCTTGTCAGATGAGGATTCTTTTAATCAAGCTGCCTGCTCGGGGCAGGGAGTTCTTTGTAAGTTGCTTGCATACATAATAGAGTACTCGCCTTTGAGGTCTCCTGAAGTGGCGGGACGGCTATTACTGGCCTGCCTGTATTGTGTTGGAATATTACGGCGATTATTGGCCGAGCCTGTGTGCGTGCTTGTCCGGGGGCCTCGCAAGCACGTGGAGAGGAATGGGTATAGGAGGCCGAATTATTGATATCAAAAGATATCTTAATATCCCACAGGCTCGGGCTAGCAATGGCAGTAACATCACCATAAGTCGGAAATGACTTGAAGGCACACAACAGCAATCTCTTTTAATGTTGAGCTTTTTAATGTTTTAAATTATATTGTCCCTGTTTTTTCTTTGTAAACCGCCTTGAATTCCTGGTTTGAGAAAGGTATAAATAACAGTGATGGTGATGCTGCTGCTGATGATCATCAACAGATCTCCTCCTCCTCCTCCTTCTCTATCATCATCCTGGATATTCTTTGCCAAGATGACTACTGGCTATCAGTGATGTAGACTCGAGTCAACTGATTTGGACTCAAGTCGGACTTAAGTCGCTTCAGTGACTCGACTTGGACTCGACTTGGCAATAAATGATGTACTGACTCAACTTGACTTGAAACTTGTATATTTTTAGTGACTGACTTGCTGCCTTTGATTCAGTAACATAACACATTCATCCAGAAACCAACTGACTTTGAACAAAGCTTCCATCTCTGGTCACATGATAATCTGTCTCAAGCCCAAAGTGTGGGCACATTTCTCGGAAAGGAACAGCAAATGGCTTAGGCAGTGGGCTTGAGGCGGGCCTGAGGTCTGCTCAGCAGCCTGTGCTGCTGCATATCAGAGGAGCCTTCTAAAACTTTTCCTAAGAGCAGAAGACAAAACTCATCCCCAGAGTGCAGGGTGCGTTTCTCAGAGCGGAACAGCAACAGGCTTGATGAGGAAGGACCCTTCCTTCTGATGCTTTTGGAGTTTCAGTAATGGGGAGTAAGAAGGATCCTATTCACCTCTGAAGCTGCAGATGGCAAAATCACAAATGTGGAGGGCAACTCTACTAAGATTGTTAAAACTGACTTTATTCAACTCTGTTTAGAAATTCTGGAATTTTGCTTGGGGTGTAAAGTTGGCTCCCAGACTTGAGACTTGACTTGAAAGTATCTTCAAGGAATTGAGACTTGACTTGAGACTTGAAGGTAGAGACTTGAGACTTGACTTGAGACTGGAGTAAAGGATTTAAATACATCACTGCTGGCTATAATGATTGGAGGATTCTGGGAATCCTAATCCAAGTAGTTCTAGTGGCTGAGGGAGTCTGGGAGTTGTAATCCCCAAAGAATAACTTTTTTTTAATGAGCTCTGGGTCATTGTTATGTCCTAGAAGAACCTCCTATGTCTGCCATATGTTGTCTGTTTTACAAAAACAGATAGGCTTGTGTTCATCTTTTGCTCTTTGTGGAAGGGAAAAACTGTCAATTTTTCAAAAAATCCCTTCTGATGTCCAAACAATCAAGCTGTCTAACAGAATATCGGTCAAAGTTCACCTGTTAGAGTAAAGAAACTCCCAAATATGCAATTACAACAACAAAGAAACTTTCAAAGATCAACCAGGTTGCAGTGAAAAAAGAAGGGTCTTTAAACATCCTAAAAATATTCACATATAATGCTTAATTGGCAACTGAGCAAGTCAGAGAGCTAATAAGCTAAGCACCTTTGATGACAGGAAATTAATGTTGGGTTACAGCAAAAACCTGTTTTATTTGGTATTTTATGTATTATATGACAATTTAATTAAACACCGAGGTAACCCAGCCAAATAATTCCCTCATGAAATAAACCAAGAATGACCAACTTCCTTTCATAGAAAGGGGACATGGAAAGAGGACACTTTGACAATTTATATTTTTATGATGCCATCATCTAAACTTTTACCGTGAAATTAATGGGATGAATCCAATCATCCAGGGTGATGTTTCCGTAATGTAAATCTGGGGTTGCCCAGTTCCTCTTGAAAGATATACAGAAATGGACTTATCAAGAGGTGAGCCAAGACAGTTGCCTAGGGCAGCAGACCCAAGGAGGCAAATTTTTGTTCCTGCAATGCCTGGAAAATGGCTTTCTCTTCTTAGAGTCACTATGGTTGACATACCCTTGCTGTTCAGGAGTAGCAGGAACAGAAGAAATAAAGTAATAGGACTGAGGATCTAAGGAGGGGCTGAGTTCTCACCCAAGAAATTAAATGTTCAAGATTTGGTGTGGACTCAAGTCTAATATTACAGGAAGCCCCCACCTTTTGATGCACCACTATCTGATGACTTGCTCTTTTGACACTTCCAAATTAAGGACAAGTTCCATTTATTCAACAGGGCTTCTGCTTTTTCGTTAGTTCTTCTTGCCTACAGAGGCTTGCTTGGAACTACTTGCACATGTGTACTGCTTGCAAAGTGAGCCAAAGGGAAGAAAAGGTGCTAAGCCAGCTGAGAGACTTTGCAAGCAGTGCATATAAGGTCACTCCCAATTGGACCTCCATTAAGTGCTTCATGCTCCCTACAGTACAGGACATTGGTTCTACATTTCAACCAATCTTGTTTTCTGACAATGCTGTGGTCCCTAACCTGTCAGATAAATGGGGGAATCCTGTATTGGGTTAGAGCAGTGGTGGTTATAGTGCAGCTCAGGGACAACACATGGACTCTAGATGCTACTTTTGTGGTCCCTGAAGCCCCCACTAATCTCCCAAAAATCTCCAACCCCCAATTTTTAAAAAAAAAAAATCAACATGATTTTCAAGCAATATCACACAGGAGGCCTTCCAAATGCACACCATGTCTTTCTGTCACCATTTTGGGAGGAACTACAGAAATTAACAAAGATAGTTGGGCTTATTTTGGGATGTGGCTCATGAGGGGGAGCAGGGGTGGAAATTTGTCCCTGGGCCCCCTGCAGTTGGCCATCCCTAAGTTAAAGAATACACATTGGTATATCATAGTTGAGACTGCCAACACCTCTTGGATGCAGCGGTATAAAGTGATTGGTGAGAAAAGAAGGTCTAGACAATGCCTTCCCCCTTTTTTTTTATCCCTCTATATCTTTCTTTGGTTTTCAAGCTTCCTTGAGCTTCCAAGTCACCCTCTACTTCTTCAAGGATTTAGTTAGTCTCTTTCTTGCCTATGTCTTGTGGGGTTCCAACCCCAATAACGGCTGCTAGCTTATATCCACACATGAGAGTCAGCTTTTGGGGGCTCTTCTAACCAAGTATAGATCAAGTTCTTTTGTTACTTTTTTTTTAAAAAAATGTTTATTTATAATTCCTTTTTAACACTGATATACATACAAAAAATATTCTGAGTCAGCTTGTTTTGTATGTCTCCTTTCTTATCGTAAGTTGGATTTCCTGAGACAGTAAACGTAAGTTTTCTTTTTACCTTGTAAGATCATGCAAAGCTCACATTGCATAATCCCTGCTGTACTCTGCTTAATATACAGTCAGTCCTCCACATTTGCGGGTTTCACTTTCATGGATTTGATTATTTATGAATTTCTCCAATCCCTGCTCCCCCACCTCAGGCACTTCTTTTCCAGGGGAATCTTCTCTCTCAGTGGGTCTAGTCAGGCCACACAGCCCTTTAAAAAACCTGCCTAATTTCTCCTCTTCCTCCTCCACCAGCTACTCCCTGGCCTGCTAAGGGCAGATCACTGCCCAATTTTCAGCATCACAACCCTCTCCCTATGCCTTCGTACACCCAAGGAAGGAGACGGACAAGAAAGAGGAAGTATAGGACCACCATGTTGACCCACCACCCTTCCTTCTCCTTTTCCTGACCTGGTGTGGACCGTGGATGACCCTTCTCCCCACTATGTCTTGGCCCCCTTCCCACAGGTACACAACCATTTTGATATTTGCAGTTTTCCCTCTTTTGTGGGGATTCCTTGCCCCTAAACCTAATGAATGTGGAAGGTCAACTGTAGATAACAAATATTCATATAATACCACTCACAAATACATTCAACTCTAGTATCATTGAACATAGGTGATAATTACAGAAGATCCACTGAAATAAGGGGCACATTTTCAGTAGGTCTGCTATAAGCATAAACAAAGTTGTCTGAGATTCTTTCAGTTTTTCAGATCTAAAATAACATATACTTCATTTATCACCAAGCAATTTCATTTGCCTTCATGTTACTTAACAGTATCTTCATACACCCACCAATGTAATTCTTAGCTATTTTTTCATCTGAGAAGGAAATTCAGAATTAACTCTGAATTTCATTTTAGGTAAAGCTATAGCTCTAGTTGAAAGGAAGAGAGTTCATTAAGACATAATTCTTACAAATGCAGGATGACTTATCTTTTTTTGCATGGGGACCATTTCAGCTGAGTGTGGCTTCACATGGTAAGCTTTGACCTTTAACACATCAAAGCAAACTTTAGATTTTAGTGGATTTCACCCATGTGGAGACATTCCCTTTAGTAAGCCATGAGTTCCTTTCAAATCCTTGATATCAGGCTTCTTTTCCATAGGAGATTTTAGCTCAAATCCATAGCATTAGACTACCATTTTGAAAAATGTGTTTTGCTGAGGAAGCTGCCTTGTCTTGCCTTGTAATCTGCTTGAGCTAGTCATGTTACCTGGTTGTTCAGGTTTCTCTTTTAATCCTCCAGAATTCTAGAGCTGCTTTTCCTTCTGGTAGCATTTTTGGAGGATGTTGGTATTCTGCAAAAAACCTCTGGAATTCCTGGAGTTACTATAAGTGAACAGGCAACTTGAAGGCAGGGACACACATCCCTGCACATTCTTGTTTTAAGGAGGCTGGTTGTGTTATTGGGTGCCTCCTCCTCTTTCCCTCCCCCTCATAAATATCTCTTTCAGTCTTCCTTCTGCCTCTCATCTTTTCCCAGTTTTCTATTTTGTTTTTCCTCCTTCCACTTGTGGGACCCTGATCTAATATTTCCCTGATATTAAGTCTTCTGTCCCCCCCTCCCGGCTTTGATGCTGGGGCTGTCCTTTATCTAACTCTCATCCTGATTCTTGAGTACATCCTTCTTATAGTCCTTCCTTTGATATTAATTTCTACCCTAATTTTCGGCTCCATCTATTGGATCACATTCCTGATACCAGTCTGTTCAGACACTGTGCTTCCTTATTGACTACTCAGCAACCTGCCATAGTAGTATTGACAGAAAGATGTTTTGTGTATTCTTAATATTGTTGTTCTTCCTGTTGTTGTTGTTATCCATTTCTTCCAGCCTCCTGTTGATTCTCCCACACAAGCAAGTCTCCCTGGGGAAGTGGCTAGACATTTTTGTCCCATGTGAAATGGCTGTCATAAGCTCAAGGTTTCAAAAATGGTGTTGCACAGGTAGCACCAGGATGCATGGGTGTGCATAGCTTGTGAATGCACAATATGTTTGGATGCACATTGTTTACTGCACATGGATGCACACTGGTTGTGTATAGCACTTTGACATATATTGCGTATTGCCTTGATCTTGAAATTCATTAAAAAGGTAGCATTGCATAACTTCATGGACATAAAGGTACACTTCATCTTCTCAATGAAAGATCTCAGTTACTGACTTTCTTTCTCCTGCTCCTCACAGTGAGGTCTTTTACCCTACAGAGGGTTGGGGCAAAATGGAGAAAAAGAACTCAGCTTCTCTCTTCGTTGATCACTGGTTCATCTGCAGTAGAACTAAGTATCTGGCTTCCTTCCCTTGGTTGTCCATCTTCATCTCTTCCTTTACCTGCACGTTTGTTCATGTATGTAGAACACTTTCATTCTGAGATGTGAGAATTGGTATCCTCTGTTTTGAAGCCCTTCCAATCAGCTCTGTGTATCGGGCAGATTGAATCGCAACATAATAGGAAAACCTGAAAGGTACAGTTCCTTGTGTGCTGTCCTCTTTGGCTCAGCTGCTGTCCCGTTTTGGTTGGTTGGGTCTCTGGCAGGTGGGCAGTCTTGGAATTGTCATACTGTAAGACCTTCTTTCCCAAGAAGCATTTAGCATTTAGTTCTACACAGACAAATAGGCAGATAGACAGATGGACAGATGGGTAAATTATGTCATAGTTATAGAACTCCATGAAGAAAACGGAGACACAAGGTGCTAAAAAGATGGTCTTTATTTACCTTCACCCCTCCCCCCCGCAGTTATAAAACTCCCTTTGATCCATACATTGGTCTTTCGGGTACCAGTTAAAAATATATGTAATTGTACTCAACTTTAGGGAATAAACAAGCATTTCTTTGCCTTTGATTGCTGACAGTTTGCATTTTATTGTATTTTACCAGAGGTCTGTAATTTGTGATTTTAGACATTTGTAATTTTTGATGGCTGGCATCCTGTGTTGCAGCTATGGATTCCTAAGCTAGAGTTACAGATCTTTAACTGCTCCAGGTTTAGTAAGACTATGTAGTCATGACTGCAACATCCTCGACCCATGTTAACAGCACAATATAAATGCCCCCAAGCTTACTTTAACAGCCTGCAGCTGCAACAAGTAAAGGAGACCTATTTAACTGTTGATTGAGGCACAAGGAGGATGCTGTTTCCAGTTCCCTTCCACTAGTTAAGCAGGATTCCGTCATAATTTATTACTGTAGCCTTGTTTGCTACTGGGAAGTGGCTGAAAATGTCCCCCTCCGTGTGCCCCAATTGGTGGGTGAACAGAGCACCTTTACCCAATTCAGCGGTTGGCTGCTAAGCTGGGCAGGGCTGGAGGTTGGACCAAGAGACATTGCTTAGTTACACTTATGGAGAATATTGGCAGCTGTTTACAATTTATTTTCATTTATTATTAACACTGTGTTGTTTTGTGCATTTATTATTAACATTGTGTGAGTTTATGTAGATTTTTTAATCCACTTTGAGCTTGTATGAAGTGTATAAATCAAATTGATGATGACGACCATGATGATGATGACAACTCTGATATTGATATTGCTTTTGCTATTGAATTGATGGCTGTCAAGATCCTAATTTTTAAGATTTGATACTTAATTGGCTGACTTATTTGTTTTGGTTGTGATATTATTGATTATTTTGATAGGTTCATAAACCTTGGGTCCCACTCTGAGAAAAAGAGGATGTGTGTACACACACACACACACACACACACACCTTTTTCTCATTTTTTTTCTCTTATATAATTACATAAATAAACTAGCCAAAGGATATTTGCCAGTTAAATAATAAGACAAATTTCTTGCTGTTTTGTGCCTTCAAGTCATTTTTGACTTATGGCAACTCTCAAGAAAACACGTCACAGGGTCTTCTGGGGCTGAGAGTGTGTGAGGTCACCCACTGGCTTTCCTTGGCTGACTGGGGAATCGAACTCTAGTCTCCAGGGTGGTAGTCTGACACTCAGGTCACTATAGACTGCTCTTCCACCTTTCTGGAATTCTGGTTTAATGGACAGAGTATGAATTCTTAGTTTTGCATAGTGTCACACACTCTTAGCCTCAGAAAACCCTATGAAAGATCCACCTTCGAGTCACCAGAAGTCGGAAGTGACTTGAAGGCACACAAGAACAACTATGTTGGATTTGAATTTTTCAAATTAATTAGAACTAACCTTTCCAGGAGCCTCCCTGATTAATTAATTAGCACCCAATGAGATCCTGGAAAACGATGCTGTAGATTTTGACTGCATCTGAGAAACTCTTATATCTTTGCAGGGAGGAGACTTCGGAGTTGTGAAAACATTTGCCAGTAACTGAGTAACAACAACAAGAAGAACAACAACCTTTGCTCTAGGTCCTAGTATGGTGAAGAGGAAGGCACACAGAAGTCCTGTAAAGCATCTACACTATTGCATGATACACATCTGGGTTACATCTTCTTTCCCTTTCCTAGATAACAATGCTGTCTGATGTTGCTGCCTTTCAAAAGGATACTGACGCCATCCGCAAAACATATTGTTTTTTTCTTATGGGAACTTTTCCTTGGAAGAAAGCTGAATCGAGCATTAAGCATCAACTTGAAAATAGCTCAAGAAGAACCAAGATGAATAGGGGGGGATTATGATGAATGGCTTCCTGAAATAAATGTTCCAGTAATTTGCAAGAAAGCTGTCCAGATTCAGAAGACAGTCTCTGCCTTAGCAAGAATAATAGCCATCAGAACTTCACCAAGGAGTAAAGCTCAAGACAAAATAGATCTCAAAAGGTCCTTTTATTAGTCTAGATGTTGTACAAGAAGGGGGGGGGCAAAACACAGCACGAGTGAGTATTACAAATGGGAAAAGGTCCGTCATTTCTGGCTAAGGTAATGAAGACTGATTGCATGGGAAATCATGCTAGCTCTCTGGAAAAGCTGTGAAAGAACCCAGAAAAATGCATAGGTAGAGATACTGCTGCATTAGCGGAAATGTTCGGCTGTAAAACAATGGGTGCTTGGGAATGGAGAACAGTTCAGAATAATAACTCATGGGTCACTGATGTGTTGTAAGTGGGAGGATGATGCCAGGGAAAGGACTGCTGCTTGGTATCTCCAGCCCAGTGATGGCTGTTTTTCAAATAAATACTCCTTCCATTTATATTTTGCTGTTCCTTCAGTGAGCCAAAAGGAATGAGTGTGCCTTTCTTCCTCTGATCCATTTTATTATCAGAACGAGAAACTCTTGAGGCCCAGCACTAGTGGCTCGTGGCTTTCACATCTGTAGGGTGCCAAATCCACTCTAGGGGCCTGTCCACACCGTGCTGTTATAGTGCTATTATCCCACTTTCAAAATCCTGTGGAATTCTGGGGTTTGTAATTTACCGAAGTCAAAGAGCTCTCTGGCTGAGAATTTTAAAGGCCCCTCCCTAAACTTCAAACCCCAGGATTCCATAGGATGTTGAAAGTGGAACAATAGCACTATCACAGTGTAGTGCAGAAAGGTCCTAGGTTTTAGTTTGGACTTTGGATAAGTGCTGAAGTGCTTTCAGGGATAATGCTTGGTAAAGCTCCTTTAATGTTTGCCTAAAAGCCAGGGCAGATGGACTGATACAGAAAGCACCAGCTGCCATGTGTCAGAGTGAAAGAGTACACTGGTATGAGCTCTGTCACTTCCCTCCATGATCTCAGGGGCCTTTTCACACTGCACATTTATATCACTTATCATTCCACTTTAACAGTCATGGAAACATCCCATGAAATCCCATCCTTGGTAGTTTGGTGAAGTACTACAGCTTTCAGGCTGAGAATTTTAAACACAGATATAGCATAGTTAATGAAGTAGATGTGTTCCTGGGCATTACTTCCTTGAGAGAAGATGTGCTACGAAAGGCAGAAATAATATAGGAAAAACTGGAATAGTTTCCTACACCACAGAGCAGTTCAACATGTTTTGGTAAACTTTTTATTCAAAAGAAACAATGCGTACGTATAAAATTAAACAGCTATATTATTTAAGCCTTTCGTAAGTAATAAACACTTTAAATCTTCTAGAGGCCACTTGAAGGCTTCTTCAGGATGACCTTTTTCTTTCACTAGCCTTGACTTTTCTTGTGATTTCCATTTTAATGCCCAAACTTACCTATGCTTTTTTAACATGCAGAGGTGGTGAGCTCACCTGTTTCCCCTTATCTCTCTTTTGCTGAGTAAGAAATTCTGGAGATAGCTTCCGTTTACCTTGCCTTTTGTATGCAGGCACATACACCTGTTGCATGAATGACTAGAGTTGAATCCCACTCTATCCCGTGTCAGGTGGGAAGTATGTGGTCTACATGTGACCCCCAAAAGCCATTTTGTGGCCCCTGGAACTGCACAGAGCAGAAGCAATTCACCTGGATTGTAAATTACACCCCCCCCCCCAAAAAAGTTGGAGAATAATGACTCTAGAAGGTATCCTTCTCTTCAGGTAGAGTGTGCCTCCCATACTTTTTTAAATGATAGATTTTTTAAAAAAAGTCATGGAAGGATCTTCTGTTCACTTCTTGTTTCATTTGGAGGGGCTGGTGCAGCCCGAAGAGGTTCCTGGGCAATAAAATTTGCCCATTTCTGTTGTAGCAAATTATCTTTTTTTTTTCCTTTGTCAGATCCAAGGCCTCATTAAAAAAAAATGCTAAGGACAACATGCTCGCTTGTCAAGGCAAGAATCAGTGTCTAGTGCCATCCAAGTTTTACACAAAAGGGGGGTGGGGGAGAAAATAGGAATTTTTCTGATAAAACATCTCAGAATCAATCTACCAGGGAAAATGAAAGACTTCTGATAAAACCAATGAAAAGTTTCTTGTGGTGTGGTAGCACACACTTCTAGCCTGCCATTTTGCTTAAAGAGAAAAAAATAGTATAAAGTAAGTATGGAGATTCCTCTTTGGTTTAAAATTTGAGGAAATACAGTGAAGTGTAGAGATATTGTCACCACTGAATGGTATCTGCAGACAGGAAGGTGAGGTGAAGGTCACACTCTCCCAGTTCTGTATCTCCTTTCTTTATAGCAATTTAATTGCCCTAAGCATATGCTTTAATCCAGCAGAAAATTAATGAAGCTTTTGGCCATTAAATATCCATTATACAAACAGATCGAGAATTGAAGCTGGGGAATCACAACCTCTCCGAGGTAATGCAGTTCATCTGTAGCCAAAGCAGAAGATTGAACCCAAGTCTTGACCTCTCAGAGTTTTACTATCAATTCTCTTCGCCCCCTAGGATCTTACAGTTTAAAATTTGACTCAGAAGAACCAGCAGAAAATGCAGTAAACACGGGCAGGAGACAGAGGAAAGAGCAATGCACACTTGTTTCAGTTACACAGTCTATCCTCTGCATCCATGTGACTAGCGAATGCAATTTTGTTTACCTGTGTTGAAATGCAGTCTGAAAATTTGTAATTTGAGTCTCTTTTTTTGACCACATGTTGTTTTCAATTTCTGTGTTTGATTATTTGCAAGGTGCACACATGCCTTCTCCTTCCATTCTCCTCCTCCCATTTCCTAGAGTTTTGCCAGGTGTGGAGAAGGAAAGCAAGCACCAGGACAAAAGGCGAGGGAATGAAGAGGGGGGGAGTCACATACCTTTTTTCTCCCCTTTGGAGCTCCCCTTCCCATTTCTCTGCCTCTGGCTTCAGTATGCAAAAAGCAAGGGAATGGGGGGAGGGGCATGGAAGAGCATGGGAGGGGGATTGTGGGGAGGCAGTTATTTTCAATTTTTTCATTTTGTGAGGGTTCTTTGCCCTGAACCCTCACAAAAGTGGAGGGGCCACTGCAGTTCTCCCTTAATTGTGCATATGGTTGCACATTTGGTCATCTATTTGCAGCACAAGGGTCATGTAGCACAATCAAGGCGTGCTTCTACATAAAGAGATTTATGTTCCACAAATCCAGTATAAGACCTCAGTCAATGTACTTTCCGCCCTGTTTGTGCATGGATGTGCAAAGGGAAGAAACGTGCATGAAAATTTTCATTGAAATTTACATTTGCTTGGCTTTTGTACAGATTTTCTTTTCAAATACATATTTCTACAGGAACCTTTTCTTTTCAAAAGTCCTGTTTTTAAAATATATATCTTGACCTGAAAGTTACTTTAGAACAGTGAAGCATGAAAAGTGGTAGATAACTAACACTGTACTTCAATATATGATTATTCAGAAGTTAAATTTTGGTGGAGGCATACTCTTGGGTGAGCAGCTATAAAATGGCAGCCAATGTTTTGATCTATACATCATTCTGGAAAGCATGGATAGATGTACCAGAATACCAGAATCCATAAAGAATGGATTCCTTATATATCTCTGTCAACAGCTCGCTTGATTTCCCACTCAAGAAACCCAATGGGTTGCACTATAATGTAGCTTCTGCTAGTGTCTGAATGTTCTCCAATAGGGTGATTCCTAGGAGCGAAAGAACTACTCTTGTTTTTTTTGGTTGCTCCTCTTTGGATTGTAGAGCTATCCAAGGGCTGAAGCCTTTCCTGACTGAGGTTCAGCAGGAGGAGAACTTCTGTACAGGAGTCAGTTTTATGGCTGCAGCATAAGCAGCCATAAAACTGATGGGGAATTTAGAATAACAGGATCACCAGCTGATCCTGCTACCCAACTATGGTTCCTTATACACAAAAAATGATCTTCCATTCATTTATGCAGATATTATAGTTAGCTAAGAAGACACCAAACCATGGTAGATACCTAACAAATGGACATCATTCCAACAGACTGATGTTTTAGTTGGTTCCAGTAGAGAAAGAGGGAAAGAAAAAGATGTTCTGTGGTATTTTTAAGACTAACCAATTTATTTCAGCATAACATTTCATTGGACTACAGCCCATTTCTTCCAGTGGAGGTCTTGACATCTGAACAAGCACACTGTAGTCCATGAAAGCTTATACTGAAATAAACTGGCTATAGGTGCCACAAGACTCCCTGTTCCTTCCTTCTTTTTATAAGAAACTAGTGTATTTACCAAGCATTGCCCGGGATTTTATTTTCTCATAGGTAATACTTGTTAGAAATACCTTATCTTACCTTAGGAATTAGATGCAGTTGAAATAAACAGATTTGAGATCCTGTGTCTCTAATTCCCCAAACTGTGTTGTCCAGTACGTGTAAATTTTACTAATATTCCCCAGTCAATCTGTATTCAGAGTTATTAACATGGAGAGGTTGGTTTCCTGAGGGAATACACTGCCCTCCTTCTTCTTGCTGCTAGGTCTCATCTCCACAGCAACCAGCCTGAGCTCTCTGGCTGAGAATTCTAAAGGCCCCTCCTTGAACTGCCAACCCCAGGATTCCATACAATCTTCACAGCCAGCCAATCACATGAGGTCTTTTTGCCTCACACAGCCAATCATATGAGGTCTTCACCTGCCTGACACAGACAAACTCAGAAACAGACAAACTTTGACTTTTATATGGTAGATGGACAGCAGAAGCTTCAATAGGAATTTAAATCAGGTTGGGGGTGATGGTCTATCTAGCTCACACAGCATTCATTCTTCTGATACTGACCAGCCAGATGCCACAGGAAGGTTTGCAAGCTGGCCATCATGGCAATACCCATTTGCTCTTGTTAATCCTCAGCATCTGGTGGTCTGAGGTATGTTGGCTGAGAACAGGAAAACTGTTCTTCTCTGATAGTCACCAGTAGATGGAAAGCATCCATTCAAAACCTGTTTATCACCAAAAGCCACCATGGAACCAAGTAATGAGCTTGGGAGCTGCAGCTAAATTGCCTATTATAGTGGCATGCAATTATAATAATTTGCATCTCATTTTCATGAACATGGCAGATGTTAGACTACAGTTGGCAACCTTGTTGAGCTCATTCTAATTTTACAGAATTTTTATTCTGAAATTATTGCTCTTAAATGCTGAGACCTCAAGTTATCCTTCCAAGGATCTTGATTCAGGAGAAATGGAACTGAAAGATCAGAGAATCTGGATCTCGTTTCAGTTTAGTTCTTCTTTCCAGTTATGATTATTTCTGTGCATTATCTACTACTTAGACTGATTCTAGAACTTGCTTGAAGGGGTTCTTCCTATTGACCTTGATGGGACCTTTTGGTGAGCTTCTTGGTTTGTGGAATACAAAGTTGATGTTGTCACTGTTGCTCCCATATATCACTACTCTCACTGATTCACACTCGATTTGCACCAAAGCCAGCTGGCTGCAGTAGCACAGAGCTTTTTCAAAAGAGAACTAAATTATTAATCAGTGGATTAGTGATGGAGAGCCTTAAATCTCTAGGTCTAAGGGGCATATCAGCTTGATGCAGACAGCCAGGGAAAGCCAATTCATGGACTCACAGGTGGCAACATGAGCTTAGTAATAACGATACCTTTCTGAAGATGATGTCTTCCAGAGTCAAAGATGTTGAGCTGGCTAATTATCAAGGGGCTGAATTTCTCCAGCCTTGTGTCAGAGGATAATCTGATTTCACAAGCTGTCCCACTGAGTCAAATTAATTCCTGTGATTTATTGACATGAGCTATAAATATTGACCAAGGTGGACAGAAATTCACTAATTAACTGAAGGGACAATAAACTCCCCCTGATTCAGTCTAACAGGTTTTTTTTAACATGTTAGAAATAAGACTTCAGTTTCAAACTCTCCTGTAAGTATTTGTAACTTTTCAACAGGCTTGAGAGTAGGGGAGAGATCTTTTTTTAATACACTGAGCATCAAAATTCTTGGGTGTTGAAATTTATATTACTTGATCTTGTTCTCAAAGTTCTCTAAATGATGCAAGGGAATCATATTATTTTTCTTTTGTTTCGTCCTTCTCCTTTTCCTCCTTTTCCTGGGAAAGTTCTAAGTTCTGAATGGATTTCTTGCATTGTGGATTTTCAATTCCTTCCTGCCCCCAACAACATACTACGTGTAGATTAATGTGCAAAAAAAAAAAAAAAAAATGCTTTCAGTAAGTATGCATGTCTAGTTCTAACAGCCTTAAACCGCTATGTAATAATTACCTATCATCACCATGCCATTCTGAACATACCCAACCTGGGTTTATCCAAACTGCAATTATAGCAACATGATCCCACTTTTAGTGACATGGCTACAGCCTACAGAACTCTTGGCTTTGTCATCTGGTAAGATAGCTAGAATTCTTAACTGAACCACAGCAATCTTGAAGGCAATTCTTAGTACATCATAAAACCATAAATCCCTGGATTTTGTACAGTAGTGCAACGAAAGTTGATGTGGTACCAAAGCATTATAACTGTGTGGTGTAGACACATTTCTGCTCTGATTTTGTACACTAAGCAGAATCAGAACTGTCAATAGTTGGGTGGGAGACCACTAGGGCATGCCAGGATTCTCTAGGTAGGATGGGGCTATGCCCCAAATCTCAGAGACCAGCTTTTGGGCAAAGCTGATCAAGGGCTGAGGGGGCAGTGCTTCTCTCTCAGTAGACAAGTCAGCTTCCTGTCTACTCAGCTCTATTTCCCAAATGTATTCTGAGTTCCTTCAGGTAGTTTGCAAGGAGACTTTGCTCACTCCTGAATAGTTGCTCACCCCAGAGCTGACTGTTGCTCTGAGGCCATTTCGGCACCACACATAGTGTTATGACTCCACTTTCAACATCCTATGGAATTCTGGGGTTTGCAGTTTAGGGAGGAGCATTTAGAATTCTTAGCCAGAGAGCTCTTTGGCCTGAGTAAACTGCAAACCCCAGAATTCCACAGGATGTTGAAAGTGATTCCACTATAGCACTATAACAGTGTAGTGTAGAAATGACCATAGTCAGGGGTGAGTAGCTTCATGAGGGTAAAAGATCAGCTCCTCCAAACCCACTCTGGACCACACATCCCTACACAAGCCCAAATGCCTCCATTTTTCTCCTCAATCTCACTCCAAATGATGACAGTAAGTGATGCTGCCTCATTTCCTTTTGCCATTTTGAAAGGGATTGTGAGAGAAAAATTGAGGTATTTGTGAGTAGTATATAGAGTTCTGGGATGCTTGTGAAAGTGAAATATGGGTGTTTTTGAGAGCTTGCATGCATTAGGTGGGAATTATGCATAGTTTTGGTGCAAACCTTACCTGACAATTATGCCAGATTACTTTTTTCAAAAAATCAGGGGGATGAGGAAATTGAGGGGGGATGGGTGTGGGATTTCAAGTATGTCCGTGTGCCACACTTTATCTTCTCTAAGTAAAATTTAGACTGAATTTTTTGGCTGACTTGCTTCCATGAAGACATCCGTAAGACTTTGCTGTGGGAGCCCTCAGACCACTGTGCGGGAAAGCTGTTGAGCTGTAGAAGAGTCCTTTTAAAAATGAACACAGCAGAAGCAAGCCCCAGCAGCCACAATTATCCCACATTGTCTGAATGGTAGGAACTAAAATATGCTATTTGTGCGTTAAGAAAAATTCATACCCAAGAGTAGAGAAGCATTCACACTTAATAAACAAAAGAAAATGAAAATGGCGTTCCAGGCTCTCAAACTCAAGACTGTTTTGCATTGAAAAGTCAATGTATATTGATCCATGATATGAACTATTTGTTTTATATCACCAGCTATGTGAGAGATTTTGATCTAATAGGCAATTATGTACATAATATCTCCCCTGACCCTTTTCCCCTCCACCAGCCCCTGAAAAAAATATTTAGTTAACAGTTGCTACTGGAGAAACCTCTTAAAAGAATATTGTGACAAATGCACGCGAAACCAAGCTCTGATGGATTACGTTTTGCATTCACTGGTCCATGTGGAAATAGTGCCTTTGAACAGCTGCCGAAGAACTCACAGTTGGATAGCAGAGCTACGGTACTAGATTAAAACTGGCCAGCATGCTGTAGCTCAACCAGAGAGTCTGAGAATGAAATGTTGAATATGAGATTGGATTCTCACTGCCCTTTACTGGTTATATTTTTTGACTTTTTGTACAGTCTCTCTCATTTTCTCTCTCTCTCTCTCTCTCTCTCTCTTTGTGTATGAGAGAAAGAGAGAGAGAGAGGGAGGGGGGGCAACTCTATTGAAGTATTCTAAACAGTTTAAAATATTAAAAAACCCTTTTGCTGTCCTTCTGTCAAGTATGACTAAAAGCCCGTTTCTACTAAAAAGGTCTTTGCTTGCCCCAAGAAAGTGATCAAATAGAGGGTTGAGCTAGCATCTTATGGGAGGGACTTTCACAGTGTAAGAGAAACCACTGAGAAGGGTCTCCTGTGCCCCTACTAACCATACCTGAGACAGAGAGAAAATCCACCCCGAATGTCTTAAGGATCAGGCTGGTCTTTCAAAGAGTCTGGACCAAAGCCATATTTTACCATGGCGTTCTAACAGTCAATACCTAAGCCTTAGAAAAGGCATTTCAGTCTTTTAGAATGGGGCAAAACCCATATAAAATTTGGACAAGCACCAAATAAAGAGTATCAAGGAGAAGGGAGCAGAGCACATAGCTGGATGGGGACTTTACAAAGGTGGGACTGAGAACCCTCACTTCTGCTCAATAATGCCTTCCAGAAAATCTTCAGGGTTTTGGAAACAATCCTTCTCTCAGTTCTCCTTGAAGATAATAGGGATTGGACCTTCCATGTACTGAAAAAGTCAGCAAGGAGACTCTGCTCCAACTCTGTTCCTGCCTTTTTCAGGGAACTGGTTAACAATACATAAATCAGTCTAAGAAGAAACTATAGCAAGGATATATTTCTTTCATGTTTCTGGGCTTTCCCTAGCGAATACAATGACTTCTTGCCTTGCTGTTTTGTTTAGTTTTGAAACTAGGCTATGCTTGGTTGGGAGTCTTTCTGTGGGCTCTGTCTTGTTCAACAATCTGTGCATGATTTCAATCTTCCTAACAGTATCCGAGGGCCATGTGCTGCCCTATATCCCTGTGCACAACTCTTTGTGACATGAGTAGGTGTTCCATGTGGTGAGTGAAAGAACTAGGGCAGTGGGTTCTGCATTTAAGGCAGCTCTTCTCTCCAGAGAGTTGACTGCTCCTTTTCTTATCCCATTGACATAAATTATGCATTGGGCTCCTCTGTGCCTATAATGGTGATCAGTTGTCCCCAAAGGTTTTGATCTAAAGTTAAATGCCAGAAGACAAGTAAGACCCTATGAAAAATTCCCGAGTAGAATACAACATCTGAGATCTGACATGGTACTTGCATGGTATAACTAAATACTATCATAGTTAGGTGGTGGTTCTACAACATGATCTTTCTACTGAACACTGACATTGTGAAACTGACTGTGTATCTTCCAATGAGTCTCCTTTTTGTCCCAAGGCACAATGTGGGATACACAATGACTATTTCTATTTGGAAAAGGATTTAGCCACTTAGAGAGTTCCTTTAAGTTTGTACTAAAAAACAGAGCACATTTTGCTTCCTACTGATATGGAAGCCTCCACTCATATATGCTATGACACTGTGAATCCCCAAGTGACCCTGCCGTCTAGAGGACTCTGTGAGCTGTAGTCCAAAGAAGGAAATTTTTGAACTCTGGTGGAATGTACTGTTAGACCTTGTTTGTCCATTGAACTTACTTCTCCCTATGAGCTAGCTGAAGCTATCTCTTTTTGTGATCCTTGTTTTTTCCCAGGAATATTGAAATGTGCCTCTTGTTTGGGGTTGTTTCTCAACACTTGTAAACACATTTGTCCTGTCCCAATGCTGTTTTTCTTTCTACATTTTTTTCCTCCATCTGCCCAGACTGAATCATAGCAGACGTGTTCACAATAGTGAAATCAACTGGCCTCAGCCCTGGTTCGAAATAACTCTTAAAGGTCACTTCTTCACTTTGGGATTGTGAATTGTGAAATTACTGTCCCTTCTTGCTGTTTTTCCATCCCTTGTCTAATCTCTTCAACGGCAAGCGCAAACTCAAAGCTTCTGTCTTCATTTCACTTCATGAACAATGATTGGTTTTTGAAGGAATTCTCGTCATAGCCAATCTACCAACTCAACAGTGCAGACAAAAATATACTTATTTCCATTAAGCTGAAATGTGTCTTTTATTTGTACTCTGTCACATAGGAAGCTACCTCATACCAGCTGAGATCATTGGTCCATACAACACAACATTATCTACACAAGAGTGTTATAGTCATGCCAGATGCATCCTCCAAGACATTTTGCAATATTCCTTCCCAACCTGCTCAGACTCCAATTATTTCCTCCAAAAAGAGAAATATTGCTCCTAAAAGTTTCTAAGACCACAAATTCCCCTCCAGCAATTCTCATCTCTCATCTTATGCTACCCCAAATCACTTTCTTCCTGAAACCTGAGGTTTCCCTAAATCCTGACATGTCAGAGAGTTCAGAAAGCAAATTGTGGAAAAAATCAGTCCAGAAAGAGCAGTGGAGGTCAAGCAGGGTGACAGGAGAGGAGCAGCCTTGGTGGAGATGAAGCAACTTAGCAGGGATGAGAAGGAATCGGGGAATCAAAGTAGGCAGGCAGATCAAGAAAGAAGGGGAGTGCAGACTCAAAGCTCAGAAAGTCCATCGTTTGGGGGTTCCTTAGACTAGAGGCATTGAAAGTGATTTTTGCTGTGGTCTCACCCCTTCTATCAAGCAAGACTAGATAACCAGTATGCAATTTATCATTTATTAATTCCTAATATCTGACCCATCCATTCCTGTGCCATGTTATCCCTCTTTCTCAAAAAAAAAGTGTGCAAAATGAAATAGTCACGGCCAGAGGCAGACCTACAACTGCACAGTTTTTCTTCAGAGAGCTGTGCAGTTCTGAGAGAAACTACATGAGTTTCTTGAAAATGAATAGTTTGTAAATGTTGCAGCAAGTTTTCAATCCTTTGCAAGGGAAAAAAAAATCTTGAATGCTTCAATACTATGAGAAAAAATACCAGTGCCTTTTGCTCAAGATCTGTTGAGAACCCTCCTCATCTATATACACTGTTAAGTGGTGTTTGTACTATACCACCCTTTTACTGAACACGAATACTGCACAACCAATTGTGGATCTGTGAATGTGCTTATTTACTGCCCCATTCTGAAATGGAGAATGTCTACCCACCATCCATGTGTGATAGCTACAATAGTAGAACTTTACAGAAAACAAGTGTGACCTGCATACGGATATAATGTAATGGCCAAAATGATACAATCATATGTGTAAGGAACTGTGCATGTGAGTAAAAAAATCAACAGGCTTCCAGTTTATGCTTGCTGTCAACATGGTTTTGTGTTTCCCCTACCTACTTTCAGTGGTATCCACATATTCAGTCTTTGAGGAATCTTAGCAATTTTCCCCACACTGCAGTTTTTGCAGCATAAAAACTGTTCAGTTTTGGAAGACTATTCACTGCTTGGGATTTATTCTCCTAAACAAAAACTAAAACAGAAAACCTGCACATGGTTGTTTTGTGCAGAAATCAGAATTCTCTGAGTAGAAATAGGCTGCATTTTCAGCACAGAATATAATGCACAGAAAATGCTGTTTTCTGTGCAAAACAACAGTGTATGGATTTAACATCAAATAAGTCCCAAACTGCAAACATTCCTGTGAGCCCAGGATTTTCTCACCAGGATTTCTGACACTTGAAAAACACATTTTTGAACCATTTTTTGGGATATTTTTGAATATTTTCTCTATCTCTCTCCCTGCCTCCTTAAATCTCTGTAACACCTTTTTTCCACAGCTCCCTTCTAAAATGCACACCAGTCTTTTGAGCTTGGAAGCATGAATTAGCAATCCACTTGTCAGAAAGATGGTTCAGGATAGTGTTTTGACAGTAGAAATGTGCTCCCATGTTAATGGTTAACAAGGCTCTTCAGACCTCTGTGCAAAATCTTGGTGGATCCCTCCTCCCTTCCATGTTTTCCTTCCTTTCTCTTATGTTAATTAAATTCCCATTGACCACTGATGGATAGGTCTCAGCTAAGCCATAACCTGTCAAGCTGATTTATAGAAGGGAGGCTGGTATTTACTATTCCTGGCCTCCACCAGAATTAATATCGAAAAAAAAAGGGGTACTATTTAAGGAAGGCCCTAAGGTTAATCATCTGAGTGGTAATTTCTTTCAGGACGCACACAAAATTACCATGTCTTGAAGGGCCTTTCTAGGCAATGGTTGTAGTTGTTTATATATTTGCATTTGTTTTTGTTTGTTCATATCTCACCTTTTCTCCAGTAATAGGACCTCAAGGCAGTTTACAAATTATTAAAATCATTTAAAAACCATAAAAACTTCAGTGTGTGTGTGTGTAAAACTAATATCATTTGTAGAGTTGTAACCATTAAAAGACATAGGCCCTTACCGCACTATGCCCCAGTAGCGCATCATCCCGGCAGGATCCCAGCATTGCTATTGCCATTGCCATTGTCAGGACAGGTTTGGGGTCTGAACGCTCCCCACCACACCCAGTTGGGTAGTGTAAGGCACACTGTTCTTCCTTCTGCAGTACAGAGTCAATGGCAGGTCTCTTTTCCCACTTCTTCCCCACCCCACAATGCATATCTGGTTGGTTCATAAAATCATAGATTCATATAATCATAGAGTTGGAAGAGACCACAGGGGCCATCCCGTCCAACCCCCTGCTGTGCAGGAACACACATCAAAGCACTCCCAACAGATGGCCATCCAGCATCTGCTTAAAAACCTTCAAAGAAGGAGACTCCACCACACTCTGAGGCAGCATAGTCCACTGCTGAACAACTCTGACCATCAGGAAGTTCTTCCTGAGGTTCAAGTGGAATCTCCTTTCCTGAAGCTTGAATCCCTTGCTCCTTGTCCTAGTCTCTGGAGCAGCAGAAAACAAGCCCACTCCCTTCATGATCTGCTCTAGGATCTTTCCTAGTATTGATAGGATGACCGGGTGATAATTATTTGGGTGCTGTTTTTCTTCTTCTTTAAGATGGGGACATTTGCCCTCCTCCAGTCTGCTGGGACTTCTGTTCTCCAAGAGTTCTCAAAGATTATTGTGAGTGGTTCTGAAATGACTTCTGCCAGTTCTTTTAATATCCTTGGATGTAATTCATCTGGCTCTGGAGACTTGAATTCATCTAGTTTAGCCAGGTATTCCTGTATGACTTCTCTACCGATTCTGTGCTGCATTTCCTCCACTTCCTCACCTGCTCCCCAATCCCCAAGTTCTTGAACTGTACTGTGGAAGAAAGCGCTATCAAGCACTTCATCTCTTACCACATGCAGGCAGCTGACAGGATTGTCACAGGAAAAGAAGCCATTACCAATTTTTTTTTTCTTGGTAATGAAAAGTTATGGATTTGCAATGGATGGTGATGTGACAGCAGCGGGTAAATGAGGACGTTATGCAATGGCGTGCATCCTGGACCAGGAACAACGCATTGCTCTGCCAGGATGATGACGTTGTACAGTAAGGGCCATAGACTGGAAGAGACGTACATATGTGTAAGTTTCCTGTGCATGTGTGGGTGTACTTTTTTGGCTGCTGAGGAGAGTGGATATTTCCTTCCTCCTTCTACAGCACCCAAAGCCTCCCCCAACTTATTGTAATACCCCTGAAGGAAACCCACATGACATTACATGCTTTACACTGAGAAGCCAGGCTTGGAGAAACTTTTGACTACATCTCCATAGCCAGACATCAGCACTGGTATACTGGGCTCCACTGGGATCTCAGCAGTACTGTTATCATTTTGTGTCTGGCTACAGGGACACAGCCAGGTGTTTCTCTGATCCTCCCTACTCACCACAAGGGAAGGAATGGCCATGTCGGGTGTCTTCAGGGGCTTATCAGCAACTTGGGAGGTATATGACTCAGCATAGAGAAGTTCTGCATGAAGACATTTACACTATACTTAGGGGCCAATATATTGAGGCCAATATTTAGAAAATCCACACAACCATCAAAAGCTCATCACAGCCAATCCCTAAAAGCCTGATGGGATAGAAATGTTTTACTTGCCAGTGAAAAGGGGAACAAGGAGCGAGTAATCCTAGTCCTCCTAGAGAAGGAGTTCAAAAATATGAGGGCAGCCACCAAGAAGGTCCTCAGTTAAATATGGCAGAATGTTTCTTACTGGTGTCTTTGTGCCCAAACAATACAAATTACCTTCTATCTGAGGCTGTATTCATGTGACTTACACAATCCTATCAGCAAAATTGAAATGTTAATTCTAGCTAGGTTTAAAATCCATTCAGTCAATTGAACTTACAGAACTGTTGACTTATTGCATGTCATTCATTCATTGGGTCATCTCTTTGCTGTTTTGTGCCTTCATGTTCTTTCTAACTTGCTGCGATCCTAAGGTGAACTATCACGGAGGTTTCTGGGGGCTGAGAGTATGTGATGCACTCAAGGTCACCCAGTGGGTTTCCACAGATCAGCAGGGAATCAAATCCTGGTCTCCAGGGTCATAGTCCAATGCCCAAACCACTACCACATACTGGCTTTAGTTGGGACTAAACATCATGTACAAAAGTGGAGAAAACATGGACCGTCAAAGCCATTTATGGCCCCTGTGGTCTGCCGGGGCCCCTCATTTTTATTTTTATTTTCAAAAAAAGGTTTACTCTCAAATAGAGTTGGGAGGAGCCATTTTGGAATGCTTTTTTGTCCTCCTCTGTTCAATTTAGGCCTGGGCAAAGCTGTTTTTCCAACCAGCAAAATTCAAAAAATCAATCAATCAATCAATCTATCAATCTATCTATCTATCTATCTCAAGATATCAATTTCTTCAATGAGGTACATCAGTGTGTGTCAGAATGAGAACATTTGTGAGTATTCTTTACATCTCTAGTCAGGGCTAACTTAGCCCATTGAGTTCAAGGGGTATGAATTGTGACTAATTTTAATCTGGACCCACATCATGGTGGGTGTGTCCACGCTACCTAATTTAAAGAGTTTTGATATCTTCTATGGTTGGTATTTTCTATCAGCTACTTAATTAAGTGTACTATAGTTAAGTCTATGGAATAGTTTCAGATAAATATCTGTTCCATGTTCACAGTCTTTACCTAGTCACGACTGTGATTCTACATATCATATCACACTACCTTGTTATAGCTCTAGAATCTACCTGAATGGCCATGGCAACATCCTATGGTACCCTGGGATTTGCAGTTTAGGGAGGGGCATTTAGAATTCTCAGCCAGAGAGCTCTTGGGCCTCACTAAACTACAAACTCCAGAATTCCACAGGAAGTTGCCATGGCAGCTAAAGTGGCATATAGTACAGTCAGCCCTCCACATTTGCAGTTTCACTTTTGGGGATTTGATCATCCAAGGATTATTTGCCGTCACCTCTGCTGACTCCCCAGGCCATTTTTAATAGGGACGGCAAGCCTCGTGAGCCTGAGAAACTGTCAACGAGGCTTGTAAGTCCCTCTTAAAAACGGTGTGGGGCAGCAGCGGAGGTGGCCGGAAGCCCCACCAGCCCCCCTCTTCTGCCTCGTGAAGGAATCCTGAGGCCTCAAAGGAATCCACGGTGGGTTGAATATGGTGATCATACTTTCTTTCTGTGTTAAATATGGTGTGGGAGTTATTCACCATTTTCCCACTTTCATGGGGTCCTGTGTTCCTAACCCTAGTGAATGTGGAGGCCTGACCATATTGCCATGATTGTAATTGCCCCCTCAATCTTCTTTACTGGGCAACAGCTGCATGGGGAGAAGAAGAGCCATTTGGGTCATGATTAGATGCCATGTGACGGATGTTTCTGTCAGGTTTGAAGGTGAGGGTGAGGGTTGGGCCAGGAGAGGTTACTTATTTAATTGCCGGTGATTACATATACTTAATGAAGTAGCGAATTGTAGTGATAGGGAACAGTGGCTTATATCTTTATGGAATATTGACACTTTAATCGCCATAGAACCACCATATGGTACCCAAAGAACTATAGTGAGTAGTTGTGCCAGAGTTCAGGGGAATACAACAGAAAATTCTAAGTACCCCACCAGGCTACAAATCCCAGGAGAGGCTACTGGCAGTAGTTAAAGAAAGACTGTTAGTGAAGTGCTGTAATGTTTTCTTTAACGCTTTTTCTTTCTTTTTCTTTTTTAAATTTGTATTTTCTTTTTTAAAAAAAATATTGGTGGTTGATTACATTTGAATGATAAGATTTTTAATATATATATATATATATATATATATATATTAAAAAAACTGTTTTCATTTGCTTTGAGTCTTGGTTCAGGGGGTCAGGGAGAGAAGGCAGATGAAAGGCAAAGTGAATATGAGTAGTAGTAACAATAGCTGTAAGAAGGAAGAAAATAGTAGTGATAAGGATGAAGAAAAAGAAGAGGGGGGAAAAGGGAAAGGAAGAAGAAGAGGAAGAAGAACAGAAGCAGGAAGAGGAGGAAAGGGGGGTGGAGAAGGAGGAAGAGGAAGAGATTCTAATTGAAGAAGGCAAGGATCAAACATGGGACCTTCACTGCATGCTTTTCCATTAAAAAAATCTCTTCCTTTCTGTGCTCTTTGAAAGGATAAAAATGTCATGGCCACTTGCTGCATCTTTTGTCTTATCTGCACACCTCACTATCTCCCTCTGATAAAGATGTTTCCAGCAGGATTCTGATGGAGATCTGAGTCAAGAAACAAATATTTTGTTCTAAACCAGCTCCCAGAATTCCAGCAAGCACAGACTGGAAGATGTAGTCCTGGGAAATGCCTTTTCCTGTCTCTGGTGCAGACTCGGTTTAGCTCTGGCTTCCCATACCACCCTCCTTTGCTCTTTGATTCATTTTGCGTGGTGAGAGATTTTGAAAGTTTATTTATAGCTCATTATTGCCGAAGGAATAAAAGCGGTGTTGGGGGGGGAGGGAAAGGTTTTCATTTTGTCTTTAGACAAGGCATACATTTTAAGTGTTCCATTTCAGAATCAGACAAAACGTTACGGGGAGCTTAAATGACTTCTTAATAGTGTTGGGCAATTTGGATGCACTTAGAAATGACATCCTCGGCTCAGGCAGCCCAGTTGTTGAAAGAAAATATCATTTATCAAAATGGTTTCCAAAACACTGTGTTTCATAAGTGTCTTGTGTACCTGCCTATCAGTGTCAATCCTCAGTGTTTATTTCCTACCTCCCCAACTATTTAAAAGATAGGCAACAAATAAACATAGCTCTTTGTGGCCAATGGCCTTCTATTTATACATTGGAAACAATAGGGTGTGCCAGCAGTTGAAAAGCCACTGTCTTTGTGCCTAATCTCCTCAAATCTTTTCTGGACAGACACGGAAGGAGAAGATTGGAACACGATGAGGTCTTTCATCCTACCCTCCCACGTACTTCAGCAAATGACTATGAACTGCCAGTTTGTGGCAATTTTTTGAAATCTGTTGAGCCACAGCCTTTGTAAACAAAGTAATCTATCAATATGCATCACCAAGGCAAGAGGGAAAGAGGACAACATAATTTGGTGGAGACTAGATGTCAGCTTACTGTAGGGAAATTATTTTAGGGAAAAGTAGAAGGTGAATGCACCAACTGAGATCCTACACTGGACTTACCTAGGTGACTAGAGGGGGAAAAATCAACTCAGTTGAAAAGTGGTGATGAAGAAGAATTCTGTGGATACTAAAGACGAGCAAATGAGTCTTACAGCAAATCAAGTCTGAACTCTTACTAGAAGTGAAGATGACTAAGCTGAGGCTGTTGTACTTTGGACATATCATGAGATGACATGAATCATTGGAAATGATGTTTGGGAAAATGGATGGCAATAGGAAAAGAGGAAGACTGCACTACAAATGGAATAATTCAATCAAAGAAGACACAGCCCTGAGTTTGCAAGACCTGAGTTCACCACTGGGGCTCCTGGAGGTTTCTCATCCATAGGATCACCATAAGTGAAAGTTGAGCTAATGTCAATTAACAACAACAACAAAGTATAGATCTCCCCACATGGAGTTCTGTGTTGATTGTGCTACATAGCCCTTGTGTTGAATGACAAAGGTGTACGGTGACCAAACATGCATGCAATTCCACATGTGGGTGTGCCTCCGCATCCACAATGGGACCTCATACATATCTCTGCTGCCACAAATTGGAACTGAATGCAGCTGGTCCGCATTGGACAAAAATGTCCAGTTGCTTCTGTAGAAGAACTTAAGCATGTCTAAGACATCAATGGGATTCCAACCATCAATACATGATTATCAGTGGGACTGAAGCAGAAACTATCTCAAAATCTAGAGATGTACAATTGGCATATATTAGAGAAATCTGCATGTTTTTGTCCATTATTTCTCCAAAACTGAATTTATTTCTGCCAGTTACAGCAAGAAGAAAACTCTCTGAAGACCAAAGAAGGCTTCAAAGGAGCTCAAGTGATACCTTTACAGCATCATGCCCTTGAATAATTACATCTTTTCATTTTCATTTAGTTACCTTGCCTTTCATTGAATCAGATACCAGTGTGGCACATAATAAACACAGTAATGCCACAGTACTGTGGCATACAAAGCCATACAAAGAAGCAGCAAATCAAATAACAGGCTTCCTCAATTTATCTGATAGGTTAGGGACTGGAGCACTGTCAGAAAATGGAATTGGTTGATAAGCAGAACCCATGTACTGTACTGTGAGGAGCATGAAGGACTTATGGAGGCTCACTTGGGACCAGCTGCATGCATATTGTTTGCAAAGTCTTTCAGTCATTTGGTGACTTTCTCCCTCTCAGCTGACTTTGCAAACAGCGTGCATACAAGAGTGGTCCCCAGCAAGCCTCCATAGGCAAGAAGAACTGATGGATCAATGGAACTCATCCTTAATTTGGAAGCATCAAAACAGCAAGTCATCAGATAATGGGGTGTTGAAAGGCAGAAAGTCTCTTAATGTGAGGTCTAAAGCAGTACTACTGGTAGGTCCTGGAACTATCGGTTTCTGCTCCCTGTGGAGTTTCCAGGAAATAAAGAAACAGTTGTAGCCAATGAGCACAAATATAGTGCCATTCCCTGGATTACTGAAAAAAAATTGCTCATCCCCCACATTAGCTAGCCTGAGAAAGACTGATCTAAAGGATTATAAAGCAGGCACTAGGTCTGTTGTCCTAAAGAGAGATTCAGTGAAAGACTGAGGACATTTCCACATTATACTGTTATAGTGCTATTATTCTACTTTCAGCATCCTGTGGAATTCTGGGGTTTGTAGTTTATTGAGGCCAAAGAGCTCTCTGGCTGAGAATTCTAAATGCCCCTCCCTAAACTGCAAAGCCCAGGATTCCATAGAATTTTGAAAGTGGAATAATAGCACTACAACAGTGTAGTGCAGAAATGGCCCAAGTTGTATACAGTTGAGACCTAATCCCATTTCAGCTCTACTGCATAAACCAGTGACAGCTGATGGCTTTTTTTGCCAGTGGGACAGCAAAAACATTCTGGGGTCTAGTCCAAACTGGAACAAGGTGCTGGATATATTTTGGGTAGTTCAGACTGAAATCAAGAGTGGATTTACCGATACTCCCAGGCACTGAAATGAAAATCTTTCTCCAAGACAGAGGGGCTACCAGTGTCTGTCAATTACTGATCAGTATATGATGGTTTTGTTCAGGTGTTCAAACTTTCCTACAAACCCCTTTAGAAACTCTCCCAAATATAACTCACCAGTCTGCACTGCTAAGCACTTCAGCAGCACTTATGTCTATTTTTGATGAAAATCACAAACATCTTCTTCATAAAGACCTCATGCAATTTTTAGTAGTAGCAGCTAGACAAGAGATCACCAAGCACTGGAAGAGAATAGCATGATACATGACAGATGGGTATGGAGAATGGCACTGAGAGTATAGCAATGTGCATTGTCAGAAAGACTGATACATCAAAGGAAATTGAGCAGAGGGGAAAAATGGTGATTTATTTATGGCAACTTGGCTTCTTTTTATTTCGTCAAGTATAACTTCACCAGTGGTTTATACTTCTTTTGGGAGCTGCAAAGAGATAACATACCCAATCAACCATCCCAATTTGGCAGATACAGTCCCAGTTAGTCCCTCGTCATCCCATTTTTTCCCCCCAGCTGCTTTTAAAATGTCCCAGTCCCTCTCTCTTCTTCCCACTTTTCCCTTTTATCCTTAGCAAACTTGAGTTGCTGCAAATTGAGTTCAGTGGGCAAAAATAGTTGGTACTCAATTGACTCTGCAAGGGGTAAAGGAAAGGAGAGGGCAGAATTTTACCTTTCCCAGTAGGCTTAGGCAAAAGCAAACTTCGGAAGACTCTTTGCTTGTATGTTCTTCCTCATTAACTATTTTGCCATCTTGACCACACTACTAAGTTGTATGGCCACAGGTATTCTGAGAAATGATGGAAGGGTTGAGATAATGAGATCAACAAACCTAGTGAATAATAACATTAGCTGCCTTTGACAACATATGTATGCTGACTTTGACTAAAGCAATGCTTCTTTGTTGCTATTTCTAATAGATCGATTTGTCAATTGTTTTTAATTCTATTTTCTTTAAAAAATGAACATGACAAGGGGGCATCACTAAAAATCTTTTCCCCATCCGTCCTTGCTTCTTCCAGAAGGGTCAAAGACCTTTCTGCAAGCCAGAGGAACACTTCAATTCATGGAAGGATAAGTCTGACTTCAATCTCTACTTCGTCTCCAAGCTCCTAATACCTCAAACAGGGATCAGAGCACATTTGGCTATGGTCCTATGGGCCTGAGGAGGAACCAGTCTGTCAGATCATGTGGTTCTGAATCACTGAAGGCATTCAAGAGGGAAGCCAGGACTTTCAGCAACACAGTCATCCCTCTACATTCACTAGGGTTTGGGACACCAGACCTCAATGAAAGTGGAAAAACCATAAATAGCTCTAGGCCTTCCCAAACTGTATTTAACACATAAAAAGTATGATCACTATATTAACCCACCATGGATTCCTTTGCGGTATCAGGGTTCCTTCACAAGGCAGATGTGGCTGGCTGGAGGGGCTTACTGCCACCTCCACTGCTGCCCCACACCATTTTAAATAGGGACTTAGAAGCCTTGCTCACAGTTTCTCAGTCTCAGGAAGTTTGCAGTCACTATTAAAAATGGCATAGGGAGGCAACAGAGGTGACAGCAAGTAATACATGAATAATCACATCTGCAAAAGTGAAACCAGCAAATGTGGAGGGCTGACTGTAACAAAACTCAAGAGAATAAACAGACAAACTTGATGTGATGTTAGCACCACTCTTTAAGCAAGTGGGTGGGCAAAGTGTGTCCGATGGGTAACATGTGGCCTTGGGGGGCACAATGTGTGGTCCCCCAGGCCTCCAAAGCCCCTAAATCCCACAAAACCAGAAACAGCAGTTTTTAACCAAAATAGGTCAGAAAAGCACTGCAGAATGCAGCAGTTGTGCCCTTGCAAAAAAAGATCCTGAGCTTTCTACTGTTTGCCACTCCTCTGTTAAGCCTACCTCTATCTGAAGCCATTTCCGAACTAGGCTGTTATGGCACTATGATTCCACTTTCAACATCCTATGGAATCCTAGGGTTTGCAGTTTAGGGAGGGGCCGGCCGGCTCCTCCTGAAACTGCAAATCCCAGGATTCCATAGGACGTTGAAAGTGGAATCATAGCGCTATTGCAGCCTAGTGCGGAAATGGCCTGAGACATAGATAAAAGCTGGGAGGTGGTATTGGAGAACCAGTGTGATATAATGGCTTGAATATTGGACTGTCACTCTGGGAGACTACGGTTCAAATCCCGACTCAGCCATGGAAACCCACCAGGTGACCTTGGACAAGTCACACTCTCTCAGCCTCAGAGGAAGGCAATGGCAACCCTCCTCTGCACAAATCTGAACAATCCATGATTGAAAGCTTTGCCTTAAGGTTGCCATAAACCAAGAACAGCTTGAAGGCATACAAGAACGTCAACCATAACAGCAAAAAGGTGTTGCTGAGATCTCATGCCTTCTGCTTAGCTCTTTGCTGTCTCTTCCCCTTAACTGTCAAAGTCTCAAGCCATTTAGGGCTTTAAATGTCATCACAAGTGCTTCAAATTCAGACCAGAAGTGTGTTAGAGATGTGATCAATGCCCACCTCCCAAACTGAGATCTTACTGAGGAGAGGAAAAATGCAAGAGGCAGCTAGAGCTGAGAAATCATTTTATTTTCTCTTCTTGAGTCTTTTGACTTTTCCGCCTGTGAAACATCACAACCTCAGCCTCTGACCCCAAGCCAAAAGAATGCCTCTTCTCGACTTGGAGCAATTCAGTACTAATCTATCCAAGACTTGGGTGCCTGTAGGAAGATTCTCCTCCACACATACTCCCCACACTCTGCAAATGTCAGTTTCAGAAGAACCACAAACCGATGGAAGCAGAACTAATAGCCAGGCATGTATGATCGCTACAAAAACAGCAGATGTCAGATTTCTCTGGGAATCTGAATTATTTATGGTTAATTCAGCACAACTCTGCCAGTGTCGGAGGCTTTTATAGATCTCTAAAGATCAGGAGAGAAAACTGGGCCCGTATTCATGCACCTGCATACTTTTAATTATAAACCCCACAGACTATGTGATGGTGAGTCACTTAGAACTTTGGGCTGAATCATTCCAAGGCTAATTAGACATACACTCCTCACAAGCCCCTGTTTTTTGCATGCTCTCAGGCTTGCAAAACATTTATTTCCAGGCACATTATGTTTCAAGAGAATGACATTTAAATAAGGTGTGTTTGGGAAGATTAGCAAGAAAAAGAATGAAGGATTTACAAGCCCTATGTTTCATTCTTCTGGCCCACAATAGGCCCCAGCAGTCAAACATCCCATCACATTTAATGGGACTCCATGCAGCTGCAGGGTAATTGCTGAACAGCAGCCATTGGCTCAGAACTGAGTGTGTTTAAGGTGATGTGTATACTCACTTACTTTTGGATTGTCTCTTCATAGGTCTTTCAATGGAAAAAGGCATAAAAAGTGGTTTACTATTGCCTTCTTCTGTGCATTTCTAAAAACAATTAGCTGAAGTGCTACTGTCATTATCTCAAAAGTTCCTCCAACAGAGCCACCTACCTCTACAGTTGCTGTCCAGCAGCTTCTCGACTGCCTTCACCAGTGGAACTATCAGTTGTCTTCTTCTGCTGCTGATGTTATTCCTTGAAGATGATGGATTTATTTTAGTCTGATGTCTCTATTATGAACATTCCATCTTGAGTTATCCCGCTAGAAGTCTAGAGTTTTAGAATAGTCTAATTTCCCCGGTGTAGTGACTTGAACATTGGACTATGACTCTGGAGACCAGGATTTGATTCTCTGCTTGGCCATGGAAACCCACTGCATGACCTTGGCTACGTCATACACTCTGAGCCCTAGAAAATCCCAAGGTCACCAGAAGTCAGAAATGACTTGAAGGTACACAACAACAATGTCCTGACAGTATTATTTTAAGTCTCTCTGACACACATAAAAAGACTCACTACACTATGGTGTACATCTGAGAGGAGTTGAAGGAAAGCTTGGTGAAATTGAAGGCAATAGGAAAAACGAAGATCACATTACAGATGGATCTATGTCATCAAGTAAATACAGCTCTGAATTTGCAACACCTGAGCAGGACTTTCAATACCAACGTCTCTCATAAGTCAAAGCCAATTTGTCATCATATAACAAGTGTGTGTGTGTGTGTATCTGCTTTCAAGTCACCTGTTTCATAGAGATTTCTTAAGCAAGGAGTACGTAGTGATGGTTTTGTTGATTCCTTCCTACAAATGCAGTATAGCCTATAGCACCTGGTATTTGTTGGTAGTCTCCCATCTTAGTACTAACCATGGCTGACCCTGTTTAGCTTCCAAACTCAGAGCAGATTTGGTACCTTTAGGGTGTTTAGGCCTGTACATATAACAAATGTACTAGCTGTTTATGAAAACCATCAGATCAAAGCTGAAATATCATCCTTTCATTTAGCAAACTGCAAGCAAGAGGATAACTTTAGAGCTGATGACCAGAATCCTTTTGGTATATTACACTAGCTGCAGTGGACATGGTCCCTTGCATGAATGGTATATCTTCAAGATACCAGAGTAGTTAAGACAGAAGCCTAGTGTTCTAAGGGCTATATCATATTAGGAGTCACAGAACAGAAGGTATAGCTGTCATCATTTAAGATATTTGTTTGGTACAGCCAGTGAACATACACAAATTCACTGAAAATGGTAGTTCCAGATGGTTTCTAGAGCCTTTAAAAGTTGTCCCATGTAAAAGGGTTGTTATGTTTTCAGTAGACAGTTTGCTCTTTAGTCTTGTAGTTCCAACATATAGAGGTGACTGGGGGAGTACACTTTTCTGTTAGCTCATTTATACTATTCTTATATCTCTTAGGATGAGAGATGGGCCACACTTATGCAGTTCAGTTTCCTTTAGTTTGTACTTTCCTGTATAACCTTAAGGGTATATTTTCCAATTGCCTTATACTGAAAGGAGAATTGCAGTTATCCAGAAATGAGAAACTCTTATGTTGGTCCCACCAGGTAAGGCTGGTTTTTTTAGGGGTTGGATTCTACTGCCTACTGGTAGAACCATCATCTAAAGGACTAAGATACTTTCCGCTGCTGTAGACCACCTGCCACATTGATTTACTATCAAGAAATTTGGTTTTATTGCAGTTGTGCATGCCACTTTTCCTCCTTTCTTGGCCTGTGGCCTTTTGCCTTTGGCCACCACTTATGCCAGCATAGTGACACTGCTGTAGTGCATTAGATGGATTCCAGACAGAACCAGAATGTTTAGCATAGCATAGAAGACGCGCCATAGATAAGCGCTGGAGTACCCACTTTGTGTGCAAAAGGCAGCAGTTTAATTCCTGGAATCTCTAGGTGAAGTTAGGAAACAATCCTTCCTCAAAAAACTGGATAGCTGCTGCCAGTCATTGTTGACTACTCTTGACTAGATGGGCCTAGGGTCTGACTGACTACAAAGCATTTTTGTATGTCCAATTCAAGACCCATTGTTTTGTGTGGGTCTACTTTGACTAAAGATGATGATGATGAAGATGCTGATGCTGATGATGATAGACAAAAAAAAGCTATCAACCAGTGAAAGGATCCATGAACTGTTTTTGTCTTGGGGACAAAATCAGTGCTGTCATATCCCAAATATTTCTTTAATTCTTCCTCCCATCCTTTTCCACTGAGAATGTCTACACTGTCTCATGCTTATTTGCAATTTGATCTTCTGCTGCTAATTGCACTCTTTGAACAAGAAGTTTTGCTCTTTTTCTGGGAGTTTCCAAACAATCAGGGATCATGCACTCCATGCAACGATGTCACAGTGCTTTTCTAAGTGATCTCAAACCATTAGGGATCACATGTTGCAAATTATTATTCTACAGTACTATATATTTAATCAAATTGATTTCATGCTGAAGTCACTGCAAGTAAATTATGCTAATTCAAAGCAGAGGCCCCTGATTCTTAGCCTGATCACAAGGCTATTCCTACCCAATCAGGAAACAAGGGCAAGTAAATTCTGTTCAGAGTAACCCTTCCAGAACAGGCACACAACTTCTTTCCTTTCACAACTGTCCCTCAATGACCACTTGCAAGAGTGATTTTCCTGCTCAGCACTCCATTTTAGCCATTCTATTAATGTTATAATCTTTATTTATATTCCACCCTTTCCTCAAAACCACAGCTCATGGTGGCTTAGACATTGAAACAAATGCATTATAGTTAAAACATTCAAGAAATTGGAATTAAAAAGGAGTTAAAACTGTCAATAAAGTAAAACAGCTTAAAACAAAATTTTCTAAATGAAAATTTTGTTTGCATATCATTCAATCCCCAAATAAACATTCCTGTCTGGATCTTTTTTTTGGGGGGGGGGAGTGGAAAGGAGTACTGAAGGAAATCTGAGAGAAATAGATTACATACATCTTCAATAGTTTCTTTATTCATTTCTTATTACATGGACAAACAGAAGAAAACAACCTCAACAAAAATCAGGAAATGTGAACTATATAGAAACCTGCCTGCATATTGTCTAAATCCAAGCAACAAGTTTCTTTCAGAAACTTTTGCGGTAAAATACTGAAAGGAGTGTGAGATGCACAGATTAAGTATGGTTTTAATAATTTCTTGTTCATTTCTTGTGATACAATCACATTAGAAGCAAAATAATCTCAAAAATTCAAAGTCACTCTTTCAACATGTTGAAAATCAGCACTCACCAATTAGCAGCTGAAATCTTTAGTTTATCACTGTTCTGATTACACAATGACAGTTTTTACAGACATTAATCTCTCGTATATTTATAACCTCATGACAGGGACCTGATGGCTCCTGCTGTGCCATGCAATTGAATCACACATTGTTGTTGTGTGCCTTCAAGTTGTTTTTGACTTATGGCAACTCTAAAGCAAACTTATCATGGGGTTTTCAGGGCAGGGTTTGTTCAGAAGGTGTTTGCCTTTGCCTTCCTCTGAGACTGAGAGAGTGTGACTTGCCCAAAATCAGCCAGTGGGTTTCCATGGCTAAGCAGGGATTCAAACCATGGCCTCTAGAGACATAGTTCAGTGCTCAAACTAGTGTATCCTGCTAAGCCTCATGTTTTCACTTTCTGTTGAGGTGTTGAAGGGTCATGATCTTATATGTGTCAGTCTCTATCTAGCTTCACTGTACCGTTTTGGCTACTTGAGCTTCCAAGGTTTTAACAACCAGTATTGTTCAGCAGGCAAATCAACATTCCTCCTTGGAATCTCTTAGACTTTCAGGAAATTTATATACAGGGAGGATAAACATGTGGTTTTACCTATTAAATTTATTTATTATGTACAGCAATTAGGTTAGACAGCCCACTTCTGCACTACGTTGTTATAGTGCTATTATTCCACTTTCAACATCCTATGAAATCCTGGGGTTTGCAGTTTAGGGAGGGGCATTTAGAATTCTCAGCCAAAGAGCTCTTGGGCCTCAGTAAACTACAAACCCCAGAATTCCACAGGATGTTAGAAGTGAAATAATAGCACTATAACAGGTAGTATGGAAATGGCCTTAGACATTCCTTGTGGAGGTTCGTAATATCACACAGACTTCTCCAATCTACACATATTCTCTGTAGACATAAATTTTAGGTATAGTATCTGCTTATAAGGCACGTATGTTAGACTTATAAGGCACCTGGTACTTTAGTACATCTCAATGGTAAGGAACATCAACTTAAACTGTATTACTAACATGTGAACCATCATAACATTTCGTATTTTCTCTGTTGAGGAAACTGCACATCTCATAAAGGCAATTACATACATTCCAGTATTTACAATGCATTGCATTAATTCAACTTACTTATTGCCACAAAAAGTATTCCTATCTCCATCTGTGCAGAGTCTCTATCTGTGACTTTATGATTTCAATCAGAGTATTATAAAGCCAATACATTCTCGTCCTTCTAGAAAGTGTATAGGAAATGGCATAATGGGTGCAGTCCATGTGACTGTGTCCCCACCTGCTGAAACTGGGTGGCTTGTATTACTGTGACTGATGCTTATTTGGTGATGAATCAGGCATATGTTGGCATCTCCAAATTGCTAGAAATGAAAGGCCAACAAGATACCATCCAACATTTCAACAATGCAAAGCAGAACACACGTCACTAAGCAACATCAGAGTATTGTCAAAGTGACAAAAAATATTAATGAGGAAGAATACACAAGCTAGGGGAGGCTGCAGCATTTTGCAGTCAATTGGCAAGGTCGAGATTTCCCTCCTTTCCTTTTTCTCCTACTGAGTTAATTGAGTACATACTATTTCTGCACTTTGGACTCCTTTACAACAAATGGAGGAAACTGAAGACAACAGGGGAAAGGAGGAGGAAAGGAAAACTGGGACACTTGAAAAGCAGCACAAAAAAGGGATGACAGAGGATTAGTTGGGATGACCTCTTCAAACTGAAATTGTTGGAGAGCCCTCATCACCCTTGAAACTGCGCTATCACCAACTTTCCTTTCTTCCTCTTTTGGTTAGCTTTGTGTGATTAAGAAAGTGCTTGTGTCTTGTGTGTGATTATTAATTCTCTTAATAAATATACATTTTAACTTGTTTTTGAATCTCTGGTTGGTTCTTCCTTGCAGAGAGTCCATAGACATTGGTGGAAAGATCTCACTAGGTTACCCCCCTCTCGCAGGCCTCCTAGTTTTGAGCTAATAATCCCCCACCTTTGAATGGAGGTAGTGGAATCGTGGGCAGCCCTCTGAGTCACCCACGATTTGGGGTAAAACATTACAGAATTATAGTCCTGTAATTCTACTTCAACTGTCATGATTCTACTCTATAGAATCCTGAGACTGGCTGTTCATGGGACTTAGAATTCCCAGCCAGAGTACACTGGTGTCTCACCAGACTAAAAACTCCAGGATTCCATAGGGTGGAACCCTGGCAGTTAAAGTGGAATCATAAAGCTAACATTCTGCAGTGCAATTGGGCCCCTAGGTTCTTAATGCTTTCTCTTTCTCCCTCTCTTTCTCTCTCTCTCTCTCACACATCTCCAAATCTGGATTTGGGTACCAGTTCAGAGTCCACCTCACTTTCAGAGGAACTTACTTTGGATTAACTTGGACATCAGTAAACTACACTAAAAGTCTTCAGAGGAAGATACCCTTTCTATCTCACCTATCATTTTGAGCAACTCTGGAATCGGTCTTCAGTCCTTCCTGTTGGATTTTTGACTAGGACTTTTTCATTCTTCGCGTGCTTTGGAAGAAATAAAAACTCTGGCACTTTGCAGGTGCACGCTGATGTGAATGTTCTCAGCGTCTGCACCTGACTCTAGAGTATTCTTTGCATGCAATCAAGTGTTACCATCTGTCCTTGCCTGGAACAGAGGGATGAAAGGATCCCCAAGCATACAGATGAATGGAAGAGGTGTGAAGCTATTTCAAGGGACTCCCTGAAGCTTAGCTTCATTATGGAACTGTTTTATATATATTTTTTGTGGATATCTGTTATTGTGAGTAAGTCAAGCTACAATCTGAGTACTAAAGAGCAAATCAGCAGGAAATGTTTCTCCTGGCATTTGAAAATCACTTCGAAGATCAGATGCACCGTGTAGCAACAAAGATTGCCTCTGTATGGAACCAAACCTTCAGACTGTTGCTATTTTACATCATAGAACACTAGACCCTACTGTAACAACAACATTCTGCACTTAGGCCCTTTCCGCATGGCATTTGCCATGTGAAAGGGTGCCTGGAGCATTGCGCGATTGTGAGGAGCAATTTGCACGATGCACTCACAATCACGCGATACTCCAGGGGCCAGCAGGCGCCGATCACACACCTTTTCATTTTCAGCTGGAAGCCAAAAATGGTGCATGATCACGCATTGCTCCCCAGCCCCGCACGCACTTACCTGGCATGTGGAGCCTCCGGAGCCGGACCGGTCACACTTCCTCCCCCAGCGCAGCCTGGGAATTTCCCAGGCTGCACTGTGGAAGGAAGAGGCAGGGCTCTCACATGAGCAGGCAGCTCATGCAGAGCTGAAGCAGCAGGGACATGAGAGCCTCTCGCCGGAGGCTGTTTGCGCGATCCCTGCACCCCAGCACCGGAAAAAGGTAAGGTGCGGAAAGGGCCTTACATCTCTATCAGAAGAATGCTCACCACCCCTGGAATAATGAATGCATTTCATCCACATGTCAGTCACTTTCATCACATAAAAAAAAATGCACCAGGTGTCTCAGTAGTTTCTATGAAGACACTATCAGTCTCATAGACTCTGATGGGAATGCAGCTCTGATTTAGGATTCACAGGTGGAGTGCACAGAGCCATATACATAGTGGTAAAACAACAGAAATAACCATACTGCATTGCTCAGGCATGCAGGCAAAATGGAAGAGCCTAGGCACCTTGCTAGAATTACTTCCCTTCTATGAAATCTGTGGGTTAAGCCAGGAAGCCAAAAAGGGTGTGGTTGCTAAACTTGCATAAAGAACTGAGATTTTAAGCATGCCTAATTGGGAGGGGAGGAACCTTGTTGGCTTTCTCTCACCTTTGAAGTTATATGCCAACTTCTTTCCATTCTGACTCATAGTTTTCCATTACTCAAAACTAATTAAAATACACAAAGTAAGAGCCATCCAAAGTATTTTGAATTTGTATGCATGTGTGTGAAAGCTGGACAGTGAAGAAAGCTGGCAGAAAGAGAATCAATTGATTTGAAATAGGGATGGGATGAATCCAGAATTTTCCAAATCTGGATATGAATCCCTGGAAGGTTCTGGAAATCCATGAATCTCACGAATCTTGAATCTTTTGAATCTTTTTTTGAAAAAGGGTTTAAAAAGCAAGGGAAAGAAGCATCATCTTGGGCAAGACACACTCTCTCAGCTGTGCCAAAAACCTAAGCAAAGGCAAACCTCCCTCTGAAGAAATCTGGCACAATTGTCATAGTTTTGCCTCAGGATCTCCCCACATTGAAAATGACATGAAGGCCCTTTGTACACAGGCAGGAAAATGTGGATTAATCCCACATTTTCCTGCCTGTGTAAACAGGGCCTCATACTACACTATAGAGATAGTCCAGGTCAAAACTGGATTTTCTTTGCATAGCTCCTTATGGCATCCTGGGGTTTGTAGTTTGCTGATGCACCAGCACACTTTCGCAGAGAAGGCTGTGACACCTGGTAAAACTCCAAACCCCAGAATTGTGTATGACAGAGCTTTGCAAGGGAGCCATGTAAAGGAATCTTTCAGCTGTCCTTGAAATCTCAAGAAGACTGTACCTTCCAGTCAAGTGCTGAACTTCAATATTAAATGTTCAATTTAAATATCTTAGAATATAACCTCAGATGTAATTTCTGAAATTGTTAGCAAATTTTATTACTCTAAGAGAAAAAGTCACCTACTTACCATCTCCCCTTGTGTGTCTGGTTTCCCAGGTTTTCAGGCATCCCGGTCTCCAACAAACTATTTGGTTGGTAGATTTAAAAAGTTTGGTTTTCCTATTTTGGTGCAGTGATTCAGATTTGCGAATCTCAAATCCTTGCCTACGATTCGAGGATTCAGTTGGCCCATCCCTAAATTGAAATGGAATGCTGGAGAATTGTTCTGCAGATACCCTGGACTGCTAAAAATACAAATGAATGGGTCCTAGAACAAACTAGGCCTGAGCTCTCATTAGAAGTCAAGATGCCTAAACTGAGAGTGTCATATAGCAGGAAAACGAAAAGATCACATTACAAGGTAGATTGATTCTGTCAAGGAAGCTGTGGCATTGAGGTTGCAAGACCTGAAAAATGTGGATGATATTCGGGCCTCTTGGAAGGGTCAAATTGTCTTTCAACCATGAATTTCATAGGGTTTTCTTAGTCAGAGACTATTCAGATGCAGTTTTGCCAGTTCCTTTGTCTGAACTATAGCTTACAGCATGTGGTATGAACTGGAGGCCTCCTATCAAAGTGCTAACCAGGGCTGACCCTGCAGAGTTTCCAAGATCAGAGGGCATCTGGTGCCTATAGTATATGTAGGACCTTGTAAATTTAGGTTTACACTTGACATCAAAGTGCAGGAGCAGCAGCAGAAGAAGAGAAGAAAGAGGAGGAGGAGAAGAGGGAGAAGAAGAGGAAGAAGAAGAAGAAACAATTACAACAGTTAAGATAAACAGCATGTGAATTGATGAACTCAGGAACCAAGCAAATGGTGTGTGTGTGTGTGTGTGTGTGTGTGTGTGTGTGTGATACTTTGATGTACTGAATATACATAGCATAACATCTTGTTAGGTATTTGCCATTTTGTACAAGAACTGTGATTTTAGATATTTGTAATCTGTGATTTCGAGTACGTCCCTTTATCTAAGCTGTCAACCACCTCGAGCTTCTGTAAGGATCTATACCTGAAATCAATCAATCAATCAATAATCACAGTGCTGCCCTTCAGTGATAAAAAAAAAAAAGTCTCAGGACAGGAAAATGCTGGCAGACATAGTTAAAAAAACAACAAAAAACAAATAACCTCAAAGTTTCTTTCATTAGCCACATCTCCCTTCTGTTCTTCATAAATTCCTCCTTGGCATTGTAGACAATAGGAGTGTCTTTCACATGTACCTGAACCTTTTTTTAAAAAAAACCCATTATAGGTAAACTCAACAGATTGAGCATTGTAAAGATGATATAAAGGCCCAGTGCTGAAGTTTATTTGGTGGGGCAAGATACTTGAGATCCATGGGGATGGATTTTATTTTTCCCATCTGCTGTTTTAGAGCTGGATATTTAATCAGCCTGACTTTAAGACTGCAGTCCTAAGCAGGTTTATTTGAACATACACCCCTCAGCTTGGTGAGGACCAAGATGTATTGTTGTCCTGAAAATGGTATAAAATATGCATATTAAACATATTCAATAAAGGATGTTCCAGAACTATCTTCTTCGTGTTATTGTAGCGTGTCTTCAAGTTGACTCCAATTTATGGTGACCTTGTCTTGGCAAGATTTATTCAGAGGAAGTTTACCATTGCCTTCTCCTGAGGCTGAGAGAGTGTAACTTGCCCATGGTCACCTAGTAGGTTTCCATGGCTCAGCAGGGATTTAAACCTTGGTATTCTAGAGTCCTGCTTCAACACTCAAGCTATTACGCCATGCTGTCTCATTGATGTTTTACACACTTAAATTCCCCCGTGGAAGCAGCAGCTGGAAGCATATTTGTCCCGGATGAAACCACCACATCTAGTTCAAGGTTGCAGGAGTGGAGTTGTGCATGCAATGCCAACTGGCCTTGGATGTGCATTACCCATAGACATTGCACAATGAGGTCCTTTCACATTTACTTGTGCTTTCCATTGAACGTTTGGCTCAGTTGCATTCAACACAAGGGTTATGCAGCAAAATGTATCCATAATTCTACAAGTGGAGGTTAGTGCTGAGCAACCCTACTGTCGGCTCTCAGCCAATAATTTCTCATGTTCACTTTCTGGGATCCATACATATGTATGCACATGTGTATGAAATCAAGATGTTGCTTTGGAGTGGCAGCCAAATAATAACATCAAATAATTGCTTGTTCAATTTTTTTTTTATTTCACTAGTTATTTCCTCTATTGCATCTGGTAGTACTGAATGTTCATTAAAAGTCAAATAATTGCTGGTATGTAGATAATCCAGATGCCTTTTAGGTAGCATGTGATTTGCATCCTACACATTTTTGATTTTCCTTCGGTCAAGAGGGAACAGGTAGAAGGGTAACAGTTTAGTATGAAGCATGCTAAAGAAGGTGTTTCATTTTCAGTAAGTCACAACTAGTGATATACAAATCAGAGGCTGGCATATTGTTAGTGACATATGCAGGCTATGTCCACCTTAATACTTGTTTCTTTTTTTGGGTCATGGCAAAGGTTGGTCTCCTTTTTCATCCTTTATGACAACTAAAGCCCCTCATGGAACTCGTCATTTAGCCACTGCACACAAACTCCATGGCCATTCAGTAGCTGGTGGAAGAGGAGGGGTCACAAAAACATCTGGCCATGCAAAACATCTAGCAAGATGCAGACTTATGACACCCTCTGCTGATATTCTGGAGGAAGCTGGTCTATGTCTGGCTATGGGGACATATCTAGACGCTTTTCTGATCTATCCCCCTCTGCTCTCCACCACCCAGTGAATGGCTGGTGGAAGACAGTTGTGGCTAAACAGTGAGTCTGGGTGGAAAGGTTGAGTGGGGAGACGTAGTATAGTTCCACCTGTGAAACTATGGCCATTTCTGCACTAGCCTGTTATAGCACTATTATTCCACTTTCAACATCCTACGGAATCCTGGGATTTTCAGTTTAGGGAGGGGCCTTTGAGGTCCCTCCCTAAACTGCAAACCCCAGGATTCCATAGGATGCTGAAAGTGGAATAATAGTGCTATAACAAGCTAGTGCGGAAATGGCCTATTACACTACTCTGTGCTATACAGTATCTCTCTCTAATCTGCCCCACTTGGATTCCAGCAGGTCATCTGCTCTCATCTGTTTCATAATCTGCACAATGTACTTTTCAGTTCTCTTTTTAGTGGATTTTGCATAGAAAATATACACAAAATAGTACACACTTTTCTACAGGGAACCTTTATGCAAAACCACTTACACACATTTGTATATGCCCCCCAAAGTGGTTCCCCCCCCCGTCTCTTCTCTTTTTTCTTTTGCGTCTCTTTCAACCTCACCCATCACATTCAAAATGAATGAAGTATTTTCCACAGGCATAGACAGAAGTATCTCCATGAATTTCAAGTACATTGGATCCTCCCCTCCTGGGCACAGAGTCTATTAAGATGTCATGAGAATGCAGCTCCTTTGAAATGGGGCAGAGTACAGAGCAAATCTGGTACCAGGGGATTCCATGGCAGATACCACTGCCTTTCCTAATTGCAAGCCTGCTACTACACAGATTCAGATATCATGATAGGGTCTACTTGATTTGTGCAAGGTCTGCTATTTTGAGAGAGAAATTACATTATGGTGGTGAAGCCAATTTATTCTCAAATTCCACACAGCCAAAGTTCAGCCTTGTGTGTGCGTGTCTATCTCAACATCCTAGAAACACATGACTGTTTTTTTTCTTTCCCTTGTGATTCAGAGTTTTATAACTTTCCTATACATGCATACATACAGTGAATTTTATGACTATATAAAACTGGATTTTTCTGCAGATTGCTTAAGGTATACAGAATGTTAATGTGTGACATTGTATGCAGTTGATGTTCTTCTGCTCATCAATCTGAGGCTTCCCTCACTAGAATGGGGAGGGACATTATTTTCTGCAACGTTTGATGTACTATACTCTATCCTTCCTCCTACACCTGTGCTGAGGGTTAGCAGGAGATAATTAATTTCCATATTCATTTTGAGACAGACTTACCAAATCTGCATTTCCTTAGTCAAAATGCGAACTGGAATGGTATTTACCAGTGATGTAGACTCAAATCAGACACAAGTTGCTTCAAAGACTCAACTTGGACTCGACTTGACAATAAATGATAAATAAATGACTTGACTCGACTCATGACTTGTATATTTTTAGTGACTGACTTGCCGCCTTTGGTTCAGTAATACAACACAGTCATCCAGAAACCTTACAACTTTGAACAATACTTCCATATCTTGTTGCCTACTGCTCTTCAGAATATCTGTCTGAAGCCCAAAGTGTGGACACATTTCTCAGAGGGAAACAGCAAATGGGCTAGACAATGGGCTTAAGGCAGGGATGAAGCTGGTTCACCAGCTTGCCCCTGCTATATATCAGAGGAGCCTTCTAAAACTAAAGACTAAAATTCTGGAATATAGGTAGGGGTATAAAGTTGGCTCTGAGACTTGAGACTTGACTTGAAAGTACCTTGCAAGGACTTGGGACTTGACTTAAAGCTTGAAGGTAGAGACTTGACTTGAGACTTGGAGTAAAAGACTTAAATACATCACTGGTATTTACTCTCCCCCAGCTTGCTCAATGCAGTTCTCTGGTTTTTACCAACCAGAAGACCAAGCCCTTTTTGTCTAGGCAGCAATTTGGTGCCAAATTTTGTCTAGGCAGCAATTTGGTGCCAAATTATGGGAGAACGGTGGTTCGAACATGATGTACTGTACTTTTATCTTTTTTTATACTTTCATTATGCGCTTTTTGGTAGAATTGTCTGCAGTTGCGTAGGGATGGGGGGGCGGTTTGCCCTGGGAGGCAATGTTTTTGGGGCGTCCCAGCCTGTAGCCACACCCCCCGCATACCCTGGCCACGCTCCCACGCAAAGCAGCCCCGCCCCTCACGCCATAGCTCCATCCCCTCCCCTCTCCACACTCCAAGCTCCGCCACTGATTGTCTGTTATATTATTTTTTAACTTTTGTAAATAAGATTTTTGCCGCTTTAATTTTTTTTTTTTTTTTTTGGCAAGCTGCTTTGAGTCCCTTGCTGGGAGAAAGACAGATTATAAATTAAATAAATCAATGGTTCTGAGGGTTGCAGTGCAGAAAATCAAGCTCTTCTGAACTCTGTTCAAATTTCATGGAAACTATGTGTTTAAGGGAAGATTTGACAGGAGAGAAACAGGTGAAACCATAAAGATGTTAGAAACCTCATCAACTCTGTTGCAGTACTCTTTCACAAAGGTTTTGGAAAAGTCCACAAATCTTTGCTCTGCATCTGATCAGCTTTTAAGTAAAGAAACATCTATAAACTGCAGTGGAACACTTGCATCATCTGGAAAGAAGGTGCTTGCAGGTAAAACTCAGAAAAATAGATGAAGCAATTGTCTGACAAGACGGCTGAACAGACAGTTAACAAAACCAGACACATTTAGAAGACAAGTGATTGATCTGACACCAGTGATATTGCAGACCAAAACAAGTCATTACAAAATGGAACCCCAGGATTCCATAGGATGTTGAAAGCGGAATAATAGTGCTATAAAAGTCTAGTGTGGAAATGGCCTACCATGCAGTGTGCTTTGTCACTGGCCTTTCAAATGAAATGGAGATCTTTTTATTTTGAGATACATGGGCTTGTGATCCTAAGGTTGATGCTGTCTTCCTGTTGTCCTTTTGAAAAGACAAAGTGATGATTTTCTGAAACAAAACGTGCTTGCCTTTGACCGTAGACAAAATTTAGACATAAAAAAAAAAGTCCCCAAAGGGGAAGAATCTCAACTATTTCATAAACTCCTTGGTGGAGGAGCCACATGATTGGTAAGCCCTTTTTCCCTTAAAGACTGGACCAGATAAATATCATTTAGATTCCTTTCTTGGAGAGCTGCTGCACATCTCTTTGGACTTCGGGTGTATTAAAAAAAGGTCCTGCTAATTGGGCCACTGAATTCTGGGTGGGATAATCAGTGGTTCAGTTGCTACAATTGCTCCAGGCCTTTCAGTGGTCTGATGCTTAGTGCTTTCTCTTTCTCCTCAGCTACTTCTTGAATTCCTTCATAGTTCTGTCATCGGCCACATTTTGTGTGTTACTTGAATAATTAAGTGAAAATACAAGGGATGAGTTTGGTAGGGGGTTTCTTTGGGCGGGAGGTTACTTTGTAGCTTATTATTTATAAATAAATAAAACCTAAAATAGCTTACACACATGCACAAAGGAAGCCATATCTTTGGAACTGCTCCCGGGCCCCAGTGATTTTAATCCAGCTTTGGCTGGATCCAGTGATGACAGATGGAGCATAGCTTAGCAGTCAAAGGCCTAAGGGTAAGTACAAACAGAGTTAGCAAACACGGCTACTGCTGCCATTTTGTCCATCAAGACAGGGGTTGAGGGTAGGACAGGCAATGGCAGGAGGCTGCCACTGGCTAAAGTCCCATGGACAGGTCCATGCTTAGTCCTGAGCTGAGAAATAGCATGTGTCATGGAAATCAGGCTCTGATAGGGTAGAACAGTCACAGGAGAGTCAGAATGAAGACAAATGCAGTAAGAAGGTCTCAAATATTCCAAAGTCAGTCACAGAAAACAAGAAATTAGTAAGAAAAGATCATATTTGAAGTACTGTATCCTCCTCTATGAACCAGCCCAGGCTTTGACATCTGCTGGCAAGGCACCTCTCTCTGTCCCACCACTTTCACAGGTGTATCTGGTAGGAACCCACAAGAGGGCTTTCTTGGTGGCTGGTCCTGGGGCTTATAATCTTGGGAGGTACTAGAGCTCTCTGGCTGAGAATTCTAAATATTCCTCTCTAAACTGCTAATCCCATAATTCCATAGAACAGAACCATGACAGTTAAAGTGGAATCGTAGTACAATAGTTATGTAGTGTGGAAAGGCTAAGGACATCGTTAAAACCACCATTAAATTATGGAGACAGATAAGCCTTCATACAGGAAATTTACTTTTCAGTTAGGTTGCTGCTAAGATGATATTTGACACACATTTGAAGAAATAAAGTGCCTTAGAGCACATGAAAAAATTGAATTTTTCAGCTTTCAGCTCAAATTTTTGAGCTTTACATGACTTCAGAGTTTTCTTTCCACATGTGACTCTGAGGCATACTAAAACCAAGCAACCCTTGTCTCCCCTTGTTTAATTCAGGACCTTACACACCCTGGATATCAAATAAGCTTAAACTCAGCAGCAGCTGTAACTTAGGCCATTTCTGCCCTACGCTGTTATAGGGCTATTATTCCACTTTCAACATCCTGTGGAATCCTGGGGTTTGTAGTTCACTGAGGCGAAAGAACTCTCTGGCTAAGAATTCTAAAGGCACCTCCCTAAACTACAAACCCCAGGATTGCATAGGATGTTGAAAGTGGAATAACAGCACTATAACAGTGTAGGGCGGAAATGGTCTGAGCATGCTGAGCTAAAGTCAGATTTAAAGCTGAGTTTTTTCAAGCCAGTGCAAGAGATGAGAATAGCTCCCCTCCTCATTCATTTCAGCTCTTAAAACAGGTGTGTGTGTGTATTGTAAGTACATGTGCATGCACATGTGCAAAATGTGTATTTATCTTTCAGGCTATTCATGAGTGCTCTTTTCTCTAATGGCTCTGCGGCTGAGCCTGGAACAGATGGATGCATTGGTATAGACATAAGAGGCATCTCCAGGGAAAGCAGTGATATGCAAACACTCTGGGAATTGCTTCCTCTACTCACATCTTTTTGGTGAATGGGATAATATATCTGCAGAAGAAAGAGCTGCTAATTATCCTTCTACAGATATTAAGGTGCTTAGCAGCAGTGTGAAGTCACTGTGTCCTGGCAATTCATCACCCGCCAGCTGGATTCTGCTTCCTTAGTTCTGGATTTTCTATTATTACTATCAAGGGCTTTTCTGGGAAACATGAGAGGAGTAGAAAGTAGAAAGGGAGAAAGAACTTTCCTTTGAAACAACCATAGATCTGTTCTCCATAAGCAAGTGTAAATTTATTCCCTGTTATCAGCAAACCGGAGAGCCAGTGAAGTGTAGTGATTTGAGCATTGACCTATGACCCTGGAGCCCAGGGTTTGAATCACTGCTCAGCCATGGAAATCCACTGAGTGACCATGGGAAAGTCACATTCTCTCAGCCTCAGGGAAGGAAAAGGCAAATCCTCTCTGAATAAATCTGGCAAGAAAAACCCATGATGGGTTTGCCTTAGGAGGATCATCGTAAGTCAGAAACAACTTGAAAGCACATAGTATTAACAAACCTGCAGCTAAGGAATAGAAGGGTTAAGGTTGCATGGTGGAAGTCACCACATGTGGTGTTAGGCATTGATTGTGCTGCAGAATGCTTGTGTTGACTGGCCACATGGTACAACAGAATAAGCACCCAAATGCATGGCTGAATGCACAATCCAATGCACATGTGCACCTGCATGTCCATGCATGTGTGTGCATGCACAACTCCACTTCCACAGTCTTGAATTAAATGCAGTTGTTGCTCTTTGGACAAAAATGGAATGTAATTATTTCCTAATTTTGTTCTCAAAGAAAGCAACAGTGGCTTTAGCCATTTTCTTCCTGCTTTAAGAAAGTCTTTGAAAACTGTGTGGTTTTTGAAGACTGTTTGCAGTTTGGGGCTTACTCTACACAAAATTCTCACTCAATATTTGTGCACAGAAAACAGCATTTTCTGTTTTTCAGGGAACAACATTTTCTGTGCAGTTTTCTATGCCCCTCCCTCCAAAAGGTCTTGTTTGGGGGGAAGAAAATGCTGTATTTGGCGACCCATTCTGCATAAAATTCATACTTTTTTGCACGGAAAACATTTTCTACATAAGTTGCAGTGTATAATATTTCAGCGGAAATATAAATTCTGTATAGAAAATAAAGTTTGCTGTAGGAAAAAAAAGGTGAACATTGTACAGCTTTAGTCCTGAACTGTGAACATTCTTGTTAGTCCAGGATTTTCATTATGAGGATCACAGATTGTGGAGTCTTTTGGTCATAGATGGTTTGTGCAAGTTCCTTTCTTTTGTTGTTTTTGGTTTTGGCTAGTTGTTTTCTGTACTCTTTGTTTGACTGTTTTAAGTAAATAAAAAATGTTTCTTTTGTTTTTTTAAATAATTGAACTGATAGATCTGCAGTTCGTAGGACTCCCTCCCCATGCCAGCATGGCCAAAGCTAGAAGACTCTTCGAACAACCTTAACATACAGCAGAGGTGGGTAATGTTGAGGGCGGGGAGTCAACCCCTGGTGGATTGCATGACATGTAGCAGTGGTTTGGAAATGATGTAACATCACTCCTGGCTGCCATTTTGGTTAATTTTGGGGTGTTTTTGTTTTGTTTTGGTGGGGGGTTACATGTTGGAGGAAGTGAACCACTGGATTTATAGGTGGCCTTGGGGTCCTTTGGCCTCTTTCATGCAAAAAGTCATCCAAGAAATCATCACAATTAAAAAGATGCTGGGATTCTGGGGGCTTAGGGGGCTTTCTAGTTGAACTTGAGGTACTACATTCAGGGCTCCAAGGGCTGCATGAACTTCATGGCTGCACTTTGCTCATTCTTGATATACCCTGCCATAAGTCCTAGTCACTGGCAGAGAGTGCCTGGTAGCTCAGTGAGGGGTTAAACCTCTTTGCATTTTAGCTTTGCCTTTAAAGGAGTTAAGCAAACAACTGAACTTATTTGGGGTTTAGGGCTGAGTACCTTGGAATCTTATGTAAAGTTCTAACTAAAATCTGAAGCAGATTTGCAGCTCTTCTGACATGGTAGACACCCCAGCCCTAACAGAATGTGCTGGCTGGCATTCTATATTGCAGTTCTGAGTGAATAGCCTAGAATCATGGATTTGTAACATCTACACATTCACTTACATATTCATGATTGTGGTGTCATTACCATGATTGTAAATACCCACCTTAAACTCCATGGAGCTGCTCAGAGCAATGGAGGTCTTTTCTGCTGGTGATTGGGGCACAGTAGGATGACATTTTGAGTTCCCTCCCATCAACGGACAAAGATACAACAATCAGAAGTGGGACCCCGTCACACCTCCTTTTCCCACCTCAGCTTGTTGGCAGAAGGGGACTGGAAATACTGTCCTGCTGCATCCGAGTAGCCAGCAGAATAGACCTCCAATACTTGGTGAGGTTGTTAAAGTAAGTTTGGGAGGTCAGGCCAGGAGATAATACTTAACTTATTTCTGCACGAAGCTGGTGCCGTTTCTTATTGGATTTTCTGGGCTCGAAACAAGGCGGACTTTCCCTCATTTCCTTCCGCATAGCTATTGCGTATGTTCCATTCTGATTCGGAGGAGTGTGAGCTCATGAATCCACACTGCCTCCGCCGTGGCCGCTCCTGCTACTCCCCTCACCCCTCCCCGTTGGTTGTGATTGGCTTTTTTTTTGTTTTTGCATGGTTTAGTACATCGTGTACATGCGTAAGTCCATACTACCCCATGGACCCTCCCATGAGCCCTCCCCTGACCACCAATTCGCATTAGCTCAAATGTACGTGTCTGTACCACTGTGAAAGTATGAATTGGATTGATCTGGAAAATTGGAAAACTGATTTCTTCCGGTTTTCAAATAGCGTGCTTTACCATCACATGGGGGCACATCTAGTCGGAATTATGTGCAGAACGAAGGTGAATAAACCGAACCTAGTCCACTCCAAGGTGCAGAAGACCTCCGTGGCAAGGCGCATTGGCCCGCCTTAATAACCGTGTGCAGAAAAGACCTTAGTTACACATTTATCAATTAGTCCATTTCTGCACTACACTGTTATAGTGCTATTATTCCACTTTCAACATCCTATGGAATCCTGGGGTTTGCAGTCTAGGGAGGGACATTTAGAATTCTCATCCAGAGAGTTCTTGGGCCTCAATAAACTACAAATTCCAGAATTCCACAGGATGTTGAAAGTGGAATAATAGCACTATAACAGTTTGATGTGGAAATGGCCTAAGTTGGCAATGTGGGATCTCAGCCTATGAACTTAGAGCAAAAATTACATCCCCAGTTTTGTGGAAAGGCAGGATATAAATGAGGTTGAGAATAGCAATTGGAGATGCATTGCCCCATCACTAGTAATATAGCCCATTGTGGAGTACTCCATATAACCATAGGTGGGAACTTCCATATACAACACAAAGATTTCAGACACTACTTGGGTTTAGGGTAGAGCCTGCATATCATGTATTCACAGAGCGAGTTCCAAGTGTTTCAAGGCAGAGAATCCCACAAAAACCTCTTTCTGTAACTGTAAGAAAAAAAAGTCACAAAAATAAAAAATGACTGCCCTTTCATGCCAACTCACATCTACTACCTTCCCAGTGATATGGCTGGACCTCTGTTTTCATTTTGAGAAATCTAGCATCCCATCTACTGTGTAAACTGGCCATTTGAACATGTCAAATGGAGTGCAACAGTCATTAAGCGGAGTTGATATCAATGAACTACATGGAAGGGTTTTAAGTTATTGTGTGGGAGAATGTCTCCTGATTTTTCATAATCTCTCCTGATTTTACCATCTGTTGGGAAATGAGCTGGGAGTGGGTTTTGATTCCTTTCTTCCATTCTGTATCTGAAAGTAAAGAATGGTGCCATCACACACTTTAAAGCATCTGGAGATAATTAGCTAATCCAGCTGGAAGAGGGAAGCAAGATTTTGCATGCTTCGACATGCGGAAACAACTCGGCTGTTGCATGTGAGGCAATCCTGCGAATCTTTTGGAAGATTGATGCTTTGTATAAATAGGGTGACAGTGAAGTATTCCATGAGTGTACAGGGACTCCAAAGGGCAGAAATGTCAAAAGAACTCTGAAAAACAACCCTTTGGATTTATGTAAATAGCGTACTGAATTGACCTCATTTGTTTGTGCCGTTTACTTGGGGCATTTTCCTTTGTGAATTAACGAGTGTGTATATTTTGTTGTTGCTCTGGCTAATTGTGTGATGAGACAACAGTCTGGGGCTAATTAAACTTTTGAAAGCTATAGGTTAATAGTCAGTTTGTGGGCAAACACATTTATAAACATTAATAAACTTCAAATTACCCATTTTGCAAATGCTGTTTTATTAGTGCATTGCTAATAGAGATGCTGTTTATGTTGTTTCACTGTCAAGCTCTTGGAGTTGTTCATCAGTTTGCAAATATTGCTTCTTTGAATCCCCCCTATTGCTTCCTTCTCTGCCTGCTGAAGGTGTTGTATCCTAGCGTTCAGTTTTGATTCCTGTATTGCTCTCTGCAGTATGGCATAGTGGTGTGAGTGTTGGAATTAGGACTCTGGGAGACCATTGGGCAGCACTCCAAATTCGATCTGAGAAGCCGCAAGATATCCTTAGAACCACATGACAACACATGTAAGGGTAATTCCTTTGTGACAATTTCTACCACTCTATTCTGCTTTGGTTAGACCTCACCTGGAATACTATGTCCAGTTCTGGACACCGCAATTCAAGAAGGATATTGACAGGCTGGAATGAGTCCAAGGGAAGGTGACCAAAATGGTGAAGGGTCTGGAAACCCTGAAGCTCTATGGGGAGTGACTTAGGGATCTAGATATGTTTAGCCTGATGTAAAGAATGTTATGAGGTGACATGTTTAAATATTTGAAGGGATGTCATGTTGGAGCTAGAGGAAGCTTGTTTTCTGCTGCTCCGGAGACTAGAGCCCTTTTTGCACGGCATTTTCCATGCGAAAGGGCGCCTGGAGCATTGTATGATTGTGAGGAGTGATCTGCATGATGCACTCACAATTGCACGATGCTCCAGGGGCTGGTAGGCGCTGATTGTGCAGCTTTTCATTTTCGGCTAGAAGCTGAAAATGGTGCGTGATTGCGCATTGCTCCAGGGCCCCATGCACACTTACTTGGCGTGCGGAGCCTCCGGAGCTGTGCCAGTCGTTCTTCCTGCGCCAGTGCAGCCTGGGAAAGTCCCAGGCTGCACTGCGGAAGGAAAAGGCGGGGCTCTCACGCGAGCAGGCAGCTCGTGCAGAGCCGAAGGACCCCAGACGCAAGAGCCTCTCCCTGGAGGCTGCTCACGCAATCCCTGCACCCCAGCGCTGGAAGAAGGTAAGACGCGGAATGGGCCTAGGACACAGATCGATGGAGTCAAACTCCAGGAAAAGAGATTTTACCTCAACGTCAGGAAGAACTTCCTGATGGTAAGAGCTGTTCAACACAGAAATTTGCTGCCTTGGGGTAGTAGAGTCACCTTCTTTGTAGGTTCTTAAACAGAGGCTGAATGGCCATTTTTTGGGGTGCTTTGAGTATGTGTTCCTGCATGCCAAGGGGTTGGACTCGATGACTGTTGTGGTCTCTTCCAACTCGTGATTCTACCCAGAATCCATGTTGGGTCAGGAAAATAAATATTGGTTGGTCCACTTCAGCAGGGGCTATAAACTTTGTCAGTATGCACTGTCCCCTGCTATATTAACATGATCTTTGTTCAAGTAAAACATGAGCATCAAGATTCTGCATCAACGGCCTGTTCACACTATATCAAAGCAGAAATATTGATTGACCCACAAAAAATGTTGTTCTCTGTGCATAAAATGCTGTTTTCTATGCAAATAAATCATGTACAAATTTTATGGAGAACAAACTTCCAATTACATCTCTGCACAGGACTTGATATTTCCACACTGAAATACTATTTTCCACACAGAAAATTCTCTTTCCAAAACAACTACATGTGAATTTTGTGTTGAGTAAGTTCCAAACTGTGAAGATTCTCATCAGTCCAAGATTCTTTTCCTCAGGGTTTCTTGACACTTAAAAGCCATGTTTTTCAACTATTTTTAAAGAATATTTTCAAATATTCTTTATATTTATTTAAATCTATTTCCATTCCACTTCTTCTCTAGAGCTGTCAGATTCCTCATATTTTGGAGAGACTCCCTCACAAAAAAAAAGAAAGAGAGAGAGAAAAGAAAAGAAAAGAAAAGAAGAAGAAGAAGAAGAAGAAGAAGAAGAAGAAGAAGAAGAAGAAGAAGAAGAAGAAGAAAAGGTAGGGCCAGGGTGATTTATGGCAGAAGAGACAGAATTGAAGAAAAATAGAAACCAATTGCATTTTTTCCCTTTTTTGAAGATGGGTTGTGCTCAAAATCCTCTAGTGCCTCTTATGTTTTCCCTGACCTTTTACAAAATAATTGTGTATAGCTCTGTATGTGCATTTGTTAGTTAATTTTTCACAGAACTGTGGGATGCCTTATTATACATGCCTGCTGTGTTGAGTATGCTCAGATTTTTAAAAGTTTGCCCTTACATGGTTCAATGATGATTATCACAAAGCCTTCGAGTTTTAAAATGGAGACAATGTTTAATTACACAGGTTTTCATTTCCCATTTCCTTATTCATCTATTAACGGCTCTGTTTCTTTTCTGTGAGGCCAGCTGAATCAGCTGGTACTGAGTAGTAATCAACCAGAACTCAGAAGTACAAATACCATTTTCCAGCACAACTTGTGGTGGGGGAAAGCATAAACATCTTGCATTGGAGAGATGCACAGAATTCAGGAAGCAAGGAGCTATTGGCAGATGAGTGCCTTGACATCCAAAAGTCAAGCCAACAATAGTCCATGGTTCAAAAAAACCCTCAAGGAAAACGGGAATAGGAGTGCATGGGGAAAAGACACAGTCAGGATGGAAGACAAACCCAGAGACTGGAAGACTAGGTGGGAACCAAAACTGACATCAGCATGGAACAATCCTTAAGAGCATGAAGCAGATCATCACCACCATCATCATCAGAACCATCATTAATTTCATTATTTAAACTCCATTTTTTTTCCCAGCAGGAGACTTATACAATGGAAATTGATACACATTGCCATGTTCCACATGAAGGAAACCTCCTTGGATAAGGAAGGAGAAGAAGAGTGATAAGATTGCAGGACCCCATCAGGGTGAGATGTGGCTGCCGGTCCTGTTATGAAACTAGCAGAAACACGTGCTGATTCATCCAGGGTAGTGTCTACAGATCAAAAGGAGGATACAGAGGCATTTCATTCTGTACAGCATCATAAATTACAGTGTTGGGAGCAAAGGGTCAGGACACACCTTGCTCCTCTTTGAATGGAAGATGTTAAGCTAAGGAGGAGAGCTGATTTACTGCTGGTTGCAAATTAACTGGATGTAAGGCCATTTCTGCACTACACTGTGATAGTGTAACAGCTGGCCCCTCCCTAAACTGCAAACCCGGGATTCCACAGCATGTTGAAAGTGGAATAATCGTGCTATAAGAGTGCAGTGTGGAAATGGCCTAAGTTAAAGATGAGCCAGCAGTGTGATTCTGGAGCAAAGAAGGACAATGCTATTTTAGCCTGCATTAATAGAAGCATAGTTTCCAAGCTGAGAGAAGTAATAGTCCCACTATATTCTCCATTGGTCAGGCCTCATCTGGAGTATTGTGTTCAGTTCTGGGTCCCTCATTTTAAGAAGGATATAGACAAGTTGGAGAGAATTCAGAGAAGGGCAACAAAGATGATAAGAGGTATAGAGAACAAAAGGTATGACAAAAGGTTGGAGGAGCTCGGCATGCTCAGCTTGGTGAAGAGATGACTGAGGGCTGATGGGATTGCACTCTTTAAATAGCTCAAGGGCTGTCACAGAGAGAGTGGTACAAGTTTGGTCTTGGGTGCCCCAGAGGGTAAGACCAGTTCTAATGGTCTGAAGTTACAGGAGAGTACATTGGAAGAAACTTCTTGATAGTAAAACTTGTTCAGCAATGGAACCAATTGCATAGAGAGGTGGTGGGGTCTCCTTCTTGAACATCTTCAAAAAGAGGCTGGACATCTACCTGCTGGAGATGCTTTAGCTGCATTGGGTAGGGGGTTGGACTCAGTGGCTCATGAGGCTCCTTCCAATTCTATGATTCCATGATTCTATAACTCAGCCAAGGCCTCTCCTTTGCTGAAAACAGCTCCAACACTTCCTGGAGATCTAGTCTGATACAGCTGGCAGTGTGGATCTCTGACTTTTGATGTGTACCTTGGACTAATCTTACTGTCACCTCCCTTTTTGGCTTTGGATTCAGAACAGGGATGCTTTTCTCATTTGGACCTCAGACTGCCATGTACCACACTTCTGCTTCCAACTGAAAGTCCATGTACGCCCCAGGATTTGACTGAGTTTCTCCGTCAGTTGCTGAAAAGTGTAGGTGTTTTTCCCTGGGCACTTGCAAGCCTTAAACAGTACACAGATAAAGACACATTTCAGAAAGAACATTAAACATTCAAAATGCACTTAAACTATCAGTGAAATTAAAGGGAAGTATTCTACATAGCAGAAATCTCCACAAGTAGAATTATACATTGATTGTGTCACACCAACTCTTATGGAGAATTGCAATATTTGGCAACTGAACCAAGATAGCAAGTGTGCAGTTAAACACACAACCAAATGTGCTTTGAAATCCATGCACAATGACAGCACACACACAACTCCACTTTCCTACCCTTGAACTGAAGGCAGAAATTCTGCATCAGAAAAAACAAACAAACAAACAAACAAACCAAAAACCAACCATTTCTTTTGGAAAATTTATATGTGCATAGGAGATGATTAAGTTTCCAACCAAAGCAACTGAAAACATCGGAGGCACAAAATCAGAACAGTAGATTGAACTCTTAAAACTCGTTTCCTTATAAACAGATGCTACCACCAAGAACAACATTTGACACTGGTCCACCTTTAAATTGTGGGTTTTTATGAATAGGTCATTTCGGAACCGCTTGCTATAATCTTTGAGAAATCTTGGAGGACAGGAGAAGTTCCAGCAGACTGGAAGAGGGCAAATGTTGTCCCCATCTTCAAGAAGGGAAAAAAAGAGGACCCAAATAATTATCGCCCAGTCAGCCTAACATCAGTACCCGGAAAGATCCTGGAGCAGATCATTAAGCAATCAGTTTGTAATCACTTAGAAAGCAATGCGGTAATCACGAGAAGTCAACATGGATTTCTCAAAAATAAGTCATGCCAGACTCATCTTATCTCTTTTTATGATAGAGTTACTAGTTTGATAGATGAAGGGAATGCTGTGGATGTAGCATATCTCGATTTCAGTAAGGCCTTTGACAAAGTTCCACATGACATTCTTGCAAAGAAGCTAGTAAAATGCGGGCTGGACAGGGCTACTGTTAGTTGGATTTGTAATTGGTTGACTGACCGAACCCAAAGGGTGGTCACCAATGGCTGCTTTTCATCCTGGAGAGAAGTGACTAGCGGGGTGCCACAGGGTTCTGTCCTGGGCCCAGTGCTGTTCAATATTTTCATCAGTGACTTAGATGAAGGAATAGAGGGCATGCTCATCAAATTTGCAGATGACACCAAATTGGGAGGGGTTGATAATACACCAGAGGACAGGATCAAAATTCAAAATGACCTGGATAGATTGGAGAGCTGGGTCAAAGCTAACAAAATGAAATTCAATAGAGAGAAGTGTAAGGTCCTACACTTAAGTAGAAAAAATGGAGTACAGAAATATAGGATGGGGGACACGTGGCTGGATAGCAGTACGTGTGAAAGGGATCTAGCAGTCTTAATAGACCACAAGCTGAACATGAGTCAGCAGTGTGATGCGGCAGCCAAGAAAGCCAATGCAATTCTCGGCTGCATCAATAGGAGTATGGTGTCTAGATCGAGGGAGGTACTGGTACCACTCTACTCTGCTTTGGTTAGACCTCATCTTGAATCCTGTGTCCAGTTCTGGGCACCCCAGTGGCTTCAGAGGTCCAGAGGAGGGCAACCAAAATGGTGAGAGGCCTGGAAGCCATGCCCTATGAGGATAGACTTAGAGAGCTGGGTATGTTTAGTCTGCAGAAGAGAAGGTTAAGAGGGGACTTGATAGCCATGTTTAAATATTTGAAGGGATGCCATGTAGAGGAAGGAGAGGGCTTGTTTTCTGCTGCTCCAGAGACCAGGACAAGGAGCAATGGATCCAAGCTGCAGGAAAGGAGATTCCACCTGAACCTCAGGAAGAACTTCCTGACAGTCAGGGCTGTCCAGCAGTGGAATATGCTGCCTCGGAGTGTGGTGGAGTCTCCTTCTTTGGAGGTTTTTAAGCAGAGGCTGGATGGCCATCTGTTGGGGGTGCTTTGAGGGTGCTTCTGCATGGCAGGGGGTTGGACTGGATGGCCCGTGTGGTCTCTTCCAACTCTACATTTCTATGATTCTATGAAGCTCCAGGGCTACTATTGTGAAGTTGACTTTTTCAATTTGCCACAATAACCAAGAGTGACCTGACATCAAGGCACTGTGGGAAATTAAAATGCCAACTATTGGGAGGAGTTGTTTACCTTGCACTCCACAGAATGCAGCTGCTGCTTAGTGTTATAGTAGCCATTATGTGGAGGGTTAGAAAGACAAAAACAGGCCCAACAGAAGGCACTTTGCTAAAGAATCTCACAGAACTGGAGTATGCCCTGAAGTCAGACAAGCCGATACAAAGACTGGATGGGTAGATGGCAATTACTTACTGTGATCCCAGCAATGGTGGGGCTTGGAGTGTGTGGAGGGGAGTTGGCAGGGGTCAGGGCGATGATGTGAGGGGAATGGCCATTATGTGTGTGGGTGTGGCTGTGGTGTGTGGAGGCATGGCCAGGGTGAGTGGGTGTGTCTCCAGGGCATGCAGGGGCCCTGGCCCTACAGGCTGGGACTCCCCCAAAACATTGCCACCTGGGGTGAATCACTCGCCTGCCCGCCATCCTTACATGTCTGGATCCCAGGGAGTCATCAGGAAAAGGACAGATTCTTGCAGCCAAGTCATGGAAAATCAGTACTAGAGCCATGCTGAGATCTGAGAAAACAATTCTGCCCTTTCCTCCATATTGAGTGGCTCTGTACTACATAGAGCAGGGATCCCAAGTACCCTCTGACTCCACTATTATTTTGGTATGCTATTAAGCAATTCACACCAACCTTCAATTAGCTTGAACTTTCAACATTTTGTCCTTTGGTCAAGTGGAATAGCCTGGGATAGCCACCACAAAAGGACTCCTTGTCAGAGAACTTGATGTCCAGGGACAGTGTTTTATTCTAGGCATAGGGTTTGTTTGACCAGAAAGAATGTATGATTACTGACTAAGGAAAAGGAAAGCAACTGCCTCTGGAGCTGGGATGAAGTACAATGCCAGCCCTAACATTAGATAAGTTGAGCCAACTGCCTCAGCCAGCACACAGAGTCCATGAGCCATTGTGGTACAAAAAGCCAAGTGTTAGAATCAGGAAGAATCATTGTCAGAAGCAAGCAAAAAATATAGATGTCATGTGATCCAAGGTGGATAGCTGTAGAACAATCCCAAAATTTCATGGTTTTTTTTATAGCCAAGTTGTGAAGCAATTTAGGAACTATAAATCAGTCTAGATCAAACCATTTGACTTATATTGGTAGAGATATCCAGCCAATGCCTAGTTCTCCAGCTGTATTTAATTACAGCATTGTTCAGATATATTCTTCCCAAGACCTTAATTGTAGCATCTGAGGAGAAAAGTCTGGTCCAGATGACTGAGACTCTGCCTTTCCCTGGGTTTTGTGGGTGGTGGTGGGTGGTCCTCCTTTTCCTCCTCTGATCTTGAACTGACCTGCTGAACAAAAAATGGAACTGGCTGGTTTTCAGCCATTTACTGAGCCGCTTTCACTTGTTGGAAATGTAAGTCTGCTTTTTCTTCAGAAAAAGAAGCGCTTGCAAGAGCGGGCATGATAAACATGGAGCAAAGTGTACCACCTACTCCCTTACCTGAGGCAGCAGAAGACCTTGGGCTGGGCTGGCCATATCTTATCTGTGCCTCATTCTTGGAAAGAAGGTACAACATCACAACCAGAGATTCTGGCTCTGTACTGGATGCTAAGCCCTTGATGTATGTTGATTATGTCACTTCTCATGCCAAAACCTTTTGCGCCCATCTCAAAGGATTGATGAGGTACTATGTAAATATACATTTGAACAAACTGCTAATCCATGCAGTGTCTATTTTTGGAAACATGTAGTCATTTTTTCCTTCCTCCTGGCAGAAGGCAGCTGCAATTAAGCAAACTCATAATTTATTGTAGGCATCAATTAAGATCAGGATAACATGAATTGTACTTTTCATGCTTGCTTGCTAGTTGTTGTACCTGCTAATTAAGCCACAGAAAGATTGCACCCTGGAGATTAGCTTTGGAGAAGACATCACCTGTCGGGTGCATTTTGGAGACTGTTTTCCTCATACCTTGAAGGGACATGAAGGGGAGGATCTCTGTAGCTTTCAGATGGGATTCACATCTGCAAGGGAGTAAAGTTTCTCTCTGGAGAGAATTGTGAAATGTGAAACAACAAGTAAAGCAACTCCCCAATCATGTGCTTTCCTCCCGGGATTTGCTTTAAAATCTGTATACAGGTAAGACGGCTGCCAAAAATAATTAATTTCTTCACTGAAGTTTCTTTCTGACTCCTGTCCAGATTGCTTAGATCTCAAACCTTCACCCTCCCAGGCTAAAATGTGCAGGCAGCACATGCAGTAATGATCACAGAAGCACCACAGTCTGTGATGTGAAAGGTCTCTTAAACTCTTTCTTTTGCAGTTCAGAACAGTGATATCTCTCCTGATTGGCTCATTGTAAACAGAGCCCTGACTGGCTCCTCTGGTGTGTGGAGACAATACAGTCTGAAGTCCTAATTATAACTACTAGAATCCTATTGGTGTCCTAGACACGTATAAATGTCTCTACAGAAGCATATTTTTGCCCAGTGAAAAATAGATATATTCAATTGAAGACTGTTGAAATGAACAACAGTGGTTGTCCATATGTATTGTTCAAGCAGCTCTATATGCATGTTTGACTGCACATTCAGTTGTACAACATCACAATTCACTAACAAGGAGATGTTGCACAACTGTCTAATCATTTTGTAAAATTCCTTAATGTAGGATCTTGGCCAACACTTGGAAAAGTTACATTTTTAGACTGCAACTCCCAGAATCTCCTGGCTGGTATAGTCACTTGCCATTCTGAATTCTGGGAACCGTAGTCTTAAGAAAAGAACTTTGCTAAGCTCTGTTTAGGAACTGTCAACTGTTTTCTGACCTAGAGAATGATCAGCAAAATTTTCATGCAAACACACTTTTCTGCTCCAAAATAGGGTGGAGAATTTCAGGTGTAATTGTAGATTTGTTTCATTTTTCTCTAAAGAAAAATATTTCAATTTTGCTGAAGGAAGACATATACTTGTCCCTTACCCCTTAAAATTCTTGGGAAAGAACTTCCCACTGTAGGTCACTGCTTTCTTCATCCAGTATTGAATCTGCAGAATCACTCATTGAATTTGAAGTGGTCCCAAGGGTCATGTAGATCAACCCTAGTCCAAGAATCCATAGCTAAAGCATCCCTGTCAGATGGCTATCCAACCTTTGTTCTAGTATTTCCTACACAGGATAACCCACCATCTTTTAAGGTAGTTAGTTCCACTGTCTAACAGATGATACTGTCAGGGAGTCTTCCTGAAGTTTAGTTGGAATCTTCCTTCTTGTAATTTGAATCTCTTGGCTCAGGTCATATGGTACGGAGCAGCAGGAAACAAGTAGAACACAAATATCTTCTACACGACATCACAATGAGCTATTTAAAGATGATTGTAATAAACACCTCTCAATGTTATCTTCCCTACACTAAACATCCTCACCTGTGTTAGAAGGCTGTATACTCCCATGCTTTGATATGGTTTAATTGGCGAATATTAATTGGCATAAATACAAAATATACCCTGCTGTGGATGCATGGTCATGCTGACCAAGAGGAAAAAACTGACTCCACATGTGTGTTGCAAAAGTAGGTCAGGAAAGACATCAAGGCATAGCCAGGAAGTCACAGGAAACTCCAATGACAATGAACTTGCAGTTAACCTCCAAAGACTCCATCTTTGAGAGACAATAGTGTCTGAGATATTCCCGCAGGACTGTCTTAACTCCTCTCCCTCTACTCTAGCACCGGTAAATACGAGGTGTAAAAGATCTCATAAGGTTACAGCTCCTCACATTTCTCGGGGACACTGGCATCATGGGTGGACCTCTGAGTCACCCATGTTTTGAGGTAACACTTCCATCAACTACTCCTCATAAGCCTTGGTTTCCAGAGGGTATATTATTTTCACTGCTTTCCTCTAGGCATGTTCCACCTGTGGTTTACTTTCTTAAACTATGGTGCCCAGAACTGGACATGACATTCCAAATAATGTCATGAGATGTTTCACCAAATGAAACACCTCAATTCCAGGACCCAGGTGCAAACATAGATAACAACCTTCTCTTATCACATGAGCAAACTTATAAATCATTTCTGAGAAGCCAATCCAATGCATATAATTGAGACAATGTTAAGCAATGCAACATATACATTGCACATACATCTGGGTAATGATGTCCAAACTTATCTAAGTAATTATGTTTCCAGAGCCCTCATTCTACTACAATCTGAGGCATATAATCATTGGATGGATTTCAGTAAGAGATTGATGTCTTTGTAAGTGGACTTATATTTGTGGGAAATCAAATTCAGCAGTTTTGGAATATTTGCATTCAGCAAGGAGCTGCCGTCACATTACTACATAGAGGAACCAGAAAAGTAGCTGATGTGTAATGGGATCAATGTACATGGCAACACCAGGGAGTGCTGATGCTTATCAGTAGAGCCTCAATACGTGCATCAGGGCACCTGCTGTGCCCTGATACCCATCTTCACAATTTGTTAAGATGCTTTCTTAGTCCCTCTGCTATGTAGCTAAGTATATGTAAAGTTAAGTAACACAGACTGTGACAGAGAATTCTAATGTATATGCATAGTTTGCTCAAGTCCCGTTGATCTGAATGCCACTTAGGGCTGACTCACACAAGCTTAGAATTGATGCTTAGAAACAAATGCATCCTCCCTAGCGTACATGGAGAAAGAGATGTGGAAACAGAAATATTGTTCTAGTGACAACAGTAGGAATTTCTCCCGGACTCCCTTCCTCTGGGGCGTTACATTCGGTTATGCAAGGAAGCTGGGTAATGTAGTTTTCTCATGGACTTTATTATTATTATTATTTTTAAATATCAATAGCCTAGGGAAAATCCCAGTTTACACATGTATTTTTGTCTTGATCATTACAGACCAGGTAGCTTAGTGGAGGAACCTGAAAAGCACAGCACAAAAGATGATACAGATATTATCTCTGCAAGAGGATATATCTGTGACAGCCAGTTTTGTAGATGGTCACTTGTTGTTGCACTCCTTAAGTAATGGATTTATTTATTTGTTTTATGTCCAAAAATAGCTAAGAAAATACATGGTACTTTTTTAAAAAGGAAAACATTAAACAATCAATGATTATAGCCAGTGTGCTATAATCACTTACGCATTGGACTACAGCTCTGGAAACCAGAGATTGAATCCGCTCTCAGCCATGAAACCCTACTAGGTGACCCTGGGCAAGTCACACTCTCTCAGCCTCAGAGGAAGGCAAAGGGGAACTTCCTCTGAAGAAATCTTTGAAAGAAAAACCCATGATAGGGTTTCTGTAAGTCAGAAAAGCAAGCAATACAATTAAAACATTAATTAAAAAAAAAAAAACCAAAAACCCACACAGAAAACACATACTACATTTAAAAAAAATCAGCACCCATTGCACATACTTCTACACAACATCATTCCACCCCAACAAGTTAAAGATGAATTCTTGTTAAGATAAGAAGGTCTTTGCTTCCCAGCAGAAAGAGAATAGAGGGGGACCGAATGAGTGTCCTTCATGAGATAGTTCCACAACCTAGAGCCATTTCCACATTACAATGTTACAGTGCAATTATTCCACTTTCAACCTTCTATGGAATTCTGGGATTTGCAGTTTAAGGAAGGGCCTTTAGAATTCTCAGCCAGAGAGCTCTTTGGCCTCAGTAAACTACAAACCCCAGAATTCCACAGGAGGCTGAAAGTGGAACAAAAGTACTATAAGTGTAGGGTGGAGATGGCCTAGAAGCAACAACTGAGAAGGCTTTCTACTGTATCCTCCAAGATATGTCTGAGATAGCAGTTGAGTTGGAGAGGAAGCCTGCCATCAATGATTATAAAACTTTGGTAGGCTCATATGGGGAAATATGGGCTTTCAGATAATCCAGCCATAACTACTACATAGTTTTAGAGATCACAACCAGGACTTTGAATTGCTCTAGGAAATGGACTGGTAGCCAGTGAAGCTGATTCAACAAAGGAGTTATATGCTCCCTATACCCAACCCCAGTTTGCAGTCTATCCATACCATTTTGGATCTGCCAAATGAACCAGCTGTGCCCTCAAATTTTGCTATTCCTTCCCCCATGTTACTTGCCGTAGGAAAGGTTTCATCAGTGAAATTCCAAGCAGCAAAAAATATTTAGCCTCCACCATAACTTGCCTGAAGTGCTCTCCCTGTTTGCCGGCTGCTCCCGCTGTGCAAAATTTGCTCATTACACCTTTCCCATTTTATTCCAGAGAGCAATAGTTTAATCTTTTTTGTCTTTGCTCCGATGAATGCCGCTATTTTGAAGTGGGGGATAGAGGCACTGCCTCCTGGCAAATGAGGTGTTTGTTTATAGACCTGATTTCTTTTTCATGCTCGTATCTATAGAATTTCAAGGAAATTAGTACCTGTGGTGAAAGACACTAGATTGGCAGCCACAGACTCAAGAATGCAGAAAGTGGGGCGGGGAGAGAAAAATAGGAGCTTCTAACAGTGTTCTAATTTTTGGATCAAATTTAGGGATGTAATTCTCTACTTATTTCACACTCCTAAATGAGAATGAAATATTTCAAAAGCTATTCTCCTGATGCTCAAGCTTATGAGCGCGTTTGCATATTTTTCAAGCGTAGGTTCAGATGTTGGATATTTTCCTGAAAATATTTGTGTAAAAAACAATGGATGGTATCCTGTTAGTTACTGTGTCGTAGGCTTACAACATCATAATGGTTTAGTCTTCACTTTTATGATTACGGCACAATTGCCACAACTGCAAAAGTCCCCCAAGCCCACTGAATAGTCCATACATCTGTACTAAGAGACAGAAGTGTATCTAGGGCAGGACAAGTAGGGTAGGTGCTCTGGGTGCCAATGCTAGGGAGTGCAAAAAGCCATGCTGGCCAGCAGCAAAAGGCCTACAAATGCCCTTCTCTGAACAAGCCATTAACATGGTGGCAGCTTCTCTATCTGCCTCAGTCGGGCCTCAGGGACACCACTGACATTTCCACTTTCCCTCAAGCTCAGAGGCTGAAGTGTCATCACCATAGTGGACTTTCGCAAAGACTACAACTCCCAACTCCACCCATGCCATGCTCAGGCATACTATGGCAGCCTCCTCACAAGGCATCCTGGGAGAGGTAGTCACAGAGGCAGGAGTGCCTTTTGTTTCTTTCCCCGAAGATGGTGGTGACTGGTTCCTGAGGCAGCAAGTTGACATCGCTGCCACTGCCACCACATTTTCCTCAGGGAAGAGGGAGTGGGATGGCAGGCCTACTATGGGTGCCTGCGCTGTCCCTTCAAGGCTCAGGCCAGGGCAGCCTGGATCATGCTCCATCACAGCTGCCAAGAGGTGCTGGGGATGTTGGTGGGAATGAAGCTGTGCCTCAAAGGACTCCTCAGAGGGCAGGAGGGTGACATCTTGCTGCTGCCTGGAGACTGGGGCCCTTTCCGCATGGCATTTTCCATGCAAAAGGGCTCCTGAAGTGTCGCGCAATTGTGAGGACTGATCTGCACAACGCACTCACAATCGCATGACGCTCCAGGGTAGGGCAGGCACCGATCGCGCACCTTTTCATTTTCAGCTAGAAGCCAAAAATGGTGTATGATTGCGCATTGCTCCCGGGCCCCACATGCACTTACCTCGCTTGCGGAGCCTCCGGAGCTGCGCCGGTTGCACTTCCTGCCCCAGCGCAGCCTGGGAAGCTCCCAGGCTGCACTGCGGAAGGAAGAGGTGGAGCTCTCATGTGAGCAGGCAGCTCGTGCAGAGCCGAAGGACCCCGGATGCAAGAGCCTCTTGCCGGAGGCTGCTTGCGCTATCCCCGCACCCCAATACCAGAAGAAGGTAAGGTGTGGAAAGGGCCTGGGAGGAGTAAGTTCAGAGAGGAGTGGACCTCCCTACCCCACTCTGGGCAGGCTGACATGAGTTGAGCTCAATAGTGATTCCCATGAACAATGCTTGCACATTTGTTTTGCTGGCTCCAATCACTGGTGACTTGTCTGAACCTGTTGCCCAAGAGGACCATGTCAGCTGTCAAGAAGATGCAGGAAGCTGCTTCAGGGTTTGGATGGAGGTAGTGTGTGTTTCCCAGCTCTTGCTGGGTCTGCACATGGGTTGACAGGGGAGACATTGCTTTCAACCTCCCTCTGCACCTACCTTAGCCAAACGGGCTCACTTGTCTTTGAAGAAGTTAAGGGCACAACTTCCATGGTTGCAATTAGGTGCAATTTATGCTAGATACGTCACTGCGAACAGATGGCAAGTAGGGTGCTAAAGGATGATGTATCTAGCCTTCTCTTACAGCAAGTGGCAGTGCAATGAGGAGTTCTGCTCATCACACCACCACTCACTAGTACAAAGGGTGAGAGATGTGTCACCTTTCAGTTCTCCACTCACCAGTGCACAGAACTTCATCCCTCAGTAGAGCTGCCTGAATTTTAAGGTGGATTGGTAAATGAAGCATAGGCACAACCTTATAGCTACATATATCATGCAAGATCACAGCAAACGTTTGTGAAGAAATACACCATAGTTTGACCCTAAAGTGCATTTTGTGCAAAATGCAAAGAAAATTTTCATAACAAACTCCTGAAATTTGCCCTCTCCCCAGAAAAACACCCTGTAAAAATGCATAAAAACTTTGGTAACAGACTGAGATGTGTCAAGAGAACAGTTCTCGTGCGGGATGAGAAAATTTGCAAATATTCTTTACATAGCCAAATTAGTGATGGAATGAAAGGAAGAAACAGAGAAAATTCTTTCCTTAAAATACTTCATTGATTTATAATATTATCGACATATTGACCCACATTACATATAGGCATACATTGGCAATTCTGTTTTTTTTTTAAAAAAGTTATAGCTTATCATTGCATATTCCTGTGATGTATTCACACTGTACTCTTGTAGCAGTTTGATTGTACTTTGACTGACTCCCTACTATGGAATTGTGGAATTTCTGCTTTGCTGAGGGGCTTGGACTTGAATAGCTCCGTTGAAGCCTGAGAGAAAAGAAAGGTCAGATTCAATGCCTCACTGACAAAAAAACCACTGTTCATCACTGATGTTTTTGAACATCATCTCCCATATTTCCTCATGAATAGACTGGCTAGGGCTGATGGGAGTTATAGGCCAAAAACATATTGATGGCCAAAGTTGTCCATGGCCATTTCCACACTAGACTGTTATAGCGCTATGATTCCACTTTCAGCATCCTATGGAATCCTGGGGTTTGCAGTTTCAGGAGGGGCCAGCTCCTCCTGAAACTGCAAACCCCAGGATTCCATAGGATGTTGAAAGTGGAATCATAGTGCTATAACAATCTAGTGCGGAAATGGCTCATGTCTCAATCCAAAGGAAAAGAAAGGGAACTGGAGGTGAAGTTGGACTTAAACAGACTTTTTTTTTTTGGTTCAATAATTTTTTGGAGAGAAGTGTTGTATAGCGGTTTGAGCATTGGACTCATAGTAGACAAGGGTTCAACTCCCCACTCAGCCATGGAGACTCACTGGCTGATCTTGGGCATGTCACATACTCTCAGCCCCAGAAAACCCCAGGATAGGTTCATCTTATGGTCACCATAAGTCAGAAATGACATGAAGGCACACAGCAACAAGTTTGTTTAAATTAATCATTTTACTTTTGAAAATCCTTCCAAATTCTTAAATTGATGACCATGGACAGTTCTAACTTTAGAATCAATTACACAGCTCGACACTTCGGGATCTTATCTAATTAATTCATAACTGTCCTTCTAAGTCCTAGTTTTCTTCTGATTTCTTGACTGCTGTCTCCATTTTGATTAATGACAGAGCCATGGTATGGAAAATCTTGAACTATTGCAAAGTTTTTATCATCTATATTAAAATTATGTAACTCATCAGTGGTCATTACCTTTTTTTTTTAATGTTTAGCTGTTAACCTGCTGTTATACTTTCTTCCTTGATTTTCTTTGGTAATCACTATAAGTCTTCATTATTTTTTGCTAGTAGTATGGTGTTATTTGCATATCTTAAATTGTTGATGTTCTTTCCTCCTGTTTTCATGCCTCCTTCCATAGAGTCTAAATCTGCTTTGTGGAAGATATATTTGATGCACAAGTTAGACAGGGTGATAAAATGTAGCCTTGCCTGAACCCTTGCCAATTCAGTACTGTTCTGTTTCTCCATATTCCATACTCCATATTCTGTCCTGAGATTTGCCTTTTTCCCTGAACACAGGTTACACGTCAGGATAATCAAATGCTGTGGTATACCAATTTTTTAAAAGAGTGGTCCATAATTTTTAATGATCTACCCAGTCAAAGGCTTTGCCATAACCTATAAAGCACAAGCTGATTTTCTTCCAAAATTTGCAATATGATCCCCAGTGGCTCTTCCTTCCCAGAACCCAGCTTGGACATCTGGCATTTCTATTTCATATCTTGTAGAAGTAACCAAAAGTACGAATCCATAACTATAATACAAGATGATGGATGTTGTCTGTTGGCCAATAAATAAATAGTAAAAGAACAATTCACTGTGTCTGAATCCAATGCCCTTGCAATGTGTTTTGCATTGGGATGGGCCAATCGAATCCTGGGCAAGGATTCGAGATTTGTGAATCCAAATCCCTGCGCCAAAATAGGCAAACTGAATCTTTTGAATCCACCAACCAAATAGTTTCTTGGAGACTGGGACACCTGAAAACCTGGGAGACCAGACACACAAGGGGAAATGACAATGTTACCGCTGTTTCTAGCCTGAGCTTGTGGGATATCAAGATATCATTTGATATCAATAATTTGGCGTTCTGTACCCATTCCTCTCCACATGCTTGCGAGGCCCCCGGACAAGCACACACACAGGCGAGGCCGACAATAGCTGAACCATTCAAACTCCAATCCAGGCAGGCCAGTCATTGCTGAATGCAGCTTCAGGAGACCTCAAGGCAAGTACCACATTATGTATGCACGCTACTTACAAAAAGATCCCCTGCCTCACGCAGGCAGCTTGATGAGCAGACTATACACCTCTCAAGCACTCCGCATTTGCATACTGGCTACTCTATTGACAATCCGGCTATAACTCAATCATCTAAAGTACTGACCTTTCGAGGCTTTGTCTCCAGCCCGAAACCCATTGTTTTCCCCAAGTACGGACAAGCCTGTGGCCACAATTTTCCCTATAAGAATCCCTGACTTTGAGCGCTTCCTCGGATCGCTCTTTTCTTCCATCCTGCCTTGCTGTCGCTTTGTCCAGTGAGCCTTCCCCTCAGCCCCACATGCTGAGAATCCACGCTCCCCAGCTTCTTTGCTTTTACCGGGCTTCCGGACAGATATAGTATTTCCCATACCAAACCTCCTCTCAAAATCCCTCTATCCCACTCTTACCTTTTATTTCTGTAGTTCGCTGTGTGAGTGTGTTTCATACACGTGTTTGATTGTATTTCAATAAAACAATTATTATTTTCAACTTCTGCCTTATCATTGACTCGGCCTGACCCTGTAGACATAGGGTTCAAGATCTCGCTACGTTACCCTGCCTCTCGCATTGCAAACTTGTGCTCTGTGCTAATCCCCTCCCCATTGTTTGAGCACATTTAGGTATCCCTCTCGGGACCCCCAGAAATCAGGATTACAGCAAGTAAGTGAGTTTTTCTCTTAAAGTAGTAATGGCCTTTGCTAACGATTTCAGAAATTACATCTGGGGTTATATTCTAAGATATTTAAATTTAACATTTAATATTGAAGTTCAGCACTTGACTGGAAGGTACAGTCTTCTTGAGATTTCAAGGACAGCTGAAAGATTCCTTTGCATAGCTCCCTTGAAAACCTCTTTCAGACACAATTCTGGGTTTGTAGTTTTACCAGGTGTCACAGCCTTCTCTGCCAAAGTGTCCTGGTGCATCAGCAAACTACGAACCCCAGGATGCCATAAGGAGCTATGCAAAGAAAATCCAGTTTTGACCTGGACTCTCTCTGTACTGTAGTACGTGGTCCTGTTTACACGGGCAGGAAAATGTGGGATTAATCCACATTTTCCTGCCTGTGTAGAAAGGGCCTTCATATCGTTTTCAATGTGGGGAGATCCTGAGGCAAAACGATGACAATTGTCCTGGCCAGATTTCTTCAGAGGGAGGTTTGCCTTTGCCTAGGTTTTTGCTAAGGCTGATAGAGTATGTCTTGCCCAAGACTATCCTTCTTTCCCTTGCTTTTTAAACCCCTTTTAAAAAAAGGATTCAAAAGATTCGAGATTTGTGGATTCTCAGAACCTTCCAGGGATTTGGATCTGGATTCAGATTAAAAAAAATCTGGATTTGTCCCGTCCCTAGTTTTGCAGCACTTGTCAACAGCTGAGCCATGAGCAATAAAGATGGGAGCTAGAGAGCAGAGCTTTCAAGCAAGGCTGTGGTTTCTGTTGTTGTTTCCCTCCTCACACTTCATAATGTAACACAAGTGAAAATGTTCCAGCCCCCTTTCCATCTGCTGTACAAGAGCAATGTTTTCATTCTTTCTTGGCTTGTATTTTTTATTTGTTTCTTTCTGAAAACAGCCCAAGATATCACACAATAAGCACTTCAAAAAAGTTTCTTCTTTAATGCACTACATTTTGTTCCAAAAGGGACTTGGATCCACTTGGATGAACCAACGGGGAATGGAAGGAAAGAGAGGGAAAAAGTTACTAAGTTGTTCTTTAATGTTTTAGCAACGTTCATTAGTGCCACTTTGGCTAAAGGTCTAGCAGCATTTCCGTAATGCATGCTCTCAAGAAAAGCTGATCTCAAGAGGAAATGTCTATAAAAATGTTATTTACGTAGAAGCAATCCATGAAATATCTTTCCACTTTTTGTCTTTAATATGGTTTGAGGAAAATAAAAGCAGCTGACAGATCCTTCTATGCAAAAACAGATAATGTGGTATGAGGACAACAGTGCATACTTGGCCATATCTGGAAAGCAGGGAGGTGTGGATGGTAGCTACACACATACATTTTCAAATGCACACATACACACATAGACAGGTCTTCCTCCATACGCACATCTTAGCATGCTCCCACTTCCCAGCAACATCCACTGAAACTGCTATTCACCTGCTGCTACTAGCAGCAATCCAACAGAAGCCCGAGGACTGTCTTGTTGCTTTCTGCCTTCAGGTCAGCTCTGACCTATGGTGACCCTATCGTTGGGTTTTCCCAGCAAGAGTTATTCAGAAGAGGTTGGTCATTGTTTTCTTCTGAGGCTGATAGCATGTGATTTGCTCAAGGTCACCTCAAGGTGGGTTTCTATGGTTGAGTGGGAATTCAGACTGCTCTCCCACAGGTCTAGTCCACAGGCCTAGTCCAGCACTCAAACCACTAATCCAAACTGGCTTTCTGAGTTGAGTGACCTGAACACTATTGTCAGTCCTAACCAGGGCCATTTTCACATGGCATTTCTGAAGTGAAAGGGCCCCTTGAGCATTGTGTAAATGTGAGGAGTGGTCCATACGATGCACTCACATTTGCATGATGCTCAAGGGCCTGACGCGGACTGCGCATGCATTTTTTCATTTTCGGCTCAAAGCTGAAAATGCTGCGTGGTTGTGCATTGCTCCGGGGCTCCACGCACACTTACCTTGTGTGCGGAGCCTCGGGAGCCAGGCTGTTCATGCGTCTTCTCCTCAGTGCAGCCTGGGAGGTCCCAGGCTGCACTGCGAATGGTAGAGGTGGGGCACTCGCGCGACCGGAAAGCAGCTGTGGAGCCAAAGGGATACAAGAGTGTTCCTCCGAAGGCTTCCTGTGCGAGCCCAGCAGCCCAGCACCGGGAAAAGGTAAGGTGTGAAAAGGGCCTAGAACAGGCTTATTGAATCAATGAGATTTACCTACATATCGACTCAGCATTCAACAGTTGGGTCAACTGGGCTACTCTAGTTGAGACTAACCAATAGGGACTGTGAAACACTCAAGCCCTGCCCAGCCTGACACCTCTTTATGTCCAGTCTGAACAGTCAGGGAGATTTCTGGCCAAGCCAGGGCTATGACAAACAGGTCTGCTTCTATTCCCCTTTCTGAGAATGCAGCACCTTTCTCACTCTTGTACCCCACTGGCTACTTCTCCCAGGGTGATCTCCCTCTGCTGTTTTCCTTAAATCTGCCCTTTTTCAGATATAAGGTCAAGCAGAGATTTATCTCCTCAGTGAATGTAGTACTATTGGTACTAATGGTACTATTGGTAGCATGTGTAACCCAGTGCAGCTTAAAGAGACACTCTCTTGAAGCAGCTTTTAGAAAAAGAGACAAATACATCTTTATTAAATACACTGTCAAGGCAAACTGTATTTTGTAATTAAGGATTCATAAACCAGCACAACACTTCTCTCTCTCTCAAATCCAACACTCAGGTCTCTCCATCCACTCTTTCTATGTTCTACACCAATTCTTTTCTGAACCTTAACTCCCTGTTTTCAGTTAAATTTCCATTATTCCTTTCCCCCATCTAGCCTCTCCCATTGGCTATCCAGAGTTCTATTTGCTCCTGGCAATCATTTTGAACCCATGAGGTTGCCATGCTGCCTCCATTATCCCCCCCACCCGGCTTTATCACAGGGACCAATCCAGCATCTCCCTCCTGTTGCATTCCATATAATCTGCTAAGCTTTGCGGAGAAGTAGATTGCATGGGGGGGGGGAGGGAGTCCACACAGCTGCTGAGAGATGTATGAAGTCCCAGAGATGCAGGTTAAGCACTTCTCTGCTTAGAAGAATTGCAAACACTGCCTCGAATTCTGTTGGTGTCTTATCATATGTATGTTCTTTTATAGAAGGACCTGGCTGTTTTTGTGCCATGTAATTCATCCACATATAGATCAGGTTTGCAGGAGTGGACTTCCCCAGGTAGTGCCATTGCCTATGGATAAACACTGCACATTATTTATAGTGTGTATTGCACATAGCTGTACATGTACATTTGGTCATATATTTGCCATCTTGGTTCAGTTGTGTCCATCTCTAACTGGCCTCACTCTGGTGTTGGTGGGGCGTACCTCAGCTTAGGAACCTGTTAGCCAGCCATGGGATAGTCTGGGTAAAATTAGTTGCTCATTGACCCAATTTTATCACTTGCTGTGATGGGATGCTGGTACCCATCATCTCATGATGCTTCCTCTGCTGCAGACCTTCTGTCACATCATTTACCACCAGTAAAGCTTGTCTTATAGCGATTACATGTGTCAGTATACTGTACCAGATGAAGTCTCAGGGATGTTGGAAATTTAGTGACATGTACAAGCTCACTTCTATCTCATGTCTGTGTATTTCTTGTTTGTTGCAGAGGCTGGAATTCTTTCCCACCTTCTGCACTGACCAAAGCTTCCCCCACTTAAACTGCCATTCTATGGACTGTATAGAGCATAAGAAAAATGTCTGGCTATGTTATCACAGTCAGATGTAGAATGATCACATCATCTGCTGATGTAATCACTGGAAGACCCCAGAAGACTTTGTTACCCCAAAACCATGGAACCTCATGAGGTCCTATATCAGAACCCACAATTAAAATGTAAAAATGAGAAAATAATTAACTCAAATTAAGAACTTTGCAAAGGGGGGGTAACTTTTAAGATCTCTCCACCTATGTTTATGAGGAATTGCAAAAGAGACCAGTCAGAAAACTTATAGTACAATTTAAATGTGTTTTATTGGGGGAAATTATACATGCACACATACACAAATAGCCACACACACATAAGCAATTACACAAGGCTAACTTGAAAGAAAGGGAGGAAAATTGATAGAGAAAGTAGAGAAGGAATTTTGGGGGATATTTACCATCCAAGGAGAAGCGGAGAAATAGTGATGGAGCTTGGGCTAATGCCCAAGCAAACCAGCAAAGAGATCCCCAGAAATGGAAGTGCTGTGTCAATGACACAAAATCAGCGTCCCTTTATACCCCAAAATGTGCCATGTAGGTGTGACTTTAACAAAGAGTTTCCAGGGTGAAAAAAGAGACAGGATGGTTTAATGGTTCTTAATGTGTGGTGATGATTTTTAACATGTTGATGGCAAAAGATTTTGATGGCAGTGTGATCAGAGATCAGGAAAAGGATCATAGGTGTGAGGATGGTGTAATTATGGATTTATTTGAAATCTTCCTGGTTTCCTGAACCAGAATTATCAAACAGTCAAAAACTCTTTGTTTGAATTTTCCATCAAATGGATGTCAAATTAAATTGGCAGCCAGTTTTTATGGCTTGGTTTTCCATATGATATGCAAACCACAGAGGGTTTTGCTCTTTTCCAGAGATACCTTTTGTTCTCCTGCAAGAGCCATTGTTGAATTCAGCCATGCTCTGGGATCATCACTGACCTGTTTTTCCAGTCAGTTCCTCTTCCACATGGTCTTATCCAGTAATTATATACGATTTCTATTTTATGCCAGTTAAACATATCTGCCTATATATATATATGTTGCCAATTAGACTATCAGAACAGTGGAGTTACAACTTCAGCAGAAGAAATCATCAGTCTTCTCAGAAGAAGAAGGCATCACTTAAATGCTTCTCCAATGCCTTTTGCTTTCCATCAATCACATAGTGGCTGCTCCAGAGGGCTATCACAACAAACTCTTGGTCTTGGAGCAAAGAGCAGGAGTCATAGCAGAGTTATGCCTGTGGAACTTTTACACTGATCTGGACAGTATAGGATCTTAGGCAATGTCCCCTAGGTCAAGGATGACTCCAGACATTTAGAGTTGTATTGAAAATGTGCCCAAGACACAATGCAAGTCACACTACATGAGTTGGTAAAATACTGGCCAAGAACCAGTTGTACAAGCCTGTAAGTGAAAAATATTGCTGCAGAGCCAGATTAAGCATATTGACAGTCTGAAAGGCAAGTTGTAAATCGTTCTCAAGATATTCCAGACAGCTGTGTTGCACGTTAGAGCTATTACCATTTAATCCTATAACCATCCAGAGAGTAAGATTCTCTTCTACAAAAAAAAAATATATTTTTAAATAGGAAAAAAAGGGTGGATGCTCCTAACACATAAATAGCCACCTCCATATTGAATGACTGAAATCACTTAATAGTCCATAAGACACCATTCCTTCCTATCATGAATACATGTAAAAATGTTATACTATCACCTTGTTCAACCTCCACCATAAAATTAACTACCTTTGGATAGACCCCATTTAATTGCTCATAAAATTGATCTGACTTTCCAGCTTTTATGGCAATGAGTAGCTCATCAACAAAATAGTGCCTGAGAGAAATAAGACATCCATTCTCCCTCTCTTTCCTCCACCCAGTTTTTCCCATGCTCCACCCTTAGGAAATAATCAGCTGTGTGTGTATGTGCCTTCAAGTCACCTGTCTAAGGTACCACTCTTTTGTGAATTTTGTATTTTGTTATATTTTGCGGCATGGTTAACACAGTTCCCCCCCAGAAATGTTTCCTGGGTTTGATGATACCAAATTTTGCCACAACAGAGAAACGTTTAACAAGAGGAAGCAATGTACCGGGACTTAATTCTTTTAGGTTTTTATCTCCAACAAAAGTAAAACTCTTCCATCATATAAGGTTTACTTGTACAAGACCTAAAAAGGTTTTCCAGATGTAACAGATCAAGGACTTCTTGAGAAATACGTTGTTCTTTGCCTAAGAAAGTGGCAGTTAGCTTCATGCAGGACAGGGGTAGCCTAGATCTCAAGGGAAGATACTTTTCTGTTGTTAATGGACTGAAGCAGCAGCCAAGAAAGCCTATGTGATTCTTGGTTGCATCAGTAGGAGTCTGATGTCTAGATCAAAGGAGGTAATGGTACCACTCTATTCTGCATTGGTTAGACCTCATTTGGAATACTGGGTCCGTTTCTGGGCACCTCAGTTCAAGAAGGATTTCAACAAGCTGGAGCGTGTCCATAGGAGGGCAACCAAAATGGTGAAGGGTCTGGAAGCTATGCTCTATGAGGAGCAGCTTAGGGAGCTGGGAATGTTTAGTCTGCAGAAAAGAAGGTTAAAAGGGGACATGATAGCTGTGTTTAAATATTTGAAGGGATGTCACGTTGAGGAGGGAGCGGGCTTGTTTTCCGCTGCTCCAGAGACTAGGACAAGCAGCAATGGATTCAAGTTTCAGGAAAGGATATTCCACCTGAACCTCAGGAAGAACTTCCTGATGGTCAGAGCTGTCTGACAGTGGAATATGCTGCCTCGGAGTGTGGTGGAGTCTCCCTCTTTGGAGGTTTTTAAGCAGAGGCTGGATGGCCATCTGTCAGAAGTGCTTTGATGTGGGTTCTTGCATAGCAGGGGGTTGGACTCGATGGCCCCTGTGGTCTCTTCCAACTCTATGATTCTATGACATCCTGTTGTTGCTTTTGTGAGCTTTCAGGTCATGTACAACTTAAAGTGAACCTAACACAGGGTTTTCTCAGACTGAGAGCATGTGACATGCCCAAGGTCACTCAGTGGATTTCCATGGCTGAATCCTGGTGTCCAGTGTCATAGTCCAATGCTCAAATCACAACCAAAAGCTGGCTCTCTTTGATTGCCCTTCGTTTGTGGTCTCCATATGGCCAAGAAAGGAATTGGCCTCTGACTGTATTGAGGTTCCTCTAGGCCATCTTAACTGACAACAGAGCAACATCTGAGACAAAATGAAGGCCTGTGACTCTAACATCATCACTTTTCTTCTCCTATATGAAGCCAGTGAAGCTTCAAAATCTTGCATGATTTATTTTTTGTTTTTTGATGGCCAATAAAGGTATTGCTGTTTTGTGAATTTTGGATATTCTTGTATTTTGCTATACAGCCTGTACAGTACAGTTCAGTTGGTTTGGTGGGGGGTTGGACTTGATAGTCCTTGTGGTCTCTTACAGCTCTATGATTCTATACACCATGTTTTCTATTGTGTGTCTGGGAAAGCTACAACAGTTGGCTTGTGGCCTTGGATAGAAGTAGTACTGAATAATAATGCCTGCATCTTGTAAGTATCAGATAAAGAGCTTTACTTCAAGGACTCTAGGCCTCAAAACACAATTGCCATCCTTGTTATTATTGCTCCTGAGGAAAAATCTAGAGAACATGGTAGGGGAGCATGTTAACTTCCTACTCCCGTTTCATAGTCTTGATGCAATTTATCATCTTCTGTTGCTGATCTGGGAAAAAATTAAAAGACTGAAGATCTGATCATAGATCTCCAACATCAAATGAAGCTTGGCCCAGGGGTCTGCTTTCTTTCTGAGGTAAATGCAATTCATAATTTCTCAAAGAATGCAGTTAATCCATCAGGGTAGACAGGATTTGTTTGTCAGTGGAATGTGCTGCCTGAAAGTGTGGTGGTGTCTCCTTCTTTGGAGGTCTTTAAACAGAGATTGGATGGGCATCTTTTTGGGTCTCATTAGTTGTATATTCTTGCATGGCAGGAGGTTGGACTAGATGACCCTTGTATTCCTGTCTAGCTCTAAAAGTCCACGGCAAGACAAAATGTCTTCCAGTTCCTCTCCTTTCCTCTCACCCACCCAAATACACACTTCTGTGGAAGTGTCAGCTGCTAGATATATAAATCTTGACTCTTTTTCTTTTTTCCTGTTGTAATCAATAACTGAAAACATACTCGTCACTTCCAGATTTAATGGCGGAATGATAGGCAGCTTAGTGGCATCAGTGGCCACTAAACTGTCACCCAGCACAGTTTAGCCAGCTCGAATTAAAGCATAGAGCCGGCCAATAACCCCCCCAGTAAAGGGGGTTCAGAGGGACTCAAAGGGGACCCAAGACAGCCCGTTGATCTTCAAGAACCAACACAAGTTGGAGCAGAGAAGATGACGACGAGCAAAGGGTCGAAGAGTAACCACGACCATGCAGGAAGACAGCCGTTCGTCGGACCGGCTCAAGCAACGCCAAAACCTTTTTTAAAGAGAAGAGTAAATTGCATAGTTGAAGAATCGAAGTAACAGACTCTTGTTTGGTGAGCAGATTTCTCTACATATATGGACTTTGCCAATCTTTGAATAAGAAGCTACTGGGATAAAACATAGCAGAATAAGCTGATAGATAGTAAGCAATGGGATAATTGACTTTTTTTTCCCTTGAATAAAGGCTTTCTGGTATATGCCTATAAGACTTTATAAAGTACAAGTTGAAAGAAAGAAAGAAGATTAAAGGTTCGGGACATTTTGATTCAAAATTAAAGGATTATACACCACTGAGAAACGTCAGAGTGGAGGACAGCTTCCTATCGAGGAGGATAGAAGATGGCAAGACACAGTAGTGGGAAGGACTGACAGCAAAGGATCGCAGAGGTGAGAGACAATTGAACAGAGCTGAGCAGAGAGGATTTTAGACTTTAAGTGACTTAAGTGACTTAAAATCTTGCTTATATTCCGGGAAAAATAGCAACGAGTGGATAGACATTGTGAACTTATTTAACTTCAAAGGCAAAAAGGGAGAAGACATCTACTGGGAGAAGCAAGAATGGACATTGCATCTGGGATCTTTTAAGAGAATATAAGACAAGAGACAAGAATACAACTGGATACATAATAATAAATATAAATACACAGTTAAGAGTAATAACCTGGGGGAATAGGACATTTAAGTTAAATGAATTTAAGTAAATCAACCTTGTAATTTATTATACAATATACAAGAATAGATAAATACTGCATGAATTAAAGTGATAAGAACTGAACTTGAAATAAAAGGTGAACACTACATTAATATTAAATATAGAGATATACACTTAAAGTGATAGAGAAAAGTTGATAATAGAGTGTACATGCTATAAAAGTTGATAATAGTATATAGAATAGAATATATAACTAGACGTTATATAGGTTAAATTTGAGATCTTGATGAATTTGATATACTAAGATTGATACTGAAAGACTGCATAATAAATTACATTTAACTGAATATATTGATATATTTATTACATAATAGACTTATATAGAGCAAATAGGTACAAGGTTTAATTGACAATATAAAGTGTAGTAGATCAGACTGAGTAACTTGCTGAAGAGACAAAGGGAGCTGAACTTTTCAAGGGCAAGATCAGAGTACAGCTGTACAAACTGACCTTGAAAGGGAATTAAATACAATAAAGATAAGAGAGGAAACATAAACTCTCAATAAGAAAGGAAAAGAAAACACATTAGCAAGAAGCAGAGTAGTAACAGACTCAAGAACATTATCTAGTGGTGAATATTAAACAGTAAAGAAAACGGAAAAATAAAGAAAGGAAAAGAAGATTTAAGAAACAGTATTGAGAGATTGTATAAGTTGAAGATATATTGTACATATTTGGAAACCTATTTGAAATATTGAAAACTGGTAACTTGAGGGTAACTTAAAAGTGTGTTTAAAATTGCATGTTTGTTGGGTATAGTGTGGAATTCGATAATTGTTAGACAATGGCTTCTAAGAAGAAAGCAACATCTTATGTTCAATCACAAATAACCGTCAAGGTCAGAGACCTGGGCAGCAAGCCAGCCCAGAGAAGGGAGAGGGAGAGATAGCAGAGTCCCACCAGAAGGAGTCAAAGCGAACAATTACTCATAGGCAGTCCATTTACCTAAGCCTGAGCGACAAGCAAAAGCCATAGTCAGAGTCCAAAATCCAGGGGTCAGAAGCCAAAAGATCAATCCAAGGTATCAGGAGCCAGGTGCTGGAAGCAAGGAACAGGCAAGGAGAGGACTTGTAGAAAGTTTGCCACAAGCAAAGGAAAGCTTCCAGGCAGGCAGTCATATAGGCCAGACGCAGGTGTCGCCAGTCACCACTTCTTGAACTTAATCAAGGAAGCCTCCCTTTGCTCAGCTCTCTTGAGTCTCCGCCTTGTTTGTAGGCTGATTGACGGAGGCTCCAGGGAATCCTTGGGATCACAGCTGGGTCCCTGTTGCCCTAAAAGAGCAGGCAGAGGAATGTCCAAGCCTGCTTGGTTCATGGCAGCAGGGGGAGCTCTTGAGCTGCAGGGCTCATCTCTGACCAAAGCCACAGGGACCAACAGTTGCTGGCCATCATCTCCACCCTGAGCAACAGGGACCAACAGCTGCTGCTCATCAGCAGCAGCTCTGACAGGGGCTCCAGTTATCACAATAACTGTAGAAAGAAGACCCTCTATTGAGCAACCTGTACAAATTCCAGAGCTGCGACAACAGGTATTGGAAGAATTAAGAAACTTTAAACAAGAAATCAGGCAAGAACTAAAAGATACTAGAGCAGAAATTAAGATGGACATTAAAAAAGAACTGGAAAGTTTCAATAAGAAAATTGAAAAGATAAATAAGGACATGAAAACAATGAAAACAAATAAAAGAATTAGAGGAGAGGACAAAACAGGCAGAAACAGAGATGAAGACAATGAATGATATCCAGAAACGGAATGGGTCAGAGACAGAGTTGCAAGAGATGAGATACTGGGACAAATGTCTTAAATTAAGGGGGATCGTGGAAAAGATGGGGGAGAATCTTTATCAAAGACTAATTCCAGAACTGGCGGCATATATCGAGATAACTGAAGAATGAATGGAGACTGAAATTGACAGAATTTTTCAATTGAATTCAAGAATTGCAAAGGAAAGGAATTGGCCGAGACATTATTATCTCCTTTACAAGAGCAAAGATGAGGGTTAAAATTCTGCAGAAAAATTATGAAGAAAAACTAATGGTGGAAGGAAAAGAAGCAAAATTATTTAAGGACATACCATAAAATATTGAAAAGAAGACAAGAATATAAAAGTTTAAAACAATTGTTGCAGAGGCATAATATAAGATATAAATGGGAAAGAATTGAAGGGTTTCCTTTACCTTCAAATTAAGAAGATACAAAGCCTCTACCCCTACACAAGCAAATGAACTACAGGAGAAATTAAGAGAAGTATTGGAAGCCACAAAAAAAAGAAAAAAAGGAAAAAAAGGGAAAGAAACTAAACATAAAAAAGGGAAAGGAACTTTGGAGGGACAAGAGAAATCAGAAAGAGAGATAAATATTGAAGAAGAAGTGGAAGAAGAGCAAGAAGAGGAACAAGAAGAGGAACAGTTAGAATCAGAATCAGAGGATAAGCTAAGTGCAGGAGGAGAAGTTTAAGAAAATGTCATTAAAAGTATTATCGTGGAATGTGCAAGGACTGAATTCAAGTTATAAATCAAGACAAGTATTTCATTATATAGAAAGGTATAACCGAGACATGATATGCTTACAAGAGACTAAGATTTGGGAAGCGGATGTTAAATATTTGAGGAATCCAAAACTTGGAAAATGTTATATTTCAGCTTACCATAAAAAGAAGAGAGGAGTGGCTTTATATGTGAATTCTAAATTCCCCTTGGAAGAGATTTTTTGAGATGAACAAAGTCACTTCATTGGAGTACAAGTACAATTTCCAGAACTAACATTATTGTTAGTAGGAATCTATTCCCCATTTGAAAAAAAAAAGTGATTTTTATAATAAAATAAAGGAAGAAATACAGAGATATACTATTGACAACAATCAAGAAAATATCTTAATTATGAGGGATATGAATGGAGTTTTAGAGCTCGAGAAAGACCGAACAAAAAAGAATGGACAAAAGCAAAAACAAGGAAAATTGCTAAAAAGCTTTTTTAAATTAATGGAGGACATGTCCTTGGCAGAGGTTTGGAGCTTAAAGTATGGAGAAAAGAGAGGATTTACTTATTACTCGAACAGCCACCAGATCATGTAAGGATAGATGTGTTTCTTATTTCTAAAGTACTACATATTAAAATACGGGAAATGGAAATATTGCCAAAAATTACATCAGACCATAACCCGATTCAGATGAAAATGAATATAAGAAAGAAAAATCATTATGGGAATTGGAAAATGAATGAATTATTATTACAAAATGAAGAATATATTAAAAAAGCTAAGGAGGCAGTTAAACTTTACTTTAAAGAAAACATGACGGAGGACTTACCAATGAAAACAATCTGGGAAAACCAGTGATGAGGGGTCTATTTATTAAATGGAATACAAAGTAGAAGAATAAAAGACAGGAGAAGAGGAAGGAGCTTGAGAAGGAGATCAAACAAAAAGAAGAAAAATCAAGAAATGATACAACTAATGAAAAATTAAGAAAACAGATTAAGATGGTACAAGAACAAATCAGAGTCAAAAATGCAATTAAAATCAAGAAAAAGCTGAAAAGAATAAAACAAAAACACTTTGAAGGAGCAGACAAACCAGACAGGTGGCTAGCCCAAAGATTAAGGAAAAACAGAGAGAAAAATTTAATTTTACAAGCTTACAAGGGAAAATCGGTGGTTACAGAACAGGAAATAATAAAAAGTGTCTTCAGAAAATACTACTAAGACCTTTATGAAAGCACTTATAGTGCGGATAGAAATAAAAAGACACAAGACTACCTGGAACATCAAAATCTTATGGAATTAATTGAGGAGCAAAAAAATAGTCTAAATTTGAATATAACGGTAATGGAGATTATAGAGGCGATTAAAAAAGCTAAAGTAGCAAAATCACTGGGTCTGGATGGATTCTCTTCACTATATTATAAAGTATGTCAGGATGAATTAATCACTCCGATGCACAAAATGTTAATGAAATCTCTAATTTGGGCAAGCCTCAGTCCTGGAATGAGGCGAATATAACTTTAATATTAAAAGAAGGAAAAGACCCCCAAGAACCAAATAATTACAGACCAATATCTCTTCTAAATGTAGATTATAAGATTTTTGTGAATATATTAGCAGATAGACTTAAGAAAATACTACAGAAAATAATACATGACGATTAAAGCGGTTTTTTTACCTAAAAGACAAATAAGAGATAACATCAGAACAGTAATAGACATGATAGAATACTACGAAAAACATGATGAGAAAAAACTTGCAATGATCTTCGCTGACGTAGAGAAAGGATTTGATAATGCCAAACATGAATTTATGTTACAATTACTTAATAAGATGAACTGTGGTCAAAAATTTAGCAAATGGATCGGGAAAATATACAAAAATTGCAAGGTCCATATTATAATCAATGGTGAGAAGACGAAATCTATTGAAGTGAAGAAGGGTTAAAGACAAGGATGTCCACTCTCACCGCTACTATTGATAACAGTACTGGAGGTCCCATTAAGAGCAATAAGATCTGAAACAGGAATTAGAGGAACAAAAATAAAAGGGCAAGAATATAAATTGAGAGCTTATGCGGATGATTTGGTACTTTTTCTAGAGGACCCAATGCAGTGTGTGGGAAAATTATTGGAGATAATTGGAGAGATTATGGGGTTCAAAATTAACAAGAATAAAACAAAAATCATAACAAAAAACATGAAAAAAGGGGAAATGGAAGAATTGTTACGGATAACCAGATTTGAGACAGAAAGGAAGATGAAATATTTAGGTATTACGATCTCCAAACAAAACAATGAATTGTTTGAAAATAATTATAAAAAATTGTGGAATCAGATTAAGAAAGAAATACAGAATTGGACAAAATTGAAATTATCTCTATTGGGGAGAATAGCAGCAATTAAGATGAATATTCTGCCAAAGATAAACTTTCTTTTTCAAAATCTCCTGATAATTATCAATAAAAGATGTTTTGCAGAGTGGAAGAAAGACCTGTCGAAATTCATTTGGGGAGGGAAGAAGCTGAGAATTAAATGGAAGATATTAACAGACAGAAAAGAAAGAGGAGGAGGTGGATTACTGGATCTGAAACTTTATTACTTGGCAAGTGGTTTAACTTGGATAAAGGAATGGATTTTATTAAAAAATGAAAGAATTTTGAAATTGGAGGGCCCAGAGCTGAGTTTTGGATGGTATGGGTACCTATGGTACAATAAAGCCAAAGTAGATTAAGGAAATCTTTATCACTACCTTAGACGTGCTTTATTGGAAATATGGAAGAGTTTTAAAAACAAGACGAATAATAGAATCCCATTATGGATATCATCACATGAAGGCCTATTTGGTAGATGGAGCGTTTCGAAAGAAAGATAGCTCAGATATGAAGATATTATAGCCAAAGAAGGGAAAACAAAATTAAAAATAAAAACAAGGGAAGAATTAGAGAAGGAAGAGTACCAGTGTCAATGGTTTCTTCACCTTCAACTCAAAGAAAGATTTAAAATGGATTTGAAACTTGAAGGCTTTGAAATAAATAATCAACCTAATGAATTTGAGAAAGCTATTTTTGAGAAGATGGATCATTTAACTGCACATCTATATAACATTTTACTAAATAGAGAACTGGAATCAGAAACGAACAAAGAATCTATGATCTTATGGATACATAATATAGGGCATGAAATTATATTAGAACACTGGGAAAAGAGTTGGAAAAATACACAGAAATTTACACTTCTCAAAATCTGAAAGAAAACCATCTTAAGATGCTGTACAGATGGTACCTGGATCTGGTAAAGTTAAGTAGAATATATAAGATGTCAAATAAGTGTTGGAAATGTCAGGAAGAAGAAGGCACATTCTTCCATATGTGGTGGTCCTGTCCTAAAGCAAAAAAAATTGGAAAAATATTCATAAGAAAATTATGTAAATACTGCAGATTAATATTCCACATTCCCAGAGATTTTTCTATTAAATAAGTTGCATGAAATAGGTAAAGAATTCATGAAATATTGGAGAGTAATATTGTATATGGTATCGATGGCAAGGATAATCTATGCCAAATACTGGAAGAATAAATCCACTCCAGAGATAGATGAATGGGAGGTTAAATTAATAGAAATGATAACACTGGATGACTTAACTATGGCACTCAGGGGTGAGACGTGGAGGAAAAATAGTGAGGAAATGGCATCAATCAAAAATTACATGAAACAAAAATGGGCACTTCAAATTTAAGAATGATGAATATAAGGTAGGAAAAGAGTAAAAAGTAAAGCAAAGATATGGAAAAGAGGAGGAAGTTGAAAATAAAAAGTAAGCAGGCAAGCCATCAGAAGTTGTAAAGTTTTAGAGGAAACTGTAAGAAATTGGAAAATTAACCAAATAGGAGGATGTAAGGAAGTAGAATTTGTATATTTAGAATATTGATCAGGGTATACTACAGAATTAGAATCTTTTTATGTTTAATATTAGTTTGCTACCACTGTTAAGTGCCTCAGATGTTTAATGTTGAGAAGAAAAATTAATCTTTGATGTAAGAATTATTGATAAGTAATAATTTAATTTTCTAGATATGCAAAGTTTTTATATTGATTGGAAAAACAAACAGAATGGTTGTTACGATACGTGTAAGTACTGACAGTTTTTAATAAAAAAGAAAAAAAATAATTCAAAACATACTCATCTTACCTGGCAGCATAACAAGAATTTTGACAGGTTTTTTTTTTTGTACTTCAGAACAAAAACCTTGTACTTCAAACCAGAACAAAAACCAGAACAAAAACTTTGTACTTCAGAACAAAAACCTTGTTTTTGTGCTTTTGTAAGTGGGAAAAACAAACAAACAACATTTTGCATGTAAAACACTGTGTTTTGTGGAAACTACGTCATTTTCTGTTGAAAAATCCTGCTCTGCATAAGGCAAGGGGTTTGGTTTTGCTCCCAAAGACCATTTTATTTTTCTCACAAATTATTTTTTTTTCTGCAAAAAAGTCCCGAAATGCTAACATTTTGTGACAGATGACCTTTTTCCTGGTGAGGTCTTTTATGTAGAGGCATCCTTCAGTGACGTAAACTCAAGTTGGTTGACTTGGACTCAAGGTGAACTGAAGTTGCTTCAATGACTCGTCTTACAATAATAAATGATTCGCTGACTCGACTTGACTTGAGATTTGTATATTTTTAGTGACCAACTTGCTGCCCTTGGTTCAGTAGCATAACACATTCATCCAGAAACCTTACAACTTTGAACAGTGCTTCCATCCCTTTTTGCCTACTGGTCATAAGATGATCTGTCTGAAGCCAAAGTGTGGGTGCATTTTTCAGAGGGGAGCAGCAAATGAGTTAGGCAATAGGTTTGAAGCAGGGTTGAGGTTTGCTTAGCAGTCTGTCCCTGTTGTCTCTAGGAATTGCTTTCTAAAACTTTTCTAAGACTTGCCCTCGGAGTGCAGGACATGCTTCTCATAGGGGAACAGCAAATATGTTAGGCAATAGGTTTGAGGAGGAGGTATCCTTCCTTCTAAAGCTTTTGGAGCTTCAGTAATGGGGAGTAAGAAAGATCCTATTCCTCACTTCTGGAAAAGCCTCCAGCTTCAGAAATAGGAAATAAGAAGGATCTTCTTCTCCACTTCCAAAGCTGCAGACTCTTTTATGCCCATTGACACAAAAGCCTCCAGCTTTAGGAAGCGGGAGTAAGAAGGATCCTATTCCCCACTTCCAAAGCTGCAGATGGCAAAACTGCAAACATTGAGGTCTGACTCTATTTAAATAATTAAAACTGACTTTATTTGATTCTACCCAGAAATTCTGGAATACAGAATGGGGTATAAAGTTAGCTCCCAGACTTGAGACTTGACTTGAAAATATCTTGCAAGGACTTGAGGCACAACTTGAGACGTGAAACTTGGAGCAAAAGGCTTAAATACATCACTAGCATCCTTTGTCTGTGAGGAAGAGAGGTTCTTCTGGATTTCTTCCCATCCCTAATATAGACTAGCCTCTTCCTAATAGGAACATTCGTTTCCTTCATCGAGGAGATGTAGGAACATCCTCTTTGTCTAAGAGGCTATCATTTGAAATTTTCATTACATCACATGTGGTGACTTGCCGGAAGAGATGGCCTTTTCATCTGTGGCAGCTGTCGGTGGGAACAAGACTGCTCATCACTGCTTGAATAGGTTGTTAACAGGTTGTCTGAATTCGCCATAAATGAAAAGCTGCTCTCTGCTGGCTGTGAGGTGTGGCAGTTTGAAACAGGGACATGGAAGCAAAAGAAACAAGGGTTTCACATATTGCTGTGTGACTGGCACCAAGTCCACAAGGCTTTGTGAAAATCTCTTGTTCTTTTTCTCTCTTTTGCTCTCCTCGACTGAGTAATGATGATTTCCCTGTGGAATTCTCCTGGCCTTATAACTTCTCTGTGTTAGACATTATAGTAACAACTATATTCTTCACACTCCAATTACTCTTCTTCAGATGTATTTACACCTAGAAGGGGGATATATGTTATTAAAAACAGCTTCTCTGACTCATTTTAAATCCCGCTTGTTTTACACTTTGGGGATTCTCTCCATGGTTTCCTCAGTCATTTAATCTGTTCCTAGAATGTTCAAAGTCTGTTTGTTTTGCGTTTCAAATTTCTTAAACTTATTTTATTTCAAGCCACTGAGAGATTTTATTTATGGGGTGGAATATAAATATTCAAACAAGTAAATACTCCTTGACAACTCTCTGTCAATCTAGGGGGGTCGGAAGTGCTTCAATCATTTTTCACTTCCACCAGAAGAATAAGAGTAGGTTTGAATTGGGAACAGATTACTGTTTGGAATAGTTTGGGTCAGGATAGTTAGAAGGGGATTGAGACTAAAAAACTCTCTTTTCTCCTAGTGATCTCAATACAGAGATATCTAGTTTCTTGGTGCCATTATTATTGTTGTGTGCCCTCAATACATTTCTGACTTATGGTGAACCTAAGGTGAACCTATGGTGGGTTTTCCTGGGGCTGAGAGTATGTGATGGGCCCAAAGTTACCCAGTGGGTTTCCTTGCCCAAGTGGGGAACGCAACCCTAATCCAGTGCTCAAACCACTACATTGCACTGCCATTACCTTTGCAAAAATAGTGGTCCAGAATTGCATTTGTGTCTCATCTCCCCCATCCCTAAGCAATCCTGATGGAGTGTTTTCTCCTAATCTGGATTAGGATTACAGTGGGAAAAGAAAATGATTTAATCCTAATCCCCCAGTGAACTCATACCCTGATCGCAATAAGCAGGGATGGCAGGTTTTCTTCAATTTATTCTATTTATATCTTCCCTTCCCACTATATTCCTCCAGGCAGTAAGAAATAAAACAGGTATTATTAAAATATTAGAAATATTGTAAAAGCATAGAGTTATTCACAAAATATAAAGAGCCATATCTGCCCATTTTCCTCATCTTTGCAGAAAAGTGCATGCGTGTGTATGTGCAGCCTATAAACCACTGATAGGCAGAGCATGTGGCCCTAGGGGATCACTCCTGCAGTCATCCACATCCAGGGGATGGCTTCCATGTCAATGGAACGTTACCAGGTTTTAGTATAGACTTTCAAGGAGCTATCCTAAGTGCTGAATCTGATCCCCAGCCTAAGTTAAACATCTTGGATAGCTCTTTGAAAGTGCATGCTAAATCCTGGAATGGATTCATTTTTTTTTATTTCTTTAAAGGCTGCTCAGTTTTATTAATTTCTGTAGACAAGTACAAAATACAAAAAAAAGATACAGCATTATCAAGGCTATGTTGGAAAAAATGAAAGACGTAGCTGCATTGATAAAAAAAAGTAGAAAAGATGGTGTAGAAGGGTTGTTTGTTTGTTTGTTTGTTTTTTAAGTTGGCATTTTTGTTTTTATAAAAACCTACGTCTAAAGTGGTACTCAAAGCAGCCTATCTACTCTACAGGGAGGTGGATTGGAAAATGGACTCTAACTGCTAGCCTTCCAAATCAGAATGGCCAGCCAGCAGGCCATCAGCTTCCTCACGCGGTGGGACCAGTGTTGGGTTTGCTGGGCTCACTGGCGTGGTGCTTCCTCATCATTTCCTGTGCCAGGCCACATGTGATCATGCCGTTCGCCACCTGGAAAGTACCTGAGTTCTCTGGGGATTCCAATACAGTTGATTTTCAAAAAAAGAAGCTTGCCCACCAGTGACCAGCATCAGACTTGGGGAGACCTGGATGATGGGGGATGACTTCCCCAGAGTACTCAGCACTTCCACAGGAACTGTTGCTTGGAAGTGGAATCCAGATGCCTTCAGGAGTAGTCATGGGTTGCCACAAGAAAGCCACTTGAGGGGATTGCTGCCATGTTTCTTGATCTTCTTTCTTGTGCAAGTTGTAAACCCTTTTCTTCCTAGTGCTGCACCCAGCAGAACTCGAACGGCTTGAGACCACAGGTGACCTGGCTCGGGGGGAAAAGGCTAGGTGACAGAGCGCATTTGCAAACGAGATACTGGGTGTACGCTCCATGTCCACAAAGACACACCGAGGCGCTATGGGATCTCCTGGAGTGGATCATATTGTTCCACTTAACATGGAGGGCATGATCTGCCACTTCACCCTTGAGCCAGCTATTCAAAACTTCCAGGATCTTCTCCATTGAGTAGAAACACTTCCTGCACACCACCCAATTTCACCATCCCACTTTGGGGTAAGGAAATTAAGGAGAGAGGGATTTGGCCATTTTCAGGGTTCTATAGGAGAATTTGAGAGCCAGCATGGTATAGTGGTTTGAGCATTGGAGTATGACCCTGGAGACTGGGGTTCAGCTCTCTGCTCAGCTGTGAAAACCCATCAGGTCATTTTGGGCATGCCACATACTTGCAGCCCCCAGAATACCCGAGGATAGGTTAGCCTTTGGGTCGCCATAAATCAGAAATGACTTGAAGGTACACAATGACAACAATGACATAATTCATAAGTCTTGGCAATTATGCTTCCAGGAGTTCTGGACACTGTTGGCCTAAGTCCTCACCTCCCAGGATTGCCTATTGAGCTCAGTGAAGAAGCCACCAAATCTCCTATTTGCAGAAGAAAGGTGGGCTATAAATAAAATAAATGGCCTGAATGTTATTGGTTAGTCCTGATTAGATCTAGTGAATACATTGTTGAATGGTGGGTAAACACTTAGGTAAATCACAAAATCATAGAGCTGAAAGGAGCCCCGCAGGCCCTCAAGTCCAACACCCTGCTCTATGCAGGAACTGCAGCTATAGCATCCCTAGCAAGGAGCTCCGACTAGAGCATTCTCAAGTAGCTGCCCAGCTCCTTTCTGAAGATGTCCATAGAAAAACATCCCTATCACCTCTCAAGGTCTTTGGTTCCATTGTTGAACAGCTGTCACTATCAAGAAATTCCTACTAATATTCAATTGAAATATACTTTTCTGTAACTTAAAACCATTAGGTTTGGTCCAACGCTCTGGAACAGAAAAGAACAAATCAGCACCCTTCTCTCTGTGACAGCCCTTTAGATATTTAAAGAGTGCAATCCCGCCACCTCTGTTTTCTCTTCATCAGGCTGAACTTGCCTAATTCCCTCAACCTTTCCTAATATGTTTTGTTCTCCATAGCTCTTATCATCCATTTTGCCCTTCTCTGAACCTTCTCCTTACAATGAGGTACCCAGAACAGAGTGCAATATTCCATGTCTACTGCAGAATATAGTTGGACTATAACTTCCCTACACTTGGAAACTATGTTTCAATTCATGTAGGCTAAAATTTTATTTGTTTTCTTTGTTGCACCATAGTGCTATTGGATTCCATGCCAGCAGAGTAGTCCTCTTTGGATTTGAGCCCGAATCCACTCTGGGTTTTCACCCTAAAATGCTACCCAAGGTGATATGCCTATTTTGAGATTCAAACCTGAAGCACATTCATGCCCTACTAACACATAAGCCCAGTGAACAGGGGGAGTGGTTGTCCTGAAAATACATGGGATTTAGTCTACTTGGATATATTCAAATCTACCCTCATTTCACCCCTGCATTTGCTCTCTCTCTCTCTCTCTCTGTCTCTCTCTCTCTCTCTCTCTCTCACACACACACACAAAAACAATGGCTATTTTCTGTTTCCCAAAGACAGGCTGAAAGAGACAGCAACAGGAATTCTGACAAAGAAACAGAAAGAGATTAGGGTGAGTCTAGTACATAGTGTTTCAGTGCGGCAGCCAAGGGAAGGCTGCTTTGTGGGATAAGCAATTTATGTTTTATCAGTGCAAGGCGAGAAAAGTGCACTGCACAAAACTGCAAGGAGATTACCAAGTGACATAAGCCCACCCGCCAACCACAAGCCCATCTGCTAACAATATGAAAAGCTGCAGAGTGTGTCTTTATATCCTTTTTCCTCAACTTTTTGCTACTATTTGTTTAAAGCTCACCTGCCTGCACTTGATTTGTGAAAATTGCATAGGACTGTGTAGAACACATGCAGTGTTTTAGGGAATGTGATTTTCTTTTAACACACCACAAAGATAATACACAGCCGGCCTGCGGTGTTCAAAGATTAGGAGCAAAATGGTGGAATAGTGGGGGGGGATAATCTTCACCCTTAAGGAGGCTTTGTATTTATCAAGTTGACATTTGTTGTTGAATTTTAAAGATGCCAGCCATTACTCCTGTTGTGCTTTTTTTTCGGGGAATGACCCTAAACAGACTGCAGTGGAAAGCAGAGCAGATTCTAAATAGTCCCATTTAAAGCATGGTTAAACTGTACTGTCATCTTGTGCAGAAGAAACTGAAATCAGTGGCCAAGATTGTTGGAGAATGCAGAAGATGGTTGGTTAATGGCTCTCAGGAGCAGAGTAATTAAACCTGGCAAACAGAAGGTGAACAGCAACCAACCCTACATCAACACTACCCCACACAGGATCTAGCAGAAGAAGAAAAGCTATGCTACACGTACAAAGTAGGTTTACTTAGAAATATGAGTTTAGATGACATGCCATGGTGAGAGGGTCTGCAAACATATGTTCTTCAAACATGGAAGAGAGAAGGGAAGAACTGCACACAACGAAATGGAGGATGAGTAAAGTGTTACTGAGGCTGAGCAAACTGGTTGATGCAGGAAGAGAGTGGGTGTGGTCAGATGAATAAATAGGAAGATACATAAACACAATATGCTTAAACTCTAACGATGACGTGCAGATTAGCAACTTTTGAGCATGCAAATGTTGCTTACTGTAATAGATACCTTGCATTGTGGTTGTGTAGTGTAAATCTCTGCGTGTGGAGTTGCATGTTAGCTGTTTTATGTGATCCTTTCATTGAATCTCAATGGTTCACAATTGAATGTGTGTAATCAAGTGTGTAATCCAACGTGCAACTGTGAATGCATGGCTGAGTGTGTAACCAAATACATGACTGAATGAGCAACCAAAGGAGTACTACTACCACATTCAGCAGGAGCAGATGGACACCTAGACCAAGGGAGTGCATCTACATGAGCAAACAGCACTGCATGCACATTATATGTTGACAAAAATGCAGGACTGAGGCTTCCACAGTTGACTCAATCCACTTTTCTTATGGTTTTCCCCTTTCCCAATTGCTCCCTATTTTACCAAGAGTTACTGTCTTTTCTAATGAGTCATGTTGTCTCATGATATGTCCAAAGTAGGATAGTCTCAGTTTGGGCATCTTGGCTTCTAGGGAGAGCTGAGGCTTGACAGAGGCCCTTTCCACACGAGGTGAGTGAATCACTCCATGCCATTACTTACTGGTTCTGCTCTCTTCGAAGCAACGCGGACTTTCCCTTAAGCCTTTCTGCAGGGCTCCTCTGTTTGTTGCAGGGCGAATCGGAGCAGTGCGAGGTCCGTAGATCCGCACTGCTGAGGCTGAAAATGGTGGCTTCCTGTTCTTTGTACCCACAGCCCACCCTCCGCTGATCATAGGCTCGCATTGGTGCGAGCCTGTGCATCTGCACAAGTGAGGAGGAACGAAATGGTGCGCTCCAGAAGATTGAAAGACTGGATTTTTCTGGTCTTCACTTAGTGTGCTGGAGGACCACTTGGGGGCGTTTTGGATCAGACTAAGGTGCGGAACTAAGGTAAATAGTCTGAACCTAGTCCGATCCAAGGTGTGGACGACCTTCGTGACAGGATGCCTTGGCCCATTTTAACTTCCTCATGTGGAAAGGGCCTTACTCTAAGACCCACTTACTGTCCATGGTATTCATCAAAATGTCTTCTAGCACCACATTTCAAATAAGTTGATTCTCTTCCTCTCAGCTTTCTTCAGTTTGCTTATTTTAGAGAGAGAGAAGAAGAGGCAGGAGCAGCTCCATCGTGCCTAGCCCCAGAAGCAGATGAAAGGCCTTCCATTCCTCCCAACTGCTGCTGCCCTGGCCTCAGAGGGAGAGAAGAAGAGGCAGACACAGCTCCATTATGCCTAGGTCCAGATGGAAATCAAAGCCCTCCTTGCTTTTCCAACTGCCATTGCTATGGCCTCAGAGAAAGAGGAGAAGAGGAGAAAGAGGAGAAGAAGCAGTATCTGCTAGACTTAATCCTCTCACCCACTGCCATCCTTTTTTCCTTTTGTGTCATGTCTTCATTAGCTTGTAAGCCTGAAAGCAGGGAACTGTTTTGTCATTCTTTTACTTGTAAAGCACCATGTACAGCGATGGTGCTATATAAATAAAAGGTAATAAAAATACTACTAATTTCATTTACATGCCACCTTTCTCCCAGAGTGGGACCCAAGAGGCAGTTTACAAAAAGAATCACCTGACAATACAATTTTAAACAAAATTGATATCATTAAAATTATTAAAAGTCATATATAAGTTAAAAATAAAGCACCTCCTCCAGTTCAAAACACATTAAAAACATCATCATCAATCATCATTGATAAAAGCACACTGCACCACATTAAAAGTCTCTTCTGCCATAAGAGTTAAGAGTCAAAAATTTGCCTAAATAAAATGGAATGGGGTTAACCAAACCTCTCTTGAGAAGGAATTCTACAACTTGGAAGAAGCCACCAAGAAGAAGCAGTCTACCTGTGATTCTATTGGAATCTAATGAGTTATATACTGTTCCACCCACGTCCCACAAAAAGTATGATCAAAGAAACTGAACTCTAATTAAGGTAAACAACTATAACTACATGTTATGATAACAATGAAATAAAGTACTATGTGGATAGGCAATAAATCAGTGGGATGCTGTCAGTACAAAGAAATCAATACGCAACCAGAAAGCATTCTAGCTGTGTCTTTATTAGAATCTAATGTGATGTATACAGTTCCACCCATCTCCCACCAAATGTGTGACACCATAGAGATGGTGCATATGACCCTGCAGGTTCAAGCAGAAAAGAACCCAAGACTTAGCAAGCGTGGTAGCGAGGATTTTGAGGTAACAGAGAAGCTTCAGTGATAGGAAGGGAAAGTGGAACCAGAAAGGTTATGGAATAGAAACTATCAGGCTCCTGAAAATGCAGGAAGCAAAGTAAATGGAGCTTACAGAAGTTCGTAGAAAATGAAGAGAGGGAAAGAGAGAGAGAGAGGGAACATGCCTTCCACATACTTTGTCTCAAGGTGACACACACAGAGGCAGTCACACACACTGAGATTATACTTATGTTTCCTCAACATGGATTGCCCCCACAAGGGAAAGCATGCATACATGGGATATCAGTGGGCACTGTCCCATACACCTGGTTCCTAATGGTGTTCTTGAGGTGCTCCTTTTGTCATTCATATCCCCACAATATGATTTTGTTATTTTGGTAATTCACCAGTTTTTGTCAGGATGTTCTGATCTTCTCTGATTATGGGGTGCTGAATGGAGTTTCCAGGTATTTACTTGAGTCACAAGTTGTTAGTCAGCACATCATCTTAAGAGTAGAGTTCCCAGATCTCATGGCCTTGTTGCCTCAGGGCAACAAGAGGAATTTCAGAGTGATAAAATTACCCTAAAAGGAATCTTTTTTTTTTTAAGAGTGTCCTGCTGACCCCATTGCTATAGCCTGCTTTAGAGCAGATGCTGCAGTCTGTCCAGAACCCTACCCCCCTCCATCCTTTGTCTCTTTTCTTAGATCTTTAGTTTTATTTGAATGACAAGCTCTCAACAATGGTGGTTTATGGTTAATGCATAGTGCTTAATGACAACACCTGACCCCACCCCAGGACACCACCAGGCACCCTCCCTGGGTCTCAGGTTTTGGATGTGAAATCTCAGGTCTAGGATGCTTCTTACCTGGCATCTCTATTTAAGATTACTTCTGGAGTTGGATGTCCCCCAAACAGTAAGGATTTCTTTGTCCGGCTTATTGGGACATATTGTATAAATCTCTGGCAGGTACCACACATTTTAGCCAGTCTTGGATTGAGGATGTTACATATGCTTAAGAGGTACAGTGGCTTCAGAGATTCTCCTTGCATAGCTTAGGAGGTAGAGGAATTGATCTTTGATTGCTATAAAATACCAGCTGCTTTTATGAAACACTAGCCAGTCTTCTTTTCTACCTCTGGCTTTTTATCAGCTTGGCTGCCCCCAGGTCTCTTTTAATGTTTCGATGGCCTTGGTCAAGCCTACAGACTAACACAAGATCACTAGAGATAAGCTTCTGGGCTGAAGTTCACAGCAAGGATTCTTCTGCTAATCTCATTTTATACAGCTGTTGGCTTCTCCCTCCTTCCTGCCAGGCTAAGCTCTTTTACTCTCTTTCTCCTTCTTGGCCCCTAGATCATAATCCATTCATTGTATCTGCACATCTTTACCTGTCCTCATTCCAACACAGTCGAATCAGCATTTCAAATACGTTCAGCTTGGCTGATTCAGACTGTTTACGTGCTGTTCTGCTTTAACCTCGGACACACAAATGGTGCTTAATGGGCTAGTTAAGAACAGATGTGCATAGTATCAAGCACACACATCCACAGCTATTTGCAAACTATCTACCATTCTCTTTTTTTTTCTTCTGAAAAACAGGAGATAGACATTTTTCTTCACCTGGAGATCATTAAAAACTCTGTACAACGTTCTTACTTTCATTGTATATGAGAGACTCCATTCCGATAGAACTTCAATAGAAGTTCAATAGAACTTCAAGCTTATAGAACTATCCACTGCTGGGCAGCATCAATATTCATGGGGAAAGTCATTTGAATGATCTCAGAATAATATTATATCATACAGTATTGTTCTTGGGGGAGGGCATTCTGTTTAGAAACATGGTTGGGCTGCAACATGTCCCCAGGCCACCACCTGTAATAGCAGCAAGGTCTTTTGTATGTGGAGGGGGGTGTAGCTCTCCAGATGCCATGAGTCTCCAGTTCTGGGTCAATGGAGAAGGGTCACAGCTGGTCAATGGCTACAGATGAGAATTCATCATCTTCTTGGGGACAAGAGGTTACACATCTCTGATGTAAAGGCAGCATACACACACAGCCCCAATGAAAAAACCAAGAATGTAATTCCTCTGAAGTTTGGGGTGGGAAGGGGGGGAATTTTTCCCAAACCTAAAGGTGTGGAAATGTTGAAAAAACTGTATCAAATACAATTGCAGCTGAAGCTTTGCATTTATATGATATGAGGACAGGTGGTTCCTGAAAAAGTAAGAGACTTCCGTAATAGGTTCTACCACCCCAACTTGGTCAGGGAAGAATTTCTGGACCTTAGGAGCAACTAGGCAGAAGTACTCACCTGATAGTCCTTGAAAGTTTGTGGTACACCAGTGACGAAGAACCTTGTCATCACACAGAGCTGGTTATTTTTTCAGCATACATATTGTGGTATATTCTTACATCAGTTATATAAAGTGTGTTTGACTTACATTCCTCTGATGTCATTGCTTGAAATTTGGCCAAATAGTTCTTGGGCAGTTGCTGAGATGTGTCACCATTGTGGCCTCTTGATTCTTTGGTCTGGAAATTAATCCATGCTGATGAGATAACAACAGTAATTATGAAAGCAGATTATATTTTGAGAAAACAGACACCTCCCCTCAAAAAAAATAAAAAAAATAAAAGTAAAAAAGATCAAATTTCCTATAGGAATTCTCAGAGTTTAAGGCTATCTGATCAACATTTTCATTGTGCTCATTACATATTTACTTAATACTTCTGTGCAATTTATAGAAGAGCCATAGCTAACTGAAAGGGTAGCTAGTTGCCTCTGTGTCAGGTTGGGAATTCATTTTGGGTTTTAGTCTGTAGTTTAAATGAGCTGTCTGAGGTGCTGAGTCTTATCCCTTCAAACAAATCCAGTGTGCTGGATAGCTCTTTTAAAGTTCAAACTGAAACCTGAAGCAGATTCACTGCCCCATTGACATTAGAGTCACCAACTACCACTGGCTCAATGGGAAAATACATGTTTTGCTTACAAAAAGTCCCACATTAGATGCTTGTCCTCTCTAGATAGGGCTGGGAAAAGTTCTTGTGCATAACAATTGGTATAGCTTTGCTTCCTATGTTCATTCCTAAAACCAGTTTTGCTAACATATCACCATGAGTCAACTATGATACAGATACAAATATGTAAGAGGTAGGAAACATTGGGCTATGGGGCTAAATCTGGCCTTCCTGAGGTCCCAGTCAAGGCTGCTTCCCAGATGGTCATGCTCTCTTCTCCTTGGCACTGTAATTTGGTGACCTACTACTTCAGTTTTTACTCCATTCTTAAAGGCTGAAATTCCTCTCCTAAAGCTTAGTTTTAGTCAATGAAAGTACTAAGTGGAAATGTTCCAGGATTCTTGATCTCACTGTTTTGCCTAGGACTCCACCCATTACTGAAAATAATATCCTGCAATAACATCTCTGAAAATTAATGTTGATAGTAGCCTGAAATAACATATCTGTTGATCTTAGCCCCAATAGCATTTCTGAAAATTAATGCTGATCTTAGCCTGAAAGAGGACCCTTACGTTTAATATAAACCCAGGGAGGGCTTTGCTTCTGTCCCATTGCTGTCATAAACCCATCTGGTAGGTCCAAATGAGAGACCCTTTTTGGTAGCTGCTCCTAGGATCTGAAACTCTCTCCCATGGGAAGCAGGGATGGCCCCCTCTCTGCTTTCCTTCCTTCAGCAGCTTTTTATTTCAACAGGCAATTGCTGAATAAGGTTCTTTTAATGAAAGAGGTGGCTGTGCTCTGCTTCCTGTCCTTACTATGATGGCTTAAATGATTTCATGCTGTTTTACATTATTGATTGATTTACTATGATGGATTTTATCATTGTTTTAACTTTTAGCATGACCAGGTTTCTTGTCATTATCTTGTTCCAGACTTTTTGTAAACTGCCTCAGGTCCCATGTTGGAAGACAGGCAAGGTAAAAGTTAAATAAATAAATGGTCACACTAAGTTAGGCAGCAAAATTACATTTGACAAGTTGGAAATGACAGTTGTGCTGGGTGTGCCACATTTGATTGTCCTGAGGCCTTACCTGTACCCAGGATAAAAGTCTACTGTCAGGACAGAATATGGAGAATCAGAATGGTTTCCAATTGAAAAGATGCCAGACAAGGCTGCCTTTTATCACCCTATCTGTTTACCTTGTAAGCTGAATTTATTGTATGGCAAGCAAACTTAGACTTGGAGGAAGGAGGATTTAAAACTGGAGTAAGGAATATCAAGAATTTAGGATATGCAGGTGACACCATATTGCTAGCAGAAAATAGCAAAGACTTGGACCGATTACTGAAGAAAGTCAAGGCAGAAAGTGCAAAGATAGCGTACAGGTGAACATCAAGAAAACAAACAAAAATGACCATAGATGATTTCTATAACCTTAAAGAAGACAATGAAGACATTGAAATGGTTCAAGATTTTCCATACCTCTACTCACCCATTAATCAGAATGGGGACTGCAGTCAAGAAGTCAGAAGAAAACTAGCACTTGGAAGGGCAGCTATGAAGGAACTAGACAAGATCCTGAAATGTAAAAATATATACTGAATACTAAAGTTAGGATTGTCTATGTTATGGTATTACCAGTTTCTATGTATGGCTGTGAAAGATGGACAATGAACAAAGTGATAGGAAGAAAATCAACTCCTTCGAAATATGTTGCTGGAGAAGAGTTCTACAGACACCCTGGACTGCTAAAAGGTAAATGAATATGTCCTAGAGCAGATCAAGCCTGAAGTCTTCCTAGAAGCCGAAATGACTAAATTGAGGCTGTCGTACTTTGGCCATTTAATGAAAAGACATGACTCATTAAAAAAAAAAAAGATAGTACTGCTTGGTAACATAGAAGGCAGTAGGAAAAGAGGAAGACCCCATTCTAGATGGATAGACTCAATCAAGTAAGACACGTTCCTGAATCTTCAAGAACTGAGCAGGGCGGTTGAGGATAAGGTGACCTGAAGGTTTCTCATTCATAGGGTCACCATAAGTTGAAGTCAACTTGATGGCAGTTAACAACAACAACAACTCAGGCTTGTCTTTCTCTTTTGTAACATGAAAACAAATGTATTTACTCCTTCTCTTGATACTATTATATTATTCATTTCTCCATTCTTGATCTTTGTTTGCCACTGGTGAGGACACAGAGACAGAGATCCTGAATGTGAAACCTGAAGAAATGGGTTAAACTCTGCATATTGCAAAGAAGAAAAACCCAGATCTGGGCTCTTTCCACTGGCCATCTTATTCTTCCTAGAAGGCATAACTCCATTTTTCTACTGTGTTTGTTGAGTGGCCACCACACCAGCATAACCTGACAGGTTAGGCTTAGAAAACAAAATGAGAGAAAACAATGGGACCAGAACATAATCGTGCTGGTAAGTAAATTGTACTTGTCATTGTCTTCCTGCAATCTAACTGCTGTGTAGAAAATGTGTTAGGAGTGGTCGTATTAACCACTCTATCAAGGTCAAGGATACTGAATGAGTTGCCATGGGAAACAAATTACCAAGATGTCAGCTAAAGCTGGAGGGTCTGACGCATTGGAACTTTACCTATTATATGCTTGAGAGATTTCTGGAACAACAGAAAGCTGAGAATGAGCAGACCAGTAATAAGAAGGATCTGTAAAGCAGATGTTACATTGACCTCTGCTGCTTAGAATCTGACTGGTGGCTTGTTTGCCCTTTTTGCCTGGGCTTTGCCCAAAGGGATTTTCAAAAAGAACAATGAGATTCTCAGTTAGGGTGACATTACTGACCTGTAAGGTGACATTACTGATTAACAAAATATATCAGTCATACAGCTGCCTCCAGAATGTATATTGGGGAAAGAGACATTTAAAGAACTGTAGCAAACAGTGAATGGGGTGTCCAGTCTCACCCTTGTCCCCAAAGAAGTGAAATTTTGGGTAATTTGGAGAGCTACTCTCAGTCAGAGAAGAAATACAGGGCAAGATAAATCAATACTTTCACTGTATCCTACATCTTCATATTTGCACATGTTGCAATTCATAAAAAGACCTGGAGGCTATTAGGGAGAGATGTATATGACAGGTTTCTTATTTTTAACCCATATTATTCAACTTTTTAAATTTTAAAGTAAGAACAACTCTGTAGTTTGTTTTTCTTTTCTTTTTTCTTTTCTTTTCTTTTTTCTTTTCTTCTCTTCTCTTCTCTTCTCTTCTCTTTTCCTTCCTTCCTTCCTTCCTTCCTTCCTTCCTTCCTTCCTTCCTTCCTTCCTTCCTTCCTTCCTTCCTTTCTTTCTTTGAACAACTAGGATTAGGCTGTATCTTGAGTATCACCCCCTCTGTGAGTAAGCACCAGTTCCTCCAACTACCATCCATTTATTGTCTCAACAAGAAATGTGACACAGTAATCCCCTCCTCCCACAGTGTACTACTGGAAGCTGTTGTTGTTGTTGTTATTGTGTACCTTCAAGTCATTTCCAACTTATGGTGACCATAAGGTGAACCTATCACAGAGTTTTCTGGGTCTGAGAGTGTGTGATGTACCCAAGGTCATCCAATAGGTTTCTATGGCCAAGTGGGGGACCAAACCCTGGTCTCCAGGGTCATAGCCAAACACTGGGCCTTTCCACACTACACTGTTACAGTGCTATTATTCCACTTTCAACATCCTATGGAATCCTGGTGTTTGCAGTTTAGGTAGAAGCATTTAGAATTCTCATCCAGAGAGCTTTTTGGCCACAGTTAAACTACAAGCCCCAGAATTCCACAGGATATTGAAAGTGGAATAATAGCACTATAGCAGTGTAGTGTGGAAATGGCTACTGAAACCACTATACCATGCTGGCTCTCACTAGGATCTATCATCTTCAACATAGGTGAGTATGTTCACTGGCTATATCAAGGAAATGTCTAAGCTGGTGGCATCTATGCCTTCTGTTCTGTAACTTCTAATATGATATCGCTCATAGCATACTGCGATCTTGCAGTCTGCTTGAGCGTATGGAAGGTACACCATCTATACCATAGTATTTCTATATCCCATGTATGGATGTGAAATCTGGACAATGAAGAAAGCTTAAAGGAAGGAAGTCAGCTCACTTGAAATGTGGTATGTGTGGAGAGTTCTATAGATACTGTTGTTACCCTGTTTACTGGGGGTCCCATGAGGGACACCAAAATGTGCTCAACAATAGGTGGGGAAGATTAGCTCTGAGCACTGCTTTAGTGTTACGAGAGGCAGGGTAACTTAGCAGGATGTTGTAACCCAGTGTCTACAGGGTCAGGCCAAGTCAAGAAGCAGACCGGTTTGAAAATAATGAATAGTCTTTATTAAATACAGGCACACGATGTGAGGGACACAAGCACACAGATAACTAAGGAAAATAAAGGTGTGAGTAAGATAGCGGGATTTTCAGAGGGATAGTTGATTTGGGTGATACGAAACTGTCCTGAAGTCCGGAAGGAAATGGAGAGCGAAGCTGGGGTTTGATGTATCTCAGCATGTGGAGCTGAGGGGAAGCTCGCCAAGCGATGTGGCAGCAAGGCGGTCTGGAACTCAGGAGCGATCCAAGGAAGTGCTCAAGATCAGGGGTTTTTATAAGGAGAATTGTGACCACAGGCGAGGTTGGACTTTGGGAAAACGATAGATTTGGAGCTGGAGACAAAGCCTCCGAAAGGACAGAATTTGAATGATTGAGTTACAGCCAAATTATCAATAGGATAGCCGGTATGCAAACGCGGAGTACTTGAGTGTTGTATAGTCCGATCATCAAGCTGCCAGCGCAGGGCAGAGGATCTTTTGAAAGCTGTGTGCATAGCTAATGAAGGTACTTGCCTTGAGGTCTCCTAAAGCGGCGAGTCGGCTGTTTCTGGCCTGCCTATATTGTCTCAGAATATTACAGCGATTATCGGCAGAACCTGTATGCGTGCTTGTCCGGGGGCCTTGCAAGCACTTGGAAGGGATATGTGAAGCCGAATTATTGATATCAAAGATATCTTTCTATATCCCCAAAGCTCTGGCTAGCCAGGGCAGTAACACTGTAGACTGCAAAAAAGATAGATAAATGGGCCTGAGAGCAAATTAAGCCTGAATTCTCATGAAAAGCCAAAATGACTAAATTGAAGCCCTTTCTAAGCCTACCTTTGTCCCAGTGGTGTCCGGTGACAATGGCAGCAGCGGCTCTCCTGAGAGGGGAGAGAAATGAAGTGTTCCCCTGCACAAGGGCTGCCTCCAGGATCCAGGAAGCATGATGGCCATGCCTCTTCCTGCTGCAGCACAGCTGGGTACTGTCCCAGACTGTGCTGGGGCAGGAAGTGCAGCCATTGTGCTTTCAGGATCTCCACAAGCAAGGTAAGTGCTGGGACTCGGCAGGAGGGCAGTGCAATCACCGGTCATTGACAGGGAAAATGAATCAGTGGTTTGTGGTGCTATCACACCGCCTGGTGATAAGAAAAGGACAGGACCAGGATGATGTAGTGCATAAGCATTGTCCCAGCCCTGTCCTTCAACCATCACCATGGTGGATTGGGTGCATTGAGTGGAAAGGGCCTGAGATGGCTATATTTGGACATATCATGAGATGGCAAGACTCACTGAAAATATGACCATGCTACTTAAATTGAAAAGGCAGTAGGAAAAGAGAAAGATGACATCCAAGAATTGATGATTGGAACTCCTGAACTCTTTGATATCAACAGCAAATATCAAAGATAAGGATGGAAACCTCTGCTTGTTTTATTCTCACTTGCAACAATGAATAATAGGAAAAGTCCACTGGGAAGGTAAATGGCTGAGACCTTACACTGGGATTACATAACATAAGTCTTTATATGCAGATTCAGACATTCATTATGCTATGCCACCCAAGACATGAAATGAGCAACCAAACACAGGGAAGTTTGGAAAATTCCTGGGAAGTCCCACGAGATGCCTTCATTACTGTGTGTCCACCTATATTCAGATAGATGGATGCTTCTCCAGTGCTACTCACTCTCCATCAGTCACTAAATGACCATGTGTAGCACGGGATTAGGAGGCCCTTTCAGACTACACAATTACAGTACTCTGATCCCATTTTTATGCTATCATAACATCCTGTGGAATCCTGGGATTTGCAGCTCAGGGAGTGGTATTGAAAATTATCAGCCTGAGAGCTCTAGTGCTTTGCAGGATCACGCACCTTCCATATGATGCAGCTATAGCAGAGAAGTATCATAGTGCTGTAACTGTATATCATGAAAAGGTCCAAGGTGGGTTTTGAGATGGTTAAGGATTGTTGCATGAGCAAGACAGTGAAATTCTCCTTCCCCAACTTCCAAAAAATATCACTAACAGGATGTCAGCCAATATGTTGTGAAAAATAACTCTTTTCCTCAAATCAAGTGAGCACAAATAAGCTCACAGAAGATTTCCATGTCCTGAGATTTAGCAACAGTCATTATAGTTCATTATCTGTTCAGATACCAACATTTGTTTTGTAATGTATTGGCCTAAATCCTATTGCTAGTCTCAACTAGAGTACAATTCTCTCTCTTTTGGCACAGCCTCTATGTGCACAAAGGCAAGGTCATGAAAAGCTTCATATTCTGCTACAGTCAGAGAGACACGTTATAAAAACAAAGGTGAGGGAACTGAAGGGAAACCAGAAACAGCCATTGTCACAGTGGAGGGCAGATGAAGAGATGGCGGTAGTGAGGTCCCCAGGCTGCTGATTTTCCCAAACCTCCCACCAGAGGAATAGGGAAGAAACTTACTGATTTTGCAGTCCTGAAGAAGGAATGTGTGTATGTATGTATCTATGTATGTATCTCCTAAAACTAAAGAATAGAATTTATCTTGACTGAGAAATCTATACATTTGCAATTAGCATTCCTGTGTTTACCTACAGAAAAACTGGGCACAACCTAAGGCATGTATTTCAGAAATCTGCAAGACTAAATATGTAAAAATTTGCAAACATACAAAAACGAAAACTGCAGTGAATGCAAAACATGTACACAAGGGCCAAGATCCTGAATCAGCACTGTAACTAGGATGACACTGTAGTTATGACAACTGATGATTCCTCCTGCCAAAGCCTACCTTTGCATCCTGGCGGTACCCAAACTGAAGGATTTTCAAGATGCTGGAGATCATGATACTAGGAAATATGTCTGTGTCATGCTTCTGGCCTCCAGGTAGCTGAAGCGACCACTCAGGATCCTGAAAAAACTACTTATCCCAAGGCACCCCATAATTGGGATTATACTATGGCCTTCATTTCCCAGGTCTTCATCTCTAGCACCTTAGAAACCCTTTGATCAAGGCATTGCCAGGCTGTGATGGTAGGCTTTTGAAGCCATATTCATGGCCATAAATATGGATTCCCAGCAGCTACAATATTATAAGTCCTACTTACAATATTGTAACTGCTGAACAGAATGCCAGCCACCAATGCATACATTAGAAAAAGATGTACCAAAACCTACACACATTTTTTTTCAAAATGCGCACTAAATTTCCTACTCATTACTATTCAGAGGGTAAAAAGAAAAAGAAGTCTTAAAACAAGAGAGCAACAATAGGAAAATTATTGCTATAAAATTTTGGAAGCAGCCGTGTGGCATTGGGAAGTTCCATAGATATTCCTGTGCAATTCCCCTTCCTAGCTTCTAAGGGTTGTTCAGCTGGGACTAAATTAGAGTTGGGAAGATCATTTCAAAATATTTTTAAAATGGTTGATAAACCTTGACAATAATTTTCCTGGCACAGGAAAGGAGATTCCACATGAACCTCAGGAAGAACTTCCTGACAGTCAGGGCTGTACGGCAGTGGAATATGCTGCCTCGGAGTGTAGTGGAGTTTCCTTCCTTGGAGATTTTTAAGCAGAGGCTGGATGGCCATCTGTCGGGAGCGCTTTGAGGGTGTTCCTGCATGGCAGGGGGTTGGACTGGATGGCCCCTGTGGTCTCTTCCAACTCTACATTTCTATGATTTCTATGATTTTATGATTATATGATTCACAGTGCTGGACTTATTCTATACAAAACTTGCATTTGGTTGTCTTTTTGTCAGAAAACAGAATGTTTCTGCATGGAAAATGATATTTCTCTTCTGAAAAGTTATTTTCCTGTGCAGTGGATCCTGCTTTCTGTGCAAAACAAGCATGTGTGAATTTTGCACAGAATAAGGCTTTTTCCACAGTACACAGTTATAGTGGTTTTATTCTACTTTCAACATCTTGTGGGGTTCTGGGGTTTGTAGTTTACTGAGGCCAAAGAACTCTCTGGCTGAGAATTCTAAATGCCCCTCCCTAAATGGCAAACCCCAGGATTCCATAGGATATTGAAAGTGGAATCATAGCACTATAACTATGTACTGTGGAAATGGCCAAAGTCTTGCACTGTGAATTGTCTTTAAAAGTTCCCCAGTTTTTGAAAACTTTTGAAAAGTAAATTGCTTAAATACTCATTGCTTCCGTCAAGAAGAAAATCAGGAAAGAAATGCACCCCTGAGCTAAATCTGGATGACTCAAGCTCTTTACCTTAAAAGTGAGTTCGAACCTCTTGTACCTTTTTCTTTCCTTTCTCAAAGATCAAATGTACATTTTGCTTGATAAATGCATCAAGATACACAGCAAGGATGTTTTCTTCAAAATAATAATAGCAACTGGTGGTCCTTCAGTCTAATAAAAAGGAAGGCTTTTGAGGAGACCAGTGAGGAGTGTCCTCAAGGCTGAATGCACAGAGAGGTTGCTGGAGAACCACATAAAAGACCCTGAAATGTAAAACCTGAAAACCCAAGATCAGTTCATATAAAGTAAAATTGTAATGTACTAGTGAGTGAAGTGGGATAAGTGAAAGAAAATAAGGACATACTAATAGACAAGCCACAAAAGGAAAAAAAAGGTAGAATATTTAGCTTTGATGTTTCCTGATTGGTGGCCAAGAGTTCTGGATCACAGGTGGCATTGCAGGTGGCTGTAGGAGAACTTCTACATGATCAAGGAAATGGGAAAAGGTTTAGCAGGATAAATGCTAGGAGAGAAATAGCTCCAAGTAGGAATGAAATAGGTACACAGCAATGACAATGAAGACGAACAGCCAACAGAAAGGGGGAGGGAAGGGAAACTTTGAAATAATTCCCTTAAATATGTTATCCAACAAGCACTAAAATTTTCAACAATGATTTCACCACTTGAAATTCTAATTGTTAAATGACATGAATATTATTTTTGAGAAATGGTTACTGGCTTTCTGTGTTTGAATTCATTACTGGCCCCCTTCTTGGCAACATAAAAATTTAGCATATTAAAGAATCGGTTCTATACAAATCTTTTCTGATTCAACGCTAATTAATTATATTTCCTTTTATGGTTTAATACAAGCATGTTAGCACTGTGCTGACATTTCCAAGCTCTCAGATCAGCAATTTGAGATAGGTTTCAAGGGCAGCAAAAGGATCACAGAGGGGAGACAGTGAGAAGAGACTGAGGTCCAGGTCTCGGTCTAAGTAGACAGAAGCGGTGATACAATAAAATAAGACAGGATGAAGTCATTCTGCTATAGGCTTGTTTGAGAATCAGCCAGAAATCTTTGGAAGCCTGGAATCAAGGAGGCTAGGATTAAAAAAAAAAATAGAGTGAATCAATACTACAAAGTTACAGCAGTCCGACACAATCTTAATTTCCATGGCTCCATCCGTTAGAATCCTGGGATTTGAAGTTTTGTCCTTAGAAATTTCTGCTTTCTAGTATATTATCCTGTACTACCATTCCCAAAGTACCGTGAGAAGGCCAGATGATTAAATGAGGGCAATTTGGGAACTACAGTTCAAGAGGATGTCCTAGAGTTGCCTAATACAGTCTAAGTTTAAGGACCTTACAAGTCCCAGGATTCCATACGAGGGAGCTATGGCACTTAAAACAGAATGAAACCGCTAGCACTCTGTAGTGTAAATGAATACTTTATTTTAGCTGGTCTTACTGCAGGTGCACTTGCGTGAAGGGAAAGTAAGGCCATTTCCGCACTATACTGTTATAGTGCTATTATTCCACTTTCAACATCCTGTGGAATCCTGAGTTTTGCAGTTTAGGGAGGGGCCTTTAGAATTCTCAGCCAGAGAGCTCTTGGACCTCAGTAAACTACAAATCCCAAAATTCCATGGGATGTTGAAAGTGGAATAACAGCACTATAACAGTGTAGTGCAGAAATGGCCAAGGTCTTAGTGTCATAGAATCATAGAATCATAGAGTTGGAAGAGACCACAGGGCCATCCAGTCCAAGCCCCTGCTATGTAGGAACACACATCAATGTACTCCCAATAGATGGCCGTACACCCTCTGGATCTCAGTAAATGATGGAAAGCTTAGGCAAGCAAGATTGCAAGAAATCTTAGGATAAACTTGATTGGCTATATCCCAGAGGGGACCTTTTGAATTGTATCCTAATGTTAAGCCACACCTGAGCTTGGTCTTTCTAGTAGACTTAAGCTGCAGTAGTGGGACTCCTCTATTCAGTGCTGGATGGACACTGTTCAAGTTTCCCACAATGCTGCCGACATAGCAATATGCTGTGTGCTTAAATTGGGGCTTTTGCTATCACCTCAGGTACATCCAATCTCATTTGATTTCTGAAGCTATGGAGGACTGATCTTGGTTGTTACTTGTGTGGAAGGCAACCAGGGAATACCAGGGACCTCCAAATAGGACTAGGAAAGAATCTTGCTTGAAATCCTGGATATCCATTGCTCCCACTCAGAACTGATAATACTGGATGAGATGATCTAATGCACTGACTCAGTATAAGAAACTTTTATCTGTTTCTAAAAGCTCAGAGGGACAAATGGATAAGGAGGAGGAGGATTCAAGTCAAGGATAAGAGTCATGCTGCACTTCAGGTGGTCAAACACAATAAAAGGTACTGTGATAGATGATGGCTCAGAGGTCGGTGAGCAATTGATTGTGCCAGAAACAGAGCCAATGATAGACCAAACTACCTTGTCAACACCCCCACCAGCTGAAAGACAAGCTAAGATAAAGTTGTTGCAGCCAGTGCCAGAGGGAGAAGAGACCAGCAATGATTTAGAGGAATTAGATCCATCTTTGCCCCCAGCTCTCAGTCACGGAGGAAACAATAAAGAGCAGCTCAGAGGGACGCCATTTTGGTGAAATTGAGAAAACAGAACAATGATGAGAAACACCTATTTTCCTCAGCTATATAAGTCTGTTGGCATGGCTTGCTGTTTGCTTGTAGCTAATCGCTACTCAAGCTCCCACTACCCTTGTGTTTCAGCTCTCTTGACCTTTTGGACTGCCCTTGGGCATTCTGGACTTTTGGATTAACCTTGACTTCAGCTCAGCTCAGTGTTTCTACTTAATTGTTAGCATTGGACACTCTCCACTGCCTCCTCCTCCTCTTGGGCAAGTATTATCACTTTTCTTCCCTTGCTGGCTGATAAGCACGGGCTGGGAGTTGAACTCTGACAAGTACTTGCTTATGTTCCTGTTGTAAGGAATGAAGATGGGAGCCTTGAGAGGAATAAGAATGGCAGGATCATTGATGGTGGGCTCTGCTGGGCCCCTTGAGCCCTCCAACAGGTGGGTAAAACTGCCTTCTCATGATGCTGGGAGTAAAACTTAGGAGACTGTGCCTGGAGGGCTAAACAAGTATTGGCTGTTGGTACGTAAGAAAAGAGGGGTGGACCAGTGTGAAATAATGGTTTAAGTACTGGACGAGGTGAGACCAGAGTTGATACCCCCACTCCATCTTGGAAACCCACTTGGTTAGTCATACTGTCTTAGCCTGTGAGGAATGGCAAAACTTGTTTCATACCAGGAAACCCTACCATAGGGTGACTTTTAGTTGGAGTCAGCATGGTGTAGTAATTTGAGCATTGGACTACAGCCCTGGAGACCAGGGTTTGATTCCCCTGCTCAACCACGGAAACCCTCTAGATGACCTTGGGCATATCATACACTCTCAGCCCCCCAAAACCCCAGGAACAACTTGAAAGCATGCAGAAACAAGTCAAGTCAACTTAAAATCACAGAGCAACAAGAGTACAAGGAGTAGGAAGATAAAGAGTAAAGTGTCCAAAAACTGAAAATGTACTCAGATCCCTGAGTGGTATCAAACAAACAAACAAAAAAAACCTTAAGGGTACATTGTCAGTTTGTTTGTGAGGGATATGTCTGTCCAGGAGAAGGTATAGTTCTGCGTTAGTACACAGTGCATCTCAGAGGGCCTTTCTGCAGGAGGTGTCCTCCCAGCATGGAGACACAAGAGGAGTGGGACTGTGACAATGCTTCTTCATGACGTCATCACAGTCCTGACCTTCTCACTTCACCAGCCAGCATAATCACTGGGTATATCATTGATAGAAAAACTCCAGCAATGACCCCCCATCACAGCCAGCCATGCAGAAGTGCCAGAAATGCAATCTACACGCTTTCTTCCCTACTGTACATGGGAAGAAGGCCGGTTGCAGTCCAGAAGGATGGAGTGTGTCCATCACACTCCCTTCCACAGGCATCTGGTTGTGTGTGGAGAGGAACACTGACAACACGCTCCCATCCCAGCAGAGATGCTGCCAGAATTGTGATGTAACAATGTGTGAGGGCATCATCCTGTGGAAAGGGTCATTGTCTTCTGTACCCGTGCAGACAACTGGAGTTACAGTTGTACGTTTCTACAGTTCATATAAGATGACTGCTTTTTTCACATGATGGGCTTTGCAACATGAGCTGAGCATGTACCCCACCACCTTAGTGCAAAGGGCTGTCAGGTTGCATTCCCAGTCTTCACTCCCCCTGCTGCCCCTGTGTCCTGGCTCAATCACATTTGAGAAATAAATACATGCAATCCAATTTGTTTTGCCTTCTCCTTTTTTCCTGCCAGTGATGTGCTGGATGGTGAATTCAAGACGTCAATATCAAACAGTCTTGTTCTGCCTCCATCCCTCACCAGGGTCCCCCAGGCATGGGGAAATGAGTGAATTTCTATTTGACAAGATGAAAAGAAGACTCTTGGGCACTTGGGAGGCTTCCCTTTTGAAAAGTTTATTAGGAAAAATCAGGGAAGTGCTAGTGGGTTAATTAAATCCAAATCAGCTGTGGGGAATTTGGAAAAAAAAAAGATTCTTTTCTTCTATGAGCAAACATTGATTACATTATTAAAGAAGATGCTTTGATAGTAACGTATCTGTATTAATGATGAAAAATGTCGACAGTTAGGGGGTTGCTTTCCTCTTAAACGTAGTGTGATGCTTCTGTCTTAAGTAATTGGCATATTCAGCTACTGGCAAATGTTTCCACCACCCTAAAGCCCCCGACCTGCAAAGACATATGAGTTTTTTAAGATTGAGCCAAAGTCTACAACATCACCCTACGTTTTCCCTGGATTTCACCAGGAATTAATTAATTAAACAAAGAGGCTCCTGGAAAAGTTAGTTTTAATTAATTTGAAAAGCTCAAACTCAACATTGTTGCTGTTGTGTGCCTTCAAGTCATTTCCAACTTATGGTGACCCTAAGACAAACCAATCACAAGGTTTTCTGGGGCTGAGAGTGTGTGACATACCCAAGGTCATCCAGTGGGGTTCCATGGCTGAGTGAGGAACTGAAGTCTGGTATCCAGGGTCATAGTCCAGTGCTCAAATCACAACACCATGCTAGCTCTCAGACCCAGCATTCTCAAAGCCACATGCATTGTTGTTATTTGCTATCAAGTTGACTTCAACTTCTGGTGATCTTCTGAATCCCAGTCATCAATTGCCCTGCTCAGGGCTTGCAATAGAGGGCTGTGACTTCCTTGATTGAATCAATCCACCTGTAATACAGTCTCCCTCTTTCCCTATTTCCTTCCACTTTGCCAAGTATTACTATCTTCTTTAATGAGTCACATTGTCGATGATGTGTCCGAAGTATGAACACCTCCATTAATCAACTTGGCTTCTAGTGAGAGTTCAGCCCTGATTTACTCTTGGCAAACTGGGAAGATTCTCATCAGTTCAGTACTGTCCTTCATATCTTTCAACCATTTCTTTGAATGTTTTCTAATATTTCATCCCTAGCATAGTGTGCAACCCCATTTGTACTCATATTTCCCTCCTTTACTCATTTGGAATGCATATTCAGTGTTTGGATGAACTTTCCATGGATATCCATGTAAACGTGAAAGAAATGGAAAATTCATCCAAATCAAAGGGGGAGGTTCTACACATTCAGAACTGGTTTGAGGGCTTTCTCAGCGAAATATTGTCCAGTGACCTGTTTCTGCCATTGGTACACCACTACTTCCCTAGACTTTGCCAGTTGGTATCTCAGCAACTGGAGGTCTGAGCAATGGGCACAATCTCCTTCTCCCTTCTGCACTTGATGTGTTTGCCATTAAGCCTGCACTCAGTGAGTCAGACATCCTTCCATATATAGGATAGTTTGAGTCCCGGAGATTAAGCTTTGAAGCTTGGAATAGTTTTATTCCAAACTTATTTTATTTATTCCAGTAGAAAAACAGAAGCACATTCTGACAGTTGCCAAGACTAAAAACCCTTACTGAATCCGCAGTGTCTTATATGCAGTAACATTACAAATTTGTGATCTCTAGCTCCCTCTCATAGAACCTTCTCTGAATATTCCCCCCTATGGTTTTGTGGCAACCATCTCTCCCCATGCCTCACAGTGTCTCAGAATGATGCCTGGGATATTAAGGAAGATGTAAAATGATGACCATTGTACAAGTGGATTACTGCTACAGTGGCAGCAAACAAGAAAATCAAACATCTCAGGGAGAAAATCAAAAAGATACTGTGTTCCTGCTTTTGGAGTTTGGGGAGCCATCTGTGTCTGTGTGTTTCCAAGACAGCTGTTGACTTATGACAACTCCATAGGTTTCATAGAATTTTCTTAGTCCAGGAATACTCAAGAAGTTATCTTGCCCATTCCTTTCTCTGAAATATAGCCTACAGCACCTGGTATTCATTGGTGGTCTCCCATCCAAGTACCAACCAGGGCTGACCCTGCTTAGCTTCCAAGATCAGAGGGAATCTGGTGACTTTAGGGTATTGAAGCTTTTGGGGGGACACTTATCCTAGAGAAAATTTCAGAGAATTTCTTCTCACGGCTTTGGAGAGATATGGGGAAATGTTCTGGCCTGTTTCTCTGCATCCAAACAGGGGAGAAGAGCATAGAGAGGCCATTTGCTTGCAGCTCGAGGTTGAAGTGGTCCTTAACTAATTTAAAAAGATGATGTCAGAAATGTGTTGGCTGTGTTGCAAATTGTGTGCGTGTCACGCAGCAAGAGGTAGCAAGATAAAGGATGTGAAGATCATGTGGAGGCCTGAAAACAATTCCAAATTAATTGCTTCCCCCGACAAACATTCTTTTCAAACTGGCAAAGGCTTAAAAGCAACAGGAAAGGGAAAAAAAGCCCTGTTTGTAAGAACAGTTGGACATAGGAAAATGATTATTGTTATTATTTTGTTTTCAGAAAGAAAGAGGGAAAGAAACGGAAAGGGCACGCTGCCACTTGTTATATTATATAAATGAAACAGCCAGCAGTAGGTTGAATATTTATTTCCCGGGTCCTGTTGCAGATTGCTGGCCCATCACCACATTGTGATACATCCCTCACCTTGCAAGACAATTCATTTTAGCTTTGTCTGGGGAATGTAAAGCAATAAACACCTCTTTTCAAATGGAAAAGCGGCACTCCATTCTTTATTATAGTTTTTTTCCTCTCTCAAATGATACATCCGATGAGTGACACGGCAATTCAGAGTACATGGAGTGTTCAGGGCTCCGTTTTTTAAATATATTTTTTATTTTTTGCGTGTGCATATGTACTAAATCACTCGCCTCGTAAATGGTCAATCATGTCAGCTTTTCTCCCTAAAATATGTCTTTTTTTTTTTTTTTTAATATCGGGCAGGTAGAAAGAAAAAAATAAATAAAAAGACAGCCCAAAATGGGTGGGGGGATAATGGTGAAAGAGAAAGACATAAAGGGCAAGCCTTACTCAGAAGTAGGTCTCATTAGGTTCTATGAGGCTTGCTCCCAGGGTCTTGGATTACAGCCTTAGCAATGGTACAAAGCCAGATGATAACAAAAGGCAAGCTGGCTGATTTAAATTCACTGGGAGAGTGTGCTTAACATTCATCATTCCTCCTTCTGTTTCATGACTTCAAGAGATGCATGTTCTTTATAGATTCATGGAGCTCTGCTGAACCAGAAGGTCATCAATTCTATCCCACAGCTCTGCGGGCTCTTTTTAACAAGTAATCAAACCTTTTCTTTATATATTCTGTTCCTAAAATGACTTTATGTTGAACATGAGATTAGATTTGATGCTACATAGTAGGCAAAAAGGAAATGCCTTTAAAACAAAACAAAACAGGAGAGAGCTTCCTGAGACATGTTGGAGTTTTTAAGGTTTTTTAAACTGAAATTATCTACTTAACATACAACAGCTGCAATGGCTTAAGTGAATTTCATTTTTTTGGCCTACAGCTTCAAGATTCCTGCTAGCCAGCAGGGTTGTGGTCATGATGAATTCTGGAAGTTATAGTGAAAAACAAAACCATTTGTTAATCTCTCCCTTTTATTCTTGCTGCAAACAGATAAACAGAAAAAGTCAAAGCACTGTTCCGGGGGCTCATTCTGACCACACAATTATAGGACTGTTATTCTGCTTTAACTGCCATGGTTCCAGCCTTCAGTCAGCATGCCTGGGCACCATGATGGCAAAAAGATTCTGGATGTGACAATCTACAAAATGCCCTTTCCAAGCTTGACCGATACAGATTGAGACCATTAGGCTAACAAGACTAGTAGTACTTATCAGGTAGTGTAGACCTTGCCACTTTGCTACCTGTGATTCCTTTAATTGGAGGGAATGTTATCCCAAAAGGTGGGTGACCCAGAGGTCCACCCACAATATCAATGCCGCCTTGGAACAATGGAGAATATTAGCTCAAAGGGGAGGCCTGTGAGAGAAGGGCAACCTAGCAGGATCCTTTACGCCTGTGTATACTGGTACTAATGCAGGGACGCCAGTTGGAGACTCAAAGAATATTTGCTTTATTGGTGGAATTAACAATCACACACATACAAGATCAAAACAGTCTCACAATCGCATAAGGCTAACTGAAGGAAAAAGGAAGAATGGGATAGTGAGAAGTTAGGGTGAAGTAGATGATATTTACCTATCCTTTTGAGAAGAGATGAAGTGATGTGGCTCAGACTAATCATCTGAGGGCATACCAGAATGGGAATCAGAGCATCAGAGTGACAGCCTATGTCCAGAATACCGTGAGTCATCTAGCTGAAAGCCAGGATTTAAATACCATGTATCTACCCTGAGGGGGAAGGTGCTAATGATTATCTGGCAGAATGAACAGTGAGTCCAGAATGAGTTAATGGGTTTAGCATTAGGTGACAAAACACTGATAGGAATCATGATAACTCCTTAATGGCTTAGCAGCAGGTAAGAAAGCAAAGGACAAACGCAGCAGGAAGAAGTAGCAGGTTGCAGACAATTGGAGGCAAGTTTTGGGTGCTATTGTTTCCAAAGGTTGCATCATTGAGGAACATTTGCAAATCGATTATTGTCAGAGCTTCCCTGACTGTGACCTGACCATGGCCTGAGGTCCCATCTGACCTACTTTCTCACTGTCAGTCACTGTTCAGCCAGTCCTCTTTGGACAGCATAGCTTTTCTGCCGTGTCAGTGGATAATTTACATTTTATGCCAATTAAATGATATTTGCCAATTATACTATATCATGGAGTGGGGAGTGTACAGCTTGGTAACAGGACTACCAATGAATCCAGTGTTATGGTGTTCTGTGCTTAGACTGTGGACCATGGTAGACAAATCAAGTCTCTTTCTGATCCATGTCACCTCTTCACTTCTTCACTCTGAAGAAATGTTCCTTTCCATGTGTGCTATTCATGTTAGCTGCAGCCTAAGTCATTCTTTCTGGCTAAAATATAGCAGCAAATAGTCTTCCCCAACCAAGGAGTGTGCATAGTACACTGTACAAACCGTCTCAAGTTATGTTGGTAGACGTGCAAGAAACACACAAGCACTTCTTCCTATCTCTGGAAATGGAAAGCCAGTGGAAATAAATTAAAACACTATTTCCTGCTTGTCTGTGACATCCTAAATCTGCTATTTCAGATTGTTCTTTGCCTTGCCTAGTGGTAGGGCCCACTCTGATTAATTTGTTCTTCAAGTTGTTTCTGGCTTATTACAACTCTAAGGTGAGCCTATCACATTGGATTCAATGCCTTTTGTGATCTCTCTGAGCTCTGTGATTCTAGGGTTTCCTTGTCAAGATTCGTTCAGAGGGGGTTTGCCCTTGCCTTTCTCTGAGGTTGAGAGAGTGTGACCTGCCCAAAGTTACTTGATGGGTTTCCATGGCTAAGCGGGGATTTGAAACCTGGTCTCCAGAATCGTAGCCCAATGCTCAAACCACTGCAACATGCTGGTTTTCTATTCTGATTAATATTCAATATTTACTGATTTTATTGAACTTCAGGCTTATATATCTCTGAAAAATGGGACTGAGGGGAGCTTGCAGTATGACAATAAGAAATGCATTCAAAAGAAAGTGTGAATATTTTTCAAAAATACAATTCAAAAAGCAGAGTTTAAAATATATTGGTAAAGAAAATATGACCGTTTTCTGTCTAACAAAAATTTTTGCTGCATTTTCCATGGAAATTCATATTTAAATATATGTTTTCAGACCAGATATACATTTAAACATATATGTCCAAATGTATTTTATCTCGAAGTATCACTTTGAAAATACATTTTCCTATAATGTGATTGAACCAATAACTGCATCACAACTGCATCATCTAAAATAATGATCTATACATTAATCTATGAGGTATAGGTCAGGTCAGGTCAGAGGAGAATGTACAGAGATTGAATTCCTCGGCCTTCCTTACCCGGGGTCACAGATCACCACTTAGAAGCATCACAGTTGCCCTTCTGTGGAGTTTTCTTATACTAGAAAATGACAGGGTGGTACTCATGTAGAATTGAAAACATTAATTTTGAACATGATCTCACCATCATCCAAGAGACACCAAGCTTTTACCTTAGCACAGCTAAATAATCAGAATAATTTAAAGATCCCTAGATACACGATCCTGTTCAGCCATATAGCTTGGAGTGTGGGTAGGCGGGGTGGGGACAGGCAGAGGGGCAAAGGCGTGGCCATGTCACTGTGGGGGCATCAGGGCATCATGCGGGGACGTGGCTATGTCATGCAGGGTACCCCCCCCCCCAAATTGCCATCCAGGGCACAAGGCCCTCATCACCCACCCTGCTGTATGCCAGTGATCCTGTTGGACATGACTTGTTAAATAAAAAGTGAACTGTGTGGACAAAACCCTAAGGGATAGGCTGAACATCTATGCCATTTTTGCATTTCTTCATTCATTCATGAGTGATAAGCAGATGGCACATAAAACAGAGGCAAGTGGTATAAATTAAGCCTCTCTCTCTCTCTCTCTCTCTCTCTCTCTCTGCCCCTTTCCTCGCCCTACCTTTTTGTGGAGTCCTTTGGTGGGGATCCTGGCATTGGATCTGCTGGGAGGGGATTGTGACAAGAGCGCTCCCCTCCTCACCAGCTGGCTCCGTGGTGAAGGAAGCATGATGGCCATGCCTCTTCCTTCTGCAGCACAGCTGGGTACACTTCCCAGGCTGCGCTAGGGAAGGAAGTTCAGCCATTGCACTTCCTGGGCTTCTGCAGAACAGGTAAGTCTGGGATGGTGGCGTGATCGTGGGCCTTTGATGGGGAAAATCCATCAATGATTTAATTTGTGATTGTACCACCAGGGGACAGGAGAAGGACAGGATTGTGATGACATCATGTAGAACTGTCATTATGGTCCCGTTAGCCTTCCATCTCCATGAAAGGTTGGGAGGGTGGTCCAGAAAGGGCCTCTCTCTCTCTCTCTCTCTCTCTCCCCTTCCTTCCTCTTCTTTCTCTACTTCTTCTGTCATATTTCATTTTTATTTGATATTTTCCGCATAAACTGGGACTCAAACCAGTTGATGAAAAGTAATACAAATACAGATAAAATCAAAATAAGTCAAGATATATTCAGTGAGAAAGTAAAGAAATATACATTGAACTAGGGTGGTTGATAGCTTCAGTGTCAGTGGAGGTGACAAGTTTTACTCTGAACTTCAAAGGAGCTATCCTGAGATTCTAATCCCTGAATAGTCCAGAATTTTGGATTTGTTGTTATTTGCCATCACGTCAGCTTTGAGTTATGGTGACGCTGTGAATGAGAGACTTCCAAGAGCTCTGGTCATAAAGTATCTTGCTCAAGCCTTGCAGACTCAGGGCTGTGGCTTCTTTGACTGAATCAACCCACCTGTAGTTTAATTTCACTCTTTTCCTGCTGTCTTCCACTTTGGCAAGCATTATCATCTTTACCAACTATCATCATCTTTTCTAGTGAGTCATGTCATCTCATGATAGGCCTGAAGTACAACAGCCTTGGTTTAGTCATCTTGACTTCTAGTGAGAGTTCAGGCTTGATTTGCTCTAAGACCCATTTGTTTGTCTTTTTAGCAGATATCAATCTGTAAAACTTTGTGAGATGCATTTGGTAGAATTGACCGGAATCCATGAAAGCTTTTTTGAGAAACTTCATTTTCTCTGTGAGGCCATTTCGGCCCTACACTACACTGTTATAGTACCATTATTCTGCTTTCTGGGGTTTGTAGTTTATGAGGCCAAAGAGTTCTCTGGCTGAGAATTCTAAATGGCCCTCCTTAAACTGCAAACCCCAGGATTCCATAGGATGTTGAAAGTGGAATAATAGCACTATAACAGGGTAGTACGAAAATGAGTCTCAAAGGTGCTACAGGATTTCTTTACATCTTCATTTGTGGATAGTAAGCTAATGAGATTTTTTATGCACAGTGGAAAATAAAACATGCCAGAGGAAGGGATTACTTCTTGAGAATCTCTAGGAAATGTGGCCAGTGCGTTCTGTAAGACAAACAATATTTCAAGTATTATTCTAACATGTCCTCATACATTAAGACTGGTTAAATAACAATTTCCTTTCACAGGGGAACTGTGGTTTCTTGAAATAATGGGATTAGTGATGATATCTTCACTAAACTAGAAAGCCCATTTTTTTTGAGGAACTCATGGCAATTACAACAATGCACAACAATTACAATTTTGTATATACCTGGGCCACCACTATGGAGTCCTTGTTGAAGTAAGAAATAAAATAAAAATGGAAGTTTATAAAGATCAGCGAGCATACAAAATAGTGATTTGGTCAAATCTTTCTCAGATAATTCTCACATCTCAGCTGTGTCTCCTAGTGTATTTTGGGAGAAGCCATGGCTGTTAAACAGATATCAAATTAATACTATGTTGTACTACAGATCCAACCCCAAACTGAAAAGATCACTGTATATTCAAAAGCCTTCTAAACTTAAAAGGTAAAAATGGCTTCCTGTCACTCATCAGATCTTGAAATCAAGCAAGTCCACATGGAAATCATTAGACCTGTGAAGTGTTTAAACTTGGAAGGCATATTTTAAAGGCCAAAAATAATTTCCATGAAAAAAACCCACCGCTTTGTTGGCTACATATGAATCCTAGGCTTAGGATAACATGTATATATTCCTATTTTTGGGCCCTCATTTTAAATTTAGGGCATGTTAGTGTTAACAGGTTGACAGCTTGTCTGAAACTATTTATTTCAGGACCCCAAAGCAACTCCCCCCACTTGTCATAACTTTTTAATGCTATGATCGGTTGCCTTTGAATCCCGCCTGGCATCCAGCCATCAGTTTTAACTTCAGATTAAATGACAAGATTATATTCACTTGGTGTGGCATCCGATGGAATCTTTCATGAGCAACCTTCGGCTGCACTCTCTTTTAATAGGAATATGTTTTAAGTGCTATGATTTGAAGCTGGAATTCCATGTGCTCTCCCCTCTGTGAAGAAATCAGAGTGACGGATGAGCTCATATAAAGAGGAGAGCTCAGCACAGGACAAGGGGAAAAATATCTGAGAAACATCAGAACATCAAAGGAAAGTTGGCTTCCAAGTGGAAAAGAAGGCTGAGGAAGGAGAACTTCTTAGATAATTTTGCCAGGCAATTGAGACCGACAGGAACATGCCAGGCATTATTCAGATGTTCAGCGAGAAAATAGTATGTGCAGGAGGTAATAGATTTTGGTACAGTCAGCAGTATGAGCTTTCATGAGGACTAAGGTTATTTCTCAAATCAGATAGCTGAGAATAAGAAAAAGAAACAGAAAAGTAAAATGATTAGTTACTTTTCAGTCTCCTTAACCTTATATTATTAGTACATCATTGGGATGAATTACCTGACTGCTCTATCTCTGCTTGAGGAAGAACCATGCATGAAATTATGCCTAGCTACTCTGGGTCTAAATGTATTGCTGCAGACATTGTCTGCTGCATCTGGCATTCTTTGGGATTCAGAGTTCTCTGGTAATAAAAAAGTTTTGATTTGGTCCACACTGCCATGACACCTCAGGGATAATGGCAATATATTTTCAGTCTTGGGCCATTTCTGCACTACACTGTTATAATGTTGTTATTCCACTTGCAGCATCTTGTGGACAAACCCCAGAATTCCACAGGATGTTAAAAATGGAATAATAGCACTATAACAGTGTAGTACAGAAATGGCCTAGGGATAGTCCAAGGCCATTTCTGCACTACACTGTCGTAGTGCTATTATTTTACTTTCAACATCCTGTGGGACTCTGGGCTTTATAGTTTACTGAGGCCAACGAGCTCTCTGGCTGAGAATTCTAAAGGCACCTCCCTAAACTGCAAACCCCAGGATTCCATAGGAGGTTGAAAGTGGAATAATAGCACTATAACAGTATAGCGTGGAAAAATGTCTGGACCAAGATCCTACACTATGCATAGCTGCACATGAAAAGCTATTAATTAATTCTACTACACTACCCTGGTGTTAAATGGCAACATTGCACAACTGAAAACACCAAATATGCAGCAAAAGAATAGCCAAATATAACTACAGCTCAGTGTACAATGTGCATCTGTGGTATCATGCCCCTCTCCCAGGACCCAGACAATAGCCTTCCCAACAGCCACACCCTAGAGACATGAGAGGAACAGTACCTAAGGCAGCCAGTGGAGGTGAAGAATGGAGAGCCCAGGATTCTGGCAGTGTTCATATAAGAAGGACTTGTTAATTAAGCCACAGTGGAGTAGGAGACTGAGCCTATATAACAAGAGGCCAGAATAGGAGAAAGTTGTTGGAACCAACTGATTCCATAAGTGGTAACGGCCCAGTTACTCCTGTATCCCTTGCTCACATTCCTCAATCCTTTGACTTTCACTTGGACTATAGATTTTGCCCTTGGACACTCTCTTTCTGGACTCACAGTAAATTTGGACTCGGTTTCTCTAGACCTGCTAAGAACTTGAATTGACCAAGACAAACTTTGCCTGATAGCTCCTGCTAACAGCATAATTGTAAAGCTGGAGGCCTTGGTGGGCTGCCAGCACAGGACACATGTACAATGCACTTCCATGTGTAATATGCATGCACAGTGCACACCCATGAACAATAGCACTGGGTGAACAACTTCATTCCCAGAACCTTGAATCAAATGTAGTCATTACGTATCAGATAAAAAAAGTCCAACTACTTGTATCCACTATCTTGGTGAGGCTGTCTCTTGTCACTTTTTTAAAAAAATAATTTTATTGTGATTACATCGTATAAAACAACATTTCTCATTGTACATTTTACCGGACTATTACAGCTTTCTTCCACTCCTCTCTGGATTTCAATACTGTTATTTCATTGACATTTCAGCATTATGCATCACATTACATTTGTTAACATACAAGTTAGATCTTGCTCTTCTACCCTACTTTTCATGTTCCATGATATTCCACTGATTTTAACTTCTAACTGTTCATGCTACCATGAATTAAGAATTGTTACCTGTCAACACCCAACCCGTTTTCAGAACGATTTGCCAATTTTTGTTAATATCATCATCTGATTTTCCTTTTAATCTCTGAGACACTATATCTGCATTCCGATTTTCAATAAAAGTTGCCCACCATTGCTCTATTGTAGGTATCTGCTCAGTTTTCCATAACCTTGCATATTCAATACGGGCTGTCGTAATCATATACATCATTATTCTCCAATATTTCTTTGCTACAGTTCCATCTAACATATGTGTCATATTTAATAAGTACATTTCAGGTTTCTTACCCATTTGAACCCTCAATATTTTACATATCATATTGTGTATGTCATTCCAATATTTTTTAGCCTTAGGACATGACCACCACATATGAAAAAGTGTTCCAGCATTCTCCTGACACTTCCAACAATGAGCTGTTCCCATATTGTATATCTTCTTTAATTTTTCTGGTGTCATGTACCATCTATGAAAAAGCTTATAATAGTTCTCTTTTAGGTTCTGGGCTGCAGTAAATGTTTGTGTCCTTTGCCAACTCTGTTCCCAGTACTCTAATTGAATTGGATGTCCGATATTTCGAGCCCACAATATCATTGCTGCTTTGACTGTCTCCTCTTCTCTTTCTTGATTTAAAATCTCCTGATATAAGTGTGATAATAAATGAGGCGGGTTTTCCTGCAATAACTTCACATTCTTCCTTGCTCTTTTTGTTCTACTCCATAAGTTTTCACATCCATCTGGAATCTCTCAGTTAGCCGTCTGTAAGGGAACCAATTTAACTTTGTTCCTTCTGATTCCAATTTTTCTCTTGATTTCATCTTTAAAAAATTCAGATTTGTCTTTTCTAATATGCCATCATAACACAGCCATTTATCTGAATCGGTCCATCTTCCAAAGAAAGCTTCTTGAGGGGAGACCCATGTAAGCAGTTGCCTGATGTTCTTATTCTTGTAGTCAGTCCATATTTTAAGTAGTGATTTTCTTACAAAATGATGAACAAAGTCTTTGTCAACCGCAGCTTTCCCATAGAACATATAGGCATGCCAACCCATGCTTAAATCAGCTCCCTCTAATGTCAGCATTCTCGTATTTTGAAGATTCATCCAGTCTTTTATCCAAGTAAATGCTGCTGCCTTGAAATATATCTGTAAATCCGGTAGACCCAGGCCTCCTCTTCTTATTGAATCTGTCATGATATTCCATTTTATTCTTGACTTTTTCCCTTGCCATATAAATTTACTTAAATCTCTCTTCCATTGTATAAAAGGCTTAGTATTTGTAATAATAGGAAGATTTTGGAAAAGGTAATTCATCTTTGGAAGTATGTTCATTTTTATGACTGCCATTCTTCCCATCATAGATAGTCGCATTCTAGTCCATTTCTCCAAGTCCTTGATTATCTCTTTCCATTTTTTTCACAGTTATTCTGAAATAGTTCATTATTTCTTTTTGTAATCCAGACACTCAAGTTTTTTGCTTTTTGATCTTTATTAAAACCTGTTAAATGCTCAAGCTCCTTCTCTTCTTTCTCCCTCATGTTTTTTGTTATAATTACTGTTTTTTCTTGTTTATCTTAAATCCAGAAAATTCTCCATATTCCTGAACAATATCCATCAACCTTTGAATACTGCTGAGAGGATCATCCAGAAACAAGACCAAATCATCTGCAAATGCTTTGAGTTTATACTGATATTTCTTAATCTGAAGTCCTCTTATTGCTTTGTCTTCCCTTATGGCATTGTTAAGTATTTCCAATGTCATGATAAATAACAGCAGAGATAGTGGACAACCTTGTCTTGTTCCTCTATGCAATTCAATCTGTTTTGTTCTCTCTCCATTAATAATCAATCTTGCCTGTTGTTGACTGTATATTGCTTCAGTCGAAGAGATAAATTTGTCTCCGGCTTGAGCCTGTTTAATGACCATCTTCAGGAATGACCAATTAATCATATCAAAGGCCTTTTCTGCATCCACAAATATCACTGCCAGCTTTCTTTCATTGTGCTTCTCATAATACTCAATTGTATTTAGCACTGTCCTGATACTATCTCGCATCATTCTCTTTGGTAAGAAGCCATTCTGATCTTCATGTGTATTTTCTTGAAGAACCTTTCTAAGTCTTTAAGCCAGAATTGCAGCAAAGATTTTGTAATCTGTATTTAATAATGAAATTGGTCTGTAATTCTTGACATCTGTTGAGTCTCTTCCTTCTTTTGGTATTAAAGTCATGTTAGCTTCCTTCCAGGTGTCGGGTATTCCCTCCTTTCTTATCTCATTCATTGTGTTCTGCAAAGGTATTGAAACTTCATGTTCCAATATTTTGTAATATTTTGCAGTAAAGCCTTCTGTTCCAGGAGATTTGTCATTCTTCAAATTCCTAATAGCTTGAACTATCTCCATCATCGATAGGGGTTTATTCAGAATTGATTTCTGCTCCTCAGTGAATCTCATTTTGTTCATTTTTTCCAAATATTCTTCCATTTCTCCTTGTTTTTTCATTGAGGAGGTAGTACTCATTAACTTCATGTAATATTTATAAAAAGCCTGTTTTATCTCCTCCTGATTTGTAGTTTTCCCGTCACTGACTCTAATCTCCGTAATAATATTTCTAACCCTTCTTTTACGAAGTAAACTGGCTAACAGTTTGGAAGGTTTATTTGCCTGTTCAAAAAAAGTATATCTCACTCTTTGCATCTGTTGTTTTATTTCTTGCAAATTTAGTTGATTTAATTCAGCTTGACATACCTTCATCTGTTGTCTTATCTTATTGTCCGTCGGTTTTTCCCTCATCTGTTTCTCTAGTTCTTTCATCTTCCCCAGAATCGAATCTTCAGTCTGTTTCCTCTCTTTCCTGAATTCTGATAAAATGTCCTCACATTAAAGCTTTCCCTGCATCCCAAATTGTTTTCATTGGTAATTCCGATGTCATATTCTCCTTAAAATAATTCTTTAATTCTATTTTTGCTTATTTGATGTAATTCTGCTTCTTGAATATCTGTTCATTCAGTCTCCATGTCCTCTCTTTGTCTATAATCTTAAGTTTCATTTGCAACGGATTGTGATCGGAACATAAATTTGGAAGAATGTCTATATTCACTGTCTTCAACATCAAATCCTTAGATGTCAAAATCATATCAGTCCTAGACATTGATTTATGTCTGTCTGAAAAGAATGTATGTCCATCTAATTGTTCATTTTTATATCTCCATATATCATAAAGATCTAGATCATCCATCATTTGGAAAAAACTCTTAGGTAATTTACCGTTGTTTCGGGGGACTAACTTCTGTACTGTTCAGTCCTCTTTTGGATTGATAACTCCATTAAAGTCCCCCAGAATGATAGCTTTTGCGTTTCCTGTTTCTTGTACATATTTCTGTATTTCGTTATGTATTTTGGGGAAGAATTCTTTTGCTCCATTGGGTGCATATACTCCAACTATTAGTATCTTGTCCTGTTTCATATTTACTTCTATCTCCAAATATCGCCTGTTATTGTCCTGAAAGTTTTGTTGTGCACCGTATCTTGAATTGACGTATATCAATACCCCCCTTTTCTTCTGATCGATCGTAGCTGCAAAGCAGCTACCCAATTTCAGATTTCTGACATATTTCAAATCTTGAGTCCTTATTTGAACCTCTAGTAGACAAATTATATCCAATTTTTGTTTTTCCAAATGATGAAATGTCTGTCTTCTTTTATATTCAGAGTTAAATCCTTTAAGGTTCCAAGAGTATATTTTTAATCCCATTTTGTCGGTTTTATATTAAAATTATTTATCCAGATTTTCCAATTAATCCTGTATGTTTTCTGCTGCCAACTTTCCTTCCTCTTCCAGTTCTTGTTCTTGTACTGTTTCTTCTTCCACCTCTCCTTCTTGTAACTGTCCTTTTTCCTCTTTTCCTTTTTCCTCTTCCAACGTCTCCTGTTCTTCATCTTTCTCTCCAGCTGTAGGTCTTTGTAAGTCTCTCTTCAACCTTTCCATCATTTCTTTGGCTTTAAAAATTGAATTAACCCTATATCTCTGTTGTTTGTACGTAAAAGAAATGCCTTCAGTCTTCTCCCATCTGTAATTGATCTGTAATTTTATCAAAAGGTTAGCCAAAGGTTTATAATCTTGTCTCTTCTTGAGTATTTGATATGGTGTATCTTTAAAAATTCTTACATCTTTTTCTTCAATCTTAAATGTTCCTTCGTAGCTCCGCCATAATATTTTGTCTCTGGTAACTGTCCGAGTGAAGGTTATTATAATGTCTCTTGGTAACTTTCTTTCTCTCTCTATTCTAGAGGATACTCTGAACATTCTGTCAATACATGTTTCCATTTTATCTTCATCAATGTCTTGGTATTCTGCCAAGGCCAGTAGCATTTTCTCATATAAATTCTCTCCTGTGGATTCAGGAACACCTCTAAATCTTAGGCATCTTTCTCGATAACGTAATTCTTGCAGTGTTATCCGAAGTTCCTCTTCTTGTTGCTTCCCTTTTACTTCAGTCAGTTCTGTTTGAACTTGTTTAACTTGATCTTTTATCTCTTTAGTCTCAATTTTTAACTTTGTAACATCCTTAGTTAACATTTCCAATTTCTTCCCCAATTTGTCCATTTCATGCTTCATATCTGTTCTCATCTCTTTTCTTGTCTCCTTTAAGTCCTGTCTAATATCCTCTCTGATATTCTTAAGTTCTTCCATCATCTGCAACATTAAATCTTGAGATTTCTGGGGTATATCTGTTGATGTTCTCCTTATTGTCTGGGCAGTAGTTGTTGCCGCTGCTGCGGCCGCTGCCTTTCTTGTTCTTTGATCCATTAGTCCTTTCTTAAAAGTGAACTCTTTAATCACAAATATCTTGACCTTTTCTCCTCTTCTTTCTTCTTTCTTCTTCTTCTTCTTACTTCACTCTTATATCTGTGTTGTCCTGGTACCAGTTAGTTCAATAAAATCACTCTTAAAAAATGCAATAGTGTAATCCAATCATGTAAATCAGTATCAGTTCATATATATCAATATCAATATCAATGTCAATATCATTAGCTGAACTTATTTATAAGCATAGTCTAAATTGATTCAATAAGATTATATATTCAATAAAAATAATATAAATGTATAGTAGTATATATAAATGTATATTTAAATGTAAGAAAATATAAGTTTAAAGATATAGCTCAGTATTTCTAAACTCCTCTATGTAATACAATATGAAAAATATATGTACAAGAATTATTTATAATTAATTAAAAGGTTACACTTCCCTTTAAAACCAGTGCTTATTCAGAGTCCTTTCAGTGGACAGAGTCACTCCAGCTCCCCCCTCCCAACTCTTTTATGCTGACTCTGAGGCTTCCTCTCTGTTTGCTAGCAGCTGCCAAGACCTTGATTGTAAAATTCCACTTAGTCTCTCACTGCTAGATCAGCCACTACACTGCGTGGGCACGGAAGTCTTCCAGAAGCCTCTTATCTTATCTGAAATGCTCCGTTTCTTGTAGATGGTTCAAACTCAGTCTGTTAATTCCAGAAGCCAAGGTATTTATATATAAATGTCTTTTAATGATCCAAGTCCAAAATTTCTTTTAATGATCCAAGTCCAAAAATCACAAGTTCATAAAATTCTTATTCTTAAATTCTTAAATGTAAGTCCAACTGTCCAGTTAAAAAGAAGGAAAAAATAAAAAGAACAAAGCAACCCAAAATCAAGTCCCTGGTGTCAAAGACAACCAGTAGTTTCAGAGCACAATCCTTTAAAATCCCTTCCTCTTCATCAAGCCAGGACTCCTCAGTACATTTCCACCAAAAATAGCAAAAAATAAAGCTTATTCAAATCCAATTCTGTTTCCAAAAAAACCAATGTCTATCCAGGGGGATATATTAACAAAAGCCACACCTCTATACTAAAAGTCTCTCAGCCTCAGCAAACACAAGTAGAAAAAAATTTAAATTCCGATCCAAGAATCAGTCACTTAGTCAATGTTATCAAGACTATGTTATATTCAAAAAGTCAATAATATTCCACCAGAAAGAGAATGGAAAAATCCAGTTATCTCAAACTCACAAACCAGGTTACTGTAGCTTTAAATTGTCAGCCATTCCAAATCTACTCACAGCCTAGGGTCTTTACCAACGGCTTCTGTTATTCGATTGCAGGTACATACTTCTTGCGATCTCAGGTAATTGTAATCCAGATCGGGTTGCTTATTACCATCTCAACTTGTCTTCTTAATTTAAAAGTCGACGGCGACGCTTGTGCTGCTAAAACGGCAACCCTGGAGGTTCCGTTGTGGTCCTGCAATCCTTCGCAGCGCCTCCACTCTTCCCTTGCAGAAAGGGCTTGGCACTGGAATTCTGGATCCCCTTCGGACCTCTTCCGCATCCCCCTTACCGAGGGGATGACTAGCTGGTTCCGATGGCCTTCGAACCAGCTGGAAACCTTCAGGTGGGGGTTTGGAGTTGTGGAGCGCTACTCCAAATGACCGTTCACATGCGCCATGCGACCGGAAGTCTATTGTCACTTTTTATGATGTGCTCTGTGGCCATACATCATAGCATGTGGTCCCAGATGAATCAGGGAAAAGTTTCTCCTTGGTACTGACTCTTTGGTTTCTTGTCCAGAAAAAGGGAAAAGACTTGGAATAGGTTGTAGTTATGCTGCTTAGGGCACATATCCCAATTTCCTGCAGAGCCCTGGTAAGATTTGGCAATATCAAATGAATCTGAGAGTGTATAAACAGATGCTCATGTATCATCTTAGTTAATTTTATTTGGAAACCCAAACTGAGAGTGTAAAATACAGCTCTAGGGATGAAGAGCAAGTCAGAAGATCTTGGAGTTAAAAATAGAATAGAGAGGAATAGAAGAGAGAAGGAAGATATGGTGACATGAAATCTTGTTTAAGACCCAGAATGTTCTCACAGTCTTTTCCCTTTCTCTTGTAGCTATCACCCAGGCCTGTTTTTTTTCCTCAAAGATACATGCCATCCTGTGAGGTATCATGGGAACAATAAGGAAGAACATTTAGCACACTTTCTGATGAGACTTATGAAAAATTGCTCTGCTCCCTTCAGAATCCCTCATGTTGTTCAATCTGAATGAGGTTACCTCTTTTTTAACTCAGCATTTTCATATTTGGTTAAAAAAAGAATCCCAGTGGCAATTAGCGGGTATGTAATGGGAGGCTTTCATATCAGTGACATAGTGGATCTGTACTGGGTTTTATTCCAGACTTTAAAATGCTGAACCTTACCCCAAAATAATTTAGTACATTGTGTAGGCTTAGTATTTGGAATAAAAGACAACACTAACATTCACTATATTAGTAACATTCACCACACCACTGACATGGAAACCTCCAGCAAACCCTGATGTGTAGGCCAATCCCTTGAGATATTTCTTATTGAAGCTTCTTCCACTTATCTCAGGTTATGTTCTCTAACTGAAAGTCATCAAACTTTCCCTTGGACATCCTTAATGTGTGGGCCACTACCAAAGTAATAAATGGAGGGTATTTCAATGAGACTAACGATATCTCTTAATTTGATATGGAAGAAGAATAAAGATAGTATGGTCAAGTGGGCTCAGAACTTAAGATACAACATACAGTGGGAATAACAGGAAAATATGTAGTCAAAAGGTCTGAAGTTTGCATTCTGCTATAATCTTAAAGAGAATTTTATAAAATGATGTGTCATTGGTATACAATCCCAGAGAAACTGGCCAGAATGTATGAAGATGTTTCAAATGTATGTTGGAAGTCTGAATATCATGAGGGGACATTTTATCATATAGGTAGACCTGTGAAAAAAGAAGAAAAGTTCTGGGTTCCAGTGCATACTTTCATTCAGAGGATTTTGAGAGCAAGTATTCAATTAAAACCAGGACTTTTTCTTTTGGGACTTATGGAAGAAGAATTTGAAATGAAAAACAGAAGACTACTGCAACATATGACTGCAGCAACAAGGTTGTTGTATACACAAAGAAGGAAGAATTCAACATCTCCAGAAATAGAAGACTGGCTGCTAAAACTTTAAATTTTTAACCAATGAGAAGAAATTTAGAAGTAATTTTTTATTTTCATATTCGTTGTATATTTCATGTGTTTTATCTATCTTCTCTTTTTTCCTTTTCTGTATCTGTTTTTTTTCTTTCAATCAGTTGTAGTTTTCGTATATTCAAAAAACTTCATAATTAAAAACAATAAAAAGAGATTTCTTCCATTACCTCAAACAGATTCTCCAAAAAAGAACCTCCTAATTTGTCCCAGTATTGTTTAAAATAAGAGATATGCAACTTGTTTTTTATTCCCTTAAGAAACCTGATTATATTCTTAGCAGGATTTTTTTTAAAAAAATACCTCAGAATTCCTTAACTTTTCCAGAAATGTAGGAGGCTTACCAGAGATAAAAGTTGGCATTTGGCATGGGTATTCAACCATTTCCAGATTAGGGTCAAAATTTGAAGCTCCTGACCCCTCAGAAACAATTGTGGGAAAGAAAATAATACCTGAAAAGTTTCTGTATCCTTGCTAGAACTTGTTGTTGTTGTTGTTGAGGATGATGATGATGATACACAAAGTACACAGCTCTCCAAAGGTGATGGGGAACCGTATGTTCTTTTTCTCCACTTGGGAAATCTGCAGAATACAAAGAAACAAACCCCAGAGAAGTATATATTAAAGTCCTCCCTCTCTCTTTGTGTGTGGTTTGTCTGTTTGTCCTGTGGACAGTGTATTGTACCTGCAGTGGTTGTACAGAAAAGAGAATTTCAGTTGCTATTGCTTTTTAACTAGGGACAAGAAAAATTTGCAGAAATTCCATATTGTACAAAACATTAAAGGTATGGGAGCCTTTCAAGTTTTTACTCTGGCAACCTGGTTTGAAATTGAGGAAACATTCCAAATGAATTTTTGACATGATGGTGCCAACTGAAACCAAATACACCTATGATATTAGTATAGTCCTCCCTTTATGTTGGTGGGTTTCACCTTTGCAAATTTGATTATTCATGAGGTGCGTGTGTACCTTCCTCTCCATTCTCCTCCTCCTATTCTCTTTCATATTACCCAGTGCAGAGGACACACCCTGAGGCAACAGGTAAGGGGATGGGGGAAGGAAGGCATTCTCTGCCTCTGCTTCCCCCTTCCTATTCCCTTGCTTCTGATCCCAGAGTGGAGAAAAAGGGCCAAGGCAAAAGGTACGGGTGTGTGTGTGTGGGTGGGGGATCTCTGAACACAAGCCCATAGAAAATACTAGGAGTTATCATGAGATGCATGCCATCTTTATTTCTATATTTTTGAAAAACCAACCAATATTTAACAACAAAATATACATGTAGGAGCAGGGAAAGGAGGAATAAGTGTATAGAAGACTGAGCTGGTATTCCTACTAAGGTGTCCCAAGTGCCAAGATTACAGATGCAAGTCTGATCAGTTCATTTTTGCAAATCTGAACAAAACGTTTCAAGAGTTTTCTTCCTCGTGGATAAAATTATATGAGGTTTTTGTGCATTTTTCAGTGATTTTTTTTTCACATCACAAGGCTTGCTTGCCAATTTCTTTTTTATAGCAAAACAATGCTTCTGCAATGGAAGTGTTGCTCTTTGTATAGCGTACAATGTTTCTGTACCTTTTGTCCCATAGAAAACCAACACTTTTTTTTTTTTGAGAGGGGCTTGTCCTTTCACTCCTGCTTGGTGATAAAAAAAAGTGGCATTTGATTCCCCCCCCCCCCAACAGTTTCTCATCAAGAATATACTTTTTGGGTCTGATGTTTTCTAGCCCTGTGTTGCTGTGGCCGGTTGAGCTGCTTCATAACCCCTTAAGCTGCTTGCCTTGTAGTGATTAGATTGGGATGATTTCAGAGGCCAAGAGTTCAGCATCATTCACCTTAGACAGGACGAGGGCATACATAATAGCTGATGGATGTGTCTGTGTAATGGGATCATCCCCCACCCCAGGAGGTTACCCTTAAAATGATAGAAATGTCAAACAGAATGATTTTTTTTTTTTTTTTGGTCTCTTGTGTTCCAAGTTCTGCTAACTGTTTGTCATATTTTGACCACAGAGGACCTCCTGCTCTTCTCTGTCTGGAGCATTAATCAGGTGACATCATTGTGCAGAAAAAAGGATATTGCCAAGATACCCCCTCTTACACACACTTACATACACACTTTAACCAAGAGAAGTGATTTTAGTTACTTGGTCCAAGGAGAAAGACCTTATCTTCTTTCATTCGTTCAAACTGCAGGAAAAGAGATTCCACCTGAACCTCGGGAAGAACTTCCTGACAGCCAGAGCTGTTGGGCAGTGGAATATGCTGCCTCGGAGTGTGCCTTGGATGGTCATCTGTTGGGAATGCTTCGATGGGTGTTCCTGCATAGCAGGGGGTTGGATTGGATGGCCCCTGTGGTCTCCTTCAACTCTGTGATTCTATATAGTGAAACATGGGGTCTTTATTTCTACTCTTTTGTTTACCTCTGGCAAACTTATGGAGAGTAGCCATTCAACCAGAATCACACCAGAATAAAACCGATTCAAAAACTATTGAACCATCACACAAGATAGTGAAGTGTCATAGATGTACCTATGGGAGTAAATATATGTATATATTTTAAAACAGAAGAAGGTAGAGGTGGAAGCTGAAATAGTTCATATTTTTTTTTATAAACGCCTATTTTTAATGATTTTGTTAAATTTTATTAAATCAATTTCTAGTTTTATAATATTCTTCTGGGATGTGATAACTGAAGCCCCTGTCAGAGCTGCTGATGACGAGCAGCAGCTGTTGGTCCCTGTGGCTCTGGCTGGAGAAGAGTCCTGCAGCTCAAGAGCTCCCCCTGCTGCCATGGACCAAGCAGGCTCGGACGTTCCTCTGCCTGCTCCTTTAGGGCAACAGGGATCCGATTCTGAAGATGCTTTGGAGCCTGTGCCAATCAGCCCACAAACAAGGCGGAGACTCAAGAGAGCTGAGCAAAGAGAGGCTTCCTTGATTAAGTTCAAGAAGTGGTGACTAGCCACACCTGTGTCTTGGGCTATATAACTGCCTGCCTGGAAGCTTTCCTTTGCTTGTGGCAAACTTCTTACAAGCTCTCCCCTTGCCTGTTCCTTGCTCCCAGCACCTGGTTCCTGCTACCTTGAATTGATCTCTGGACTCTTAACCCTTGGCTTTTGGAACTCTGACTATGGCTTTTGCTTGATGCTCTGGTAAATGAACTCCCTTGTGTAAAGTGCTTGCTTGTCTCCTCCTGGCTGGACTTTACTGGCTCTCACACTCCCTTCTCTGGGCTGGCTCGCTGACCAGGTCTCTGACCTTGACATGGGATCCAGGTTCTATATGAAAACAATGCTATAAGTGTTTTCTTTTTCCCTACCGAGACCTGATATATAAGTGTTTCTGTGTAAGTATTATACACACAGAGGGAGAGGGAGAGATAGATTGAGATGCACACACAGAGAGGTTGAACACTAAAATCTGATTGGTACTATAAACACCTGAACAAGTTCTCCTATGCATTTGTTTGTACTTTATTTGCTGTTCAGTGATTAGTTTCATTAGCAGAGTTCTGATGTATAAAGGTTTCACATGCAGTTGCACATTTTTGGATGGGTGTTCCCCTAAGGACAAAAATGCCCAAGCCTTTTCATCCTTCTCTGCTTCTTTCTGGATGGTAAATACAACCCAATCCCTTTGTATTTCCTCCATCTCTTTTTCTTCCCTGTCTTTTCAGTTAGCCTTGTGTGATTGCTTGTGTGTGACTATTTTGTGTATGTGCACATGTATTTTCCCCAAATAAAACACATTTAAAATGAACTATACATCTTCTGGCTGATCTCTTTTGGCCAGTACCCTGTAGAACATACCCTATTTGTTGGCGTATAAGACTCACTTTTTTTTACTGAAAAATACTGTTTGAAAATGGGGTGTGTCTTATACACCAGTGCATCTTACACACATCTTATTTGCTGGCATATAAATGGGGTGCATCTTATATGCTGGTGCATCTTATACGCTGGCAAATACGGTAGGTGGGAGATCTTGCTAAGTTACCTCACTCTCGTAGGCCTCCTATTTTTGAGCTAATTATACCCCATTATTGGATGGAGGTACTGGTGTCACTGGTGGGCCCTTGTGGTACTCACATTTTGGAGTAACAGGAACTGAAAGGGCATAGTCTAATGCTCAGATGGGCTGACTCTTATGGCCAAAATTAGATCCTCTCAAAAGGAGACCAATTAAGTGATCTTTTCTAGTCTTCCTCATTCTCCCTTGTTCTACATGAAGCTGATACTTTTGTTAGGCAAGAGAGAGAAGAGGATCACCTCATTGTGACTAAGAAAGGAATGAGTTTCCCAGGCATTCTTAGATGTAAGTGTACTCATATATCCCTTCAGGGTGACCTGACCTGCTCAGTCTACTAGAGCAGCTGCAACTGCTGAAAGGCGTATTGTTATTAGTTTTTGCTGCTGGCCTGCTTGATCAACTAGCAAAGCCATCACTAATTATGTTATAAATCCGTTCAGCACATAAAACATATGTATAGGATGAATGTGAGAGCTGTATATATTCACCAATTTTTCCAGAAATTCCAAACCCCAAAACTTATACACAGAAAGACAGAAAGAGAGAGAGACAGAGAGAAAGAAAGTATTTAACACTAGCAATAATAATGATAAGAATATAACAACTGAAGCTTTTATAATATACTAGCGTATTTACTTGGCATTGCTCAGGATTTTATTTTCTCATAGTTAATACTTGTTAGAAATACCTTAGGAATTACCTTACCTTACCTTAGGAATTAGATGCAGTTGAAACACAAGAAATTTAAGATCCTGTATCTGTAATTCCTCAAACTGCCTTGTCCAGTACCTGTAACTTTTCCCCATAGTCCCCAATCCAATCTGTATTCAGAGTTGTTAACATACAGAGGTTTGGTTTCTGAGGGAATACACTGTCATCCTCCTTCTTGCTGCTAGGACTCATCTCCATAGCAACTGGCCAGGCCCAAGAGCTCTCTGGCTGAGAATTCTAAAGGCCCCTCCCTAAACTGCCAACCCCAGGATTCCATAGAATCTTCACAGGCAACCAATCATATGAGGTCTTCGCCTGCCTGACACAGACAAATTCACAGACTCACAAACTTTGACTTTTATATATTAGAAAAGGGAATGGTAAAAGAACCAGTGTGATAGTGTGGTTTGAGTGTTGGATTACAACCATGGAGATGAGGGTTCGATTCTCTGCTCGGCCATGGAAATGTACTAGGTGACTTTGACTGTGTCACACACTCTCAGCCCCCAAAAAACTCTGTGATAGGGTCTCTGTAGGTCAGAAATGATTTGAAGACAAAACAATAACAACAAAAATAAATGAACTGATATAACATTGATTAAAGATGGGGAAAAATAGGAAGTGTAGTGACGCAAATGTAAAATACTAACAAAGTCACACAACACACTCTCCTGGCACAATACCTTAATGAAAAGTATGGATACACATTATTACAATGCTAAAGGATAAAACATACTAAGACAATATATGAAATGTAGGACAAAACAGTCCTCCTAGTAACAAGTTTAGCATAACCCAATTCTCACATTTCACTTAACTTAAATGTAATTATGTACTTATATATTTAGGTCAAATGTCAAAACATAAGAGAATTTAAAACACAGAAGATGAAAGATATAGAAGCATACAGCTTATGAAGAAGCATAGCAGAAGCACAGGACAAGAAAACAAAGGTCAGTAATTTTCTCAGAGCCAAGTTTTTATTTTATTTTTTTAAAGAGTGGGTCAAGAGACAAGTTCAACAAAGAGCTGCCAAAGATGGTAGTTGGCACCCAGTATTGCAGTTATGGGTTTATAACTTATAATTATGAATCTGTATCTGCTTTGACATATGTTTGTATGTATGTATGTGAGGTACTTTTATATCACCTCCCAGCTCACAAGAACTCCTAGATGTACTAAGGCCCCTTCCACAGGATGGCACCCTCCCAGCATTGGGACGCAAGAGGAGTGGGGCTGCGACGACACTTCCACATCATGTTGTCATGGTCCCACCCATCTCATGTCCACAGCTGGTATATAATTGACAAGAAACCCCATCAATGGCCCCCGATCATGCAAGGCTTCTGTCACTGCTGGCCATGCAGAAGGGCCAGAAGCACAATCATACACTTCCTTCCCCACTGCAGCATAGGAAGAAGACTGGCTGCAGTGTGGAAAGAAAGAGTGTGTCCCTCATGGTCCCTTCCACAGACAGCTGGTTGGAGTGTTGGGGACATGTTCCCATCCTGGCAGAAGCACTGTCAGGATTGTGATGGGATGAAATGGGAAAGAGAGAGCATCATTGTGTGGAAATGGCCTAAGTATTCATGATCATGATACTATTGCCACAATTATAAATGTTGCTTGAATCACATCTTGAACTGCAGGTAGCCAGTCTGGCCAACAGAGGTCTATTCTACCGATTATTGGGCACAGTAGGTTGTTGTTTCCAGTCTTTTCCCAAAAGCAAGCCATGCTGTAAGAATCAGAAGAAGGACCCCATTACATTTCCTTATTGCACCACAGATCACTGATGGGAGTGGCAGGAAACATCATCCTTCTGCACCCAGGATCACAAACAGAACAGACAACCATTGCCAGGAGTAGCTGCTAGTTTTTAAGGTAGATTTGGGAGATCAGGCCATGAGATCATTCTTATTTACGCATTCATGACTAAGTCAGTGATCTTGACCAGGCATCCTTCTGGCTTCACAAGAAGTTCATCGCATCTGAAACCCAAAAGATCTAGGGAAAAGAAAAGAAAAGAAAAAAGTTTTGATTCTTTTCCAATATTTATAGCCCATAAACCAGTGGTTTTTAACCTTTTCTTTATCAGGAACCCACTGTAAATATAAATTATTGTCGGGAACTCCAAGACTTAACTCAAGTAATATTCAAATATTTATTTATTTATGGCACCTGGAGACTAGGATTCAAATACCCACTCACACACTGGGTGACCTTGGGCAAGTTATGTTCTCTCAGCCTCAGAGGAAGGCAAAGGCAAATCCCCTTGGAACAAATCTTGCCCAAAAAAACCTGTGGCAGGTTCACCTTAGGGCTGAAGCAACTCAGAAGTGACCTGAAGGCACACAGCAGCAAAGTGCTGCTGACAAGGGAAGTTTCTTTCTAGCCCTCACGTCTCTCCTTTTTGAAAACTGACTTATGGCAGTTGGAAGGTGAACTTATCATGGGGGTTTTCTTGCCAAGATTTGTTACCTTTGTCTTTATCTGAGGCTGGGAGAATGTGACTTGCCTGAGGTCACCCAGTGTGTGGCTGAGTGGGGGTTCAAATCCTGGTCTCCAAAGTCATAGTTTGAGGGTGCATACGCAGCACTGTTGTGTCCTTGTTGCTGTTGCTGCTGGTAGTGTTCAGCAGCAGGGCTTCTCAGACGTCCTGTGAGGACACCACAGACACCCAGGGGTCCAAGGACTTCAGGTTAAGAACCATTGCCTTAACCATCTAAACCTTTTTGTTTTTTCAGTCTCCCTTGGTTTCCCCTTATCAGTCTTGGTATGAATTTATCCCAGTGAAAGGCTGGTTCTGTATTGACTGATTGTTGGATAGAAAGATTTAATTACCTCTGTGTTCCCACTCTGCTTAGTTAGGCCTATCTTTTACCTTTTCTTTTCAAAAACACGAGAGAGATAAATTTTGATTCTTTCAATATTCATGGCATGGCTGGTACCACGAAAGAACAAAAGAAAACAAAAGCAAGACAAAAAAAGTCTTTGTTAGTTACCATATATTTATCACCCAGTTTAACTTAACTGTAAGACGGTTTCTGTCCTTGAAACCAAAGTATAAGTTAAATTAATCTTTGCAGAAATGGTATAGCCAGTGTGATTTGACAGCTATTCAGAAATAAGATGAAATAAATTTTAAAGGAAGTTGTATGCCAAAATCTTGAATATGCATGAAGCTTCTATATGAACATCATGTTGTTTAGTTGTAAAGAAAACAATTATATATTTTGACAGGAAAGAACATATTTTGAAAGAAATATTTTAAAATATTTTATTCACTATGTCTTGCTTATTCTGTATTCTACTATATAAAAGTCAAAGTTTGTAAGTGAGCTTATTTGTCTTTCTGCGTCAGGCAGGAAAAGACCTCATACGATTGGCTGCCGTGAAGATTCTATGGAATCCTGGGGTTGGCAGTTCAGGGAAGGGCCATTACAATTCTCAACCAGAGAGCTCTGAATAGACCGGTTGTTATGGAGACAAGGCCTAGCAGCAAGAATGAGGCCAGTGTATTTCCTCAGGAACCCAACCTCTGTATGTTAACAACTCTGAATACAGATTGGATTGGAGACTATGGGGAAAAGTTACAGGTACTGGACAAGACATTTTGGGGAAGTAGAGACACAGGATCTCAAATCTGTGCATTTGAGCACATCTAATTCCTAAGGTAAGGTAAGGTAATTCCTAAGATATTTCTAACAAGTATTACCTGTGAGAAAATAAAACCCCAAGTAACGCTGGATTTATACAATATATTCATTATAAAAATGAAAACAGATATGAGCTCTCATTTGTACATTTTTAAAAAAATGGAGACTTGCAGGAGCTCTGTAATCTCCAGTCATTTCTCATTAGCTCAGCTGGAACAGGTATTATACCTTCTTATGGTACTCTTCCCATCTGATGCCTTGTATATTGTTCTCAAGGACACATCTTCAGCATCATTATATCCCACGGAGCTGCATAGCATGTATGAACCAAAGTTTCCACTCACAGGAAGTCTAGGACTTGCCAGTCTCATTCACAATACTCCAGAACAGGGGAAAGGAGTCCATGAATGGCACCCAAGCAACACATACAACTTGCTTCTCATCGTGTGTAGAATGTAGGGATTATGGGGGGGGGGGGATCTTGTCCATGATGAGGCAATGGTTGAGGCAGGTCAACTTTGGATGGTGAACCCCTTTGAGAAACTGTTTCCTTCTACTAATTTTTGGCAATGTCTGTATAGTCAGGTTGCCTCTTGACATATGGTGACCCCATGAATTTTGTAGGGTTTTCTTAGCCAAGGGATACTCAGAGGTGGTTTTGCCAGTACTTTTGTCTGAAATATAGCCAACAGGATCTGGTATTCATTGGCAGTCTCTCATCCAAGTACTACCAGGGCTCACCCTGCTTGGCTTCCAAATCAGCGAGGATGTAGCGCCTTCAATATAGATGAAATTGTCTTGTGGCATACCATACGAATATGTTTAATGGTGACCCCTTCACCCTGCTTTTTCAAATGGGTTACAATATATTGATTTTGTATTAGAAAAATCTGGCATTTGTAGGATGATACATGTTCTTTTCAATTATGGTCATTTCTTCACTACACCGTTATAATGCTATTATTCCACTTTCAACATCCCATGGAATCCTGGGGTTTGCAGTTTAGGGAGGGGCATTTAGAATTCTCAGCCAGAGAGCTCTTTGGCCTCAGTAAATTATAAACCCCAGAATTCCACAGGATGTTGAAAGTGGAATAATAGCACTATAACAGTGTAATGTGGAAATAGCCTAAATTTCTGTGATCTGGAATTTAACTGCTTTTGGGTCCTGTGTGCTTTTACTGTTACAAAAATACTTATATTCCAGTTTTGGAAAGACAGACAATCAAACCAAGATCCTGTATGGTGAGATGTAACTACAATGATGGGGACCCATTGTCATGGCTGTGTTTGATGATGCCACTCTCCCAAACCATGCATTTTCATCTAGGCAGCACCCCAACCAAAAGGTTTTGCTAGTTGGATGGGCACTGGAAAATGATGTCTACAGCACTCTGTTGTTCATAGGGCACGCAAAGAATAGGCAGTTGGGGAGACCCCATGGGGTCTTGCCACAACTGCTTTTCTCAACGTGCCCTGCAACCAGGAGTGTGCTATCAGCATAATTTCCCAGACCCCTGATCTACAGCACCTCAGAAACCTTTTGACTGGGGTGTTGACTGGATGAAAAGGTTGATTTTGGGGGGTCACATTAAGTCACTAATGACTGTAAACATGAATCTCAAAAGTTACAATATCATTAAGTCCAACTTACAATCTTATAAATACTTTTCAGGCTACATACATCCTGCCATGAACATATGTTGGTCTACTGGATGCGTATTGAAATAGTGTATTGTAACCAACGTAGAAGTAGATGCTGTAGAACTCCATTAAGTCTAGTTGTAACTTTTAAAAAGTATCCGGTATTGATCAATGAAAACAACAATGTATCTGTTCTGAGTCCACTGGGTTGTTACAAAGTATCAGTAGCTAATTGCTTTATTGCCTATTGCTGCAATGTATCTGATGAGGGGTGAAGATCAAAGCTGGGCAAAAATGAAAGTGTAGTCAGAAGAGACTTGAGTTTTGGGAACCTGGTGTCTCTAAGATAAGAGACAGAAAATATGTGTTTGTGTCAAGCTGGTCAGGTGAGAAGTGGGAACCAAATGCAAGTTGGGGAACTGTCTGAGAAGTGGTGTGACACTTGATTTATGACTCTTTCTTGTCACAGGCTTGCATGCCTAAATTTTGGAATTGTACCTATAAAAGGTACAAACTCCATGTATGCTTCAGTTTCAACAACTTCAGAAGAAGTCTGCTGTGTTGCTTGGATTTCTACAAATAAAATTACTATTTACCTCAGAATGAAGTTTGTGGATCATGGGTTATCCATACATGGCATAACTGAGCAAAATATCAGCTTCCCTATCTAGCATTCAATAGTCAGAAGATCTTATTGCCTTGGCTATACATGAATCTATTTTTTGTAGACATCTACTTCAAAAAATGTATCTTTGGAAATGTGACCATCTTACATCAATGTGTATTCCTAGCCCACGTTTGTGTCTTTAAGTACTTACCTCCCTCTGTTTCATTCTCTGTCCCCTTTCTGTTTTTCTCCTGTAATCATACTTTTTAAAATCCATGGGAAGACTTAAAAATGGAGAACTCCTGCATGTGTTCTCACCTCTAGTCCAAGAGAAGAAGCTCCAAGCACTTTTGAGGTTGCATTCTCTGCAGTTTGCACAAACAGCCTCTGTGAAGAGTTAGCATCTTTTCTGTTTGTAGCTAAATGTACATACACAGAGCAAGCATAAAATGAAAGGACAGTTGATTAAAAAGACGTAGACAACCTTCCAGTGCTGCTGCTGCTTTATAATAGTCTATGTGAAAAGGAAATGTTTATATGTTTTAAATTTTGTGCAGTTACAGACATGTGCAAAACAATCATTTCAAAAATCACAAAACTGTCTAATCTTAGGCAAGACGAAAACAAAACTTTCCTGTATCATGACCAGGAGACTTTTTTAAAAAAAATATTTTCTTCTTTACTATGCAAAGACAAACCAAATAAAAATACACATCCCTTGTTTAGGTGTACTTGAACGCTCTTTCTTGAAATAAAATGTGCAGAATCATGAAAAAAAAAATCCTCATTCCATATAATTCCTGGGCTTTCCTTTCGCGAATCATCCATGTACAGATCTACATAGACATGAATTGTGACAGTAACATTTAAATGGGATGTTAAACAAGTGGGACATATGCACATGTAAGTGCACATGTGAAAGGGACACATGCAAACATAATTACATTTTTGTTGGCCTATCTTATCTTATATTAGTTTGCCACTGGTTGGCTGCTGCCATGTCAATCACACACAGAAATGAGGTGACTTAGAATAAATGAAATTAAATGCAATGGGGTGCACCTGTTTACATGGATAAGAGTTGTACCCATGCCATGCAACTCACCTTTTATGATTAGGGTCAGAATCCAGCTAGGACATTACACTATTACAACAACAGTTGCGTTTTTTCAAGGTTGCAGAGATGTGATTCTAGATCTTGGCCCTTTTCCCTACTTGATAGGGACGGGCTGATCAACCATTATCCAACAAATTTGCTCAAGGTTGTTGTACTCAGTATGAAATTGGTTGCACAACTGTTGGACTCAGAGTACCCATACTGATATATATTCAATGATGGTTTGAGGGTTGGACTATGACCCTGGAGATCAGGGTTCAGTTCCCTGCTTGGCCATGGAAACCCACTGGGTGACCTTGGGTGTATCACATGCTCTTAGCTCCCCAAAGCCCCATGGTAGGTTTGTCTTAGGGTCACTGTAAATCAGAAACAACTTGAAGGCACACAACACCAAAAATGTATAGGGATGTGGCTTCTGTGTTTCATTGTCATTTCCAACATTGTACATCGGTTACTCCCAAACTTTGGTCCACCAAGTATTTTGGACTTTAGCTCCCAGCTTGGCTAGCAGTCAGGAATTCTGAGATCTGAACTCAAAAACATCTGAAGGACCAACTTTTTGGGACTACTGTCCTACATCAATGATTGGCAGTTTCCTGGAGGTAGGGAAGGGGCTGTATTGCTTTCCTTTACCCTCTGGAGTCTGGGCAACTGCTGCTATTGAGATTCCTACAACTCAGATTACTCTTTATGGTACAGGATCATGCTAGAGCACAGAAAATGGCACATTCTGCACAGGAATGTTCTTTTCTATGAAGAAGGTGAGATTTTCTGTGCAGAAAACAGCACTTCTAGGTAGAAAATGCTGGCTAGAATTCAGGATCAGATGCAAAACCAGGAGTTATTCATCCATAGTGGATCAGTATATATGCTTCCAACATGATCATGATCGAGACACTATTGCCTCCCCCCAGATCTACATTTCCGGGCATCAGCCAGGTGGAGAGAAGGAGATCTGGTATGCTAGAAATTATGGTATGGGGAAATGCTGTTTCCACCCCCTCCCACCACCCAGTGAGGCTACAACAATCAGAATCAGGACTCCAGTCACATTTCCTTGTTGCAGCCTCACTGGCTTGATGGGGTGTATGAGAAATGTTATCCACCCATGTCCAGATGACCAGAAGAATGGAATTTCCTCTCTGCATGGCTCTGATGGCTGGTAAAGTAGCTTGTTGGTGAGACTGGGACATAGGACGCTACTTAGCTGTACAATTAAAGTAGTTGTAAAATCAATCAATCAATCAATTGTGCATGTAAAATTATGGCCACTATTTTCATTGCAGAACAAAACATGGGCAAATTTTGTGGTGAAGAATTATGAACAGTAAAGATTCTCACTGTGTTCAGTATTCTCCTTGTCAAAGTTTCCTGACATCCAGTAAACCCCCTTTTCAACTGTGATTTAAATATTTGTGCATATTCTTTTCACCTCTGGTAAGAAGTCAGATGCAAATTAGAAAGAACCAGTCCAACTTGTCTCCCTTGTTTTGTTTTTAATGCATGGAGGACAAAGTTAGCATACTCCCATGTTTTGTATTCAGTGAGCTCTTTCCAATAATCTGCACTTGGCTAATCACTTTGTTTATTACTGCATGAATCTGATGTGTTGGGAAGTGGAGCCAATGCAACTGAGATCAATTATTGATTTGCAACTACAAATGCAACATCTCCCATAAATTGTTCAAAAGCACAAGATCTGGGAAAGAAACAGATGGAGATTTTATTGTGAATGTAAGGGATGACACAATCTTTTCTGGACAGTGACAGGTGATATATAGTGGCTTCTGGCACAGTTCTGCAGCAGGATAATTGAATAATATGCTGCTTTTCAGAAATTGACTGTTAACAGCATGGATTGAAACTGCATTACATATTTATCAAAGACAAAGGCTCGAATTCAATATCACACTTATGGATGCATAATCTGGAGTTATGCTGAACCAGGTATGATTCCCCAATGAGGGATTGTGGTCCATTGTCATGTGTCAGCTAATCTATAGTCTGCCGAGGGTCCCATGATCACATACTGACTACTTTGGTGTCCAATTTAGGATGGTGTTAAAAACCAGACAGGCAGAGTTAACATCAACACTCCACTCAATCATGCTTAAGTTTTGGAATCTCAAGATACATTATGAGATATAGCTCATAAGGCAGGCTCTGTTGTATTTGTTTAGGCTCTTTATTATATCCAATCATATTTATGCAAACACGTCCAGACATGCCAATGTCTGGACACATCATTTGCATTCCATTCCATTGGATAATATGGTATATAAGACATCATGTATTTGTTACATTACAGCCCTCCAAGAGGTAATATCCTTGAGCATTGCTATATCTATAAACCTCTATTGGTCTTTTGGTTGTGTGCTTTCAAACCATTTCTGACTTATGGCAACCCTATCACGGGGTTTCCTTGGGAAGATTTGTTCAGAGAGGTTTTGTTTTTGCCTTCCTCTGAGGCTGAAAGAGTGAGACTGGCCCAAAGTCACCTTTGTAGGTTTCCATGGCTGAGCAGGGATTCAACCCTGGTCTTCACAATCATAGTCCAATGGTCAAATCACTATACCACACTGTCTGGTGTAGCAAACAGCCATTCAAATCTCTGTTACATAGCTATAAACATCTTTACATTTATTTTAGCATAGCTTTGTTGCATCTCTTACCAGCATCATCGTGTCTGTGTTGATTATCAAGTAGGAACAGAATGATCTTCTTGGAAGCTATGCTGCAGCTCCCTTTTCATCCAGTGTAGACTGCAGAGGAGTCTCATCACTATCTCCTCTTGCCTTCTTTTATTCTCTCCCTAGCCTTCACTCATCCTATGAACTGTTTGATTGGGCCCAATGAGATACGAGACCTCTAGTGCATTCCATTTGTGTCAATAATCCTCTTCTCCAATCGGATTGTTGTAAATAATACATACAAACTGTCTACAGTTAAATCTAGACTTTTGGTTGTCATCTGTCCTGATTGCGTCATCCAGCTGATTGCATCAGCAATCATGGTACCTGCTATGAGTTTATTCTCAGTCACGTCTGGTGGACATTATCTTATCTTGTTTACAATTGAATGGGCATTTTGCCCAGAGTTAGATAGTCACTGAACTCCCAATAACACATAGACGCATTATAATATACAAAGCTTTCTGTTTTCTATTTTCTATTCTATAAATTATATTCTACATGTTATATCGTATACTTTGTATGTATATTCGAAGCCTCAAAGTTGGTAACGTAAGTAGCACAGCCTGTAACAACGTACCTGTAAATGATCCATATTCACAATTCCTATGTAGTCATGATCATGGCACTGTTGCTGTGATTGTAACTGTCCTTCCCAATCTACTTTATTGGCCATCAACCCCACTGAAAAAAGGAGGTCTATTCTGCTGGAAATCGAGATATGGGTGGATTATGCGACAAGACCACAACAAGAATTTACACCAAGAGTCATGCTTCTGACTATCCCATACTCACTCACTGGCAGGATAGGGCTGCAACCGTCATCCATTTGTGCCCCAATTGCTAGCAGAGCCGATCTCCTATGGCTGATTCCTGTAAAGTCGGTTGGGAGGGGTCAAGTTTAGAGAACTTACTTAGCAACGCAAATCTGGGTATTCCATGCAGAATTCCATGCAAGTCTTTTGATGAGTAGTATACCTGGACACATACGTGTGTATCCTATTGGAACCATTGAATCAATTGTTGAATACCCTTTCACCATATAAGTAAATCCCATTGAAGAACTTACTCTGGTTGGGACTAACCATAGAGTTAGAGCCATAAGCTTCTCTGTTATTGCTTCTACTGCCCTTGATATCAAAGGTGATCAAGGAGAGAAGTGTCTTCTTTCCACTTGCTTGCTGGGAGATAGTAGTTCCAGCATCACTGTCAACAAGGATTTTACAGGCAGTGTGACACTGCCACCATGAATCCTGTAGGAAATTTATCTCACATTACCTAGAGCAGTTTTATTAGCATTAGCTTACCTTGATCACTGCTGGACAAGCAAAAGGAAAGTGAAAACGACTTGTCACAACCACATAGTTTTGCACAGTGATGACAAATTTGCATCTATTTAGGACTATAGAGTTGAAGCCTTTGATTCTCTTCTCTTAACGGAAGAGCTTTTGATCCAGTGGACCTCTTCTTTAATGAAAGAGGAAAGCAGATTTCCACTCAGTAGCATCTGGTGGTTTCCATCTCAGTGAGGTAATGAATCTGTTCTTGCTTTTTGCCCAAACCCAGGTTCAGCACCATGGATAGCTCCTTTGAACCTTAAGCTAAAGTCCAGGGAAGACTCACTGCCCCACTGACATGAAAGTCGCTAGCCCCTTCTATTTCCTCCCCCCCCCACAGCCCCACGTGCTAGCCCAATCTACCTCTGAAACAGTGTGGAAGATAGAAGAGTGGGTTGCAGAGTTGAAGATGAATGGGAGAAATCTGCTTCCCAACCCTTAGATCAGCAGATACCTGCATTAGATCTTCAAAAAAAACCCCTGCTAGTTATGATCCAGACCCACTGCGTACAGCATGTAGTTTCAGACAGCCATCAGCCAAGCGATTTTGGAAGCTTACAAGAGGGGCATGGAGATGATGTCCATTCCTTTAGTTCAGACATAGGTGACATACAGCCTGTAAAATCTCCCTTGTGGCCTACCACCAACATCATCTGTCACTTAAGTCACAACTGCCATGCAGACCATCTCTATCAGAGAGTGGTCACCACCAAAATCATGGAACAGAGTGTCTCCATAGTCCTGAAACCTGGAAAGACACTTTGTACCATGGTCCTCCAGAACTCTAAGGTGTGGGAAAAAACTCTAGCACCTTCTTGTACCATAGTGATTTACCACAGCTGGTACCATCCTTTGATACAAACTATGGTGGAAGCAAATTCACAAATGGACACTTAGTTTTTGCAGTGGAGATGAAAGTGGCAGCATATTGCATACCCTCCAAATGTCCCAATTTCTCATGGGCAGTCCAGATTAATCCTCCGTCATCCCAATTTTTCAGCTACTTTTAGGTTGTCCCCATTTCTCTTGCCTCCTCCCATTTTCCCCTTTGTCCTCAGCTTGATTCAGTTTCTGTATTCTAAGACTGATCTGTGAAAAGTTGGCATGTATGGAACTATGAGTTCAAGAGATAACAGTGCAGCCCACAGCCTCAGAAAAGTTACACATCTCTCCTCTTATTTATTCCAAGCATCTGATGATCCTGCTTCCTCCATATAAAAGGGTTAGACTGACTCTCCATGATTTTTTCTAATCAATGTTCAAAATCATTCCATCTAAAAATCGTTAAAGCACACATCTACCACTTGTTCAGGCTGTTAGTTATGCATTGTATGCAGAAGCATTTTTCTTTGTCTGTCCTGAGTACGTCACAAACTAACATCAGTGGATGATCTCAAATGATCATAATCATTATTATGATTCCAGTGTATCATGAAAATGGGAGCATGACATGGATCTTTAAGAGAGGCAGAAAAATTTCATTAGGGGTGGTTTGACCAGTTACTTCTTACCCTTTTTGACCCTGTCCTATCATGTTATGCCAGATGAATTCAAAAGGTTCTAATAGTTAACTTCATAGCTCAGTCTGTGGAGGATGTATGTCAGGTGGCACTTTGCTGTCTTTTAGTTTCCAGAATGCAATGTGGGAATTGATAAGGGACGAACTACATTCACTGCCTAAAAGGGATGTAATTTTTCATTAAGTTTCTTCTTGAAGGAAGCATTAATTTTTAAGATTAATTTTTAAGAATTTTCAACCAGCTGCGAGAATATCTTCAAAAACCATGCAGTTTATGAAGTCTATTTGTAATTTTGGATTTATTCCTTGCAAAATTTGCACATGGCTGTTTTGCATATAGACAACATTTGCTATGAAAGAAATAATATTTCCTGCATAGGAATATTATTTTCAAAAGCCCCTTTGAAATGCCTTTTAACATTATTTTCTGTTCTGACAATATACTTTCATGAGGAGGAAATCCTGTTTTCTGTGCAAAACAACCTGTGTGAATTTTGTACAGAAGAAGTCCATAATTACAACATTTCCTGCACAAGAAACAGATTTTTCTGTGCAGGAGAAATATTTCCACACAGAAAGATTATTTTCTGTATAGGAAGTGGCACTTTCTGTGGAAGAAATGTTGTTTTGTGCAAAACAACCATGTGCAAAATTTTGCAAAGAATAAGTCCAAAACATCAAAGATTCTTATCAGTTTGGGATTCTTGTCAGAGTTTTTAGACACTCAAAATAGTTTTGAATAATCTTACCATCCCAACCTTTCTCTTCTTTCCCTTCACTAGCCTTGAATGGTTCATGAGACTACTTGATTTCTTATGTGTGTCTGTGAATCACCATGATAAAACATTCTTTTGACTCTCAATTGGTGTCTCACAGTTAGTACGGGTATACCCAGATGAAAAGATTTAGTAGGTACCCCTTCTTGCAGGCCTCCTTTTGAGCTATAATTCCCCTGTTCTTAAGGGGATGCTAACACGGCTGGTGGAGCTCAAGGTTCCTCACCTTTTGGGGTAACAATTGGGGATTTGTCCTCTGGAAAAGAGAAGACTAAGAGGTGATATGATATCCATCACAGAATATCTTAAGGGACATTATGTAGATGATTCAGTCAGTTTGGTTTCTGCTGCTGCAGAGACTAGAACACAATCCAAAGATTCCAATTGTAACAAAAGAAATTCCACCTACATACCAGGAACTTATAGAAGGTTTTTTAAAAAAGCTAACAATGGAATAGACTGCTACAGAGGGTGGTGGATTCTTCTTCTTTGGAGGTTTTTAAACAGAAGTTTGATGGCCATCTCTTAATAGTGCCTAAGTTGTGCATTTTTGCATGGCAGTGGCTGGACATGATTGCCTTTGTGACCCCTTCCAACTCTATGCTTCTATGAATGAAATATGTCAGACAGAATAAGCCATGAAACTTACAAAACCCAGCAGAGTTGAGAAATTGTGTTAACCCAATTGGCTAGGCAATTCCAAGATAAATATCGGATAAATTGGAAAAATGTTCACTACATACCAGCCATTGATTCATACAGTGACAAAATAGGGACAATATCCATCATAATGCAGCAAAAATATTTTGTGCTCCCCCTCTCTAACATAAATACTTGCATCATGGGAAGTGTCTTCAAAAGAACTGTAGAGTACTTCACAGTAACTTCCTTTTAAAATTCAGTGAATGCTTCCATGTTTGCCTCTCACAATGCGAAGGCATTTGGCCGTTCCACACACATCATGTCTTGCCAGGCCATACATGCTGATTTGGTTGCCATTGGAAACAAGATTAAGGAGTCGGTGATACCTCAGGAGGTGATACGTTATCCTGCTGCTGAGTTAGATGGGCTGGTGTGAGCTGCAAATTGCATATGGACAACACTTGCCATTAGATGCCCCACTTTTAGTAGGTAATTCACAAGCTTTTGACATGTGGTGCCATTAAGAACAGAGATGATGTAATATAATTGGACAACCAAGCGAGCATATTTGCCTTTATGCTGGACAGTTTTAGTGTCACCAATCATGCACGGCTTCATAAAGTGGAATGTGTCAGTGCTGGAAGAGTTCGGCGAAGACTCAGGATTGTGATTCAAAAGATGCTGTTTCCTTCAGGGTCAGTTTTCCAGGGTCTCAACAGCTGTTTTTTCTTCTTCTTTTCCCCTTTCCTCTCTTATTTGATCCATTCCCATCCTGGTGTATAAAAACTGATGTAGTTATTTTCGGTTGCAACTCTCGCACTATAAGAAAAGGTCAAGCCTTTAATCTTATAACCTCAAGGTTCAAATGATGGTCCTGAGTTTGCTTCATCAATTCATATGGGAGAACCATCCATATTCTAGGTTTTGGGATCAGCATGCTAAAGCAAAATAATAAGACCAACGGCATATTCTATGCTAGAGAGAAATGCCCTGAAAAGGCAGCAGTATGATTTTTTTTCTTTGCAAATATATTGGCTGTGTGTCAGGGTGATGGTGGGGATACTCTGTGAACCGCTATGCAATCTGCTATAAAAACAAATATAAAATTTGGACACAGGTGCCTATGATGAGTTAAACCTTTGATGTATCTAGACTGTACAATTATAGCAGTTGATTACCAGTTGAAGTACCGTGGTTACATTCTGTAGAACCCTGGGATCTGCAGTTTGTTGAAATACTTAGAATTATCTAGTCTGCTCTTCTGAACTTTAGCACTAAAATTCTCAAGCAGAGCATTGTAAGACTTTTCAAAACTATAAACCTCAGGATTCAACAGGGAGGAACCATGACAGTTGAAGTAGTGTCAAAGGGGCATGCAGTCCTTCCTCCACATTCACGGTTTTGACCTTCACAAACTTGGTTTGTTTTTTTTGGTTTTTTTGGAGACACATGCTTGCTTCCCTTCTCCTCCTCTTCCCATTCCCTTGTATTCCTCACCCCAGGCGTGAGAGGCTTGTATTTAAAATGGACATTTTTTTTTTCCTTTTGGGTAAGCAAAGTCCCACTCCACTGCTGGAGGTATGTCCTCTGTGCCATGTGGCTGCACATTCTGTTGTGTAATGGCTGCTGATTGGTCAGGTGCTCTCTTTGCACCTACTCCTCCTTTCTCAAGATGGCGACCAGAAGTAATAGGACCCCAGAACTCCACTTTTTTCTGTATAAGTGGAAAGTACCAGTAAGCCTTTACCTTCTCTTTTTTCTCCTCCTCAATGCTGAGGCCAGAGGCAAAGGAATGGGATTGGGGAAGCTCCGGAGGGGAATGGCAAGGGGGTTGTGAAGGGAGGTTATTCATGTTGTTTCCATTTTCATCAGGGTTCTGTGCCTGGAACCCTCATGAATGTGGAGGGGCCATTGCAATGCTATAGTGTTAATGTACTCCTGCTTTGCAGCTCTAGGAAGGTTATCAAATAGCATGTTTAAGATTACAGTAAAACAATTTCCATCGCTTTGGGATGTAAATGATAACTTGTCTTCTTCTTCCACAACAACCCTTCCCATTAAAAGACAAAGTTTTGTTTGTTTGTTCCTTTGTTTGTTTTGTTTTGCCTGTCATGGAAAGAAAAGCCAGAATTCTGTTGATGTGTTGGTTACACCAGCATAGGCACATGCACATGCTGGCATAAGTACATCATTGGACACTGTGCAAGGAAGTGTCTTTATCTAGACACAGTGCTTTCGTCCAGGGTGTGAAAGGACACCTGGATACAACCATGTGTCAGTGGGGGCAAAACTGCACCCAGGAACTGTCTAACTGCCCTTGTGCATACAGCGGAAGAACAGCCTTCATCCACTGGACCTCCAGCGTAGCTACACTGGTACAGATCTATGACCCACCAATAGTCCATTAGGATATTAGCCAAAACGTACAAAATATAAAAGCATTGGATGTTTTCCTTCCATCTTTGGGAGCAACTAGCCTCTCTTGTTTCCCAGCTGAGAACATGTGTGCTTTACTTCACAAAACGAGATGAAGCCAGAGACACAAAGTATAATGGAAAAAGTGCTTGGTGCCCAAGTACATGCCCGTTGCCAATAAGTGCCCAGGTGCCCAACACTCCAGTTGTAGTTGGGAAGAAGAAGGAGCCTTTAATCTCCTGGACCTGGAGGAGATCTAGGAGGGTGAAAGTTCCTCCTTTTCCAGTGACTGTTGGTCTACTCTCTTCATGAGAGGCCAGCAAAGGCACCCCATCACCACCACGTGTGAAGACATGGGCAGGGGGAGATGAATTAGAAAGACAAATCCCTTGTGTAGGTCAATAACAGGTTTTTGAAATGTCACCTAGGTATATCATTAACAGGATTCTGTCTGTAATATTTAGTGAAAACTCTCCCATCATGTAGTAACTAGAGAAATGTGCCTCTTTCTGCAATTATCAGAATTTGGATTTTGTATTTCAATGAAGGCTCAGTAACTGGCTCAAATAAAATGCACAGAAGTATGAACAGCAGCCATGCTGTCAATGGCAGAATACATCCCCATTGAAAGAAAATGGGTATATTTCTTCCCCCATATTTGACCTCCTCCTATATCCTTAATAGCAAATATTTTATCTTTGTCATGGATTGTAATTGCCAAAAGCTACTTTGGGAGCTGGCCTTGGCTGAAAAGGGATGTAATTAATCAATATCCTCATAAAAAACACATTCTCCCAATTGTGTCTGTTTGTAACTTGGTATTTATTCACTCCAGGTGGAATCCTATTGGTAACATGCCAATGTAATCACAGGCTTATGGTAACATATACATTTTTTTCAGTGTTACTTCAATTACTCCTTGCCTTTTTCAGAGCTACAGAAGGCTAGGCACACAGTGGCAGGGGTGCACAAACCCTACAGATTATCTGTGGCTATTTCTAGAGTCTCTGGGAATGACAAATAGTCCCCAAAGGTTAGAAATGTTACTTGGAGTCCAGCTCCCCATGAACATGCTGCCTGGGAAATTCTAGATGTTGTACTGTGATATCTTAATTAATGAAGCAGATGTATTCATGGGAATTACTTCTTTAATGGATAATTTGGGTAAGAAGTAACAGAAGCAAAATGTTAATTTTGTACAGAAGTAACAGGAGTTATATGTTACTTTAACAGATAATTGTACAGTGTGGATACACCCTTGGGTTGTATCTCTAGGAAAGTTATCAGCATTATCAAATTGCACGCATAATATTACCTTAAAACAATTTCTCTCACTTTGGGATGTAAACCATAACCTGTTTTGTCCTTCTATACTGAGAATATACCCATTAACAAGAGCAGATGTAACATGGAAAGAACAGAGACAGGTCTTTCCACCGCTAAAAACAAAATAGCAATTCAACCTATTTCAGCAAACGTTTTATTGAAAATTAAGAAAGGGGAAGTGTGAACTGAAATAACCAGGTCAGACAAACTTTCATAAAAAGACAGAAGCATTTTGAACCTTCTGTTAGAGACCACCTGAATGCTTCTTGCAAAATACATCCAGGGAGGTCCTTTTCTTTCACCAGCCTCCACTTTTCTTATGATTTCCTTTCTGATGTCCAGACTTATAGATGATGATGATGATGACGATGATTGGCAGAGGTGGAGGGGGATGCTCTCCATTCTCCCATTTTCTCCCTGTGCTGTTTGTGAATGCGTGATAAGGGATTTTGGAGAAAGCTGCTATTTACCTTGCCTATTGCAGGCAGCTGCACAGACCTACAATAGGATCAGATAGGATTCCACTCTATCCCAATTCAAGTTTTATTGCACTGTTTACTCCAGACAGACTGCTACCACCAGAAGGTAAAAGCCTGTGTTTCTCTAGGACCCTTTCATTATTCCCCTAGTGCTGATGCTGCTAAAATGCCTCCAACTAGACGGAGGATGAGAAGAAAAAGAGGGAGTTGGGTGGATGTAAAAACACTTTGCAGAGAGGAGCTTCACTGCCAAAAGCTTTATTAATTGAAATATACCTTTAATTCTTAAAAACAACTTTTCTGTGTTCTGATGCTCTCATAGAAGTGTGTAGTTCTCCACATAAATGCGGGGTGGGGGCTGATGAACTTCCTCTGGAGTGATCTGGCAATTGTACAATTTTTACTGGGATTCCTGAAAGGCATTTATTCTCTGTATGTATTGTTGTTGTTGTTGTTGTTGTTGTTGTTATTGTTGAATGCCTGATTTTCTTTTTTACTCACCTCCCCCCTTTTTTCTTAAAATAAGAATAATCTTCTCTCAAAATATTGTCCTCATTTAGCCTGATTTTTTCACCCCCCTTACATCTCTTTTCCCCAGCTGTGAGTCTGACACAACTGCAGAAGCTCAAAACCAAAAAGCACATTGTATACAATATGACTCTAATCCCACTTGATTACTCTCGCTGTCAGCTGCGTCTTCCCTCCCTCTCTGAAAGGATAAGAGAGAATATGAAATATGAACAAATGAAATTTTGCTACATCTGTTTACCATAAAGTTTAATTGAGAGTACAATATAAATTATGAAAAGCTGAGCAAACAACATTGCCAGGTACGGAGCTCATCAGCCACTTCCAATTAATGCAGGTTGAAAAGCCTGTGTTTGCAAAGTAAGAAAGTATAGGACATGCTATAGAGAAGGGCTGATGGCTGGCCTGCCCTACCATTAGACAGTCACCTCAGGTAGCAGGCATTAGAGAGCAGTAGTGACAAGTCCCTGGTCATTACCCTTTTCCAGAGGATAGAGCTGTGGCATTGTCCCCATCAGGTGCAATAGATTGGTTTGTCGGATCATTATTATCTTGGGCACTGAGATTTCAGCACCAAAACCTGAGAACTAGAAACAACTCCTTGCAACGTTATGGGATGGGTCTGGTTGTGGTTAGAAGGGTGAGGTTACAAGGGGCAGCCCTTGGGTTTGTCATTAAACATGATACCTTAAGCATCAACCACAGTGGCACAGAGAATGCCATTCAGCCAAAACTTCAAATCATGAGAACAGATATGTATACTTTTCCAGGTAGTGCTCTCACCCTGGGATTACTCCTTTTACCCCGAGGACTCTGGAAGAAGATCCAGGACCTAGATCTGAGAATCTAATGGTGGAGGATACTGTGCCTTCACTGGCAAGATGAGGTGAAATTCTGCTGACTTCATCCATTTGGGTTCCATACATGGAAAAGAAAGAGGTATCATCTTAGACTTCAAAACATCTTAGGCTAGTTTTATGGACTGACTGGATTGACAGATTCAACTGATTTTAGTCCAGACTCTGTTTATGCCCATTTATAAACTACACGGTTATAGTGCTATTATTCTACTTTCAACATCTTCTGGAATTCTGGGGTTTGTAGTTTCCTGAGGCCAAAGAGTTCTCTGGCTGAGAATTCTAAATGCCCCTCCCTAAACTGCAAACCCCAGGATTCTAACGGATGTTGAAAGTGGAGTAATAGCACTATAACAATGTAGTGCGGAAGTGCCCATTGTTTAACTCCAGCAGTGTAATGGGTATTATGGATGTAAATCTCCACTTCTCTAATTTGAATGAATATTAAAAAAGCAACTTTTTTCCCTCACTCAGCAAGATTGTGAGGTTGTTTTTTTTTTTGTGTGTGTGTGTGTGCATTTGGCAAATTTTATCAAAATGTTGCTGGCACAAAAACATTTATTTAAATTAAAGTTTTTCATGCAAAACACTATTTTTGTTGTGCACAACCCACCCCAGAATGGTGAAAAAAAAACAAATACAAAAGAGAAACAAAAACAAGGAGGAGCAAAGGAGACATTTTCCCATTTTGTTCTGCTAAATTACCTATGTTCCTATAATATGAGAAAAAGTTACAAATAATGGGTAACTGGAATATTGTCCTCGTCACCACTAGGTACATGAAGAATGTTCACAAATGTTCACAATAATAGGTGTCTTTGCATGTTTAGATTGCTCATGTGATGCTCCCCACTATACCAGCCCCAGTGATTCAATAGGATTTACATGAGCATTAGATTCAGAGAGTCTACTCTAACTGGGAATAGTAATAGTTTTTTAGGTCACAGTTTGAGATGGTCCTCCAGATGTTGTTGGACTTTAACTCCCAGTATTTCTCACCACTTACTATAATCTTCAGGGCTTCTGCAGTCCAAAACATTGAGAAAGCCACATTATTACCATTCCTGCCGTAAAATGATACTGGCTTCCTCTGATCATCTCCATATTCTGTACAATGCTTTCCTGGCCAGTGAGCAGTTCTCGTTTTTGTCACACAGGGTCCTAAATCCCAGCGGAGATACTCAGTCAATTTGATTTGCCTATGTATTGGCTCATCATTCTGTAATTGATTCAGTGGGTCTACACTTGCTGGGCCTTTGCAACCTAGGCTTTGTCTTGTTCAGTGCAAGTCATGCAAGAATGCTACATGACCACTCTGCTTCAAAGAGTTCTCCTCATTTACTTTTCTGGAGTCCTCCTGTCTGCTCTGGACACAAAATTCTGTGATTTTAATCCCAATATTCTGCCGTGGGGTGCGGAAGGAGGCATTCTCTTGATAGCTTCCTGGCTATTGCAACAGAGAATGACAGACTGATAGGAAAACATCATAGACCTACCTTAAACCCTATTGACAAGTGATCAGCAAATACATGCATGTCCTTGAAATCTGAGAACCAGGATTGGAGAAGGGGAAGCTAATTTAAAAAGAGGGAATTTACTTGTGCAAAAAGCGTTTCTTCTAAATCAAGATATCGAACAGCTGTCATGCAAAGTATCAGCTAATGCCCACAGTTTTCCAGAAGGCTGATCCAACTTTCCTACTATTTCTGAAGTTTCGATTTCTTAGTGCCCCTTCATCATCAGACAGACCATCATCATTGCTTGTTCCCCCTCTCTCAGCTTCAAGGCACCCTTCTGGGCTCTGTGTTAAATAGATCACCACTTAAGTGCTGGGCAACCTAGTTTAATAAATGCAGATTCCAAAGTGAAGATAGTGAGAGCGTGGTACTCTGTCTATCACTCTCTTGAGCTGGATATATGTTATAGGAGCAAATAATCACAATGAAATGACTAACAGGAAGTGGTTCAAAGCACTGGAGAGCCACTCCTGCCAGTTGACAATATTGGCCTAGATTGCCTGATGATCTGAGGACAACTTCCCATGTTCTAAAGAGCTCAAAGTCTTCTAGAAGGGAAAGATGAAGAAGAGGAGGAGGCAACTTTTAATTAGGGGAGAGAATCATGTGGCCCTTCAGATGTTGCTGAGATCCATTTCCCAGCATCCCTCATTTTTGGTCATGATGGCTAGGGCAGATGGGAGTTACAGTCCTAAAATATCTAGAAGGCTGAATGATTCAAAATGACAAGACAGTTCTGATAATGACCAAGATGAATACATTCTGGACTGTGGTCAACTAAGCATATGAGACATGAAAGGACTGGGGGCCAAGAAGAGAGACAGAGTGGATGGGCACATTCATGGAAGGATCAGTAAACAGAAGGAGTTAATTGTAAGCCAGGAGCTTTTCCAAGATGGGCCAAATTGAGAGGCAGATATTCAGAAAGCCAGCCATGAAGTGTCAACCAAGAGGAGACTGACCTTACCAAATTTGTAACCTAGTCGCTGTGTTAAAAAGCACTCTCCAATCCTATGACAGAACATTTAGTGAGAAGGAAAGCTACAGCATGCTGCTATGTCATAGGGGTAGCTAAACTATGACTTGGAGTCTCTCATTCATAAAGTTCCTATAAGTGGAAATTGACTTGATGGCAGTTAACGAGCAAATTCACACCTCTCAGAATTTTTCAAGGAATTTATCTGCACATAAATATATGTGTTTGTTTGTTTGTTTGTTTGTTTGTTTGTTTGTTTGTTTTTCTGAGAAAAAGAGGGCCAGAATCCTGTTGGGCAATTCTGAATACATAACCTACAGTTATGCATTTGCAATTGCTATGTATTCATGATCCTTATGCATTGCATACGGAAGAAATGTAAAAATCAAGGGAGAATACCCAATGGTGAAAAGAGCTGGAACTTTCCATCCAATGACATCTGGAGTGCTGCGAGATTCCCACCCCTCAGCTAGATCCGCTTCAACAAAGTGAAGCCTGTGGGCCACACACAGTCCCTGGAATCTCTACGTGTAGCTCCATAGTAGCTGCTAAAAGGCCCCCAGATCCTACCCCTAGTTTTTTCAAGGCCATTTTGGGAGGTATCGGGGGGCTGAAAACCAGTGAAACCCTCCATACTTCCTGGAAATGTGATGGTTTGCTTCCCCCAATTGTTCAGAGCTCCCCCAAAGCCTCCCAAAAGAAAAAAAAAAGCCCTAATCGTCCAGAATGGTGACCAGAGGTGTCAGTACCTCATTTCCAGTATGCCTGAAATGAGCTAGTGTGACCCTCCCACAATTGACCAGATGGGTGAAGCACTCAGTTCCAGTTTCTTACAAGTTCATCTCTTGAGCAACAAAACAAACAAACCTCAAATTCTCTTTCTTCTGAACATGCAGAACTGTGCAGATTTGAGTAAGTTTTTATTAAAAATGAACGAAGTTCTCACTTACCCCTGGCAATAGGAGCAAGACCCATTCCCCTTGGTCACCTGCCCACTTCTTACTTTGATTGTCCTCTTGTGTCACCTGAACAGAACCAATATCAGCTATTCATTTGGTTCTCATTCTTTAATTCCTTTGGAGGATTTTTTTTCTCTCATACTCTGCAACTCAAAAGGCTCCCAGGATGGTTTATAATGTTGAGAAAATAATACAGTCCCTGTCCACTAGTTTATAAACTAAACCAGTGGTGACAAACTATTTACAGTCCTCCAGATGTTTTGGACTTCAACTCCCAGAAGCCCCGGCCAGCATGGCTGATGGTCAGGGAGGGCACATAACAACTTCAACAACAGCAACAGCAGTCGTATTGCATCTATGCATCCTTTTAAACACTCTGAACTTCTTGAGAAAGAAAAGAAAATAACTCCACACAACTTTAATATGGGTATTTTATGGGGTGTAGTAATGGAATTTGAGTTCCAAAAACCCTTGGTTGAATTAGGAAAGAGAATACAAAGTTCACTGGCTCTTTCAGTGTTCTGAAAAATTTGTGATTAACAAAATGCATACACACATCCTGTGCATTCCTGAATAACATCTTGTCTTTGGCACCAGCTCCTACATTTTAGAGCACAGTCTGAAACTCCACAGTGTTTTTTTCCCCTTCATTGCTTTGCAACGGTCATAACATTTCTTTCAGCATAAGGGTTTGTTTTGATAGAATAACAGATTGTCTTGTGAAATTGAAGGATTTTTCATCTTTGATTCATCCGTCTCTTCCTCTGGCTCTTCCTTTTGCTCTAGAATGAAAGAAATAAAAAGACATCATTTTTTTTCTTTTCCCAATAATTTATTTGGAGTTATAGCATACTGCATTCTAAGGGCAGGAGCTGATAAGAAACAGGAAGGACAACAAAGAAAACAAAACAACACATCTCAACACAAACAAATCACAAGAGAAGGAAAATTAAAACCCATGGATGTTTCCCTGCCTTTTCTTGATGGGCATTACAATCCTAACTCAAAGATGCACTGATTGTAGGATGTTAGGAATAGGTATAAATTCCTTCAGCATGCAGAAATCCCCTTTTGCCAGCTGAAATGTTCTGCGGCTGACAAGCTCCTCATCTGCTGGCTGACCACAGTGATTTGCCAGCAAAGTAATCTGCTGCCAGGACCCCTCTGCTGGCTAAAGTTATGTTAGAATTAGCAACCTTTGCCTGCCTATACTCAAAAAATTGCTAGTTTGCAAACTTTCTTTTTTATTTGTTTTTCCACACCCTCTCTCTTTCTGCAGCCATTTTCTTCTTCTTTATGCCATGCATTTGATTATGCAAAAGTAATTTCTAAGTAAAGATACTTTATGTTTTACAAACAAGACCAAACTTGCTTCTTTATCTGCTAGATCCCATGTGTGTGTAATATATGTGTGGCCAATTCCACACTACACTATTATAGTGCTATTATTCCACTTTCAACATCCTACGGAATCCTGGGGTTGGCAGTTAGGGAGGAGTATTTAGAATTCTCAGCCAGAAAACTCTTTGGCCTCAGTAAACTACAAAACCCAGAATTCCACAGGATGTTGAAAGTAGAATAATAGTGCTATGGGTATTTCCACACTACACTGTTACAGTGCTATTTTTCCACTTTCAACATCCTATGGAATCCTGGGGTTTGCAGTTTAGGGATGGGCATTCAGAATTCTTAGCCAGAGTGCTTGTTGGCCTCAGTAAACTACAACCCCCAGAATTCCACGAGATGTTAACAGTGGAATAATAGCACCATAACAGTGTAGTGCAGAAATGGCTTGTATGTGTGTGTGTGTGTGTGTGTGTGTGTGTGGATATCGGACTGGTTGTTGCTCACTTTCCTTACCGGCTTCATTACTCTGATTGAGAGATAATCTCGTATTTCCCAAAAAAATCTACAAGAAGGAGATCAGAGAGAGAGAGAGCACAGAGGTAAGATGATAGAGGAACTGAGGCAAATCCAAACCTCTTCTAGCCCAAGGACACAGTCCAGAAACAGACAGAAATCTAAGCACAGGAGAAGCTGCTGCTAAGTAATTCCTTTTGCCAGCAGAACCCTTTATGATGAATGATCTCAGAAATATGCCAGCAGAGTGATCTGTTGGGAGAATTGCTTATCGGGTTGAGGCTATTGAAACAAGAGACTAAAAGAAGGCAAGACAAGACAGAAGCCATGATAAAGCAGATCCAAACTTGTACCTAGCCCATGGACAACATTGGCATGAAGGGGATTTTTTTTTAAAAAAAAAATCTTTTAAGTTTAAGCATTGTAATAGTATACATTTGATGTAAACTACTTATAATATTATGTTCACCTGTCTCATGCTTGCAATTTCTATATTCTGGGGGAAAGAGTCTCAGCTCCAAGTAGTCATGTTTCATAAGAAACTTGTCCATTCAAGACTCCAGAAGTAGGACCATAATATCCCTCATTTTCCCTGGTTCAGGACTCAAGACAGCTTGCAACAGTTAAAACAAACACAGCCAAAAATTCACAACATGGAAGTTAAAAATAAAATTAAACTATCAAAAAATTAAAGCCGTTTAAACCTTAAACCATTAAAAGAAAACCAGGAAATTGAAAATCTGGCACATTATGCAAGATCCTTCCCTCTCGAACAATCAGTCTTCCAAGGCCTGCTGAAACAAACAAGCAAAAGGTCTTTACCTGCCTGTGGAAAGATAGCAAGCAGGGTACTAGTTTAACCTCTCTGAGGCCCTTTCCACACTTGACTGTTATAGTGCTATTATTCCACTTTCAACATCTTATGGAATCCTGGGGTTTGCCCTCCCTAGAATAATAGCACTATAACAGTCAAGTGCGGAAAGGGCCTGAGATGGGAATTCCAGAGTCTGGGAACTGAGGCCTCATAGAAGAGCCTCTACCATGTTCCTACCTCAGGTACCTGCGAGGGTGGTGGGACACAGAGATAGAAACCTGTATGAGGGCTATAGCAGGAATCAGGAGGTTAAATTTTCCTTCCTCCAGGTTAAGGCCCAGCTGAGGTGGCAATTTGTAGTGGCAGCTTGTGGCTTCCAAGTCATGAAGGAGGTAAATGCAAGATTTACTCCAAATTTTAGAGGAGCTGAGTTACTGAACCTTTTTGGGGTAATAACATTCAACATCTTGGACAACTCTTTGACTGGGACTGAAACCAAGAGGGGATTCACTACCCCTCTGACATCAGAACTTGTAGCTGCCACTGGGGAAAAATAAACAACGGACTTAAGAGAACTATGCAGTTTTCACCTGGAATTCAGCATGGGGCTTACATCTTCATAAATGGACTTATATGTGTGGGAAATAGAATTCACTAGTTTTACCATGTCATTTTCATCTAGGGGCTTCTGTGACATTACCATGGGCAGGTGTACATTGCATAACACTGGCCCATGAGTCACTGAAGCGCCATGCCTTGATGTTCAATGGATACCAAAGCACATGAGGAGACTCCTGGAAACCACCTAGGAAATTCCAAAGTGCAACAGGAAAGTCATCTGCATAGAAGTAACTGATGCACATCAGAAGTGTCCAGTGCTCACGAGAAGCGCTCAATGAGCACAAGACATTTCTGATGCACATCAGAAGTGCCTAATGCCCATCAGAAGTTCCTGATACTCATCAGAAGCACCTGATATGCATCAAAAGCACCTCATGCACATTGGAACATGCAGGTTCCTGGAAGTGTACCTCTGCAAATCATTAACAGGGTTTGATTGCATTTTTCCAACATAGCTAGAAATCCATAAAGTTATGAAACGCTGACTAGAATGCAGAATCTCAGTCACTGTTTGGTGTAGTTTCCTACTTAGTTGAAGAGGCCCATACTATAAAAACCACAGGCACATTTGAAAAGCCAATGTGCAGCCTCTGAAAGACCAGGGTAAGTACTTTTATCTATGGTCTGCAGATTAATTAATATGCTTTCAACATATGCATGGGCACCTGCTATTCAGGTTTATTTCGCTTAAGAGACATCATTAACATTAAGGATTTCAGCTGGTATCGACTGCAGAATCCATTCATTGTAGTGACAGAAGGAGAGACTAAAATACCTGTTTTCTTCCTTTTGAGGAAAAAATGAAGATACACACATCACTATATCTAAAAGGAAAGAAGACTGCATTAAAGAGGAGAGGAGACACGTACACATAAGCATCCATTTCTAATGGAAAGAACATTGAATCAGAAAATCCATCTTTCTCTGAAGTAGCTTCCCATTCTACATTTTAATATTACCTAGAGTCCATTTACTCTGCAGTCTACAGTGCGGGAAACAAAAAATAATACCAACAGAAGGAGAAAGAAGGAAGAAGATAGATGGAAAACAGCTTGAATAATGCTTGGGAATGAGTGGTCCTCTCAGTGATATTAAGACATCTCAGACAATCTAAAGGATGATTACTATGTAAATTACAGCTAACAGTGAAGGGTATGTGAGTCTGTACACATTTGAATAGCTTTTTCTCCCCTTTTGCGCTGGCCATCCTTAAGGCAAGGCAGCTCAGTTGTTGATTTTTTTTTTTTAATGGAAACCTTTGGCTCCAGCTGCACTGGAGAATGTGATTGAAAACAGGAGACAGATGGGAGCATTTTTCCACTTTGTGAAACTGACCCTCTCGTACGCTACAGTTTCTGATTTATTTTTCTCTCCCCCCACCCGGATCCATACAAGGAAAAAAGGTTACAGGCTGCAGCATGGGCTTCATTTTGTACAATCAATACATAAAAATAGCCAGCACACAAATCAATCGTGCACCTAGGTTGCACAGATGAGGGATCACCCCCCCTCTCCAAGGAAAACAGATCTAAAGAAATCCCTTTTTTCTGTTGCTACATTGGCTGAAACTTGTTTCACTTTAGATTTGCTGAGATATGCTTTGCTTTTTGGCTGGGGGTAGGAGAGCGGAATAGGGGCTCATGAATTTGTTTTATTTATCTCCCTATATGAACTTACTAGAGCCCTAAAATCTTCAGGTGAAGGCTCTCTCAGTCCTGCCACCACCCCAGGCTCATCTGGGCCATTTCTGTACTTCACTGTTATAGCGCTATTATTCCACTTTCAACATCCTATGGGATGCTGGGGTTTGCAGTTTAGGGAGGGACATTTAGAGTTCTCAGCCAGAGAGATCTTTGGCCTCAGGAAACTACAAACCCCAGAATTCCACAGGCTGCTGAAAGTGGAATAATAGCGCTATTAACAGTGTAGTGCAGAAATGGCCCTGGTCAGAAGGACATGGGAGAGAGTGTTCTCAGTGACTCAGTGGGCTGTCTGTCTCTTTTCTTTCCTTTTGTAGGTAGGCAAAAACATTTCTTTTGAAGTAGACCTTTAATGAGTGAGCTGGAGACCTTTTACTTATTAGTTGTTTTTAAAAAATCTATTGTAAGTTTTACAATTTTATATGTCTTTTAAAGTTTTGTTTATATGTTTTTAATGTTTTTTTAAAAAACTCTTTTGGAACATGCCTTGAGCTCCCATTTGGGAGAAAAGGCAGCGTAGAAATTCAATAAATAAATAATAACTAATACATTTTAATTGTTCTATAGTTACTACAAACACTTCACATTTCCTAATACAGCCCCGAAAACAATTTTGCAGTGATGAGCCAGTGTGGTGTTAGTGGTTTGAGCACTGAATGACTGGAGGACCTGGGAGGCATCACATATTCTCAGCCTCAGAAAACTCCATGGTAGGTTCTTCATAGGGTTGCCATAAGTTGCAAACAACTTGAAAGCACACAACAACTACTACCTACTGAAGGGATGTGTGAAATCCTCTGGATGACTTTGGTCATTTCTGCACTGCACTGTTATAGTGCTATCATTCCACTTTCAACATCCTGTGGAATTCTTGGGTTTCTAGTTTACTGAGGCCAAAGAGTTCTCTGCCTGAGAATTCTTAATGCACCACCCTAAACTGCAAACACCAGGATTCCATAGGATGTTGAAAGTGGAATAATAGCACTGCAGTTGGCCCTCCACATTTGCGAAGGTTAGAGGAACAGGACCCTTGCAAAAGTGAAAAAAATGCAAATGTCAAAATTGTTACCCTGTTTTCTGGGTGTCCCAGGAGGGACACCAAATTGCTATAAGTTGGGGAAATTAGTTCAGAGCACAAGTTGGCAATACGAGAGGAGGGTAACTTAGCACGATATTGCAACCCAATGTCTACGAGTCAAGAAGCAGACTGGTTGGAAAATAATGAATAGTCTTTATTAAATACAGGCACACAATGTATGCAACACAAACACACAGATAACTAAGGAAAATAAAGGCATGAGTAAGATAGTGGGATTTTTAGAGGGATAGTTGGTTCGGGTGATACGAAACCTGTCCTGAAGTCCGGAGGAAAATGGAGAGCGAAGCTGGGATTCGATGTATCTCAGCACGTGGAGCTGAGGGGAAGCTCGCCAAGCAAAGTGGCAGCAAGGCGGTCTGGAACTCGGGAGTGATCCGAGGAAGGTCTCAGAATCAAGGGTTTTTATAAGAAGAATTGTGACTGCAGGCTAGGTCGGACTTAGGGGAAAGCAATAGATTTGGAGTTGAAGACAAAGCCTCCGAAAGGTCAGAATTTGAATGACTGAATTAGAGCCGAATTTATCAACAGAGTAGCCGGTATGCAAAAGCGGAATACTTGAGTGTTGTATAGCTCGATCATCAAGTTGCCAGCGCGAGGCAGAGAATCCTTTGTAGGTTGCTCGCATACCTAATGGAGGTACTTGCCTTGAGGTCTCCTAAAGCGGCGAGTTGGCTGTTTTCTGGCCTGCCTGTATTGTCTCGGAATATTATGGTGATTATCGGCCGAGCCTGTATGTGTGCTTGTCCGGGGGCCTTGCAAGCACGTGGAAGGGATATGTGAAGCCGAATTAGTGATATCAAAAGATATCTTTTATATCCCCAAAGCTCGGGCTAGCCAGGGCAGTAACAAAATGTATGTGTGTGTCTGTGGTAAGGGAGCTGAGGGACAGTAGGGAGAATGGGCACACAGGGTCCAAACCAGGTCTGGGAAAGGAGAAGGAAAGAGGGTGAGTCATCATGGTGGACCTATGCTTCCTCTAGCTTGCCAATCTCCTTCTTTGGGTGTATAGCAGCATTGGGAGAGGGTTTGTGGTGCTCTGGAGGACCAGAGGTAGGTTTTTAAAGGGCTGCATAGTCTGATCAGAGCTGCTGAGAGGTAAGGTTCCCCCCAAAAAGAAGCACCTGAATTTGAGGGGGCAGGAGTTGAAGACACTTGCAAATAATCAAATCTGTGAAAGTCAAACTCACAAATGTGAAGGTCTGACTGTATAACAGTGTAGGGCGGAATGGCCCTTTTCTTGGGTTGTTGTTGTTGTAAGTTGTTGCTGCTGCTGCCATATGCCTTTAAGTAATTTCTGACATATACCAACGTTAAGGCAAAACTATCACAGAGTTTCTTTGGCAAGATTTATTCAAAGGAGGTTTGCCATTGTCTTCTTCTGAGGTCAAAAGAGAGTGACTTGCCAAGGTGATTCAATGGGTCTCCGTGGCTGAGTGAGGTTTGTATGCTGATTTCCAGAGTCAGAGTCCAACCCTCACACCACTAAGGCCATTTCCACACTAGACTGTTATAGTGCTGTTGTTCCTCTTTCAACATCCTATGGAATCCTTACCACAGGATTCCATAGGATGTTGAAAGTGGAATAATAGTGCTATAACAGCCTAGTGCAGAAATGGCTTAAATCACACTGGGCCTACAAAACATTTCTACCATGTTTTATGTTAGAAGATCTCAGGACAGCGTACAAATAACATTCAAACAACAGAATGAACAATTTAAAACAATAAAAATAATTTAAATTAGCTAAAACATATTAAACTTACTAATGATTTAAAACAGTTTTTAAAAATTAGGTTTTTTTAAAAACTATATATATCATAAGGGAGTGCAATCTCATCCAAGATATAGGCCATTTCCGCACTGGGGAATTAAAGCGGCGCAGTGCGTCCTCCACGGAGGACGTCTGCACCTTGGAGCGGACTAGGTTTGGACTACTTACCAGAGATCCGCACCTCAGTCCGCTCCGAAACACCCCCAACTGGTTCTCCAGCACGCTTTTTAAAGACCAGAAAAAAGAGGTTTCTCATTTTTCCAGAGCGCGCCATTGCATACCTGCTCCCTTGTGCAGATTCACAGGCTCACACCAATGTGAGCCTGTGATCTGCGGAGGGCGGGCTTTAGGCGTGGTGAGCTTCAGCGGTTGGTTGGGACCATGACCAACCGGAAGTCATCATTCTGGAAGCCGGAGCAGTACGGATCTAAGACCTCGCACTGCTCCGATTCACCCTGAACCAGACCGAGGAGCCAGAAGATTCGGTGAGTAACAGCACAGCGCGATTCCCTCGCCTCATGTGGAAATGGCCATAGTGATTATTAATGAGGACCAAAGGCCTTGGTAAGCAGCCAGGTTTTAACTTGGAGGCTAAATGGAATGAATATTGGTACTATTTGGGCAAGGGAGGATGTTGTACAGTTGGGGTGCTGAGAAGACCCTCTTCCACATCCCAACACAGTGTATTGATCTCACTGGTGGGACACAGAGGAGGGCCCCCTCACAGCATTATACATTGTGCATGAATGGGCATTGCACACTGATGTGCACACATGTTTGATTGTGCATTGGGTTTTTCCTTTGCTGTCTTGATTTAATTGCCTAACATTGCCATTCAAGACAAGAGCGGCACAGTACAGTCGATGCATAAGCCTGCAGGCAGAGACTTGCACAACCAACTCTGATCTTGGCCATTTTCACCCTACACTATTATAGTGCTATTATTCCACTTTCAACATCCTGTGGAATTCTGAGGTTTGTAGCTGACTGAGGCCAAAGAGTTCTCTGGGTGAGAGTTCTAAATGCCCCTCCCTAAACTGCAAACCCAGGATGCTGAAAGTGGAATAACAGCATTATAACAGTGTAGGGCAGAAACGGCCCTAGACTCCTAGCCTGTGCAGGACACATTGAAACTTCTGATGGAAGGGTGGGATAAATTGAAACATCACCTTCACCACCATCAATGTGCTACATATACCATTTCCTTTCCCCACAGAACCATCAATGGTCTTATCAAAAGCCTTCTAACTATGATTGGAGAATTAACTGAAGCATAAATCAGGAATTTAACAGCAGAAGCATTGGACTCCTACCAAATCTAGCTACTCCGTGTTGTAACCATGCTGCTTCATATTTTAATGTCCTATGTCCTTCTGTTTCTCTGATCTAGGTTCCCGGAATGCAAGTTATCTGATGCAACACAGAGCATGATGGCATCAGGTTAGAGAGATCTTTTTGTTGCCTATTATTTTGGACTTTGACAGAAGCACTTAGTATGGCATTGCCATTTTTGTCAGCAAGGCACGTTTGTGGTAATATATGATTCTGTCTAAGGATCAAAGACTGAATAAATGCACTTGTACAGTTTCCAGGTCTCTAATGCTTTGAAATTTTTGGGTACACTCACAACCCAAAGCACCAGCAGGGAGCTGTGTTTCAGAAAATGGTACTTGTTTGTTTTCCTTCCATCTTCCTTTTTCTTCCTCCAAAGTAAGAATGTGGAAATTTGCCAGTCTTGTTCCCCTTGTGCTTCTCTGAATCCAAGCAGCATTCTGAATTCTCATATTGCCACAGTTCCATATTAGATTTATCTTCTTCCCACATTTAGATTGGTGCATATTTTTGTATGTGTTTCCCTGCTGAACTGTACACATTTTGTATGTATTTTTCAGCATTGATGAAGTATCATTCTGCACATTTTTTAAGTGCACATACGGTTTTCTCTGTATTTTTCTTTTCTGAAAGACACTGTATATTTTGGAAATATCTGGATTTCCATTGCAAGATATGCTCCCTTTCAGTTCAAGTCTCTGGAAGTGCAAAGTGGAAATGTCCTTACAGAATGTGAATCAAACATTTTTCTTTACCAGACTTACATGGGTTTATTTCATGCTATGTTAATTCCATGATAAGAGAGATCTAAGAGAAAGCTTTTAGACTATACAGTTATAACACCAGGGTTCTACTTTAGCTGCTATGCCAATATCCTATGGAATCCTGGGATTTGTGATTTAGGGATGGGCAGCTCAAATTTTCTGCCAGAAAGCTCTGGCGCTTCTTTCAGCCGCAAGAATTCCACAGGGCACAGCCATGATAACTGAGATGGAATCAGTACCCTAATTCTGCAGAGTGAAAGGGCCCCTACTTGGCCAAGATTGCCCAAGAACCTTCTGACCTGGGTAGGAATCAAATATGGGTCTTCACAATTCTAGTTTAACACTCTAAGTACTACTCTTGCATGAACAATGGGCATTCTGGGGCATAGGTACACCTCAGGCTGTTTTTTTTTTTTTTGAGCACATGACTCTCCTAGATTGCTTATACTACTTCTGGAAGTTTTGCCTCCTCAATGAGTGGCAATTCACCTTTCAGACTGGTCCCAGTCAACCCTGCCACTTTGGCCATTTCCACACTAGACTGTTCTAGTGTTATTATTCCACTTTCAACATCCTATGGAATCCTGGGCTTTGCAGTTTAGGGAGGGGCCTTTGAGGCCCAGGATTCCGTAGGATGTTGAAAGTGGAGTAATAGCATTACAACAATCTAGTGCGGAAATGGACACTGTTTAACATTTTTTATTTATTATCTTTTTTTTTTTAAAAAAATTACATTCAAAAGGGATCTCAGTTGTATAAAATAATGATCCAATAAGACAAAAATAGGAAAAGGAGAACAGAAAAATAAACACATTACTCATAAGCTTCTAAAAAGCTGACCAGATAGACCTCCATTTTAAAATTTTATCTATACATTATTCTTTTAAATGCTGCAAATATTATTAGATCTTCTGTCTATTGGATCACAAGGGAGAAAAATTATCTCTCCAGTAGCAAAGTATCAATCTTTTAGCAGTCAAAAGAGCAGAAAAAAATCTACTTCCATTAGCCATTTCTTAATTTGCAAGAAACAGATAAATAATTCAAAAAAACAAGTCCACCTCTGAACATCAAGGAACTTTCCAAAACCAAAGTTATTTGTGTGATGACTTCCTCTCAAAATGCAGCTACTATGAGACAATTCTCAAATGTGTGCATTAAGGAAGTATTAGCAGTATTACGTCTCCAACAATTTTGTTGGTTTAGAAAGCCCTTTCTTTAGTAGATGTTGCAGTGACCAATATACCTGAAACAGGAATTTCTGCTGTATAAGACATTGTCAGAAATTTGCAGACATTCTAGTTATAGATGTTAAAACCGATGGCCATTGATTAGTCAGAACTGTATTAGTCAGAACTGGATACTCCAATCTTCTATTCTATACCATATCATATTTATTTATAAATAGCATACACACACACACATACATAAATACATACATAACATACAGAGAGAGAGAGAGAGAGAGAGAGAGAGAGATGGCTTTGATACTTGACTGGCCTCAATTAATGTCTCTAACATTGAGGAAAATTAGATGCACTTAAAGCTGCAGGGCCAAGTGTTTCAGTTGTAGAAATTGCCATTTAGCTGGAAAAGGCAGTTTAAACTGCTCTTGCAAAACTGAAAAAGGCAAAAACTTACAATCAACACCAGGTATCTGATTTATGGTAACAATCCCATTATTGGCCCAAACCTTCCATAAAAATGGTTCCTAACCAATTTTCAAATCTGGATTCCCCATAAAGTCAATTCAGCATGAGCGTATGAGTCAAATTACAATGGATGAGACAATAATTTTCTACACAGTTCTAATTGCATAAATTATCGACAAAATACTTGCCTTTTTTAGTAAAGTAAAAACCAAATACTACCCATTTGAAGAAAGGCATCAGAAGAAGATTTCAAGGCTGACCATGGTGGATTACTTACTGTGATCTGTCCAAAAATTAGCACGAGCTAACAGATACACCCAATAGTACGTAAGAAGATTTGGAAGGCTAAACCCTCCCTCGTGGATTGGAATTTGTATCCTTTTCATTAAAATTCTAAGAGTAGATGAACACCCACCCAAAAATGTCTCCTAAACAAAGCATTTAGTTTTTGAAAATATTTGCAAGGAATTACACAAATAACATAAATAATTTAGGCGTATCCTTCATTTTAATCATGTTTACGTTACTCCACAGACTTATATTTCATTTCACCCATCGCTCTAAATCTTATGCAATATATCACCTCCCTTATATTAAAAGCAATCATCTGAGATAAGTCCCTACAGATAATTATACCCAAATGAGTACTGGAATTTGGGCAGTATCGAAACTGCAGTGCTTTAAATACTCTAAAACCTTTCTTGTCTCCTATGGGCAGTATTTCTGACTTGGACAAGTTAATTGGAGAGCCAGCTATTTTGCTGAAATTATTAATCAACTGCATCAGAACAGGAATTGACTGCTGGGGCTTTGAAATTAACAACGAAAGATCATCTGTGAAAAGAGCGTTTTTACATTGTAAAGTGATATGCACAAATCCATTGATCCTGCAATTTTGTCTGACAGCACATGCTAAGAGTTCCAAGCACAAACTGAGTATTAAAGGAGACAGTGGATATCCCTGTACTGTACCTCATTTCAATGTAATGCTTTTTATCTATCTATCTATCTATCTATCTATCTATCTATCTATCTATCTGTCTGTCTGTCTTTCTATCTATTATCTATCTATCATCTATCTAATTTAATTCATTTCAAAAAATATTTTAGGAAACCAAAAATAAGCCAATACTGCAAAAATAAACAGCCAGTAGTAAGATGTATTACAGGCCTTCTCAGCATCCAAAGAAATAATGGTTGGCTGATCGGTTCTATTCAAGCTTAAAGCAATCAAGTAATTATGAATATTATGAGATCCTTGCCTGTTTTTGATAAATCCTGACTAGTCAGGACTTAACAAAGATGAAATGACTCTTTGTAATCTATTAGTGGCCAATATTTTGATATCAACATTAAGTAAGCGCATTGGGATGAGGTTAGTACAGTAAGTATGATCCTTATCAGGTTTAGGTATCAGATTTTTTAAACACATTGTTTAATATGAAAAGCTACCTATTTTCCAAAATCAGAAGGGAACCTCTAGGGGAATGGAAAGAATATTGAAAAATATTTTGAAAAAACGGTTAAAAACAATGCATTTCAAGTGTTGACGAACCATGATGAGTAGAATCCTGGCCTGATGGGAATCTTCACAGTTAAGTACTTTTTCTGTGCAAAATTTGCATGTGGTTGTTTTGTGCAAAAAACCAGCATTTTCTGTTCAGCAAACAGCATTTTCTTTCTGGAAAATAATATTTTTCAATGCAGAAATATAAATTCCTGTGTGGAAAATGCTGTTTTTGCACAAAACAACTACACATGCAGAAAAAGTCCTGAACTGCAAATAGCCTTCGAAACTGCACAGTTTCAAAGACATTCTGAGAAAAGAAGAAAATTACTGACAGCTACTTTCTTTGAGAAGCATCTTAGTGAAGAATTACATCCCTAATCTCTGACCATTGTTTGCTTTTGGTGTTTTTGACATTTCACGTAGCTCCAAGAGATTTCCTGATCTAGAAACGCAATCTCCATTTCTCTGTCACACACACACTGGTGTAGGGATGGGAGTGGTGGCGGCTGACGGGAGCAGTGCGTCCTGGGTGGCACTTTTTGGAGATGGCTCCACTCCTTGCCTGCCCCCTGTGTGACATCTCCCCACCCACGTGTGCTGTTGCCCCAGCCACATGTTCTGTTGCCCTGACCACATGCATCATCAACCTGCCCATGTGTGCTGCAACCCTGTCCACATCTGTTGTTGCTCTGCCCACACGCATTGTTGCCCGCTGATGCACACCATACTCCTGCCTATGTGCATTGTCACCCTGCTCATGCGTGCTGTAGCCCCACCCACATGCATTGTCACCTTGCCCACACGCATTTCCCGCCCACATGCGTCATTGCCCTGCCCACACTGGCCGTATCCCCACCTACACCCCTCCTTCCCTCTCCTACCCTACTGGTGGCAAACTCAGCCAGTGCACATAGATACTCACACTAGCATTGCCATGATGATTTCTTCATGATACTGGTTTGTACCCTGACTGCTATAACACTGTGAGATTGGAGTGTGTGTATTTTCATTATTTTCATGTTGGAAATGTTCTTTTGAAGAGGCAGAATTTCTTATATATTCTCTTTGATTTCATAGACACTGTTTTCCTTAATAAAAAATAAGCAGAGTTTTAGATATTTACCCTAATAGTGCTGCTAAAAAGTAAGAGCGGGAAATGGAAAACACGTACAAGACTATTCCCCTAAGCAAAAATGTCCTTTAAAATGAGTGTGTGTGTATGTGTGTGTGCGTGCATGCATGGAATAGCTTATATATTGGCCTTTGAACTGTGCATAGAAGATGGCTAATCTAATAGCCACTGCTTATATAATTACACTTTCTTTCTCTGCAAGATCTCCCTTCTGAAGAAATGGATAAATAAACTACTGTTTCTATGGACAAGTACAGGCATGCTTGTGCCTCCGACGGTGCTATGCAGCTGCTCATTCTTTAATTACATTTAGCTGTGTGATTCAGTGACATCAGCTCCACCAGGGAAAAAGAGCAGTTCACAGAGAAAGGTTTCGAGTGATGAGGATGAAACAATAGACGGATGGACCTCAGGGAAAGTGACAGAGCAAGATGTCATCACAACTATATCAGACTTCATCTTCAGCTGGCAATCTAAGTTAGGGAAATGCCAAGATTTTGCTCAGTTCACATTTTTAAGTGAACCAGGCTGGTTCACCCTTCATGGACAAATTCCCTGATCAGTGTGGAAGTCACCTTGGCTTTTGCACTTCCCCAATTTTTTTTTTTTTTTTTGTGATGAGATTCTTGGCTCAAGACCACAGAATATTTTAGGACATGTAACTTAGGATTTTTAGGTAGACATTTTTTATATTTAAAAAGCACATTTAAAAGCAATGCTAGTTTGCACGCGGTTAAAAAAAAGGTAGCTGAGATATATCATACATTATTTATTTATTTAATCAATGTATACCTCATCATTCTCCTGACATGGGCCCCAATGCAGCTTGCGACAAAGTTAAACCAGATAGACCTGAAAAAAATGACAAAAATGTAAAAACCCAATTAAACTATCAGGTACAAAATAAATATCCACATGTGGAATTATGCATTCATTTTGCTGTAAGACTCTTGGGCTGAATGGCAATGCTGTGCTGCGCTCTTCCAACTCTACATTTCTATGATGCTATGATTCTATGTTGGGAGTTGAGAGTTACCCAAGATATTAGTCCTTAGGGAACTCAATATCAGCAGAGTTGCAGAGTAAAGGCGTTTCCCAATTTCAGTGTGGCTTCTTAAAATGTTGGCTGACTTGAAGCAGACAAGACAAACAGCAGATTTCAAAATTAAAACATTTATTAACAAACTTTATGATGGTACACTGAAGAAACTTGATCCTAACTATTTAAGTAACATATTTGAGAAAAAAAAAATGTCCTCATTTAAACTCACCAACTAATAAGTTGAAAGGTTTGCTTAGCATAGAGAAGTCAGTAGTTAGTAGAGAACAATTGGCAGTTAGATGTGAGCAGTTCGCTTAGTGTGTTGTGTGGCCATTTCCACACTAGACTGTTATAGTGCTATTAATCCACTTTCAACATCCTATGGAATGCTGGGGTTTACAGTTTAGGGAGGGGCCTCAAAGACCCCTCCTTAAACTGCAAACCCCAGCATTCCATAGGATGTTGAAAGTGGAATAATAGCACTATAACAGTCTAGTGTGGAAATGGCCTGTGTATGCAAAGAGAACAGAGTTCTTAGAAAGTGGGAGGCGTGGCCTTCTAAGCTAAGCCCATCACAGAATCCAGAGTGTGAGGTCTGGATCCTACAGCCAATAATTTTAAAAATATATGCAGACTAATCCACAAGAAGCATTCTTTGGAACATGGAGAAATACGTCAAATAAATGGTTACGATACGAAGATTTAATTGAAAAATCACCCACAGGAAAATTAACTATAAAAGCTAGAGAGAAACTTGAAGAAGTAGGAAATGCTTTGAACTGGTTCCCTCATCACCAGTTGGTTGAAAGGTTCCACATAGACTTGACAGTCCAAGGCTTTGAAACTAGTAAAGAGAAAATTTTATAGCAAGTCTGTTTGAAACCCCACGACCCACTTGACAGCAAAACTATACAAGATCTTATTGCTTCAAGAGGAAGGGGAAGAAATGGTTAAGGATGTGATGATAAAATGGTCCCAGAATGTTGGTCATCCGATACAGCTAAAACATTGAGAAACTAGTTGGAGAAAGACACTAAAATTTACAGTTGCTCAGAATCTTTAAGGAAACCATTTCAAACTACTCCACAGATAGTAGATGACTCCAGAAAAGCTTCAAAAAATTTACAAGTTTGGTATAGAAAAATTCTGGAAATGTTGCATTGAGAGTGGAACGCTGTATTATATGTGGTGGACCTGTCGAAAAGCCCAGGAATATTGGACTGGAATACACAAAACTATATTAGAAAACTTCCCGATTCAATTTGCTATGTCCCCAGAAATTTACTTATTGAATATGTTACATGCAATTGACACACAGCTGACCAAGAAACATTGGAGGATCCTACTATACACGGGTAGGATAACAGCTGCCAGAATAGAATATGCAAAACTGTGGGAAAATGATGGGGTCCCTAAAATTGAGCGATGGTTGCATGGTCTTCTGGAAATGAAGGCAGCAGACATATTATCTCAAAGACTGAAAAACTTGACAGAAGAGAAAACAAACAGTGAGCGGGCTCCCGTAGACACCTTCCTCCAAACGACAAAGGAGCAAGGGCAGCTGGTACAGTAAGCTTCCATAAGCAAATTCAGAGGGGGAAATTTACTTTAAAACTAAGTTAAGAGGATTTAAAACCATATCCTGTAAAGACATGGAAAGAAAAAGAGTATTTAGAATTAAGAACATATTTTAGAAAAAAAATGCTCTGATTCAAGTATTAAATATCAGGAGTAAACTCTAAGTAGATGCTTTCAGAAGTACGGTTTAAAATAGAAACATGGAATACACTGTATCTTAGGTGGAAATGAAGGAAGGTTAAGAAAATATGGAAATTTTTACCTATAAACAAAGACAAAATTGTATTTTATAAAATATGTATTTTATTTTGGTTGTTTTGTATATAAAAAGGATACACACACAGAGAGAGAGATTAACAATTGAGAGGCTAGTAAAAAAATTAACCCTGTACTACCTAAAGAGGTGGGGAAGAGAGAATGCTGTATTTTTTCCAACAAAATAAATAAGTAGATAAATAAATAACAGCTGAAAAAATGTGGGATGACAGAGGTTTAATTAGGATCTCCATTGTCAAATCAGGACAGTTGGAAGGTATGAGGGTAGTGTAGAACAACCACCTTGTAGCTTCATGAGTGTAGATTTAAGCAAGCACAGTGTAGCATCCTATCCACGGTTTTATGTGAAAAATTTTATTGGAGAGGGGAGAAGGTATTTTTGTGCAACTCCCTCAAAATATGGAAAAAAGACTTGGAATAGATCTCTCTTTTCTCTGTAGGGACTGCTGATATTCAAGAGGCATCTTTTGTGGTTGAAGGTAACATTTGTAAGCATTCTTTACATTCCTACTGATGTATCTAGTTATACCAAAGTCTTTCCATTTATTTTCAGAAGGGGCCTCAGGCCCAATACAATATAGTACACCCTCTTTTCATTTGCAAAGCTCCTCCATGACGCTACCTTTGGTAGAATCCCTAATAAAGATGCAGCTGAATTAATGAAATTGTGGGGAGGGGGGGGAGCCAACAGAAAGACCCTGAGCAGATTCCCCCCCTGCCAACATTTGTTCTTATAGTTGAAGCAATGTGGCCCTTGTGTGGCTGCTGGTGTTGGTGTTGCTTTTAAAAATGATCTCTATCAGGAATGCTGTTGTCTTTATCATTCAACTGCATTGACTCCGCTTTGGTAATAACAAAGGCCATCTGCTCCAAAGGAAATCAATACAGGATGGATTGGGTGGGCAAAAAAGATCCAGCACGATTTTGCTAGTCGAGGAACAAAACATTCCCCAGTGTTCCTGTGTCCAAATATCACCAGGTTTTTGGCTCATCTCAAAGTAAGCGCCCAGTGTTAGGAGATTATGTCCCAGACTGAAAATGAATAGCATTCTAATATGTGGTGTCTTGAAAAAGAAAGTCAGGAAAACATAAATTTCTGCAGACTGAAGCTTTGCTGTGTGCCTTCTATTTTTCTTCAAGCTAAAATGTAGTCTCTGTCATGTCTTTTTCTTCTTCCAAGCCTCCCATCTTCTCCAAAAAGACTAAGATCACAGGATTTAGAGGGTGGTAGGAAATTGCCAGGGGCTGGAGCACTCTGTGGACCTTCCATGGGAACTTGTAGGCTGCACTGCCACCAGAGATGTCGCTTCAGTGAGGGGGATGATGCCATTGCTCTTCTCAATTAGAATTTTTCACTCCCCTACAAAATTTTCCTTCAGTCCCTAAATTTCTCGGAACTTAAAATTTCAGTTGAACACTTAGAAATAGAGTTTAAGCTTCCAAAGAAAAGAGGCAGGCAAGTTGGTCAGGGGAATGTGTGCACAGCAAATATAAAAGTTAATCACAGAAACATAGAGTTGGAAGAGACCCCAGGGGCCATCGAGTCCAAACCCCTGCTATGCAGGAACACCCTCAAAGCACTCCCGACAGATGGTCATCGAGCCTCTGCTTAAAAACCTCCAAAGAAGGAGACTCCACCATATTCCGAGGCAGCATATTCCACTGCCGGACAGCCCTGACTGTCAGGAAGTTCTTCCTGAGGTTCAGGTGGAAACTCCTTTCCTGCAGCTTGAATCCATTGTTCCTTGTTCTGGTCTCTGGAGCAGCAGAAAACAAGCCCTCTCCTTCCTCTACGTGGCATCTCTTCAAATATTTAAACATGGCTATCATGTCCCCTCTTAACCTTCTCTTCTGCAGACTAAACATACCCAGCTCTCTAAGTCTATCCTCATAGGGCATGGCGTCCAGGCCTCTCACCATTTTGGTCGCCCTCCTCTGGACCTGCTCCAGCTTGACCATGTCCTTCTTGAATTGGGGTGCCCAGAACTGGACACAGGATTCAAGATGAGGTCTAACCAAAGCAGAGTAGAGTGGTACCAGTACCTCCCTCGATCTAGACACCATACTTCTATTGATGCAGCCGAGAATTGCATTGGCTTTCTTGGCTGCCGCATCACACTGCTGACTCGTGTTCAGCTTGTGGTCTATTAAAACTCCTGGATCCCTTTCTCACGTACTGCTATCCAGCCACGTGTCCCCCATCCTATATTTCTGTATTCCATTTTTTCTACCTAAGTGCAGGACCTTACACTTCTCTCTGTTGAATTTCATTTTGTTAGCTTTGACGCAGCTCTCCAATCTATCCAGGTCATTTTGAATTTTGATCCTGTCCTCTGGCGTATTAGCAACCCCTCCCAATTTGGTATCATCTGCAAATTTGATAATTATTTGGGTCCTCTTTTTTTCCCTTCTTGAAGATGGGGACAACATTTGCCCTCTTCCAGTCTGCTGGAACTTCTCCTGTCCTCCAAGATTTCTCAAAGATTATAGCAAGCAGTTCCGAAATGACCTCTGCCAGTTCTTTTAATATCCTAGGATGCAATTCATCTGGTCCTGGAGATTTGAATTCATCCAGTGTGGCCAGGTATTCCTGTACCACCTCTCTACCTATTATGTGCCTCATTTCCCCTGCTTCCTCCCCTGCTCCCCAACAGCCAGGTTGAGTGCTTGTATCCTTCTGGGAAAAAACTGAAGTAAAGAAGGTGTTAAGTAGTTCTGCCTTTTCTCTTCCCCCTGTTAGTAATTCGCCATCTTCTCTGCGCAGTGACCCTATCGTCTCCTTCTTTTTCCTTTTGCTACAGACATATTTAAAAAAGCCTTTTTTATTGTTTTTGATGTCTCTGGCCAGCCTATGTTTGTTCTGTGCTTTAGCCTTTCTGACCTCCTCCCTACATCTCCTAGCTACTTGCTTAAATTCTTCTTTGGTGGTTTCCCCCTTTTTCCATTTCCTGTACATGTTTCTCTTAACACTTAGCTCAACTGAGAGTTCTTTAGTCAACCATTCTGGTTTCTTCAGATGCCTTCCATTTTTCCTCCTTATTGGCACAGTTTTAGACTGTGCCTTCAGTATCTCCCTTTTAAGGAACTCCCAGGCCTCCTGAACTCCTTTCCCTTTCACTATTCTTGACCACTGAATTCCAGCCAGCAGCTCCCTAAGTGTACAGAAGTTGGCTTTTTTAAAATCTAAGATGAGTGTCTGGCTACACGTATCTTCTCCTTCCCACTGAATGCCAAATTCCAATAGGGCATGGTCACTCCCCCCTAAAGATCCAGCCACTTCTACCTCATTAACAAGGTCATCCCTATTGGTCAGGATCAGATCTAGAATATTTGATCCCCTTGTGGTCTCTTCTACCTTCTGGACCATGAAATTGTCTGCAAGACAAGCAAGAAACTTGCTGGACCTTGCTGTCTTGGCAGAGTGTGACTGCCAACATATATCCGGGTAATTGAAATCTATTATTACTATATCTCTCCTTGTGGAATGTGCAGTCATTTGGTTGAGGAAAGCATCATCAAAGTCCTCAGTCTGGGTTGGAGGTCTGTAGTAAACCCCCACCAGAATATCCCTATTGTTTCTCGCTCCCTTAATTCTTACCCAGATGCTCTCGACCTGGCTTTCTGGGTTTAAGTCACGGATCTCTTCACAGGTGAAAACATCCTTGACAAACAAGGCTACTCCTCCTCCTTTCTTGTTTGGTCTATTTTTACAAAATAGGCTATACCCCTCTATTCCTACATTCCAATCCTGAGACTCATTCCACCAGGTCTCAGTGATGCCTATCAAATCGTATTTATTTTGTTGTACTAGGAGTTCAAGTTCATCTTGCTTGTTTCCCATACTCCGTGCATTATTGTAGAGACGCTTAAGTCCCCGGGCCCTTCCTGCAAGTCCTGTACTATAGTTTCTACTCCTCCCTCCACTGGCCGCTTGTACTACTTGTCCAATATCATTTGGGCCTTTTCCCCCAGCGCTCGCCGAGTCCTGGCCTTGAATAATATTGTCTCCCTCCCCAGCAGAACTTAATTTAAAGACCTCTGAATCCTCCTTGCGAGATTGTTTGCAAAAACATTCCTGCCAAGTTTCGTGAGGTGCAGCCCATCCCTTGCCAGAAGCCCACGTTCATGGAAATTCAGACCGTGTTCCAAAAACCCAAACCATTGCCGGCGCACCATGTGCGGAGCCAGTTGTTGACCTCTGCTATTGCCCTTTCCCTACATGCGCCATATCCTTGAACAGGGAGGAGAGACGAAATAACCACCTGCGCACCAAGGTCCTTAAGCTTCGTCCCCATAAGCTCGTAGTCCTTTGCGATGTGGTAAAAGCTGCTCCTCGCAGTGTCATTGGTTCTGACATGAACCAAAATGAGGGGCTTATGGTCAGTGGGCTTGACCAGCCTGGTTAGCCTCTCCATTATGTGGTTGATCTTGGCCCCAGGAAGACAGCAGACCTCTCGATGGAGCTTGTCCGGTTTGCAAATTGCCATTTCGGTTCCTCTGAGCAAGGAGTCACCAACAACCAGAACTCGCCTCCTCTGAGGCTTCTCCAGGGTTCCTCGACGAGCATGTTCTTCTAGGACTGCCTGGGCATTCCGTTGAGACTGGGAGCGTTGATCTAGTTCCCGTTGCCAAAGTTGGATTCCTTCTCATGGACATTTTGTTCCCTCCTCCTGGTGCTGCTCATCGTTCATAAGGCCAAGAACTTTGAAGCGATTGTGCAGGTTGAGAGTCTCTGTTACCTTCCTGGACCTTCTGCTCCTACGTGTGACATTCCTCCAAGCCTCCGTTTCCTGGCACAGTGTGTTGACTTCCTGATCTGGCAGCTCCTCCGCGCATTCGGTCTTCTGGTATGTCTTCTCTGCCCTATCCTAAAACTCCTCCCCTTCTCTAATAAGATGAAGATTAGAAACTTGTGCCTCCAGCTGGCAAACCTTCTCCTCCAAGAAGGTCACCAGCTTGCACTTGGCGCAGGTGTACCCGACAACATCTTGTGGCCAGAAAAGGAACATCCCACAAGTGCTACAGGTGACCGCGGCAGCTCCCTCACCATCCATCCTAGATACTACAGAGAGTAGTACAGGAAGCAGTTCTAGAAAGAATAACTGGGCTTTCTTTCTGAAATTCAGCTGTATAAGCTACGTCTGCTCTACTGATTGTGAAGGGTTAAACTTGAAGGATGGAAGTAGAGGACTTTAACAGTGTGCGCCAAAGGCGCGCGCCGTTGGGAGCTCCTAATAAGACTCCTCCCCCCTAGCTGGCTCCTCCCCCTCGTTAGTCAGACCATGTGCTCAGGGAGAGCACATGGCCAGCACAAGGAGACTAAACAAAAACAAGCAAACAAAGAGACAAACAAGCACTGCCCCACAAGCCTGTAAACACACCTGGTCTAGGATGTCTTCACAGACCCAACTCCCCCTTTGCTCTCTCCTCTGGGGAATTTTCAATTTTTGTTTTAATCACATTTTAAGCTATTTCTTACCAAGTACTTTTTAATTGATTTTTTTTTTTACCTTTTGCAAAATAAGACTTTAGCTGAACATTCATTTTAAATTATTATAAGCTGCCTTGAATCCCATGGCAGGAAAGACAAGCATAGTGTAAGCTGTACATATATATGTATGTATGTATGAATGAATGAATGAATGAAACCCTGGTTTAGATGATTCTGTTGTTTGTGCCTCATCCTGCGGTCTTTCGACATAGAGAAGTGTTACTGCCCTGGCTAGTCCAAGCTTTGGGGATATTAAAAGGTATCCTTTTGATATCATAATTTGGCTTCACTTCTCCATTCCCCTCCACGTGCTTGCGAGGCCACGGGACAAGCATGCATACAAGCTCGGCCGTTAATCACCATAATATTCCTGGACAATTCAGGCAGGCCAGAAATAGCTGACTCACTGCTTTAGGAAACGTCCAGGCAAGTACTCTAATTATGTATGCACGCAACTTACAAAAGAGCCTCTGTCCCGCGATGGCAGCTTGATGGGTAAACTATGCAATACCTAAGTACTCTGCGTTTGCATACTGGCTACTCTATTGAGAACCTCTGTGATAACTCAATCATTCAGCTTCTGACCTTTCGGAGGCTTTGTCTCCAACTCCAAATCTATTGTTTTCCCCCAAGTACGGCATAGCCTGCAGTCACATTCTCCTTATAAAAACCCTTGATTCTGAGACCTTCCTTGGATCGCTCCTGAGTTTCATCCCGTCTTGCTGCCGCTTTGCTTGGCGAGCCTTCCCTCAGCTCCACGTGCTGAGCTACACCGCACCCCAGCCTCGCCCTCTATATTTCCGGGCTTCAGGACAGGTGAAGTATCACCCAAACCAGCAACACCTCTAAAAATCCCTCTATACCACTCCAAACTTTATTTTCTTTAGTTATCTTGTGTGAATGTGTTTGTGTTTGTAATAAAACATCATTTATTGTTTCAACTTTTGTGTGCTCCTTGACTCGGCTGGACCCCGTAGACATAGGGTTCAAGATCTCGCTACGTTACCCTGCCTCTCGTAATGCTAAGCAGTGCTCTGAGCTAATTTTCCCCACCTTTAGTTGAGCACATTTTGGTGTCCCTTCCGGGACCCCCAGTACACAGGGTAACAGAAGGATAGAAATATTTTAATAAATGTGTATAAATAGATAAAGAAATAACAGGAGAAGCTGATATTTTAACATACTGGCTTGAGTGGGGGGCATTTTGATTCTGTGTTAGAGACAAAAATGTCTTTGGTTAATACTGACCAGAAAAAAAAATGGATCCATTCAGCAGCCACAGGAGTGAAGATGGCTGAAGTTTGTACATTGATTTGCAACAACCAGCCAAATCTTTGGCTGTAGGCTCCTATTGTATTTATTTGATGTTTAAATCCAAGCCATTGCCTTCCTAACATGCATTTCCTCAAGGCATTCCTCTTTCGATGCCTGGTGCTCCGGTTGCATCTCTCGCACAGTGCTCATTACTAGAATATCTTCTGTCTGAGCTGATGGCTCACCTCCTTCACCAGCAGAATTCACTACCTGCAGCTACATGTGTAACATTGCTACTGTTTCCCTCAGCTGTCCCAAAGGCCTTCCTCACAACCATCCATTTACCAAAATTGTACAATACCTCCTCAAAGCAGACTGAATTATATATCTAAAACAATACACAACAACATGGATGTAGAGAACATAAGTATGAGTTGGATGCAGCATGAATTATCTCTTATTTTAGAGCATTTTGTTAGGGTTTTTTTTTACCCACACACACGTTCAAAACATATTTTTCCATGTGTCTCATGTGTTTTGTTTTGGCATTTTTAAAAGTTATTGCAGAAAATTATATTTCATACCACCAAGGATTACTTAGGTCTAAACTGCTCTGGTTGCATCATTACATTTCAAATGCAGTAGCACTGTATTATATTACCTTTAGACAGACAGATAGATAGATAGACAGACAGACAGACAGACAGACAGATAGATATTAGTGTATAGATTGTCATAGTATTAAACTTACGTACACATTTTGTGATATTTACAAAAGATTTTACAATATTATTAGTGTTGTTGTTGTGACATGTTATTTTTAATGTGTTTTGTTGTATTATATTACCTTTGGAGATATCACATTTTTATTGTACATATTTCTGTGTATTAAACTGTTCCATACTTTTTAAAAATTATTTTTGTAATTGATTTTATGTATTTTGTGTTCCAGTTTCAATGCGGTAATCCCACTGTTTTCTGTTGGGATATAATTTACTCTTTGTTTTTGCTGTGAATGATTGCCTCAACTCAACCTGGAAGGTCACCCCAGTTGAACTGGGACAATCAGAATGAATGAACAGTCCGACTCACCCTGTATACTTTCAAAATAGGAAATGATAACAGCACAACAAAAATGCATGATATATTCCAAGTAAGAGAAGTCTTAACAAAAAATTGTTCAATTGTACTTCGTTACTTCAAAAATTATGAGTCCCAGTACAGTTAAAGTTGTCCTACAAGGGCTTAAGAACTCAAATCTAAGCATGTTTATTAAGAAATGAAGTTCTATCTGGAACGTAACATGAATCCAACTATGGAGGTGGTATACAACACCTCACCTTGTTTCTATCTCCAGTTGCCCCATTCATATATTCAGATTAGAGGACAATTAAGTGGTACAGTTATAAATATACATATATACATAGAAGGGGAAATAGGCAATCTCCTAGCTGGAGTTACCATCTCAGATACCATCTTTAGTTCCTGAGATTTCAGCTCCTAACCTTGAAGCCAAGGAGTGGTCAATCATGATGTTACAAAAGACAGGTCTTGATGATGTCATGAAGCATAATAGTTTAAGCACCAACCACAATTGCTCAAAGTATGGTAAAAATTTTGCATCACCTCTGGCACAAAGCTACCATATATTGTCTATTGCAATCCCTCCAATGGCCCTTTTCTCTCAAGGGCCAATTCCATGTTGATGGAGAAAAAAGGGAACAACAGAGATGCATCTATCTATTTTGTTTTAGCTGGACATACTGTGACAGACACCTACAAGGACTTCCTGAGGTTCCTCAAGAGGTCTCTAAGGTGTCCAGCCAATAGCTGGACAGATCTCTATTCCTCCCCTGCCTACTCCACCCTCCTGTCAACATGGCAGTGGTTGTCTGGGAGCAGGGGTTGGTATACTGGAAAAGTATGTCTGTGGAGCAATTTTGGTTGTTCCATGGTTAGTACAGAATTCCAACTTCTGCAATAACCAAAGAAAGTGGATTACAATGGCATAAACTGAACTGATGCCATCATGACTCACTAAGGATACCAGCTTATGTCACTCATTTTTTAAAAGTCTAGCAAAATTACACACACACACCAACACAGAGTGAAATAATTTTGAAGGCAGTGATCTTGCCCTGATATTACTCCCCCTCCTTCTGAAGACTGGAGAAGAAGGGCCAGGCCCTGAGATCTGTGAACCTTGGCCCCAACCTATACGCAAAAGCTTGAGAGCTGAAAATGACAGCCAGTCCTACACAGATACATATGCAAAAGTTTATCTCTAATGAACACAAACAAGAAGGGATGGATGCTGCTCCCTAAATTCCACACAGCTTATGTGCATACCCCAGCTCTGAATGCCTATAAAGGGTTAATACATGGGTCTGTATTAAACGCTTCCAGACCCAGTGCTTTCATCTAAATTGATATATGTGGACATGGTTTTAAACTGCTTCAGCTTTTTAAGTTGTTCACTTCTTTATTAACTTTTTAGAATACTTCAATTATTTTTATTTATTTTTTTAAAAAATAGTGTTTAAACTAAGAGTTTAAACTAATTTTACTGTAAACAGCCCAGAGATCTTATGATATAGGGCAGGATATAAATCCCATACCCAACCTGGCAGGGACGGTCCAGTCCCTTCTGTCATCCCACTTTTCTGCTGTTTCTAAAATGTCTCAGTTTCTCCCTTCTCTTTTAACTTTCCCTTTTGTTCTCAGCTTACTTACAACTTCTGAAAACTAACTTCAAAGTGCCTAAGTAGCTTGCATTCAATTAACTTAGTAGGGTGGAGAGGAGTGGACAGAATCTTGTCCTTCCCATTAGGGTCAAGCAAAAGCAAACTGCTGCAGTTCCTACTAGCCTGGGTGTCCTTATTAACAATGTTTGACCTTGACCATCCTCTGAGGTTGCTTGGCCACATGTGCCCCAGTTTTCATCCATGAAATGTTGTCCAGTATGTTTTATCTTAAGATAAAACAGATATTCAAATAGATGAATGGAAAATAAAAATGTTAGATATGGTAGAGACTGAAAAATTAGCTAACTCCCTTAAGAACAAAATAGTTCAAAATTTTGAAAGAGAATGGAAAAGGGTAATGCTTTGGCTAAATCTGTAAATGTCTGTGGATTGAGTATATTGATATTTGATAAGATATATATAAAGGGAAGATAAATTCAACTGGAAACCTTTGATATACAGAAGCGGGGTGGGGGGAATAGAAGAATTACAATAATGAAATACATATTTGTGTCAATATATGCTTTTATGTATTTTGAATATAATAAAAATTATATATATATATATATATATATATATATATATATATATATATAAAAAAAATAAAGAAATGTTGTCCAGTATGAAATATTTTAATAAATAAGTCACCCATAAAACTAATTTTCCAAAGCTCTGTTCTAGTCTATCTTTAAAAGTCTGTCTATTCTTCAAGTTTTCTTCATTTCCATGTGTGTGCGTGTGTGTGTGTGTGAGAGAGAACGAGAGCAATGAAGTCTGGTTGTGGTTCTTCCAGACACAGAATAACTCAAGCCTGAGCTTCACTCATTAACTAGGTAAACCATAGAAACAGCTGGCTGAAAGCCTCCTTAAGTGTCCTTCTGCTGATGCCTCATTTCCATGACAAAGAGATTAACGAGATAAGGAAGCAAAATTGGCAATTCACTGCAGCAATGCTGATGCCAATGGGAGAGAGGGCAGAGAAGAGCTGACACAGATTTAATCAGCCACCCCGACAATTTCCCTGCACTGTAATCGCCCCACATGCACATCTCTGATGATTCATGTAAGAAAAGAAGACCAAGCTTATTTCATGGCTTCTCATGAGCTCAACGTGAATGAGCAGCATCACGTGTCAGGCGAGCCACCTAGACTCCAGGCACTTTGCAAAGTGTTGCTGGGATGACTTTTAAGGAACAGATGGTGAATGGAATCACCTTGGCTGATTATGCTTTCCACTGAATCAGCACAGAAGGTATATTCTACCAGATTCTTTGTGCCAGCTGTTTGCTGGGCGTCTTGCATTAGTTAATTCAACTACTGTGCTTTTATCATGACTACTGTTTAGCGTAGCTTAGAACTAGCAGTGTTTTTGTCTACTAGCACTCCCATAAGGTTCTAGAGATATGAATCTGTGAAGTTACATTGTACTGATTGAGATGATGGCTGAGATTCTGTTTGAAGCTGATTGAGCAAAAGGTTTTTTGTTTTTCCACCAGTATAATTACCCTGAAGGGCCTAAATTCTCTAAAGCCACCAAATCCTGTCTGATCATGGAAACCAAGCAGAGTCAGTCCTGATTAGTACTTAGATGGGAGACTGCCAACAAATACTAGGTGCTATAGGGTATATTTCAGAAGAAGGAATTGGCAAAAACGCTTTTGCGTGTTCTTTGTCTAAGACACCATATGAAATTCATGGAGTCCTCATAAATAGACAGGTGATTTGAAGGCACATACTCGCACATATTGACCCAGAAGTCCAAGCAGGGTGATGGTGGCCATGTAGGTGGCAGTATGAAAGAGTTATCTTGCTATAATCAAGGGCCATGGGGCTCAGTGGTTTAAGCCTGGGCATCACCTGGCAGCCATTGGGCAACCTGATTAAACCATTGCATAAGGAGGCATTCTGTTATTTGCAACAGAAAATACTAGCTACTTGACATGAGAAGGTACTGGATTCTAAGAATATAAATCTTTACTTCATAGAATCATAGAATCATAGAAATGTAGAGTTGGAAGAGACCGCACGGGCCATCCAGTCCAACCCCCTACCATGCAGGAATACCCTCAAAGCACTCCCGACAGATGGCCATCCAGCCTCTGCTTAAAAACCTCCAAGGAAGGAGACTCCACTACAGTCCGAGGCAGCATATTCCACTTATTTCTTATGCTTATTTCATTTCTGCAGCCAAGAATAAATAATTTCAGCATTTTCTCCTGTTCTGATACAAGTTTTTGTGCATTTTTGAGCACTATTAGTACTGAAGAACTTTTCTGGGGAAAATTCATTATCACAAAAATACACATGGCTTTCCCTGCCAAATATACACAGCTTTTCCTTGCATTTTGGGGACAAAATATATTGTGCATTTTGCACAAAACGTATTGATTCCCTCACAGAAATATTGATTTTTCACAGAGAAAAAAATGTAGGAAAACTACACAAGTTGCTCCCCTAGTACATTTTCTATATAGGAGAACCACAGGTATTTTGGTGCAAGCAAATTTCCCCCAATGAAATCCAAGAATGTGAAAAATTTCTCAATTTTTCACCTTTTCTTCAAGTGAGCAACTATCAAATAATCTTCCCATTCCTACTGTCTACCTCTTAACACAAGTAGCTCTGCTAGCATACTTCAGTTACACTAACATAATGTCCCCAAAGACTTCTATGGGTCCATTTGGTTCATTTATTTATTTATAGGATTTTAGGTCCTCTTTTCAAGCCAAGCTTTCACAAGGCACTTATCCCATATATAAGTCAAAAATAAAATGGAATGAAATAAAATGCACAGCCTTCACAAAGCATCATAAATGACAGCAGAGGGAGTCAACATCAATAGAGTGGAAGGGTATTAGTAATCACAGCAAGTAACAAGTAGCAGTCAGTAGAGTATTACTAAAAAACATCAAAATATGCAGTACCAGATCAAGCAGCAGATCAGCACTAACAGTGCAATATTCTTCATCAAAAAAGTGACTTGAAACCACACCTGCAATAGAATTCACATATAGAGGGACATTAGTGAAGAAAAAATCCCTTTTGTGTCCTTCAACCTAATAGATCTCTAGCAAGCACAGGAACAGAACCTCCAAAAGCTGATCTCAAAGTGTGGGCAGGTTGGCTGCCCATAACTATTCAGTGAACTTAGTCATCTATTTCAACTTCTAGGTTAGGTACCTCCAGGACATCTCCATGACAATAGGTCCCAGAAAAAAATCATTAGCTTGAACCCTCACTAGAAGTCAAAATGACTAAACTGAAGCTATGATACCTGGAATGCATCAGACATGGCATGACTCATTGGAACAGATAATAATGCCGGGTAAAATGGAAGGCAATAGCTAAGGACTGCTACCCCAAAAGCTGGGTGACTCAGAGGTCCGCCCGTGATGCCAGTGCCTCCATGGAACATTAGGGAAATATTAGCTCAAAGGGAGGCCTACAAGAGGGGACATACAGGATCTTTTAGAACCTGATCTTCATGAAGATCATATGGCATGGGTTCAGGCTACCTGAAGGACTATATCTTCCTATATGAACCTCCGCAGGCTCTAAGGTCTTCAGGGGTGGCCTTTGTCTGTCTCATGAGCCTCACAGGAACCATCTGGTAAGAACACAGGAGAGGGCCTTCTTGGTGACTGCTCCCAGGTTTTGGAACTTCCTCCCTGAGGAGGCTAACATGGTTCATTCCTCATTGTGGAAATTGTCAGCAAGCGAAAACCGTTTTCTGTCCCAAGAAGGTTTCTAGAAATTGACTGTAAGGGTTTTTAATGCTATTTATGATGTATCTGCTATTTAAAAAAAAAAATTGTATCTTTTAATGAATCTGCTTTAAATGGTTTTAGTTCTAAAGATTCGTTAATTGTTTTTTGTGTAACCACTTTTTATATATTTTTGCTTCTTTTTTGTAACATTAAGAAGAGCTTCTTTCTGTAAGAGCTGTTTTTCAGTGGAACAGACTGCCTAAGAGGTAACAAACTCTCTTTCTCTGGAGGCTTTTAAGCAGATGTTGAATGGGCATTTCTTAGGCATGCTTTAGTTGCACGTTTCTATACAGCAGGGAGTTGGACTAGATGGCCCTTGCAGTTCATTCCAGCTCTAAGATTCCATTCTATTCTATGGCCCTTTTCACATGTGTGTGTGGGGGAAACGGGTGAAAACGCCCAAAAACGGAGCTTACCTCCAGCCGGGTAAGTCCATCGCCACGTGGAGCAGCGCGAGCTCGCTGCTCCACACTCCTCCGGCGTCGCAGATGGCAGCTTCCGGTTGGTGGAGGCTCTCCACCAACCAGAGAAGCTCGCCAGCCGGAAGCCCGCCCCCAGCAGATCTGCAGGCACGCACTTGCGCACGCCTGCAGATCCACTTTAGAGCCGGGCGGCAGAGCAGCATGGGGCTGCGTGCTCCGTGCTTTTTAAAAACCTCTAAAAAGAGGTTTTTAAAAAACACACAGCCCGGCTAGTTCTGGCTGCTCCTGAGTGCATTCTGGTGTGGAACTACGAAAAGTAGTCCACGCCAGTCCACTCTACGGTGTAGATGACCTCCGTGAGAGGTCGCTCTACACCGTTCCCCCCCCCCACATGTGAAAAGGGCCTATGTGTCACCTTTCTTAAAAATTGAACTTGTTTTCATTTTTCCAGTGTTCAGAAAGAGTGTGATATAATTGAAATAACAACACAACTCACACAAGTGTTAAGAGGGGTTCACCATATACTTCTTCTGATCCTGGAAACAGTATAAAGGCTTGAGGACTAGCAACCACTGAAATTCTTTGGAAAATTGTCAGCTCTCCCACCATAGTTAGTAGATACCATGACATCTTCGGGCCTTTCTGCTCCACCCTCTCAACCTGCCATAGGGATGGGGGAAGGATGAGACTGCAACAACACTTATGCATGACATTGTTGTGGTCCCATCCTTCTCCCATCTCACAATAAATAGTTGATGGGTTTTCCCTGTCAATGACCAGTGATCATGCCACCGTCTTGGACTTACTTTGTCTGTGGAGGCCCTGGAAGCACAATGGCTGAGCTTCCTGCCCAGTGCAGCCTGGGAAGATACCTGGCTGTGCTGCAGCAGGAAGAAGTGTGGCCATCACGCTTCCTGGAACACGGAGGCAGACACACTTCTTTCACACTCCCCTCCCAGCAGAGCTGATGCCAGGACCCGCACTGGCTGCCTCCATGTTCCAGGTAAGGTGCAAAAAGGGCCTTAGAATCACAGAATCATAGAGTTGGAAGGGGCCCCATAAGCCCCTTAATTCCAGCCCCACCAATGCAGAAAATCCAGCTGGAGTATCCACAGCAGGTAGCTGTCTAAAGCTCTTTTTGATGATGTTCAGAGAAAGAGATCTCACCATCTCTCTAGGCAATTGGTTCCACTGTCACTGAGCTCTGAGCTCTTGTGATAGCAGTTAGTTTCATCAACTGGGGATGCATTGGGGGAGTACCACATCTGCTCTGACTGACAGTGACTCTTAGGCTGAGGTGCTTCCCACCCCAACACCTTGAGATCTATTTCTGATTGGAATTTCTGAGGATCAAACAAGGGAGGTATTCTTTGCCAAGCATCTTCTCTCTTTCAATCTCTCTCTTTTTTCTTTTACCCTGAATGTTGGACTCTCCTGAATACAAGAAGCAGAAAAAGAGTGGTAGCCCTCTGCCTCAGACTGGCAGGGAGATGAGCATTCATGCAGGGGAGAAACAGGCAGCAGAAAATTGCATTAGCTGCCTCTCCACTTCAGTGGAAGAAAGGAGTGGAATAGAACACAGCTACAGATGTGTTCAGAGTATATGCTATTTGCAGATAGATAGATAGATAATTGGAGTTATACAGCAGAATTGGTTAGAAGCTATAAAACAACAGACCACCTTGATCATTACACTGCCATATGACCATTTTCATGTAGTGGGCAGCTTATCTTTGAAACATTTTCATGTACTTTAGGCACACACACACACATACACACACACACACAAAGACAACTGCCAGATCCCTTTTGTGGGACCAGGCTGATAAACTCTTAAGTCGACTGAGCATTGTTGTGGTTGTTCACAGTTGCTTCTGCAACCCCAAATTCTCACCTCTCGGAAAGACCGCTCCTTCTATGAAGCAAGTTTTTTTTTAAACAAACACAGAAGATTGCTGATACCAATCTGAGATTATTTGCCTCCCCTTAAAATAAAAATCATGGCCCCCATTGAAATTATCCTTCACTCGAGAGATTTTTTTTTAGCATTGCAGAGAGTGAGACACTGAAAACTATTCACATGTAGAATGCTTATATTTGCTGTCTTTACTTTTCCTCAGTAGCTTTACCTGTCACTTTTCTTTCAATGCCCAGACTATATTTCAGAATGTTCATCTTAAGTTTTAAGTTACTACAATGCCAGGATTTTGGAGAATAATGAAAAATTTCATTTCAGGACTTCATTAAACTCTAGTCTGATGGTTAGTAAGGAATTGCAGCAGTGTCACCAACCTACTGCTCTCTCTAAGGCCCTTTCCACAGGACACCATCACCCTGCATTGAGGACAGGAGAAGGATGAGGCCCAGATAATGTTTCTGCATGATGTCATCCAGGTCCCATCATTCTCCCATCCCCAGCCAGTGCAATCGCACAGTAGGTAATTGACACGTTTTCCCCTTCAATGCCTGTTGCTTGTATAGCCCTCCCACTGCCCTGCTGTACTTCCCTGGTGTGTGGAGGGTCAGGAAGTGCAATGGCTGTGCTTGCTGACCCAGCATAGCCTGAGAAAGTGTCTGGCTGCACTGAGGAAGCAAGAGGCATTCTGCATTCCTGCAGACAGTCAGTGCAGAGAGGAGAGCTCCTGTTCTGCTCCCCTCCTGGAAAAGGCTCTACCGAGATCCCTGCGGGACACTGCCAGGATCCAATAAGCTGCAGAAAGAGCCTAAGCCTCTGAACAAGTTGATTTGTGTGCTTTCATGAAGATTTATACATGCACCACTGCTAAGATCCTTTACCTTTTCAGTTTGATATAAATATATTCCTGGGTAGCTCCAATGGATGCCACAGCTGCACAGTTGATTGTTCAATAGCCACCAAGGCCTCGAGCAAATTCATGGCAGAATGCTCAAATACCTCTCTGCCTAGCAAGTCAAAAGTGTAAGAGGGGACTGTGTGTGTGCTTGTGGAATGAACGGCCACTCTAGTGCTTGCAGTTCACACAACCTTTGAAAAACAGTAATCACTTGCATAATTATTTTGATGTGCATAGGATAGTTTCCCAATAATTTCCAGCCCCTGTCGATAACATGCTTAAATATTCTTTGCAGTAATTGTTTGTTTAAATAGTTACTGATATATCAGGTGCCATTTGTCCAGGTGGTGCTTGAGGGAGATTGTGCCTTCTGCTCCATTCACCATTCCTACGTTATGCTAGTATTTAGCAGCACAAAGGCTGCTTATCAGAAAGCATTTTGCCCCCAGTCAAAAGCTGGTGCTGAATTGAAGTGACCACCCAAATTTCATTACCAGTTCTGCGAGACATGAAATGAAGACAATTTGGCCATTTTTGGAAGAGGAATATCAACAGTATGGAATGGAAAATTCCCTGCTCTTCCATTTTACTTTCCCCATTTTCAAGACTGGTGTCATGAGCCCGGCTGAGCATGCTGCCGACTCAGACGGGGACTCTGAATTAGACGGGGAACCCCAGGCGGGGGTGGATCCCTGGGAGGGAGAGGGGGCTCCTGCAGAGGCAAGGGAGGGGCCTGCCAGCGACCCCACAGCGGTCCCCGAGCCAGTACCTGCAGCAGAGGAGACCAGTGCTTCGGGCTCGACAGAAGCGGCTGTTCCTGACTCCAGCCCGGAGTTTGCTGCAGAGCCTCCCCCCACGTTCCTCCAGAGGCGGCGAGAGAAGGAGGCGGTTCGCAGATCGAAACGCTGGCAAGTGAAGCGTCTGAAGTCTGAGGGCCTCCGGCTGTGAGCTGGGCCAACGGACGCTCGATCAGCCCAGCTGGGTTAAGGACTATGTATTTAAGTCAGATGCTGGGGGGAGTTGGGCATGGGGCAACAACTGTCTTCCATCTGGGGAATCTGCATCCTGTATTTTTCATTCCAGGCCAGCCCTAACTGTCAAGTTTGCTGTCTCTTTTCGTTTGGGTGATGTAACCTCTTGTTTATTTTACTACTTATTACTAAAAGCCACACACTTCGGCTCCTGCCTCTGTTTTCTGTTCAAGCCGCCACCTGACATTGACAACTGGTGGGAACCAAAATGGCCACTGCCCAGAAGAACAAGGGGTTTGTAAGTTACCCTGACTCATAAAGCCTAATAAATAGATGCACTTTTGCTTCTTTTTGCCTGCTACAGTCCTTCTAGTTTTGATTTGTTAAATGTTCCTTCAAAGAATCTTCAGCCCAGATAGATAGACAGATTGTTTAAATATTTGAAGGGATGTCATGCTGAGGAGTGAGTGGGCTTGTTTTCTGCTGTTCCAGAAACTAGGACAAGGATCAATGGATTCAAGCTGCAGGAAAGGAGATTCCACTTGAACCTCAGGAAGAACTTCCTGATGGTCAGAGCTGTATGGAAGTGGAATATGCTACCTCGGAGTGTTGTGGAGTCTCCTTCTTTAGAGGTTTTTAAGCAGAGATTGGATGGCCATCTACTGGGAATGCTTTGATATGTGTTCCTGCATAGCAGGGGGTTGAACTCTATGACCCCTGTGGTCTCTTCCAGCTCTATGATTCTATGATTCTATAGATAGATAGATAGTCCCTCAGTTTTCTTAAGTTAGCATTTGAATCTTCCACCAAGCAGTATGAAATTTGCTTCCCAATATTCTAAACTTAGCTTTTGAGTCTTCCAACCAGAGATTTTTTTTTCCTTCACTGAGGGAAGTTTGATGTCTCATCACCTCTAGATTCAAGGCCCAACAGAGCTTGAATAAATGACTAAGAAATGTCAGGATGGATTGAACCTGTGCACCATCAACAACAACCTGTGACAAAAGCAAGGGACCTCAGGGTGACTTATTACTCTGGACACCTCTTTGAATCCTTCAGAACAGATGAGGTAATCATCTAGACTTGTTTTCCTTTTTGAGTAAAAATACAACTCAGGTGGGTGAGAAATTTGTTTCAGGTCATTTCTGCTATTAATCTCCATAATTCATAAATTTCTTCATGTCTGGGACAGAAAAATTTCATTTTTTAAAAAAGAATATAGGAAAAATTAAAAATGACAGAATCATCCTTCTAGGTTTAGAATCTTCTTAGAGGATTCTTATTTCTTAAGATGTGAGTCTGAAATGATTCCACCTGTATCGATCCATGTTAGTGATCAGTTAAAGTTGCCACTTTTTTTTTTTTTTTTTGTGGAGTTGCCTCATTTCCAATGCCTGTATGGTAGGCGGATAGATCATGGTCATGTTCAAGCTAATTGGTTGAAATAGAGTGATGTTTTGGTTCAGACATGTTATGTATATGAAAATGGGTTTTCATGAGATGGAAATAATTTCAATTTTTTAAAAAATGTATGACAAAGCGAAACCAACATTTCGTGGATGGGTGTAGGTGGGTATGGGTCTATATGAAAATGGTTAGAGATCATTTTCTCCCTTCTGGTCTTCCCATCTTTTATTTGAATGGATTGGTGTCAGATCTGGTCATGATGATAAAACGTCTTAGGCCATTTCCTCACTACACTGTTATAGCACTATTATTCCACTTTCAACATCCTGTGGAATTCTGGGGTTTGCAGTTCACTGAGGCCAAAAAGTCTGTGGCTAAGAATTCTAAATGCCCCTCCCTAAACTGCAAATCCCAGGTTTCCATAGGAGGTTGAAAGTGGAATAATAGCACTATATGTCATGAACCAGGCTGAGCAGGCTGCCGACTCAGACGGGGACTCTGAGTTAGATGGGGAACACCAGCCAGGGGTGGATCCCTGGGAGGGAGAGGGGGCTCCTGCAGGGACAAGGGAGGGGCCTGCCAGCGACCCCACAGCGGTCCTTGAGCCAGTACCTGCAGCAGATGAGACCAGTGCTTCGGGCTCGACAGAAGCGGCTGTTCCTGACTCCAGCCCAGAGTTTGCTGCAGACCCTCCTCCCACGTTCCTCCAGAGGAGGCAGGAGAAGGAGGCGGGGCGCAGATTGAAGCGGCTGCAAGAGAAGCATCTGAAGTCTGAGGGCCTCCAGCTGTGAGCTGGGCCAACGGACGTTTGAACAGCCCCAGCTGGGCTAGAGACTAGGTACTTAAGTCAGACGCTGGGGGGAGTTGGGCATGGGTCAACAACCGTCTTTCATCCGGGAAATCTGCATGCTGTGCTGTCTGTTCCAGGACGACCCTAGCTGTTGAGTTTGCTACCTCTGTTTGTTTTGGGTGATGTAACCTCTTGTTTACTTTATTACTTTCTCACTAAAAGCCATAAAACTCGGCTCCTGCCTCCGTTTCCTGCTTAAGCCGCCGCCTGACATTGACACTACGGCCATTTCCATACCGGGCTTCTAAAACGGTGTAGAGTGACCTCTCACTGAGGTCTTCTACACCGTAGAGTGGACTGGCGTGGACTACTTTTTGTAGTTCCACACCAGAATCCACTCAGGAGTGGCGGGAACTAGCCACGCTGCATGTTTTTTAAAAACCTCTTTTTCGAGGTTTTTAAAAAGCACGAAGCACGCAGCACCGTGCCGCTCCGTCGCCTGGCTCTAAAGTGGATCTGCAGGCGCATGCAAGTGCGTGCCTGCAGATCTGCCAGGGGCGGGCTTCCGGCTGGCGAGCTTCTCTGGTTGGTGGAGAGCCTCCACCAACCGGAAGCTGCCATCTGCGACGCCGGAGGAGTGTGGAGCAGCGAACTCAAGCTGCTCCGCGTGGTGACGGACTTACCCGGCTGCGGGTAAGCTCTGTTTTAGCGTGTTTTCACCCATCCCCCCTCCCGCATGTGAAAAGGGCCTATAACAGTATAGTGTAGAAATAGCCTTAGTTACATCTTGTTTGGATCACTGCAACATACTCTGTGTTCAATTGCCTTCAGAGAGTTCTTGGAAACTTCAGCTGCGGACTTGCTACAGGGAGCATAACACTTCCTTGTTGCAACAGCTTTTAAGGTTGCTGGATTCCCCCCCCCCCCCCAGCACAATTCAAAGTGCTGGTTATGCCCTATAAATTCCTATACAGCTCAGGTTATCTGAAGGGTCATATCTCTCCTTACAGGCCCACCCATGTCTGAATTTTTTCTTGGAAGTCCTTTCTCTCTGTGCTACCACCTTCTCAAGTACCATCTGGACAGAACACAGAAGAGGGCCTTCTTGATGGATGCTCCTGGATTCTGGAACTCCTTTTCTAGAGAGGTCTGACTAGTGCCCTCCTTGCTGACTTTTCATAGACAGCTGGAGACCTTTTTGTTTTAGTAGGAGTTTGAGGGCTGACTGCTCAGAGACAGGGGGCTTTTCAGGCGCTGTAAATTTTTATATTTGTGGTTCTTTTTAGTAGTATGTTTTTCACTGCTTTTAATTTTATTGACATTTTAATTATATTTTAACTTTTGTGCAATGTGATGTTTTAGTTGTATCTGTTTTAATATTTGCAAGTCACCCCAAGTCCCAGATTGGGAAAAATGAAGGATATTAATATTAACAACAACAACAACAAAAACAACAACATTCTTAATTCCCATCCTTACCTTCCATGAATGGAGACAAAATACTAAACTGTACTAAGAACTATGAGAGGAAAAGACTCTAGTGTGCATCCTAGAGGAACTTGTTTCAAGTTCCTGGAAGTGGAGTGTTTTTCTGCTGAAAATCTTCAGCCGAGGCAGGTGACATGAGGGCACCTCTGTGATTGTCACATGGGAGAAATTTGTGGCTGTCATCTTTGTCAAAGGAACTCAGGTCAAGATCTGCTACCTAATTACTTTGAAGTCTCATTAAGCCTGGGCAAGCTGCGGCAGATCCATCCCATAATCAGCTGAGGCAAATTGGAGGCAGAGTGCAGTTCATTAGAAAATAGCAGTGTACACAGAAGTGATCAAAATAATAAGGCAGACCTGTTGGTTCTGGCTTTTCCACCTCGCCATCATTAGTGAGCTGCTTATCTATTGACGCATGAGAACAGTCAGAGCCACACTACTCTGTTATAGTGCTATTATTCCAGTTTCAACATCCTGTGGAATCCTGGGGTTTGCAGTTTATGGAGGGGCATTTAGACTTCTCAGCCAGAGAAGTCTTGGGCCTCAGTAAACGACAAACCCCAGAATTCCACAAGGTGTTGAAAGTGGAATAATAGCACTGTAACAGTGTAGGGTGGAAATGGCCTTAATTCAATCCATCACTGATAAGAATTTAACAAAAATCTCTAATTCCTTCCTGGTTAGGATGCCAAGGGATGATGAAAATACTAAATGTGAGAAAAATTAAATCAGACAGTTTCATTCATTCTGGCATAAGACTTTGAGTATGGAATTGAACTCCCTGCATATTCAACCACGTTCATGTGAATTAGAATTTCTGCATACTTTCATTGCCCATTCCCCACCCCTGAAGGCTCCTAATTTTTAAGTGTAGCAGAAACTGAAATCTTTAAAAGACATCTCCCAAAATGCTCAAAAGCCATTAAAAGGTGGCTGAAATCTGAGCTGAGCCAAAATTGCTCAGGAAAAAGATGTTCCCTGATTAAAATTCTGTGATTTTTCTTTTTGCCATCCCTATGAGAAGATACTTGCCTCAACAAATAAGGTCAGTGGTTGAACCCGGAACTTTTTGCATGCAGAACATTTTCACTGTCATCAAACCATTTGTCAACTGCCAAATGTTGCTTCTGGAATAAACAGCAGCCATTTGAGAAGCTGTGGTTTGCATCTTTAGTTGTAAACACCAAACTCCCATAAAATGTGAGATGATCAATGCAACCTGATCACTATGTAGTTTTAACTGGAAGTATATCCAGGGAAAATTTGGGGCCATTTAAATGTAAGGATTATAGGTCCCCCCCACCCCTCCCCCATTTTGCTTCAAACAACCTTTGCTTGGCATTTTTAGAACTCTATTAAAAACATTTGACAAGGAAGAATTTCTGCCATTTTTGCTCTGCTTTACTGAAAATAGAGGCTGATTATTCTCCTAACGGTACAGGAGCTGGCTTGCCTGATTTCAGCCCGTTATTTGGGTAATGCTGTCTTAGAATTATTACAAATGTCACATTCTAATCGGGGCCAGTAACTCCCGACTGTGGAGTATGATTAACCCTGACATTTCATAGTGGAAGTGTTTTAAGAACATCATTTCGTACAGTTGTATATTTTACGTTCTCATTTCCATCTTACACCTTAGCAGAGATGTAACAGCCCTGGCCGACAAGAACGGCTGATGAAATGGTAAAAAATGTCTCTAAGGAAAGTTGTGTGGGATCGTCATGCAGTTTTTAATCCTTTAGCACCCCCTGCCACTATCTCGCAACCTGCTCTCACTCTTAACAGTTAGAATCTATAGGTGTTAAAATCAGTCTATATCCACAAATATTTCTATTTCTCCACATGCTGCTAATATATATTTGGGGAAGAACATTGTTTGCATTATGCATCCAATTGCTGTTAAGTCTCACATGAGTTATCATTATCTGCAAAGGATGAAACAGTTATTGTCTTAAGTTCCCAATCACCACTGTGTTTCTTTGGATTTGATGATAATATCCTGCCTCCCACTCCCCGTGATGCCTTTGGGTCATACATGGATATTTGGAAAGAGCAAACCTTATAAGCATAGAGCTCTATATGTGTTGGCATCATGCTATCTAGAACCCCTTGTGATCAGGGTCCTAAATCACAAGAAAGCCCATGCATTTAGGTGTGAGTGTGTTTGTGTGTGTGTGTGTGTGTGTGTGTGTGTGTGTGTCTAGGCTTTTGCTCTTCTGAGAGATTTTCCCTTTTCATTCATCTGTGCTCAGCATCTAAACACAAAGGCAGGAATGGGTAGGTGTATTATTCTAAATGTCTTTAGTCATATATAGAATATGTAGAGAAGGCTTACGTTGAATCTACTGCCTGTGTAGAACATAAGAATCTATCATGAGTCACCTTGGATCAGACCAAAGCTTTATCTAGTGTACCATCTTGTTTCCTACAATGACCAACCAGACACTTCTGGGAGACCAGCAAGCACACTGAGATGGCAGAGATTCTGTACTGTGGTAACACTCTATCCATTTCTGTTCAGTGGCAATATAGCTTCTGAGCTGGGGCCTTCCCTAGAACTATTGTGATAAGTATCTATTGAGAGCTCCACATAAGTGCTATGACATGAGATTTCCATATAACCATTACAGTAAGTAGCTATTCACATCCATAGATTCATCTCAGCTTGTTGTCATCACCTTATCTTGTGGCAATGAATTCTATAAATTGTGTACAGAGTGAAGAGTTTTTTTTTTTGTCATATCGAGAATGGCAAATATGGAGAATTTTCTCCTCACTTTGGAAGTGATATTCAACCCCCCACCTACACATAGCAACAGCAAAACATTTATTAAAGTATTCCTAAATCCTTTCTGCTTCCATGATGAGGCCTCTGTTCTCTCTCTTATGCCCCAAGATTTGTTTATGCCTCCAAAGCTGGTAGTCCATGAGTTATCATTTCTCAGTAGTGGTTGTCACAGACCGGTGGGAAGAGATACGTTTTGAGCTAGTGAGTCACATCAGATTCAATCAGACTGCTGATTGCAGGCTTTGCAATTTTTTTCCCTACCCAAAGGGATCCCTGGAGTGGTCAGCAGGTGGCCTTGCTGATAGTCTGGGGATGGAAACTAGATCAGAAGGACTGACTCATTTTTATTGTAAATGAAGCTTGGCAAACAATGTGAGATGCTTGCTCTCCACATGTCACCATGAATCACTGGTCCATATCCAGGCATCTCTAAGCCAGAGCTTGGCTCTGTCACTAAAGACAGTGATGCTTTCTGATGTGACAGGTCAGAGGGAGGAATACAAAAGCCTAGTGGATAGATCCTGATTCTGCAAGTTGTCAGATTTCTGTTTTGCTTAAAAATAATAATTATAAAAAAATGGAACCACTGAGCATGGCTTGCAGGTGGTCTTCTAGGTGATGCCATTGGAATCTTCACCAGATCAGAATCAGAGAAGAGGCATAGAAGGATTCAGCTAGGACAGAATTAGTCCTCTCCCAGCCCCTGCAAAAGGCAAAACAGGTCAGGGTCCAGTGTCAGGTTCACACAGGATCATGTCAAGGAATATGAATTGCTACACAAGACTTTAAAAATAATTGGATTGGTCTGGAGTTTTGACTACCTCCCCAGTAGCTTTCTAGTGAGCACCCTCATATATCTGTAGGTCTCCAACTGCAGACATGCTTGTTGGCATCATTGGCTGGCAACAATCATTTTAAAATCCCCCACAGCATCTCCCATATAGCACCAATATGGAACATGGTGGATGATTTAACACAGCCGTTTCCAGGCTACAACAGAGGTATTGGAAAAGTGGCAGCTCAGACATTGCAAATATCAGCTGCCCAAGGGTTGGTTTTGAGTGAGAAGTTTCAAGGAACCTGTCAATAGGGAAGGAAGGATTGCTTGCTTGAAGGAAAGGAAGCAGTAATTTTGTTGTGATGATAGACAGGTGTGTGGAGGGAAAACTGTCAAACTCCTCTGAAAAGAAATTATTGATAAACCTGGTGGACAAGTGCAAAGTAGCAGGGCTCCTATGCATGTACAGATTACCCCTGTTTGACAAGTAGCACCTGCCAACTTTCCGTCTTTTCACAGCTGTTAAAGCTGTAAAAAGTCTTTCTTTCTTCGCACCTGGTCTACTCTATTACAGTCTTCCTAAATTGGTGTTCACACTTACTCCACATATTCAACTTCAATGCTAGCAGGTGTTACTGCCCTGGCTAGCCCGAGCTTTGGGGGTATAAAAGATATCATTTGATATCACTAATTCGGCTTCACATATCCCTTCCACGTGCTTGCGAGGCCCCCGGACAAGCACACATACAGGCTCGGCCGATTATCGCCGTAATATTCCTAGACAATACAGGCAGGCCAGAAAACAGCCGACTCACCGCTTCAGGAGACCTCAAGGCAAGTACCTCCATTAGGTATGTGAGCAACTCTCAAAAGATCCTCTGCCCCACGCTGGCAGCTTGATGATCAAGCTATACAATGCTCAAGCATGCCGCGTTTGCATACCGGCTACTCTATTGATAAATTCAGCTGTAATTCAATCATTCAAATTCTGACCTTTCGGAGGCTTTGTCTCCAGCTCCAAATCTATTGTTTTCCCCTAAGTCTGACCTAGCCTGTGGTCACAATTCTCCTCATAAAAACCCCTGACTTTGAGTGCTTCCTTGGATAGCTCCCGAGTTCCAGACCGCCTTGCTGCCGCTTTGCTTGGCGAGCTTCCCCTCAGCTCCACGTGCCGAGATACATCGAACCCCAGCTTCGCTCTCCATTTTCTCCCAGACTTCAGGACAGGTTTCGTATCACCCGAACCAACTATCCCTCTAAAAATCCCGCTATCTTACTCACGCCTTTATTTTCCTTAGTTATCTGTGTGTTTGTGTTGCATACATTGTGTGCCTGTATTTAATAAAGACTATTCATTATTTTCCAACTGGTTTGCTTCTTGACTTGGCCCGACCCCATAGACACTGGGTTGCAAGATCCTGCTAAGTTACCCTCCTCTCGTATTGCCAACATATGCTCTGAACTAATTTCCCCAACTTGTATAATTTTGATAGCAACGTGGTGTCCCTCCCGGGACCCCCAGAAAACAGGATAACACAGGATAAACTATGAGAGTAATAGTTGAATGTATCTGGAGAACAACAAATTAGGGAGGGCTGCCAAGCTGACTGACCAGCCAGCATTATCTTCTTGGTTCCTTTTGTGATGGTTGCTGGTCTCTAAAGGCCAATTACGTCAGGGCTACCAAATTAGTCTCTGTAATGTCTCATTCCTGGAGCAGTTGAGCTGGGAAACAAGTCTTGACACAACTCCACTTCGAGGATAAGCCTTCTGTGATCAGTTTTGGTTTTTAAAAGATAAAGGAAACATAACTTGACTGTTGTGATATCGAGGCTTTGCTAGAAGAATGTGTATTCCTCCTGAGATCCTCTTCATATTGTGTGAGAACCAATCTAAAGGTGGGGCAAATTGTAACTACTCTGATTCTGTTCAGATATAAGCCAGACTATTTTAGCAAAGTTTTGGACTGGATACAGGCCTTAAACTGGGATTTGCCATCTTACATATCTGTTCTTCAGATCTTATAAATATCTACTATCCAGCAATTACGGTACTTAATTGGCTGGCTCATCAACAACTGAAGCAATCTGGTACCTTCTTGTCTAAATTGTCCTTAAGCCAGGTGAGTTCTAAATATAGGCCCACTGATTCTCTGTTCATGATTTCAATCAAAGATGGAAATGAGAAGAAGAACAAATCCAACCTGCTAGCCAGAGAAATAACAGCTCTTGAAAATTTGACTCTCCAGCCTCCCTGCTAGTTCCCATCAAAGATTTTAGTGGTTCTGTAGCTTTTCACAAGGATCTTCCTATCAGCATACAGCATTCCTCAAAGCAGACTATATAGGTACAGTCCTTGCTAAAGATGAGAACTACAAAAAAAATTACACTGGTAAGCTATAAAAACACCATTTGTTGTTGTTGTTGTTGTTATGTACCTTCTTTTCTGAATTATGACACCCAAAGGCAAATCGATCACAGAGTTTTCTGGGGCTGAGATTATGCCTATTTTCGTGCTACACTGTCATCGTGCTATTGTTGCATTTTCAACAGCCGGTGGAATTCTGGGGTTTGTAGTTTACTGAGACCAAAGAGCTCTCTGGCTGAGAATTCTGAAGTCCTCTTCCTAAACTGCAAACCCCAGGATTCCATAGGATGTTGAAAGTGGAATAATAGCACTAGAGCAGTATAGTGCGGAAATGGCCTATGTGACGCATTAGAGCAGTGTAGTGCAGAAATGACCTGTGGGAAGCAAGGACACCCAGTGGGTTTCATGACCAAGAGAGAAATCAAACCCTGGTCTCCAGGGTGGTAGTCCAATGCTCAAACCATTACACCGTGCTGATTTAATTCAGGCACATTCCGTTCAAGTTAGGGGCAAAATATTCTATGGATTTCAATCGGTCTATACTACCTGGCACTAACTATCAGATTTAGGTCTGCATTATCTGGTTCCGCAGAATGTATTTAGCAAACTATTAATGCTCATATTCTCCATGCAAGGAATATAACAACAACAACAACAACAACAATTGTTTATTTGTTACCCCTCTCTCCTCAAGGCTCAGGGTGGGGTACAACAAACGTTAAAATACAATTAAAAACATATGATTAAAATATACTAAAATATACTAAAAACACAAAACCATTCAAATACAAATATAATAATTAAAATAATAATTAAAAATAGACTGGGTGGGCCATTGTGACTATGAAACACAAGAATGCATGAAATTTTGTTTTGTTTATATCTCAGAGACCTATTTCTTTGCAAGTATGATGGACTTCTGCTAGAAAAGTTTAAACCTTTCTTGTTGTATACCAGAGCTTATCAATCACAATACTAAAGGAAATATTCAAGATACTGACTCTATTTTAGGAAGAGGGTTTGATACCTTAGATAGCTTCTTTTAAGTTTGAACTGGCGGTTCCAAAACACTGGTCCTTTGGATGTTTTAGACTTCAGTTCCCAGAATCCTTGACTCTAGTTCAAGTTGGATAGGCTTTTGGGAGTTGAAATCCAAAACATCCAAAGTTTGAGAACCACTGGTTTGAACTAAAACTTAGGACAGGGCCACCATTCTACTGATACGGAAGCCATCAGTTACCCATCACAACACAGACTGCATTGCTGTGAAGAATCTAATTCTCATGATTACCAGAGACACTAAATATAAAGTGTGTGCAAAAAGGCATTTTTTATATGCCCACAAATTTCTGTGGAAACATCCGATTCTTGCTATGGAAATAGCAAGCTATACCAAGGTTCAAGGACCCAGAATATACCAATGGTGTCATCAATATGTGCAAAGGCTTAGAGGGCTCCAGTCAGATCAAAAGCATGACCCACTCAGTGCTAGGCATGCAAAACTCTCTTGAGTTTCTTGAATATCTCTAAATCCTTCCTTCATTTTTTTTCCTCTCCATGTTTTGTATCAGCTTGTGAGACTTTGTGATTTCCTTCTTAGAAACACCCTACAAATCTCACTAATGTGTAAATGCTCAAGGTGAGGTGTGTGTTTTCTCACATGTCTTGGGAGGTGCAAAAGTGCCACTTTCATCAAGACTGTCAAGTTTACTGAAATTTCTTTCCACATACACTGGATTCCAAGAAAGTAAGCAATTCATAGGTAGATATCTAATAGTATTTCCCATTAAAGCTGATCCTTTACCAGGCCAGAAATAGCTAATCGTGTCCAACTTTAGAAATCATATGTGATAGAGACAGGCACATCTAAAATGTTGAAGTACATGGATGCTTTCATTTCCCCACCTCTACAACTTGTCCATCTTTGGTTCTATTCATTTCATTTTACCCACAGGACAAGTTCTGTCATTTTGTATTTCCCTCCAGAAAAACCACAACATTTGCATGTGCTGCAACACATTCCCCAGTTGACTAAGGCATGTTTAAACAGTTTGAGGGGGTGTGAATCTGCAGTGTGCATTACTGACGAAGCACACATTTCTGCAGCTGCCCATCAATGTGAGGAATCTGGAGGAGAAATTGTGTCCATCCTGGAGAGTCAATGAAGAGTGGACCAAGACAAACTATTGGACCTTGAACTTCAGTTGAATTCCTCACACATCCCTACTTCTGGAAGTAAGAGCTGACAACACTAGCCTAGTGGGACCAATGGTCTCACTTAGTATAAGACAGCATCCTATAACAACTGCCAGTCAACTCTCAGTTACATGGATCAGTGGTCTGACTTAGTATTAGGGGGCTTCCTGTCTATTTAAGTACTGTGGCCCCTCCACATTTGCAAGGGTTTGGGAACAGAACTCTCGGAAAAGTGGAAAAACCACAAATAACTCACCTTGCGATCCTCCTCCCATTCCTATCCAGAAGTCTCTCCCCACCACCACCCATTCCTTTGCCTCTGGCCCCAGTACTGCAAGGGGGAAGAAAAGACAGCGTAAAGAGCTTACCAGTACTTTCCCCTCAGATAGAAAAGAACAGAGTTCTGAATTCTGGCTTTCTAGCTACTTTCAGTTACCATCTTAAGAAAGGAGATTCCTCCCAGATGTGGGGGCTAGAAACAAGAGAGCATGTGACCAATCAGTGGCCATTACACAAGAGAATGTCCAGCTATGTGGCAGAGAGGACACACTTCCAGCAGTGGGGGTGGGGTGCTTTGCTAATCTCTTTTTTTTTTATAATCATTTTATTCAAAATTCACATATAAAACAAACAATTTTAACTGTCAGCTTAATTGAAATATTTCTGATCTTCCACACTGATTTAGATTTCATTATCAAGATTTCTTAATGCTTAAAATATTGTACAACATTTTACTGCTAATATTACTTGTTGATTCTTGCATTTCAATCTCCATATTCCCGCTTCATGATATATATCCTGTAGCCCCCTCATAATTTACCTTAAATCATGAATTACAGATTTCCATCTGATAGAACCCAGCAATTACCAGTTACAATTTGCCATTCTTTTTGTATCTCATCGTCTGATTTCCCTTTTAATCTCTGAGAGACCATATCAGCATTTTTGTTTTCAATAAGTGTACCCCACCATTGTTCTATTGTGGGTATTTACTGGGTTTTCCATAACTTTGCATATTCAATACGAGCTGTTGTTATCATATACAGTAATATTCTCCAATGCTTCTTTACACCAGTACCTTCTAATATGTCAGTCATATTTAACAAATACAATTCTGGTGTCTTAGCAAACTGAACTTTCATTAATGCATAAATTTAATTATGTATTCCAGTCCAATATTTCTTAGCTTTGGGACATGTCCACCACATGTGATATATCGTACCGACCTCATTCTGACATTTCCAACAGTGTCCGGTACCTGTATTATAAATCTTTTTTAATTTGTCTGGTGTCATGTACCATCTATGAAATAGCTTATAATAGTTCTCTTTCAAATTCTGAGCTACTGTAAATTTCTGTGTTGTTTTCCAACTCTGCTCTATCCACTGATGTCCGTCTGGTTGCCTGGGAAGTTGTTGTTGTTGCAGCTGCCGCCGCTCCTCTTTTTGTCCTTTGGTCCATTCTTGATTTTTTTCCCTCTTCCTCTCTTCTCTTTTTTTCTTTCTTTTTTTTTAGTACCTAATACAAGTTGCTTTTGCTTTTTGTTACCTTAATCAATATTCAATGTAAAAATCAATTCCTTATACCTATATTTTTTACAGTTAGCACAGAAAAAACTTACTATTTATAACCTTGTAATTTCAAATCCTAATAAAATTCAAATTGTTATATCTATAAATCCTTCACATTAGATCCAATTAATTGCATGTATAAATCATTCACATCAATCACATATATCCTTAACTTGAATTAATTGCTTTAAATTGAAATTAACACTGCTACCCAGTCATTATATCAATAAAATAGAAATAAAGATAACTGTATATATGTAGATTATGTAGATTATATGTAGATTATACAAGTATCTTATGTATCAATTTATATATGTAGAATTTATATATATATATATATGTATATGTATGTGTGTGTGTGTGTGTATACATATATATATATATATCCATAGATTTATTCTATAGGATTATATATAGCTATATAGAAAAGACCACTTATTTTAAAATCTAGTACATTGTATTCGATTCATTCATCAAATTCATTCGATAGAATCATACAGTAAGTTCATTCAGTATAATCAGTGGGCTGTGCCTAGGCCCAATTCTTTCACTTCCCCCTCCCAGCGGATGCTGAATCTCCTCTCTCCTCTGAAACTGTTCCCAGACCTTGACTGTGAGAACTTCTTCTACTTCCAATGTTGATAACAGAAATCTGAGCTGCTCCGCTGCGTGGGAGCAAAAGTCTCTCTGTCTTCCCGTCCGTCCAGCACAGCCTCAAAAAACAGTCCCTTATGAATAATTTTAAATCCTCTGATTATTCTCAAAAGCCAAACAGACAAAAAATAAAAAAAGCGATGCAGTTGCAAAGCAAAGTCCCCAATTTTAAAAATCAAACCACGATCCAAATGTCACAGTTCCAAATTTCAATATTCCATGTTCATTGTTCCAAATGTTCAGTGTTGTTCAATAGACCAAAAGACCCAAAAAAGAAAGAGAGAAAAAAAAGAAAAAAATCCAAAAGGCAATTGTCTCTTCTCATCACCAAAAAAAGTACTATAATTCACAAGAGTTCGGCAGCCACGTCTTAAATCCTATACTCCCGAAAACACAGATGTAAGGTCCCAAACAAACACAGATCCAATATGTACCAAGATTCCAAAATTCCAAGTCAGTTCAATCAAAACGGAGGTCAAAACCAGAAAGGCAAAAACTTAAATTTAAACCTAGGGTAACCGTATTCTCAATCCAGACCAGTCTCTTCATACCAAGCAGAGGCAAAAAAAGCACAAACTTCGGTCCCGTCTCTGAAACTCTCCGCTTGTGCTCTTTTAATCAAATCCGCTAGTGAAATCCATTACATTCTTAGTATACAGTCTATCTTAAGAAGTTGTAGTCTGCTAAAAAAATTTTTTTCCACCATTACATACTCACAGTCAGCTGGGTCACTATGTATTGCCACTCCTGTTCACCGCTGCAAGTTCCAAATTGTTGCAGTATCAATGAAATAAAAACTAGATCAGCTGCTTACTGTCTCAAAATCGTGTCTTCTTTTTTAAAAAGTCGGCAGTGGTGCTTGTGCTGCAAACACGGCGTCCCTGCTGGATCCCTCGTAGCCCTTTGGCCCCCCTGAAGCCTCCTGCTCCCTCTTGTCAGAAGTTGCTCGGCACCAGTTAAGGAGCCCCCTTCCAGCACTTCCACACCCCCTTTACTGGGGGGGTGTCTAACCACTTATCTGATAAAAAAAAGTGGCTGGATTCCAGCGGGAGATAGCACGAAGTTGCGGAGCTCACTCCGTGCGACCACTCGTGCGCACCATGCGACCGGAAGCGGCTTTGCTAATCTAAAAGGGAAAAAATCCATTTTAAACACAAACCTAGCAAGCCTGGGGTAAGGAATGCAAGGAAATGGGAGGAGGAGAATGCAGTGGAGAGGAGGCAAGCATGTGCCTCTGGAATAATCAAATTCATGAAAGTCAAACCCACAAATGTGGAAGGAGGACTGTAACAGTATTCCTTCCTGTATGACAGTTCCCAATTTGTAAAGGGGAAAAAAAAGGCATGCTCTCTCACATACAAATGGCAGCTATTTAGAATTCTGCAAGACCCAGGACCCTTTCACACTGTACAGTTATGGCACTAAGATTCCACTTTAACAGCATGGCTTCAGCCTATGGAATCCTAGAAGCTGAAGTTTAGGGAGAGATATTTAGAATTCTCAGCCAGAGAGGTCTAATATCTCATTAAACTACAAACCCCACAATTCAATGGGATACAAATGTGGCAGTTAAAAGGAATTAGTAATATGATTGCATAGTGTGAAAGATGCCTATAGTTGCTACTGATTCCCTGATTCAAGCCAAGAGGATTATAACCACCATTCAGTGTGATTAGAGGTGAAGAAGGACAGGGCTCCTAGGCCTTTAATAGTTATATAAATAGGTGAATTTCAACCAAGGTGGCTTATTGTAAAGGTGCAAGAAAAAAAATGTGGTCATGAGACATATTTCCACTGGGAAATGTCACAGCTACAGGCTCAACACTGTAGAGTTAACTTTTTCTCAGAGTCTGTTCATGTCAGAAAGATGTTTGGTCTCTCTTTTTTCTACCCCCCCACCTTTATTTTTTTTTCTCTCTGTCCTTGTCAATTTGGCAAAGAAACACCTGGCTACTCTGATGTTTCAAAGATTAGATAAAAAAGCACAAAGGATGTTTCAGTCACCTTGGCTTGTTTTTGTGACTTCAGGCACACAAAACTTTTCTTTGTGAATTATGAATGAAACTTCTGTGTCCTTGGGTTTTGTGATAAAAGGTGACAAGGGTAGGAGGTGAACCTGTTTGTTTGAAAGAGGATTTTGAGACACTCCCTGGTCCTGGGTGTGACAATTCCAATGGTTGCATTTCTTCTAATTTTGCACACAGGCAGTGGGAACTGGTACTTCCATTATGGCAAAATGAACTTTTCTGTTTATGCATCCTCCAAAATAAGCCTTTCTTCATCCTTCCTCTCTTCCAGAGAGCCAAATGGTCTTGAAAAATAGAAACCACAGTATTTCAGCTTTCATTCTAAATTTTAAATAAATAGAAGGAAGCATTTTGATACTATATTGTTGTGGAAAAGCATTTGAAAAATCTCTTACACTGAGTTGTAGAGGGAATGTAATTAGAGTTGTGAAAACCTTGATTATGCAATTAGGTTATTTCTGCCTTCTTGCATACTACGGATGGTAAGACTATTTGAAAATATTGGGAAAATGGTTGAAAAACATATTTCTCAAATTTCTGGAAAGCCTGGTGAGCAGAATCCTGGACTGATGAGAATCTTTGTAGTTTGGGGCTTATTCTGCACAAAATTCATATTTTATTTCTTCATTTATTTTGTATTAGTTTGCACAGAAAAAACAGCATTTTCCTCTGCAGAAAAACAAATTTCTGTGCAGAAAACGTTGTCTGAGTAAAATGTGTGCATTTTGCACAGAATAAGTCCCCAACTCAGCATTTTCTGTACAAATTCTATTTGTACAAAAATACTGTTTTCCACGCAAAAGTACTACGCATATATTTTGCTCAAATTTAGACTGGAACTGTGAATATTCTTTGATAATGACACAGTTTTTACAGGTCTTCTCACAGCAGGAAGAAAATTGCTAAAATTACTTGTTGCATACTCCAAGAACAAAATTAGTAACAAAGTACGTTTTTACAACCTACTGGCATTGGATGTTGGGGAAACCAATCAGCAAAGGCAGGTACATGATGTGGAAGGTCTGCTGTCAAAAGTAGTCATTTGTGGACAACTGTCAAGGTTCACAACCATGCTACAGAATCCACAGCCCAGTTTCTGGAATCTCCTGGTGTTGGTCTTTCGTGCCCATGGCCACCTGTCCACTAAAGTGGGAAAGTGCAACCACCAGGCTTGATACACCACCAAGGCCATTGTGTGGCCACTACAATCCTCAGGACAGCTGAGTTCCTTTTTTTGAAATGGAAATAAGTGACCCAGAAGTCAACTTCCAGTTTACTTCCTTCATAGCCTCCAATATTTCACAGATCAAAGCCAAGTATGCTCTACTACTGTTCCAGTATGGCAAGGACAATCCTAATTGATCTCCTACATTCCACTTTTTCAGCTCCATGTTTTGGAGCTCCATATTTCAGCTCTACTTTTTCAGCTCCAAATGTTCATGTTTGTCTCTTTTTCTTCCACTTCCACTTCATCCTGACTTAATTCAATTACCACAAACTGAGTTCAAAGTATAGAAATAGTGTCCACTCAATGTTTAGTGAGAGGGGGGAAGAGAAATGGACTTTGTGTTGCCCTTCCCAGTAGTCTTAGGTATAAGCAAACTGCTGCAGCCTCTTCTAGCGTATGTGTTTCTTCTCATAAATAATGACTACCATCTTGTGTCCCAATTTTCATCTGTGAAATGTTTGAAGGTATGCCTGGGATGTGTGTGACCAAGCAATATCAGAGTGTGGTCAAGACAGCAAAAGATAGGACCTACAAGAATGTACAAGCTAGAATGTATATGGTGGGAGAGGCTGCAATTCTTCGTTTTTTGCCTGAGTCTACGGGAAGGTCAGGATTTTGCATTTCTTCTCCTCTCCCCCACCTCTGAGTTAGCTGAGTTCCAACTACTATTGCACTTTGACATCAATTTGCAGCAATTGAAGAAAGCTGAGGACAAAGGAGGTTGTGGGAGGAAGAAAGAGAAACTGGGATGTTTTAAAGGTGGATAAAAAGATAGGAAAGCAAAAATCCCTGCCAAATCTGAACAGTTAGAGGATGATATTTGCAACCTGCCCTATATCATATGCTGTCTGGGTTACTTACAATAAAATCAGTTTAAACTCTTTAAATTTGAAAGAAAAACATCAAACAATCAAAATAGTTGGGGGGTTTGCTTCCTGTTGAAAAAAGAACAGTCTCTTGTCACCATCCAGCACACCCACAAGGACAAAAGTGAGGAAATGAATCACCAACATCAAGTTCCTTTGATATCTTCCTCAACTAGGTTGCCCATATTGACTAGTGAAAGTAAACAGTGGTGCCTTAAACATGAGCAGGGGTCCAAAGAAATCCCCTTCCTGAAGACAGTTGGTGCTAGCACTGACCAGCAGGATAATTATAAAGGAGTTGCCACTCACACATGTGTCCATTGAGGTTATCAGGAGAAGCAGCACTTGGTGCTCTTCAGAGATGGCATGGTGACGAGCTTTCCCAGTTGTAATGATAAGAACCTATCTATACTGCTCAGTTAAAGTTGTATGAGAGGACTTGAACTGCCATTGTTGCATTCTATGGAATTCCAAAATTTGTATTCTGGCGAGATACTTATATTCTACTCTACAGTCCAGATCCTGAATAGCATCAGTATAACTCTTCAAGAGAGAAATAAATACTTCACCAAACTCCAAATCACAGGATTCCAGAGGATGAAGCGATGGCACATAAAACAAGTAATATGAAACTGCTACTTCACTGTGTAGTATAGATTTGCATTGAGACGACGGAAGTCCTTCCTCCAGGGAATTTGGCTAACCCTTTCTGTGATACCCTTAAGCCTCTTTCTTTCGATCGACCTTCAGTGATAATGGCACTGATCAACTAGTAATATTTGTTTCTTTAATTGACTATCACTTAATCTTTACTGCTTCTGTGAGTGGCTGTTTCTACATTGGATTCTTTTAAATGTGTTGATTTATTGCCTTCTCAGTTTTTGTCCTTTTGTTCAATCTGACTTCAGACCCTGTTGGGTGGAAACAAGTTCCAGAAATGTTAATTAATATTTCCCAAAGGGAGATTTGAATCATTGGCCATTTCTGCACTAGACTGTTATAGTGCTATTATTCCATTTTCAACATCCTATGGAATCCTGGGGTTTGCAGTATGGGGGGGGGGCTCAGAATTCCATAGGATGTTGAATGTGGAATAATAGCACTATAACAGTCTAGTTCGGAAATGGCCATTGTTGCACACTGCAGGTGCAATTAGTTCAGTAGTCCAACAGAAAACCTGTTTTGAGTTGTAGCTAGAGTTTCAGATGAGGACAGAGGGAATTCCCACATGGCCAGAAAGCTCACTTTGGAGCCAGCCACTTCCTCATAGCCTAACCTACCTCAGGTTTGTTGCAAGGCTAAAACCAGTGTGGCATGTACACCATGTTGTGTGCCATCTTGAATTCCTTGAAGAGAAGGCAGTGAACATAGCAAATTATTAAATAAAACAAAGAAGGTAATCCTAGGGATAAAATGAGTGAGAGAGAGAGCTACGTGTGCTCTTTCAACTCATTAGAAGAAAGGCAGCATCTAAATATAATTAATTAATTTGAATGAAGTGGTTGCTTCTGTGTGCAGGGATCTGTCTCATTTCTGCCTCAGCGACTATGCATTCTTCTATCTTCACTTTAGGAGAACCCCATAAATATTCACCATACTAAAATAGAATGTCATGAGCCTCTAATGGAGTAACTCAACTTATCTACTAATCATTGATAAACCAGCATTTTCAACAGAGAATTTACCAAAGTCCTAATAGTTCTCTCCTCTCTTTTAGACCACATTTACAGCTCCCTTAATGCAATTAATTTACAAAGGCAGAAAATCATGTATTCTTGCATTTAGCCATAGGATATATTGTCCACTTCCACAGTTAAATATCTTGTAGGGATCTCACAGATGTTTCAGAGTTGTTTTTGCTATTGTTACAGTCCTCCCCTTATATTAGCAGGTTTGACCTTCATGAATTTGATTATTTGCAAGGCATGTGCTTATCACCGCCACCCCGCCGCCATTCTCTCCCTCCCATTCCCTTGCATTCCTCACCCCAGGCTTGCCAGGCTTGTGTTTAAAATGGATTTTTTTTTCTTTTAGGGTGAGCAAAGCCCCCCTCCCACTCCTGGAGGCATGTTCTCTCTCCCATGTGGCTGCACTTTCTGTTGTATAATGTCTGCTGATTGGTAAGGTGCTCTCTTTGCTCCTATCTCTCCTTTTTCACGATGGCTGCCAGAAGTAACTAGAAGGGAAGAACTTGTTATTCCCCCTTTGAGAAGACAGTACTGGTAAGCCTTTACTATGTCTTTTTTTTCCTCCCCCACCCCCCACTGCTGGGACCAGAGGAAAAGGAATGGGAGGGGGGAGCCCTTGAGGGGAATAGTGAGGCGGGAGTTAGTTGTTATTTTTCTACTTTTGTGAGGGTTCTGTGCCATTAACCCTCGCAAATGTGGAGGGGCTACTGTATCAGTTTTGTTACTGTTGCTGGGACCACTTTTTTAAATGGCTTTGAAGAAAGCAATGTTTTGTAGGAACATGGGAAGGCATTATAACACAGACAGAGGAGAGATTTGCCTGGAACTAGGTTTAACTTTAAATCAACAACCATTCTGGCCCCTGATGCTTCTTGACAGCTCACAAGACAAAGTGTCAATCCATATTTAGTCTTTTAATGAGGGAGCAAATGAAGTTCAGTGGCCCAAATTGTCCATGAGAGCTGTGTGAAGAGAAGACAGGGGTTACAAGAAACCCCCAAGGTGTGGAAAAATGAAGAGAGATGAGGATAAAGGAGAGTTGGGATGGAATAAACAGTGGCCTTCCTTTTTTCAGTGGAAGAAACTGATGGAACAATCTTACAGCCGTCCTGGCTTCTGAATGCAATGATGTCCATTAGCCTAGATGCCAGGATCACTGCTACAGCTCTTCATGGCACTTACAAGAGCAAATGGGGACAGGGATTCTGGGCTACCCATTGCCTCTTAAACATGTGACTTTGGATAGCTTGAAGCACAGGATAACTATATGAAGTGAGCGGAATGTCCCATTTCCTCCCACACTCCAGAATATCCAGGTTCACACAACAGCCTTGGAAGGTGATTGATTCACCTTCACTGAAGGTCTTTAAACAGAGATTGAATGACCATCTCTCCAGAGGGCTGTCGCTTTGACAGAGAGCTGGACTAGGTGACCAATGAAATCTCTGTCAACTCTGTGAGTCTATGAGCAAGCTATATGAACTGTTCTTGTAACAGGACTAAGCTCACTGACTGACCATTGAAGTACAATTAGGAAAAGAAACCCGAATGGAACTTTTCTTGTTGTAACCGCTCTCAGGGCCTTTCTGCACTACACTGTTATAGTGCTATTTTTCCACTTTCAACATCCTGTGGAATTCTGGGGTTTGTAGTTTACTGAAACTAAAGAGCTTTTTGACTGAGAATTCTAAAGGCCCCTCCCTAAACTGCAAACCTCAGGATTCCATAGGATGTTGAAAATGGAATAATAGCACTATAACAAGGTAGTGTAGAAAGGACTTTGGTCTACGGAACAGGTTCCCTTTCTTCATTAAGTCTCAGCCTAGCTACCCAAAAGTAAGTCTCACTAAACTGCTTCTGAGCAGACATATTATCGGATTTGTGTGTTAAGCTCTTACATGTCCATCTTTTCCCAGCCAGCCAGATACTTAATCTTCTCCTGTCCCACCTTTTCAGCTTCTTTTGAAATATTTCAGTTTCTCTCTTCTCCTCTTTGCCCTTCAAGTGCTGCAAATTAAGTTCAAAGTTCTGAAGTAGTTTGTACTCAATTAACTCTGCAGGGATAAGAGGAGGAGTGGGATCTTATCCTTCCCAGCAGGCTTAGGCAAAAACAAACTTCTGCAGTTTTTCCTAGCTCTTGTGATCTTCCTCATTAGCAGTTTTTGCCATCATGGCCATACTGCAATGTCACTTGGCCACATGGGTCCAACTTTTCATCTGTGAAATGTTGGCAGGTATGTAAAAGCCACTAGTCCCATATTAACCCTAGTGCCCTCTTCTGTCCTCCATTCCCATCTTTTCCTCCCTGCTGGCCATACTGGCTGGGGTATTTTGAGAGCTTTCCAAAATTGATATTCCCCTCTGTCACCAAACACTCAGGAATGGACTATATGACCCTCTAGGGGGCACACTTTTCCAACCACTCCTTTAGTAGGTTTGACACATCTGGCATCTGATGGCAGACTCAATATCGTACAGCAGGCTACAGACAGCTTCAATTAATTGACAGGAATTAATCAATTTTTAAAATAATGACTATGAGAGATAGACCCTCAGGGTTCCCTTAGTATCTGCAACACGTTTCAGGTGCCTATATTTGACATACTTGGAGTTATAACAGACTCTTATTTCCCCTTCTTATTATCATAGATTTTGCAAAGTGCAGTGCCAACTTAGAAAATGTATGAAATGACAAATTATGTTCCCGTTTGGGAAGTGCAAATCTGGTGTGAAATGCAAGCCAAATGAATTTATCATGTACCCCTAGCTGCAAGTCAAGGATCAAACATTCAAATGTGTATGCTGGGAGGGAGGGATACAAAAACACTCAGCCACTCAGAGAACATTCTGTTATGGGCTGACATATAACTGCCATTAATAGATAATAAATTAACAAAAGTGCTTGGAAATACATGCCGAGAGCATCTGCTCACAGATGTCTATATCACCTGTTGTTATAATAATAAATTACCCCAGGCCTGGATTTGTTGTCTGATATTGTCACATCTGTATGCATTTGAGAAAGGAAAATCACTTTCATTTATTTAGTAACAACTAACAAGTACCATTTGCTGAAGTTTACATGCTCAGATTATTTAATTGATGTTTTTCCCCAATGTGCCATTTTTCTTCTTATCTAATTCCTTGGCCAGTGGCATATTGGTGAAGACATTCATCGTTCATGGAAACGAAACATCTGACCTTCCTTCTATCTCAGGGAGCAGTGTGGACTACAGGTTTCTTCTCCGCAGTCAAGGAGCAAAGGTGGAAATGATAGATTATTTAATATTAGGGGAATTTTGCATGGAAATGGCCTTTCTGTTTGCTGAACACAAAGGTTTTTCATGAAACAAGAGCTCTTATTTGCAGTTTGCAAAGCTTTTGTATAAGAAGCAGCTGTGTTTTGCAGATCTAAGGATGTTTTGCATGGAACACAAGAGCTGGCTTGCAGACCGGGAAGATATTTTTACATGGAACGTGGAACTGCAGTTTGCATACAGAGAATGCCATCACAGATCCCATGTTCAAAGAAAGGTATGTTGCAAGTTAAATAAATAAACATAATAAAATAATAGTACACAGTTCTCCTACACTCTGTCAAATGGGACTGTAGATTCTGCAGAGATGTTGAACTCTGGTTTATTTCTGAGAAAATGTGCACAGAATTACACTGTGCTTTCCATGCCAGTGAACTGTGGCACTGGGGCAAACAGATAAGATTGACAACTACTGTTTACTTTGACTTTGACTCATGTCCTCAGCTGCAGATACTGCTGGAAACAGAATTCAACTCTATGCTAAAAAAGATTCTCCCATCCCATCATTCCTGCCATGTATCTTAGGTAGCTTCTCTAAAGTTTAAACTAAAACCCAGAAATAAAACAGAACCCAGGACCCTGTTAGACTACATAATTACAACATTATGTTAGCCAAAAGGTGGGTGACCTTGAGGTCTACCAGCAGTGCCAGCATCTCCTTAGAAAATGGGGGAATTATAGCTCAAAGGAGGCCTGCACAAGAGGGAGTAACTGCAGGATCTTTTCACTTGTGTAACCAATACTAACTGAAGGATACCAGTTGATGGTTTAAACAGGGTGTGTTTTTTTGGAAATCAACAAACACACCCCCACAAGAAATCAAGCAGTCTCACAAACCATTCAAGGCTAGTGAAGGGAGAAGGGAGAAAGATTGGACAGAGAGAAATTTCTGGTGCAGAGGGTGATATTTACTGGCCCTGGAGCAGAAGATTGATGAGGGTTTGAAAGCAGCACAAAGAAACAAGAGTCTGGGGTGCAGCGCAGCACCCCAATGTACTACATCCAAAGTACTACAGATTGCCAGGGTCAGAGCTAGGGTTTAAATACCCTTTTCCTTCCCTGAAGGGGTGAATGTTAATGGCTTACTGGTAGAGTTAAAAAAAGTAGGGGGCAGAATGGATTGATTATCTTAACTGTAGGTGACAAAACCTTGATGGGAGTCCTGACAGTCTCTTAATGTCATGATTGGGTAATGTAAATGGGGAACGTCTCCGTAGGAAATGCACACATCAGGGGTGCTTGCCTGCTGCACCTGGGCAGTTCACTATTATCTTGGTTGCTGGGGCTATTGAAAGGATTACTGGAAGCTCATTAACACTTGGTTTTCCCACCTAATCTTCTTGAACTTATGCCCTGGTCATGCTAAGGCCATCCTGATCTAGCCCATGCTTACAGTCAGAGTCCTGCTTACCACGTTTCCCAGCTATAAGTGTCTATCCTGCAGGATGGGGTGTGTAAAGGGTGATAACAGATGCTACTTTAACTGCTGTAATTCTATCTTATGGAACCTTAGGATTTGCAGTTTAAGGTAGGGTGCACAGAGTTCCCAGCCAGAAAGCTAGTGTCTTCCAAACTACAGCCTCTAGGATACCAGAGGATGCAGTCAAGGCTGTTAAAGTGGAATCAAAGTCTACAGTTCTGTAGTATGAAAGGATCTCCAGTCATTTTAACATAACTAAATATCCTCTTTTGCTAAATAAAGGAGAGAATCTTTGAAACACCGGACACCAACTGACACACTGAGCATGAAAGTAATACATTACACATTCTAGTCTTATCTGTAGCTTGTTGCTTCGCTGTATCAAAGGCAGAATGATATTCCTTTTGGAAGATAGTGCAAAGACAAGTGTTAATGCACCCCCTCCATGTAATGGATAATATTTGTTTTTTTCCTTTTTCTTGTTACGTTGGAGGGTAGGAACAAAAATTGCTTTAGGAAGCATTTTGAAAGGTTTTTTTTAAAGAACATCTATTTTCATACTTTATCAGCTTGATTTTTTTTAAAAAAAAGAATAAAAACTAATATAAAACTAATAAGCAATGTAATAAGTTACTTTAAGTGTGTAATGGTAACAGCAACTTATTTTGGCCGTGTGTACACACACCCATATGCACTGCTGAATTTCATACCTATTTCCTTTTGAAAAGTAACTTTTCAGGCTCTGCTGCTACCTTGTGATGGTTTAGAATTGCCTGACACTAAAGCTGGGGACAGGAAAACTGAGAACAGATTGAGTTCCTCTATCTAAGGATGCCGAGTTTTTCAAACAGCAGTATGGCAGCCCTCTCTGTTGCCAGGCCAGGTCAAGACTGACTGGTATACATGAAACAGACCTGTACAAAACCCACCTCAAGTCTTGAGAGAAAAGGTCTACTTGTGAGATTTCCAGGCTTCTTCACAAGAGGCCCTCACCTCACTAGACTTAAACTAGGCTTTATATAGGCTCGCCTCAGTCTCCAGGATCTATGGAGCTGAGAGCAGGAAGAACAGGTGCCAACTATAGTTTCAACAGACACCCACCGCATTTGGTATGTTGCTTGAGGCCTTCTTACTATAGAACACATACTTGGACATCAGTCTTTTGTGAGCACAGCTTGTGCCTACTCTTCCTGCTCTCACCATAACAAAAAGTATAAGCTTTGGAGCTGTCCAACCCCAAAGACAAAAGCCTGTAGCCAGGCTCCAGGCCCTTTTCTGGACCACTGGGCCACAGTAAATTGTGAGGGCTTCCCCTACCCTCTTCACTTTGAGTGGTGGATGACTGACTCAAAGGTTTTGTGGTTATTTGTTTGCTTGTTTATTTTTGCCTGCAGCGTCAGGATTTGATTGACCCTACCTGTTAATGAAAGGAAGGGTCAACCACTTACCAATACATATGGGGATCTACCACAGCTGAAAAGACCCCTTACCTAATGCCTTCAGCCCATGCTAGAGCGTCCATGCTCCCATGTGATAAAACCCTTCAGCTTGCCAAGATGGGCAAGCCTCTTTCATTTCACTTGTTATGGTGATGATGATAATTGCTCCTTCATAGAATGGTAGGATCCTGCCTCTGGAAATCTATCTTGAACAGTTTTCTTATCTTGGACTGTCTTCTAGACACAGACAGTGTTTTCTCCTCATAAGAGAGCATTCATCCACTCAGTTTTCCCCACCCCAGACACTGCAACACAATATTCTTCTACCTGGATAAAGGGATTTTTAGTGACCACAAAGGTCACCACTCATTAACAGAAAGTGGCAAGGCAGGGAATGAAGACAAGTGAACTCACAGTAAATTAAATGTAGGAAGTCTAATTCTTTCCTTTCTCTTCCAATTAAATGTAGGGCACATTCGCAGCACAAAAGCTCTCTGTTCCCCCCCCTCACTTCCACAGTACCCTTTAATAACTACTGCTATATCACTTTCCACTACAGATAGACAGTGTAATTCCCCTGTCCATCAAACATGTAGGTAACAACATGCTGAGAAAATCAAAGTGTTGGTGTTATAGATATAAACCGGCTTGTGCTTATTCCCCACGGTGTCACATCTCCCTGTGCCACCTTCCCTTGGGAGCAAATAAGTATAATAAGCTCCTTTTATTAAACAGAAATGAAACTTCTTTGTCTCTTAATGTTGCTTTAATGGCTACTTGATTTGTGCGGTGTAGAAAGAACCTGGGCTGCAGAATCTATTGCTAGGGTAAGTATCTCCAGAGTTTTGTTGTATGAGTATTGAATGTCTTCTGTGGCAGACAGCATGATGTCCCAAGAGCTTTCATTTTAATAAACTTTGGAATCCTACATCTCGAACCAGAACTGACAGTAGCAGCCACATTTTTGAAAATTCAAGGCTGAGCGAGTGCAAAGCATTGTTGGACCAGGTATCACAGAAACCAAGGTTTAAAAGCTTTCTTGTTGTTAAAGTGTTGTCCAGTCAGCTTCTGCTTATTGATGACCCTAAAAATGAGAAATTCCAAGAAATCTTGGTATTAACAGCTCTACCCAGGTCTTGTAAGCTCATGGCTATGATTTTCTTTATTGAGTGAGTCCACCTGTAATGTGGCCTTCCTCTCTCCCTACTGACTTCAGTTACACCAAGCATTATTGTTTTTTCTAATAAGTCACGTTTTCTCATAATATGCCCAAAGTGTGATATCCTCAGCTTAGACACTTCAGCTTCCACTGAGAGTTCAAGCTTCATTTTCCATCAGATCCATCCATTTCTCTTTTTGGTGTCCACAGTATTAACAGAACAATCCTCCAGTCCTACTTTTTGAACAAATTGACCTTTCCCCCCCCAGTAAGCTTTCTTCATTGCTTAGCTTTCACACTTGTACATAGAAATTGGTAATACTATGGTATGGATGATCCTGAGTTCAGTAATCAATGGTATATTTTTATACCTGAGGATCTTACCTAGTTTCTTCATAGCTGCCCTTCTAAGAGTGAGCCTTCTGATTTCTTGACTGCAGTCACCATTTTGATTTTGATTGATACTGAATCAAGTGTACACTAGGCCTACATATAACATAAGGGATCCATTCTGAGAACATTCACATTATACAATTTTCACATATAATGTGGAATCATTTTCTTCTCTTACCTGAAATGAATGAGGAAGGCCATCAAAAACCATCACTATTGACCTTCTGATGCATAGGTATCATCGGAAGGTAGTCCTGGATCGTAGCACCAGGATGATATAGGTGTGGGGTAAGAATGCTATAGGGTTTTATATCCATGTGTACTCTACACAATTTTCATTGAGGGCAAAGCCCTTTAGAAGCTTGTTCAATAGCACATCGATAATCTATGTGCGGCTTGAGACATATGCAAAATGTCCCTTTGACAAATGAACAACTGTTTCTTTGATTCTCTGCACTCTGCTATTGGCTTAAAGTTGTAGACATGCAGTCAGAAGGCAGAAATAATCTTTAAAAGAAAATGGGCGGAAGTGTAAGAAAGCAGAACTAACACATGTGTAATATTGGCAGTGGAAGCAGGAGAGGGATTCTCAGCAGAGATGGAAAAGCCATCAGTCTTTGAAGCTTCAGCTGAAGGAACTACCATCAATATTGCACAAAGTAATGCTTTATGGATACTAAATCAATTATCCATCTTAATCACTTATTTTTTTTCCATTTCTAATTTTTGTGGTTCCATCCTTAGACCAACTCCTTGTCCTCTTCCTGTGATGAATATTCAAAGATCTTTATAGCAACATTTGTAATGCAATCAAAAGGAAACTTTTCCATGTAAAGTGAATTCATGTTCACTTGCAGTGTTATATTATTAATAAAGCATGCCATCAGCCCATTCATATTATTAGGGCTTATTTGATCTCAGAAACAAAGCAGAATGGGACTACAATATCTTTCCTAGAGTGGAAAAAATATATATACAGCCCATTTGTTTTCAGAACTCTTTACTGTTCTTGCTCATTCTTATCCCACTACCCCAGCAGCATCAATACTGTAAGATAAACATTGGCTTGGATCATCTTAGTGATATCCACAGACAAAACTGGTAGTTGTTGCTGTTGTTATTTGCTGTTAAGTTAACACCGACTTATAATGATCTTCTGATGAAAGACCTCCAAGAGCCTTTTGCTTTGCTTGGGTCTTGCAAACTCAGGACTGTTGTAATGTAGTCTACCTCTTTTCCTATGGACTTCCAAAATTACCAAGTATTATAATCTGTCCCAATGAATCATGTCATCTCAAGATATGTCCACAGTACACCAGCCCCAATGGAGACATCTTGGCTTCTGCTGAACAGAGAGTAACTCTTAGGTATGCTTTGTGGGGGTTTTGAGTTACACTAGAAGGAAGAATTCAGCACTGACCTCTGCCACAATGTACTTCCTGGGACACCTTTTTGTCCTCATTGTGGCCAGAGATGAGGATGATGACAGCCAGGCAATAGTCAGATCCATTCCTGCAGTCAGCCACAGAAAGGAGCAGTCTACCTCCTGGGCCTTCCAGGGTTCCTCTTATTCATAGAATCATAGAGTTGGAAGAGACCCCAGGGGCCATCGAGTCCAACCCCCTGCTATGCAGGAACACCCATCAAAGCATTCCCAACAGATGGCCATCCAGCCTCTGCTTAAAAACCTCCAAAGAAGGAGACTCCACCACACTCCAAGGCAGCACATTCCACTGCTGGACAGCTCTGACCGTCAGGAAGTTCTTCCTGAGGTTCAAGTGGAATCTCCTTTCCTGCAGCTTGAATCCATTGCTCCTTGTCCTAGTCTCTGGAGCAGCAGAGAACAAGCCTGCTCCCTCCTCAACATGACATCCCTTCAAATATTTAAACATGGTTATCATGTCCCCTGTTAACCTTCTCTTCTGCAGACTAAACATACCCAGCTCCCTAAGTCGTTCTTCATAGGGCGTGGCTTCCAGACCCTTCACCATTTTGGTCGCCCTTCTCTGGACACGTTCCACTCATATTTGTTTATTTAATTTATGTCCCACTTTTCCCACTGCAGAGGATTCAAGATGGCTTACAATGAGAAGGTGGCTTCTCCAGCTGCTGGCTTCAAGAATGGAGCTAGCCACTACCTATCTGCCTTCATCTTTTCCCTGTCCTCTTCTGGCCATTGAATGGCCATAGAGAGAGGTGCCCTGTTAAGGGCAGATAAGTTTAACACTCAGGGAATAGGAAGGCAAATGACTGTGCCTGCCAGAGATGTATGCTCTAGCAGCATAAATCTTAGATTCTGTTTGTCTAGATTCCTAAGCAAATGGATACCCTTCCAACTTTGATTTGACAGAAACAATCCCTATTAATCCTTTGCCATCCCACTTTTTCAACTGCTTTTAAAAAAAACCAGTTTATCTCTCCTCTTCCCACTCCTCCCCTTTGTCCTCAGCTTATTTTAATGGCTTCATACAGTTCAAAGTGCAAAAGTAATTCACACTCAGTAACTTGAGAGGGAAGAGGAGGCGGCGGCAGAATTTTCCTCTTCCCAACCAGCTCGGGGAGAAACAAATTGCTGCAGCTTCTCTTAGCTTGTACGTTTTCCCTCATTAATAACTTTTACCAATGCTGCAGTTGTCTGGCTACACATGTCCTGGTTTTCATCTGTGAAATGTTGGAGAGTGTGCAAATATGAATCTTTATAGTTCAGAACTTACTTACTCTGCATGGAAAATGGACATAGGCTTTTGAAAAGAAAATGGAATCTGCTGCATCGAAAGCAAGTGTCCTGCACCAAAAGTGTGATTCCCTTCATGGAAAACAATATTTAAGGTCAGAAAATGGTCTTTTTATGTGCATGTGTAGTTTTTCCCCAGAATGAATTTTAATTAGCAAATAGTCCTTGAATATCATGCAGTAAGACTTTGTAACCACAGGGATTAAAATGGTTGAATTATTCTTACTGATAAGAATTAGTTTACAGATATTAACCTTTCTATTTTTTTCTTCCCTCCTCATCTGTGAATGTTTATGTTTATGCTTTAAACAGTGCACATTACTTTAATGCCTTTCTTCCTACTAAAGCACCATTTTGCCCTCATTTGAAATATGCTCACTTTTGGTGCACTGTCCAGAGATGCCCACTGATGTGAAGATTCCAGAGCTCAAATCATATTTGGAGCTCAGATGGTTTTACCTGGACTGATGTACATGAGTCAAGTCTCAGGCTTAATCCAGATTCCTCATGCATCCCTGATAGAAAAGAAACCCTTCTTTCTGAGGAACTTGGGTGGATTGTGCCCTTTTGAGCTTTTGCAGCATCATTACTATCTTCATCCTGAGCCTCCATCTTTCTGCCACTTTATATCTTTTTGCCCATCTTCCCTTTCTTCTCCACCACCAATGTTCTAAAAAGATGACGGCATTAATAAATACTATAAATAAACACTCCTCTCTTTCTCTCCCCACTCCTTTTCCAGTCCCCAGTTGCAAACAGAGTCTATTAGGCTTGAAACCATCATTTCTGTTTTGCATAATTGACATCATTATCTGTCAGGTTGCTTGGCTTAGGCTGGCAGTCATTATAAGATCATTAGAAAAAGGGTTGTAATAAGTTCAGAAGGCCAATCGGCTGCATTCTAATCACTGGAGAAGAGAGTGCTGATAGGGGCCTCGGGGAGAAAGTATTGAAGCAGATAGAGGATTTTTAATGACCGAATCAAGTTAGGAAAAAGCTCCACCTGTGTCTCAATGAATGGGATTATTTCAGTTTGGAGCCACAGCAAAATGCAGTCCTTTTCTCCTTTCCTGAAACTCACCCTTTCTGGCAGACAGTTAACAGGAATAGGGGGAGAAATGCCAGTACTGCAGCCACAATGTTGTGAGTTTGATCGTGCAGGGCTCCAGGTTGACTCAGGCTTCCATCCTTCCATAGGTCAGTAAAATGAGTACCCAGCTTGTTGGGGGCAATTAGCTAAACACATTGTACACCGCTTACGGAGTGTTTTGCACTGATAAGCGGTATATAAATGTAACTGCTAACTGCTATTGCTATTCTCAGATGGAACTGACTGCAGCTCCAGCCTATCCCAAGACCTCACTTAGTATCCAAAGGTGACACACATCACTGCTATATGGTAAGCTTTGTTGGTGGTAAATAAGGCCAAGCAACTTCAGAGTCTTGTCATGATGGTAAAAGGAGGAACACGTGAGCTAGGATAGGGTACAGAAGTTTGTTTTTGCCTGAGCCTACTGGAAAGAGGATCATCTTACCTGCCATCTCCTCTTTTCCCCCACCCACCGCTGAGTCGATTGAGAGCAAACTACTTTTGCACTTTGAACTCAGAGGAAAGTGGGAAGAGGAAAGAGAAACTAGGACAATTGGAAGGTATGAGCAGGTTGTGGTCAGCATCACAGCTTTAACTCAGTGGTTCTTAACTTGGGGTCTCGGGACCCCTAGGGGTCCATGGAGCTATCACAGAGGGCCTATGAAGCCCTGCTGCTGGGTACCACCAGCAGCAACAGGAACATGGCAGTGGGCAGGGGACGCTGTAGGTGCCGAAATTGCTCTTTCATTTGCAAACTGATTTCTGGAGATCAGGATTTGAATCCCCACTCAGCCATGGAAACCTACTGGGTGACCTCAAGCAACTCACATTCTTTCAGCCTCAGAGAAAGGAAAGACAACAAATCTTGCCAAGAAAACCCCCATGAAAGATTCGCCTTAGGGTCACCGTAAGTCATCTTTTAAAAAGACAGAGACATGATGGCTAGGAAGAACCTCCTTGTCAGTGGCACTAGGTTGCTCTGTGCCTTCAAGTCACTTCTGACTTATGGTAATTCTAAAGTGAACCTATCACAGTTTTCTCTTTCCTTCTTTCCTTCTTTCCTTCTTTCTTTCTTTTGGCAAGACTTCTTTGGAGGATTGCCTTTGACTTCCTCTGAGGCTGAGAGAATGAGACTTGCCCAAGGTCATCTATTGTCTAAGCAGGGATTTGAATCTTAGTCTCCTGAAGCTTTAGATAATAAATAAATATTTGGAAGTTTAAATATTTGAATATTTTATTCTAAATTTAAATATTTAAATTGAGAGGTAAGTCTTAGGGGTCCCTGGCAAAAAAAATTATATTTGCAGGGGGTCCCTGGTAAATAAAAAAATTAAGAACCACTGCTATAGCTAATAGATTTCAGCATTCCCTTAAAGCCATTAGGTAGAACTGGAGCCCTTAATAGAGAACTTTTCCCAGACTCATGGCCTCTGCCTCTGTTCCTTGTGGCTGGATAATGGGTTTCCTGAACTCAGGTGCACCCACCCATACCTACGTACACCAGTCCAGTGAAAAATCAATTCTTGATGCTGTGTAGAGCAGAAAAAAAAAATAAAGAGAATGTGTTTGTGTGAAGGCATGTGATGGTGTTACCCATTTCCTATCCTGATGGCCTAATAGTACAAGGAAGCTGTTAAGAAGAAAGTTTCTTCCATTGAACAGTTTCCCGGCACCATTTCCCCCCATCCTTAAACTACCAAACTAATCTAACAGGGACCAATAAACACAATTTGACCCTTTCATGTCACTGTTAACATTTGGCCATGATGCTGATAAGGACTCTAAGACCCATCTGCCATACAGTGGTATAAATGAAGAATCGAAAAAGAGATGTGGATATTTTTGCTCACTGCTGTTCAAATTACTTAGAAGGCTTTCATCTTCCCTAAAATCTCTTCCCAGTGTAAAATGAGAAAATGGGGATGGGACTTGTTGTAGCAAACAGCCTAAACTTGTGGGGAGAGATGGGCAAGCAAGTATCTAGAAAGCCCCAAATGTTTTTTCTTTCTTATCTTTTCCAGAGCTAGGCTTAGGATTTACTTCCTTTCTCCTCTATCTGAGGTCACTTCTGGCTTCTCACAACTGAAAAAAGATAAAAGCATAAAGAGGCCAGAATCCTACTTGGTGACATATGGTCATAAACATGACGGGTTGACCTTAGGGTTGCCGTAAGTCAGAAATGACTTGAAGGCAAAAACAACAATGGCAACAAGCTCTACAGTACAAGGCAGCAAGGGCTACATCACAATAGTTAGTACTCTAAAGGTATTAGTGCTCATACCATGAGCAAAGCACCATGCCTCAATATGTCACTACTCTTCTCAAAACAATTTACCCAAAATTTCTCTGAGGGTTGGCATCAGACAAAAGCTCCCAATCTGCCTGCATCAGCATCCGGCATGTCAGAGATTCCAGGCAGGGAACCCTGGGAAAATGATCAGTCCACTGCAAAGATGTTGCATCATGCCCCAGCTGTGGGTAATTGCAAGGTTGCATAAGAAACTGGGGTCGTGTGCAGATGCTAGAGGGAGGTGTGCAAACCTCTACCTGATTGGTTGTAGATATGTATATAACAAAGCAATGCCAGTATGTATTTGTCTGTTGACCAAACCTGGTGCCTGGCGCAAGCTTTTGTCTGTCTGTCCTATGTTTTGTATATAACGGAACTTTGCTGCAAGATAAAGTGCCTCCTGTTTGGAAGAAACTCCTCTGTGTGTGAGTATCCTTACTGTGGAACAAGGCTGCTGCTGTTGGCTCGCTGAACTCTGGTTTTTCCGCTATGTTTCTGTGGGGCTGAAACTCCTATCATCCCCAACACAGCAGTCCTTGGTCATCTGCAGAGCATTTGTGGGTGCTTATATGTGCATTCGGCCCACTTAGGGCTTTTCTGCACTACACCGTTATAGTGCTATTATCCTACATTCAACATCCTATGGAATCCCAGGGTTTGTAGCTTAAGGAGAGGCATTTAGAATTCTCAGCCAGAGAGCTCTTTGGCCTCAATAAACTACAAACCCCAGAATTCCACAGGATGTTGAAAGTGGAATAATATCACTATAACAGTGTAGTGCGCAAAGGCCCTAGTCTCTTTTTTTCTGCTGGGCTTGTTTGTTTGTTTTAAAGTTTGTGTATAGTGTGTGTGTCTATACAACACTAGAGAGCCAACATGGTGTAATAGTCTGAGCATTGGACTACAACCCCGGAGACCAGAGTTTAATTCCCTGCTCAGCCATGAAAACCCACTGAGTGAGTCACACACTCTCAGCCCCAGAAAACCCCCTGACAGGTTTGCCTTAGTGTCACCATAAGTCAGAAATAGCTTGAGGCACACAATAACAACAACAGACACAACACCCAACGTTATATTTCCCACCATTCCAAGAGCAAAGGTGAGTAATTCCTTCGGGGGCAGGAGACAATTTTATACCCTGGTGACACCAACTTCCTACCTCACCCCCTGCATGCCAAAATACCTTCTTTTCCTTCCAATTCTCCTTCAAAGTGATGTTGCTTCACTTCCTGTTACCATTTTGAAATAGAAGGAGAGGGGAAAGAAGATATTTGAAAAGGGTAGGGGTTTGTAAGGAGGTTTAAGGAGCTTGGGAAGAGGCTTTTTTTTAATGATTGCTTACAGTTGGGAGAGTTTGGGGTATAATTCTTTGGTGATTTTTTAATAGGGGCACTGGAGGGCTGATTGAGGTCTCCAGGGGTCACAAAAAGGGAGCCCAGGGGCATCATGCATCCTCATGAATGCTTACCCCCTGGCCTACAGCTAATGGACACTTCATAGGTTGCAGACTACACAGCAAATTTTGGAACTGTTGCTGCTTGGCACTACCATTAGTCTCAGAGGGACTCTGAGATGGGGAACAGATGTGGGGGAGGATGTCTCACAGAGGGATGGCAGAACATATTCTGATGCGGACTCCATTCAAACTAAGAGCTGGAAAAGCCTCAACATTTTCCATTAGGAAATATCTGGAGCCGTTTCACCACGTAAACAAAAAGACAGGGCTTTACCCTAGGGAAATTTTAATAAAGGCTGATGGAACAGAGGGGAAGCAAAGGGGGGAGATTAATGCAAACACAGGATTATTGTGAGTAACCGCAGTGACGTATGTTTTCCAGTGGTTAGGGATACAGACTTTAAGGGAGATTAAATAATGTTTTCATGCACGTGGATCACCAGATGGATTAATTCTGCTCTATAGTCATGCGTGTCATTTGTTTTGTATATAAAGGGAAGTTAGAGACATTTCAGACTTCCTAACACACCCTCAGACACTGGGATATACAACCATAGTGCTGCTGCAATGAATATAGTGTTTTCAGTTGTATGAGTTACTCAATATCGAAATTAATTCTCATTAATAAATAGGCAGACCTGTTATAACTCAGTCTAAATATTTGTACAAACTACATCTCCATCAAGCCTCACTGATTTCATTCTTTATGACATGGACGTTGGTGTTCGAGCCGTTTGAAAGTGTTTGAGTTCAGAATGTAAATACATTGTAATTTACTCATTAACATATTTCAACAGTTAATGAATTAAAAAGTGAAATCTTTTTTTTTCCCCTCTCCCAAAAGACTGAAACTGAATGAGACATTTAGCGCCTGCACAGCTCTTCTTCAAGCAAGGTTTACAATTAAAGGGTCCTTATAAAACAGCAGTAGGGGGAATGTATGATCTTCCAAATGTTCTTGGCCTGCAATGTCCACCATCTTAAGCTAGCACAGCCAATTTTGAAGGATGGTAAGAGCTGCAGTGTAAGAAATTCTGGAGGACCACATGGTCTTAGGGCCTTATTGCGTGAAGGTTTCATGCTGCCAGAGCAACGTGTTATTCCCGGTTCAGGATCTGTGCTATCGCATCACATCATTGCTAACCAGCAGCTATTGTGTTGCAATCCATGTGAAATCCACCATTTTCCAATGCTGGAAATAATCTGGTTATGACTCCATTTCCCACAACAATCCTGTCAGCTGTGGGAGTGCAGTTTCTCAATACCGCTTGCTAGTGCTTCCTTGTGTAGCTGACCCAGGAGTGGGCATGGTGTGGGCATTCCCAGGTTGCCCCTCCCTCAGCTACTTCCATGGCATGGTAAGTTGAAAAGCTATCACCTCTCCGTGTTTATTTAAATTTATCCTTTGAATATTTTTTTTTAAAAATTAAATACCTATTTTAGTTTACAGCACAAAAACACAATAGCATACTGGCAGGATCATGATGTTACAACGTTGCTGTGCTAGTATGACTTACAAAAAAAAAATATGACCAAACATGCACTGTGAAGTGGAGAAAAGGCAAGGAAAAGGACTCACCAATGATGCTGTAATGCAGTAGGAACACGAGTGCCAATAACACTACTCATCCATTTAAGTCAAATGGGTCCAGTAGAGAGTGGTCATAACCCGATACCATCACAGAAATGGCAAAGCTGAGATTGAAATGGAACAATGCGCTATTGACGCATGGTGCAGTAAGGGTCCAAGTATCTCCTGTAGAGGTAGGATCTCCATAGTACACAGGAAGCAACCTGTCATACCTTACCTGGAGGAAGTCTCCTCAGATGAATAAGAAGGAATGCCAGGAGGATGGGCTCCAGGTGAAGCCTGAAAAGGTTGGCAACCTTGTTGTGACAAAAGCAAAGCCTGAGTCCATGTCAGTTACCAACTGCAGATTTGCAGGAGGAAATGGAGTCTCTTCACCCTAACATACACTAACACCTCAAAACATTGAGAACAGAAACACAAGAAACACTCTCCTCTGTCTTAAGCATAAGTAAACTATACTGGTTAATGAGGTTAGCTATGCTGATTTACTACTAGCTCTAAATTAGCTCAGCCAACTCCATTCTGGTGCTGCAAACAATAGAGGTAGTGCTTCCCGCTGATCATGTGTCACTTCTTCATCTTCCTATGTCTCTCATCTTTGGCTTGAATTTAGACCAATCTCTCTATCAACTCCCTTCTCAGTTTCAGTTTCAGCTCAGGACCATTCGCTTCATTTGCCTTTGAATTATATATCTGCTTCTACAAACCCTGGTGGCACCTTGGGACTGGGCTGATTTTCTTATGGTCAGCCTCTGTGAGATGGGAGTATGTGCCTGGCCACTTTAAAACGAGACACAACCTTTCTTATATGGCTATTCAATTACTGGGAAGGACATCTAAACATGCCAGAAGCTTCATGTGTGCACTGAGCTCTCCGTGGAATTAAATGAGTGTACTCACATGTAAAATTTCAAAAAATTTGTCCTGGGTGACAAGCCACCTGCCATAGTCCCAGCATCCCCTTCTCGGTGAGTCACTAATAGGTTGCAGAGGCCCTTATTCTGTCTAACATAAAAACAAAAACAGTTTTTCAAAACCAGGAAAGGGCTTCCAAATGATGGAATGAATGCCCCAGGTGCAGAAGATTAGCCCCTAGACCCACTGCAGTTGCCTACCTCTGATGTAAAGTAAGACAAAGATCTCTAGTTTCCCAGACATCCATGGGGAGAAGAGGGTGAATATACACAAACTACATTTCTCTGACCAAAATGCTGCCCTTATGTTGGAAAATATCATTTTTGCAAGAGCTAAATTGAGCCCCCTTTGTCCAAATGAGAAGCCACAAACCCACACCTTTGTAAAACAAAAGTAAGAATATGTCTAAGCAGAAGCAGTCCTTTACACTTCAAAAGAAAACAAAGGGAAAAACAAACCACCGATCAAGTATCTCATTCTAACATCATGAGGCAAAGAAAAAGCAATTACCAGAAATGAGCGTGTATATGTTCAGGGCCACTTGCTTCATTGCAAAGCAAAATGGGCCGTATCCAGACCACCAAGCATGCAGCGCATACATCAAACAATATTGCTTGTCAGCCACTTTCGCCCTGGATGATGAGAGCCAGTGCCTAAAAGTAAAGGTCACATGCAGGTGTTTGTGTGAGGCAAAGCTGAACTGACACTTTCTTTCCTGTTCATTTCCTCCACAACTTTCACCATCCCACAGACCCCTAACCAATTTTGAGGGAGAGAAACTAAGGAGATACTGTGATCGTACCATCGTGAATCAGGACAAGAGTGGCAATTGCCTCAACTCATTTATCAGGATTCAAGGTGGCTTAACAATAAGTTAAAACAACAGCTAAAAATATGAGCCAGCATGGTATAGTGATTGGAGTGCTGAAGTAGAATTTCAGAAGATCAGGGTCTGAACCCATGCTTGGGCATGGAAACCCACTAGGTGATCCTGGTCAAGTTGGACTCTCTCAGCCTCTGAGGAATGCAAAGACAAACCCCCTCTGAAGAAATTTTGCCAAGAAAACCCCATGATAATTTCACCTTAGGGACACCATAAGTTGGAAATGATTGGATTGCACACAAGAACAGGTAAGAAAACCACTATTAATACATAGGTCAAAAAACAATTAAACATTCATCCTGTTTAAAACCACAAGTTAAAGACAGTTTCAATAAACACATTTAAAATGGAGTTTAAAAATACAGACAGAAAACACCTGATGAAAAGCTCCATCTGCTACAACAAGTGAAAAATTAAATTTAAAAACAAAGACAAATAATGCCTCATTAAAAGTTTTGTCTGCTGTTATTGTTATTGTGTGCCTTCAAGTTGTTTCTGACTTACAGCAACCCTAACGTGAATCTATTACGGGGTTTTCCGGGGCTGAGAATATGTGATGTGCCCAAGGTCACCCAGTGGGTTTCCATGGCTGAGCGGGGAATTAAACCCTGATCTCTGGGTACATGATCCAGTGCTCAAACCATTATACCGTGGTGACTCTCTGGAGAATGTGTTACAGCAAGCCAAACAGGATGTTGTGTGGGCATGTATCACCATGGCATCTCCCTCTAAGACCTGTATGCTTTAAAAGTGAGTGAAAAATTTTAGGTATTTCTTAAACCAGTTTTGTGAAAATAAAGAGTGCCAAAATTTCGTAAGTCCAAGAGAAGTAAGGTGGAACCTTCTTTTAAGTGGAATTTTTTTTTTTTGATTTTGATTTTGAAAATCGACATGATTAGAGTAACATAAGATACAGAGATCACTGATCAGTCTAAATAAAAATAAAAATCACCACAACATAACAGATTATTAGAGGATGAAGAAAGGAGAATGAACATTGGGTGGCTTAAGTGATGTGAGCCAAAGAAAAGCAACTTTTCTGTTCATCTATATATATCACATCTTTCTACAGTGGCAGCACAGTTGATCATTAGGTAAACATTTCTTTGATGCTGCAACCTTAGGTACCTGTTTGGATTATAAATATAAGCCAGAATTCTATAAGAAGACTCATTTGAATCAACTGCTTTTGAATCAAAACACAGGTAAATCCAATTGATTCAATAGGTCTACTCTGGTCAGGACTACCCATAAGATTTAGGCCGTATTGCTTTGTTATTTGATAGTTTCTGTCTGGCATTCGAACACTTTCTTACCAAAGACCGATATGATTAAAAAAGAAAGAAAGGATTGTAGGTGTCTTCTTAAATTGCAAGTTACTCTCATCGTTAGGCTATAAATATTTCCATGGGAGAATCTGAACCCCCTCAGTGGGTATTGAATCAAGAAACAACACACCTGGCATGGACTGTCTGAGGACATAAGGTTGTAGATTAGTTTTTCATTTCCCCCACTTTATTTTTAATTTCCAGATGCATAGGACAGAATGCAAACACATACTGTGAAGAAGATGAAAACCAGATCAAGCATCAAAATGAGCTGCACAAGAGACAGTGAGTTAGAAAAGTCAATAATCAAATAGGACCCAGAGAAAGGATTAGATCACTAGTAGAGGGACTAGGAGGGGCAGATGCAACAACTTGAACTACTTTAAATACCCTAAAGGATGATCATATCTTATGCTGTGGGATATCACTTCACAGGATTTGTAGCTTACCAGCTTCTTCTGTTGTAGCTTTCCCTGAATACCAATAATTGCTTACCACTCAAAACATCTTCATTTGGTAACTCTACATGGTTGCTTTGGGTAAATTTCTTGTCTTCGTCCAAAGAGTGACTCAATGATTCCTCTGGATTGATCCCCACATCAATCTGCCCTAGGGTTCAGTGCAGTTTAGGCAGGGCTGCCAATTCAGGATCATCCCATGTCCTGTGGTTTCTGGGACAAAAACATGAGACCTAGGGCTGTTCACCAGTTATATTATTAAGCATTGTACATTAAGTACTAAGCACAGTTGCTCACAGCTTGTCATTTAAACAGACATAGACATAGATGCAGAGAGAGAGAGAGAAAGAGAGAACATATTTTCCTGCTTGAAAATTAACACAGAAACCTTAATTAAAGGAGATGTTACCAGATCAAGATGAAATGAGGGATTATTCCTTTGCATTTACTTAGGGAGACAGCATGAAATAATGTGTCTTAATTAATCTAGTCTACTTAATTCTAGCCAGAAGGTGGATGCAGAGCAGAACAGAGGGTGAGTCCTAGCACCACAACAATTGGGAGGGAAGAAGAAAGCTAACTAAGTGAATGCATAGACCTCTGGGAGAGTCATTGCAGCAACACATAATTCAGGCCTTGCAAATTGTAGCAAGTTGCTGCTCTACTAGCTGAGCCAGAGATCTACATACTGTGCTTCCCTCTTGGCTAGAACTAGACCCACCGAAACTGGAGAATTTGCACCCTTTTCTCCTAGCTGGAAATGTGCCACAAAAGCTAGAAACTCATGGCTGGGCCCTGAGATCTAGCAACTCTAAGCTTAGGTCCAGTTCTCATTAGGATGTGCATTTGGGCTTGTCCGCAGTCTCCACCAGGTACAGCATAGTTAAGAGGGGGAGGCATACAAAAGGTACCACAAAAAGGTGCGGGTGCCACAAAAGAAGACAATCTCAGCACTTCCTTCTATTTCCCCTTCTGACTTTATCCTGTAGTGCTAATCTGTGTGGCCGGGTGCTTCTATCAATGCCCGCCTTACTTTTGCTTTTATTTTTTCTCTTAAAATATGTTAATTCAACAGAGGAGAGAGCAGAGGGGGAGGTGGGTCTGTGAAGACATCCTAGACCAGGTGTGTTTACAGGCTTGTGGGGCAGTGCTTGTTTGTCTCTTTGTTTGCTTGTTTTTGTTTAGTTTCCTTGTGCTGGCCGTGTGCTCTCCCTGAGCACACAGTCTGACTAACGAGGGGGAGGAGCCAGCTGGGGGGGAGGAGTCTTATTAGGAGCTCCCAACGGTACGCACCTTTGGCGCACACTGTTAAAGTCCTCTACTTCCATCCTTCAAGTTTAACCCTTCACAATCAGTAGAGCAGACGTAGCTTATACAGCTGAATTTCAGAAAGAAAGCCCAGTTATTCTTTCTAGAACTGCTTCCTGTACTACTCTCTGTAGTATCTAGGATGGAAGGTGAGGGAGCTGCCACGGTCACCTGTAGCACTTGTGGGATGTTCCTTTTCTTGCCACAAGATGTTGTCGGGTACACCTGCGCCAAGTGCAAGCTGGTGACCTTCTTGGAGGAGAAGGTTTGCCAGCTGGAGGCACGAGTTTCTAACCTTCATCTTATTAGGGAAGGGGAGGAGTTTTTGGATAGGGCAGAGAAGACGTACCAGAAGACCAAATGCGCGGAGGAGCTGCCAGATCAGGAAGTCAACACACTGTGCCAGGAAACGGAGGCTTGGAGGAATGTCACACGTAGGAACAGAAGGTCCAGGAAGGTAACACAACCTACACAATCGCTTCAAAGTTCTTGGCCTTACGAACGATGAAGAGCACCAGGAGGAGGGAACAGAATGTCCATGAGAAGGAATCCAACTTTGGCACCTGGAACTAGATCAACGCTCCCAGTCTCAACAGAATGCCCAGGCAGTCCTAGAAGAACATGCTCGTCGAGGAACCCTGGAGAAGCCTCGGAGGAGGCGAGTTCTGGTTGTTGGTGACTCCTTGCTCAGAGGAACCGAAAGGGCAATTTGCAAACCGGACAAGCTCAATCGAGATGTCTGCTGTCTTCCTGGGGCCAAGATCAACCACATAACGGAGAGGCTAACCAGGCCAGTCAAGCCCACTGACCATAAGCCCCTCATTGTGGTTCATGTCGGAACCAATGACACTGCGAGGAGCAGCTTTTACCACATCGCAAAGGACTATGAGCTTATGGGGACGAAGCTTAAGGACCTTGGTGCGCAGGTGGTTATTTTGTCTCTCCTCCCTGTTCAAGGATATGGCGTACGTAGGGAAAGGGCAATAGCAGAGGTCAACAACTGGCTCCGCACATGGTGCTGCCACCAACAGTTTGGGTTTTTGGAACACGGCCTGAATTTCCATGAACGTGGGCTTCTGGCAAGGGATGGGCTGCACCTCACGAAACTTGGCAGGAATGTTTTTGCAAACAATCTCGCAAGGAGGATTCAGAGGTCTTTAAACTAAGTTCCGCTAAGGAGGGAGACAATATTGTTCAAGGCCAGGACTCGGCGAGCGCTGGGGGAAAAGGCCCAAATGATATTGGACAAGTAGTACAAGCGGCCAGTGGTGGGAGGAGTAGAAACTATAGTACAGGATTTGCAGGAAGGGCCCGGGGACTTAAGCATCTCTACACTAATGAACGGAGTATGGGAAACAAGCAAGATGAACTTAAACTCCTAGTACAACAAAATAAATACGATTTGATAGGCATCACTGAGACCTGGTGGGATGAGTCTCAGGATTGGAATGTAGGAATAGAGGGCTATAGCCTATTTTGTAAAAATAGACCAAACAAAAAAGGAGGTGGAGTAGCCTTGTTTGTCAAGGATGTTTTGACCTGTGAAGAGATCCGTGACTTACACCCAGAAAGCCAAGTTGAGAGCATCTGGGTAAGAATTAAGGGAGCGAGAAACAATAGGGATATTCTGATGGGGGTTTACTACAGACCTTCAACCCAGACTGAGGACTTTGATAGTGCCTTCCTCAACCAAATGACTGCACATTCAAAAAGGAGAGATACAGTAATAATAGGAGATTTCAATTACCCAGATATATGTTGGCAGTCACACTCTGCCAAGACAGCAAGGTCCAGCAAGTTTCTTGCTTGTCTTGCAGACAATTTCATGGTCCAGAAGGTGGAAGAGGCCACAAGGGGATCAAATATTCTGGATCTGATCCTGACAAATAGAGATGATCTTGTTAATGAGGTAGAAGTGGTTGGATCTTTAGGGGGGAGTGACCATGCGCTATTGGAATTTGGGATTCAGTGGGAAGGAGAAGATAAGTGTAGCCAGACACTCATCTTAGATTTTAAAAAAGCCGACTTCTGTAAACTTAGGGAGCTGCTGGCTGGAATTCAGTGGTCAAGAATAGTGAAAGGGAAAGGAGTTCAGGAGGCATGGGAGTTCCTTAAAAGGGAGATACTGAAGGCACAGTCTAAAACTGTGCCAATAAGGAAGAAAAATGGAAGGCATCTGAAGAAACCAGAATGGTTGACTAAAGAACTCTCAGCTGAGCTAAGTGTTAAGAGAAACATGTACAGGAAATGGAAAAAGGGGGAAACCACCAAAGAAGAATTTAAGCAAGTAGCTAGGAGATGTAGGGAGGAGGTCAGAAAGGCTAAAGCACAGAACAAACGTAGGCTGGCCAGAGACATCAAAAACAATAAAAAGGGCTTTTTTAAATATGTCCGTAGCAAAAGGAAAAAGAAGGAGACGATAGGGTCGCTGCGCAGAGAAGATGGCGAATTACTAACAGGGGGAAGAGAAAAGGCAGAACTACTTAACACCTTCTTTGCCTCAGTTTTTTCCCAGAAGGATACAGGCACTCAACCTGGCGGTTGAGGAGCAGGGGAGGAAGCAGGGGAAATGAGGCACATAATAGGTAGAGAGGTGGTCCAGGAATACCTGGCCACACTGGATGAATTCAAGTCTCCAGGGCCAGAGGAATTGCATCCTAGGATATTAAAAGAACTGGCAGAGGTCATTTCGGAACTGCTTGCTATAATCTTTGAGAAATCTTGGAGGACAGGAGAAGTTCCAGCAGACTGGAAGAGGGCAAATTTTGTCCCCATCTTCAAGAAGGGAAAATAAGAGGATCCAAATAATTATAGCCCAGTCAGCCTGACGTCAGTACCCGGAAAGATTCTGGAGCAGATCATTAAGCAGTCAGTTTGTAATCACTTAGAAAGCAATGCGGTAATCACGAGAAGTCAACATGGATTTCTCAAAAATAAGTCATGCCAGACTAATCTTATCTCTTTTTATGATAGAGTTACCAGCTTGATAGATGAAGGGAATGCTGTGGATGTAGCATTTCTCGGTTTCAGTAAGGCGTTTGACAAAGTTCCCCATGACATTCTTGCTAAGAAGCTAGTAAAATGTGGGCTGGACAGGGCTACTGTTAGTTGGATTTGTAATTGGTTGACCGACCGAACCCAAAGGGTGATCCCGAATGGCTGCTTTTCATCCTGGAGAGAAGTGACTAGCGGGGTGCCACAGGGGTCTATCCTGGGCCCAGTACTGTTCAATATCTTCATCAACGACTTGGATGAAGGAATAGAAGGCATGCTCATCAAATTTGCAGATGACACCAAATTGGGAGGGGTTGCTAATGCGCCAGAGGACAGGATCAAAATTCAAAATGACCTGGATAGATTGGAGAGCTGGGCCAAAGCTAACAAAATGAAATTCAACAGAGAGAAGTGTAAGGTCCTGCACTTAGGTAGAAAAAATGGAATGCAGAAATATAGGATGGGGGACATGTGGCTGGAAAGCAGTACGTGTGAAAGGGATCCAGCAGTTTTAATAGACCAGAAGCTGAACATGAGTCAGCAGTGTGATGTAGCGGCCAGGAAAGCCAATGCAATTCTCGGCTGCATCAATAAGAGTATGGTGTCTAGATCGAGGGAGGTACTGGTACCACTCTACTCTGCTTTGGTTAGACCTCATCTGGAATCCTGTGTCCAGTTCTGGGCACCCCAATTCAAGAAGGACATGGTCAAGCTGGAGCAGGTCCAGAGGAGGGCAACCAAAATGGTGAGAGGCCTGGAAGACATGCCCTATGAGGATAGACTTAGAGAGCTGGGTATGTTTAGTCTGCAGAAGAGAAGATTAGGAGGGGACATGATAGCCATGTTTAAATATTTGAAGGGATGCCATGTAGAGGGAGGAGAGGGCTTGTTTTCTGGTGCTCCAGAGACCAGAACAAGGAGCAATGGATTCAAGCTACAGGAAAGGAGATTCCACCTGAAGCTCAGGAAGAACTTCCTGACAGTCAGGGCTGTCCGGCAGTGGAATATGCCACCTCGGAGTGTGGTGGAGTCTCCTTCTTTGGAGGTTTTTAAGCAGAGGCTGGATGGCCATCTGTGGGGAGTGCTTTGAGGGTGTTCCTGCATGGCAGGGGGTTGGACTGGATGGCCTGTGTGGTCTCTTCCAACTCTACATTTCTATGATTCTATGATTCTATGAAAAGATGCAAGATCAAAACAGAGCACACCATTTTCAATACCTTTCTATTATGGGATTAAAGATCAAGGCCCTGCCTGAATAGAAAAGTCTTTGAATACCAAGAGAAAGTGAGCAGAGGGAGGAGAGATAACCAGATCTCCTATAGAAAGGACTTCCACAGCCTGAGAGCAGCCACCAGTGATATATTTAAGTCTTTTACTCCAGATCTCAAGTCAAGGCTGAAGTCTCTACCTTTAAGTCTCAAGTCGAATCTCAAATCCTCACAAGATACTTTCAAATCAAGTCTTAAGTCAAGTCTCAAGTCTGACAAACAATCTCTGAAGTGGGACTTAGGATCCTTCTTATTTCCCATTACTGAATCTTCAAAAGCTTTAGAAGAAAGGATCTTTCCTTGTGCTCTTGGAATGAGTCTTGCCTTCTGCTGTTAGGAAAAGTTTCAGAAGGCTCCTTCGATACACAGCAGGAACAGGCTTCCAGACAGACCTCCACCTGCCTCAAGCCTGTTGTCTAACATGTTTGCTGTTCCCCTCTGAGAAATGTTCCAAGCTTTGGACTTGAGACGGATCGTCATATTACCAGTAGGCAACAAAAGATGGAAGCGTTATTCAAAGTTGTAAGGTTTCTGGATGAATGTGTTACGTTTTTGAACCAAGGGCAGCAAGTTGGTCACTAATAATATACAAGTCATGGGTTGAATCGAGTCATTGTTCATATATTACCAAGTCGAGTCCAAGTCAAATCACTGAAGTGACTTAAGTCTGACTTGAGTCCTAGGCAGCCACTAAGAAGTCTCTTTCTCATATCCTCACCAAATGCGCATATGATTGTGGTGGAACTGAAAGAAAGCCTTCATCCAAAAGATCTTAAAATGGGCTGGGTTGACTGGGGAGATACAATCTTTTCAATAGTCTGGGCCTAAATGGGCCACCTGTGCTCCCCAGATACCAATTTTGCACCCCAAAGACTCCCACTGATCTCCCAAAGACCCTGAATCCCCTCCATTTTTTTTCAATTGGTGAATTTTTAGTCAACTTGCAGGATCTCTGGGGGCCTTCAGGGGGTACAAAATTGTGCCTGAAGGGGACACGTGGTCTACAGGCTTTTCTAATCGTCCCTTTTCCGCACCAGGCTGGTGAATCGGTTCACACCATTTCTTACTGGATTTTCTGGGCTTGAAACAAGGCTGACTTTCCCTCATTTCTTTCTGCATAGCTACTGCATATGCTTCAATCTGATTCAGAGGAGTGCGAGTTCATGAATCCACACTGCCTCCACCGTGGTCATTCCTGCTACTCCTCTCACCCCACCCAGTCGGCTGTGGTTGGCCACCTTTTTTTTTTTTAGCATGGTTTAGTACATCATTGTGTACGTGCGCAAGTCCATACTACCCCCTGGCCCCTTCCATGAGCTCTCCCCTGATCACCAATTCACATTGGCGCGAGTGTACGTGTCTGCACCACTGTGAAAGTACGAATTGGATTGATCTGGAAAATTGGAAAACCAATTTCTTCCAGTTTTCAAATAGCGTGCTTTACCACCACATGGGGGGCGCATTTAGTTGGAATTACGTGCTGAGCGAAGGTAAATAAACCGAACCTAGTCCGCTCCAAGGTGCAGAAGACCTCCGTGGCAAGAGGCATTGGCCTGCCTTAATAACCGCATGCGGAAAGGGCCATTGTTGCTATAGGGTGTGCTACATCCACCAATCCCCTTACCAAAAATCACACATACATTTCATGGATTTGCATCCAGAATGATGTGATGACATGTTAGAGCTGAAAGAAAGAGATCGTTTTTATCTAGTTATTTATTTTGAAGAGAGCCAGCGTAGTCAAGTTGCTTAGGCATCAGATGTTGACTCTGGAGACCAGGGTTCTAATCTCCACACAGCCATGGAAATCCAGTGGGTGACTTTAGGCAAGTCACACTCTTTCAACCTTAGAAGAAGGCAAAGGCAAATGCCCTCTAAAGAAATCTTGCCAAGAAAACCCCATGATAGGTTTGTCTTAAGATCACCATATGTTGGAAATGACTTGAAGGTACACAACAACAATTTATTTTAATGCATGTAAAATCTCTTTTATATAGATGGAGAGAATATCCAAAAATATTTCCAAAAATGGTTGAAAAAACGTGCTTCTTTGGTGTCAGGAAACCCTGTTAAGTCTTAATCCTGAGCAAAAAATCAACTCTGTGTGTGTGTGTGTGTGTGTGTGTGTGTGTGTGTAAAACAGCATTTTTGGGGCAAGAAACAAGTAATACTGTTTTCTGCACATAAAAATGACATACGCATTTTGCATGGAATAAATCCCAACCAGCAAACAGTTTTCAAAAACAGTATAGTTTTTCTTGCAGGGGGAGCAAATTAATAAAATTTCTGATTTCTTCCCCAAGAATTAAATTACTCAAAACTTAGGCCATTTGTGCCCTACACTGTTATAGTGCTATTATTCCACTTTCAACATCCTATGGCATCCTGGGATTTGCAGTTTAGGGATGGGCATTTAAAATTCAGCCAGAGAGCTCTTTGGCCTCAGTAAACTAAAACCCCAGAATTCCACAGGATGTTGAAAGTGGAACAACAGCGCTATAACTGTGTAGTGTGGAAATGGCTTTAGAGCCCTACTTTTCTACTACTTTGGAGTAGCCCTCCTGCATTGTGCCTCATCTTTGTGGATTAAGCAGATGGGAGGGGAGTCAGGAACCTGCCTATTATATAGCTATACCAACTATACATGTTGCTCATTGGCTTGTTACTATTTTTTTCTGTGGAGAAGCTTGAAGACAGTCATACTGATATCTTACAAGTCACACATCCTTTCAGAAGCACTTTCTAATTGGGTTCCATTCAAGTGTCATTTGACAGACCACTGGGGCAAAGCCTTACCTGATTCTACAGGATACTTTTGATGCTTGGTTGTTGCTCCATTTCCCTTTGTCTCACACCAGCGTGTTGCCTCTGAAGCGGCAGCCTTGCATTCATTTGAGAGGAAATGACCCCTTGTGTTCCCTCTTATCCTGACATCTGATCTGAACTGGGAAACAGATGGGAAGATGAAAACTGCTCATGCTGAATTGTGTGTGTGTGTGTGTGTGCGCGCGCGCATCTTTGTTTGTGTATGAACACATGTGGGTGGAGGATGTTGAAGCATTCATTAATAAAACATCAGCCAGGTGTAAGGCAGAGTGATAAAACACCATTATTTCCTCTCTTTGAACTGACTTCGGAAATGGCTGCCGATAATGGTTTTGCATTTGAAAAGGACCTGCTGGTGAGCAGGCTGCTTGTGCTGGAGAAAAGGAAAAGAAGAGGAAGAAAGGAGTACAGGAAAGCCAAGCTTTAGTGCTAGTAATGTGTTGAATCTGAAACAGAAGCTCCATGTCTGGCTGCAATGCACAAAGGATCTGTTTTCCTTTGGGAATGCTGTCTTAAACCTGAACAAATAGCAGCTGGTGTCTTGTATTACAGTTACAGATTTGTAGCCTAGAGTTACTGATCTGCAACTGCTCTGTATTTACAAATACTGCACATTCACAATTGTGGCACTATTGCTGCGGTCATAAGGACCCTTTCAACCTACCTTAACAGCTAGCAGCTTCATCATGTGAAGGAAGACTATTCTGCTGGAGAATGGCATTCAGCCAGATAACATTTCCAGCCAACTCCTGCAAATGATCAGGGACAAGGATCCTGCTTCTGATTGTCACAGCCTTGATCATTAGTGGGAGGGGGCTAGAAACATTGTCTTGCTGTGCTCCAATCACCAACAGAATGAATCTCCTTTGCTTAGTGCAGTTGCTGGCTTTTAAGATAGGTTTGGGGGAGTTAGGCCAGGGGATATTACTTAGTAACACATTTGTATCTAAATAAGCAATGTAGGACATGAGCAAATATTAATTTAAAAACCCTGCAAAGAGGAGGGGTGGATGTTATCTGTTTACTAGGGAAGAACAACAGGAGTCTTTTCCCTAGGTTGTCACTGCCCTGGCATAGGGAAGCATGGGCAGCAGGACAGTGACAACACCTCCACATGACGTCATCATGGTCCCACTGCCCACATGTTCCCAGGCAGTGTGATTGTGGGGTAAATCATTGATGGAGTTTCTTCATCAATGACCTCTGATTGTGCCATGCTCCTGTACTTACCTGGCATGCAGAAGTGCCGGAAGCATGATGGAGGAGCTTCCTGCCCCAGTGCAGCCTAGGAAAGAGCCTGGCTGCACTATGGAAGGAAGAAGTGGGTCCCTTGTGCTTTCTTCCTTCGGCAAAGAGCCAACTGGTACAGAGGAGAGCATTTGCATCCGCACTCCCATCCCGGCAAAGCTGCTGCTGGGACAATGCTGGGATGATGCCAGAGACAGATGAGCTGTGGAAAGAACTAGGATCTCTCTCTCTCTCTCTCTGTCTTTCTGTCTTTCTGAATTTCCCAGGATCATTAAGGTTGGTGTGAAACACCACAGCTTGTTTTCTGTCTAAATTTTGTAGTGCCCAATATAGCCATAATCCTATTGATCAGTTTCAACTCGAAGAGACTCATTGACTCTGTTATTGAATGTGAGTTAACATTTAGGTAAAACCTGTTAGCTCTTAACGGATGGGTCCACATATAAGCTTACTAATGCAAGGGCATGTCACATTTCCATGTCCTTTCAAAGGAAAGGAGGGGGCAAAACCATTCCCAGTGCTGGGGGAAAACAATTATTTCTGATCACATAATACCATTTCTTTCTCTATCCTCTATGGTTGGAGAATACGAGTGTAATAACCAATAGAGCTGTGTTGAACAAAAAGATTATAATGACATAAGAACTGAAAAACCATTTTTGCCAACTGTTTTTTCTATGCAACTGTTGTAATCTTGGCGTTTTACTCGACTGTGCAAAAACCATAACCACTTCTTGCCAGCTTAAAAATTCTCAAGTATGTACAACTAAAGTGAGTAGAAGTCCTGAATGTAAGGAATCCTTAAAAAAACCACCTCTTTCACTCCTCTCTGCTTCAAAAGAGCCCAAAGATTCTTTGAGTCCACATTTGCTGCTCTTCCACTCCCTCAAAGATTTCTGAGTCACGTCTAAATGGATGCCTCGCTGAGCATAATATGATGGTAAAAATAGGATCAGAATGTTGCATCCTTCTAGCATATGCTTGCTATACTTTGGAGTGATGTGGTTTTAACCCTGTCCCCAAATGGTGATTCAGCTCACGATGAGAAAAGGGAAACAGATTAGTACCCCCTCTCCTGATGTTGCGGAGAAGCTATCATACCATCTTCCAGTCTTCTTTTCTTCATGATAAATATACCCAGATCCCTTGGCCAGCCTCCATAAAGTTTAATTTCCGTGGGTAGATTATGGAAAGAATGTTTACAGAAACTTGCATTGTTAGAATGAACTTTTTTAAAGTTTTATTATTGGCCTAAAGCACACAGATAGATGCTGCATTGCGTCACTGTTGTTATGATTTGCCATCACATTGACGTTAACTTATGGTGTCCCTATAAATGAGAGACATCTAAGAGCCCCAGTCATCAATTGCCCTGCTCAGGTCAGGCAAGCTCAAGACCATGGCTGATTAATTGATTAAATTGATCAAATCATCCTCCTGACTTATGGCATTGCCATTTTGCAGCTATGTATTTGTGCTGTTCTATGATTTTTTTAATGGGAAAAGGCCAAAATCTACCATGCAATATGGAAACTGTGAACCCTGTAATACATTTTTTTAAGGGATTATTTACACTGGAAGGAAGTGTTGAGCAAAGGGAAGTTCTGTGAAAGAAGAATGAAAACTAACTACTAGACTATTCATTATAAAATAAATGAATAGGAAGAATAGGTTTAATCTTGGCTGATAACTTTTGGTCTATTGACTCTATTAATTCTTCTGGGCATGAAAAGTCATAAAGTAGATAAGGAGAAGTTTACATTATCCAGGTAATCCAGATTGCTTTTGAACAGAGAACAAAGAGGGCATATATTATGAGGCAAGCAACAAAAAGGGACTTAATGTTAGGGCAGATGTGGTTTTCTTCCTATCTTTCTGTAAAAAATGTTGGTCACAATTCTAGATCAGGTGCTTAACTAGCTTAGTTTGATAGTTAAGTAGGATCTGTAGCCTGACCTGCCAAACTAGGATTACTGGACAGCTGCCACTGAGAGCCACAGGGATCTGTTCTCATTTCCAACAGCCTCCTAAAAGTGATCTCTGCTATGATACTCAGAAGAAGGATCCCTGTCATCCCTTTTTCACAGCACAGCTCAGTCATAGGAAAAGGGTGGAAATGTCAGCCAGCTGCATCCCCATCAACAAGAAAGCAAACCCCTGTTGCTTGTCTTAACTGTTGCCCAGTGAGTCTGGATTGGGGAATTTTACAATCTCTACATATCCCCTTCTCTATCAACTACGTAGAGATTGAGAATATGAACCAGCCACAAGACTGACTAAGATCATGCAATGTACTTAAGTAGGGTAAATCTACGTTCATTAGTTATGAAGAGGTTGCACTACACCCTCCTTTGGCTGAATTTGGGATGAAAAGAACATTCAAAAGTATACAAAAATTGTCAAAAATGGGTTTCTTATATGTCAGGAAACCCCGAGGAGAAGGATCCCCAACAAGTGACAATAACTGCAGTCGAGAATTCATTCTACACAAATAAAACCATGTGTGGAATTTTTGTCTTTTATTTTTTTTCTGCACAGAACATTTCTGCAGATAAAAACAGGATTCCTGCACATTCACATGGATTCCTGCACAAATATCCATTCAGATATTTTCTATTTCTTTTATTTTTAAAATGTCCATCCAACCTATGTGCCCAATGGGATCCTATGCATGTCTGCATAGTTTTTGCAGCATTTGCATTTGTAATAATATTTGTATGCAGAAAATGCTCTTATCTCTACAAAAAAAGTGCATTTTTCTCCTAGAATCATAGAATAATAGAATCAGAGAGTTGGAAGACACCACAGGGGCCATCCAGTCCAACCCCCTGCTATGCAGGAACACACATCAAAGTATTCCCAACAGATGGCCATCCAGCTTCTGCTTAAAAACCTCCAAAGAAGGAGACTCCACCACACTCCAAGGCAGCATATTCCACTGCTGGAATAAGGTCTAACCAATGCAGAATAGAGTGGTATCATTACCTCCCTCAATCTAGACACATACTTCTATTGATGCAACTGAGAATCACATTGGTTTTCTTGGCTGCCGCATCACACTGCTGACTCATGTTCAGTTTGTGATCTACCAAGACTCCTGGATCCCTTTCACATGTGCTGTTATCCAGCCATGTGTCCCCCATCCTATATTTGTGCATTCCATTTTTTCTGCCTAAATGTAGGACCTTACATTTCTCTCTGTTGAAATTTATTTTGTTAGCTTTGGCCCAACTCTCTAATCTGTCAAGGTCATTTTCAGTTATGATCCTGTCCTCTGGCATATTAGCAACCCCACTCAATTGGGTGTCATCTGCAAATTTGATCAGCATGTCCTCTCCTCCGTCATCCAAGTCATTGATGAAGATGTTGAATAGCACTGGGCCCAGGACAGAACCCTGTGGTCACCCACTAGTCACTTCTCTTCACTTCTTCAGAGAATAAGTCCCAAACATGGAACATGGAAAAAATGGAACATTCAACATGGAAACATTCAGCATGGTACATTCAACATGGAAAAAAATGGTAAAAATATTTGGCTTTGTCTGTGGGTGGAAAATATGAGTGCTGAATACCAACATTGGAGTGCTGATTATATATCTCTCGCTTATTCTCCCATTGTGCAGTGGGAAGTGGCTGTTTCCTCAACTCCAGTGAATAAAGTGTTACATCGGAGGCACTAACAAATAGCTGCACATCATCGAAGTATGTCTAACTGCATGCGGAATGGTTACGCCTACAAAATTCTGCTTGCACAGCCACAAACAGAATATATCTATTGCTCAAAGGCCAAAAAAATAGAACCACATGGTAGGGAAACATATGCCTGCGTGTGACATCAATAGGATGCCAGTCTATTTGGTTAATGATTCCATTTTCTCCTTATACTGAGTACCATTCATGGTTCAAATGTATGCATCAACTTTGTAGGCAACCTAGTATCTTCCAAGGATTTTGAACTGTACTTGCATCATTCCCAGCAAGCATTCCCAGTGGTACCAATGGAAATCCCATACCTGTTGAGTACCAGGTTGGTACCCAGGACTAGACCAGATCCCTGCTCTTTTAATTTTTTTTAAATAACATTCTGCATTTTTTCTTCCAGAGATTTTTTTAAAAAGGATTCTTGTCAGTTTTCTTAACGTGTAAAATATCTTCTTGCCTTTGAAAATAAAGAACCTTTTAGTTAGTGATTCACTCACATCTTATCTCCACTGCTTCTGGCTTTTCTCAGCATCAAGAAACAGGAATCAAAAGGGCAACAGCCCCTTCCATTGACAACTTAAATAATTGTTACTCAGTTTAAATGGAGAAACTTGCTTTGATGACTGTGACTGAGACATTCTGTTGATGTGGCAATGGTTTCTGGACCAGCAGCATACCAATTCTAGCACTCACCCAAAATATTTCTCCCAATCCACAGTGTTTGAGACACTTGTATTGATAACATGCCAGGATGAATGCCTCCAGTCCTGATACGTGCTGAAATATATAGATATTTTCAGTGAGGTTGAAATTAGAAGTTGGTAAATTAGGTCAGAAAGCAGAAGCTGCTCCCAGGTCCACAGCTGTGATGTCAGAATTAAAGAATCTGAAGACCCAACTGGTAGATCCAACCAGTTGGGTCTACCGGATTTACAGATATATTTCAAGGCAGTGGCATTTACATGGATAAAAGACGGGATGAATCTTCAAAATACAAGAATGCTGACATAGGGGGAGCTGATTTAAGGATGGGTTGACATGACTATATGTTCTATGGGAAAGCTGTGATTGACAAAGACTTTTTTCATCATTTTGTAAGAAAATCACTACTTAAAATATGGACTGACTACAAGAATAAGAACATTAGGCAACTACCTACACGGGTCTCCCCTCAAGAAGCCTTCTTTGGAAGATGGTCTGATTCAGATAAGTGGCTGTGTTATGATGACATATTAGAAATGACAAATCTGAATCTTTTTAAGATGAAATCAAGAGAAAAATTGGAATCAGAAGGAATAAAGTTAAACTAGTTCCCTTACAGACAGCTAACTGAGAGATTCCAGATGGACGTGAAAACTTATGGAACAAAAAGAGCAAGGAAGAATATTGAAGTTACTGCGGGAAAACCCGCCTCATTTACTATCACATGTATACCAGGAGATTTTAAATCAAGAAAGAGAAGAGGAGACAGTCAAAGCAGCAATGATATTGTGGGCTCAAAATCTCAGACATCGAATTCAATTAGAGTATTGGGAACAGAGCTGGCAACGGACACAAAAATTTACTGCAGCTCAGAACCTAAAAGAGAACTATTATAAGCTTTTTCATAGATGGTACATGACACCAGAAAAATTAAAGAAGATATATAATACGGGAACAGGTCAGTGTTGGAAGTGTCAGGAGAATGTTGGAACAGTATTTCATACGTGGTGGTCATGTCCTAAGGCTAAAAAATATTGGAATGATATACATAATATGATATGTAAAATATTGGGGGTTCAAATGGGTAAGAAACCTGAAATGTACTTATTAAATATGACACATATGTTAGATGGAACTGTAGCAAAGAAATATTGGAGAATAATGATGTATATGATTACGACAGCCCATATTGAATATGCAAGGTTATGGAAAACTGAGCAGATACCTACAATAGAGCAATGGTGGGCAACTTTTATTGAAAATCGGAATGCAGATATAGTCTCTCAGAGATTAAAAGGAAAATCAGATGATGACATTAACAAAGAATGGCAAATTGTTCTAGAAATAGGTAGGGTGTTGACAGGTAATAATTCTTAATTCCTGGTAGCATGAGTAGTTAGAAGTAAAAATTAGTGGAATATCATGGAACATGTAAAGTAGGGTCGAAGAGCAGGATCTATCTTGTATGTTAACAAATGCAATGTGACGCATAATGTTGATATGTCAATGAAATAACACTATCGAAATCCAGAGCGGAGTGGAAGATAGCGGTAATAGTTCGGTAAAATGTACAATGAGAAATGTTGTTTTATATGATGTAATCGCAATAAAATTAATTAAAAAAACAAAACAAAACAAAAGAATCTGAATACAAGGACACCTTTCTATTTTTTTTTTTTTTTTAAATCCTTAGAAATATTTCATGTTCTGGGGTTAAATGAGAAATGCTGATTATCAAACACCAGATTCTGCTACCCATAAATCTACCGGCAGCTGCTGGGAGTCCTCTGTTGCTCTAAAAGATGGGGAACTTTGAAGTCTGTCCACGGTTCCAGCATCTCCTTAGGATGTGGGGAATTATAGCTTAAAGGAGGCCTGTGAAAGGAGGGTAATGGCAGGATCTCTTCACCTGTGTATACCAGTACCAACTGTCAGGCTGACTCCAGTTAAAAGGTAGAGCATTTTATTGGGAATTAACAAGCATAGAGGAAATCAAATACTCCCAAGAACCATACAAGGCTATCAGAAGGTGAGGCAGAAAAGGTAGGTTAGGGAAAAATTGAGTGGAAATGGTGATGGTTACCAGTTCTGAAACAGAAGGTCCAGATGGAATTGCTCAGACAGCATGTCTGAGGGTAGCAGGGAGGAACTGGGGTACTGTGTGTAGCATAACACCCAACATACTACAGTTTTGTGGGGTTTTTATACCTTATTTCCTGCCCTGAAGGAGGATGTGTAGACAAAGCCTTAATAGCTTTCCCACAAGATTGACAAAGGAGTCCAGAATGGGCTGATTGTCTTAGCTCTAGGTGTAAAACATTGATGGGAGTCCTGACAATCTCTTAATGTTTTTGCCAGGTAGTATGAATAAGGAAGGTCTTTGTAAGATATGCTTACAGTAGGGGTCGCTGATTGCTTCACCTGTGCAGTTTCACGGTCTATTGTTTTCGGGAGTCCTTGTAGCTTGCAGGATTTGCAGGGATCATCACAAGGCCATTAGGATTGTGCTTTCCTGCCTAATCCTCTGATTTTTTCTGTCTATTGTTTTCAGGAGCGCTTGTTGCTTGCAGTTTTTGCAGGGATTATCACAAGCCCATTAGCACTGGGTTTTCCTGCCTAATCCTCTCTGAATTTATGACCTGATCATGTCTGAGGTCATCTTGACTTGGCACATGCTTCCAGCCAGTGTGCTTTCAAACGTGTATTTCAGCCATAAATATATCCAGTTATGAAAATAGCATATCCCACAGAGCAGAAATGTATGATGTGGTAACACCTCATTGTTTGCAAGTATTCAATCACCACACCCAGCAATGTTCAATGCATTTTTCACATTCTCAACATCTAGGCTGGAGACATTTAATGGCTCCTTGTCTTCTTCTTTTTGACTTTGATTATCTTGACTAGATCTGTCTAACAATTTCCAGACCAGATGAGATCTTGCCCCTGAACTTCCCTTCATCTTCCATGAATCAAAATACAGCTTGCTTGTTTTAAGGAATACAAGGAGGTTTTAAATTCCACATTTTTCCTACCCTGTTCTACAGTAGTCTTTGAATATCTGAATATCTAGGCTGGAGTGAGAAAAGCGGGGAAAAAAATCCACTCCCTTTCCATGCTTGCAAACATCCTACCTCTGTGTTCAAAGCATTTCTTAACAATGTATTAAAGGATGTCTAATCCCAGTTAATTGACATTGAAAGTCAAATATCCCTGGTGCACCATGATAGAAATAAAGCAGTAAAAGCAAATACTCTGGGTCTTCTGTGCTCTGAATTCTAACGCTTCAGTGAGCTTTACACAAAATGTCCACAGTTTTGTTTTCTTGTGCTAATGGATGTATGGAATATGATTTGCTTTTAGTATCTAGCTTGTCAAATCTGATTTTGTAAAATGGAAATTTAAGCATTTGTCTTTTTCTTCTCTTGTCATAGTGCTGTTGACATGGGCTGAAATATTTATGCTCTGTAGTCTTTAGAGTAAATAATTGATATTGTTGTACTGTATACTTGGTATGATATGGAATATCCATTTAAAACTACTTTTCAATATCCTTCGTTCCCCTACCATCTCCCATCCCTGTTTTCTTCTAAAACAAGGTTGAAATCAAACAGGCTTTTTTCCCCCCTTAGTGTTACAAGCCAATGGCTAGCATTCTGTATTCCGGGTACATATTGTAATTTAAAATTATGGATCTGTAACTGCTCGGTATTCAGTAAAACTATATATTGTAACTCTTATTGTAAGACTATACAAATGACCCTCCAGCCTACTTTAGCAGCCAGCAGCCAGATTCAGTGAAGGAGGCTTAAAACTGTTCCATGTAACTTAGGGGATAACAAGGAAGTAACACAGTATATTTTAAAAGCAAACTAACAAGTAAGTACTCACTACTTTACTGGTGTAATGAGTAATAGTTTTTAGTCATGCTCAAAAGTTACCTGTAGGGAAAATTTATTTTGACCATAGGTTTTCAACTTTTATGACAATCTTTTATCAATATGAAGTATTTTTCTCCTCAAGAAAAGACAGAAAGTAATGGAAAAGTAAGAGCTGGTGTGGTATAATGGTTAGAGCATCCAACTATGATTCTGGAGATCAGGATTTGAGTCCCTGATCAGATACGGAAACCCGCTGGGTGACCCTGGACAAGTCACACGCTCTCAGCCTCAGAGGAAGGCAAAGCCCTTCTAAGAAGCCTTGGCAAGAGAACGTCACATAGGTTCACCTTAGGGTCACCAGAAGTTGTAAATGACTTGAAGGCACACAACAACAACATAAATATATGCTGTGTCTAAACACTCGCATTCCTAAATCTGAAACAGTGGGAAAACAGTAACAAATGAAGGCAGAATACCAAACAGTATTCTCTTTTTCCAGCTTATACCCAACTTGCTCAGCTTATCCCAGCCCTGATGGCAGAAGATCCCACAAATGTGTTTTACCTACCTTGCCCTGAAACCAGCAATAATAATAAATCATTTGTTGGAATTTAAATCCTTGGCTATTTTATTCTCACATGCAGGGATGAATAATTATGGTAGTTTTTCCCCCTGATGCTGAAAAAGCAAGCATCCCTCTGCAGCATTCTTTCTCTATCCAAATATCCAAAAGTGTTGAGGAGGAATGCCTTTGCACACAAAAAGACGCTTCCCTCACCACCACAATCATAAAACCTGTTTGTGCAAAAGCAAAACAAAACATGTTTTCCTACACAATATAATTCCTCTGTGCAGACGGATTCCTCTGAACTTTGGGATGTTCAAATTTTAGTGGTGTTTTCTGACCATTTTTCAACCTGGAAATGAATAATAATGAATATTCTTTTGACCCCTTACAATTTTTATTGATTATTATAATGAATAAAATATATCTAGAAATCCCAAGGCACGGTTCAGACATTAAAACAAGATGAACGATTATAAGGGAATTAAAAACAATTCAGCAAGGTGAAATAATGGATGGAAATCTACAATGGAAGTCAGAACTGAACCACATTATAATTAAGCAGTTATAGTCGTGGGAGGTCCCAGAGTCTGGTAGATTGTCTTCTGTCCATGCTGATTTTTTTTTCTGTCCTGGAAACCATGTCCTATAATGAGTGGCTTAGGAAACTGGACATGTTTAGCCTGGAGAAGAGAAGATTCAAAGGTGACATGATAGTCATGTTTAAATGGAATGTGGTGGAATCATTTTCTCTGCAGGTTTTTAAACAGAGGCTGGGTGGCCATTTTCTGGGGGCGCTTTCAGTGTGTGTTCCTACATGGCATTGTGGTCTCTTCCAACTCTATGATTCTATGAAATATTTGAAAGGATGCCATATGGAGGATGGAGCACGCCTGTTTTCTGCTGCTCCAGAGACTAGGACATGGAGTGATGGTTTCAAACTTCAGGAAAAGAGATTCCATCTAAACTTGAGGAAGGACTTCCTGACAGTAAAAGCAGTTCAACAGTGTGATATACTGCCTTGGAGTGTGATAGAGTCTCCTTCTTTTGAGGTTTTTAAATAGAGGCTGGATGGCCATCTGTAGGGAAGGCTTTGACGGTGTATTCCTGGGTGGCAGGGGGTTGGCTTTAATGGCCATTGTGCCTCTTCCAGATCCGTGACTCTATGATTCTGTGTAAAACTGCAACCCAATGGTACTTGGGTGTGGTCCTGAGATACTGATTGGCTGCAGGAATGTGCCCCATTTCTGGTAGGGTGGGACCATACAAGGTACTGAAAATCCCCTTCAAAGATGAACAAGAAGGCATACATGTTGGCTTGATAGTTGGCTATGCTATGGAAGCCACTGAGCATGATGCCAGCCCCAAGCAGTAGAATCTTTCCTTCATTTCTGCTTCTTTGCCCCTCTCAGTTGGGACCGACCCTTGTGTGAGTTTCATTCACAATTGGAAACCAGCTTTTATGTTAACATAATCATCAGATATCCTTTCCAGCAATTTGTTGGCCTAGGTGGAGATTACTATTCTTATACAGACATTGGACAAGCAAAAGATAAACAAATTTAACAGGCCAACAACATCTTGTAAAGTATTTTATACTTATCTACTTCAATAATGCATCTTCTCCTTCAGATAATTGAATATTACAACAGATGGGACTATTCTAAAAGGCTGTTGCCCAACTGATTTCGCCAATAATATATTGCATCGTTGGTCTCTGTACTTGATTAATAGCTTGCCATTTTGATCTTGGTCTCAACAGGGTAGTTAATGGAAGCAGTTTTGTCATTCCCTCTACCTTTAGCAACCATTATGCTTTTTAAAGAAGGTTCTGAATGTGATTTCCATTGTTTCCCAAAACTAAGTTTAGCAATGGATAATGACTATGAAATTATTCCATACTATTCAGCTGGTATACCTTTTATATTGTTCAGCAAATGATTATTATTACTGGGTCAGAAGGCAAAGAAAAGTGCAAAGTCTCATAGGTTGCCAAGCTAGATGCTTACGTAGTTAAGCTGGAAGTGACATGAAAGAGAGGAAGCTATCTTATATCAAGACAGGTGGTCCTGGGGAGTCCATTTTGATTGGCAGATGCTCTACAGGGCATCTGTAAAAGTCTTCCCCATTAGCTGCTAACATGGAATATACTGGAGATTTTCCTACATGTAACATGTATTCTACCATTAAGCTATGACCTTCCCTTCCAGAAGTGGTTGCATGGAAAGGTGAGAGCACTGGATCTCTCAAAAAGAGTACGGTAATCAATTGGCAAGGCAGAATCTGAAAAACAACCAGCCACATGCCACACCCACACTCCCCATGAACAATTTATCAGATAAAAGAAATAAAGTTGATCTTCTTTAGGTAAAGAGCCACTAGTGTGTAGTGATTTCAGGTGGGACTAGGAACCCTGGAGAGCAGAGTTGGAATCACCACTCAACCATGGAAACTCACTGGGTTACCTTGGGAAAGTCGCAGTCTCTCAGCCTGATAGGAAAGCAATTGCAAACTTCCTCTGAGCAAATCTTTCCAAGAAAACCCTACAGTAGGGGCACCGTAAGTCAAAGGCAACATGAGGGCATACAACAAGAAGAACAACAGCAACTTCTTTGTAAAATATATACAATTAGCTTTACTTAACAACACTAGTCCATAACCAAATGCATGGTCTAGTGGAGGAAAGAGAGAAGAAGACCAATATTTGCAGATGACAGAGATCCAAGGAGAGAGAAAATGTTGCAAAACAAATGAATATGAAATTAGCATAAATATATGTGAGAGCCAATATGCTGTAGTGGTTCGAGTGTTGGACTACAACTCTGAAGGTCAGGAGTCAAATCCCCACTTAGCCATGGAAACCCACTGGATGACCTTGGGCAAGACACACTCTCTCAGCCTCAGAAGGCAAAGATGAAGCCCCTATGAACAAATCTTACCAAGAAAACCCCACAATAGATTCGCCTTAGTGTTGCCATGAGTCAGAAATGACTTGAAGGCACACAACGACATGAATATATGTTGTGCCTAAACAGCTGTAAGGCTCAAATCTTGTTATTAACACTGACTAGAATAGATCCACTGAATCAATGTAATTTACCTATGTGTTGACTAACCTTTCAACAATTAACTGAATGGGTCTACTCTAGGTGGAAGTAATCAACAAGATGCCAGCCAAAGAGTGACATTTGTGTTCTTGTTGTGTGCCTTCAGCTCATTTCCAACTTACGGTGACCCTAAGGCAAACCTATCATGGGTTTTTCTGGGGCTGAGATTATGTGCTATATTCAAGGTCACTCAGTGGGCTACCATGACTGAACATGGTACAGGACAAGGAATTGAACTCTGGTCTCCAGGGTCATAGTACAACACTCAAACCACTACACTGTGCTGGCTCTCTAGAGTGACATACTTACTAGAAATTGTGACAAGGGTGTTTAGGTGCCCAACAACTCAAAGCCCAAGGTCTTTCTTCTCTCACCTTTGTCAGCTAGTGGACCCACTCTCTCGTTCTCTCTCTCTCTCTCTCTGAAACTATTATTTATTGCTGTTAGGAGTAGTAAGCACATGCAGTCATCTGTCTGGCACTTCTCGATGTGAAGTGGAATGAGTGCATCACAGTATCCTTTAGATCCTTTAGTGGCATCTTGCCTGGTAAGAATCCTTTCCAAACTAGCCACTTTAATTGCCTGGCAGGATAAAGATTTGCTGAGGCATTTAGAATGGTCCCCTGAATGACAGGGGATCCTTCCTTTATTACAGCTACATCACTCAAACTGTTGTAAAGTCAAGTCATGTGTCAGCCATTCCATCACAAGCTTCAATTTCCAAGGTATAATAACTTGGTCGTTTCAAATTGCATTGGGATGGAACGTGAAGCATGTGATGTCAGCTCAGGTGAAGCTTCATTTAATCAGTCAAAATTGGGTTAAATTTCTTTTTGAAGTAAAAAAGTGGGACACAGTTTGGTCTTCACATATGCAGGATTTTCTCTTCCCCCGCCCCACTGCCTTAGCAATTTGCTAAGTGAACCACTGGAGCAACATCAAGAGAGATGGTGGGACAAGTGTGGAAAAGTCCTTTAACCTTCCAAAGAATTCTGTTGGAAAGGATAAGAGCTGAAACTTTTATATGCCTATTTTGAATTTTTCAGGTAAAAAATAACCGTTTCACTGGAACAGAATTTAAACATCTGTAGAGTGCTATTATTTCTGCATCTTTGGTACTATTTCTCAATCATCCTTGTGTTTCTGGAGTCATGTGAGTGTCCAAGCTAGTATGGCATAGTTGTTACAGAGTTGAAGAGGGACTTGGAAAGTTCTAATCTCCAGTGAGCCATGAAATTCACTGGGTATCTTTGGACTTTTTCTTCCTCAGTTTGATACACCGTAGAGGATTTTTGTGAGGATATAACACAAGGGAGGGGAGCCATGTATACTACCTTGAGTTTATTGGAAGAAAGGCAAGTTTTAAATGAAAATAAGAAAACATATGAGGCTAGAGAAACAATGGTAACCTAGACAGACTCCTTGCCAGCTCAGCATTTCTCTTTTCTCTGAAATGCACATAGAAAAAGAGATTCCACAGGAAGGAAGGAAGGAAGGAAGAACTTCTTGATGGTCAGAACTGTTCAGCAGTGAAATATGCTGCCTCGAAGTGTGGTGGAGTCTCCTTCTTTGGAGGTTTTTAAGCAAAGGCTGGATGGCCATCTGTTGAGGGTGCTTTGACGTGGGTTCCTGCATAGCAGGGGGTTGGACTGGATGGCCCCTGTGGTCTCTTCCAACTCTATGATTCTTAGATTGACACATACATCCACATCTTTCACAGATGGTATGCATAATAACAGAAGTGGGAATAATGAGGTATTTGGGGGGCTCCTAGGACCTACATTTGTCCTCATTTTTTTTAACTTTTTGAAAAAAATGCATTTAGTATTTTCCTGATACTCAGCCAAGGATTTCAAGCTGAAAGCTCCAGGAAAGAGAGTCCTCAAGCAGGGGTTGGATCATAAGATATGCTTCTCTCCACACCCTTGTAGACCAGATCTGGCATATAGATGGCATATTTAAAGGACTATTCCTTTACTGTTTTACTGGTTATAGAACACCACTGAGCTAGATTCAGGCTCTGGTTTACGTCTTGTTAGCAATGAGGCACTAATGGTGTGGTGTCACAACCTGCTGATGATTACCTACAGTTTTCAGAAGGTGAGCTTAAGCCCTTTACTTCTCCTTAGGCCTTGGCAAGATAACCAAGGGCAATTCGAGACAAGCTAAGTACAGAAGCCTGGCATAAGACATACAAGACATAAAAAAGTATCAATAAATCTGGATCAGTGAATAAAGCCTGAAGCCTCCTCACTGTGGGTGTATCTGCACTACAAAACCATAGCATTTTGATTCTACTTTAGCTGTCATGGCTTCATTCTCTGAAATCCTGGGATTTGTAGTTTGATGAGATCCTTAGAATTATGTGCTCTAGTTTAGGATAGGGCAATTGAGCTGTTATGCAAAAAAAGTCTAAGAAGCTCACCAAAGAACAAATGCCAACATTCAATAAGATTGGGCCATGGATGTTAAAGAGGTGTCATTATGCTCTACTTTTTCAGTGGAAAAAACCCATGGTGAACTTGTAGGACTTCATACGCTTGGCCAGCACTACAATCTGGTTAGGTAGATTCATTGCCAAATCTAAGATTGCAGTAGGGATTATTCTGAGGCCATTTCTCCACTACACAGTTATAATGCTATTATTCCACTTTCAACATCCTGTGGAATTCTGGGGTTTGTAGTTTACTGAGGTCAAAAAGTTCTCTAGCTGAGAATTCTAAAGATCCCTTCCTAAACTGCAAACCCCAGGATTCCATAGGATGTTGAACGTGGAATAATAGCACTATAACCCTGAGTCCAATGGTGAAAGCAGACATTCTGAGCATGGTGGAACAGCTCTGAATAGTTGTTTTCTGCTCTTGAGTCAATTTATTTTGAATATATCTGGTATGTTTTGAATCCACTTTGACCCTTTTTGGTAACAGAGGTGAGGATTGCTGTTAACTTTTGATATCTTTTGATAACAGAGACATTGGTTTCAAATTTAGGCTCTGGCTTTTTCTGGTACTAAGGTCAGGGTGACTGGTCTGTAATTTCCAGGATCTTCTTTTTACCTTCTTTTGGAGAGAGGAACAATGTTTGCCCTTCTCTGGAACCAGTACTCTGACACCTCACCTATTCTTCATGTATTCTCAAAATTTATGGCAAGTGGATCAGGGAGTACAACAGCAAGTTCTTTCATTAATCTTGGATGCAGTTCATCTGGCCTTCATTTTCTCAACTCATTTAAGTTAACTAGGTGATTCCTGAAAAACTCCTTATCAATGTTGATTTGCAACCCAGATTCCTTTCCAATGTGTCTGCTGATGCGTGGATGCCCAGATCCTCTTAGAATCAGAGAATCATAGAATCATAGAGTTGGAAGAGACCCCAGGGGCCATCGAGTCAAACCCCATGCTATGAAGGAACACCCATCAAAGCATTCCTAACAGATGGCCATCCAGCCTATACTTAAAAACCTCCAAAGAAGGGGACATCACCATACTCCGAGGCAGCATATTCCACTGCCGGACTGCTCTGACCATCAGAAAGTTCTTCCTAAGGTTCAAGTGGAATCTCCTTTCCTGCAGCTTGAAGATTGGGCCATGGAATCTCCTTTCCTGCAGCTTCTTTGTGATTTGACAGCATTTTATCATCCTTGCTGAGCAGTGGTCCCACCAGTTCCTTCATCATTTCCTTGCTTCAAACATGTGTGAAAAAACCCTGTTTGTCACTATTTCTTGCCTACCCAGTCTCCGTTCATTTTAAGCTTTAGCTTTCCTTACAATATTCCTACAGGCTTGGGCTCACATTTTTATTCTTCCTTGGTGATTCTTCTTTTCTTCAGTATGGAACAGGCACAGCTGTGGGTGGAGATAATAAATGCTACCACGTTGTCATGGACGGATCATTTCCTGGTCAGGGTTAGATTTAGGGCTGCTATACGCCCCTGCGGGGGTGGTGGACCTATTAGAATGGTCCGCGCTCGAAGGTTAATGGAACCTATTAGATTCCAGAAAGGCCTGGAGGGTCTTATGGTTGTTATCGCCGGTGATCCTGTTGAAGCCCTAGTTAATACCTGGAATTGTGATCTTACTAAGGCTATTGACACGATCGCTCCCAAGTGTCCTTTCTGGCCTGCTTCAAATCCTAATCCTTGGTATACAGTAGAACTCAGGAACATGAAGCAGGTCGGACAACGACTAGAGCGCAACTGGTAGAAATCTGGACTCTTATTTGACAGGACACGCCATAGAGAATTCCTTTGTTCCTATGGAGTGGCAATAGATGCAGAGAAGAAGACTTTCCTCTCTGCACGTATTGTGTCTGCGACTTCTCATCCTGCAGAGCTGTTCAGGGTGGTAAGGGATCAGACTCAGATACCCACTCCCCTAAACTCACTGTTAGAACCTAGTGAAACTTACAGTGATGCTCTGAATAATCATTTCGCAGATAGAATCTCTCAGATAAGAGCCCATTTGGATGCCCGTGTTACTGCAGAGGTTACTAGTGAAGTGTCCGGCGACCCCGTGAACAGGATTATACTGGATCAGTTTCAGTCAGTGAGTACCGAGGACGTAGACAAGCTCCTTGGAAATATAAGAAAGACTACTTGCCCTCTTGATCCCTGCCCTTCATGGCTGGTCGTCCAGGGAGGAGTTGCAATTAAGACCCATTTAAGATACATTATTAATGCATCCCTTAGGGAGGGCAATTTTCCAGCTTGTTTAAAAGAAGCGATTATACAGCCGCTTCTAAAAAAAAGCCCTCCCTAGATCCCATGGATAAGAATAATTATAGACCAGTCTCCCATCTCCCATTTTTAAGCAATGTGATCGAGAGGGCTGTTGGTCTTCAGCTCCAAGCTGTCTTGGATGAAACAGATTATCTAGACCCATTTCAAACTGGCTTAAGGGCAGGATATGGAGTCGAGACTGCCATGGTTGCCTTAGTGGATGATCTTCACCTAGGTATTGACAGGGGAAGTGTGACCCTGCTGGTACTCTTGGACCTCTCAGCGGCTTTCGATACCATAGATTATCCTTCTGGAATGCCTGAGAGGGTTCGGGATCGGGGGCACTGTGCTTAAGTGGTTCCGGTCCTATCTCTCAGTTAGATACCAGATGGTGATGCTTGGGGACAGCTGCTCCTCGAAAAAGGAGCTTAATTCTGGGGTCCCTCAGGGCGCTGTCCTGTCCCCAATGCTATTTAACATCTACATGAAACCGCCGGGAGAGATCATCAGGAGGCATGAAGCAAGGTGCTATCAGTACGCTGATGACACCCAGATATATCTCTCCATAACAGCATCAACTAAGGGTGGCATCTCACCTCTGAACGAATGTCTTGAAGCAGTAATGGACTGGATGAGGAAAAACAGACTGAAGCTGAATCCAGATAAGACAGAGGTACTCACTGTTAAGGGCCCTAGCCCAGGTATGGAGGTCTGTCAACCATTCCTAGATGGGGTCACACTTCCCCTGAAAGACTGTGTTTGCAGCTTGGGGGTGCTCCTGGACTCGTCACTTCAGATGACAGCTCAAATAGATGCGGCGGCCAGGAGTGCCTGTTATCAGCTTCGGCTGATACACCAGCTGCGCCACTTCCTGGAACACCTAAAAACAGTGGTACATGAGCTGGTAACTTCACGGCTTGACTTCTGCAATGCGCTCTACATAGGGCTACCCTTGTGCTTAGTCCGGAAACTTCAATTAGTTCAGAATATGGCAGCCAGGATGGTCACCGGAAGACCTAAAACTGACCATATAACACCAATTCTAAAGTCTCTCCATTGGCTGCCTATTAGTTTCCAGGCACAGTACAAGCTGTTGGTCATTACCTTTAAAGCCCTACATGGCTTGGGGCCAGCCTACCTGCGGGATCGCCTTCTCCCATACAATCCGCCCCGCACACTAAGGTCCTCTGGGAGGAATTTACTGCAGCCAGTCAGAACTAGGCTGGCTGCGGTTACCCAGAGGACCTTCTCTTCTATCGCTCCAAAGTTATGGAATGGCCTGCCAGAGAAGACCCAGCACATTACCAGTCTTGACTGCTTTAAAAGAGCAATCAAGACTGATCTCTTCTGACAGGCCTTCCAAGACTAGCATTTCCATCGCCTCCCATCAATCGTCTTGCTGTTCCTTTAATAGTTGATTGATTGTTGTGTGTTTTAGGGGGTTGGTTTTAGGTGGATTGGTAGGTGGGGAGGATTGGGTATGTTTTTTAATGTTTTTAATGTATTAATGTATTTAATGTTGTTCGCCACCTCGATCCATGTGGAGAGGCGGGATAGAAATAAATTTATTATTGTTATTGTCATTGTTATTGTTATTATTTTCTTCAATTCTTTATACAGTGGGCATTCTCTCCACATTCATGAATGCTAGGCCACATGAAACTTGGTATCCCATTATACTCAATGGGTACAGTGGGTGTGTACTTCTTCCTCGACTTTTACTTCTTCCTCGACTTTACTTCTTTGCAGCCATACTGGGTTTTTTTTTCCAGATGTTTCTCATTTTACTTCTTCCATGGAATTGTTTGTGATTGAATAGAATAGAACAGAATCTTTATTACAGTCATAGAGCAGCACAGGTAAAAAGGGGATACCGAATAAAAAGAAGGTAAAAGCGCAGGATAAAAACAGTATTTAAAACATCACTTCAGGTTGCTTAGCTGCAATATAGCAAGACAAGATTGGTACTAGTCTACTGCAGAGGTCATTGTCTGACAAATTTTAGCCACTGCTGCACAGAATCTTCTTCCGTGGAATTGTTTGTGATCATGATTTTAGCAATTCCCTCTCTTTCTCCCTCCTCCTCTTTTGTGCTGGGGATTGTACTGGGAGTCCCTCTGTGAGTTGCCTTCACATATTGTTGGCAAACAGGATATGCTCAATCCCAATTTTACTTGAAGAACTGCTTTCAGTCCAGGTGTCACCTGTATCAGTGCATTTAACTTTTCTTGCTTACATTTATCCTGTTGAAATTTAACCTGCTCTCCAATCTGCTAAGATCATTATGAAGTTTGATACTGCTGTATGGACTATGGCTCCCCCCCCATCTAATTTGGTGTCATCTACAAATTTGATAAGCATCCGTTCTGTTGCTTCATCCATAAAGTTGTTGAATAATCCTAGATAATCCTAGACAGAGCCCTGAAACACCATATTCTTCACCTCTTTCCAGCATTAGGAGAAAGCTATAGCTGACCTGAAGCCTCTCCAATTGCTTTTTCCTAAAAGGTGGTGGGATTAAAAATTAAGGAGAAAACATTTTTAGCAAAAAGAAGGGACATTTTAGTCAATGGGGAACCTGTGCATTTCAAAGTGTCTGTCTTATCTGTCTATCTGTCTATCTATGTCTATCTGTCTGTCTATGGATTTTCCTCCCCCCTCTTTTTTTCCTTAAAAAAAGAACACTTGTAATTCTCATGGAATAGACTTGCACATGGAAAAAGAAATACCTCTACTATACCTTCCTAACAGGGATGTAGATATCATTTTTCCCCTTGCATACACAAATTAAAGAATTGCATATGTTTTCTTCCTGGTGCTGAAACTGCAAAGGATTTTGCTCGTTTATTTGCATAATTGTTCACATTTCAGGAGGGATTCCCCTCCTTTGAAAAATATGAAAAAAATGTATTTTATTCAGAGTGCACTATTTTTGAGCAATATTTTTAAAACCAAAATGTTTACAAAATGTCCTGAAATGAGCAAAATGTCATGGCCATTGACCTTTTTTTTCCATATCACACTTCAATGTATTGGGATATCCTTCCTGGTCAACAGCAAAGGGGAAAAAAAAGAAAGTATTCACGTTCTCTAGTCAGCAGAAATGGATTTGACAGTTCTTGCATCCCTCATCAAAACCTGCTTTACATTCCTGATGCCAGATGACACAGCCCTCACCGACAAAATCCAGCAAAGGTTCATGCAATAAACAAACCCTCCTTCCACATCCTCCCAACCTGTCATAATGAAGGCATTTTGCTAGCATAAATGGACAGATCTGTTACTGCTGGGACAGGCGGCTGTATTCATTTGATGGCCAATTCATACATCATGATTTCTATCAGGTTCTTTTTCTTTTTTTTCTTTTCAAGCATATCCTCCCATCACCCCTATTTCTGTCACTACGCACTTTCCTGGCTGACAATTGAGGGTGATGTGCATATGATTAGACAATCACACTGTCCCTTTGGTTCATTGTCTTCTCTGAGCCTGTGATGAGACCTGCTATCTGCCCCACCAAGCAATCAAGGTTAAGGGTTAGAATCATCACCTGTCAATCAAACCTTCCATTTCTAACATTCTTCTGGCTTATTTGAAGGACTGTGACTTTGTTTCAGAAATACACAGGGATAGGGAGAAATTCTGATGTCAGAAGATCATTGTACTGACTAGAAAGCTTGAGGAACATTATCTTTGTAAGTTCTGATGCAACCTGACCTTCACCACACTTTTGATATGAATATAAGCTTGTAACTGCATCTGGAGGAGCTAGCATTGTGTAGTGGTTTGAATGTTGGACTATGATTCTGGAGACCAGGGTTCAAACATGGAAAACCACTGGGTGACCTTGGGCATGTCACACACTCTTAGCCTCAGAAAACCCCACAATTAGTTTGCTTTAGGGTTGCCGTAATTCCAGAAATGACTTGAAGGCACTCAACAACAACAACAAAGTCTGTCACTGATCTTCTCACTTTCCAAACGTGTCAATCTGGTTCTTGGGCAAAAATCAGTACCAAAATACATGTTAAGATGTGTATTTTGGAATAAGAGACTTTTTAAATAAAATGTTGTGTTGGAATTATGCACAATCTTGTTTCTTTAAAGACATAGGTCATGGTATTGAGTGGTGATTGTTGGCTTCCATATTAGTGGGGCACTGAATCTACTCTGGGATTTAGTCCACACTTTAAAGGAGCTGTTCAGGGTGTTGAACCTATGCCAAACCATGGGTAGTTCCTTAAAGTTCATGTTCAAACTTAGGAAAGATTCACTACCCCACTGACATGGAAACTGCCAGATGCCACTGGCCCTTTCCATACTCTACCTTGTCCTGTTGTTCTCTGATGGTGATACTAGCAGCAACTCTGCTGGGAAGGAAGCATGATGGGAGCAGTCCCTTCCACACTGGCTGGCTCCCTGCTGAAGGAAGTGTGATGACATGCCTTTTCCTTCTGCAGCACAGCCGGGCAGTTTCCCAAGTTGCTCTGAGGCAAGAAGCACCTCCATTGTGCTTCTGGGGCTTCCGCAGGCCAAGTAAGTGTGGGATGGTTGTGTGATCACATGTCATTGGTGGAGAAAATCCATCAATGATTTAATCCATGATCACGCTGCCTGGTGATAGGAAAAGGATGGGACCACGGCAATGTCATGCAGAAGCATGGTCACAGTCCTGTTCCTCTCCTGTCCCCATGCCAGGACAACAGCATCCTGCAGAAAGGGCCCTCACTATATTACTACATATTATAGGGACAAGAAAACTCTCTGGTATTATAGGGAGCCTTTAGACTTCTGCTCCCAGAATCCCTTCCGACTCCTGGTATATTGGCTAGGGCATCTGAGATTTGAAGTCCAGTATCTGGAGCTTTCCTGCTACTTAGAGCCACTGTTGTACCCTGAGAAATGCTGCTCATTCACTTTAGCCTCCTTTGGACACAACAGAGGACAGCTTCATATGTAACAATCTTGATTTAAAAGATCTGTTTAACACAAGTGTCACAAGTAGCATCATTATGTGCGATAAGTGAGTGTGACATTTCACACTGACATTTCAAATGTTATTTGAATGGCATTTCAAGAGTAATGTAATAGGTGAGAATCATATGATTTACTGGTGTAACAACTAATGTTTTCTAGCTACATTTGCAAATTTACTTTTAAAAACATTTTAGAAGCATTATGGCAAAGTTTCTTTTGAGAACATTTATACTGCTCTTGTGTCAGTCCCATGAATCTTAATAAAAACAATGGAAAGTAAGTAAAAGATAATAAGCAGTGCACTAAATAACAGTTACAAACTGTGACAATGAGTTATTTTTACAAGCATGACAATGAGTATTGGGAAGTAATTACTTTTTAGAAGTAACTTGCCAAGTTGTAGTTATAAATATATAACTTTTATGGTGCTGTCACCTGTTGGCCTCTATTGTACCTTAAAATGATACTACCTCTAGGACTTTATGGAGGGAAAGAATTGGCATTATTAATCAAATAGCACTATCTTAATGCTATTGATGGCACGATTCCCTGTTAATTTTCATGATTTTATCCTGTGGAATCCCTGTATTTGACATTTGTTGTTGTTGTGTGCCTTCAAATCATTTCCAACTCATGATGACCCTAAAGTGAACCTATCACAGGGTTTTCTCGGGCTGAGAGTGTATTATACACCCAAGGTCACCCAGTGAGTTTCCATGGCTGAGCAGAGAATCAAACCCTGGTCTCCAGAGTCCGTAGTCCAACATTCAAACCACTACACAATGCTGGCTCTGCATTTGACATTCAGGGAGGGGAATTGATCATTCTCAATCAGGAAGCTCTAGAGCCTCAATAAGCAGATTCCATTGGAAACTACAGCCATGGCAGCTAAATCAGAGTCCCACTCAGGAGGAAAACAGGCTAAAAAATCAAAAGAATGGATGGATGAATGTAGATAAAATGAACTGCGTCATGTGAGGTGTGCTGTCTCCCTAGGGCCAAAATCAATGACATAATGGAGAGGCTAACCAGACTGGTCAAGCCCACTGACCGTAACCCCCTCCTATTGGTTGACGTCAGAACCAACGACACGGTGAGGCACAGTTTTCACCACAACACAAAGGATTAAGAACTTATGGGTAGGAAACTGAAGGACCTTCGTGCCCAGGTTGTCATTTCTTCTCTTCTCCCTGTGGAAGGACATGGCCCACCAAGGGAAAGAAGAATAGTGGAGATCAACAACCGGTTCCGAAGATGGTGCCACCAGGAGTGATTCAGATTTTTGGATCACGGCCTCCATTTCCATGAAGATGGTCTTCTGGCAAGGGATGGCCTGCACCTTACAACTGTCAGCCAGAACGTTTTTGCTAACAGTCTTGCAAAACGGATTAGGAGGTCTTTAAACTGAGTTTGACTGGGGAGGGGGACAGTATTATTCTGGGAAAGGATTCAGTGAGTGTTGCAAAAAATAGCCCAAATGATATAGATAGAGCAGGCCAAGTAGAACTAGAGACCAACAGGGAGAGGGAAAGTAACTTCCGTACAGGAGTTCCACAAAAAGCACATTGTCTCAAGTGTCTCTAAGGCCTTTTCCGCAATTTGTTTTTAGAGTGGTGCAGAGCATCCTCCAGGGAGGACGTTTGCACTTGGAAGCAGACTGGGTCTGGACTACTTTGTGTAGTTCCGGACTTCAGCCCACTCCAGAACGACCCAAAGTGGTTGTTCTCCGTGCTTTTGAAAGATCGCTTAAAACAGATCTTTCAAAAGCACAGAGCGCACCACTCCGTGGCCGAGCTCCAGTGCAGATTTGCAGGCTCACACCAGGGCAAGCCTGCAGATCTTCTGGGGGCGGGCTTTAGGTTGGCAAGCTTCACTGGTTGGTGGAGATCCTCCAGCAACCAGAAGCCACCATTTTCATCCCCAGAGCAGTGCAGACCGTGGCCACACACTGCTCCGGACGAACCTGGACCCGCCGATGGAGCACTCCGGTCCGGTGAGTACTGACACGGGGCGATTTCTTCACCAAGTGCGAAAAAGGCCTAATGCACAGAACATGGGGAAAAAGCAAGATGAACTCCAACTCTTAATACAACAAAATAAATATGCTTTAATAGGCACTACTGAAACCTGGTGGAATGAATCTCATTATTGGAACATAGGAATAGGGGGGTATAACTTATTTTGCAGAAATAGACCAAACAAGAAAGGAGGAGCAGTAGCCGTATATGTCAAGGATGTTTTCACCTGTGAAGAGATCCAGGACTTATATCTGGGAAGCCAAGTCGAGAGCATCTGGGTGAGAAGGGAGCGAGAAACAATAGTGATGTGATTGTGGGGGTTTGCTACAGGTGTCCGGGCCAGCCTGAGGACTTGGATGAGGCCTTCCTGGAGCAGATGATCACACATTCAAAAAGAAGAGATGCTGTGTTAATGGAAGATTTCGATTATCCTGATATTTATTGGCAGTCAAATTCTGCAAAGACCGCAAGGTCCAACAGGTTCCTCTCTTGCCTTGCAGACAATTTCATGGTCCAGAAGGTGGAAGAGGCAATAAGGGGATCAACTATTTTAGATCTGATCCTGACCAACAGGGATGACTTAGTTGATCAGGTGGAGGTGGTGGGATCCTTAAGAGGGAGTGGCCATGCTCTTTTGGAGTTTGTCATTCAGTGGGAAGGAGAAGCCAAGTGTAGCCAGACACGCATCCTAAACTTTAAGAAAGCTGATTTCTGTAAACTTAAGGAGTTACTTGCTGAAATCCTGTGGTCAAGAATACTGAAAGAGAAAGGAGGTCATGATGGATGGGAGTTTCTTAAAAGTCAGATACTGAAGGTACAATTGAAAACTTTGCCAATAAAGAGGAAAAATGACAGATCTCTAAAGAAATTGGAATGGTTGACAAAAGAACTCTCAGCTGAGCTAAGTGTTAAAAGAAACATGTACAGGAAATGAAAGAATGGGGATACTGCCAAAGAGGAATTCAAGCAAATAGCCAGGAGATGTAGGGAAAAGGTCAGAAAAGCTAAAGCACAGAATGAACTCAGGCTTGCCAGAGACATAAAAAACAATAAAAAGGGCTTTTTTAGATATGTCCGCAGCAAAAGGAAAAACAAGAAAACAATAGAGTGGCGGCGTGGAGAAGATGACCAATTAATAATGGGGGGAAGTGAGAAGGCAGAACTACTCAATATCTTCTTTGCCTCAGTTTTCTTCCAAAAGGATAGAATTACCCAACCTGGGGCATGGGGAGCAGGTGAGGAAGCGAGGGAAATGCAGCACAGAATAGTAGTACAGGAATATCTGGCTAAACTAGGTGAATTCAAGTCTCCAGGGCCAGATGAATTACATCCAAGGATATTAAAAGAAGTGGCAGAAGTCATTTCTGAACCACTTGCAATAATCTTTCAGAACTCTTGGAGAACAGGAGAAGTCCCAGCAGACTGGAGAAGGGCAAATGTTGTCCCCATCTTCAAGAAGGGGAAAAAAGAGGACCCAAATAATTATCACCCAGTCAGCCTGACATCAATACCAGGAAAGATCCTAGAGCAGATCATTAAACAGTCAGTTTGTAATTACTTAGAAAGCAATGCCATAATCATTAAAAGCCAGCATGGATTTCTCAAAAATAAGTCATGCCAGACAAATCTTATCTCTTTTTATGATAGGGTTACAAGCTTGATAGATGAAGGGAATGTGGTTCTGGCCTGGGCCCAGTGCTATTCAACATCTTCATCAATGATTTGGATGAAGTAGCGGAGGGCATGCTGATCAAATTTGCAGATGATACTAAATTGGGAGGGGTTGCTAATACACCACAGGATAGAATCAAAATTCAAAATGACCTTGACAGATTGGAGCACTGGGCCAAAGCTAACAAAATGAATTTCAACAGAGAGAAATGTAAGGTCCTGCACTTAGCCAGAAAAAATGGAAGGCACAAATATAGGATGGGGGACATGTGGCTGGATAGCAGTACATATGAAAGGGATCCAGGAGTCTTGGTAGATCACAAGCTGAACATGAGTCAGAAGTGTGATGCGGCAGCCAAGAAAACCAACACGATTCTTGGTTGCATCAATAGGACTATGATGTCTAGATCAAGGGAGGTAATGGTACCACTCTATTCTGCACTGGTTAGACCTCATTTGGAATACTGTTTCCAGTTCTGGGCACCTCAGTTCAAGAAGGATATCAACAAGCTGGAGCATGTCCAGAGGAAGGCGACCAAAATGGTGAAGGATCTGGAAGCCGTGTCCTATAAGGAATGGCTTAGGGAGCTGGGTATATTTAAAAGGGGACATGATAGTCACGTTTAAATATTTGAAGGGATGTAATGTTGAGGAGGGAGAGGGCTTGTTTTCCGCTGCTCCAGGGACTAGGACAAGGAGCAATGGATTCAAGCTGCAGGAAAGAAGATTCCACTTGAAGCTCAGGAAGAACTTCCTGATGGTCAGAGCTGTCCGGTAGTGGAAAATGCTGCCTCAGAGTGTGGTAGAGTCTCCTTCTTTGGAGGTTTTTAAGCAGAGTCTGGATGGCCATCTGTTGGGAATGCTTTGATGTGTGTTCCTGCATAGCAGGGGGTTGGACTCGATGACCCCTGGGGTCCCTTCCAATCCTATGATTCTATGTCACAAACTGACAATTAAAAGGGAGGAGATCTACCACAGTCAGTGGGAAGCTCTCTGATCCTTTGAAAAGATTTTGTACAACATTCTGTCCCTCTTCCTTTTGATTCACCGCCTGTGAATACTATTCTTAAATCTGGATGCTGGATCCTCAAGGCTAGAGGAAACTGTTTCCTCTCACTAACTAAAAAGTTGTCATGAAGTCAGTGTGGTTGACCCTGCCCTATTTAAAAGAGGGAAGAACTGTTGAACTACAGCTCCCAGAAACCAGGCAATTTTTCTCAGTAGTTCAACAACAAATATTGTTGCAGTGTAACAACATCTGGAAGGCCACATAATTCCCACCTCTGCTATGAAGACTTAGACTGTAACTTGTATCCATGATCCAATCTCCTTCCAGGGTTGAGGTTTGTGCGATTTTGGTTATAAAGGTATGTATATCCATCATGGACAATTGTGGTAGGATTTTGGACCATTTTCCAGCTGGCTACGTGCCCAAAAGTTGCAGTTGAGGTTTGTTTTTGTTTTAATTAGCTGGAAATGTTGCATGATACTCAAATTCATCAGAAATGAATTACATTCACTGAAATTAATTGTTCCGTAAATATTTGTGCATCTGGTGCTAATCTCCTTCCTCTGTTTCTAGGGCTTTGAAACTCTTTGGTTCTTCCCCAGTTCCTCTCCTCACTCCACTTCTTCCTTTTAATGAAACCAACCCACAGAGTGAAAATGCACAGAAGCGTAATCGTCAGTAGGAGGGCCTAAACTATGCAAGTGATTTCTGCAGAAGCCAATCCAGTGACTCTTCACTTCTGCCCATGCCACCTTCAATCGCTCAGGAAATTTAAAAAAAGAACATAGATCCCTCCCTCCCAATTATTTGTTTGTTTATTTATTTATGGAGAGGGATGGATGGCAGGAGGCAGTGGGCTTGTTTCCCACTGCTCCAGAGACTAGGACAAGGAGCAATGGATTCAAGCTGCAGGAAAGAAGATTCTACCTGAACCTCAGGAAGAACTTCCTGATGGTCAGAGCTGCTTGGCAGTGGCATATGCTGCCTTGGAGTGTGGTGGAGTCTCCTTCTTTGGAAGTTTTTAAGCAGAGGCTGGATGGCTGTCTTTTGGGAGTGCTTTGATCTGTGTTCCTGCATAGTAGGGGGTTGAACTGGATGGCCCCTGTGGTCTCTTTCAACTCTATGATTCTACTATTCTATGCAGTTTTTCCCTCCAGGTCTCCTCCTCCAAGTAGATGGGCAGGCAGCCCAACAAGCAAAGAGAGATGTGTATTTTGAAAGGACCTTCTGTAACTTTCCCTTTACTACCTATTCTGCTGTTCTTTCTCTGCCTGCCTGCCTGCCTGCTTTGGTACAGGGCTGGGTAAATACCTGCATATACCTTAAACTATACCATGTTTCTGACCCCCCCCCCAATGTGTATCAAGATGGGAAATTTGCAGCCAGCCTTGAACCACACAATTGTGGCCATAGATCCCCCCACTATGCTTCCAAAGGCCCCTCCCAACCCCCATTTTTTTAAAAAAAATCAACGTGATTTTAAGACAATTTTTGTCCCAAAGCATGGAAATATGTACAAAATATTCCCACCTCCAAAAGCAACCCAGAATTTGTGCTAGCCCCCCAGTGCCTCTATTTTCCACTGTAGTACCTCTTAAAATGGCAACAGGAAGGGACATCATGTCTGTTCTGGTCACCATTTTGAGAAGGATTGCAGAGGAAAGTGGAAGTATTTGGGCCTGTTAGTTTGGAGAGGTGTGGTCTGGGGAGAGTCTTGAGAAAAATGGGCACAGAGAGAAGACCAGTGTAGCTTCTTATGAGTGTGTGTGTGTATGTGTGTGGATTACCCAACCTGGCAGCAGCCATTGAAAGTCTTCTTATGTGTCCTTGTCAGATGGGTCTCTTGCAATGGTGGGACTGAGAAGAAGTCCTTCCTGAGGATCTTAACACTCAGGTAGGTTCATACAGCCTGTGATACATTGAGGCACTTAACTGGTACCCGATCCGAAGTCATTGTCCTATTTCAGTCCCAGAAGCACAGCTGATAATTCAAACAAAGCAAACTGAATAGCTCCTAGCTCATTACTTACTTTTATTCTGTAAGGTCAAAAATAAAGTCCAGCAGAATTCAAAGGCAAGTGAGTCCAAAGTCAGTCAGGGTAATCCAGAGTCAGGCACAGAGCTCAGCAAGGCATCCAGCAAATAGAGAGGTCAGATAAGCTCTGACAACACCTGGTGGGGAAGGGTGGCAGCTCTATAGGTCAGCCACCTAACACAGCTGTTGCCTGATTAATTGCTGGTGGTTATATATTGTCTGGGATCAGCAGAGGCTCTCTCTTTGTCATCTGCACACAGCAAAGTTAGGTGCTGGTAAATTATCTTCTGTGTCTGAAGGGGCAGGACTGTCTGCTGGAGCTGGCACTGCCCCTTATTCTGTTTGTGGCACTGGAACCTCTTCCTAAACAGCCACTCCTCACATGTCCCCTGATTCAACCTCTGAGTCCGAGTCCATATTCTGGAAGCAAGGCATGACAATCACAATGCACAACAAGAATATAAAGGGCATTCTCTGTGAAGGTCTGAAGCAGAAGTTCTTTTTGACTGTGTATGTTTTTTTTTTCCAGAACCCACCTATGTGCACCCTTCTTATCAACATGTTCAGATTTGTTTTGTTTTCATTATTGAGACCCCAGAATACTAAGCATCAAAGCCATGGGAAATATTCTGTAAACAGTTTCCTTAAATCTCTCACAGATTATCTCTGCTGCTGTGTGGTCTGCCCGCTGAGGGAAATAGACATCTAGCTAAAGTAATATTTTGAAAGAAACAGTAAGAGGAACTGCAAAACAGTGAAATGTGAGAAAGGAGAAGAAGGAGAGTATCAGCTAGCCTTGATAACCAACCAGGAAAGCTGGAAATGGGCAAAACTGCTTCCCCCCCCCCATTCTCTCCATTTTCTTTCTTTTTTTCTTATGTCCATTTTAGCTGGTATCTATATAGGTTGAGACGCTACTCTGGGGTGGCATAATGTAAATAGATGTAGATATACTGTGTATACTGACGTATAAGACACACCTTTTTCCCCAAAAAATGCCTTCTGAAAATGGGGTGTGTCTTATACACCAGCACATACAGTAACTCCTGCTTGCTGGGGCAAACAGAAGAAGAAAGGCAACGTTCTATTCCTTTTTGCCTCTGCTCCAGTGTCATGGCGTTTTATTAGATTAATCCTACAGAGGATTTGCACATTTACTTACCGCTCAGGCAGAAATGACAGGAACGGGGAGAAAGGAGCTCGCCACCCCTGCGCGCCTCTCTGCACTCACTCGCAACTCCTCTCAAACCTCTCCGCGCTCACTCTCAACCCCACACAAACCTCTATGCACTAACTCGCAGCCCCCTGCATCTGCTCCCCGTTTCCCCATCCTCTGCACTCGGTCACCATTTTCTGTGGAGAAGATGCTTCTTAAGATTCCATACAGTGTGAATTTAGCACAGAGTAAGTACTAAAATTTCTGAACTAACTCATTGCTGCTTTGAAAATGAAATTAGAGGCCTCCCCACAGAGGCAGAAACATGTCGGGACAGAGTACTATTTTTCCCTAAAGAATGCAATCTGAAAATGGGGTGCATCTTGAATGCTTGTGCATCTAATACACTGGCAAATATGGTAGATATAGATATAGATAAAAAGCCAAACGTGGTTGGTATGTATGTGTGTATGGATGCATGTGTGTGTGTGTGTGTGTGTGTGTGTCCAGGACTCAAGGTGGCTTCCAAAAGCTAAAGCAGATGCATAGATCTACATACAAAGTTATGTATGAATTTTGCTATAGAACCCTACGTTGAAGGACGGTGTGCAACCAAACTAAGATATCAAATGTGCAGTTGAATGCACAATTGTGCATCCATGCATAATATGAAATGCATATTCTTGTGCAATGGCACTGCATTGACAGCTCCACTTCTACAGCTTTGAACTGAATGCAGCTGTTTACCTCATACAAACATATCCAGCTACTTCTTTAAAGAAAGTTGTGCATGCACAAGGCACCAACAGGATTCAGGCCACATAGTTTTGTATGCATTTCCTAAGATAGGAGTTAATGTACACACTTTATCTAATGGATGCATCTTTTTTCAACCAAAGTCCGTGTATTCAGTCATTCTTTCTGCATAACTTTTCAAGCAATCTACCTATTTTTATGCATGGATTTTTTTTCCAATGGAGAACAATTACATTGAAATCTGGAAAAGTGCAAATTTCAATAGTTGAATAGATTTTAGTTCACTTTTTTCTTCAAGTGTTAATGAAATATGTTTATATGAAAATTTGTATGGGAAGCACTGGCAGTTGAGTGTTTCCATATTGCTAGAGAAGTGAACCCACTAAATTAAACGTTCTAAGTGCTAAATACCTAGATAGCCAAAATAAGCTCAGCACTTTGAATACTTCCTGTAAAGTTCACACAAAGGGCCTTTCTGCACTCCACTATCATAAGGCTATTATTCCATGTTTAACATCCTATGGAATTCTGGGGTTTGCATTTTAGGGAGGGGCATTTAGAAGTCTCAGCCAGAGAGTAATTTGGCCTCAATAAATTACAAACCCCAGAATTCCACAGGACGTTGAAAGTGGAATAATAGCACTGTAACAGTGTAATGTGGAAAGGTCCTAAAACCAGGGGTCAGTTCAACACTGTGCTTACACTGGAAGACACCAATGACCATTGATGGGGGAGGGGAGGGAACCATTCAGAGTGAAGGCAATGCTTTCTTGACTACACAGATAATCTTAACCAATGAGGGATCATGCAGTGAGTTGAACTCAATATTATGTACTAGCCAATCAAATTTGTCCCTATGCTGACAACACTTTCGACAAGTGAAGCCCATTTAAAGTGTGGATGGTGAATAGTTGAAGGACCCTCTCCATTTTCAACCAATCACCAAAACAGCCCCCCGGGGAGGAAGATATTGTATGAAAATGTTTTTAAAAAATCACCTTAGTCCTAGTGTTAACACATGCCTATCACAGTCCAGGAATATTTTTATTTGGTACAGAAGAGGGAGAATAGGAATTATGTCAAGGACTTCATGTCATAAAGCTGGCTTTGTTCCAGACTGCCAGAAGGTTTGATTGGAGTTGATTGGATTTGACAAGCCAACTTTCCTGGCAGTTTACAAGATGTCAAGAAATCTATCGAAGAATATCAGGTAAGCTGCCTGTGCAAGCTATGAAAGTCTACCACAGCTATAAAGAAGCCGGTATGTTCTGAGCAATATGAAGATGTTATTTTAGGTTTCCTTCATGTCTGACAAAGGAAACCCAGCGTTATCATTCTATAGCAGCACAGTCTGTAAACTGTGATCAAGTGTTGATGAAAGTGGCAATTGGCACCTGGGGACTGGAGATGCAATCATGCAACCATTTCCCCCCATATGAGATTTGAATCTTCTGGAGAGTGCTGAGTGAAACGATCTTAAGCAATATCACTGAGACCTGAATCTTACAGCCCTTTTTCACTACTCAGTTGTAGCACTACGATTGCACTGTAACCACCATAGTTTAACCTTATGGAATCCTGCGTTTTGTAATCCGTTGTTGTTGTCGCTGGAAGCAAAGTGGCAACAGTTGTACAGATTAGTGAAAGACAGCTCTGAAGAGCATGCCTGCCCTTTTGTTTCACCTGTTTCTTTGATCTATGTTCTCACACGTTTTGCTTCCCTCCTGCCTGCCTGATTTTGCTTCCTTCCTGCGTCTCTTTTTGTTTCCTTTCTTCCTCCCTTTTTCCAAAAGCAACTCAGTCCTTTGTCTCAATTTGGACCTTTCTGTACTATACTGTTATGGTGCTGTTATTCCAATTTCAACATCCTATGGAATTCTGGGGTTTGCAGTTTAGGGAGGAGCATTTAGAATTCTCAGCCAGAGAGCTTTTTTGGCCTCAGTAAACTACAAACTCCAGAATTCCACAGGATGTTGAAAGTGGAATAATAGCACTTTAACAGTGTGGTGTGGAAAGTCCCTTTATCTGGGAAGGGAACATCTTTGAGGCTCCTGTTTCAGGATGGCTTATACTCACTCATGAGAGCCTGCTTTTAGGGTCTCTTTTAGCAATAGTTAGGGAGCTTTTTTTTTTTTTAAAAAAAAAAACCTCCTTCCTATTGAAGATGGATTTATTGAAAAAATAAATATAAGTTTTTTTATTCCTTTCTTTTTCTTTAACCTTACAAGAGCATCTTGAGTATTTTTCTCCTGTTTATTAGCAAAGCTCACATTGCACTAGCTACACCAAGATGTGCTTCTTATAGATACCAAATATTACCACAATTGTTGCATACTTTCAAGTTATTCCTGACTTATGGTGACCCTAAAGTGAACGTATCAACATATGGTGAACACATAAATAAATTCCATTGAGTCAGTGGGCCTACTCTAGTCAGGACTAACAACGGGATTTAGGTCTATAGGTGTTTAGGCACAACATATATTTATGTTGTTGTGTGCCTTCAAGTAATTTCTGACTAATAGCAACTCTAAGGTGAACCTATCATAAGGTTTTCTCTAAGGCTGAGAGTGGCCCTTTCCACACCTTAACTTTCACAAAGTTGTCCAGTGGGGATGCTGACAGTGGGTCTGTTGGGAGCGGAGCATTATGGGAACGTTCCCCTCTGCACTGGCTGGCTCCCTGTGGAAGGGAGCACAATGGCCATGTCTCTTCCTTCCACAGCATAGCTGGGTACTTTCCCAAATTACACTGGGGCAGGAAGCACAGCCCTCTGCAGCTTCTGTAGGATAGGTAAGTGAGGAATAGTGGTGTGATTGCCTATCATTGATGGGGAAAACCTGTCAATGATTTAATCCACAGTTTCACTGCCTGGTAACAAGAGAAGGATAGGACCGTGACAATGTCATGCAGAAGTGTTGTCATGGTCCCATGCTTCTACCATCCCCATTGCAAGATGGGAGGGTGCTCCAAAAAGGGCCACTGTTTGACTTGCCCAAAGTCACCCAGAAGGCTTCCATGGCCAAGCAGCGATTTGAATCCTGATCTCCAGAGTCCTAGTCCAATATTCAAACCACTAGACCATGCTGGTTCCTGATTTGTAATTTAGGGAGGGGTATTTAGAACTATCAACCAGAGATCTATAGTGCATCTCCAAGATCCAAACCTTGGGAATCCATAGGGTGCACCTTTGGCAGCTGAAGTTCACAGTATGATAATGATTTACTGTGAAGTTAGAAAAAAAAGAAATTAGATCAAAGAAATTTATCTAAATATTGGGTCACCTTCAACAAATGCAGATCCCTACTTACAACCATTTTAAAGACAGGATATTGAGGCTGAGACATAATTTACTGTTCTTTCTTTCTGACCCACCCCCAGCATGTGGAGGTGATGTAGAAGCACATCTGCTAAAGGAGCTAAAATTTGTGGAAAACTACACTCTCTCTACAGAGGAGGAGGAGGATTAGAAGCAACAACATTTCCTTAATGCATTGGGTTCACTTATGCCAGTCTGTCTATCTGGAACTCTAAAAAATACAGGAAGAAATTTGGATGAAACAAGCTTTGAAAGCTCGAACAAATCAATTGCCTTATGCTTCTTCAAATTATTTCTCCATTTAGACTAATATTGTCTACTGGGATAGACAGCAGCTCTCTAGAGTTTTGATCAATAGTCCTTTGCTACCACCAGTTAAAAAATAGCTGTGGATGCCATGAATTGAACCTGGAACCTTTGACAGGTATATGTTCCACACTCTAGCTATGTCCTCTCTCCACAGCTTCTCTGTAGCATCCTTTATTTTTATTCCCAGTGGGAAAAACATATTGATGAAAGTCTCCTATTTTCCAGAAGAGCCATCTGTAGTCAAATATAAGACAAGGAAAAAAAAAATAGTGGGTGAATGAGAAAGGGTGGGAGGAAGCAGAGAGAAAGAGAAAGAACAGTGCTTACTTTTAAATTTCCCAGCAAACTACCACTTAAGGTTTATTGCGATATGTTAGATTTAAAGCCAATTAAGTACAATGCTAAATCAGTGGAAATCATACTCTGGAATTCATCTACAGCATAATGAATGCCATGTGCGATGACAGAAAAAGGGATTTGGACTCAATGAAATAACCAAATGCATTGACAATTTGAGCTGTTTCCTCCCCACTTGTGTCATACATCTTCATTATTTGCAAAATCCTTGCACTAATCTTTCATTGTGGGAGCATTATGAGAATACCTAAATGTATTAAGTGGTTTCTTTGCTTTTCTTTTCTTTTTTATTCATCCCTTCCTTTCCTTCCTTTCAAGTTTTTTTTTCTTTTTACAGGATACATAAATCCAGACAGGTTTCAACCCAACAGTTTACCTATGAAAGATGTTGGAATTAAACCTTAGAAACCCTCAGACTAATAACCTGTGGGCAGGGGCTTAGAATCTACTTTCCCTAAAGCCTCAAGAAGTCTGGTGATGTTACCGGTATTCATAGTGAATTGCCCAATTTCTATTAACGTTTCTTGAAAGTTGTCAAGTTGAGTTGGAAAGATTCCTGTTCATATAGCTTTCTTGGGCAATTCACAAACCAAAGAAAGAAAGGTATTTCCAAAATTGTTCTCAGGTCTGGGGGTTTCTGAAGTCATTTGTCTTATTTCCGGAGATGAGCCTGTGTATTATTACTAAGGCGTGCTGCAATCAGCATGATTACATCACAATTCCTTTTGTGCAGTGTATTATTTTTACCAGGGACCATGGATACTTGTGAATTTTGACAAAGTAGCAATCTTGATATGACTGTACTATCAAAATGATGTTTGAACAATGGCATTGCATCACAATGGTGCTTTAACAACAAAGAGGACTTTGAAACACTCAAAAAAGATTGAAACACTGTACAGAAAAATAAGCAATGGCCCCAGACTTACAGAATGGATGGTTTGTAGGGTTGTGAGGAATCATGGGATGGTTGGGATCTGTTAGTTTGTCCTTCTCCATACACTAGTCACCTTCCCAGAGATGTACTTAATGCCTGAACAGCTATCCAAAATGAATATAAAATACCCTAACAAGTGTTGGAAATGTGACCTTGAGGTTGGTACTTTCTTTCATCAGTGGTGGGCTTGTAAAAAGGTGAAAACATTTTGGAATACGATCCATATTCAAATGGAAAAAATCTTAGGGTTTCACTTTGAAATGTCTCCCGAACTCTACTTGCTTACAGTGACGAGTGATGATTTAGAAAAAAAGACTAGTAAGTTAATATTTTATATGACAGCAGCCGCCAGGATGTTGTTAGCCCAAAAATGGAAACAAAAAACGCTCCCCTCTATAGCTGAATGGGAGACGAAGCTCTTTGACATACTACAAATGGACAGGTTTACTTATGTGTTAAGAGGAGATAAATTTGAAAAATGTACCAAAGATTGGGAATGTGTGATAAAATATTACAGAAACTTGTGGGGAGATATAAAGATGGTTAACATTGATTTTTAATTAAAGAATGGTAACTACACAGGAGCAAAATATTTAAAATGTAATAGACAGACACATTGAACCTTTTCCTTTGGATATATTAATATTTCTTATTCAGGGGGAAGTCATGGATGATTGAAGAATGTGATTACAGTAATAGAATGTGTATCAGGTATATATGAAGATAATTGAGTGATATATTTTTGATAAGCTCGGATGAATGTTAATGTTGTCTTGTTTTATTGTTTTTAAATAAAAGTAAAAAAAACCAAAAAACAAACAAACAAACAATAGCCCCAGACTTACCAGAATGGATGGTTTGTAGGGCTGTAAGGCATCATGGGATGGTTGGGATCTGTTAGTTTGTCCTTCTCCATACACTGGTCACTTTCCCAGAAAGCTTTTGGTGGACTTTGAGAGGGTTTAACCAGTCAGGTGACTTGCCAGCATGGGCCTTTCCCGGGCTAGGAGTGAAGCCATGGGCTCAACTCAGGTATATCTGGGCGCAAGTCTTCTCACTGCCCCATTCTTTTTTTTTTTTTTAATAGCTTGAGTGGTTGTATTCATTGTAATAATTGTAATTTATTTGCAGTATGATTTGTTATTTTGACAGCGTGGCATGGGGCTGAATGCTGTTTTAGGGATGTCGGGCAGCCCTCTTTCCCATCTCTTTTGGAAATCTCTGTCATGCCAGACCTGGAAAAGGCCTCTTTGGATGAATAAGGAAATAAGAAGGGCCAGGAAGATGTGTCTCAACCAGAACCAAGGAAGTTGAGAGCCCTGTTGTTACAAAAGGGGAGCCTGGTCCAGCAGATTTGGAAGAAGAAATGGAATATCTGCACCCTGAAATACCTGGACAACTGAAATGCAAAGAACATAAGTGTCAGAAACTCTCTTTTCCACTGTAAGTAAACCATGCCAAGTTAAGGAGGCCACCTGGGCTAATTTACTTCTCGCTATAGGTTAGCTCAGCCAAAGCCATACTGGTGCTACAGACAACAGACCAATGCTCCCTGTTAGCCTTGTGTGATATCTTTGGCTTCATATATCTATGACAATTGGCTTGCATTTGGTCTAATCTCTCTGGCAACTCCCTTCTTGGCTTTGGACTTGGCTCAGAACTGTTTGCTTCCTTTGACTTCAACTGTTTGGATTACTCTTCCACTTCTACAGACATGACTATCATCTTAGAGCTGGCTGGTTTTCCCCCAGTCATCCTCAGTGGATTGAAGATGTATGTTCTTGGGTGCTTGTCCACATTAAAACTGGCAATACCCTTCAGAGACATTGGGAGTAGGTAAATGCATTCAGGCACAGCTTGGGGCTGTTGGAAATGCCTCAATTCCAGGTGTCAGGGAAACACATGGTGAATGGATATCCACATGTGGTGTTATAATGTAATAAACATTCAATTGCCTTTGATATGTTTAACTCCTGTAAATAAAGAATTGCTTCTACTTTTATACATTTTTGGCCTCCAGAAATGCTATCTGTATGGGAGAATAGATTCAGACAAAGTGTCTGTGGTAGCAGCACTGGATATAGAAGAGTGATATCCACTGAGAATAGAAGTTGTATAAATCTTCTTGAGTACCCTGATAGAATTTAGATGGTGCCCACATTTAGTGACACACAGTGAGACGTAGTGGCTAACTCCATGTTCAGAGAATAGGCTTACAGGTTTTGAAAGCTTTATTCAGAACACTGAAGCAACAACAGCACATCTTGGAAATTGCTAAGATTAAAGAACTATCAAATTTGTATTACCTTATACTTTGTAATATTACAAATTTGTGCACACATCCTATTTGACAGCTCATTAAAAACAATTCTTTTCCTGGACTCTCGCCCTGCTTGCTGGCTGTGTGACCTTGCAGCTGCATTTGTCCTCTCTTATCAAAGTTCATTAAAATAATATTCCCTCATTCCCAGTGCATTGTTTCTTACATTCCATCATCTCCTTCCAACATTCTTCAGTCATCAAAGCATTATATTACATTACAGGGCAGGGAAAGCAAAGCCAACCTGACACACAGGTGGGAAAGGAGAATAATCAAACATTGTGGCAGAGGCAAGTGTAGCACAGTGCTGCTACTGTGCATGGGGCTGCATAATGCTGGAACAGCACATCTCCATATGTTGTTATTTACACTATGCTGAAGGGATGTTGGATTGCAGCCAGAGTTTGCAAGGGAAATAAACAATCTTAGACCTCCTTTAATGTAATTAAAAAAAACTTACAAAAAGTGTTCCTTTTCAAATGCATAGCCTACTAAAGGTGGGAGGGAAGAGACAATTGCTATAGGTTAGAATGAGGAAGTGAGTGTGGAAAAACAAACAAAACAGAGGTCTGCAAACATGAAAACTTATAATTAGGAAGTATAGACATGCAAAGGTTGCTATGGCAAGCAATGACCTCACATCATATAGTCTGCAATACTAAACAGGATAAAAAAGGAAGAAAAGATTCCTTGCTGCTTTTGACTTTAACAACGTATTGGCCATGATATCTACCTGTGGCCACAAACCCTTTCTTTACATGCACCAAATTCTATTTGGCATATATCAGTAATATGGGTACAATCTAAGTACAAGAAGTTCCATTTAGAGTAACAGGTAACTAAGATTTAGATAAGAAGGGTTTACAGTGCACCGTAGAAGAACACTGTACTTTTATTATTATAAGACCTGCATGATTTATCTACAAGCAATTCTAATCCTTAGAACCAAGAATAGTTCCATTTTACCAAGGCCAATTACTGGTGAAACTATTTCTGGTGAAGAATGTAAAATCTGTGGCCATGAATTATTGATTTTTTTGATAGATGACCATTTTTACTAATTTCTTCCCTATGGTTTCTACCTTTAAAGAGAGAGTAAGAGATAGATCGCACAGCATTCAACATGGATATTTTACCAGGAGTTACAGCTAAAAGTCTAGACTAAGTTAGTTCCAATGAACTGCAAAGTAAAGTATTTTTAATTTTACCTCCAATTATACCCAAGATGAATGAAGCTGGGCAAATCCTTGATCAGAGCCAAAAGGGAGTCATAAATCATTCACTTAGATGATCGGATAATTTACAAACTCCTCTGGGTATTGTGGAAATAGACAAGAACAGTTAAAACCTGTCTCTTTACTACCGAACTGGGAGTCTGTGATAAATTAGAATCTGTCTTTTTTCTCTTCTCCAGTGATTGTCTTGACTGCAGTGGATATGTCCAGGCCCTGGTTGCTTAATTGCAGATGGAACCCTTTCTTGCACCGAATCAATTCTCATCTTTTGTCAGAAGATAATGACAACAGAGCATGCTTCACTTCACTTCAAACAGCTAACGGGTTGTTCCACTCTGGGTCAATGAGGATGGAGTCATTTGTACAAATAGGTAGAAAGTCTAATGTGGCTTGCACATATGAGGCCGTTTATTAAGCATAATATCTTCCAATAAGGGCATAGCTTGCATCCACATAAAATTAGATAATAAAACATCAGTTTTAATATGTAAGGTAAAAGTTGAGCAGGTAGATACAAATGTCTGTAACAGACCTGATACTGTTCTCAAATTAATTTAGAAGCTGAACAGCTGTAGCCACAGAAGACATTTCAAATGATTCTATCACTCAGAACACACCGATCATGTCTGTTTTTGAAGCAAGGTCGGTTGGAGATAATATATGGATAGGGAACTATGAAGTAAAACCAGGTGACTCCAGGTAGAGATAGCAAGTAATCCTTTCTGAAACACTGGAAAGTGACTTCTGCCAGTCAGAGTTGTTGGTACTGGGTGACATGAACTACTGGTCTGACTCAGTCCGTGATAGTTTCTTGGGTGCTGATTCTGTTATTTTGCTTGCACTTCTTTTTTCTAAGGATGGAAAGAATATTAAAAAATGGTTGAAAAGTGTGCATTTCAAGTGCTGAGAAACCCTGATATGAATCCTGTACAGATGAGAATTTTCGCAATTCATTATTTATTCTGTGCAAAATTCACATGTGGTTGTTTTCCACAGCATTTTGGGTGAAAAAAGAACAGAAAAAGATATTTTTACACAGAACTGCTATTTTCTCTGCAGAAAAAAACCCTGTTTTCTATGCAAATGGACCAAGTCCATATTTTGTGCTGAATCACAAAATTACAGCATTTTCTACACAGGAAACAGTATTTTCTGCATGAGAAGTAATACTGGAAGTTGAAGACATTGTTCTGCTTTGTTCTGTGAGCACCCAACCAAAAAGAGGAAACCTGCGTACCTTGCTGGCAAAAAATGGATAACTGGTTTGGCAGGATCCCAGGTGTTAGCCTGAAGTCACTACACACTCAGACAAAGAGTGAGTTGTTTGCTCAAATGGGAACTAACGTAGAGGTCTGAACTTTATTATTGTCAGTTTTTGCAGTTTCTGAATATGAAGAAAATCATGTGTTTTAGAGGGGAAGCAAATGCAAAAATGTGTATTTTATGAGTGCTTTTTTAAAAAATGCATAGCTACACAATCACTTGAATGTACATTGTCATGTTGATTTTTGAAAACAACATTGCTGATTGATGTGGAAATGGTACAGAAGAAATTAACAATATGAACAATTGTGAAATGGGCTAAAAACAGACTAATGAATTAATTCCTCCTTTTGATTCTAAAACCCAATTAAAAACAATGCATCTGAGGCCATCAAAGCTGAGTTACTATTCACGTAATTGTTCTAAGCAATATTAATTTCTCCTGCAAAGATTTGTGATTGTGCTAGTTTGTTTTCTGCAGTCAAGATGCTGAAGCCATCCTGCCCTGGCTGGTGCATCCAAAATATGGTGGGTTTTCCTGCTGCAGCATGCAGTAGGAGGATCCACAGCTGGGAATGCTTTCATATTAAGTAATATGAGAGTGGAAAGAGAGAGCACAGAGCTGCTTCTCTGCTCCCTTCCTCTCACATTCTACCAGGGAGGCAAGAGCTGTGTGAGGAGGGAAAGGTTGTGAATGAAAACTTAAAGTTCAAAGGTGAGGGAAGACAGGTGCCTTCTCCTGGTTTGAGAGAACTTTATGGCACCTTGTTCTGCTTCTCTAGCTGCTTGGGCTTCAATTTCCATGAACCCCATCTGCTATCCAACTTGGCAAGCCTATGCTAAGCCCAAAATGTTGTTAGATTGGCAGAGGGCCTTCTCAGTGGTGGTATCCTAGTGGAACTCCCTCTTCCTGGAGACCTTACTGGCACCAACATTGGGATAATTTCAGCCCCAAGTCAAAACTTTTTATTAAAGCCTTCAGGCCTAACTAATTTTATCCAAGCTCTCCATGTTTTGTGGTTACACTAAATTAATTTTAACCATTTTTAAATTGTTTAGTTTGTAACTGATAAACTACCAACATATTTTCAATCTTTTAAAATGGGTGTTATATTTTATTGTTTCAGACTAATTTTATCGTAAGCCTCCATAAGGTTTTCACATATAAGGTAGGATATAAACATTTAGATAGATAGATAGATAGATAGATAGATAGATAGATAGATAGATGCTAGAATAGATATTAATCAAACTCCTTAATTCCAGATAAAGAGCAGCCAGCAACCTGATTAAACAAATGACATGCAAACATGATGCACATTAGACATTGATATAATTCACTATAGATTCCCCAACCAGTATCCATTTATTCAAAAAAGTATGTGATGCTTTAAATTGATAATTTGCCAGTGAGACCCTGAACAGCAATGGCTTCAATCAAGCATATCCTATAAATGTTGCTCAGTTACTCACATCTGTTGCATCTTTTTTTTTTCTTTAATCCCGTTTCACCATACACAGTTGCTTCATTTCAGTGACATTTGATGGCTTGCTTGTATGAACAGCTTACTTCAAGTCCTGCCACACCAGTTTGACCTCGTTTATGGTATGTGGAGCAGGGATAGGATGAATATTCAAAAAATACTTGACAAATTGTCGAAAAACATGTTTGTTTTGTTTTGTTTTTTTGAGTGTCAAGAAACTCTGATGAGAAGAATTCTTGACTGATGAGAATCTTTGCAGTTCAGGTCTTATTCAGTGCAAAGTTCATACATGATCGTTTTGGACAGAAAAACAATATTCTCTGTGCAGGAAAAAGCATTTTCTGTGCAGAAAATTGTATTTCTATGAAGAAATATTATTCCCTGCACAAAAAAAGTTGTTTGCTGTGCAGAAAATGTTGCAATTGTTGGAAGCAAAGAGGCATCAGTGATCTGTAGGTGGCATGTTTGCCCTTTCGTTTCACTTCTCTGTTTTTTTTAAAAAAATCTACGTACACAAGCCTTTTTTCTTCCTTTCTGCCTGTAGAGATCATTTTTCCCTCCCTCCTCCCAAGAAGTTAGTCAGTCCTTTATCTCCCTCTATCTGGGAAGGAAGCATCCATGAAGTTCCAGTCTCATAATGGATGCTAGTTAATATCCATACATGAGAGCCAGCTTTTAGGGGGTTCTTCCAACAAAGTTTAGGTCAACGTCTTTTGAAAAATTCACAATTGGGCTATTTGCTGCCTTGTAAGCCACCTTGGGTTCCACTGTGGGAGAAAGGTGGCATATTTAAAAAAAATAAAAGAAAAAAAGAAATCAAACACAAAATTAGCATTTCTTCTGCAGAGGAAACAGCTTTTTTTTTCTGTGCAGAAAATCATATTTCAATACAGGAACTTTATTTTCTGTGCAGAAAATGCTGTTTTCACTGCCAAGCCACAAAGTGGAAATGTTGCACAGAATAAGTCCTGAATTGCTAATAGGCTTTGAAAACATTGTGCATTTCAAAGCCTTTCTTGCAGAGGGATGAGAATTTCTAAAATTACTTCTTGCTACCTTGCAGAGGAAACTTCATGAAAAATTACATCCCTAATGTAAGACCAAGGGATAACAGGAGAGGGTAAGAGCTAGGACACTCATCCCTGCAGCACTGTCTCATATAAAGAGGCTACACATGTGTCAAATGTCTAAAAGAGAGCTATGATTTGAGGTTGTACTTCACTACATCAACTGACTATTTTAAACAAACCCTTATTGCCATTGCAGCCAGTCCTGCCAACCAACTCTCTCCTCCTCCATCTCTCTTCTTTTTGAAGCTCTAATATAGTTCAGGGATATTTTGGACTTTTCAAACATGCTTGTGAACTATAGGTTACGGGCAGAAAGATAAGCCTTCAATTTTCTGTACTGTTATTTGTAACTTCTGGATTGCAGTCATTTTAAAAGTAGAAAGGGCATGGAGTTGTATTGTTTTGTAGTGCTACAAGAATGTGTTTGTTTAGTTACATGACCTTCCTGTCTCATCAGTAAATTAGGTTTAAAGAAGAATGCATTTTGTGAATGACAGGGAAAAATATGTTTCCCTTTTTTTTTTTAAAATGTTTTGCATCTTGAATTCTGGAACCAGAGCAAAATGTCTGTAGATGGCATGTATATCTATGTCAGTCAATCTGTCTGTCTACACAGCCATATTGCCTGAAGAATTCTGAGAGCTTTCTCATAAAAAAAAAAGGCATTTTCTTTATAAGGCAGGTTAGAAATATTGCAATAATCAATCAGTTTCCAAGATATTATGTCTGTGTCTTGAACAGGTGTACTTTCAAATAGCAAACTCCAGGACAATATTCTAACCTGCTTTACTAAAATGCAGTGGGCTTAAATATATTTGCTCTTTCTGATTCATTCAGACTTGACCTGGAGATTCTCTCCAACATGAATATTTCATTTTGAACACCATGAAAAGGCCATATCTGTTTCCTTAATCAAGACATTGGTACATGCTCATTTCGCTACACCAGCCATGGGCCAGATCCAGCTAGCTATTAGGTCCTTGATCCAGGGCTGAACTGTGTCTTTTTAGCAGTTTAAACTGAAATAAGCAGTTTAATGCAGACAATCTTAGCAAAATATACTGTTTGGCACAGTGGAAACTCCTCAAAATTGCATGGATAGTTACACACAGGTTTCTTGCAGACTGTGCCTCAAAACTCTCATCTGATGTCTCCCAGATTTATTATCTGAGTCATGTCCCAGGTATGGGACTGAACTCATGAGGTAAAAGACAGGGTAGAAAGAAGGCTATTTCTCTGTCCTCTTCCACTGTGAGTTTAATGGCTTTTATTTCTGTACTAAGCAAGTCGGGGCAATTCACCACATTTTTGGCCCTCATTGGACCATTGTAGAACCAGGAGTGTGTTTTCCCAACAGAAAGTGACTCAGAAGTCAACTTCTGGGTCATTTCCTATTGGAACAATGGATTCTCCAGGGTTTACAATAGGTATGTGTGTGCGTGCGCGTGCGCGTGTGTGTCTCTTAAAAAAAAGCCAAGCACGCCTCCCACGGATATCAAGTAGGTATATGGAATCATCTTTTTTGCAAGGGGAGAGGATCACCTTTTGGAAAATAAATATTAAATAATAGGATTTTAAAAAATAGAAAAAATAGTGCCTTATGTGGCCTATAGTGACAAGCACATAATCTGGGAGTACACTGCAACTACTCAAGGCAAGATCCAGATTTTTACTTTTGCAAGCAAAAAGTACAGAAATGTTACTTTTGCCAAAATTGCTGTATCCAAAGACATTTGTATTTTGAGTTAGAAAGATTACTTACTATCTATTGTTAGTGATTCACTATCCTATGATGAAGCTCTGAACCAATGGTTCCCAGTGCCATACCCTCCAACTGTCCACATTTGGAAGGGGCAGTGCTGATTAAGCCTCAGCCATCCCACTTTTTCAACTACTTTCAAAATGTCCTGGCTTCTCTCTTCCTCTAACTTTCCCCTTTTGTCATCAGCTTACTTCAGTTGCTGCAAACTAGGCTGAAAGTGTAAAAGTAGTTTGTACTCAACTCAGCAAAGGAAAGAATTGCTAAAGGTGTAGAATCTTGCCTTTCTCAGTTGGCTCAGGCCAAAGCAAACTGTTTCATCCTCTCCCAGGTTGTATGTTCCTCCTTCTTAGTAATTTTTGCCATTTTGACCACCCTCTGATGTTTCTTTAACATACATGTCCAAGCATTCATTTGTGAAATGTTAGATGGTAGGCAACACTATCCTAGCAGCTTCTGGCAGTCAACATCCAAATAATAATAATAATAATAATAATAATAATAATAATAATAATAATAATAATAAAAATAAAAAATAGCCCAATGCAAGAGTACTGTTGAGAAATGAAATGTGGTTTCACAAGAGTCCAAATATACAAATGTCAAGTTCTGCTTGTGCCAGCTTTGCTGGAAGTTGTGTCTCAGGCTTTTAGCCAGATTTTGTGTTTAGGAAGGACAGCAGAAATTGAGTTAATGCGACAGAATAAAACAATCCAAATTCTGTGCTTGGGATTTTGTTCTTTGATTTTAGTAGCCATAATCGGATTTGAAGTCAGATGCCAGGTGGCATACATCTTATAGAGGGAGATGGGATGTGGAAGCTATTTAAAGGGATTAATGTGAGACACTGTATCAGTGGAAATGGCAAGAGGCCTGGTTTCAAATTGCCTGCATTAGAATTTTTCACATCAATCTGAAAAGTTCCAAAACAGGCTAGAAACCTGCATTTTGCCACTCTGCTTTGTATGCTGCTTCAAGATGATGAAGATTGAGCCTGGGACCTTCTGTACACAAAAAACAAACAAAACAAAACAAAAAACAAACAAACAACAACCCTATGTTCTGCCAATGCACTGTGGCCTTTCTGCAATGGTAGGATTTCACCCTACGTGATGTCTCAGGTAAAGAACCAATTCAAAATAAATTGTGTTAGATTATCCAGTGTTCGGAGCACATATTCCCAGTTCTGTTCAATAAAATAGGCATTAGCTGGTAGATCATCATCACTAAAAGTAATACTTTGCCTGACTTATTTAGTCAGGATGGGTAGGGAACCAAGGAGAAATGGTAGAGTTCATCCCTCCTCAGGCTGGGAAAGGAGTCTATCACAACTTCTCCACAACTTTGCCTGAGCAAGATTTCCTAGGTATATCTGTCTCTCACCATGTACCAATAGTGACAGCCACATTAACATTGATGTAAGTGATTTTATATTCACAGTGCAACATACATTGGTCACAGTAGGCGTCTATGTGTTTTATCTCTGGTTCTCTAGAATGGCATGGGGATTGTACAGCCCTCTAGAGGGTAGTCAAACAACTATTTTGGTGGCCAGCAGTTCCAGTTTCATTGCTAGTACTGAGGAATATTGGGAGCTGCTACTCAACAATGTTTAGAACTCCACACAATTCCCATCCCTGATTTGGAGCCATCATCAAAAAGGCTTCTCACCACCATAATCCAGCAGTGTGATGCTGCAGCAAAGAAGGCAAATAATATTTTAGCTCATATTAATAGGCGCATGTTTCCTGAGACCAGGAAAGTAATGGTCCCATTATAGTCTGCACTGCTCAGGTCTGATCTGGAGTACTGCATTCAGTTCTGGGTGCCTCATTTTAAGAAGGATGTACACAACTTGGAGCAGGTTCAGAGAAGGGCAACACGGATGATAAATGGCACAGAGAACAAAACGTATGAGGAAAGATTGAGGGAGTTTGGCATATTCAGCCTGATGAAGAGAAGACTAGGGGATAATATGATTGCATTCCTTAAATACCTAAAGGTCCATCACATAAAGAAAGGTGCAGGTTTGTTCTTTGCTGTCCCTGACAGTATAACGAGGCCTAATGGTATAAAATTATAGGATATAGATTTCTTTTTTTTAAAAAAAAAATTAATATAACAAACACATGTAGCATAAAACACATGACACAAATGCAGATTTCAAATAAACACTAGAAGAAACTTCTTGACGGCAAATGGAATCAATTGTTGTCTCTCAACTTTTGCAAGGGTTTGGGGTGCATTACCCTCATGAAAGTTAAAAAATCATGAATAACTCCCCCTATCCTAGTGTTGTCCCTCCCATTCCCTTCCAGAGCTCTCCCTTCCCCATTTGCTTGTGTTTTGCCTGGGCATGCTGCGTTCCTTCCAGGCACCTGGGCAAAAGTCAAGTGAATAGGAGGAGGCAGCCCCATGCCCAGAGAAGGCACATGTGCATCTTCTCCATGCATGAGGCTGCCCCCTCCCATTCTCTTGCCTTTTGCCCAGGTGTGTGGAAGGAAGGCACACACACCTGGGCAAAAAGCAGAGGAATGGGAGGGGAAGAACAGGGGGAAGCAAGTGGGTGCCTCTCAAATAACCACATTTGCAAAGGTCAAACCTGTGAATGTGGAGGGAGGACTGTACCTACAGAGGTGATGGAATCTCTTTTGCTGGATGTCTTCAGAAAGAGGTTGGATGGCTACCTGATGGGGATGCTCCTGCTGGAGTTCCTGCATTGAATAGGGGATTGGACTTAATGGTTTATGAAGCTCTTTCCAACTCTATGATTTTATGGCCCTTTTTGCACCTTACCTGGTACCACTGGCATTGTGCGGGGATTGTGTAAAAAGCCTCCTCCAGGAGGGAATCATGTCCCCAGCGCTTCCCTCCGCACCAGCTCTGTGCTGGACGAAAAGAAAAGCGATAGCTCTGCTCTTTCCTTCCACAGTGCGGCCGGGCACTTTCCCAGGCTGTGCTGGGGGAGGAAGCGCAATGGCCATGCTTCCTGATGTTCTGCACGCAAGGTGAGTGCAGGAGGGATGCTGGAGGAATGCACAGTCGCACATCATTTTTGGCCAAGAGCCAAAAATGATATACTGCACAATTGCCATGGGATCGCTATGGGAGTGACGTGCGATCACGAGGACATTATACAGAACCATCCTCACGATTCCGCGTCACTCCCAAGGCCATTTTGCTTTTAAAGTCACATGCTAAAAGGGCCTATGAATCAAGAAAGTGTTGTGGGCTGACATGGTGTAGCTGCAGGAGAGGGGGACAAGGTTTCCAAATCTCAGTGCCTGGCCCTGATTCTTAAAACCCACCCCTTTTTCTCCAGTCCTCAGGTTGAGGAGGAGGAATCTCAGAACAAGAACACTGCCTTGCAAAGGAAGTGCATGTGTGTGCACATGTGTGTAACGTATTCACTTTTTTAAAAGTTCCTTTAAAAAAATAAAATGAGTGACACATTTTGAGCAAGTGTGCTTTATGCTTAACCTATCATTCTTAATGCCGTTACCAAGGGGAACATCATGTGGCATATATTAGCAGGAGTTTCCCCTTCATCTTAGGTTTTGACCCTGAAATCTCTGGGTCTGGGATTGCATTAACCTGGCAAACCTGAACAGTTCTTTCTTCATCACTGTCACTGCCACACTGTGGGTTCTAAACCTACCTTGTTAGAATTGCTTCATTGACTTTTAATCTGTTTCCAGAGAGAACTGAAAGTGAAGATTAGGACCTGTGAAATCCCATGTGACTTGGTTCCCAGATATCCAAAGGGGGTATGCTTCCTCATGCAAGTCTTTCCAGGCTCAGAGACCTTGGAGAGAAGCTTTTCTATAAGTCCTTAGTCTGGTGAACATGCAAAGCTTCCCAAGGCTAGCTCCCTTCCAAGGGAAACTACACAAAAGCTTTCCATATCCCCTTCATGTGTTGTAGGTCACCAATAGATTAATCAAGTTAGATGCATGGCATGCCCAAGGTTGTGGCAGCCAAGATAGCCAATGAATGTGAGGCAGACTGAGTGGTTGAGTGGGAAAAAAAAAATTTCAGGCATAATTGAGTGTCCCCTCTTTCTGTGAAGACCTATTTTACCTATAGCACCTAGCCGCAGGAAAATGGCGTCTTTCTCCCTAATGCCTAGAGGATTCCTGGGACATTTTGTTGTCTTGTGGGCAACTACTGAAGCACAACCGCTTCTTGGTATCCTCTTGCCACAGAATGCCCACAGAGCAGGAAACCCCAGCACCAGGTGAGGAAAAGTAAGGCCTCAAGGAGTCACACACATAGTGGGACTGAATTTTGTCATCTACACTGTACTTAAAAATACATATATGGAAACATTAGTTAGGCAAATGCATACATTTGTCACCAACAGGATGTTACCTGTAGTATTCATCCTCATTGCTGTAATATATTGCAAGAAAAAAAAATCCCCATGCTTTTTTTCCCCAGCAAACCATTATGCAGCTAAGGGAAAGCAATATGTGCCAGCTATTAGTAGCTTAGTCTCACTCAAAGGGACGCTGGAATTGTCACCGGGGTCATGAAATAAAAGAAGCATACGTTAAACTCTGACCCTGATACTAGTCACAATGCTAACTCTGACCTTATTCTCCAATGCACTGGCATTCTCATTCAAGTCATGAGATATCTCACAACAGACTCGATACAATTTTTAAAAAACTTGATGCATGACGTTTAAAGAAATGTCACCAGGAGGTAAGAATGAGAACAACGGTTTGTCTGAAATAGGTAAAAAGCAGTTGGAGATTACCCTCATCAGCTGGGAAAACTGGAATGCATAGAGTTGGTTAGCACATGCCTGTTAAGTTCAAAGAAAAGTGAACAGGAATTGAAAGGACCCCATTCCTTTTTGTGTTTTCTGAACTAGTACTTGGAGCAGGAAGAAATCAGCAGAAGCATGAATGTCATGATTATTATCTGCCATAGGCCAGATTTTTAAAGATGTTCTAAACTCTGAGCTTCCTGTTATTCATGGCGCTATACAAACAATTATCTCAAGCAGCCAGCACTGATAACCATCTGGGTTTGAAGCAGCTAGGAACAGATGGGATATCCTGAGAAAAACATGGTGCAGATGGGAGGAGATGATAACAGCTCTTTGCACGGAGCCATCCAAGGAGGTGGGAGTGACGACTTTGCAGTGGGCCAGCCTCTCGGAAGCAGTAACGGGTGGCCCTGGCACCTGTGTTTCATTTGGAAATAATCTGAAGAAAGAAAGGAGGGACTGAATGTACAGAGGCAAAGAGAAGGAGGGAGGGAGAAATGGTGGAATACATTTATTTTTAAATCAGTTCTAAACCAGAAAGGCCAGTACTCTCCTGTTCCTCCCAATGATAATATATTGATTTACATAATCAAATCTTACGTGCTTATCATACCTAAAGTGATATCTTAAAGTGGAGTCGACCACAGCAATGCTGTAGTGAATGAATCAACACCCAGAAGCCAGTGTGCTGCTAGAATTACAATAGACATAAATTTCGTGGTGTCCTGTACCTTTCAGTTTTTCACAAATGAAAGCACGGACATATGTGGCCAAGCAACACCAGAGTATAGTGAAGATGGGGAAAAGTTATTAGTGAGGAAGGACACACAAGCTAGGAGAAGTTTCAGCAGTTTGCTTTTGCCTGATCCTACTGGGAAGGGCAGATTCCACCCTGACTTACTTCTCTCTTGTCCCCAGTAAATCACTTGAATGCAAACTACTTTTGCACTTTGAACTCAGTTTCGGCAAATGAAGAAAGCTGACGACAAAGGAGGGAAGCGGAAGTGGGAGGAGGAGGAACTGAGATACTGCAAAAGCAGCTAAAAATGTGAGACAACAAAGGATTAATTTGGATTGTCCCTGCTGAATCAGGAAAGCTGAAAGCTATGACATACTTGGTGACAACTTTGGCTGTGTTACCAGGCTGTACATCCCCACTCCACGATATGGTTTAATCAGCAAATATAATTTAATGGCATAAGATATAAATTATACACTGCTATGGCTGCAAAGTCATGCTGGTGAGAGAGGATAGGGAAACACAAAAGTAGGTCAGATGGGACTGCAGGGCATGGCCAGTTCATAATTAGGGAAACTATGGCAATAATGGACTTACAAATGTCCCTCAACAACTCAACCTTTAGAAACAACGGTGCTCAAGAGTGCCTCCCCAGAGCAACTGATTGTCCTTGAACCTCTTCCTTTGTCTACCAAAACTCCCTTTTTGTCCTCTCACTTGTCCCACTATTAGAGAGCTACCAAAATTCCTATCAGTCCTTTGTTATGTAACGCTAAGGCCATTAGCTCATTCTGGACCCGATTGTCTATTTTGCCAGAGAGCCATTAACAGTCACTTCCTCAGGGCAGAAAAGGGGATGTATAAACCTCAGCCCCAAGCTAGACAACTTGTAGTAGTACCATGGCATCCCATCACTCTGTTGCCCAGATTCTCTTCATATTATGACCCTAGGACTCTTAGGTTCCCTTTGCAGGACATTGTAGTCCTGCCATAGGGACAGAAGAATGATGGAATCGTGACAATGGTTATGTATGATGTCATTGTGGTTCCGTCCTTCTCCCATCCCCAGGTGACACACATTTAATCACGGATTAAATTATTGACTGATTTTCCCCATCATTGACTCATGATTGTGCTGCCGTCCTGCACTTGCTTGGCGTGCGGAGGGTCTGGAAGTGCGATGACTGTGCTTCCTGCCCCAGCGCAGCCTGGCACAGTACCCAGCTGTGCTGCAACAGGGGTGCTTCCTGAATCCTAGTGGCAGTTGGTGCAAAGGGGAACACCTCTGTTGCGCTCCCCTCCCAGCAGAGCTGCTTCTGGGATCCCCATAGGATGCCACTGGGAACAGCTAAGGTGCAAAAAGGGCCTTAGTCTGAGCCACATCACTTCGTCTCTTCTCTCTGGATAGGTAAATATCAGCAACTTCAACCTGAACTCTTCGCTATCCAACCTTTCCTCCCCTTACTTCTGTTAGCTTTGAATGGATATGAGACTGCTTGAGCATTGCATGTGATTGTGAATTTTTCTTAAATCAAAATGTTTTACTTCAACTCCCAACTCATGTCTCTCAGTTAGTATTGGTATAGACAGGTGTAAAAAATCCTGTAAGGTTACCCCCACCACAGGTCCCCCTATTGAGCTGATGATTCCTCATTCTTTCGTGGAAGCACTGGCATTATGGCTGAACCCCTGAGTCACCCACCTTTTGGGGTAACAGTTTTGACTCTGTGGATAGTGTGAATAGACCATATGTCTGACTTTTGAAGTATTTTAGTGCATCCAGTATTATTTAACAGCAGTGGGAAGGAGGGTGTATCCTTCTATTTATGAAATTGTCCAGAATCCAAACAAATGTTCTTGGTTTTGGTAGGCAGAATTATGATTCCTTGAGGATCCACATGGCTGGGTTTTGGATATTTTAGGGTAGACATAGGGACACAATGACTGGAGGGGAATTAGGGCATAGCCCCTCAAATAAGAATTCTGCTCTTCTCAGAAGTTTTCCTTTTGTCACTAATTTTCTAGCATTGCAAGGAAGGAACCACTGGGAATCATATCCAGAACTTGTTTGTTTGCTTTGTAACTATGACTTCCCCTCTGCTTTGGATGCCTAAACCATACTTCTAAATGCTCAAAGGCAGTTTTAAGTTACTACAATGCTAGAAGAATGGGGACTAAAGGAACATGTGGGGGGGGCAGAATTTTTATTTTATGAAGCAATACTGTCCTCCCTCTCCATAGCTGTGCTTCTGCATACTGCATTAAACTGCATCCCAGTGGTTACTGAGGAACTGCAGTGGTGTCACTCTGCCAAACCTGCTGCCGTTTCTAAGCTTTTGCACAAGCCAGTGATGTAGACTCTAGCCGATAGACTCGGACTCAAGTTGGACTTAAATCGCTTCAGTGACTCAACTAGGACTCAACTCGGCTACAAATGATATACTGACTCGACTTGACACTTGTATATTTTTAATGACTGACCTGATGCCCTGGTTCAGTAACATAACATCTTCATCCAGAAACCTTATGACTTTGAATAATGCCTCCATCTCTTTTTGCCTACTAGTCACATGACAATCTTGCTCAAGACCAAAGTGTGGGAGCATTTCTCAGAGGGGAACAGCAAACAGGTTAGGCAAAGGGCTTGAGACAGGCAGCCTGTCGCTGCTGCATATTGGAGAAGCCTTCTAAAACATTTCCTAAGAGCAAAAGACAAGACTCGCCCCCAGAGTACAGGGTGCATTTCTCAGAGGGAAACAGCAAATGTGTTCAGCAACAGGCTTGAGGAGGAAGGATTTTGAATCTTCAATAATGGGGAGTAAGATAGGATCCTATTCGCCACTTCCAAAATGGCAGATGGCAAAACTGCAAATGTGGAGAACTGACTCTGCTTAAATTGTTAAAACTGAATTTATATCTCTCTATCCAATAATTCTGGAATTTTGGTTGAAGTATAAAGTTGGCTTCCAGACTTGAGACTTGGTTTGAAAGTATCTTCAAGGACTTGAGACTTGAAGGTAGAGACTTGAGACTTGACTTGAGATTTGGAGTAAAAGACTTAAATACATCACTGGCACAAGCTAACTTTTATATTTACATGTGTATTTATGCATGCATTATTGCTAAGGTCCTATATTCTTTTAGTTTGAAGGAAAAAAAATATATACATACGTACATACATACATACATACATACATATACATACATACACATACATACATACCTGGTTACTTATGATATACAGTCATCATGATGTAGTAGTTTAAGCACTGGACTACAACCCTGGAGATCAGAGTTCAATTTCCTGCTCAGCTACAGAAACCCATTCAGTGACCTGGGGTGTGTTTCATATTCTCAGCCCCAGAAAACCCTGTGATAGGTTCACTTTAGGGTCAACACAAGTTGGAAACAACTTGAAGGCACGAAACAACTGTTTTGATGTACATCACAGCTGCACAAATGAATGCAAATTCACTGCACAGTGCGAGATGACTTCCTGCTTACCAAATCAAAAACGAAAGAGGAGACTGTGGATGTTTTTGTGAAAGATTTGCACTAGAGATTGCTCTTGTCCCCATGCAGCTTCCCCAGTGTGGTAGAACTGATGTTTATAACATGCTCTCCTCTGCAACACACACACTTAAAAGAAAAATATGTTCGAATTGCATAGCTCATAAAAAGGAGATTGAGAGAGAAAGAGGAAGTGGAAGAATGCATTTGTTCCCAGGGTCTACACTGAAACAGAGGCTGGCTTCCGCACTGATTAACATACTGGGGAAGAGACACAATAAGTGTCTTTAGGAATTGTGACAAATCTTCTCTTGCCAGAGGCATCTTCAGGCCAGCTGGGTGACTGGGAGGCTTAGCGCTGCAATCCCTGAAATATCCAAGAATTACAAATCAGGCCTTTCTTCAAAGCCATGGTATGTCGAGGCATAATAAATGCAGTAGCACATCCTTTTATTTGCCTTCTGTTTCCTGTAATTTTAGGGTTCACAGTTGTCACACATAAACAGCAAATGTTGCCTGTTTTCCTCTGGCAAAGAAAGGGCTGGGGTGGAAAAAAAATCTAGACAAGGCAGATGCTTTTAACAGAGTTTGGTGCAATGGGATCCAGATATAGAGTCTCTAACATCCTCTTTTCCCATCGAGGAATGGAGGACAGAGCAGTTAATGTTTCCCAGTGCTGCTGAGATGAGATGCGGGATTTTTTCCCCCTAAAGTTCTCCATTGTCTTCCTGCTTGAAACAGAAAGATTTTTAAAATTTTGGATGCAGGTGAAACCAAAATGAACAAAATTTGTTTATCAACAGCCAGGTCTTCATTCCTAAGTTGCTAAAATGATTATTTTTAAAAGGGTGCATATTTTTTTTAAAAGAAAAATACTGGATTTGAATGTCAGTGTATCCAACCATGCAAGTGCTGAATAAGTTTTGCTCGTTCCCCCACCCCCCACCAGACGCTCTTAATCTTGAGCACTTTTTTGGGTCCCAAAAATTATTTGAACGAATTGCCTTCTGTCCTCAATGACAAATTTTTCCCAAGTGCTTTGAGAGCCTTTTCTGTTTTGTTTTCTGGGATTGTGGGCTCATCTTCACCTTCTTTCTTGGAGGAATCAGTCATTATTCCATCTCTTATACAGTTCCTCATTATATTGCTTCCATTTTGTCATGATCAAGTAATGTATTCCTCCGCTGCTCAAAAAAAATATCCCTATTCTTGGTTTCTCTTTAAATTCCCAGCTCTAGAAGAATAGGTTTCTTGTTCAAACTTTATTGTCGTCTTCTAAGAATTTAGGCATAGCATGTATCTATGTCATTAACTATTTGTGGGTCTTTGCTCTACCGTATTTCTTTTCATATTGATTAGTCTGAGTTTGTTCATGTTCCATTTTGCAGAAGGAAACTGTCTCTCTTTCCTTCATGTTTGAAGAACACATGCTGCATAGCCTTTCACCGTGGGATGTTAAGACACCTTTAGTATTTGTAAGTAAACCTGTGTTACATGTTTTGTTTTGTTTTTTAACAGAGAAGACTAAGCCTGATTTATTTCATGGGTATATCCTGTGTGTAAGTGCTGTGGGATTGAATCTTGTTCACCTTCTGCTTGCGAATTTGAATTGTTTCACTTGCTTGATGTACTACTATCTCGTAAATTCACCAACAAACCTGTACTCATGTAAATGCATATCTACATACTTCCCAATGAAAGCCCACTCTTGTGCTCTTTCAGACTCCAGGCTAAATCCACTGGATACCTTCTCCAGCCTTCTCTTGTCTACTGCTACAGAATCCAGTCATGCAGTCACTCACTTGCTCATCCTTTAATGCACATGCATTGAGTCTTTCCTTTGACTATTGTTTGTATAAGGCAATGTTTCTGAACATGTACAGAGTGCCCTCTCGTCTTAGCCAAAAATCAAGTCTTAGAAAACCTAGCCTCCCTTACACTATGGCTGACTTCTTGGCATTCATAGTGCCACCCGGAACAGGACAGAAAATTTTACTTCTGTCTGAAAAGAGAGAATTTCTATGTATTTGTCCTTTCACATATATACCGACATACACGTATGCATATGAACATGCACACACAGACACATACTGTAGAGAGAAGAGTAAGCAGCTCTACCTTGATGGTATAAAGAAGGCCAGCCAGAAAGCAAACAAAGGCCAGAATCCTGTTACTGACATATGCAGGCATGCCAACTTATGCTTCTGTATATCCTTTAGTAATCATTGCAGAAGGAGATATATGCTACGTCCTTTCTACAATGATCTCTTACCTATGGAGGCCATATTTTTCCTGCTGCCTTCCCATGATCATTTACTAGTTGGGTGAGGCAGGGCAGTCTGATAGCATCTAGCTGTATTGTTCCTATACCCTTGTGTACAAAGATGATACCACCCTCCCAAACCTCCAGAGGAGGTTTCTTCAGTGTGGGGCCATGGAGTGGGGAAAAGTTCAGCAGGATACAAGTGTCTTCTGCGTATGAGGAAGGTAGAGAAAGTGAAGTCCTGTAAGAGTTTTGCAGTCCTTCAGATCACTGCAGGATCTCATCCAAAGGTTAGTCTGTGCATGTCTCTGACCCAAGATATAGCTATGTGGGGGGGCAAATGATTATGTTGCCCCCAAAATAGGAGTTTTGCCACTTGCAAAATAATTTCTTTTAGGGAGAGAGAGGAGGTACCTCAGCCAACCAAGAAGCATTCTGGCTCATCTGCAGTTAACACCACTTGCAGAAACAAGGTCACTCTACTTGATGGAGGCCAATTTCATTTTTCTTACTCCCTAGCTAAAGCAAGCAGCTTCTTGGTCACCTGAATCACCTCCCCATCCTTCCCCCTGCCAGGGAATGGCTGTGACAGCACTGCTCTTGGAACCTGAGAGCAACCTGGTGCCACAGAGTGAGATAAAGAGAGGGAAAGCTGTAAAAACGCTCTCATCCTCAATAAGACAGAATGCCTCTAGGCATCTTAACATGTTATGAGAACATTTTTTGCATTGGGATGATTTCTTTCCATTTTTTCCTTTTTTTTTTTTTGCAAAAAAACAGAGTTTATATGAAAAGATTGTATTCTGTGCAAATTAAAACAGTTTGGTGCAAAAGCAGTTTGGTGACTAGAATTCTATGTGGGCTACTTAGTTAAATTTGTGTAACTAAATAATGTCTCCCATCCTGACCTCTCCGAACCTATTTTATGGATATCAGCCACACTGACAGAAAGAAATCAATTCTGATGGGGTACGAGCAGATTATATTTCCACCTCCATCCTGCAAGCAAGGAAGACTACAACAACAAATTGTGCCAGGGGTTCTCATTCTGATTGTCACAACCTTATTGACTGGCAGGAGGAGAATTGTAGACATTATCTCCCTGCACTCTAATCATCAGCAGAACAGACTTCCTTCTATTGGTTTGGTTGATACCCAGTAAACTAGGTTTTGGGGGCAGTTATGACTGTGGCAGCAGGACCACAATTGTAACTACCTGGAATTATGGATATGGATCAGTTATTGATGCATAACTCCAGCAGATTATGCTTCTTCAAGTATGCCACTGAATTTCGGCCAATCTCTTTTATGCAAGTCCAATTTTCACTAAAAATTCCCAAAAAGGGGGGGGGGGGATAACAGGAAAAACTCTTGCAATTTAGCTTGGGGGGTGGTGTGTTTTCTATTCCCTTCTTTCTTTTTGTCCTTGTGCATGAAAATAAAATAAGTAAAGGTTTACATTCCTAGAGGGGAGTAATGGGAACTGCCTAAGGAAACCCAATGGATCTCCCCCATAGCACTATCATAGTCTTAAGGAACACAAGAATGGAATTATTTCTTTAATGGACAGGCTACTTTTGATTCTTATTTGCCAAAGGCAGAAAGAGGTGGGAAGAGAGAAAGGGGGTAATTGGTCTGAAACCTGTGGACCTGGATCTATACGTTTCATGACCGATCTCTTCCAAAATGGACTGAGGTAATTAGAAAGAAGGACAGTATCAATCATTCAGCTAATGGCTTCTCATTTTTCAAATCACCCATTACTCTGAATGTCTCAGACAAAAGGTCAGATGGACCCCACCTCCACACAGCCATGATGCTGTCGCTCCTACTAATAGAATTTTATATCTTCCGCTAGAGAGAAGTTCCTGGAGAGCCAATTTGGCAACTGCCAATTAAGGGGAAGCTAATTCATGTAATCTCAGCAGAATTAGCAATGTATTTTAATAAAGGTGGTTAAAGCTTCCTTTTTCTGACTCAAAACCATTCTTCTGACATTTGCTGTGCAGCAGGTGAGGTTTTCACTTTGACTCTCAGTTATTATGACTGGTATGAAATAATATGCACAAAAACTCCACGCTATGGGGTTAAAACCACCTCTTGGCTTTCTTTTTTAGAACAGACTTAATTATACACCTTTCTTGCTCCCTTAATCTGCCCATCCTGGAAATGGAAGATGTGATGCTGAAATGGATGTAGGTTTGTACCCATGGAAATTATTATGGCCAGTGGGGTGGCAAGTAAGTGCAACCATCACCTGCTCGGCATTACTCATGTTGTATGAAGCCCCAATAAAAAGAACATAGAGAAATGTTCACAGTGGCTTCCCTCTAATGTGCTATTATTTTTAAGTTATTGAAAGTATGGCCAAGTTTCTACATCAAGATTGCTTGTGGAGTTGCATAAAGATTGTTCTGTGTTATCCTTGTACTGAACATCAACGTTGCACAACTGAACCAAGGCAACACTGAATGCACAACCAAAAGTTCACATATATGCATGGACTATGCACATCAATGTGCAATGGCACTGCATGCAGAACATCACTTCCATGACAATGAACTAAATGCAGACATTGCGCATCAGATGGTAGAGCAGAGACCTTGGTAAGGAATCCAGATTACAAATCAAGATAAGAGAAGGAGTTACGCAAGAATCACCTACTTAAACTAAATGAGTTCAAATCTGCAGGGCCAAATGCATTTCAGAGTATTGAAGAAACATGCTGACATACTTGCAGAATCGCTTCCCATCATTTCTGAGAAATCTTGGAGAATGGATGACGTGCTGGAGGACTGGAGATGAGCAAACATTGTCTTTCTCTTCAAAAAAGACAAAAAAAGAAGATCCAGGAAACTAGAGACCAGGCAGCCTGACCTCAATACAAGGAAAAATATTAGAATAGATTATACAGAAGTCCCTCAGTAAGTATCCAAATGACAATGCAATGATTAGTAGGAACCAGCATAAGTTTGTCGAGAACAAATCCTGTCAAACTAACTTTTTATCTTTTTCTTGATCCAGTCCCTAGTTTAGTAGATAATTGGAGTGCTATGGATGCCATTTATCAGGATTTCGGTGAAGTGTTTGATAAGGTCTCCCATGATATTTTGATCAGCAAACTGATTAAATATGGAATAGATGGAAACACTATCCGATAGATCCATAATTGGTTGGGGAAAAAATGGTATTAGAACCTAACCTGACCTCTTCCAAGAAGTCAAGATGATTAAACTGAGGCAATTCACCTTTTAAAGAAATTGATTTCTCTCATTTTTTCCAATAGTATTACCCACCACTTCTCCCCCCCCCCCCGCATGTATCATTTTGGCCAGTCCTTGATGCCCCAAAGAATTCCAGTTACTCAGGTTCCCAAGTCAAGTACAGGACAGACTTCTTTGTTAATGGCAATTTCCTTCCTACACTGTTATAGTGCTATTATTCCACTTTCAGCACCCTATGGAATCCTGGGATTTGCGGTTTAGGGAGGGGCATTTAGAATTCTCAGCCAGAGAGCTCTTTGGCCTCAGTAAACTACAAATCCCAGAATTACACAGGATGTTGAAGGTGGAATAATAGCACTATAACAGTGTAGTGCAGAAAGGCTCAATGCTACGTGCCTCCCAGTTGATTCTGGCCCATCATAGAGTTTTCTTGGCAAGATTTTTCTCCTGAAAGTGCTTGCCATTGCCTTCCTCTCAGGCTGAGAGACTGTGACTTGACCAAGGTCATGAAATGGGTTTCCATGAGCAAATGGGAAACCCTGGTCTTCTGGAGTCCTAATCCCACAGTCACACCATTACATCACATGGCTGCCTTCATGGGACTCCTGTTGCATTCATATTTAGCCAATCCTCAATCAGGACTACTTACCATAAAGTTCTATCATTAGGAACCACAGCGTCTCTCATTCCCCATCCACCCAAACTCCACCTTTTAGCTAATGCACCTCTCCACACCATTGCTATTTTCTTGCCAGTGAGAAGGGTAGTATTGGCAGAGATTCATTCCCTCATCTCTTGTAGTCGGATGCACAGATATGACATCATCTTCTGGAAACTCCTGAGGACCCACAAGAGGTCCTGGTGGTTGCCTGTTGTTGTGCTTCACCTGTAACAATTGGCCAGGATGCTCTGCTGTCACTGCTGCCTTCATACTTTCTTGTGACCAGCAAATAGCTATGGTGGAGGGGCTTCATCAGGTAAAAGATGGGCTTGGTGGAGAGGTGCTATAACTCCTCCTGAAAATAATTTATGGTGAGGCTTCTTGATCAACCATCAGTTGAGTCTTAGTAGGCCACAAGCTGAACATGAGTCAGCAATGTGATGCAGCAGCTGAGAAAGCCAACTCAATTCTTGGTTGCATCAATAGGAGTATGGTGTCTAGATCGAGGAAAGTAATGGTACCACTCTACTCTGCTTTGGTCAGACCTCATCTGGAATATTGTGTCCAATTCTGGGCACCTCATTTCAAGATGGATATTGGCAAGCTGGAACATGTCCAGAGGAGGGTGACCAAAATGGTGAAGGGTCTAGAAGCCATGCCCTGTGAGGAGTGGCTTAGAGAGCTGGCTATGTTTAGTCTGCAGAAGAGAAGTTTAAGAAGGGACATGATAGCCATGTTTAAATATTTGAAAGTATGTCATATCAATAAGGGATCAAGCTTGTTTTCCACTGCTCCAGAGACTAGGACAAGGACCAATGGATTCAAACTACAGGAAAAGACATTCCACTTAAACCTCAGGAAGAACTTTCTGATGGTCAGAGCTGTTCAGCAGTGGAATATGCTGCCTCGGAGTGTGGTGGATTCTCCTTCTTTGGAGGTTTTTAAACAGAGCTGGATGGCCGTCTGTTGGGAGTGCTTTGATGTGTGTTCCTGCATGGCAGGGATTGGACTGCATGACACCTGTGGTCTCTTCCAACTCTATCATTCTAAGGTTCTATGATTCTATGAATATTAAAACAGGAACACTATCCCTTGTTCAACCTGGCAACCTTACAAGGGCAGAAAATTGCCATCTGGATTATCTGTAGCTGTCCATATCTTCCCTAAGTGGAGAACAAGAAATGCAACAGCTAGATCACCTTAAAGAGACATGACATCTATCTGTGGTGAGATCTCAAGGGCAAAGAATGCTGAGATTTGGCCTTGATAGTCAGACAGACTGGTATAATAGGTCCACACCAGTTGGCAAACCATCCAGTGTATCTTTTCAAAACTCCAGTCTAAGGGAATAAGAGTCTCTTCCCAGATTTTGCAGAGCACTTTTAGCTAACGATAGGACTGGATTAGTACAGTTGAGCTGGAGGAGGAAACAGGAGATAATTCCTGCAGTATTTTCCAGGCCCAGCTGATACAAGTTGTTCACAGCAGCCAAGGAAGCTTAAGAGGAGATATCCTGCTAAATGAAGAAATAATTCCTTCAACGCGCTTTAGGCAGGAGAGGGAGATTTATCTATTTTACTCTGAACTGAACATTTCTGCTAGGGCCCAAACAGTTCCTGGTTTTAACAGAGTAACAAAACAAAAATAAAATAGCAAAATTCTTTTCCTCCTCATTGCTTGTCATGGTCCTCTGCTTGTAGAAAACGATGGTGTGTCAACGGGAAGATAGTTGTTATCTTCTGGAGAAGTCACAGTTTGATACACGTACAGTGGGATGTCTAAAAATAGGCGGATGAGTGTCAAGTTCCCAGAGCACATATTGAGAACATAAGTGCAAGTTTAGACCAAGTACCAGCCTGGAACAAGTCATACCCAACTTGCCTGCCCACATTTTGAGCTACAGCGCCTATCATTGTTGATCTTGTTGTGTGCCTTCAGGTCATTGCTGACTTATGGGGACCCTAAGGCAAATCTATCATGGGGTTTCCTGGGGCTGAGAGTGTGTGACACACCCAAGATCACCAGTGGATGTCCATGGCTGATCAGGGAAAAGAACCCTGGTCTTCAGGGTTGTTTTCCAATGTGCAAACCAATACACCATGCTGGCTCTAATGACTATCGTAGTTAGCCATTATCCATGCTGACTCAGGTTGAGAGTTGTAATATGATGGCTGTATTACTCGGCTATTTCCGCACTAAAGTGCTATAACAGTCTAGTGCAGAAATGGCCCTTGCCATAGGAGTCGCAAAGGCTATACAACGTAATGGCTGGACCACAAACAAAAGGAGCCATGGAAGTTGTGTACGTTGACAGTTGAACAATTAGATGTCTGCATACTGTAATGGCTGAACTACCAGACAGGATGTCTGCCAGTGGCTATGTGTTTTGATAGCAGATGACTCAGTTTTGACCAAGAGGCAGTGATGTAAAATTACAGGACAGGAATCCTTCAGACTTTGGCCAGGTTAAGTGTGGCTCAAGGATTCCAGAATGCCTATATATAGCCAAAAATCATATTGTTTCACAAGAAAATACCCCCTCTCCAGTCTCCGGGGGGCATAGAAGTATCCTTTTACTGAAAGAACATTTTTAAAAGATAAAAAAATGGGTTAACAGGGTGCATGGTCCTCCAGAGCCCCAGTGTAAACCTCCCTCCCCCAACACACCAAGCCAATACTTCTATGAGCTTCTTCGAAAGGATTAGATGGTGGAAAGTGGAGGTAGTAGGGAAGCCGCGTTGGAGACAGCAGTACCATTTTGAAGTGTAATTCTTCACTAATTTTCTTCTTGAAGGAAGCAATGAATAATTTTAGCAATTTTCTTCCCGCTGTGAGAAAGATTTCAAAAACTGTTCAGGTCAACATTTATTCTGCACAAAAATAAAAATAAAAATAGCAGATGTAGCTTTCATATTCTGCCCAGAAATAGGCAGCCCTCAGCCAGCCACCTGCCTGGGTGGCCGATCCCTCAAACAAGGCAGAGGCTCCCTGGAGTCACCTTGCCTACCTGCAAAGTTCATGCCTGGTATTCAAGAGCTGCCGTGGCTTTGCCAACGTGGCAGTTTTCAGCCAAGCCCATCAGCCATACGTTTACTGAAAGCCACATTCATTTGTTAATGCTGGGATTATGGAAATGATGGTTGGAAATCATGCAGCCCTCCAGATGCAGTTGAACTACAATTCCCAGCCTTTCTCAACATGTGTTTAATGATTATTTTGTATTCTTAGTTATTACCATATGTGTGTGTGTGTGTGTGTGTGTATGGTATGTGTGTGTGTGTGTGTGTGTGTATATATATATATGGTGTGTGTGTGTGTGTGTGTGTGTGTGTATACACATACCTGTGTGTGTGTGTGTGTGTGTATTCATGTAAAAGAAAAAAGTGAACAGAAAGGATTAAAAAGGATACCTCCAGCCAGTGGTGCCTGTACAATTGAGGGAGGGTGTTTAACTCAACTTGCTCCATGAACTACTCACATCTCTGACTTATTATGCCTCTGTTTTTCATCAATATATGGAACTGAGACTGAATAGTGTAATGATTCCTCCCCCTGGTACTTTCAAGCTGGTTGTCTCACTGCATATATTTTTTGATCCGAGGCTTTTCTTTTTGCCACCTGTTATTAGAATATCATCCCAGGATTGTGCGTAACATTTATGGATGCTCAGCTGGGTTTTCAGCTGTGATCTTAACATGAATTCAGTCCCATTTGTCCAACAGATGTCATTTTGTGTCATCACCAGGCATGGTTTTCACACTTCCTACACATTAGAATGGTTTTTAGAGAGATGTTTTTCCCCCCTCTGTTAACAGCTTCATTCCTGGATGCTAAATGTTAGTTTACACAATCAACAGAACTATTAAGTTTTGCTTGTTGTCTAATACCTTTAGGGTGGGAATGGATGGTTGTTTTGTTTGAGTGATTTCCCATAAACAACTAGAAGAAGAAAGCTCCCTTGTTACCCTCCCCCAAGAACAACTACTAAAAAAAAAAATGGTGGAATGGTAGCATTTTTCTTTCGAACACGAATTTTGTCTTTAGAAAAGGTGTTATACAGAATTGATGCTAATTGATGGCCATGAGGTCCAGTGCCTTAGGTAGATCCATTAAAGTTTGGACTAAATCCCAGAATAGGCTGAGCACTCCACTGACTTGTGCAGCATCAGTAATAACTTATAAATAAACATCATTATAAACCAATTTAAAAACATGCAGCACCACAGTGGCTCAGACTGAGTTATGCATCAGAAAGTCGATCTTCCTGGTTTTGTGACGCAGTTAATCTTTCCACTTCCTAAACCAACCTTTGATTTTCTAGCTGTTTTGTACTTCAGCTCTGAGTAGCCTTTGCTAGCCTAGCCAGTGATGATGGATTCTGGGTGCTGAAATCCAAAACATTTGGAAGACCAAAAAGAATTGATGGCCCTTTCCCATCCTTTGCCCCCCTTTTCAATATAAGGATATTAGTACTTACCTGCCACTCAAAATGGCTGTAAAAACAGAGAACCTCTTCCCTTAGAGAGCTATTCAGTTTTTGAGGTTGTGTGAGACACAACCCTTGTGATATGCTAGTGAACCAAGACACCAAATATGCAAAAATGTACAATTAAATGTGCATGTGCATCCATGTGCAAGATATAGTGCACACTCATGCACACTTTGCACTGCATGTGCAATGGCACTCCATGCTCAGCTCCACTTCCACAACCATGGACTGCATGCAGTCATTCAAAAGCAGTAGGGGAAATTCACACATGTTTAAGATACTAGGAGGATTCCATCTCCAGTGAACCTTACAACTTTGTGGATTCTTGAGGCAAGCTGCATTTCTCCTCACAACTAGGTCTGGGAAGGTAAGACATCCCAAAGGTAAAGATTCAACTCAGACCTGATTTTTTTTGTTGGGTCTGACTGATAAGAAGTTGGGAAGAATCTTTCACTCCATGATCACAGCAATGAGAGGGCTCTATGCACAGAAATGGAAAGGTGTGGTTATTCCTTTGCATGAAGACTGGCTGTTGAAGATGCTGAATCTGGCAGAAATAGGTAAATTAACTGTTTTAATTAAGGATGGATCTTTAGTTAAATTTAAAAATGATTGGGATAAATTGATTGTACATCTAAGAGACTGTTGGAGGAAAAGCCAATTATTGGTCTTAAAGGTTAAGTTTATAGTTATTAAATACTAGGCAATAGTGTGATAATGATAGCCACACTAGAAGAAATATGTCTTGTAGATTATTTTAGAACCAAGAGCTGTTGAATTAGAAGTCATTTATATGTATTTTGGCCCCTTTTTAGTTTAATATAGATGTTAGAGTTTCTTGTCTGTTTACTTACTACTTGTCTTTAAATAATCCCCTATGTGTTGCTTTGTATACTAATACATGTTAATAAAAATATTAAACAAACAACCAAACTAATTCTGAGAGGGACCAAAAACAAAACAAAATAAAATAATGGTTTCACGGGAATTTTAAACTTCAATTAAATTCTTCTCCATCCTTCCTTTTTTCCATATCCAAAAGGAGCGGCCAAAGAAAAGCCTCCACTGAGGACCTTAGAAGGTTTGCTGGGTAACTTTTTAACTTTTTCTTTACCCTCCCGTCTCCCTTTTGTAAGAATTGGACTCATAAATAAGATACTTGGAAAAAAAAGAGAAAAGGAGAGTGCAATTGTGGAGAGTGCTATGTCCTGATGCACTCTTGTTTTATACGAGCCTTAACACCTTGCCTTCCTGCAAACACTTCTTGTGAAATAGGTTAAGACATGCAGCATGCTTTGAATCTCTTTTGCAACATTTTCGTTAGCATTCATATCATAAGCAACTCCCCCTTCCCACACATACATACAATCAAGCACAATCCTTGAATCCCTGGCGGTTTCAGATTGCTCTGGGTGGATAACTGGCAAACGTGTTGCTTGAGCAGATGGCCTTTATTTATTTATTTTGCCAGAAGAGTGTTGAAGATGGGTGAAAGGCGATGTAGTAAGTCATGTTGACTGACACAAATGCATAACCTAGAGTTATGTGTTTGTAACTGCTACATATTCACGATCCCTATGTAGTCTGTAGATTAGGGGCTATATAGGGACCGTGAAAGTTCTCCAAAGCCCACTTACAGGTAAACAGCTGCTATGATCAATGTGGGTCTATCCTCCTGTCAGACGGCTGCTTCTCAATTGATGGAAAAATGGGTTCCCATTCATCCCAGCAGTTCTTGATGTGTAAGTGGAGTTTCCAGTGGAGATCTGGCTGGAATCCGCAACATAGCATCATAGGCCATTTCCGCACTAGACTGTTATAACGCTATGATTCCACTTTCAACATCCTATGGAATCCTGGGGTTTGCAGTTTCATCGTGCTATAACAGTCTAGTGCAGAAATGGCTATAGTTATGGTGCTATCTAGTATATAATGGACATACAAGAGTCTGCTTCAGATGAGGAAAAGAAAAGGAAAGAGGAGAAGGAGGAAGAGAAGGAGGAGGAGGTCATCATCATGACTGGATACTATGGTCAGGATTTAATAGTTTACTCAGGTACCCAATACCAATAGAACCAAGAGTTTCCAGATGGTTTGCCAGCCCCCTAGAACAAAAATTTTAATGTACAAAAGGCTTGCATTTGATAACAGATTCTGGGGAAAACATTGGGCCCTAACAGAAAAACACTGGGCCCTAGCAGAAGAACTTTGGGATTCTGGCTTCTGTTACTCCAGTGATTTTAATTGTCTAAATCAGTGGTTCTTCATCTTTTCTTCACCAGGAGCCACCTATAAATATAATTTGCTGTTGGGGATCCACATGACTTAATGTGAGATGTAAATATTTAAATTCAGAGTTAAAAATTCAAATATTTATTAAATACTAATGTATATACCCGGTGTAGCCTGGGATTTTATTTTCTCATAGGTAATACTAGTTAAAAAGATTTGAGATCCTGTGTCTCTCATTCCCCAAACTGTCTTGTCCAGTACCTGTAATTTTTTCCCCATATTCCCCAATTCAATCTATATTAAGAGTTATTAACACACAAGGATTGGGTTTCTGAGGGAATACACTGTCTGCCCCTTGCTGCTAGGCCTCATCTCCATAGCAGCTGGCTAGGTCCAAGAGGTCTCTGTCTGGGAATTCTAAAGGCTCCTCTCTAAACTGCAAACCCCAGGATTCCATAGAATCTCTCAGGCAGCCAATCATATAAGGTCTTCACCTCACAAAGCCAATCACATGAGGTCAGGCCTTTGCCTGACACAGACAAACACACAACCCTGGACAGTTGCTCCCACACTTGGTCTGAGCTGGCAGCCAGGAGAAGCTGATAACACACAGGTCAAAAGGTTCAAGAAGCAATGTAATTAGTCAGTTTACTTTAGCAAAGAAATAGCTTTATAAATGAGAAGCAAATAAGGGTCCTGGAATGTCCATAAATCTGAGGCAGGCAATATAAACAAAAGTCAAAGGCAAGAACAACAGGCAAGGGAAGCAAATGGAAGCACAGAAGAAACAGTCATTTAATCACCGACAAAAGCTAGAGGGGAAAGGCTCAGTTCTTATAGGTTCTGAGGTCAGCACAGCTGGTGCTTGATTAATTGGTGCTTGGCATAAATTTGCTGGAAGCGATGCAGAAGACCCTTTTGGTGTCTATGCTAGGTAAAGATAGGTATGGATAGGTCATTCTCTGTGTCAAAATGAGCAGGGCTCCCTGCTGGGGCTGGCACTTCTGTCTCTGGGGCAGGTGGTAGTACTGTCTGCTCTGCAGGTTCTGCTGTAACAGTCTCTGTGCCAGGGCTCAGAGCAGGTTCCGCTTCTCAGACTCTAAGTCTAGGTCCTGGAAGCCCATGGCAAGTTGTTAGAAATACCTTAGGAATTACCTTACCTTACCTTAGGAGTTAGATGCTGTTGAAATATACAGATTTGAGATCCTGTGTCTCTAATTCCCCAAACTGTGTTGTTCAGTACCTGTAATTTTTCCCCGTATTCCCCAATCCAGTCTGTATTCAGAGTTGTTAACATACAGAGGTTGGGATCATGAGGGGAGTCTGCAGACTCCAGGTTTGCTGTTAGGCCTCATCTCCATAGCAACTGGCCTATTCAGAGCTCTCTGGCTGAGAATTCTAAAGGCCTCTCCCTGAACTGCCAACCCCGGGATTCCATAGAATCTTCACAGCCAGCCAATCATATGAGGTCTTCTTACCTCACACAGCCAATCATAAGAGATCTTTGCCTGCCTAACACAGACAAACATAAAGATTACTCACAAACTTTGACTTTTATATAGTAGAGACTAGTGTATTTACCTGGCACTGCCCGGGATTTTATTTTCCTCTTAAGAACTCACCCAACTGTTTTCTCCAGTACCTGTAACTTTTCCCCATATCTCCCAATCCAATCTGTATTCAGAGTTGTTAACATATAGAGGGTTTGGTTTCTGAGGGAATACACTGCTCTTCTTTTTGCTGGTAGGCTTTGTCTCCATAGCAACCAGCCTGAGGCCCAAGAACTCTCAGCTGAGAATTCTAAAAGCCGCTCCCTGAACTGCCAATCCCAGGATTCCATAGAATTTTCACAGCCAGCCAATCATATGAGGCCTTCTCACCTCACACAGCCAATTGTATGAGGTCTTTGCCTGCAGACAAACAGACAAGATCGCTCACAAACTTTGACTTTTATATAGCAGATTGAATTATGTATGTATGTATGTATGTATGTATGTATGTATTTATTTATTTATTTATTTATGGCTTTTCAGCCTGAGGGGATGGCAAGGGCAAACCTCCTCTGAACAAATCTTGCCAAAATCAATCAATCATCAATCGATCAATCGATCAATCAATCAATCAATCCCTGTGATGGGTTTACCTTTCAGGTCGCCATAAGCCAGAGGCATTTTGAAGGCACACAGAAACAAAGTACTGCTGACATAGGCAGGTTCTTTCTAGCCCTCACCTCTCTTCTCTTTGAAAACTGATTTATGCTGACCCTAAGGCAAACCTGTCAATGGCGGGAGAGGATGTGCTCTTGGCAAGATTTGTTTTCTTTACCTTTCTCTGAAGCTGAGAGAATTTAACTTGGTTGAGGTCATCCAGTGAGTTTCTATGGATGGTGGGGAATTCAACCCAGTCTCCAGAGCCATAGTTTGGGCATGCACACGTGCTTGCCACTTTATCCTTTTTGTCAGGGATGTGGCAGTGGCGTGTGTGTGTGTGTGTGCATGCGTGTGTGTGTGTGCGCGCGCAGGTGCCAAAATTGGTCCCTTGTTTTCAAATGAGGGAGCAGTTTTGGTGTGCACACGCACCTGCCACCATGTCCTTTGGCATCCACACCTCCTGCTGCCATATCCCTGATGAAAGGAACATAGCAGCAGGCATGTGAACACACCCAAACTGCTCCCTTGTTTGCAAATGAGGAGAAAGTTTTGGCACCAGCACTACCACTCCTGCTGTCCCATACTTGTTGCCACCACTGCTGGTGATGTCCAGCAGCAGGGCTTCACAGACCCACGGTGAGGGCTCTGGAGACCTCCAGGGGTCTGCAGACTCCAGGTTAAGAACCACTGGTCTGAATGAAATGTTGAACTGTTTTATTTTTGTTTACTATTCTATCTGTGGGTTGTATTACATTCTTTTTAAAAAAGTGAATTAGTTTGGATCTTTATTGAAAAATGAATATCTGCACAGAAATCTCATAATAAAGAAAATTATACATTCTGTACTGTAAATCTGTATAAAATGGGTTTAGCACAGGAAAAAAAAAACAGGAAAAATGGAGAAGATGCTTCCAAAACAACACCCCACGGTCTACATATCAGTAGCTTAAGTTGGGTAAGTTTAGCTGTAAAAAAATGCAATAAATTGTCTCACTAGAAACATGTTCTGTCATTTTTATGATACATTGTATAAATGGTCTTCATATTTGAATAATGAACCCTTGACACTGCAATACTTATTTATTTACTTATTTACAGAGACTTCACAGACAGTTTAGATCCACAGTTCCGAAACAACTGTACACTAAGGCCATTTCCACTACACTATTAAAGTGCCTATTATTCTATTTTCAACATCCTGTGGAATTCTGGGGTTTGTAGTTTACCAAGGCCAAAGAGCTCTCTGGCAGAGAATTCTAAAGGCCCCTCCCTAAACTACAAACCTTAGGCTTCCATAGAATGTCAAAAGTGGAATAATAGCACTATAACACTGTGGTGCAGAAACTGTTATCCTGATTTCTGGGGGTCCCAAGGGGGACACCTTAATATGCGACAATCAATGGGGAATGGGAATTAGCTAGAGCACAAGCTTTGGCAACAAGAGGCAGGGTAACCTAGTGAGATCTTCTCAACCCAATGTTTACGGGGTCAGGCCAAGACAAAAACCACACCAAATTGCTAATTGAATTAATTTTATTTAAAAATCAGTCCTTGTGGACGTTTGCACTTACGCACTCACTCACACAAACCCTAGCAAAAAATAAAAGAAAGGAAAATTGATAGGGGATTTTAGAGAGATATTTTTGGGGTATACTGCACCTGGTCCAAAGTCTGAGACAGCAGTGGAGTGAGAGAAGTGGCTCAGCACATGGATGGCTGAGGAAACAGCAGACAGAGTGGCGTGGAGCCGAGAAAAAACCGGAGCGATCTGAGGAACCGTTCAAAAATCAGGTCTTTTTATAGAGGAAAATGTACCTGGAGGGCTAATCCTTTCCCGGGGAGAACAATAGGTTGAGGAGCTAAAACAAAGCTCCAAAATGTGCATGATTAAGAGGACAAAGCCCCAAAATGTCAACGTTCTTAGTTTGATTGGTTTTAGCCGGGCTTTTCAAAAGCCGCAGCAGTGTGCAAATTGCTCTTGCTTGAAGGGCTGTTTGTCAGGATCGCTAATCCTGTCAAGCGGGCTTCTCGGGGCAGAGAACTCTTTGTATGTTCCGATGTGTGCATGTTTGGAGGGCTCCTGGGGCTACGTGACAGATTGTATACTGGCCAGACCGGGAGTTTTCCTGACCTCGGCCGTTCGGCCGTGCCTGCCTGCGTGCTTGTCCGGGGGACCCTCTCAGGCATGTGGAGATATATTTGATATTCAATATTAATAAATTATAGACCCTGGGATAGGGCTAACTACCACAGTAACAAAATGGCATCAAATGTAAACCTATATTCAATGCAAAATTAATTCACTGTGCTTTGCTTTAAATACTTTATATTCACATGTGTCCTTTCTTTTGTGAAAGGGGTATAAGAAACAATTCTCTACCCTCTTGCACTGCATACAAAACCACTCTTCCAGGCCGTTGTCAATCCTGGTTAGAGTGGGTAAGACACAACCGAGCAGCAGGAAGCACTTCTTGTCCTTCTGCAGTTTGTTAGAGGGAGAGGCAGAGGAATGATGACAGTTATCATTTCTAAATCTTGGAACACTTCTGACAGCTGATGAAATGGAAAAAAAAATCACTGATTTGAACTGGACTAATTCCAATGAGGAATGGCTGCAATAATGCCTTTTAAAAATGCCCGTTTCATATCGACTATTAAGCCTAATCCAAATGTTATGCGAAAAACAGAACAGATTGCATTCCTGGTGTCAGTTATGAATGTGCCTAATGTGAGTTAGAAACTTGGCCTTGTTAAAAACAGAGTGGGGCTTGGATTCCTGGTTATTCTACTCCATACATGTGTTGAGCCCGAGGCCATCTGGGGAGGCCCTGTGTTGCACACTCACCCATTTCAGGTCAGCCTGCTTTCGCACTAATGAACATATTTGGGGGGTTAGCTCATGCTGTTGCATTGCTAGGTCAGGCTGCCCTGTATGCTGCAGTCCTGTGAGAACAGCCAAGGAATATTACCGATGGATGCTTCGCTCTCCGCACCGTCCGGTACTGTGAGGGGAGAGCAAAGCCTGATTAGAGACCGTCTGCTGCTGTTTCGGGCAGGTAATGAGATTTGGCCACGAGCCTATCATGCACTTGGCCCATGGGTGCCTCAGTAACTGGCGTCTGAGGTGGAATAGCCCCCCTTCTGCCCGTTTCGGCATGGTGGGTTGATGGATTGGCAGCTTGTTTTGCCACTCGCGTACGAAAAGCCTATATAATCTGTTGGAACTAAGAGAACCCTGCTCCGTCACCTGCTTTGCCTTTCTGATGGAGTGAGAGTGTATGTATGCTTGTGTGCCTTTCATTTTTCTTTTTGCTTCTTCGCTTAATAAACTGCATCCTCAAAGACCAGAACTGGCTTGGTTCTTGCCTCCCAGCATCTTGCACTTTGAAGCTTGCATGGCCACCCAATCCAGGGAGGGTTGTGTGCGCTACAACATGACATTCCATGTCAGAAGCAAAGTTTGAATCCTGATCATGAAGAGGCAGTAAACCCATCTACCTGGCAACAAGTCACTGCCTTACCTTGTAACCTGGATGCTTTTCCTTCTTTGAGCTCTTTTCTATCCCCTCTCTGGCCTAGCAGTGCCTTCAGCCATTAAGAATTTTTCCTGGGTGAAAGACAAGGTACAGTTGCTGAGATGAGGACTTTTAACTGTTGGAATGAAGCATCTGCAGAGTGCTGCTCCCCCTTCCCCTCTTTCCTCTTGTCTTCTCAAAGGCAGCTCAGTTGGCAAGCTTAACACATGGCCGATGGCGGTTAAGGATTTAGCACTTTATTTGGGGCTGTTATAGGAGCAGCTGGCTTGCTGGGCCTTTCCTTTAGGGTTGCCAGATCTCTTTCTCTCTTCCTCTCTGCCTTTGATTGTGAGGCCTTTCCTTAGCAATCAATTGACTGCATTACTTCTGATGTTCATTGTGTATGCCAATGCCTTCTAAATGAGGATTACAGCAAGAACAAGATGAAATGTATTAGACCTTATTTTTTTTTCAAGCTATGCCACTTAACCGAACATCCCTCTGGATCTGTGCTATAATCTTAACATAGTGCCAGTTGCATTTGTGAGAAGCGTTTACTTCCACATTACTCAAACAGAGAATGAGAACAATAAGGTGAAGTATAATCAGCTGTGTCAAATCCACCAAACCAACCTAGGAATATTACAAGCTACCTTATATTGAGCTGGATTCATCAGCGTGATCAACTCTGACTGACAGCAACTACCAGATTTTCATGCAGGGTTCCATCTAGGGTTGCCAGATCTCCAGGGCTGGCCCTGAGTCACCAGCATTCATGGATCATCTCCAAGTGGGAGATAAGGTGCAAATTCTCCAGTTTTGGTGAGCTCAGCTCTGGGCAAAAGGAAAGGATTGTGTAGGAATCTCCAACTCAGCTAGTAAAGCTATAATTTTATAAGGCTTAAATGGCTTTGCTACTGCATAACACTTAATGACGTCAACAGAGGAAATCTCTGGGTCTCAGCTTTTGCTTTAAAAGCCTCAGGCCCTGGCATGATTCTGAATTGGCAACCCAAGTTCCATCCTTGCTTGATCCAGTTTTGCAGCGGTATGGCTGCCTCTTGAGATTTCCAAAAGAGACAATTTAATCCTTTTTTCTGGTAATCAGAAAAAGAGTGGTTCAGGGGAGTTGGGGGGACTGGAGACACAAAAATATTCAGGGTGGGGGCACCTGTGGCCCTGGGTTACATTTTGATCCTTTCTCATTTTCAAGGTAAGGATTTATTAACATAATGATAAATCACTTTTCTGCCCACAAATGTAGGACACACTTTTAGAAATAACACCAAGCAATTAAACAACAAAAGTGAAAGAGAGACAGAATGATAGCTAAGACTGAGTGTTATAATTGTGTAGCATCCATCTCTCCATATGGAGTTACACACTGCAGGAAGCCCCCACCTTTTGAAGTCCTGTTATCTGATGACTCGCTCTTTTGCAACTTCCAAATTAAGAACAAGATCCTTTAATTTGGTAGGTTTTCCACTCTTTCATCAGTTCTGGCCTATGGAGGCTCACTTAGAAACTCTCGCACATGTGCACTACTTGCAAGGTGAGGTGAGGGGGTGGGAAGGCGCTAAGCTAGCTGACTTTGCAAATAGTGTATGCATGGTTGGTCCTGAATGAGTCTCCATAAGTCCTTCACACTCTCTACAGAACCATATCTGGCTTCTGCTTTTCAAACAATTCTGTTTTCTGACACTGCTCTGGATCCTAACGTGTCAGATAAGTGTGGGAAGCCTGTAATTGCTCTATGCTACTTTGGGCTGAATTACATAAATGAACTAGGACACCAAGTGTGCAACTGAATGCACAATCAATTGAATCCATGAGCAATGTGCAATGCACACCAGTGTGTACCCATGCACAATGGCACCACATACCTAGTACTATATCTGCAATCTTGGATTGAATGTGAATGTTCTGCACTGAATAAAAATATTCAATAATTTCCTTAGAGGAATGTATACATGCATAAGACATCAACAGGATTCCAGCCCATATCTAATATATAAAAGTCAATGTTGTCTGTTTGTTTGTGTCAGGCGGAGACCTCATATGATTGATTGGCTGTATCAGGCAAAGACCTCATATGATTGCCTGCCTAAGAAGATTCTATGGAATCCTGGGGTTTGCAGTTTAGGGAGGGGCCTTTAGAATTCTCAGCTGGATAGCTCTTGGGCCTCAGGCTGGTTGCTATGGAGACAAGACCTCACAGCAAGGAGGGGGGCAATGTATTCCCTCAGAAACCCAACCTCTGCATGTTAATAACTCTGAATACAGATTGGATTCGGGAATATGGGGCAAAGTTACAGATACTGGACAAGAGAGTTTGCAGAATTAGAGACACAGGATCTCAAATCTTTCTAACAAGTATCACCTATGAGAAAATAAAATCCTGGGCAACACTGGGTATATATGCTAGTTATTTATAAAACCTATCCACAACTCAGCAGAGCAAAACAATTGTTGTAGCTGATCTAAAGTTAGGAAATGATAAGACCTTTGCTATTCATCATTTGGTCAAATCAATTACTCAGCTCTAATGGGATACAACTAGTTTTATATATCCAGAAGTAGGGATGGGCCAACCAAATCTTCGAATCCTCAAATCCTTGAATCCTGGGTAAGGATTCGAGATTCCCAAATCCAAATCCCTGTGCCTAAATAGGTAAACCAAATCTTTTGAATACGCCAACTAAATAGATTGTTGGAGACCAGGAAGCCTGAAAACCTGGGAGACCATACATACAGGGGGAAGCAGTAAGTAGGTGAGGTTTTCCCTTGGAGTAATAATGACCTTTGCTAACAATTTCACAAATTACATTTGGGCTTGTATTCTAAAATATTTAAACTGAACATTTGGTATTGAAGTTCAGTACTTGATTGGAAGCTACAGGCTTGAGATTTCAAGGACAGCTGAAACATTCCTTTGCAGAGCTCCCTTGAAAACCTCTTTCAGATACAATTCTGGGCTTTGGAGTTTTACCAGGGGTCACAGCCTTCTCTGTCAAAGTGTGCTGGTGCATCATCAAACTACAAACCCCACAACACCAGGAGGAGCTATGCAAAGAAAAGCCAGTTTTGACCTGGATTATCTTTCTATTGTAGTATGTGGCCTTGTTTACACAGACAGGAAAATGTGGGATTAATCCACATTTTCCTGCCTGTTTACAAAGGGCCTGCATGTCATTTTCAATCTGGGGAGATCCTGAGGCAAAACTATGACAATTGTCTTGGCCAGATTTCTTCAGAAAGAGGTTTGTCTTTGCCTAGGCTTTTGCTAAGGCTGATAGAGTGTGTCTTACCCAAGATCATCCTTCTTTCCCTTGCTGTTAAAACTCTTCTAAAAAAGGATTCGAAAGATTCAAGATTCATGAGATTTGTGGATTCCCAGAACTTTCTAGGGATCCAGATCCGGATTCAGATTTGGAAAATTCTGGATTCGTCCCATCCCTATCCAGAATGAATTCAATGGACTCACTGTTTTTTTCAAAGCACGCTGTTATCAGATAGGGAGTTCGTATTCCAAACCATTGGTTGTTAGATCCCATAAAAGTTCTGTGTACTTAAAAACTTTGCATGTCAAATTCCTGTTGTGCTTTCTGCAACCTGGCAGCTAATGAGGAAGGATGAACCACAGTGGAAGACATTTTATTTAGGAGAGGTATATCCACCAGTGTATAGAACACAAACCAAAATGAAACAGTGGATCAACTCCTTAAATTCACCTCACCAGAACAGAATTCACCTATCATTGTAGGAAAGTGACATTCACTCATCACATATAAGCAACCCTAATTGTTGCCAAGCCAAAGGAAAACACTGTAGATAAAGAGAATCCCAGATTGTCTAGTAACTAGAAATAAAATATTGGCTTAAGTATCTGAACTGGCCTTTCCCTAAGATGGCGTCCTCCAAGTCTGTTAAGACTACATCCCCCAACATGACCAACCAGCACAGATAAGCTTATTGAAAATGATGGATCGTGTATTCCAATATATCCAGACAATATTGGGTTGAGGGAAGTTGTTTCAGAGCAATGAAGGAGAAATATGTCCTGTGGGTTGTATGCAATCCCCAAAGCCAGTTTTGTACATATATGTACTGCCCTCCTCTGCATATAATCTGACCACATGTGACAAAGCATGGCTTGAATTCTAGTATCTACGCTGCATTCAAAACTATACTTCATTTAGTGGTAAGAGGACATACTCAGTTCAAAGTAGGCTTCAAAAGTGAGAACGCCTCAGGTTCTGCTGCCGACATCTACCTCATGAAACACTTCAGAAAGATAATTGGTGTTTCAGTTAAATGGCCTATCATTGTTCTAAAACACTCATGCAAAAATTATCATTCTTTCTACATTTTATAATTGCTCTATTACATGTCTTCAGAAGCACCAAGCACCGGAGGCGAAGTGGGATCTATACAACATACGCTCAGTAACCCACACCCTCCTATTTTCTGATGTCAGTTACTCCCCTAGGAATAACTGTTCGTTTAAAAAAAAGAAAGGAAAAGAAAAAGGAGAAATCCATTAACCTGAATAACTGTTTCAATGTTATGAACTAGACTTCAACTGTCAAAAATGCCCTAATGCTTTGAAGTCTAGCTCGCTAAATCCTTTCTCTACTATGCATTGGATCCCATTTCCACAAAGAAATACCATGTAGCGCTTGCCATACCTGGGACATCTCTGGGGTGAACATGAACAAAACTTGTGCTGATTTGGTTCAGCATAAGAGTTTTGAGGTAGTAACGCTGTGACATGTCAAGCAGGACACAAAGTTTTTTTAAAAAAAGAAAACAGTTGAGAATGATCTCCACAAGAAACATGTACCTTGACATCTTGTTTCACAATGCTCCTGACTTGTTTTTATTGTGTGTTTTTTTATGTGATGAAATCTCTAGTTTTATTACACTGGTCTATTACAAATGTTTAACAACCTGCTCAAGATTTCACATAATCCCTACAGACCTCCTAGAGCAAAAAAGACATGCTAGAGTTTCTATACACTTGCAAGGACCAATTCCTACAGAATGCTGATTTGGTTTAATTCCCTCCCCCCCCCTTTTTTTAATTTTTAAAAAATAGTATCGAACTTGTTAAACATATATTACAGAATCCATTGCAGGAGTCTCCAGGAAAGGTTTGGAAAGGGATCTTAGAAAAGCTTTTTTAAAATACCGGTTTGAATTCCTGGCTATTAAAGCACGTTACATGTGGCCTTCCACAGTTGCTAGGGTTAGGGGCTCAGGATCCCTGCAAAAATGATAAAACTGCAAATACCAAAATGTGTGTTTGTGTCTGTGGGAAGGATGCTCAGAGGTGGTGGGGAGAGCAAGCACCCAGGGTCCAAACCGGGCTAAAGAAAGCAGAAGAGAAAGGGGTGAGTTGTCATGGTAACACTATACTTTTTCTCTCCTGTCCATCTCCTTTCTTGGATGTGTGGAGGGCATCAGGAGAGGGTTTGTGGTGCTGAGAATTTGGGGTGCAACGTGTCCTTAGCTGGCCAGGCAGCAGCTGGTGGAGAAGGAATAAGACCAGAGGCAGGTTCTTTTTAAAAAGGCTGCCTGGCCTGATCAGAGCCACTGAGAGGGAAGGTTCCCCTAGAAAAGAGGTGCTTATGTTGTGTGTGTGGGCAGGGGCAAGGCTTGGAGAAATAATCAAATCAGTGAATGTTTAGCCTGCAAATGTGGAGAGTTGAGTGTAGTGTAAATTAGGATTACCACTTTCTTTTCCTGAAAGGCTTGTCATCATTCATCTCTCTCTCTCTCTCTCTCTCTCACACACACACACACACACACACTCACACTCACACACACACACATGGGAGAGAGAACGAGAGAAATTGAGAGAGCCAGCATGGAAGAACCAGTAGGGTCCCATTTTCGGCACAGCAGCGGAAACCCAATGGGTGACCCTAAGCAAGTCACACTCTCTCACCCTAAGGGGAAGGCAATGGCAAACCTTCTCTGAACAAACCTTGCAATGAAAACTGCAAGACCATTTCACCTTAGGATTGCCATTAGTCAGAAACAACTGGAAGGTATGCAACAACAACAAAACCCAAGGACAGGGTTACCATAGGCACATATCAAGAAATGCAGCTATAGCTAGGTAGAGTGTGTCTGTGTGTGCGCGCACACACATGTAGTCCTAGTTCTTCCAAGAAGAGTTGCATCCATAATGCAGCTAGTGTTATGGCCCCATACACCCACCACAATTGGCATGGTTTAACTGGCAATATTATTTAATTGGCACTATATTATTAGCATTGATATAAATAAAACCTGAGGTGACTGGAAGGTCAAGCTGGAAAGAGACAGATAACTGATTGTAAGCATGAGATAGCAAGGCAGGTCAGCCACATCCTCTCCTCAGCAAACACTGAATTCATTGTCAGACTAATTGTGTGGCCACTCTCAAGACAATAGGTTTATGCTAAAGAGCCAGACATTTCAGAGCAAAAAGCAAAAATCTCTATTAAATTGTGATTATTTAACCCAGATCCCTTGCATCTGGACATTTCCCTGATTTGTCATCCCATCTTCTCCATAATACTAAACTATTATGACAAACATTACCCTTTTGTCACCTAAGCACTAAAATCATTAACTTTGTCCAGACTTCATTGTTTGTGTTGCAACTCCCATTGTCCATTTGGCTGGGAGAGCAATTCACACCCATACCTGCAGGATATTTTTCGGATATAAGAACCCCCTGTTTTGAGCAGTTTAACACAGTCTCTCAACCTCCCGAATCCCACACTGTCCATTTGATTCCCAAATGAGAACTGTCCTTAGGTGCCTACCCAAGCCACATTGCTGTTTCCTCACTGCTTTCTGGACCAGTAGATATCACCTCAACCCTGAAAGTCTTTTATCCACATTTTTCCTCCTTTACCCTCATCTAGTCCTTGTGTACATGTGTGAATTTCTTTAACTAAAAACACATTTTATTTTCGGAATCTTTGAAATGGTTTTTTTCTGCAAGTATTCCATAAACATAGGTGTTAGATCTCATTAAGTCACCCCCCTTTTGCAGGCCTCCTATTTTTGAGCTAATTTATTCCCCATTGTCATATGGAGATATTGGCGTCATGGATGGACCCCGAGTCACCCATGTTTTGGGGTAACACTAGAGGGAATTTTTGTTTTGTTTTTGAAGAATTTAATCAAATTTGCAAATTTGCTTCTTATACTGGATAGAAAAAAAATAGTTTTTTTTCCAAAAGCAACAAAGCAAAAATGATAGATGCTCTCACCCAAAATTCCAAATGATAATAGTTGCCAAGAAGTCTAGGCTATTCATCTGACAGCTTCAGCAAGCAAATTGCACCAAAGCCTTCATATCAGGCACCTTTTGTCTCTGTAAGAAGTACACTGGCATGTACATCCACCAGATCAGTCAGAGCAATAAGATGCAAGCTTCACTTCCGATGCCTGCAATCATGTCCGTTTGGAAGTACAAAGCCAATTCTTGCTAATGACTGGAATATTCTGAAGGCTTATACTGAAGTTCTATAGCTGAAATTATACAGAAGTAGCCTTGTAAATTGCATGGATGAGAGAGTAAAGAGGAGACATACGTCAATTTACTCTGAGTATATTGGAGAAAAGTGTGATTAATAAATAAGCAAACAAGCTAGCAAATGTGACTATGAAAATATTCACCTCAGTCTTTGTGGTTTCCTTTGCATCTTTTGTCCACTTACTTTTCACTCCTTTTACTGTTTTCAATTTCCGACTTTCACAGTTTATCTTCATGCTAAAAATAGGTGTCATAACTGTGAATATAATTGCATCCATTCCACAACAGTGCAATTTCAATGTGTGGCTCCTCCATTTTCTTCTTTCTCTCTCTCTCTCTCTCTCTTTTTTTCCTAATTGCTCACTTTTTATTGATAGCTTCCCATAACAGTTTGCCTCCAAAACACCCATTTCTCCTCTATAAGGCAATGTGTTGTTTTTGTTTTCTTAGTCAGTTCCAGATCAGAAAAGCCACACAGAAACTTGGGTATGCTTTCTCTGCTGCTCTGCTAAAAGAAGGCTGAATCCTTACAGTTTTAGCTTTCATAGAATTTCCCGATAGGGCTCTAATACCAACACTTTCAACCTGCAATGGAGGTATCTAGACCTTTTGAAATATTCCAGGTGAAGTCTAACCAGAGCAGAATAGAGTATTCCCTTGATTTTGACGCTACACTCCTATTGATGCAGCCTAGAATTATATTGGCTTTTTTACCTTATATCTTTGTATCCGCTCCACGAGCCAGTTAAAAGTCTTCCAAACAGTTATTCTTTGCTGTCCCCACTGTTACTTGGCTATATTCAGTTCAGCAGAGGACAAATCAGTCAACAACTATATAAATAAAATGACGTTGAGTCTATCATTGACAAGAAATTCTTGAAGAATAGGTGGGAGGCTTTTGAGGATCAAAAAAGCCAGCTAGAAACCTCTACGTTTCCTTCTGTTTTTTTAGGCTGTGGCCCTAAAAGACAGCAGGTAAAGAAAGAAATCCTAAAATATAAACTGAAAGAAAGACATCTCAAATAGACACCAAGCATTTCCTCTGTCTCCCACACAATCTCTTTCTCTCTCCCTCTTCCTTTCTTTCTCTCTCTCCCCTCTCAGAATTCAGTCCAAGCTGTAGAAGAATACTGGGGCTTGAAAAGTTTTTTTCTTGCTTGTTTTATAGCATTTACCTCCTGCCCTACCTCTGGAAATCTCAGAGATAGACTTGCATAGCAAAAAGCCATACCAACAACAGCAACTGTCCCTGCTCACAAGATTAAAATCCAAAAAGTTTAAATGGATGGGGATGACAAAGGAAACCAGAAAACTCAGCCATAAGCTCTTCATATTAGAAGATTCCTTGGCTTGGCAAAATGGCTTCTGAATAATGTTGAGGACTGGTAAACATGGATGGACTTGACTTCTCCAAAGAACAGATGGTTGCCCAGGTTTTGTTTGAGGCTGGCTTGTATGAACTCCTGAAGTTTGTCTTCAGAGGGCACTGCAAGAGATTCTGATCATAATATGACTATGGGAACAAGTATACATATTTTTAGGGACTATATATTCAAGAGGCATTTTAAGGGCTACTCTTCCATGTGTCTGCTCCAGCTGACAAAACAGAAGGAAGGAATATATATGTATATATAATTTGAATTTAGTGGTTTTACCTCCACTCTCTCAGACACACACATACACACACCTAAACACACACACATACCATATTATACCTTCTATCTTAGGAGCACAGGGACTGGATTTGGCACACAAAATCTACGTAATTCTCTGCCAACATACTTATTAACAAGGTATTTTATTTAACACAGTTCAAACAGTCACACAACTAGTTAGTAAATACATTATAATTACAGATTACAGACTAATTGGTGTGTTATTTATGCCTCAAGATTATGTAGTAATTATGCATGGTGCTATTATGAAAAGAGGGGAAATCTGGCAAGTGCTATAGAAAGCAATTACTATAATGCTTAGAAGTAGGTGCCATTTGATTTTATGATTTCCTGCTGCATGAAACAAGATGCCAAAAGGGGAAAAAAAATTCTGACCAGGACTTACTTTGTGACTTTTAAATAAGACGTGTATCAACAATTGTTGTCCACTTAGCAGTGAGACACCATGTGACAACCACACAAGGTTTCATTGGAAATGAGAACTCAGTAGAAATCAGAAACACTGTGAAGTCTAATATAAATAATGCAATTAATACCACACACCTGTCCCCAATTATCTAAGAGTAAGTCCCATTGAAGTGAGTCTGATTTCCTTCTGAGTAGACATACATTCCGCTGTAAGTAAAGAGCATCTTTCAGCCTGCACAGATTGTCTTCCTTTCACTAGACCAGTAATCTTCAACCTTTCTACATGTGAGATCAATTTAGTCCTAGTATCCATTTTATAGAGACCCAGCATGATGTAGCAGTTTGAATGCTGGACTACAACCCTGGAGACTTGGGCCATTTTTGCCCTACACTGTTATAGAGCTATTATTCCACTTTCAACTTCCTATAGAATCCTGGGATTTGCAGTCTAGAGAGGGGCCTTTAGAATTCTCAGCCAAAGAGCTCTTTGGCCTCAGTAAACTCCAAACCCCAGAATTCCACAGGAGGTTGAAACTGGTATAACAGCACTATAACAGTGTAGGGCAGGCATGGCCTAGGGTTCAACTCCATGCTTGGCCATGGGAAATCCACTGAGTGGCCTTGGGCATGTCACACACACTCTTAGCCCAACAAAACCCTGTGAAAGGTTTGCCTTGGGACCGTCATAATTCAGAAACATCTTGAAGGTACACAACAGCAACAACAGTCTATTCTAGGGACCCATCTTTTAATACTTACCTATACTTGTATGTAGGCAATGCTGTGGTTGAGAAATATACTAAGTAAGTCTCCAAACCCATAGTTTAGGTAAGAAGAACATGAAGCCCTTCATGGATCACACTTCAGTCTCCATCAGACCAAATCACTTTGAACAATTTTCAGAGCCTGTGGGAACAGTAGCTCAAGTGTTATGAAGGACCATAAATAGAGTGGTTCAGTCACCAGGTGAAAGCCAATTGTTATTCTTGCTCTATGCCTTCAAGTTGACTCCAGGGTTTTCTTGCCAAGATTTATTCAGAGAAGATTTGCCATTGTCATCCTCAGAGAATGTGATTTGCCCATGACCACCCACTGGGTTCCCATGACTGAGTAGAGGTTTAAGGCCTGGTTTCCCAGAGTCCTAGGAAAACACTCAAACTGCAACATCATACCAGCTCTGGAGACGATAGTACATTGGAGACCAATGCACTGTGCAATTGCAAGTCTCCTCACACCTCAGTTAGGTTCACAGCCTGATTAAAGTATTAAGAGTATAACCCAATTCCATTCAGACTGAGGGTCTTTCCGCCCTACACTATTATACTGCTTTTATGCCACTTGCAACATCCTGTGGAATTCTGGGGTTTGTAGTTTACTGAGACCAAAGAGCTCTCTGGCTGAGAATTCTAAATGCCCCTCCCTTTACTGCAAACCCTAGGATTCCATAGGATGTTGAAAGTAGAATAATAGCATTATAACAGTATAGTATGAAAAGGCCCTGATTTGGATCCAATCTGACTGGATTTGGGTTACAAATAAGAACAGAGATTCAGAAATCTGCAACTGAAAGAAAATCGGTACTCTGGCTTCTGAAAGTGCTGCATCCCTTTTAATAGTGGGAACTCTGTGTGCTGTGTTGAGATGCATGCATATATCCATGCGTGCATGCAGATTTGTGTGCAAGAAGATGTGTTTGTGGCCTTCAGTCTACCAGTATACAACCCATGGGGCTCTTGGAGCTGAAGAAATTGTGTTCTGATCCTCTGTACCAGAGTTGGCAACTACATGCATCTGGGAAGTCCTGTCTTGTTGTTCCTCATCACAGGGCCACGTCAAACACCAGCCACAAAATCTGTTTTGTCCCCATTTGAAGGCATCAAACCAGACATCTGTCACAGAATTCCCAATTTCTACATAAGGTTGTAAAAGTGAAACAGTGAATAGAGTGAACAGGAAGGAAATCAACATGCTTGAAATGTGCTGCTAGAATAGATTTCTACAGATACCATGGACTGTCAAAAAGACAAATACATGTGTCCTAGAAGAAATTAAGTCTGAACACTCACGAGTGGCCAAAATGATTCAAATAAGTCTGTTATATTTTGGTCACATCATGAGATGATGTGAATCACTGGAAAAGAAAAAAATGATTGGTAAAGTGGATGACACGGTCAAGGAGGGGGAAAGGAAAGCCATATTACAAGTGGATAGATACAATCAAGGAAGTCACAGCCCTGAGCAGGGCTATTGATGATTAGGTGTCTTGAAGGTTTCATAATAAGTCAAAGTTGGCTTGATGACAAATAATATTAAAACCAGCTGTCATCACCTTCTTGTGAAGATGAAATCCATAAATAAACGATATGAGAATAAATATTTCTATATTGAGTCTTCTGAATATCTCCCAGACCTAATCTGTCATGTCCCAATCATAGATATGTGCTGGCTTAATCTTTTATTTTTTTATGCAAATAGGCTCTCATTTGTCTTTATTTTTAAGGTTGGGGGGAGAATTATGTGGTCCATGAACCACACCTGCGTCTTTGGGGAATCCAGCCTTCGATGCCCATAGTGATATCCCTCCGTAGACATAATGGCTGGAATCCTGTTAGTGACACACTGCAACCCATGCTGTTATTGAAATCGGTATTAAGAGTTGGGTGTAAATGGAGTACACCATAAAATCATTATCCATACGCTCCCATCAGTGGGTCCCTTCCTTTATCTTGTCAGTTACAGCAAACAGAACATGATTTGTAGATGATTTTCCCTGAGAAGGTGTGTCAGCAGGGACTGAAGTGCTGCTCCTGAGATAAATAGAACTGACTTGTTCTTAAAAGTTGTAGCCACTCAAGAAGACAATAAAAAATACCAACTCTGTGGGAAGAGCTGTGAGATTCCTCTCGAGGATTTATTCTTTGGATTTTACTGCATTTATGGTAAAACATAAATTACTATTTATGCTAAAACATAAATTACATTGTATTGTTCCATGCAGCCACTGGATTGCTGAAGAAGTTGTGATTCTTTTGTATAACTTAACTGAAACACACAAAGGAAATCGTTAATTGTTAGGGATTATTTGTGGTTGTTGCACTTGTATAAAGGGAGAATGCTAATGTAGCTATGGATGGGAAGTCTACTTGTCTCTTCTGAATGAATCCTGAATGAATCAACTAATTTGAATGTAACCTATAATTAGTGATTAGCGGGTTACATAGTGTGTGACCTAAGTGCACATGTCTCTTTTTGGATGGAGTGCAAAGTGCTCTTTTGTCACCCTTTGTGCAACATCCAAAATTCACTCACTCCACAACTTTCAAGCCTCAGGAGGACCTGCTGCTGCTTAGCAGTGGGGAGAGAGGAGAGTGGGGAGACAATTCTTTCAATGTAACTCTGAGGGGAAGGGACAGGAGGGTGCACTCTCATTTCCTCCCATTCCCTCAAAAAAAACAAGATGAACCAGTTCTTTATCATTTTGCTTGCCTCCTTCCTCTCTCCCAACTGGTAAGCAGTAGCAGTGTTGGTGTCATAGAACCATAGAATTGCAAGAGACCACAGGGGCCATCGAGTCCTACTTTCTATCATGCAGGAACACCCCTCAAAGCACTCCCAACAGATGGCCATCCAGCCTTTGCTTAAAAACCTCCAAAGAAGGAGACTCCACCACACTCTGAGGTAGCATATGCCACTGCCAAACAGTTCTGACCATCAGGAAGTTCTTCCTGAGGTTCAGGTAGAATCTCTTTTCCTGTAGCTTGAATCCATTGCTCCTTGTCCTAGTTTCTAGAGCAGCAGAAAACAAGCCTGTTCCCTCTTTGATATGACATCCTTTCAAACATTTGAGCACGGCTATCATGTCCTCTCTTAACCTTCTTTTCCACAGACTAAACATACCCAGCTCCCTAAGCCACTCCTCGTAGAGCATGGCTTCCAGATGTTCCTGGACAGCCGAGAAGAGGAAACTTTGGATGGGGTACAGAGGTCTACAGAATAGCCCTTTGCACACCACCCAAAAAGATAGGCATGCAAGAGCAGAGATAGAATCATGTGGGTGGAGTTTGTTGCAGGATCTCAATCAGTGTCTTCTGCTTCCATTCAGTTTAACTAGTAAAGCAATATATTGAGAATAATATCATCAAATGCCACCAAGAGATCCAGGAAGTTCAAGAGTGTAGCACTCTCTTTTAATCTAAACTAGGTAATCAATAAGAGTAACAAAGGATACCATAACCTGGCCTGAGACCAAAAGTGAAATGGCTCCACCTAACCTGTTTCCTTCCAGAGCATTGAGATGACATTGTTAAGTTTTCTGCAAAAAGTTTGGTTTGCATTTCCTTCTGGGAATGTCCATTTGTATTTCATAAAATTACCAGTAAAATGGAATTCCATGTAGTTCTGTGCACAGATACAAATAAAACTTCCAGCATCTTTTGGAGACAGAACAATGTGCCCAGAACTATACATGAATTTGAAAAAATGTGTATATCTAAAAGTGTACAGCTTTGAAAAAAATGCTCATGGACACACTTCAGTCAGTGCAGAAAATGCATACAAAATATGTGCTTCCAAAACTGCTTACAAACATGGATATAGTTTTGACCAAATGCACAGGAAAAAAAATACGTACAAATTTCTATTTGGAAAATGGGGGGAAGCCATATACAATTTGATATAGAACCAGGGTCCTTTCACATTACATAGTTATAGCTACATGGTTCCACTTTAACTGCTGTGATACTATCCTACAGAATCCTGGAATTTATAGTTTGGTGAGGCAGTAGCATCCCCTGGCTAAGGATGCTAAATACCTCTTCCTAACCTGTAAATCCCAGGATTCCATAGACTGACATAGCCTCCAACTGTCCCAATTTGGCAATGATAGTCCCAATTAATCTTTTGTCATCCCTCTTTTCAGCTGCAAACTTAAATTCAAAATTCAAAAACAATTTGCATTCAAGGAACTCAGCAGAGTGAAGAGGAGAGGAGAGAGTGAAACTTTGGCCTTCCCAGCAGGCTCAGGCAAAAGCCTACTGCTGCAATCCCTCCTGGCTTGTGCATCCTTCTTAATAACTATAGCCATTGTCCATACTCTGATATCATTTGACCATATGCACCACAGTTTTCATCCACAAAATGTTAGAGGGTACATAAATGTGGGTTTTCAAAGTTTGATCTCAGACCTTAAAAGTTGATAGAGTGTCTCTCAGTGCCTAGAAAAAGTGTCAGGAGTCATCTGAAGTTATTCTTTCTTACTAGTTACTTACTATCTGACCCTCTGACCTCACACCCGGGGCCAAGGCAGAGACGGTGTCTTTCCTTCATCAGTGACAATTTTGTTTTCTTTGCAGAGGTCTATGAAACATGACGCCTGCTCTTCCTACTCTTTGTTATCACATTCATGAGGAGCCGTGCAGGCTTTCTGGCAACTTGAAAAAGAACTTTCTAACATTTCACCATACTTGGCACATTGGGTCACAGTATGTCTTAAGCTCTCCCACGTTGTACTTGTCTATATTCACTTAGCAATAACAGTTCTCAAATTAAAAAAAAAAGTAATTCAAAAGAAGACAGGAAAGAGAAACAGCTAAACTGGGATATATCCATAAATTCCAATTCATTAGCCAAGATATGAAGAAAGAAAATCATTTCTTGGTACACTACATATACTAATGTATACGCTCTCAAGACTACAAATTAATTAAAGAATTCTTCTCAGAGAAGGGATGTGGCTGTGTGGGCTGGACAAAAGAGGGACATTGACCCTTCCAAAAAAAGAATTTGGTCTCCCCATGAAATGTTCCCAAATGTCTAGCATTGCAAAGAGTGAGATACTGAAAACCATTCACACTTAGCATTTTTATACCTGCTGTGTTTCCATTTTCTTTGTAACTGTGACAGCCCCCCAACTTTTTTTCAGATGCCTAACAGTATTTTTGAAAGTTCAATTGAAATTTTAAGTCACTGCCGTGCTAGAAGTTTTGGAGAATGATGGAAAATTTCATGGGGATGGGCAGAATTCATATGGGGAGCAATGGTCTCATTTTATTGCCCCTCCATGGTTACACCCCTGCCTCAGAGGGGATTCTGCCTTCAAGGAAACTGCCTTTTGGTAAGCAGAGTAATTGCTTTTATAGCTCTAACCTATAGATCAGATACATCAAACAGCTATATCACCCCTGCTACTCTTTGAAGCCAGGGTTCATAATTTACTGTATCGTTGCATCCTAGTCTTTCCCACAACTATGTAACTGTATGTATGCACCTGGCCTGTAATAATACATTCCATCACGTACTGTGCACTATGTCACGGATGAAACTGGGACACGTGTGACTATGCAACATCAGAGGCCCTTTCTGCAGGGTGTTGCTGTCCCATGTTGGGGATGGGAGATGGATGGGACCCAGATGATGCTTATGTATGATGTCCAGGTCCCATCCTTCTTCCTTCCCCACGTGGTCCAATCATGCAATAAATCATTGATGGACTTTCCTTGTCCATGACTGGCAATCACACCACCATCCTGTAGCCCACGCACACTTACTTGGTATGTTGAGGTCCTGGAAGCACAATGGCTGCACTTCTTGCCCCAGCACAGCCTGGGACAGTACCTGGCAGTGTTGTAGCAGGAAGGGGCATGGTCATCTTGCTTTCTGGATCCTAGAGGCAGCCGGTGCAGAGAGGAGTGCTCCTGTTACACCGTCTCCCAGCAGAGGCAATTCTGGGACCCACACTGGATGTCACCAGAACAAGGTAGGCTACTGGAAGGGCCAGAGTGTGATCAACATGCTAAACATTATTAGGGAGGAAGCACAAGTAAGAGATGAGAAGCTGGTGAATTCTGGCCAAAAAGCAAGCAGTAGAGGGGCCTGGGTGTTTAAGTGGGGAGGCAAACCACCACATTTGTGTAATGTTTGAGTTGGTTTGATAGGGCACACTGCTTGGGATGAGCCCTGTGGTGTCTTCCATCTCTGTGATTCTATGTATGATTCCCACTTCCCTTCTAGGAACTGTGGAGAGCAATGTCCTGTATTTTTACAGCCTTCCATCCTACAACTCATTTTAAGCTGGAGGTGGCATCTTGATATCTAGGGCTGGCATCCTGTTCATGAATTGTAAAGGTACAGATCTGACCGACACCATCACAATACATTTTTATGGCCATTGAACAAATCAGAAGTCTCTTCCAAGCACATAACGGGCAAAAGTCTCTCCATTTCCCCCCAAATATACCTTTTAAGCAATGCAATCCCCTCCTCCAACAGTGGTATTTCCAAAGTTGCAGGACACTGGGAGAAGAATAAATGAGTCTTTGTCATTTCTGTGTGGCAAGAGGGCAGGAGAATAAGTGGGGACACATCCAACTGAGTAGGTCCTTGGTCATCCTGCCCCCCAGCAACACAGAAATGCCCATGTTGTAGATGGGCATATTGTTTAAAATGTAGATTTGGAGGAGTAGCACTGGGGTGCAGCATTAGGAGCCATAGCTATTGAAACACAGCTATATTTCCTGATGCAGGATCTAGGGTATGGGGGAAAAAATCTCTTCCATCCCAAGGCCTTAAATAGCTAACAGGGCTAAAGCCTAAAGAAGTTGCCTGTCACATTCCCTAGAGTACACGTGGGCCACTGCAAATGGATCAGGATCCACTTCCCCTCCTGATGCCTCCCCCCCATGCTTTCCACCTCCCAACTGGCATGCCTGACATGTCTGGAAGTGACATCATGGTGTTTCTCATTTTAATTTTTACTGTTTTTCTGCCTTTTGTGGGAAGTTGTGGATAGGAGGCAAACTACTGCATTTTGCAGTGTTTTGAGACATTCTTGTGGTACAAGACTTCAAGGGCTTCAAGAGCTACATTTTTCAGCCCCAAGGCCTGCGTGAGGCCTGCAGGATGCACTTTGCTCACTTCTGTCCTAGAGGATGATGATGATCGTGACGACGGTAGATGGTGTGATAACTGAAGCCCCTGTCAGAGCTGCTGATGACCAGCAGCAGCTGTTGGTCCCTGTGACTCTGGCTGGAGATGAGTCCTGCACCTCAAGAGCTCCCCCTGCTGCCATAGATCAAGCAGGCTTAGACGTTCCTCTGCCTGCTCCTTTAGGGCAACAGGGATCCGATTCTGAAGATGCTTTGGAGCCTGTGCCAATCAGCCCACAAACAAGGCGGAGACTCAAGAGAGCTGAGCAAAGGGAGGCTTCTTTGATTAAGTTCAAGAAGCAGTGACTAGCCACACCTGTGTCTTGGGCTATATAACTGCCTGCCTGGAAGCTTTCCTTTGCTTGTTGCAAACTTCTTTCAAGCCCTCCTCTTTCCTGTTCCTTGCTCCTAGCACCTGGTTCCTGCTACCTTGAATGGATCTCTTGGCTTTTGGAACTCTGACTATGGCTTTTGCTTGATGCTCTGGTAAATGAACTCCCTTGTGTAAAGTGCTTGCTTGTCTTCTCCTGGCTGGACTTTGCCGGCTCTCACACTCTCTTCTCTGGGCTGGCTCGCTGCCCAGGTCTCTTACCTTGACAGATGGGACTCTGGAGGGCCACAGGAAGTTCTCAGACCAAACCTTATCCACCTCTGTTATACCACTAATAATGGTGGGAGTTGGATATTGAGAAGCTCCTGATGGCCATGGTACCCCAGGAAGGGGTCTGTGAAGGCCTTTGTGTTAGTTATTCAAATGAGACAAGGGTATGCCTAGAGTAGCTAACAGAAAAGCCACCAGAGACTCCTTCTTGGGGAGAAGCAGCTGAATTTTTCTCCTTATGTCTTGGTCTCTTTGAAGAAAGAGATAACTTTATAGCTCATTAGGAAAAACAATAGAACCATAGAGTTGGAACAGATTTCAAGGTCCATTTAGACCAACCCCTTGCCGAGCAGGAATATACAGCCAAAACATCCCAAGAGGTGCCCATTCAAATTCTATTTAAAGACCTCCAGTGAAAGCCACTCCACCAATCAAACTGAAATTGTGTTACTACATCATCTAGCTCATGCTTTGCTCATTATGTACATAGAGTATCTGTTATGCTCAAATCATTGGTCTGTCTAGTCATGACTGGCTTCAGAGTTAAATCAGTTAAATTCTCTGTGGGGTCTTTTTATCTGGAACTGTCAGGGATTGTATGTGGAATCTTCTTCCTGCAATGTGTGTGTTCTACCACAAAGCTATGGCCTCTAGGGAGAAATTATAGCAGTAATACAGGACTGGGGAAAATGAGGTCTCCAAGCCAGCTCCCTGACGTCATTTTTCAATGCCTAAACCTTCTTGCCAGTCCTTTGAAACTTTCATTTCTTTTTAAAAAAGGAAAATTTGGGGATGATTTTTCTTCTGTTTGAAAAAATCATAGAATCATAAAGTTGGAAGAGACTGCAAAGATCATCAAGTCCAACCCCATTCTGCCATGCAGGAATACACCATCAAAGCACTCCTGACAAATGGCCATCAAACCACTGTTTAAAAACCACCAAAAAAGGAGACTCCACCACACTCCCAGGCAATATATTTCACTGATGAGCTCTCTTGCTGTCAGGAAGTTCTTCATAATTTTTAGGTGGAATCTCTTTTCCTGTAGCTTGAAGCCATTGCTTCATGTCCTAGTCACCGGAGCAGCAGAAAACAAGCTTGATCCGTCTTTCACACAACATCCCTTCAGATATTCAAACATGGTTATGGTGTTACTTCTTAACCTTCTCTTTCCAGGTTAAACATACTCAGCTCCCTAAGCCACTCCTCCTACAGATTGTAGGGAGCTTGGGGTCCATGACTGACCCTCCCAGTCCATTACATCACTGTGAAAAAAATTGATCTCCAAATATTTTTGGCCAAGAAAAAATCCTAAAAGCTATACATAGCTGAAAATCAGTTGGCTTGACTTTCCAGGTAATGAAACATGCCTACTCCTGTCCTGGAAGGTATGAAGGACATTCCCCCATCTCTCCCAAAAAGTAAGAAGAAGGAAGAAAAAGTATGAAAAGGAACCTGGAGAGAGGTGAGATGCATACCACTGAAGTCCAGCAGGCTATGTGAAGCCCTCAGGAAGATTCCCACTTCTCCTATATAATGTATGCTACTCTTTGATTTTTCAGCTTCTCTTAGGCCCTTTCCATACCTTACCTTTCTTTGGTGCTTGGGTGCGGGGATCATGTGAGCAGCCTCCAGCGAGAGGCTCTTGTGTCCCTGCTGCTTCAGCTCCATACGAGCTGCCTGCTCCTGCAAGAGCCCTGCCTCTTCCTTCCACAGTGCAGCCTGGGAGTTTCCCAGGCTGCGCTGGGGCAGGAAATGTGACCGCCGCAGCTCCAGAGGCTCTGCATGCACGGCAAGTGCATGCAGGGCTCTGGAGCAATGTGTGATTGCGTGCCATTTTTGGCTGACAGCCGAAAATCAAAAAGTGCATGAACGGCACCTGCCCTACCCTGGAGTGTCGCATGATTGTGAGTGCATCATGCAGATCACTCCTCACAATCGCGTGACGTGTCAGGCACCCTTTCACATGGCAAACACTGTGCAAAAAGTTTTATGACTACTAATAATGACCAGGAAGCAGGCACTTTGTGCATGGGAAGTATGCAACTGAGCACTTAAGTAGTAATTGTCTCTAATCTATACCCTAGATTTTGATGAAATCCAGATCCAAAATCATAGGTCATTTCCATACTACATTGCTATAGTATTATTATTATTCCTATGGAATCCTGGTGTTTGCAGTTTTGGGAGGGGCATTCAGAATTCTCAGGCCAGAGAATTCTTTGGCCTCAGTAAACTACAAACCCCAGAATTCCACAGGATGTTGAAAGTGGTATAAAAGCACTATAATAGCTTAGTGCAGAAATGGCCATAGTTTGGAAAAGATCCTTTTTTTTTTGCGGGGGAGGGAGCATGACTTAATTCCCAGTCATAATTTCATGGTTCAGTTTTCAAAGCATGTGCATGGTACACTTGTTTGTGTATTCACTCACACACTTGGTGTGCGGTCTGTTGTGCAACATTGCTATTCAAAATGAAGTTTTCACAATCAATGCATAATTCCACCTGAGAAAATTTATACTATGTGTTTCTGGAGTAGGAACTCAGCCAGTGGGTCTGATTTGTAGTAATTACATTTTTACATGTTACATTTTTTTTTGGTCAAAGTTGTGCATTCATATTAACAAAACACATTTTTTCCTCTTGCTCTATTTTAGCAGCCCTCTTGTTTGAAGCTGATTTATTTCTGAGAAAATTTCACAGGTTCTAATGGAACTCTGTTCTTTTTCTTATTTGACTCATTTTGGGGAGGAACAAATGAGGCTTCAGGTTTCATAATCCAGACCAATAAAAATGCCCTGTAAGAGCAGTAAAATTTTGATTTGTGCTTGCCACCCAGAGAAGGTGGGAAAAAAGTAATTATGTATGTTCAGGATATTATAATAACCCACAGTAAATCCTCTGTCAGGTTACGTGAATTGTAAAAATGATTTGCAACATCTCTTCTGTTACTCACTATAATAATAAGGGGAAGATGCCAAGAACATGCTCTACATTCTGATTCTTTCATTGTGAATGGCTGACAAAAATTCACTCATTCACTATCATTCTATGCATAAAGATGTTTGGGTGCTACTTACTGATTCATTCACAAGGATGTCTAAAACATGATGTACCTCCCCGGGATTCTGACAGCTGATATTTAAAACTAATGTACTCTAGTACTACAATCTGACTAATAGACATTGTTCATTGTCCACTGCCCTGGCTGTGCACATTTCAAAATGTACCCCCAAATAATATAAGGTAATTCCTCAGTATTAAGAAGTTTGATATTGAGTAGGGATGGGATGAATCCAGAAATTTCCAAATCCAAATCCAGATCCGAATTCCTCGAAGGTTCTGGGAATCCACAAGTCTCACAAATTTCGAATCTTTCAGATCCTTTTTTAGAAAAGAGTTTAAAAAGCAAGGGAAAGAAGGATAATCTTGGGCAAGACACACTCTATCAGCCTTAGCAAAAGCCTAGGCAAAGGCAAACCTCCCTCTGAAGAAATCTGGCCGGGACAATTGTCATAGCTTTGCCTCAGGATCTCCCCAGATTGAAAATGACATGCAGGCCCTTTCTGTACAGGCAGGAAAATGTAGATTAATCCCATATTTTCCTGCCTGTATAAACAGGGCCACATACTACAGTGGAGAAATAATCCAGGTCAAAACTGGCTTTTCTTTGCATAGCTCCTCCTGGCATTGTGGGGTTTGTAGTTTGATGATACACCAGTATACTTTGGCAGAGAAGGCTGTGATTCCTTGTAAAACTCCAAAGTGCAGAATTGTGTCTGAAAGAGGTTTGCAAGGGAGCTCTGCAAAGGAATGTTTCAGCTGTCCTTGAAATCTCAAGCCTGTAGCTTCCAATCAAGTACTGAACTTCAATACCAAATGTTCAATTTAAATATTTTAGAATACAAGCCCAAATGTAATTTGTGAAATTGTTAGCAAAGGTCATTATTACTCCAAGGGAAAACCTCACCTACTTACTGCTTCCCCCTGTATGTATGGTCTCCCAGGTTTTCAGGCGTCCCGGTCTCCAACAATCTATTTAGTTGGCGTATTCAAAAGATTTGGTTTGCTTATTTTGGCACAGGGATTTGGATTTGGGAATCTCGAATCCTTACCCAAGATTCGAGGATTCGAAGATTTGGTTGGCCCATCCCAAATACTGAGTAGGTATATAGGTCCAAGCCAGAGATGTAGATCCTTCCTTATTTCATCTTTCATGTGAGTACAAGGAACTGCAGCATGAGAGGCAATTTAGTATAGTGATTTGAGCACTGAACTATGCCTGTGGAGATCAGGGTTCAATTCACTGCATAGACATAGAAATCCATTGGGTGACCTTGGGCGCATCACACATATTCAGCCCCAGACAAGCTTGTGACAGGTTCACTTTAGGGTTGTCATAAGTCAGAAATGACTTCAAGGCATACAATAACAAGGAACTGCTACATATTTCTCTTTGACTACAAGACAGAGGCCCTTTTTGCTTGGCATTTTCAATGTGAAAGGGCCCCTTGAGCGTCGTGCACATGTGAGGAGCGGTCCACACAATACACTCACATTTACGCGACGTTCCAGGGCCCGACAGAGACTGCTCACACATTTTTTCATTTTTGGCTTGAAGCCGAAAATGCTGCGTGGTTGCGCATCACTCTGGGGCCCCACGCACACTTACCTTACATGAGGAGCCTTGGGAGCCAGGACGGTCATGTTTCCTGTCCAGTGCAGCCTGGGAAGGTCCCAGGATGCACTGCGAAAGGAAGAGGTGGGGCTCTCATGCGAACAGGAAGCTCGTGCAGAGCCAAACAAGCAGGGAAACAAGACCCTTTCTCCGGAGGCTGCTTGCACAAGCACCGCACCCCAGCTCCGAAAATAGTTGAGTTGTGGAAAGGGCCAGAGAAATACTGGCTGGAATCCTTTTAGTTCTGGAGACATTCTTGTGTTACATTATGCATGTGGTTGTACTCCTTTAGCCATCACCATGAACGTCCATATTCAGTTCAAAGTTGCATAAGCAGAATTCTGCAAGTATAACTGTTGCAGTGTCTTCAATGTACCCCTTGATTCAGTGAGTTTGTGGAAACCGCCACACAGCATACTCTGTTGCATAATGAAACAATAAGCAAGGACACCAGCAGATAACAAAACAGGTTGCATAGTTTCGGCAATCAAGAGAAAGATAGTATAGCACAACCGTAATGTAACTTTACAAGGGTAGATTTGCACTTTACAAATGTAATGTAGAAACTTAGCTGTTTTAGGGGGCTATCAGCAAGAGTTCTTGCAATGCCAAGATCAATATTTGCCCAAACAACATCCTTTTTTCTCTCTCTGTGGCCATTTCCGCACGGGGCAAGGGAATCGCTCCGTGCTGGTACTTACTGGACTTCTTGGCTCCACGCTCAGGACCAGGCCGGTCCGGAGCAGTGCATGGCTGCCGCTTGGCACTGCTCCAGCGACGAAAATGGTGGCTTCTGGTTGGTTGAGGCTCTCCACCAACTGATGAAGCTCGCCAGCCTAAAGCCTGCCCCCGGCAGATCGCAGACTCGCACTGGTGCGAGCCTGCAAATCTGCACCGGAGCGCAGGAATGGAGTGGCACGCTCTGTGCTTTTGAAAGACCTGTTTCAAGCGGTCTTTCAAAAGCACGTTGGACGACCACTTTGGGTCGTTCGGGAGTGGGCTGAGGTGCAGAACTACAGTAAGTAGGTCCGACCTAGTCCGCTCCCAGGTGCAGAGTTCCTCCCTGGAGGACGCTTTGCACCATTTCTTTAAGCCCGTGCGGAAATGGCCTGTGTGTGGGTACCTTTAACAATTAGAAACATCAAGTGATTTTTCTGTGTTTCTTGAACAACCGGTGTTTGCTATACGTATGTTTGTCAAAGAGAAAGCACAATAGTTTTGAATAGTCATTTTGTGAAAAGTGTACTGTGGCAAAAGAAAAGGAACTCCTTGATGTGCTCTTGTGCTGAAGGTGGCAAATTTTGCTGGGTCTCTTACTGTTGTCTTAGGACAGCCCAAACTGACAAGAACAAGGAATTCAGTGATTATTGTTCACATCTCTAACCCAAACTGTTCTACAGAGTAATGCCTAGAATCCTGTTAGTTAGTTCCCAGCTAGAATAGACCTCACTGAGCCAAGTGTGGAATGAGAAGTCAACAGGTTGGTAATAGCATTATTTTCTCTAGTGAAATGAGCAACATTTACTTGTTACTCCCAAAATCTTGGGGTTTTTTTTGGGGGGGGGGCATTTGGGTGATTTTGGTATTTTTAAGATCTTTTTAATTAAAATGCATCTAAAAGTAGCAGATGAGTGATGGAATATTAATGGATCAATCAAGAAATATTAAAGTTTTTTTTTAAAACAAATGGGTTTTAAAAACCACTTAATAAATGTATATGTCAAGCCATACCATTCAGTTAACAAGAAGAGGCTGAGCCATACTGTTAACAAGAATGAAACGATTTTCTTTTTGGTGTTTGCAGCAATGCAGTGAAACATTCTGGACTTGTCCAAACTGCATTTTCCTTTCAAACATGCAGTCTTTGATATTCCAGAAATTATCCTCTTAAAATAGGAGATAATTACACTTGGTTATGACATTGCAAGGATGATGAAAAAGGTCATAAATTATTTCATCTTGTCTTCCAATTTCTCAGGGCTCTTGGACTTTCAGTGTAAAGAAATGGGTTTCATGTCAGCAGGAACAAGGAGCCATTCATTCTGTCTCTGACACACGTGTACACACATTCTTCATTAGCCGCAGTGGATCCCCTCTCCCCACAAATTTTAATCAAAAGTTTTTGTGATGGTACTTTGTAAGACCAGTGTCAATTTAGGCAATAGTTTTTATGGCTGTCCAAGAGATCTGCACATTAAGCTAATGCACAACACAGTGAGATTTCACCTTGCTCTTAATGACCTTTGGATGAAAAACAGATCTCATGCTTGTGGTTTCCTCCTCCTCCTTCTTCTTTGAATGACATATTTCCATAACCAAAGCCAAAATGAATAGAGTGGTTTTACCCACAGCTTAATTAGAGTGGGCTTTCCTTGAGGATGCAGCCCCATTCATGATTTTTGGCTGCACTAAAGAAGGGGAATTTCTTACAGAGCTTGGAGAAGTTCCTTTGTTGTACTGCAACTCTACAAATGCTGCAGCCAGTATGACCAGCAGCAGCAGCAAAGTCTAACCAAGAAACTTTTCCGAGCTCTGGACATGTACAAGGCTATGAAATGTGGTGGTAAAAAGAATGAATATTCTGAGCCAGAAAATCCTAGTTCAGTTTTCTTGCCAGTTCTGTGGTGGATGTAGGCAAGTTGCTATCTAAGGTGGCTGGAGGCAAACTACAATTTCTCACTGGAAGGTGATGTGAAAAAAGTATTTATATGGGGGGAGTGTGGTCCACGGACAACATGTGGCTCCTAGTCCCTTTTTGCTGTCTTCCACTCCTTCCAAGTCTCCCTTAACCCACAATCAGAAATGCCCACAGTTGTTCCTTTCATTCATGTAATTATATTGGTAGAGATTGACTCTGACTCAATTAAAAAAAAAAATCTCAGACAAAATCCAGCATCCTATTGGTTACTCTCAATCAGGGTAGGCTAACTGACTCAGTTGTTGAAAAATGAGTCAACACGTAGGTAAGTCCCATCAATTCAGTAAGTTTAGTCTTTGTTCTGGTTGTTGTGTACCTTCAAGTTATTTTGACTTGTGGTGACCCTGAAGCAAAGCTATCACAGTTTTCTTGGGAGGAGGGCGTTTACCACTAGCTTTCTCTGAAGCTGAGAGAGTATGACTTGCCCAAGGTCAGCCAGTGGATATCCATGGCCAAGTGGACTCTGATCTTCTGCCATTCTAGCCCAGCATTCAAACCACTACATCACATCGGCTCGTGGGTTCAGTTAGGTCTCCAAGTAAGTTCCTCTTTGGAGCAGACTTCTCAAGATGCATTATTTGTATTGCAAAGGTAGTTATTCAAAAATACTCCCCATATTCAGTGTTAACAATGACCTCGAAGGAAGGAAGATATTCACATCTGCTATATTGCAGAGGGGAAGTTAAGGTGGAATGAACAACTGAATTGCCCAAGGCATTCCTGAATAACAGAATGAGGTTTGTATTGGGGTCTCCCTCATTCACTCCTCTGTTGTGTTGCCACTGTGCTGTTCCAGCTGCATTAACACTGGTAGTGAATCCACATTAAATTCCTGAAAGAACATGATTCTCAGTAACCCTCCACAGAGACTGTCCTCATCACGGCTCCCAACTGTCAACAGCTTTCCCTAGAACCTTTCAGCATCCTTCCCCTGATTGGTTCTCTTAAGGGCAATAGAGTTCTGAGTGCTTTATTTCAAAAGAACATAGAGCTTAGCTGATTGTTCCCCTGTTTGGTAGTAACAGAAAGGGACTGTAAGTTTTTGTGCTCTTTGTATTCATTCCCAAGCATCTGCAGAGGACGTACTCTGAACAGGATAGTATGGATTTGTTATTAATTAGCATCAATTCAGCTTTGACTTATGATGATCCTATGAATGGGAAACCTTCAAGACACCCAGGCCTCAACTGACTTGCTCATATCCTGCAAATTCAGGGTTTTTGGCTTCCTTGATTTTGTCTATCTATCTGTAATGCAGCCTTCCTCCTTTTCTACTGTCTCCCACTTTACCAAGTATTATCATCTTTTCTAATGAGTTCTATTGTCTCATGATGTGGGCAAAGAATGATAGTTTGATTTCCAGGGAGGATTCAGACCTGATTTGTTCAAGGACTCAGTTATTTGTCTTTTTGGCAGTCCATGGTATCTGTAGAACTCTCCTCCAGCACCACATTTCAAATGAGTTGTCATCTGTTTTCTTCACTGCCCAGCTTTCGGAACCATACATAAATACTGGAATTGTGTCAGTACCTGTAACAACCTTCCATGGCTCCCCAGTTTTCAGCAGTTATCCAGTCATTTCTCCCAGGGATAAGTATATTCCTATGCTTCCAGTTTCTAACTTTATTGAAATGTTGAAGAGATCCAGGGTAGCTCCTTCCTGTGATCTCTCTACTATGGAAAGATGTAGCGATGGGTTTTATTTTTCAAGGAATAGAGCAGCCCATGATCCATGATCTTTAGGCATATTGACTCAACGGGAGAACCTTCCAGTCTAAGAGCACTCTACTTCATTTGATTGTGCATGGTGAACAATGGCAGACAATGGCAAAGGCCTCTTCCTTTCATGTTCTTTTTCTGAGCTTCCTGGAGACATCTGGCTCACTGCTGCCATCAGTGGAAAAGCAATGTTGACCTGATCCTGCATGAATATTGTTATCTTAACAAAGGCAAAAGAGTCAATACTTTTCTATTACAATTGACCTCTTATTCCTCTGCAGGTGAACCTCATTTCTGTTCATTATGCAGAGAAGTGTACGTGCAACAGTGGGGATTGCAAGCAGGAAAGCGGTGAGCTTGCAATGAATAATTTTCTGAATGACTCAGTTCATAAACACTGAAAAATGAAGTTGATTCTCACTTTTACTTCCTTGCTGCAGATAGGGCTGGTTTGAACCTTATATTGGAAAGTAATTAGTTATTAATTGGTATCTCCATTGTGCCACACATCATATTGTATAAAATAATGTTTGCTACATTTAAATGGTATCATTTCTAGGGTGGTTTACGCAGTTAACAACATCACAGAAGCTGAAAAGCTTCCTGGCCTATAAAGTACATTAATTGTGTTACACAAACCTTGTGCTGAATGGTAACATTGCACATCCAAAGGTTCAAGCAAATGTAGAAAAAAAGTTTATCTCTATGCACATGTGTTTAATCAGTTGTAGAGTTTGGAAATGTTACTTCCGTTGGACCATTTTTTCCCCAAAAAATCCTTCAGCCAGCAAAGTCCATGGTCACTTGGGGATTCTGGGTGTTGTAGCCCCAAAAGTTCCTTTTCCAAGCTCTGATCAATAATTGCTAAATACAATGGCTGCATTAAGTTCACTCATCTGTTCTTCTTCCTCACAGGATCTGACAAAAACACTTGTTTTGGTTTCAGTGGGTTCCTGTTTCCTATCTATGCAATATGGCTACAACATCTGGATATCTTATTCTCCTACTGTGGTAAGATGGTCTTCTTGGACTCATAGAATCATAGAGCTGGAAGATACCACAAAGGTCAACTAGTCCTACCCCTGCTATACAGGAATACACAACTAAGGGCCTTTCTGCATTATTATAGTGCTATTATTCCACTTTCAACAGCCTGTAGAATTCTAGGGTTTGTAGTTTACTGAGGTCAAAATGCTCTTTGGCTGAGAATTCTAAATGCCCCTCCCTAAACAGCAAACCCCAGGATTCCATGGGACGTTGAAAGTGGAATAATAGCACTGTAACAATGTAGTGCAGAAAGGCATTTCAGAAAGATGCCATCCAAGCTGTGATTAACTAGCACTAAAGATGGAAAGTCCACCCCTCTACGAGGAAATATTTCCCATTTCCAAACAGCTGTTGCAGTACAGGTGTTCTTGCTAACGTGTCGGTGGAATCTCTTTTCTTGTAATTTGAACCCATTCTAGTCTTTGAAGTGGCAAAAAAACAAACTTGCTCTATCTTCTACATGAAATCCCTTCAGATATTTAAACATGATTATGATGCCACCTCTCAGATCAGAATTTAGGAAAAATCATAACACAACCCTTGTGTGCTTTTCTCCTAGCTCCTGCATGATTTTTATAACATCACATCGTATGAAGAGATGGGAGACCCAGAATCCCAGATGTTCTTGATGGCAGTCACCATTGCTTTATTCCCACTTGGAGGAATATTTGGAGCAATTGCAGGTTCCTATTTGGTGGACAGAATTGGCAGGTATGGAGATAATATTAAGTAGAGTGAACAGAGCCGGCCTTAGTACGAGGCAGAGTGAAGCGGTCATCTGAAGTGGCAGATGTTAGAACATGGCAGCAAGAGATTGGAGCACATATGGCCTGCTCTGTGCTCCTTATGCTAACCTGTTGCCTTCAGGTACATGGAGGAAAATGACCCATCACCAGAATTCAACACCCAGTCCAGTTGCTTTTGTACATGAAATGGAAGAGGCGGAACTTTTCAGGCAGAAAAGTATCTTGGGGTGATGGTAGACTGCACACTATTGGGTAAACTTTTAAGAGTATTGGGTGAATGATGGATTAAATATGTGGTTGCTGATTCCCTAAATAGGCCTTCACATTGGTTCAGATGAACGGGTCCCTTGTCATAGGGGATTTTTTGGCAAGATTTATTCCTAGATTTATCATTGCCTTTCTCGTAGGGTGAGAAAATATGGGTACCCAATAGGTTTTTGTGGATGAGTGGCAATTCAAACCCTGGCCTCTCACAGTCCTAGTCCAACACTCAGGTTACTATATCACAACATCTGATCTACCTATAGAAACATCTAATAAAAGATGCAGTGATATTGTCTTCCATGACTCCCTTTACCTTCTTCTAAAGGGATTAATGGAAATCACAAACATCATTGTTTTTAGGTTTACTAGATATTAATGGGGGAGTGTGTTGTGAGAAGAGACTGAGGCCCTTTCTGCATCCTACCTTTTCTCGGCGCTGGGGTGCAGTGATCGCGCGAGCAGCCTCTTGTGAGAGGCTTTTACTTCCCTACTTCTTCAGCTCCGCATGAGCTTCCTGCTCGCACAAGAGTCCCGCCTCTTCCTTTCACAGTGCAGCCTGGGACCTTCCCAGGCTGCACTGAGACAGGAAGCATGACCAGCCCGGCTCCCGAGGCTCCGCACGCCAGGTAAGCGCATGCAGGGCCTGGGAGCAATGCGTGATCGTGCAGCATTTTCGGCTGGAAGCCGAAAATGCAAAGGTGCGCAATCATTGCCTGCTGGCCCCTGGAGCCTTGCACGATTGCGAGGGCATCATGCAGATTGCTCCTTGCAATCACGTGAGGCTCCAGACCCTCTTTCGCATGGCAGATGCCATGCGAAAAGGGCCTCAGAAACTATACATCTTTTAAGATCCAGTAAAACTCCTAGAATCCTGTTGCATGAAGATGATGGCCTTCAACCAGCTAGCAAAAGTTGGGGACATGGCCTCCAAACCTTGCATCACTTGACTTAATTTGTCTTCTGCTTATTTTGAAACTTTAGCTCCCCATGTATTTCAATATCTCAGATCAACTGAAATTGAAACCGGAAGTGATGTTGCATCACTTCCAATCACATGGGGGAAAGTAATGTGACTCATGGGGGGTGGGGGCATGGAGGGGCAAAAATGTTCCCACTTTCTGCACAGTTGGTCACCCTTGTTTTGAAGGAACTTAGGCAGCAAAGCTGTCACGTGCTTAGTCTTCATGATGATGTAATAAATGATGCCTGTTCAAGTCTCAGAAGCCTAACTATGTACCTGATTAGAGTTTATACTGCATGGGAAGCTTTAGTGCTTTGTGTAATTCCATGTCTCTCCCCTGAACAAGCACAATGGAAAGAAATTATTCATAAAAAGATAAAGATCCAGTTGCAGTTCTGTAGCTCCTCCTTGTCATTCATATATATGTATATGTAAATTAATTGGCATCTCCTCACCCCACTCCTATGCATGTCTTTTCAGGAGAAACACCTTGGTGGTTGCTAATTTTGTTTGCACTGTCTCTGCTGTCTTCATGGCTTTCTCCAATGTGATAGATGCCTATGAATACACTATGTTTTCACGCTTGTTTACAGGAATATGCACTGGTGAGATCTAGCATTCTATTTTTATCCTCATTTTTATAAGAGGATGCAACCCTTGCAATCCCTCTGGAATTTGTCCTGTATGATCAGGTTGGGGTAGGATCATTAAAGACATGGATCTATAGTCCATAGATAAGACATCCAGGAGAGCAGCTTTGAAATTTGGGCTGCAGATCACAATCTTGAAAAGACGGGCCATCTTTTCCAACTAAAGAGTAGCTTGGCTCCAGGGAGTGGGGAATCTTGCAACAGAACACCAGGAGAAACTTTGTTAATGCATCTTAGTTTCATGTACATGCATGCTGCACCAATTGACTGCATGGCCAGGTTCCTGAGTTTGGGTTAAATTCCTATGGGTCTTCCAGGGTGGGTGTGGGGTTTCAATTGAAGCTGATATTGTAATTTTGTACCTGGAATTCCAAGGACACTCAAGGTAAGGGTATAGTACACTTTCTACCTTCCCTTTGGCCAGTACCACATTTGTTTTTCATCTTAAAAATGTAATGCACCTTTTGGCAGACATACCAGCTTTCCGTTGCCTTGATGAGTCTCAAAGACAAGGAAATGCCAAACATGAGTAATAGCCACTAGAAGCTGAAAGTAGCACTAAATTATGTGTGCACAGGAAAAAAAGTAGGAAAAAAAATGCCACTGTGTTGGTTTGCACTTGAACACTAAAAACTCTGACATTGATTATATTTGTGCTGAAAAGGGGATGCTTATTACACTTACGCTAATTCTAACTTTGAATTTATTTATATTATTACACTGGACTGGAAAGAAGGTGAAAAATCCTACCCATGACTTTGCTTCTTCCCCATGCCCTTGTCCCTGCTTTCAATTTGGGAAACAAGAAAACAGCTGCGTGAATTTTGGGTAGCTTTCTTGCCCACTGAGTAAAGGGGAAAGTGTGGAGTTAAAAACAAATATGAATACAGAGGAAGAATTTAGGAAATAGATTAAAAACCTGTATCTATGAGTATAAACTAAAAACCAGTTCTACCACCCTCCTACCATCAGTATTCTACGATAACTATCATAATCTCACATGTATGATTCATACTCACCATTTTAAAGAAACAACTGACAAGGTTCATTATCCTATTTTCATTCAGAAATATATTGGAGAAATGAGTAGTTTATCAGTTATACTATCACAGAATACTAGAATCATAGAATTGGAAGAGACCACAAGGGCCATTGAGTCCAACTTCCTGCCATGCAGGAAGACACCATCAAAGCATTCCTAACAGATGGCCAACCAGCCTCTGTTTAAAAACCTCCAAAGAAGGAGACTTCACCATACTCCGTAGTGGTGTATTCCACTGTCAAACTATTCTTACCATTAGGAAGTTCTTCTTCATGTTTAGATGGAATCTCTTTTCCTGTAGTTTGAAGCTGTTGCTCCATATCCTGTTCTCTGAAGCAGTAGAATACAGGCTTGCTCCAACCTCCATACAGCCACTACTATGGTTCACCTTCTATCCTCTGACCCTTTCTTCCTCCAGTTTTTATTGACCTCCCTTGAAATGTTGTTCATTATCTACTGCTTCCTTTGGATTCCAGCACTACTAGTGATTTCCTTCTATTTTTCAAGATGTAAAATGTAGGAAATCCTAAGAAACACACTTCACCTAAAAATCAAATATTTGCTCCCTTAGCTGTGCTCCCTTCTCATCTCTTTAAAAGTCTTTTTCTTCTCTCTTATTGTCAGCAATGTCCAATATGTCATTACTATCTATCTCTGGCATCATTTCTTCCATCTAGTAGCTCTGCACATTGTTGGCATCTCCTCTCTGAACTGCTATGTTCCATCTTTCAACCCTCTTTTTCAACCTTTCTCTTTCTCTCTCCCTCTGCTTCTCCAGGATATTCCTTCCTCCAATCCTTTCCTCAACTCTTTCTCTTCACTCTTCTCTACCAACATCTCTCCACCCACTCCCTTCTCCCTCTCCCTCTTTTGTTCCCTCTGCTTCTTCCTTCCACATCTGCATGCTACAGCATGAGACAGTGTACTCTAGGCTTTTTCTTCTTCCATTTCCTTCTCTCTCACTTGCTTGATCTCTCCTGTCCCTTGCACCTCCCACTGTTCACCATTGCCACCTACCATGGAGTGAAAAACTTGGCAAGGATGATAACAGAGGCAATATATGCGCTCTCTCTCTCTCTCTCTCTCTCTCTCTCTCTCTCTCTCTCCTAATACAAGGGGAAAATTATATCAGTTTCTTTTAAGTATCAGGAACATAATTAATAACAGTACATTGTTTCCAAACTCTTGTGAGTCCTGACTTGATGTAGACAAAAAGATTGACAACTTCTCCCTTCCTATGGAGTCAAGTAGCATGTCTCTACATAATTTCAGCCAGCAGCTCCTCTTGCATTATCATGAGAAAGACAGAATGCCATTTTGCAGAATTCTGAGGGAACATCTCAGAAGAATGATCAATTGCTATTGAGGTCTCCTAGACCCCAAGAAAGATCTGTTTCTTTGCATCATTTTAAACGCTTACTTGCATCATGTTCTTTGCATCATGTTAAAAGCATACTATATTTTCTTACTTCATTTGTCTTCTAACTAGGCATAGTGTCCTGTGCTGTTCCCATCTACATTGGTGAGATCTCCCCAAGAAGCCTGAGGGGTGGCATTGTCATGATGCCCCAGCTCTTCCTAAGCCTTGGGGTTCTCTTGGCTCAGACACTTGCTCTCCATGAAGCCCTAGGAACATCAGAAGGTAATACAGAAAGCTACGGAGCTGACTTGTAGCAAATCAGGTATTATTACTGAAGTTCTTCATTGTTGCTTTCACATCACTGTATTTCCTAGGATGGCCTATATTGATGGGCCTGGCTGGAGTCATACCAATGTCCCAACTTGGCTTGCTGCCTTTCCTCCCTGAAAGTCCAGGATATCTACTGATTCAGAAGAAGAAGGAAGAGGAGGCAAAAGAAGGTAGAAAGTAAACGGTACTGAGAGCTCTATGTGTGGGAACAACATTTATATCTGATAATAATTGATAAGCATGAGAAGATAAAACAACAACAACAACAATTTATTTCATTTATGTGCAGCCTTTCTCTTGGAGTGGGACCCAAGGCGGTTCACAAAAAAGATAATCTAATATCTGGCAATAAAAGACAATTAAAAACAATCACAATTAAAGATAGGTAGAAAACAGTATAAAACCATTGAAAGACATGCAAGACAGTTAAAAATAAAACACATTCCCATAAGAAACCTCCCTGCAAGCAACTACACATTAAAAACTAACTTAAAGGAAAAGAAGAAAGGTGGGATCCAGCCTAGCCTCCTATAGAAGGGAATCCCAGAGGGTAGGGGCAGGCACTGGGAGGGCTGTGTCCTATCAGCCTGTGATGGGGGCAACGCTGAGAGAAAGCCCTCCCTAGTGGATCTTAGGATTCTGGCAGGCTTGTATAGGAAACTATGGTCTTGCAGATAGTCTGGACCTAAACCATATAGGGCTTTATAGGTCATGACCAGCACTTTGAATTGAACCTAGAAACAAATTGGTACCCAGTGAAGCTGCTTTAACAAGGGATCCCTATAACTGACCCTTTTCAGCATTCTGGCTACAGCATTTTGGACTGCTGAAGGTTTTGAACAGTTTCCAAAGGCAGCCCCCCACACAAAGGCCATTTCTGCACTATACTGTTATAGTGCTATTCTCTCACTTTCAACATCCTGTGGAATTCTGGGGTTTGTAGTTTACTGAGGCCAAAGAGCTCTCTGGCTGAGAATTATAAATGACCCTCCCTAAACTGCAAACCTCAGGATTCCGTAGGATGTAGAAAGTGGAATAATAGCACTATAACAATGTAGTGCAGAAATGGCCAAAGTGTTGTAGTAGTCCAAATATGTTGTAATCAAGGCATGTGCTACTGTAGCCAGATCTGGCTTTTCAAGGAACAAGCACAGCTGACACATTTGTCTTAATTGTGTAAATGCAGGCTTGGTTGCTGCTGAAACCTGGGCATCCAGGCTCAAAGTTGAGTCCAGGAGAACACTCAAGCTGTGAGCCTGAGTTTCCTGGGGGAATGTAAACCCATCAAGCACAGGGAGAAACCTTATTCCCTGATCTGCCTTTTGACTGATCAGGAGCACCTCTGTCTGGTCTGAATTAAATTTCAATTTGTTTGCTGTCATCCAGTCCATTACTTATGGTAGTCTTTGGTTCAGTACTGAAACAGTTTCTGTGGCAAAGTTGCTTTGGGAATCAGCTATTTGGAATGCAAATGAAACTTGATGGTGGGTTGCTAGGCAACAGGAATAGTGCCTTAAGAATGAAACCCAGCACAGTAGTGTATGTGGGAGGGGCTTATGGATGAGAGGAATTATATATACAGGCAGATTTTAGTTTGAAAGAGAAGCTTCAGTGAGATCTTGGCCAGAGAGGGTGGTTGAGTTGTGTTTAAGCAGCTGAGAAAAGACACAAAGAACAGATGTCTAAGGCTGAGAGTTATTGGCATAGACTGTCAGATAATGTTAATGTAACAACACTGTACTTTATATGAACCTTAACAAGATACTTTATTTTTTGAAATATTTTTACAACCAAAAATACAGTTTGTTTTACAACTACTGGATCAACCTGAGTTATCTAAAGTCACTGGTAACAAAGAAGAACATGATACCATACATAAACTATTCAGTTTTGAGGGAACACTTAAGACCCTGGCCCTTTTACACAAAGATGGTGTTTAAAGGATGGAGTAAGGACTAAATAATAGTGTCAAAGTGCCTTATTAGGTTGGAACTGTAAAACCAATCTGAGGAGAAATAAGTCCCTGTCACAGCTTCCTTAGAATCACATGAAAAGGAGAGCTAGAGCTAGGGTTCATGAAGACATTTATGATACTGAACCCTAAAATTCTGGACAAACTGGCATTCTGATATGAACATAAATTGTTAAGCCCCTAGTTGTTATGATTATAGGACCATTAATGCACATGTAGTATCAATGCAAAGTTACACATAAGAATACAAAATAAACATTTATTTAGGGTCATGCATGCCCCAGGGTCTCAAAAATCCTGGGCACTGATAATATGTGGGTTCTACTTGCAGTAACATAATTTTAGACTGTCAATACACTCTCCCCTCCCCACATGTTCTAGATGATTATGTACATTTCAGGGGTGTTCTGAAGGGCAAAGCACTGATTTTCCCTTGACACTTTTGTTGTGCCCTCCCCACCCCATCCCTTTATTGTACACCTAGAGAAGGACAGCAGAGAGAGAGAGAGAGATCTCAGAAGTGCATTCCTGACTGAATTAAACCTCTTTCAAAAGAGGAAGAAGGTTTTTTTGGGGTGTGTGTCCTGTTTTAGACATCACTCCATCATTTAGATATTACTCCATCATTTTAAAACCATTTCTTAAATGATACTTGGAGATGGAGGCCCACGCAAATCCACAGGAGGCTCCATGTAACCTGTGGAGTGCAAGTTGTCCACCTCTGCTATGTCTGTTTGGTGGTGAGCCTTTTGGGGGTTAGCCATTTCCCCTGAGGCCTTTGCCATGCCTGATGGCACTTCTGTTCTTTCTGCTGAGCTGAGGTGGGAGCAGCTTGAACCTCTGCCCAAAGTCTTGCCCTGCTAGTATTACTGTGTGCAGTACCTGAATGTCTCACCTGGTTCCTAATTCGAAGACTTTCTGCCTCTGCTCCCATTCAGCCTTGAAGATGCTGAGACAGAGAGGTGATGTCAGCAAGGAGATTGAGGAACTCCATCAGGAGGAAATTGCCGAAAAGAGAGAAAAACGCATGAATGCACTCAAATTGATAGGAAGCCAAAGCATGCGGTGGCAAGTCCTCACTATTGTCGTCCTGATGTTTGGCCACCAGTTCATTGGTACTAATGCGGTAAGGAAGGCAAAATTGTTCCAAACAGGAAGATGAAGCAGGAAGAATTATGAGATTCTCAGCGTATAGACCACAGGTGCCTTTGCCTTAATTGGCCTGAATTGTATTGGTAGATCCAACTCAAGGAGTCCCATTGAATCAGTGGGACTATACTGTACCCGACAAAGAGATTGATTTATCACTTACTGGTTTTGATTATTAATAGATGACAAAATTAGCAAAGGAAGTAGTGCTTTTTGGAGTATACTGATATAACAGAAGCTTTTACGATAGCTTTGATTTGTAATCTGTATGTTGGGTGAGTTGGAAACTAAATTTAAATGTGAAGGGGTATGTGGATGTTTTAGATTAAAGAGGAACGGGTGGTAGGATAGGTGGGATAGAGGAGTAAATATATAGTGTAGCGTTTTGTTGTGCTGTGTTACATTATGCTGTGTTAAATGGACTTATAAATAAACTTTTAGAAAAGGCCAAAAAAAACCCCAAAAATCATTGGGATTAATGTAGGTATTGATTCACCCTTCACCAAACTAAGACAACCAGACTAGAAACTTCCATGTGGGGTGCTTCAGTCCACCAAAACTCTGGCTCATGAATACAGTGTGCCCCCAATATATGTGGGAGTTTTGTTTCAGGAGCCCCCATGTAAAACAAAAAACATGATGCGTTGCATCCTATTATAGTCAATGGATGTAATTTGTGTTTGCCTTTGGTACAACAGGTAGGAGCCTGCCACATCCATTGTTGAGTGTAAAAAGTTTTCCAAGCATTTAGTGCTTTGTTTCTGATTTCCTAAGTGATTCTAAACAAACCGTTCTGTCTTCTTGAAAGAACTGTGTCAAACATCAACAAGGTAATGCACTGAGAACATGCATTTCTTTACATAAAACTATTACAATGATCTGTTCTCTGTTCCTCTCTTTTGTTTATGATAACCAGCTTATACGCATTTTCTCTTTCTTTGGAAGCTCTCGAAAAATCCCAATGTTTCATTAAAACTTTGTCCATCTAATCTGTTGCACTCAAGCTGACAGCAGAGGCTGCGAAAATGTTCCTTCTTGGCCCAGAGTAGTTGTGTCTGTATGTGTGACTCCTTCCCAACCTGATTCAGGACCTAATCTCAGCTCCAAGTTTATGTATATGGGAAACAGGGGTGGACTGATATTTCAGTCACTCCTAACACTGTTGACTATAATATGATAAGATGCTTTGTGCAACTTTGCCTTTGTGCATGTGGAAGTCATTGTAAGGGGGACTCCACTGTGTCTTTTTCCAGTCTGAAAAAGACTTTTGATTTTCTGGTTTAATTTCAGGCGTACTTTTATACAGAGAGAACCTACCTTACTACGAATGTGGGAGAGTACAATGTCCACTATGTCAGTATAGGCTCAACAGCTTTCCTTTGCTGCTCAACCTTGTTAGGGGTAAGCTTCTTTCACCTTGTCCCTCTTCTGCCCTAAATCAGGAGTGAGTAACTGGGAGAGGCTAGAAGGCCATGTTAGGACCCATAGGAACTTTGGAAGCCATACATATCCCGATTGCCCCTCCTAGGAGAAAAAAAAATGTTTTCCCACACTATGCTCCCAACATGCTCTTTAGTGAGTGTGAGCACATTTGCTTATTTTAAGACTTTCATATTTTGGTGTGAATACCCCCCATACCCAAAGGGCATTTGAGGCCATTGTGGGTCATTTCTTTGACTCCTGGAAGGGGCTGTAAGGGCCAAAAACAATCATAGGGGCCATATGCAGCCTGCGAGCCACACTTTGTTCACCTGTCCTCTAAAACCAAAGACTCATCCCTTCCTGAACAGACAATTTTAACAGCATGCTTCTATTATGAAGTTGTGACAATATACTTGTCATAGATTTTCTTAAGGCCGTCATAGTTCTCTGTATATTGTTTATAAGTAATCTTTGGCGAGCTCCCTTCTCAGCCTGAGTCCTTCCAGACGTGGTCAGCTACAACTCTGATTGTTCTTGTCCATTTGTGTTTTACTTACATACTTATTTATTTATTTATTTATTATTATGGCATCTTCCAACAACAAATTAAAACATCAGAACATTTAAAAACTATTGAAAACATTAGAAATGTACAAAATCATTAAAAAACAATATTCAATTAAAACAAATTACTGTAATAAATAAAGCTCCCCCTGGCTTATATAGAAGCCTGTTTAAAAAGAAAAGTTCTCACCTGCTGGCAAAAGAGAGCAGAGAGGGAGCCCGCCTAGCCTCCTATAGAAAAGCATTCCATAGGATGGGAGCAGCCACCAAGAAAGCTCTCTCCCGTTATTTAAAAATCTTACTATATTTGTGCCTGCCATGAAAAAAAATAAAATCTTTCTAGGATTTTCTAGATCCTCCAGCATGGTTCTTAAGAGTCATGTTGGAGGACCTAGAGGTTCCTAGAGAAAACACTTCTCTAGGCATTGTTAGGTCCTCCAGGGTGACTTTATGGGGCATTTCTATAATAAAATAGAAACAGAGTAAGACTGGAGGACCTATAGATTGCTAGAGAAGCATTCTCAGGTAAAATATAGCATTCACAATTTTTATTTTCATTCACAGTTTTTCCATTTTTCTCAAGGGTCTCGCATCCCTAACCAAAAGTGGTGGGCTGACTGTATTGTCATCTCCAAAACTGGAACTCAAAGTGGCTCACAATTTAAAAGAACAATACAACTTAAAACATACAAAAAGTGAATAGTAATATAGTATTAAACTGTTTACAGTATCAAAATGATTATACCTCAGTAAAATAACAAAATGCTATTTAAGAAGGATCAAAAGATAAAAAGCTCTTAAAAGCAACAATTAAGGAAAGGAGTTCCAAAGTCTAGGGGCAGTCACGGAGAAAGCCCGCTCTCATTCCCAATGAACCGTGCTTGCAGTGGTGGTGAGACTGAAAGGTGGGTCTCTCCTGATGATCTCGGAGCGCCGGCTGGGTCTTACAGGGAGATAACCAACAAGTCTGGAGAGACCCAGGTTGAGAAGGCTCCCACAGAGGTATGTACATTATCTGGTTTTTACCTTGCTGTGAAAGCCAGATTTTTCAAAAAACAATATATTTTACAAGAAACGTTTCCTGAATTACAAAAAATATTTCCTGTCTTTTACTTCTTCTGTTCTGTGGATGGAGAACATAGTGCTGCCCAAATACAGGTACATTAAAGCGTATTTGATACCAGATGTGGATCATTTTTTAACATCTCCGTCTTGGCTACAACAGTTTTTTTTTTTCAGTAATAGTTTTTTTAAGTATTTTTGTTAACATACTAACATATACTTGTCTATAACGAAAAGTAATACAATAACTTTAATAATTTAATAATAATAATAAATTATTATTTATTAATAAATATTATCAATAAATTAGCATTGTTAATTATTAAATATCAACAAATATTATAATAAAATAATAAATAATTTAAGTAATAATTTTGAAATGAAACAATTGGCAGTAATGTCTGGAAAAGAAATTCAGAGAGTGGAAGAAAAAAAGAGAAAGTGAAAGAGAGAGAAGTGCTGAGAACTGGTTAAACTAATGGTACCACCATATTTTTTAACAAGCAAAACCTATCTCTCTCAATCTCCCTCTCTCTCTCTCTTTCACACACATACACATACATTGTGCCATAAAGTCACAACTGCTCACCAGGTCAGCTTAGTTTACAAGGCTATCAAGAAGCATTTTCCAACTTTCTGCACACACAAACTCTAACCCTTTCCTCAATCTCCTAAAATGTGTTTGTGGGAAGGGTGGAATGAAGGATTCTTGGCCTCTGGGGGGCATCAAGATTGGGATACAGTAACGAGATACAGCTTGCTTCTTGGATAGCCTGCTATGTCCTCAGTGCTGCCACCTCCTAGCAGATGAAAACCCCATCTCTCACTTGGCCAGAGAACAGCCTGCCTTTCTGCGTCCCTTTCCCACCCCCCATGCACAGCAGACTCACACAAGCTGCTTAGCTTGATGCCACTTGGAGCCTTCACTTGGAGCTTTTTTTTTCAAGGCAGTATTATTATTGTTCCCCATCTTCCCCTGGAAGGGAATACTCTCTTTCCATGGAGGATAGGTATGTAATAATAATAATAATAATAATAATAATAATAATAATAATAATTAAAAAAAACACACAATCTCAGTTCTGGAGCATGGGCATTTCTATGCTCCCCTGTTGGTGGTGCCAGTGGTGGCCAGGCTTGGACCATTGGAGACTGTGAAAGACCTCTGACCATGAGAGAAACCAATGCTGCTACTGCCACCTTCTAAGAGCTGGAGGGCAACGAGAAGGTCCAAAGTGGATGAGGGCTAAGCAGTGCTGGGGGTGTGGGAAGATATATGCCTCTAGTAATAAAATGGGCAGATAAAAACAGAGGGGAGGGGTACCTGGCTCCATTCTTTTCTCTCCCCCAGTAAAAGGAGCACGGTCACCTGGCCAACCCCACTGAGCTTTGCTTCGCTTCCCTGTGGTAACCAAGGCTTCCCTACACCAGGAGGCAAAGCCAAGAGTAAATGGTCCGAGAAAGGCCAAGCACCACAGTCTACCACCTTCTTTCATGGATGCCCCCGAGGCAGAAAAGAAGGAAAGTGCAGGCCATATGCTCCCTCATAGTGGGAGGATCCTGGGATGAATTGCGCCTTCTCTTGCCCCCCACTCAATGTGCTACCGCATTAAAGTATCAGAGTCTTCCATAATTCTGCAGAAAGGAGAGGAAAGAAAGGTCATGAAATACCTTGTCTCTAGAGAACTGAATTGCAAGTTTAGGCCTTAAGCTTGCTACCATGGAAATAAGTTGCCAAGGAAATACCACTACTAAATCATTAATATAAGCAATACAAGTATGCCCCCTTGTCTCTGTTCTGACCCTGATGAAGGGCAATGATTGTGCACCTTTGTATGTTTCTGTCTGTGCTACATGAAGATTAATTCAGTGAAATATATTTGCCTTTATTAATTTTAATAAAACCTTTCAAGGTTGTTATTGAAAACCACTATTGTTAACATTGTTGTTGTTATCAGGGTGTCTTAACTGATGAAGGGTTAAAATTTTGTTTTGAATATTTCTGATTTTGTGTGTGAATGCTTTGCATTCCTGCTCAGGGAAATAGATGAGACAGTTTAAAAACAAACATGTAATATGAGCAAGTGTGATAGAATGTTCTGAGTACTAGACTAGGGCCATTTCTGCACTAGACTATTATAGCGCTATTATTCCACTTGCAACATCCTATGGAATCCCGGGGTTTGCAGTTTCGGGAGGGGCCAGTCGGAATAATAGCACTTTAACAGTTTAGTGCAGAAATGGTCTTGGACTCCAGGAGACCAGGGTTGAAATCTCCTCTCAATCACAGAAACCCACCAGGTGATCATGGGCAAGTCACAAACTCTGGCCCAGGAAGTCCCATGATAGGTCCATCTTAGGGTCTCCATAAGTCAGAAGCGACTTGAAGGCACACAATAACATGTCATCTTATCATCATCATCATCATCATCATCATCATCATCATCATCATCATATTTTTACACAGCACCATCCTTGTACATGGTACTTTCCAAGTAAAAGGATAGCAAAACAGTTCCCTGCCTGCAGGCTTACAATCTAATTAAGACATGACACAAAAGGCCTTTCCTCTGCTATTGGTCCTGTGCACAATGAAACTGTGCTTGCTTCTTCTCTCCCTCCGGGAACAAAGCAGTGACATTTGGGATGGATTTCATCGCTTTCTGGGCTTAGAGATGATGGCGCTGTGCCTCTTCAATCCCTCCGAGGCCAGGGCAGTGGCAGTTGGAATGGAGGGAGGTCCTTCCATTTCCTTCTGGGCCTAGGCATGATGGAGCTGTGTCTGCCTCTTCTTTTCACTTTTTCCTCCATTTCCTTTCCTTCCTTTTCTTTTAAGGAGTTGAGGGTAATAGACAAGGCCTCCCTTCCTTCAAATTTCCACAAGAACCATGTCATATGAGGGTTTGCAATTTAAGTAGGATCAGAAGTCACAGGGACTGCCAAAAATGAAAGCATCAATCTGGTGACTGGGTAAGCCTGCCAGAAGAGATATGTCCTTAGTACTTTTTAAAATTCAGACAGTGTTTTGCTGTTGAATCTCTTCCAGCATTCCATTCCACAATCTAGAGGAAGCCAACGGAAAGGTCTTCTGGGTGACACTTGCCAGTCTAGTCTTGGCTGATTTAAGCAAATGGCCCCCAGAGGACCTGAATGTACAGGGCAGATTGTATGGGAGGAGGCAATCCTGTAGGATAACTTGGACCCAAACCATGTAGAGCTTTAAAGGTAATAACTAACACTTCATGCCTTGTACTTTCTAGAAGAGAGGCTTCACTTTACTGCCATTGAAAAAGACATCTTGAGGAATTTGAGTGGGGGAGCGGGCTCACAGAAACAGCTTGAGAGATGTATATAAGTCCCAGCGGTGCCCTTTGCTCACCTCTGTTGTAGAATACTCTAATCTGAGAGAGAATGATGTTAATGTTAAGCAATGAAATATGGCCCAGTTCAATGATCTGAGCAAAGGTCTGAGCGTGTCCACTAAATTTTACGACTGCTTCTATCTCTCTGTTCCGCTTCTTTTCCTCTACATGTCTTAGATATACCTGGTGGATATTGTGGGACGGAGAGTTCTGCTTCTTATTGGCTTTTTAGTCTGCGGCATGATCTTAGTTCTGATCACGGTGGCCCTCCAACTTCAGGTCTGTAATTGAGAACATCAGTTGTAATTGAGAAATATACATTTAGGTGCAAGGCATTGCAGCGATATTCAGTTCAAGGATGTGGAACTGGAGTTCCATGTAGTGCCACTGTACTAAGGAAGTTGCATCATGCAACCACTGTGCAATTATTTTCCTGTACATTTATGAAAAATCTCAGTCAATGCTCCCTCGGCGTTTCTGGTGCAAAGGAATGCAGGGAGTGGGAAAGCAGGAATATCAGTGCCCACTTTTGTATCTTTTCCAGGAAAGTGACATGGATTTTTTTTTTTATTCCCACTCCTAAAGATTTCACACGCATCATTTCTTGAAATGTGACACATATGGGTCCATTGTGTCATGAATAAGAAATGCTATTGGCAAAGAAGAAAATTCCTTCTGTTAAAAGCTACCTGGCAAGGTCATTAGTATATGACTGAAAGCAATATCCGTAATCCATCTATAATCAGTCAAAAATTTATTGTAAATATTGAACAGCTATTATACAAATACAGTGGGCCCTCCAATCTTGCAAACCTCTGTATACATGAATAAAAGGTTGTGAGAAGCATTGTGCCCTATTATACTTCATGCATGCAATGGTTGTGTACCCACACTACCACAGGGGTGCAGACTTTGCATCCATTAACTATAATGGGGCACAATGTTTGGCATTTTTTGTCGTACATGTGGGTTTCTTGAACAGAACCTCTGCATACACAGAGGGTGGCACTATATATACACATATACATATGCACACACACACACACACACACACACACACATTTATATATCACTTTTTGACTTTGCATGCAAGCATTTGAAAAGTTTACATATTTATTAAACCCACTTTTCAAGATGTGATCACTCTGTCATCTGAATGAGCAACAGGGAGATATCGCTTTCCCTAATGTCAGAATAATTAATACATTCTAAAATAAAATGAGTAAATTTTCATTTATAAAATTAAGGAATTACAACGCAGATTCTAGTTCCCTTAGAGATAACTTGAATGTGCCCTGCCAGATCTACCAGGGGAAGGAAATTTAACCTTGCCCACATAAAAGCCAATCTCATTTTAGTGGAGGGTAGATCAATCAGACATTTTGAAAGGTTAAATGAGAAGGGGGCAAAATGCACATGTAGTCTGTTCGATAAGCAGCTTGCTATATCAGACATTTGGGACTTCATTTCAATATCTTTAAGGTGTTGCAGCAAGGTCAACTTTGCTCTATCGTAGCCCAAAGTCAGTAAACGTTTGAAAACCCCATATTTTCAATGGTAAAAAAAAATCTTCTATTTCCAGGAGGTAGGACTTCCTACCTTAAAAAGTGGAGAACCTTGGGGTCCACCTACAATGCCAGCATCTCCATAGAAATAGGGGAAATTATAGCTCAAATGAGGCCTGTGAGAGGAGGATAATGGCAGGATGTTTTCACCTGTGTATATCAGTACTAACTGTAGAGAGGACTTCAGTTGAAAGGTTAAACAGAGTATTTTATTGGGAATTAACAAGCATATAGGAAATCAGAAACTGTCAAGAACTATGCAAGGCTGTCAGAAAGTGAGGCAGGAAAGGTTGGATAGAGAGACTGGGTGAAAAGGATGATAGTTACCAGTCCTGAAGCAGAAAGTCAAAGTGGAATGGTTCAGACAGCCTGTCTGAGAGTAGCATGAAGGAACAGGAATCTGGGGTACCACATGTAGCATGACACCCAATGTACTACTACGTACTATGTCCAAAGTGCTACAGTTTACTGGGGCTGGAGCTGGGGTTTGAATACCCTATTTGCTGCCCTGTGGTGGTGGTGGTGGTGGTGGTGGTGGGGGTTGATGGACAAAGTGGTAATGGCTTTCCCATGGGGTTGACAAGGGAGTCTGGAATGGGCTGATTGTCTCAACTTTAGGTAACAGAATACTGATGTGAGTCCTGACAATCGCTTAATGTTTTGATCGGGTAGTGTGAATAAGGAAGGTCTCTAGAGGATATGCTCACAGTAGGGGTCCCTGGTTGCTTCGCTTGGGCAGTTTTGCCTGCTATTGTTTTTGGGAGTGCTCACAACTTACAGCTTTTAGAAAAGATTATTCCAAGCCCCTCAGCATCAGGCTTTCCTGGCTAATCCTCTTTAAATTTATGACCTGATCATGTCTGATGTCAACCTGACCTAACATATGCATACAGCCTACACATTTTCAAACATGTGTTTCAGCCATGACAATTATGAAAATAGCACATCCCGCGGAGAGGGTATGCATGGTAGTGGTTACAGGCCTACTTCTTCCACTATAGACAATATAAATTCTGATACCTGCTTAAATATCACCTGTAACCAATAGAACAGAGCAAGCTTAAGAGCTTTAGTTTCCACTAACATTCATCCCAGTTCAGCATCAATTGTGGAAACTGGGACAGAAGGAAGTCTGCACAGTATCTACGCATATATGTGTGTGTATGTGTATGTATGCATATCTGTCTGTCTATCTATCTATCTATCTATCTGTCTACCTATCTACCTACCTACCTACCTACCTACCTACCTATCTACACACACACACACACACACACACACACACACACACAGATCTTAGTAGGGTCCCATATAACGATTCTGATAGCACTCTAATATGACGTAAAGTCAATTGCACAGGACTATCCCCTTTAGTATGATGAAAAAAGTAAATCATTGAGAATCTCAGCCAGAAAACACTAGTGCACACTTGGAAAGGCAAAAATCCCTTTTTGTTGGAATGTAACTCTAAAATACTAAAAGGAAAGAACTCATTCTAAATTATTTCAATCCATATTCCAGTTGTAAACTGTAGCTGGATTTACTGAATATCAGTACCTTGGTTTTGCTGTAATTTACAGAGAGATGTTCATTTTGGCAGTAATTGCTAAATTACCTTAACAACCTACATCATCCTGTCTGAGCATGAGCTATAAGAATAGTGTCATCAGAGTAAGAGAGGACAGAGATCTTATTTTGTCCCACTTTGGGAAATAACAGTCACCCTGAAGAAGCCTACAATGTGATTTAAACAAAGATTCAAAAGAAATGGAGCAAGTAAACAACTTTGCCAGACTCATTTTACGTAACTGAAATATGATCAACCTTCTCCAACAGCAAATCATCCCAGCGATGTCATATGTCAGTGCAGTTTTGGTTGATTCGTTCCTCTTTGGATATTGCTTTGGGCCAGGTGAGTTCTCAGACCATGGGTGATATGACTAAGAGACAGTAACAAACAAACAAATCTATAAATATAGCATACTGTGCTCTGAACCTTTTCCCTCCACGCAGGTCCAATTCCGCATCTAATTGTAACAGAGCTGTTTCTCCAATCATCACGGGCCTCTGCCTTTATGATTGCAGGATTTGTGCAATGGGTTCTCAACTTTGTTACAGGAGCGACATTCCTTCATATAGAGGTGAGTGATAGTGAAGCTCAGTTTAGTGGAAAGTATGCTGTTTGTAGGGGTAGAAGATTCCCAAGCCTGCTGACCACCATTATTCCTCAAGAACCTCACCAATGAATCTACTTCCCTGAGATGATCAATCTGTCATCTTTCCTTGCTAGGTTTCCCAGGTGAAATACTAGGCAGAGTTTTTCAGCAGGTGTTGCTTGTATGAAAACCAAAGCTTCCTGAAATTCTTTTTCTTACCCAACTGTTGCACCAGTGTGGACTTCCGGGGGAAGGCAATGGCAAACACACTTTGAAAAAAATCGTGCCAAGAAACTTCAACACCTTTGGGTTGGCATAAGCCAGAAATGACTTAACGGTACACTCCATCAAGAACACCACAATTAATAAAAGCACAAGACTCCTGACCCCTATTTCACCTATTTATTTATTTATTTGAAGCTGATTGCTAATACATATCAAAGATTTATACCTTTTTTGTCACATATCTGAGTGAGAGATTTGGGGTTGAAAGACCCAATGGGTTGCTGGACCTTGGACAAATTGCTCTGTCTCTCACACTACAACTCACTGGTGGAACATCTATATATGTTCCTAAGTTCAGTCCAAGGCATCTTCAGTTAGGCCGCTGAATGCCTGTGTCTCAGACCTTTGACAACCTGTGGATAAAAGAGTAGATAAGACTGAGCTAGATGAGAGGATAAATTTTGCATAAGACAGCTTCATGTATTCCTATATGAAATCTGTTTATGTGATATCTGGCAGTCTGGCACCTGAAGCAGGAATGGCAGTAGCCCAATGCATGTAGCAATTGTATAGTGGACTACACAGCCTCAGGTTACAGAGCCCTTATAAGGCATGGAAAGGAATTAATAGGAGGTAATATAAGCTCCTGAGACCAGCAGTTATGATCAAGACATTGAATTGGTCAAGCCCAGTGGAAATGAGAGGAACCAGGTCTCTTTCATTTAGTTCCCTAATGCAGCTCAGCAATGCTCTATCTTTCATGCAGAAGATGTAGTGAGCTAGTTTTCTGCTGTTCCACATGAACCAATGGATTCAAATAACAAGAAAAGGAGATTCTACCTAGACATTCAGAAGATCTTTTTTACTAGAATATACTGCCTTGGATAGTGATGAAATGACCTTGGAGGTCTTTGAACAGAGGTTGGATGGCTATCTTTGAGGACTGCTGTAACCATGTATTTCAGCATGGTAGGTGGTTGGACCAAATGGCCCTTCCAGCATTCTGCAATCTAAAACTTCTGCATCCAGCAACTGAATGTATTGCAGACTGCAAACTCTAGCTTGACCCTCATAAGCAACCCTCTGGGGCATTAGTAGGAATGAAAACAAGTTGATCCCACCTTCTGCTTCTTGGTGGAGAGTGATAGGCCCAAAGTTTTGTGTTCATGACTGTCCTTTTCTCTCTCTATCCTAGAAACATCTGGGTATCTTCAGCTTCCTGATGTTCTTACCTGGGTGTATAGTCATTTTTGCTTATATCTTCAAAGTCCTACCTGAAACCAAGAACAGAACCTTTGTGGATATCAAGAGACTCATGGCAATACGGACAGCCAAGAAAATCCAAGTCAAGGCAACAGATAGTAGTAGATAAGATTTCCAGGAGTGCCCTATAGTGTTTTATTAGTTTTGAAATTAAAATTCTTTTTTTAAAAAAAAAATAATGAAGCAAGAAAGCCTTTCTTGTTATCTTTCAGCTGCATTCACTTTGTTGATACAGAGATACTTACTGAAATCCTGTTGGTGTCATATACATGTATAAGTGTACAATTGTACTTTTTTGGCCCTTATCTGACAGATGTATTGAGTTCAGGTCTGCATAAATGGAATTCCACTAGTGTAACTATTTCACCATATCCCTATAGTTAGTCCTGACAAGAACACAGCCACAGAATCAGTTGAATTTACTTATGTGCTGATAATTGATTCTCCAGTCTAATTGTAACTGATCAACAGGATTCTTATCATGTAGTTGCATGTTCTTGGAGTGTGCGTAACTAGACACATACTTCAGTTAACAAAACCTCTGATGAAGAAGCTCTTGTTTATAAGTCTTTTAATGGCCATCTTGACCCTCTCTTCCTCCTCATCCCCTGTCCAGTTGGATTTTTTTTTTTGTAGCCACATCAGCATTGAAAGAATTCCAAGGAGGGATGGAGATACACAGACTTGTGGTGTTAATTTGCATCAGCATATCTGCATTAAACAATACAATGAAGTCTGAGCTAGGAAAGAGTAGGATGCAATTTTAGCAGATCCTGGTGCTGCTGTGTGTGCCGGTTGACAACAGGCAAGGTAATCAGCAACTGCCTCCAAAATCCCTTACTGAGCATGTATGAACAACAAAACAAAGAGGAAACAGGAAAACAGACAAGCCTGCAGTACTAATTTCCCCAGCATGTCACAAAAACCAAGGATCTATAAGTCTGGCCACCACAATTAAAATCTTGGGAAAAGTGGAATTTGATGAAATCAAAAATCATCCCTGGGTGCTTTTTGGAGGAAGTCTTCATGTAGTCTCTAGAACAGGGCTTTCCAAATGGTATGCCATGACACATTAGTGTGTCTCTTGAAATATGTAGGTGTGTTGCCTACAATCTTGGAAATGTATGTTATTTATAAATCATATATTTTTAAAAATCTATGAAAGGTTTTCAAGAGATATGTTTTGTCCCCATAAATTTTGTTATTAATATGTCTGTATCTCTCACAAGGGATTAGTTTAACCTCTGGTCTGCTAGTAAAACTGAATTACTATGTTGCGAAATGATGTATTTCTGAAAAGTGTGTCGCTAACATGAAAAGTTTGGAAAGTTTTGCTCTAGAAGTTTCAAAATGTTTTTGTTTACTTATGCAAAGTTTATCTGAGCTGATTGGTCCATTTCATGAGCATATAGTGTTAGTTTTGAATGAAACATTTGAGGAAGCACATTGGACTGCTCTTCTTTTTGGTATGTAGGAACCTATCCCTATTATTTCCATATTATTTCTGCCTCTGTGCCTGGTAGCACATCAACCCTGTTAAATGAGGTATATCTGTATCTGTCAGCACCTTCCCTTGTCCACTAGGACTGTAGAAAACAGCTACTTTGTGTTTTCCATTGTACAATGGGACAATAAGCTGTTACCTCAGCAGATGTACCACTGATTGCCTGATATCAGTATTCAGAAGAAGGGGGAACTTAACTGTACATAAATTGATAGCACACAAGCATGACGTAGGATCTCACCCAGAGGCAGCTTTCTTAGTGGTCCAAAGAAAAAGCCTTCAGTCATTTTTAAGTCATTCTACTCTCCTGTTGTGGGAATATTTCAAGAAAGCAAGGACCTGAATTTTAGTACGTATCTCCCTCTGAGGTTTTGGTAGCAGTATGTGATCATCAAATGATCAGCGTTTCGACTGAGTCAAACTATATGCAGCTTGGGGTTGGGTGCTAGCTTCATGGGGGAACATGGGCTTTGTACAGAAACAGGCCTACCCTGCTTAGGCAATCCTGAACTATGGACCAGAATGCCCCTCCGAAGCAAAGAAACTTACTATGTTCTTGCACATACAAGAAACTTGTGCTGTAGTGTCTGACCCCCTGAGATTCCAGGGCTAAAGCCTGAGACAAGGGGACCTTATTATGACATAGGAACCTTGTTATGACACAGAGGAGAGGCAGGCAAGGGTTATTTTTTTTGGGGGGGGAGGAGTGATTGCTTCTGAACAGTTGATTCTGGAAATTAACACAAGGGAAATTCAGATAAGACCCAGAAGGGGGGAGGGCAAAATTTTTGTGCCATGGAAGTGGCAAGATATACCCAGCAGCCATAATAGACTGGCTTCTCTATTATGTCTACTTGGTTGTGTGCATGTGTGTGTGTTTTGGTAGAGGGAGAATATTGTGTTGTTTACATTAGTTTAACCATGATTTACTCAATGCAACATTAATAGGAAGAGGAGAAACACAGGTCATGCAAGACTCTTCCTCCCTCCAACTTATTTTGTTGCACCACTAAGTATGAATGTGTCTACAATACACTCCACCACACCAAAATGGATCTAGTCCCACTTAGCTGCCATGGCTCCATCCCAGGGAATCATCCCAGGGATTTGTAGTTTGGTGAGAAGGGCAGGGAGTTCTCTGCTGCATTAGAACGAAATATAATTCTTCTATGATGACACTAAAAAAAAAACTGTCTAGCACAGAATTCCAAGTACTTCATCAAAACTACAAATCCCAGTATTCCTGGGATGGAGTCATGGTAGTTTAAAGTAGAATTTGACTCCTATAGCCATGAAATATAGATTCATTCTGAGTCAAAAGAAATTCATTTTACCCAAATTGAGACTGTCCTAGAATATCTGGCAAATATGCTGAAGCAGAAGGTATGCTTGATTGTTCCGCAGAAATGGCTTACAGGATGTGATGTTATGAATTTGGATATAAATGTAAGAGATCTGCATCTCAGGGACTAAGATACAGCTGAGAAAGTAGCTATCCATTCGAATTTGCGGCCTCCAAATGTGATGCAGTGGTCTTCTCAAAAAAAAAGACATCACAATGCATGCTAAGAACATGCATGCAAAATGCATTCAGATATGAATCAATGAAAATATTCAGATGAACCTACAAATGATATGGAACAAATGTATGAATAAACATGGATGAACATGACATGGACTTGACAACATTACGTGTTTCAGCTGTGCTTGCCTTAGTGTATAATGGGATATTATAGAGAAGTTGTCTTCTTCCCTGGCAGCTATTGCCCTCAATTTATGATTATTGCCCCCATATCATCATAATTATGACCCCATGCAACCTTTGTTGCATCACCATGCTTCTTGAAAACCTGTTGGTCTAAATCCAAATCTGTCTGGCTCCAACTAGAGGAGCCTCATTAAATCAATTATCACTTAATTATGCAACATTTATGAAAATCCCATTGATCCTATGGGTCTTCTCTTATAGAGACAAACAATTGAATTTAGCTCATGGTGTCCATTCCACCAAGATGAGCATCCACATCTACTTGGAAGTGCTAATGGAATCTGATGGCACCCAACTGCTGGCCAACGAGAGTCTTTGAACCCTCCATTCCCTTGCCTTTCCTCATCAGCACAAATTCTTCCACCATGACTGCCCTGATATCTTTTTTTCCCTTTCATACCAACTGACGGAAGAGATTTGGAGGTATAAATCCTGTACCCACAATCAGATACTTTCAGTGCTCTTTTCATGCAAGTGATATAGTAGCACAAAAAGGAATTTTACACCTAATTTTATCTGGTGAAGGAACTAGAAAATTAATTCCATAGAAGATAAGGGGGACTGTATTATAATAAATGGACACTGTAGAAGACATGAATGATTGAAAACGTAATATGACTCAGAGCTGTTATTAACTAGAACTCTTAATATTTATATGATTCATTTAACAGAGCTCCAATTTATTTTGGGACACATCGATTTAATAAGTAACTGAATCGACAATCCCCTCCCCAAGGTGACCATATTCCAAAGGATTCATTATGTGGAATGAGTAGGATTGAATCCATGCAGAGGGGTGTGTGTGTGTTTGTGTGTGTGTGTTTCCCTAAAGTGTAACTCATAAAAAAATGTTTTCTTTATTAAAAAGAGCAGCAATAATTATTAAGCAGACAAGGGATAATGTTTGCTTTGATTAACTTGGAAATTATCTGAATTTCCTGCCTTCTTATTGGAAGAGCTCCATTCGTTGTTTCTAAGTGAACTCAACACTGGGTAAAACGGCTTTCTCCAACATGCCTATCAGCCCTCCCAGGAATGGCACATAGGAGAATACCCTCCAACAGTCACAGACGGAAACCTGGAAATATGAGTACAAGTAACATCTGGATGTAGTCAAGATGGAAGAAAAATTATTAATGATGAACAGCACACTAGCTAGGAGAAAGGCAGGATTGTGCCTCTCCTTGTCTCCTACCTGCTGAATTAATTGAAGGTAAGATACTGTTCCATATTGAACTCAGATGACAGCAATTGACTTAAGCCAAGGGCAAAGTGAGAAAGCAGAAGAAGGAGAAAGAAACTGGAACATTTTGGAAGCTGCAGAAATAATGAGACAACAGAGGACTAACTGTGCCTCTTCCTGCCAAATTGGGATAGTAGGAAAATATGCATGAAGAAAAGCATATAGTTTCAGATTGCCTATTAAAATGGTCACATTAACTACCTGGGGGCATGCTTGCTAATGTCATCCAAGTCACAGATCCCACTATTACATCATGGTAAGAAAATTTCGTTTTCTGGTCAAGCCTTAAAAACTCATTGCAAATAACTAAAAACTTAAAATGTGCCATTAAAAATTAAAGAAAAATTTTAAAAAGCCAAACCCTGCGATTCTATTTCTCTGAAATTTGTGAAATTTCATCCTCTCAGACACAGCAAAGTTATCTAATGCTGCCAAAAATTTAAGTGAAAAGGATCTAGGGGTCTTAGTAGACCTAAAAAATCAATGCAATTCTAGGCTGTAACAACAGGAATATAGTGTCTAGATCAAAGGAAGCAGTAGCATTATTTCATTCCATTTTGGTCTGACCTCACCTATATTATCGTGTTCAGTGTTGAGCACCACAGATCTGGAGACCAAACCCTGTGAGGAATGGATTAGGGAGCTGGGTGTGTTTAGCTTGGAGAAGTAAAAGGGCTGAGAGGTAATGTGACAGCCATCTTTAAGTATCCAAATAGATGTCAGATAGAAGATGGAGTACACTTGCTTTCTGCCATTTCAGAGAAGCCAATGGCTCCAAATTACAAGAAAACATTATGAAGAACTTATTTACTGCAAGAGTCCTTTAAGAGTGGAATAAACTGGGTCAAAAGGTGGTGGACTTCTCCTTCTCTAGAGATAAACAGAGGTTGGTCACATTAACTACCTGGGGGCAGGTTTGCTAATGTCATCCAAGTCACAGATCCCACTATTACATCATGGTAGGAAAATTTCGTTTTCTGGCCAAGCCTTAAAAACCGTCATATGTCTAAAGCACTCCATTTCCCAGGAGTGCTTTAGATGTATTTTCCTGCATGGCAGGGGTTAGCATGATTGGTCCTTGGCATCCTTTCCAGACCTATGAATATATAAGTCTATGAAAAAAAATCCCCCATGTCCCCTAGGAAGCATGGGGTAATTTCACTACATTTCTAACTGGCTTACTTCCTGGTTAGAAAAAAGCATCTCTTGGCCATGGTGTATGTGTAGGATAAAATTTCCCCACCATTCTCCCTAGGGAGCAAGGGAACCATTTTCAGCAAAAGAAATAAAACAATGGAGGTTGGGGAGCACAAGGGTCCCATTGGGGCAATGTGCCTCTCAACCTTTTGCAGTTGCCCAACCCTGCCCTAAAAGCTGTGAGCTCCAAGGGAATCAACCTTTGCTGTGTTCCCTTCATTTCTAATTGACAGCTCCATTGGTTCAAAAATCTTTTCCCCACGCTGACTCCTTTGTAGTATAATGGTATCAGGGATCACGGGGTGAAAGCAATAGAACTTTTTTCATTACCAGGAGTAGTGACGAGGTTCTCAATTCACTCCTCTGGTTTCAATTCCCTCTGAGCTTCACTGTGACCAACACAGTATTTTGGGGAAACTGTTTTTGCTGTTGTAACTACTACTATTGTAATGTGTCATATCTGGAGATAGTTTGGTTTTGAAGGATCCATTAAAAGCTGTCCCTATTGGAGATGAAAAATGCTAGAACTGGATTGTTGGTATGGAACAAGATAGTTTTGCATTCTTGTGAGAGGATAGCTATGAGATAAACAAGCTGAGCATCTGCATTTCAATAGTTACCTCTGGATGACTGTCAAAAACTGTCCCAAACTTGTCATTCATCTAGATCACATGAAGTCCTCCCCACCCCCATTGTTTTAGAAACATCTGTTTGGATCCCATCCCAGAAGAAAAGCAGGAAAATATTTAATAAATAAACAAATAAATAAATTTTATTACTTGTCCAGAGTAGAGATTTGTGTCATCCTTGAACTGCTGCCATAACCTTCCACCATTCCCAGTTCTCTGGTGAATATTTCTCCATTAAAAAACCCCAAAAGTTTAGAATTGCTAAATTACAAATTTAGGGATGGGACGAATCCAGAATTTTCCAGATCCAAATCCAGAACCAAATCCCTGGAAGGTTCTGGGAATCCACGAATCTCACAAATCTCAAATCTTTTGAATCCTTTTTTTAAAAAAGGGTTTAAAAAGCAAAGGAAAGAAGGATAATCTTGGGCAAGACACAGTCCCTCAACCTTAGTGAAAGCTTAGGCAGAGGCAAACCTTCCTCTGAAGAAATCTGGCCAGGACAATTGTCCTAGTTTGGCCTCAGGATCTCCCCAGACTGAAAATGACATGAAGGCCCTTTCTACACAGGCAGGAAAATGTGGATTAATCCTATATTTTTCTGCCTGTTTCAACAGCTCCACATACTACAGTAGAGAGAGAATCCAGGTCAAAACTGGCTTTTCTTTGCATAGCTCCTTCTGGCATTGTGGGGTTTGTAGTTTGCTGATGCACCAGGACACTTTGGCAGAGAAGGCTGTGACACCTTGTAAAATTAGAAACCCCAGAATTGTATATGAAAGAGGTTTGCAAGGGAGCAATGCAAAGGAATCTTTCAGCTGTCCTTGAAATCTCAAGAAGACTGTACCTTCCAGTCAAGTCTCAAGTCCTGCAACAAGGCACTTTAAAAAAACACCAACCTCTAGTCCAGCCTCTGTTTTGCACCCTGCAGTCTCAAGTCAAGTCTCAAGTCCTGCAACAAGGCACTTTTTTTTTTAATTTTAAAAAACAGCCTCCAGTCCAGTCTCAATTCTCTACCCTCAAGGCCAGTCTCAAGTTCTGCAAGCGACTTTCAAGTCAAGTTTCTACTCCAGTACCTATCTCTATCTTCTATCACCCAGTCTGAAGTCAAAAGAATAGAGAATAATTATATTATCTTGCAGAGGGAGGCAGCCGCAGGCACAGGCAGCATGAGTAGACACAGGCAGGCAGTCCAGCAGACACAGGCGGCCGAGCAAGCACAGGTGGCCGAGCAGGCACAGGCAGGCAGCTGAGAGGGCAAGGCAGCATGAGCAAGTGTGCACAAGCAGCAGCCCTGGGCACAAGCAGCCTCCGGCACACACGCGGCTTTATGCTGCGATTTTCATGCACCCAGGGGCCCGCCTGTGAATCAAGCCTTTGGTGGGCCCCAGAGGCACCAATTTTTAAAAACAACGTTTCCTTTCTGCTACATGTGGTTTGTCATGTGGCTCATAAGAAACCATGCAGACATTTCACTTCTCATCCTATTTTAGCAATAGGTTTACAACCAGGCACTGGACTTGTGGAAGGAGGTACACTGGCTTACATATGGCAATCACTGGATGAGATTGTGTGACCTTGCCCTCTGCCCCACTACTTCTGAAAAGCATCAGACCCACTGACCCCAGCATTTCTACATGCCATTGATTTTCAGCACAGAAAATGGTACTGAACTTAAATATTAAATGTTCTATTTAAATATATTAGAATACAACCCCAGATTTAATTTCTGAAATTGTTAGGAAAGGCCATTATTACTCCATGGGAAAAACTCATCTGTTTGCTATCTCACCTTGTGCATCCCAGTCTCCCAGGTTTTCAGGCATCCTGATCTCCAACAAACTATTTGGTTTGTGTATTCGAAAGATTTGGTTTGCCTATTTTGGGGATTCAGATTTCTGGATCTCAAATCTTTGCCAAGGATTCAAGGATTCGGTTGGCCCATCCCTATACAAATTTGTCAAACAACTCAACTGAACAGTGGATCATTTTTCTGAAGTCATCATCACCTTTGTTGTCATTGTCGCCACCATCACTGTCATCTTAGCCTTGCAGAATAGAAATCCTGTCTCTTCCCTGTCCCCATTTCATTCCATCAATGCAACTTTGTAGCAACTTTGAAAGAACAAGAAAAGTGAGATAACTCAGAGCTGATCATGAGTTAGACTATGCGTTATCTGTTTTGTACATTTGCATCAAACTTCATGTTTTCATAACAGAGTGTGAAAGAGAGTGGGTGGGCATTTGGCATTATTACATAACTCTCTTTCTCTCCCTAAAACAGAAAGAAAAAGACTGGGTTGATACTCCTTCTTCCATGTCAGCATCAACTACAAAAAAGGAACAATGGTTGTCCTACTTTGGTTTTCAACTTTCAACTTCTTTTTATGTGCCTTCAAATCCACTCCAACTTATGGTGACCCTCTCATAGTGTCTTCTGCACAAGGTTTATTTAGAAAAGGTTTGTCTTCCTCTAAGGCTGAGGAGAGTATAAGTTGTCCAAGGTCACCCAGTGGGATTTGCCAGGCTGAGCAGGGATTTGAACTCTGGTCTCCCAAGGTCCTAATCTAATTCTTAATCCACCACACCACAATGGCTCAGTGAGTGCATATGAATAAGACTGAATGAATGAAGATGAGTGAACTGGCTAAGCATCCACTCCATGTGTCCGTCACATCATCAGTGAACATTAACAATGGAGAATATGTATTACAGCTCTACCTTCCCCCTTATGACACCACCTTTATGTAAAAGGGTGAGGGTTTTTAATGTTTATTTAGAACTACTTAATAATTTTATGGCAGCATTTTTTTTGTGTTATTTATAGACTATACAACTCAAGCAGAATCAATGCTTACAAACATAAAAACAAAAATAATCTGTAGCATATATTAAGGTAATAATAAGCATCAAGTAGTGAGTTTGACTTCAAATGAAAGTCAAGGTTAATACTTTTCCTCAGTTTACTTTTTAGTAAATGTAACAGGTAACTCTCTGCTCAGAAATGGTGAAATTATATCTTTAGCCTTTCATATAAGGCACAAGAATCATATAACAGCCCCTTAGCTATGCTTCCACCAAAGGATTAATGCCCCCAATACAGATCATACTCTCTGTCCAGATCCTCCTAGGGCTTAATCACTCTTCTGTCTCATACTAGACTTCCACTGAGAATTAAACCTCCCAATACAGTTGTAGTCTCTGACTTAGGCCCTTTCCGCACGAGGTGAGGGAATCGCTCCGTGCCGTTACCTACCGCTTCTTCTGGGGTCCGAAGCAACGCGGACTGTCCCTGAAGCCCTTCCGCAGGGCTCCTCCTTGGTCCAGGGTGAATTAGAGCAGTGCGAGGTCTTTAGATCCGCACTGCTCCGGCTTCCAAAATGGTGGCTTCTGGTTAGTCATGGGTCCCAACCAACTGCTGAAGCTCACCACACCTAAAGCCTGCCCTCCGCAGATCGCAGGCTCGCATTGGTGCAAGCCTGTGAATCTGCACAAGGGAGCAGGAATGCAATGGCGCATTCCAGGAAAATAAAGACCTGTTTTTTGCGGTCTTTAGAAAACACGCTGGAGGATCACTTGGGGTCGTTTTGGAGTGGACTGAGGTGCGGATCTCCAGTAAGTAGTCCGCTCCTAGTCCGCTCCAAGGTGCAGACGACCTCCATGAGAGGGTGCACTACCCCGTTCTAATTGCCTGGTGCAGAAAAGGCCTCAGAGACTCTGCTCCCTAGCTCATTGCCAGACTCTCACTGAAGGAATCCAATACCCACAGGCACTTGGTTTTATATAACAATCTGTTTTTGATAAGATTTTAGGACTTTTTGATGAAACCTTTTAAAAGATTTCTTTTTTTATTCACAAAATATGACTATACAAAAAATAGGTCAGAGATCCTAAATCAGAATTGCGTTGATTGTGTCACAAAACCCTTGTACTGAATAGCAACATTGTGCAACTGAAGCAAGACACCAATTCTACAGCCAAACACATAACTGAGTGTAGATATGCATCCATGCACCATATACAACACATATCGATACACAATGGCACTACATTCACTACTCCCCTTCTGTTTCTTGTCATGAGGCCACTCAAAACTTCCAGCCACTTCTGTAGAGAAATTTACTAATGTATCAGAAATTAACTCAGATCTAGACATTGTATTTTTTCCCCTCCAAAAACAGTGATTTTTTTTTTTTGGAAGAGGGGAGGATTTGTACAAGAGAAACAAGAACAAAACAATTAAAATGTGCTGGGCTTTTTGCTGTCATACAACAAAAATGTTACAGCAATTGATAGGTGTTTTGATGATGAGAAGATGTGCAAATACACATACACATATACACACATTTCTACATCCTTACTAATGAGTTAGTGGGAAATGGCATTCAATTCCTTGAATTTTTTCTCTCGGTCAAGGTCCAATTGCACATGTTCTTATAATATATCTATTCCTTCAGTCATCCTGGGCCTCTGCTTACGCAGTTGCAGGGCTTGTGTAATAGCTTTCCACATTTCTTATAGAAGTGACATTCCTTCACATAGAGGTGAGTTATTCAAAGCTCAGTTTAAGGGAAAAAAGTGTTTAATTTGCAGAAGTTAGGGAAGCCCAGCCTCACACACTAACTTTACTCCCTTTGAAATCCACACATGAAGCTGAAACCTTGAGGTGATTACTTTCGCTTTACTCTTTGCTCCTGAAAATTCAGGTCAGGCCCTTTCCACATGTGGGGGGGGGATGGGTGAAAACGCCCAAAAACGGAGCTTACTGGCAGCCGGGTAAGTCCGTCACTACGTGGAGCAATGCGAGCTTGCTGCTCCGCGGTCCTCCAGCGTCCCAAATGGCGGCTTCCGGTTGGTGGAGGCTCTCCACCAACCGGAGAAGCTCGCCAGCAGGAAGCCCGCCCCCAGCAGATCTGCAGGCACGCATTTGCGCGTGCCTACAAATCTGCGTTGGAGCTGGGCGATGGAACGGCGCGGGGCTGCGCGCTCCATGCTTTTTAAAAACCTCAAAAAAGAGGTTTTTAAAAAACACACAGCGCGGCTAGTTCCGGCCGCTCCTGAGTGGATTCTGGTGTGGAACTACAAAAAGTAGTCCACGCCAGTCCACTCTATGGTGTAGAAGACCTCCGTGAGAGGTCGCTCTGCACCGTTACAGAAACCCGGTGTGGAACTGGCCTCAGTTTTGCTTTATTACAGCAGAATGTTAAGGCATCTCAGAGAATCCCTCCTCTCCACCCAAAGAAAGAAAGAAAGAAAGAAAGAAAGAAAGAAAGAAAGAAAGAAAGAAAGAAAGAAAGAAAGGCGAGGCGAGGCAAAGAAGTAGGGTTGAGTCGATCTCCATGGGATCAACTCCCAGGGATGTTATGTCAGGGCAATCAGAATGTGAGTGTGGTGTGTCCAGGAAGGTTTTTCTGGTGGACGGAAAGATAACCTGCAAGGTCTGTTATGGCTAGCCTGCTTTTCAAGGTCTTGCCTCACGAGTGAGCATCCAGCACGAGGAGAATGTGTGGATACCTTAGAACACCCGACGTGTACCAGGGTGTGGTTAAGCCCTTAAAAAGGCTTAGGTTTGGCTTCATAATTTCCTTGAGGTCACTTTTGGAACTGCATTTGGCTGTACTCTTTGTCTTTCTTCCCTGCTGTTTTGTACCTGCTGTTTTGCTTCTAGATGTGCTGCCAGAAGCCTTAATGCTTATCTTGCGTTTGTTTGAGTAAACAGCACTAAGCCTTAACACAATGAGTCTGTGTGGCTAATTTTTTCCAGACCAGAGCAACTGGAAGTGGTCTGCTTCCAATTTTCTGTACTCTGCACATGTTCTGAGGTGCATACTTTGCACTCTGACATGTTAATGTTCACAATCATTCTCTTTTGCTGAGACGAATGAATACACTTTCACTTTTTTTTTTAATCTGCTGCTTATTTTCTACCAATTTTTTATTTGTTAAGCTTTCCAAGAGTATTTGTAGGTTAGGTCTTACGTGTCAATGTGCCTTCAAGTCACATGTTGACTTATGGTGACTGTATGAATTTCATAGGATTTTCCTAGAAAAGGAATACCAAGAGGTGGTTTTGCTAGTTCCTTCTACTTAACCTATTACTTTACAAAAATAAGGGAAGAAGAGCATATGGATGTTTGTGGAAAAGAAATATACACAAAAATGGTCATACATATACAAAATGATGCTATGAATTTTGTCCCATGGCCAAAAATCCTACCCTGTCCATAATACCCCTTGTTGAGGTTTCCTGCCACTTGAGGAGCCCCTACTTTTTTTTCCAGTGATACAAATACTTTTTAGTATTATTTTTACCCCTACTTGAAAGCTTTCTCCTGAGATTTGGGAAAGTTGGTCCTAGATTAGATAATCCTGAACTAGATAGATAGATAGATAGATAGATAGATAGATAGATAGATAGATAGATAGATAGTAGTCTACCTTTACACAAGGCAGCTTCAGGCCGCCTTAAGTGTCATCAGCTTAAGTCAGGGAATCATGAACTGGAGGTATGAACTATTATGACCCACTGCTTGTAGCTGCTCTGGTCTGTATACAATCATGTTGAAGAGTGCTTGTCAGGCATGCAAGATGACTGGAAGAATGTAATATCAACTCCTTAGACTGATACATAATACAACATTGGCCTTTTGCCTTGCTTGCCTGACCAACCCAACAGAACACTTCCTGCTTCCTGCATTCCTTCATTTGAAGTTGATACCTTCAGCAACTGAATGGCGAGTAGACTAGATTCTCTGATTCTATATCAGGAGAATCACGGCAAGGCAGGTGAGCAAGAGAATCCATGTCAAGGAGAAGGGGACCTAAGGATACTTCTAGAAGTATCCTGTGTGGTGCCGTACATTTTTTCCCAACTTTTTCAAAGGAAGCCCCTGTTATTGTCCTTCAGTTGCCTTCATTTCATTAGTAGAGTGATAATGATTGTTCTCTTACTTGAATAAAGAAAAAAAAAAGCTTTTTTGTATTTATAAATTGCAATTGCTGTGAAAGGAGAAATAGAATGTGTGGATGCTCCCATTTCAGGATGTTTGTGAACACTGTGAACATTGTCAGATCGGTGGTTTGGATGACCCAAATTAGATGAGACTTAGGACTGGACTGTAGCTCCATGGGAGTGCACAAACTTTGCACAAACAGATTCATGGTCTAAGACGAAGACTTCAGGTATATTTCTATCTGAATCTACAGGTCTGTCCCAACTAGAGGAGACCTATGGAATCAAATGCTGAATGGTGATCCAACATGTAAATAAATTTCACTGGTTCAATGGTTCCATTCCATGTTATAGGTCCACCCTATATTATACTTGAAATAAGATTTAGGCTTTTGTATCAGGCTACAATCTCTTGCTGTGCTTGAATAGTGTAAATCCACAGTCACATAGTTTTCAGTATTCTTCTTGTTGCTGCTGATGCTTTTCTTAGCTGTATTTATCCCCTGTCTTTTATCCCAGGAGTCAAGGTGGCTTATGCTATGCTGCCCTTCTGAATACTAACACTGTGAAGCCAATTGTACGTTTACCATTGTGCTTATTCATTGCCCCATAATGCAATCAGGAAAACACAGCAGATTTTCGTGCAGTCTCAGTGGTGAAAATGATACGGTGGCCATTTCCACACTATACTGCTATAGCGCTATTATTCCGCTTTCAACATCCTGTGGAATTCTGGGTTTTAGTAATTTACCAAGGCCAAAGAGCTCCCTGGCTGAGAATTCTAAATGCCTCTCCCTAAACTGCAAAGCCAGGATTCCATAGGATGTTGAAAATGGAATAAAAGCACTATAACAGTGTAGTGCAGAAATGGCCAATGAAGGCACTGATGACTACCTATGCACCATCCAGGTATGCATGACTGGAATCCTGTTGGTCAGACCAAACTAGAGTAGACCCATGGAATCAGAAATGGTGACTCAACATGTTGGCTGACTCAGTTGATTCATTTCCTCTTCTCCAGTTGGGACTAACTGTAGGAGTTAGGCCTGTGTGAAATGGTTATATTTGTGGAACTACATTTATGCAACTGTGAACTGAATATGTGTCCTATGCAACAGCCAAAAAATAAAGCACAGCTACATATGTAAAGGAACTTACAAAGGTGTATTGTATCAATGGGGAGAAAGGCAGGAAGCAAATAGTTTCTAGTATCTCCTTGTAAGGTTGGATAAGACTCCTTTATGGAAAGCCACTGTCACCCAGGGCAGGCAATTCTGAGATAAATGGACCAGAGACATGATTAAAGGTAAGGCAGCCTTCACTACACAGAAAATACTGTTTTTTTTTTTCCAAAACAGCCATGTGAAGCTTGCACAGAATAAGTCCTGAATTGTGAATAGGCTTCAAAGACAGCATGGTTAACCAGCAATCTTTGATTAGGAGACCAGATTTTAACTCCTCTTTCTGTCCCTTCCCTGGAGTACCATCTATCTGGGTTTACTAACCATCTCTACGATTTCCCAAACTACTTTTGTTCTGTTCTGGGGGACTGACTAGGGCTGCCATAGCAAACAATATAGGAATGATCAAGATGAATTAAAGACAGAATTTTTATGGGTATTTCAGTTCTTACTTCCGTGACACAATTTTCCATGATGCAACATTCATTCATGCAGTTATCACTCTGGAATCTTTCAGTTGATGATAGTATCATAAAAGGAGTGCTCATGCATCTGAAAAACAATGTTCATTTTGAGGAAAATAATAGAATGGATTCACTTTCCTACTGACATCAGAGCTACCAACTACGACTAGCCGAATGTATTCTTGAATACAGAGTTGACACTTCTGAAAAGTGCATTGACTCAATTAGGCTACAGAAGTTGGGACTCCAGTAGGATTGAATCCAATAAAAATCGATCAAGAATATGCATGCAGAGTTTGGGCTGCTAGAAAAGCATAACAGAGACAGCCCAGTGTTTGTAGAAGACTTTAGCTGAACAGCCCCATGGCCATTTGGTATCTTCTCAGCTTGAGGGGTGGGCAGAGGATTCACCCCAACCAACAGCCATTGTTTTACTGATCAAATGTCTTCCATAAGGTGATGGTGTATACCTCCATAAGCAGCATCACAAAAAGCTGATCTACTACCCTTACCCAGTTACGCTAGAATAAAGTCATAAGAGACTTCCACCCTAACGTTGTATTGTGTCATACATAGGATGCCTTTCAAAAGTTACTTACCTCAATTCAGAATGTGTCCATCCTTTTAGATCAATGTTGGAGCCTTGGGTTACTATGTCAAGGTTCTTCAACTTTGTTCACCTCAACATGGAGGGAAAGGGTATCATGCAACCAAGTTTAATCACCTCCTTTTGGCACTTGTCCTCCAGTTATAACTGTGGTCCAACAGGAATCTTTCTTGCCCCCTAAAATACCTCTCCCAAAATGTACAGTATATGTACTGTTTTGCCAAAATGAGTCTTCATCCTCCATTCCTGAAGGAATGCTCCTGGCCTTGGTGACGCTACTGTTCTTCCCACTATTTCCCAGCCAGTGAGAGTCAATGATCCATCTATTCTGTGGGCTTTATTAACTAGTTCAAACTATTTTCCTCACCTTGTATTGATTCCCTTTCTTCCTATTGTAATAACTGGGGTAAAGGATTTAAAGGTATTAAACTTACATCTACAATCAGGCACTTCCACTGTTCTTTTCATGTAAAGGATTTTTTTAAAAATCTAATTTTATCTAGTAAAGGAACTAGAAAATTAATTAAAAAGAAGATAAGTATGGTTATATTATAATAAATGAGCACCAGAGGAGACATAAATGATTGAAAATGTAATGTGAGTCAGATCAGTTAGGGAACTTTTAATATTTATATGAATCCCTTAATAGAGCTCCAATTTATTTGGGGACACATCTTTTTTAACAAGTAACCAGACACCTTGATCCCCAATGAACTCACCATACACCAAAAAGTTTAATGGTATACCTCATAATGCATCAGGTAGGACATTGCCCACACAATGTATGTGTGTATGTGTGCATACTTCCCTCACTCTGTACTTCATAAAGTCTTGTATTGGTATCCTAAATCAACTGCTTAGTTATGGAGGTGTAACAAAGTGATGTCTTCTTGCCTGACCCCCTCCCAGCCTACCTTAAGGGCCATCCACCAGATTGGGCAAAGGAGATGTTCAGCTCCTGATTAGGGCTTAAAGAAAAGAGGACAACATTTTTACTTTACCATCACAATTAGCAAGTGAGGCCACACCAAAGATTCACAACAGAGGTCTGTTTTTGGTTGTTACAGGCTCATTCACTGGTGGGAGTGAGGTGAACATATCATCTGCCTTGTATCTCAACCAGAAGCTGAAGGGACCTCCTTCACCCAGTCTAGTGTCTGACTGTTAAGTTGGACTGGCGTGGCTTTTATAGAGGTTTCCAGTAAAACTTTCTAGTCTTATTGAATACAGACCAGTGATGGATCCGTAACTGGAATACAGAATACTGCCTTTCCTTTGCTCTGCTCTGCTTTGTTTTGTTTTGTTTTTTAAAAAACTCAGCGATAATAATTCTCAAACAAAGATAGATGAGTTCTCAGAAATTTGCAATGGTTAATGTGGAGGTGATTTGAATTCCTTCCCTCAAACCTAAGGTAGCTCAAATCATTTTACCAAATCAACTGAGGCTCAAAAAAAAAAATCTTCCTGCCACATCTCCCAGCTCAATATCCTCTACAGAAAGGACAGACAGCTTGGAGGGGAGGAGGGGATGACAATTACTTATTTCCTCCCACCCCCTTTTCCTCTTCATTTTCCATGCTTCCCTTCACTGGATGTTGGGCTTTGTTGCACACAAGTGTTCCTTGTAGGCAAAAAGAAGAAGAAAGACAACGACTCCTCTGACCCAGATGAGGTACCACTGTAGGCACCACATCTGTCATTTCTCAGGAAAGGAAGTGGAAGGGGAGGTGAAGCACCAAAGCAGTGGGTGTGGTGTGAACAGGGATAAGCAGTGAGGGCTTGGGAGAACAGAAGTGGTGGCAAGGACGATGAAGGGATTGAAACCAGAAATTGTTCTAACACTTAGATTTTGATCCCAACCAGGCAAGAATTTTGGGTACTTAGAAACCTCACCTCATATCTGAGGTGATTTTTATATAGCTTTGAAGTTTTATTTGAAGTTGGCTTAAGGAAACCTTGTTCAGAATCTTCTTGATGACTTATGATTGTGTAGCTATGAGTGTGTGTCCTTTGTCAGTGGCAATACTAGAAGGTATCCAATGCCTCCTAATGCAATGTTTCTTTCTCACCTGTGTAATGGTTGTGGAATCCTACAGGTATACAGCTCCAACCCTGATGGTCACTGATTGACCATAGGGGCAATGGTAGAAGTCCCTCAGAGTGTCACCAGTTTATCCACTACCACCCTGCCACAATGTTAAATACTCTGTCACCAATACAGCCTACACGCACATATCAGTATTACTATGTTGGCAGAGAGAGAGAGAAAAAAAAAACTACCCTAAAAAAGCATTATAAAGAGTGATTGAAGAATGCTAAGGATATACATTCACATTAGCTAGGTGCTGAGAAAATGAGGACCATGGTTGTAGGTGGAGTCCAAGCCTCTATACCAACCTCTTCAGCAAAAAAGGCCTGAAAAAGATCAATCACTGTTTCTGGATTTACTTTAACTGCCCTACCCCCTTTCCATTCTGCCAAGAATTATGTAGAAAAATGATAGGCATCTCCCCGATTATTTTCTCTACCTTGATTCAGCCATCATTCAAGTGGAGACAGTAATCAGGAAATCAGAAGAAGACAGAGGCCCTTTCCGCACGAGGTGAGGGAATCGCTCTGTGCCGTTACCTACCGCTTCTTCTGGGGTCCGAAGCAAAGCGGACTGTCCCTGAAGCCCTTCTGCAGGGGTCGTCCTTGGTCCAGGGCAAATCAGAGCACTGCGAGGTCTGTAGATCCGCACTGCTCCGGCTTCCAAAATGGCGGCTTCCAGCTTCCAAAATGTCAGTTTCTGGTTGTTCGTGGGTCCCGATCAACCGCTGAAGCTCGCCATGCCTAAAGCCCACCCTCCACAGATCACAGGCTCGCATTGATGCGAGCCTGCGAATCTGCACAAGGGAGCAGGAATGCAATGGCGCATTCCAGGAAAATAAAGACCTGTTTTTTGTGGTCTTTAGAAAACATGCCGGAGGACCACTTGGGGTAGTTTAGGAGTGGACTGAGGTGCAGATCTGCCGTAAGTAGTCTGCTCCTAGTCCGCTCCAAGGTGCAGACGACCTCCATGAGAGGACGCACTGCCCCGTTCTAATTGCCTGGTGCGGAAAGGGCCAAAGACTTGAAGGGACACCTATTATGGAACTAGACAAGATCCTCAAGATATACCATTGAAAACCAAAGGCAGGATATTCCATGTCATAGTATTTCCAATTTCTGTTTATGGATGTGAAAGCTTGACAGTGAAAAAATCTGTCAGAAAGAGAATCACTTCTTCTGAAATTTAGTACCAGAGGAAAGTTTTACAGATACTGTCACCTCAAAATGTAGGTGCCACAGTATCTCTATGCAAAAGTGGGGAATGAATTAATTCAAAAAGGAGACATGCGAGAGGGGGGGTAACTTAACGAGACCTTTCCTACCAATGTATATGGGATCATGCAGGCAAAGAAACAAACAAAGATTCAAAAGTAAGCTAAAAATGTGTTTTTGTTGGGGGGGAATTCACTCATGCACACACATAAGATACACACAATCACACATCCACACAAGAGCTAACTGAAAGAAAGAGAGGAAAGAATTATTTATAGACAGGCTGAGGGTTGGGGTTTATAATTACCAGTTCAGAAGAGTGCTGAAGAGCTGAGATACTTCTAGCTTAGGTAGATCCTAAGGACAGTTCGCATTCGGGAGCCAGACAGACAGCGTGACAGGTAGACCTTCAAGAGACTGCACTGGCTGTCCTGAAATCAGAGGCATTTGTACCCAAAAAATAGGCTGTGGCAGTGGAGGATATGTGCAGTTCCGTGTGTGGAACAAGGGGAGTTGCAACACAGACAATGGCCTATCAACCCAGTGATGTTCAGTGTTTGGATGACAAAGGCATGATGACTGTTGTAATAGCTCTGTATTGTGGGTGCTATGAGGCAAGAGGAAGGAGTCCAGGTGCACAGGAGATGGGCATCTGTCAATCAGTGCCCTGGTGGGTTTCTCACAATGGCATTCTATGAGAAATTCCAGGTTCTACTTAAGCCTATTGTCCACAGGAACAGCGATCATTTGCCTGACAAATGACTCAGCCTTACCTGGAGGGTGTTTCAGGTTGACCTGCCTTCCACAGTTGGAATTTCCCTGCTGGTGATTTGACCTCTCCGTCACCTCTCAGGTTTGATATCAGAGCCAATTAATACAGTTGCCAATCCATATGGTGCCAATTAGGTATGGTGCCCTTCCGAAGCATATTGATATTGGGACCCCCAAAATGGGCCCTTACAATACTATGAAGTGCCAAAAAAGTCAAATAAATGAGTGAGAGATCATTTCAAGCCTGAACTCTCCCTAGAAGCCAAGCTGACTAACTGAGGCTATTTTACTTTGGGCATATCATGAGATAATACGACTCATTCAAAAACAAAACAAAATACAAACAACAACAAAAAAACCCCTATAGCCTAAGTTCTGGTGTTAGTCCTGACTAGAGGAGCCCCATTGATTCTACATGTTCACTCACTTTTCAAGTGAGTGAGCATGTAGACTGAGAGTAATCAAGCTGAGAGTAACCAACAAGATGCCAGGTAATGTTTGGTAAAGTTGAAGGCAGTAGGAAAAGACAGAGACCACATTACATATGGGTAGACCCAATCAGGAATGTCACAGCTCTGGTTTTGCAAAACCTGAGCAGGACTATTGATGACAGGGTGTCTTGGAGGTCTCTTCGTTCAAAGGGCTGCTATAAGTTGAAGCCAGCCTAACAACTAACAACAACAACTACCTCATTCCCTCTCAAGAACCCCTCTAAATGTGTCTGGCACAGGACTCTTGTACCAATTTCTCTGAAATCTGTTAGACTTCATCATGCTCAGAAATAGTTTCTCTGCATGTCAATATCACTCAGTTGGGTCAAAAAGTCAAAATGCTCTTTCAGTTTGCTGACACAAATCAATGGGCAGACGTAGAATGTCTAGCATATTCTCAACGAGGCTTGGGGTTAGCCTAGGGATGAGGCAGCTCAAGTTGAATCAGTCCTCTGTCCAAAGTGCTAAAATGGGGCTGATTTGAATCTTTTTCTTCTGAATGCATCCCTGGTTGAAATCATCCTTTTTCAGACCAGATGATTTCATGCAATTATTTGCCAGGAACAAATTACTGAGGAGGTGGGGGGAAAAGGAAGCCTGAAGTTCAGTGATCTGATTGAAAAACTGAAGCATTGTTTGAGTCCCAAATATGCCTGCTTCCTTTCATCTCTAAAATTATCACAGACTCTTAACCTTTCAGGTCACTTCTCAACCGCTATCTTCTCAGCAGAAGAGAACCACCCACAGCAATATCACAGCAAATCGCAACCTGTTACATAAACTCATTCTCACTTTCGCTTGCTGTGCAATCATTTTATTTATAGAGACCTTTGGTTCATTATTCTCTTTTCTCTCCTTGCCCAGATACCTCAGTGTTAGTTGTGGAGTGGATACAAGAGGATGGGTGATGTACACACCAGACACACCAAGTGGGCTGAGACATATACACTTTCCCCGTACATTTTAGCATGTGGGGGTGGAAAAGTTTAAATGTTCTCTCTCACACATGTCAAGATTTCATTACTCCTTTCTCTTCCTCTAACCCTGGATTAGCTTTACCAAATTACTAAATCAGAGGGGGAGTCCAAACTACCTGGGCAGGGGAGCAGGAGAGAAATATGGGGTCTAAATGAGATAGAAGGCATCTAAGAATACCAATTTCCATGTCCTGATCTTTCCTTTTAAGTGATTGGGAGGCTGTGCAGAACACTGGTGTTGTGGTCAGGTTTTTTTTTGAAGTACATTCTTCAGTGGGATCATTTGTACAGGCAGCGCTGATCCAAAACAATTTCTAGCATTTGCCAACTGCCCTGTCAATGTTTCCAATTGCAGTAGAGATCACTCATGACAATACATTGTTGCTGGAAAAATCCTTTCCCCCTGCAGTTATTGTTGGGTTTGCAGCTTAACTTTGAGGGAACAAGGGAATCTGAGAAGGGATGGGACCAGATGATGTCATAATCCCTACTGATCAAAAAGTCCGGATGCTCAACCCTGGGAGTGCTAGTTCCACTCCATCACTGTTGTGGAATGATGTGGATGGTACCACATGAGAAGGATTATCCTTATGTGCCTACCTCTGTATCACAAATGCACTCCAACCAAAAAGATATTTGGCAGGGGGATATTCTGTGATGGCGGCAGCTTTGAAAACCTACATGGAAGTTGTGTGTGGGGAGATATGTAGTTCTCAAGCCATAGGTTCCTCACCCATGTTGTAGATGTTCTCTCAAGAATTCACATATCATCTCCATCATGTTTCTAAAACAAAGAAATGTGCCTTTGCTCCCCACTGCTTTAAATTTTGCATCATTTTTGCAATAAAGTGGCTGTGATCATGCTTATGTCATATAAGTCTGCATCCAGCTAGTTGTGGTGCTGCCCCACCATTCTGCTGACACTGTGCAACCAATTGCATGTCTACCAATATATATGGAAAAGTACACATGTAAAGTATGCATGGCCTTTCAGTGTGATGGCAGGCTGTTTGTTCTATGGCTTTGTGTGTAGCATACCAATTTAATCCCACTGGTAAATGAAACATTTTGGTAACGTTGGCAAAATCTCTTTTTCACCCCCAATAGAAAGGCACTGGGTTAAGTCAGACTTACTTAAGCTCAGGAGCAACTAAGTGAATTCAGTAAGATAAGTTAATCATGAGGGGCTTAATTCCCATAGATTTAGCAATCAAGAAAACTGCTTAGATTTCATATTACTCAAAGCATGATCAGTTCTGGAGCCAGGCTCCTTTTGATTTCTAATTTGGCACTCCACTGACTGGACCATGGATGAAATTTTACACAAGGATTGCGGAACATAAATGTCTGCTTGTGGGCTTACACGTTATTTCTGCTCTGCAACCTCTGTGTTGAATAGCAAGGTTGTGCAACTGAACCAAGACACCAAAGATACAATGGATTGCATAGCTAAATGTACATGTGTATCCTTGCCCAATGGCACCACATATATATACCAGTTTCTGCAACCTTGCACTGAATGAGGCCATTCCACTGCTCCCATAGGTGACTCATGTGTGTAAGACACCACCAGGATTCTAGCAGTGATCATATTTGCACACTAAACCCCAGTATTATAGTGATGCTAAGACTCTCAGAATTGAAGCACCAGTACTTTTGATTCATAGGTGTGATGATATCATCCAACACCAACACCACCAAGCTCAGACTTCTCTGTTTCCTCTGAACTTCACAGTTACCTGGAAGAAGGGTGATTTTCCCTTTTTTAAAAAATCAGTGCTCATGCCCCATGACAGTTCCTTTCCCTAAATCCTTTTTTTCCCCCATGTGTCCCCAAAACTTTGTTTCAATGTCAATAAAGATAGAACAACATAACAGAGCTGATCATCAGTTAGATGATGTATGCTTGTGTTACGTGTCGAGCTTTATGTTCACATAACAGAGTGTGAAAGAGAGTGGGTGGGAAATTGATGCTGTTACATAACCCGCCCCCTCTCCTAAAACAGCAAGAGAAGCTGTTGATACTTTCTTCCATGTTGATATTTCATGAAGTCAGCACAGAAATAGAAATAACCATAGCCTTACTTGGCCGTTCTAATCCCCCATGAAATTGGAATGCCAAGAGAGTGAGCTGGGATGGGTGTGCTAGAACTGTCTACCCTCAGGACCTCCTTATAATAGTGACACAGCATTGAGGAAGTGTAATACATACCTCAATAACTGAGTACGAGAAAGAAGAAGCTCTGCGTCTGAGATGGAATGGTCAAGAATTCTACAAATCAAACTGTTAGGAGTTGCCTTGAGAACTGCAATCTTGTTACTGGTAGGTGAGCTTCCTATCTGGCAGGATGGAGGGATGCAAGTGAAAATGAGGCAAGGAGAGAGAGAAGATGAGCAGGAGCTGCAGTGGGGTGAATCAATGGGAGTGATGGGATACGTCTTGCCTTTTCTGGGACCAATAGGGAAAGGGAGTTGGTACAAATTATCAGGGCCCAGTGGTCTAGAAGGGGGTCCAGGATATAACTATGATGCACATTTCTTTCTTTCTTTTTCCCTGTTTTTACCCCTACTTCCCATAAGTACACTCCTGGGATTGTAGGACCCATGTCAGTGGGGCAGTGATTCCCTTCTGGGCTTTAGTCAGAACTTTACATGAGTTATCCAAGATGGTGATCTAGGGTTCCAAGGTGGTGATCCTGGGTTCATCACCTTGAATAACTCCATTAACATTTTGATTAAAACCAATCAGGGAGCCACAGATGTAAGCCATGGGCCATCCCTGCTAGAAGGTGAGCATGTTGACTGCTGTAGCCAGAGATGTATGTGGACTTTTCTAAACTTAAAGCCAGGCCCTTAAGAAGCAGACCAACAACAGAAGCAGCATCTTAGCAGTCTTCTGTAGTCCTCCTGAAAAATAGGCAACAATCCAATTCCATTCTAGCTGCCAAATACAATGGTATGCAAAAAGGGAAAAAAGGCTGATGTGATAATTAAGTATTCAGTGCAAATATCTACAGCATCTTCTGTCCCTGGAATGATGCCACAATGAAGTAATCTCCCTGTTTGGTTTGGTTGGCAGTGATTTTGTTCAGAAGGGGGCGAAAAAGAAGAAACTGTACCAAAGGAAGCCACCCACAAAGGACAGACGTTACAAAAAAATAACCTACAGACATCTGGGGTGGGGGGAACCAAACCCCAAATCCACACATTATATAAGGAATCTAATCTGAATGGTACTAAAGTAATTTCCTTTAACACTTCTTTATGACTTGATCTTTCCAACATTAATTGTTGTGAAAATGAGAGCTTGTCTAGTGAACAGTTTTCATGCATTCGTAGACATTATTTGCCAAAATGACTCCTTTCTTCAGGTGCATCCAGATTTGAGAGCACTTTTAACTGGCATGGCTCCATCCTTTGGAATCTGAGGTTTTGTGATTTGGTAAGGGACTTAGAATTCTCTGCTAGAAGATCTATAGTCTGTTCCCTTTAACTACAACTTGCTGGTTTATATCAAGCCATACCACTGATGCACTTTCCAGTGTTTTAGGCAGGATTCTTTCTTAGACCTACTTGGACAGTGTTCCTTGGTGGGACTGCCTTTGAAGAGTGTTCAGAAACCCCAACTGGACCAAACTATTCCAGCCCAATTGCTCACCAGGGATAGTTGCTGAGAACACACAACTTCCTTGTTGCAACAGCTCCACTGGCTGCCAGTCTGCCTCTAGGCTCAATTGGAAAAATAAAGCCCCATAGCACTCAGGACCAGGCTGTCTGAAGGACAGTATCTTCCCTTATGAGCCTGATTGAGCTTTAAGGTATGTAGGGGACACACGCCTCTCTATTCCAGCATCTTCACAGTCATGGCTGGAGGGAATGTGGGTGAAGGCCTTCTCTGTGGCCACTCCCACACCTTGGAAATCCCTCCATAAGAAAGTTAGGATGGCTCCTTCTTTGTTTTCTGTTCATTGACAGGTTGAGACATTTATTTTCCAGCAAACCTTTGAAAGCTGATTTTAACCAAAAAATAAAAAAAAATACAAAAAGGGGGGTTATAGTTCTGTACAGCCTAAACACCGTAAAGGCATCGGATCTCATCTGATCTTGAAAGCAAAGCAGAGTCAACACTGGTTAGTACCTGGATGGGAGACCACCAATGAATACTGGGTGCTGTAGGCTGTGTTTCAGAGGAAGGAATTGGCAAAACTACCTCTGAGTATTCCTTGCACAAATATTATTTTTAGTCTGTTTTAAAATAAGATTTTAATTGTTTTTAATCCTGTGGTTATTTAATATTGTTTTAAACTTATTTTTGTGTGTGTTTACACATGTTTAGTTATATTCTCCTCTTCCTCCTCCTCCTCCTCCTTCTTCGTAAGCCACCTTGTTTTGTAACCCAGCTTACTCCCACCCTGGGAGTAAGACAGAACACAAATAAAAGGAGGGAGGCATTGATGGTCTTCCATCTCAGTACTAACGAAGCTGAAATCCTTTAAAGTTTAATATCAGACAAGAGCTGGTATGCTCAGGGCAGCATGTGTCATATTAATTATTTCTTGCTAGGGATGTAAAGACTAGTTAATTTTTTCCCCTCATCTTTTATGAGAAAGGATATCTCTATACTTTTAATCAGCCCAACAAGAAAATGCTCAACATTTCTGATTTTTTTTTCCAATTTGTGACCTCTTTGTGGAAAAAAAAATTGGTATAAAAATCTTTGCACAAAACCCCCATGACATTTGTGCATTCACCAAAACATCTTGCACAAGAAAGAATGGCTAGAATCCTGCTGTTGTGATACGCCCATGTAAGTTCTGTTATATATGTATTTTTTTTCCCATTGCTCAACATCCATAATCAATTTACCACTGAATAAGTGGTACTCTGTTAAATGTCAGCACTGTATGTGCTGCTGTACATTCTCAGATGGTGTACAACTTTTAACCCCCTTCAGTTCACCATTTGATTCACTAGGACTGTAGTGATAGCCACTGCTCATTCCCCATTGTGCACTAGGGCAATAAGTGGGCACATATGGCCAACATGAAATCAAAGTGCAACATAGAGATTCAGAAGAAAGCACAGCCATCACTTAACCACTTGCATGCAAATTTACACTACACAAGCAGAATGTAGAATCTGGAGCCTTTTACATTATGCATTTGTTTCTTTGCAAACATTTGTTTGTTGAGAAAAATAACTATCGCTGTGGCGATGGATTTTTTTTTCACAAAAAAAGCCATGGAGTATGAAAAATCACAAAAAAAATGCAAAAACTTCAAAAATTTTGTGCATCAGGAAGATTTTTTATTTAAATTACTCATTCTTTCAGACATTTTTGCAGGCAGGAATGAAATAAGCAAAAGGTTTACCTTCCTACTCTTGGCTTGAAAAGGGTGATTCATGTATTCTGAGCACCAGCTCAGCAGATGCTCAAGATTTTCTTCCCAAGGGATCTTCAGTGATCTAAAGACATACCTGCTGTGTCTCTGAGATCTATAAAAGATGGGTCTCATGCACCCCTTCTCAAATCTGGCTATTGTTTATTTTTTAAAAAATAACTTTCCCCACAATTCCCCTAAACAATATAGCTATTAAGGGATTCTTAGAGATGTAGTCTAGCAGCAACTTTTACAAGTTGTTGTTGTTGTCTATTGCCATCAATTGAGCTTTGACTTATGACAACACTATAAAGGAGAGACTTCCAAATTGTCCTGTTATTAACAGCCCTGCTAAGGTATTTTACAGACTCAGGACTGTAGCATCCTTGACTGAGTTGATCCACTCTGCAATGAAAGCCTTTCTTCTTATCACCTTCTGCTTTATCAAGCATTATCATATTTTCTAATTAGTTACGTCATCTCAAGAGCTAGTGTAGTGTAGTGGCTTGAGAACTGGACTAAAACCCTACCGACCAGGGTTCAGATTCTTACTTGGCCATAGAAACCCACCAAGTGACCTCGGGCAAGTCACATTCTCTCAGCCTCAGAAGGCAAAAGCAACTCCCTTCTAAACAAATCTTGTCAGGAAAGTCCAGCGATAGGTTCATTTGTAGGCTCACTCTAAGTTAGAAACAACTTGAAAACACACAACAACAGAACGTCATATCCTGATATGTTCAAAAGTATGATAGTTTTAGTTTGGTCATTTTGTCTTCTATGATCTATGATCATCTTTTACTCCCATTTACTTGTCTTTTTGGTCATTCGTGGTATCCGTAGGGCTCTCCTCCAGCATCATATTTCAAATGATGCACCACTCTTTCTGTGAGGTTTCTTTGTTGTCCACGCTTTGCTGCTTCCAATGAAAGCCTTCTGATATAGCCACACATTCAGAAATCCAACATGTTCTCTCAATCTCTGATGGCACATGGCTCAGTTGGCAGGACATTCACCTTACCACAGAGGTGACAATTCAAAAGAAACAGATTTGATAGCAATCATATTTCCTTGGGAAAAATTACTTACTTTCTGGCACCTTTAGAGCTATGCTGTAACTTTTTTCATGTCAACTATATTTCTTTCTTTTCACAGCTTAATGAAATCATTTGGGACAGAACTCAGCCATGTGAATCCATTCAGATTTTGGCCAAACTTCCATGGCTGTTGGCAGCAATATTGAACTTGGAAAGGTAGAAGGTGAGCTCTCCTGTTATTTCTGAAGATTAGTAGCATGGAACAAGAGGGGCATGATATTGGTTCTCCTTGAACTTTGTCACCAGCTGCAAATGTTGCAGAAAAAACAACCTATGCGTGACTGAAGTAATCTTGGCTACCATGATGTTAAGCTTTCTGACTCAATCAACTGCCAAAGGAATAATATACAGAAAAAGGCTCTACTGCTGCAGTGTGAGGCCAGAAAACTATAGATACACAGGCCCAGGGGCAGCCTCTGGCCTCTCCGTAACTTATTATATTTTTTATAGCACTTATGTTTTGTCCCAGTGGCTGCACAGCATTTTAATCAAATTATGGTTGAACAATATCGGCTGGAATCTTATTGGAGTTTTATGCACACATTCATCCATAAAATTGGTAGGATATTTTGGTCTGATGTGGAACAGCCACACTCAGTTCATGTTCATGGAACTGGAATCTCACATGCAGTAGATGTGCACTGAATATTGGCACACACATCCATTTGATTATACATCTGATATCTTTGTTCAATTGTACAATGTTTCTATTCAGCACAAGGTTGCATGGCACAATTAATGCACAACTCTGTGTTATCCTAGGCAACCCTGATGTAGTTGCTCAGCCACTGACTACAGCTTCTCTTGAAGAGAAAAGAGAAAAGATTTCATGGCTGGATCTCAATAATTATGGAGCGTTAGGCCATTTCTGCACTAGACTGTTACAGTGCTATTATTCCACTTTCAACATCCTATGGAATCCTCAAAGGCCCCTCCCTAAACTGCAAACCCCAGGATTCCATAGGATGTTGAAAGTGGAATAATAATATTATAACTGTCTAGTGCAGAAATGGCCTTAGGGAAGCCCCCTTATTTAAAGATGGACTAGTCCCCTTAATGGAAAGTTTGGAAACAGATGGCATTCCAGATGTTGATGGACTGCAAGTCCCAGAAATCCTTGCCAGCATATCCAGTGGTGAGGAGTGTTGAGATTCACACTCTGACACATCTATAGGGCCATATGATTCTCATGCATGCTTTTAGTAAGGCCTGAGCCATAATAGAAGTAGGGGTGAAGAGTATAAAACCCTAGGGATGGTCAGGGATGGAGAATGTGTGCCCTTCCCGGTGCTGCTGGACAACAGGTCACATAAACTCTTGTCTATAGCTATGCTTACTGTGGCAGATCAGAACCATAATCTCGCAATAGGTGAAAAGCAATGTTTCCTCATTCCTGCCTTAGGAAATGCACTCTGAGAGATGACTATATCTTCTGACCTAGTGATGACAAGCTTGGCCAAGCATAGATGGGCAGCTCAGCTCCTTAAAGGATCCCTGAGATACATCATTCAGGTATGACTTTCCTTTATATTTTTCTCCTTACTGTACAGCATGATAATGCAAGGAGTGGAACCAGCTCTCTCTTCTTTGCCTGGTCAGTCTTTCATAGATGTAGGAGAGAGATCCAGAAGAATCAATCACTCCTGAAGCAAGGTGTCTGTGCTTGTCAACTTCCAGGGGACTAAACTCATCCAGGAACAGAATGGGTATCTTCTTTGATGGATGGATAGTTTAGGTTACCTTCCTATCCATTCTTTTCTGAGAGGAAGTCGCACTGAGTTCAAAGGGACTTTCTTATGAACAGATAAACATAGAATTGCACCGTGAGGATCAGTGTGAGGCTGCATGGTGAGCTTTGCTTGGATTAATTACAGAAGTGCCACGCCAGGGGCCACCTAAATTCCACACACACAAAGTAGTGTATATAATAAATTAGAATGGGAAATTGGGAGGGAACAGGGCCAACATTACCCCTCCCCCCACTGAGATCTTGGATTACTTCACCCAATGTCCCTCCACATCCCACAAAAATAATTTCACCACAAAAAGTCCCCAAATACCATTTTGTTTGTTTGTCCTCACTGGGTCATTTGAGGCTCAGGAGAGGTTTTTATTTTTATTTTTTTTAAGAAAAATCAAACCTTCCTGATCACTTTTTTTTTTTTGGCCTAACATAGCCTAGTGGGTATTTCAGGGATTTTTTTTACTCCTGCGAAGCACTGAGGGCTGCAGAAATGGACTGACAACCTAAAACTTTCCATCACAAGGGTACTTTCCAAATCTGATATAAAACTAGACAGTTATGTCTAAGAAAATTAGTAGAGTGACCAATCAGAGCATCTCCAAAAGTGAATTAAGTTTGTTTGAGTCAAAAGTTCAAGTTAGCCTCTTCCAGATTTCCAAATTTAGTGGAAATCTGCCCAGCCCTTCCCCCTCCCCCATTTTTTCGCTTTATGTGGTAACAAACACCTAGAAGCTTAGTTATGCTTATATAAGTGGTCCACAAGGTATCCCGTTATACAATATATCAATGGTTCCCAAACTCTGGACCTCCTGATGTTTTGGAATTTGTTTCTCAGAACCCTTGAATGTTGGCCAAACTGGCTGTGTCATCTGGGAGTTGACATCCAAAACACATGGATGATCAAGGTTTGACAACCACGTCTTTATATATTATAGTAGTGTTCTGCGCAATGGTGGTTGGTGGCTTCCTTGTCAATGGGATGGTGAATAATCTAGTCCAGGTTTTAGCCTGAACTTCAAACGAACAATCCAAAATGCTAAACTATATGCTCAAAATAAGTTTAGCACCTTAGATAGCTCCCTTAATGTGAAGACTAAAACCTAGGCCATTTCCGCACGAGGTTGATATATCATAGTAGTGTCAAATTCTTACCCTCCCATCTCCACCTTGTAGCATTTTAGCATCATAGTTTTCCTCGTGGTTCTGCATATTTTCAGCTCCTAGCACGGTTCACTGGGATGAGAAACCACTGTATGTAAAAACTGGAAAAACTCCAATGTAAATCTCCCAAACTGGTTCTATTTCATTTTTTGCCTACATGCAGAAGCATATCATTGATTCACATCACAGAAGTGGCTGGCTATGGGCGTTCCCAGGCTGTCCATTCCATCATTTCCGTCCTTATCTCTCTCCACCCATCAAGGGACAGGCTGCTGTCAATATTGTCTTTATGTGTTAAAGAGACAGCGGAAAGAGAGTGGATCTGGTAATGGACTGTTAAGATGAGGGTTTTTTCCATGTATCAATGAACATACATACCTATGTACAAACGTAGCAATACAGAAATGTGTTTAAAATGTGTTTTTTTAAAAACAAAACAAAACAAAAAACAGACCAATCAGTGATGGTGGGGGCAGTGAGGGAGGGGAATCGGAGTAGCCAGGAACTTGCTGCTGCGGATGCAGCAACCTCTATTCTCCACCTTAATGCAGTGTAAATTGGAGGGGTTGCAGACAGCACAGTTTCTGAATCGGAGTACAAAACACCAGTCTTGACACATGGTGAACGGCTTCTCCCTATTCATGCAGAAATGGCCTTGGAGTGGATTACCTACCTTACTGACATTGGTACAACCAGCTGCCACAGGTACTGGGTCTTCCACACGCAGGTCCAGGCTACCCATGAGACAAGCTGTGGTTGCCAGCTCAGCCAGGGTATGGTAACATTGCAAATAAGCAATTGTGATGTGATCATATGCATGGCTTCATTTATATTCTGCATGCGCAATGTTTTCCTGATATCCTTTCATACTTTAATTTACTGATTAAAAAAAAAGAAACTGTAAAAATGCAAATATTTTGCTTATAGTTGCACCAAAAAATGTTTATGTAAGATTTCACTTATTTATATGACAGATTTTTTAATGTTGCCTTTCAGAGCAAACAAACCCAAAATGCTTTCCCTACATTGGCTGACAGGAAAAAAAAAACCTTTCAACAGGGCAATGTGGAATGGCATCTTGAACAGTTGTGACATTGGAAATGGTGAGCTATCCAAAGTCCTGCTAGCAGGAGCCTGGCAGGGTGGAAGAGAGGAAAGAAGAAATGGTGACTTTTCATTCCTTTGTTTGTTTCAACTGTTTCCTTTCTGTTGCAATCAGTGATTGGGAAATTATTGGTACCAGATCCAGTTGCTGATGTGGTTATTTGCCATCAAATCAACTTTGATATATAGCAACCCTAGGAGTGAGAGATCTTAAAGATGACTTATCATCAACTGTCCTACTTAGGTTTTGCAATCTCAAGGGAACTGTGGCATCCTTCATTGAATCAATCCACAAGTAGTTCAGTCTCCCTTTTTTCCTATTGCCTTTCATAGAGCATTATCATCTTTTCCAAGGGGTCTCATATTCTCGTAACATGACCAAAGTACAACAGCTTCAGTTTAATCATATTGGATTACTAGGGAGAGTTCAGGCCCATGCCATTCCTTTGTCTTTTTGGAGGTCATTGATATCCACAGAACCACATTCAGACTTATTATACATTTCTTCAGGTGTTGGAGGTATATCCAGGAAGTGGGAAGATACTTTAAATCAGGGGTAGGAAACAATGTGAAATCTGGGGGACTTCATACTTCTCTCTGTGGATCATCTGGAAACATTACCATGCTTCCCATATCCACACTTTTTTAGAAAAATACATACAGACCTGAAATCAAACTGTGTAGAATCAATGTTGGCCGAGGCCCTGCATCAATGGGATGGAGTATAACTTTATGCCGACATAGTTATGTAGCAGTTGTACAACACTACCTTATTAATTGCCACATTGTACAATCAAGCACTCATCTGTATGTGAGCTGGAGCAATAGGACCACATGCATAACTGTGCTTTTAAAACCTTGAACTGAACTGGGCCTTGAATTGAAGGCGCACTTTCTTCTTCTGATCTGGAGTGTTCCTATTATGTTCTAGTGAAGCATTATGCACTGGCATGTGCCTCCACCTCTTGCCTGATTGAGTGCAAAGCTGCTCTCTGTATTTACAAGAATTGTGCCTCTTTCCAAGATTTTGCCAACTGTGATATGGTGATGAGCATCAGGTGCTGCTCTGAATGCAGAAAATGATTCTGTTGGAAATCACATTAAATAGCAACATCCGCTTCCAGATGAGAGCTGCAACATCCATGTTTCAATCCTGAGCAGATGGGGAGTTTGACAGACAGGCACTTACGGCTTCTTTTTACAGCCACTTTCTCACTGACTCACATGTTTGCACCCAGGATGTCTACCCATCCATGTCCCCAGTCCCTCTCTCTTTTAAAATCTATGTCTTCCTTTTGATTAAGCTAAACATTATTAGACAGGACAGAGGAAGGAAAGGTTCACTAGGGAATAAGGTAAAGCTGACTCAGGATACCGAAACATAAAAGAAATCTGTTATTATTCTCCTTCCAGCTTGCAACCTGATTCAATGAAAAGTTGAAAAACGCATTGGCTTTCTGGTTCATTCATTCTCTGCCTCTCTCTCTTTTTTCTCTCACTCTCTCTGTTTTGGGTCTACAGACTTTAAAACAGGGTGAGAAGAATGCAGCAGCCTGGACCTCATTTTTGAGGGTCTCAAAGCTCCCAAGACAACCACAAAGTAAAAAGGGGGGTTGTTTTAAGCTTCCAGATTACTCCAAACCACACAAAGCTGTTGTAGAACACAGTGATTGTATTTCCTTTCCCTAGCCTCTCTCAAGACCCAAAGCTGGCCTAAAATGGCATGAAACCTGAACTAGAAGTGATGTCTTATCACCTTTATTTGCAGGAAAATACACTGGGGAGGACAAAAAAAGTTACCTTCCCTGGCACAGTTGTATATCCCTGCTTCAAAGAAAGTCTTCTAAAATGCCCCTAAAAAGTGGGAGAACTGAAAATTTTCTTAATACAAACAAGTGTGATACTGAACTTTTGCAAAGTTCTTCAGAAAGAAACAATATTTCTGTCTCTTTTGCAGGAATGGGACAACTAAAGTGAAATATTTTAGGGCATGGGGTTGGTTAACTAATTTTTCAGTGCAGCTGAAGGGGTTGGGTGTACTACTTTCAGTTTTTGTCTTTCTAGAAATCTAAAAACAAGGCTTGGCAGCTTTCCTGGCTGGTGACTTCTTGGAATGCCTATGGGAGAACACTACTAACAGGACTCCAGTGTGCCAACCAGGGAGATTACTGCACCTAGAACACTGCTGGAAGTAAAGGGAGTTTGAACTAGAGCTGAACTAAAATTTGCATTTCCCTTAAAAACAAAACAAAACATGTTTTGTACCTCTCCAAATTGGAAACTGGATGAAGTTTATCTTGTCCACACATGCCATACATTTCCCAGGCTTGTGATACATTTCGGCAAAGAAAAAAAATACACACAATCCAACGCACATCTTTGAAATCTCTGCAGAATACTGTCAGATTTCACACTCGTGAAAGCCAGAGCTTGGACAGTTGCTTTTAAGAAGAATTACTGCAGCGATATGCTAAAGCCATCCAAAACAGAGTCAGTAGGATTATATTATTGATGGCTTCACTATGTCATATTTTGTTCGTCTTAACAGGAACTTTTCAAGTTTTGTCTGGATGCCTGACAGAGTTCTTAGATGCATATTTTGGGAGAAAACATATTTAAAAATGCAGAACAACTGCAGAACTTTGTGTGTGTGGAGGGGGTGTGTGTGTCACACCCTGCTTCCAAAGCATGGACTCTGACTCAGAGTCTGAAGCAGAGGGTGTGCCAGAGGCTGAAACAGGGGGCATGCCAGGGCCCGCTGTACAGAGAAAGGTTACAGTGCTGGAAACAGAACAGAGGATGGTGCCAGCTCCAGCAGAGCATCCTGCCTCTTCAGATATAGAGGAACACTTACCTAGACCCAGCCTCATGCAGCACAGGCAGCAAAGAGAGATTCAGTGTCGCTCTCTCAGAATTTATAACTGGCAACAATCAATCAAGGCGCAGCTGCACTAGACTTTGGGTCTATTTATCTGGCGTCCTTCGCCTCCAGGGGTTGTCAGAGCTTATCTGCTACCTTGCTGGATGCCTTGACAAATGCTCAGATTGACCTTGAACACTCCTTTGCCGTGAAACTCTGCCTTATTTTGTTTATGTTGGACTTTATGACTCTTTGCTTACTGCCTGGAAGTAAGTAACAAGCTGGGAGATATCCAGTTTGTTTGATTTATCAGCTGTGCAGGACTGAGATAGGACAGCTGGGATACAGCACAGGGACATTGCCACAGTGCACAGGGGTGTGGCCACAGTGCATGGGGGTGTGACCATGGTGCTTGGGAGCATAGCTGTGGTGTGCAGAAGCATGGTTACAAGCCAGGAGGCCCCAAAAAATAGCTGCTGGGGGCGAAGCACCCCCATTGCCCCCCTGTCACTATATGACTGATGCAGATTTAAATGTAAATGTTGGAACATTTTTTTTAAAAAAAAAACTCAGTTAATGTGGAGATAGGAGAGAACTTATTCACAGATAAATACATGTGAAAATGACTCAGAATGGAAATATGCTGGTTTCTGCATTTCTAAACTAGTGCTTTAATCACATGTGTGGCAGAGACGAACATAATTATCCACCCTCTTCTGAGGCCAAAGGGAAAGAGCCTGGACAAAAACAATAACATTTTCAAAGACACATCAAGCCTACCCCGCTGTGGGTGGTAACTTGGGGAATCACGTCATAGTTTCATCTGTTTCTTGCAAACAGCATGGTAGAATGATAGAATCATAGAAATGTAGAGTTGGAAGAGACCACACGGGCCATCCAGTCCAACCCCCTGCCATGCAGGAACACCCTCAAAGCACTCCCGACAGATGGCCATCCAGCCTCTGCTTAAAAACCTCCAAAGAAGGAGACTCCACCACACTCCGAGGCAGCATATTCCACTGCCGGACAGCCCTGACTGTCAGGAAGTTCTTCCTGAGGTTCAGGTGGAATCTTCTTTCCTGCAGCTTGAATCCATTGCTCCTTGTCCTGGTCTCTGGAGCAGCAGAAAACAAGCCTTCTCCTTCCTCTACATGGCATCCCTTCAAATATTTAAACATGGCTATCATGTCCCCTCTTAACCTTCTCTTCTGCAGACTAAACATACCCAGCTCTCTAAATCTACCCTCATAGGGCATGGCTTCCAGGCCTCTCACCATTTTGGTTGCCCTCCTCTGGACCTGCTCCAGCCTGGTAGCAGACTTTCTGTAGCATGCCAGCATGTGACCCTATGTATGCTCTGGATCTAAGGACAGATCATCAAGTGCCATTCAATGCCAAAAGTGGGAGTTATTATAATGTGCTATTTATACCCCTTTCCTCTCTATTCGTTCTGTCCTCTTGCTGTTATGGCTTCAGCTCAGAAACCTTCTATTCTTTTACCTACACATTGTAATTGTAATTGTATTTTACCTACACATTGATTCACATTGATTCACCATTCAAGAATTAATGGGTCTACTCTAATTGAGACTAGCTGGGAGGATTTTTTAAAAAAAAATATTTTTATTAGAGAGATTTCTTTGTTAAATGTCTTTCCAATAAAGATTTTTTTTTAAAAAAAAATCCTCCCAGTTAGTCTCAATTAGAGTAGACCCATTAAGTAGAAATAGTAGAAACACAAAGAATAAAAGTAATACAAGGAAACGAACACGCCAAAACAATAACATATCTCTTAAGTAATCTAAACAACTAAGCTAACTAAACCAACACTCTAAATGCAACTACAACAAAAACTTGAGAGAGAATAAAGGGATTACACTTGACTTCTGACTCCGTAGAAGATGGAAATTAATAAAAAGTTATTACATGTCCTCTAAGTTCTGTCAATTGTTGCTGTTCTGTGACTTCAAGTTGTTTCCAAATTCAGAATTCTTATCTGGAAGCAATACCTTTATTTTGCCCCTCCCCAGATAGCTACATCACAAAGTACATGCTATATTTTTTGTAGCCAAACATCACTTTTTGAAGCATGATTCAGCTTTTAAGAAAGATGTGCCCCCCTCGCATCCATGTACCGTGTTTTTTAAGTGAAAATTGAGCTCTTCCTGATCATCACTACACTGATAAAATATTGTGGCATTGTGGCAAATTCAGAGGTGCCAGGGGGCATGGGTCACAAAAAATAAATAAGACTCCCCCACCAAAAAAAAGTGGATGGTGAGACCACTTGCAATCCGCAACCCAGTGTTCCCCTTTCCAAAATATAGGAGGAAGGCAAGGAGAATGAAAATAGAAAACCTCAGGTTCTACGAGGGTCAGCTGGCAGTTGAGTGTCAGTGGAGCAGTGAATACGATCTGGATTTTTCACAGGAGCTACCTAAGCATGCATCCGTACTGCATAGTTATAGTCATTTGATCCTGCTTTAAATGCCATAGATCAAACATAGGGAAACCTATTATTTGTTGCTTGGAGGGGGACTTAAAATTCTCTATTGCACTCCCCCTGAATTACACACTGGAGGTTTCTAGGGAGGGGGGAAACCCTCATAAGCTACAAATCCCAGGATTCCATAGGCTGGAATCATGCCTGTTAAAGTTGATTTAAACTGCTATGACTGCATACACCCTATGGTTCCAGATCCTATCCCCAGAAGAGGTTCATTGTCTTTAGTAGCTTTAAATTAAAATCTAGAATAGATTCAATGATGGAGTACTGGAATAGCATACCCTCCATCATTTCACAGATGATAACTAGGGCAAATGTGACCATATAGAGTATGGTCCAGATGGCAAATTGATGATGATGAAGAAGGAGAAGGAGAAGGAGAAGGAGAAGTTGTTGTTGTTGTTAATAATAACACACAAGCTAGGAAAGGCTGTTGCAGTTTGCTTTTCTCTGAGAATATTGGGAAGATTCTTCTCAGTTCTCAACTCTGCCCCCACTGAGCTAATTGAGTGCAAACTCCTTTTGCATTCTGGGTTCAGTTACATCAATTGAAGCAAACTGAGGATGCAGGGGGAAGTGGGAGGAGGAGAGAGAAACTTAGACATTTTAAAAGCAGCTGAGAAAGTGTGAAGACAAATGATTAATCAGGCCTGTATCAAACAAATCAATTCAGCTGGAAGATATGCTATGACCCCTTCATGCTTGTTTATTATTTGTCTTCATTTGTCTTCCAAAATGTCAAAGAAAAGTACAATTGCTGCAGGAATGCTGTTAAAAAAATTGGTTTTCCATGGCACATTCCATCAATACCTTCCCCAAGTATTTGCCATGTGAATTAGCAACCATGGCAATTTTGAGTCTTGCATTTGTTTTACTTGCTTGCTTTTGAGTTTTTGCTTTTGTTTGTTTGTTTGTGTGGTATTGGTTAACAGTTGTTTTGAAATTACTCATCAGACATCAGCAGTAGTAGGAAAAATTGGCCTGAATCCTACTAATAGTACTAACTATCTTGCTCTGACTTTAAATACACTGCTAGCCAGTACAGACTCCAGCAGGTCAGAGCCAAGGATGATTTAGCAGAGGTCTAGTAAAGCCAAGTCTGTTCTCAGGAGGTCAAAATATAAAACAAAACAAAAACTGTAAGGGATGACATGGTGAATGTATGCCAGGAATACTCCAAGGTTAAGAGCCAGGATGGATATTCATGTCAGAAGATCCAAAGCATTCAGCTACAATCAGAATTGTAAATGGGTTGGATCATAAACCGCAGTCAGAATTTTAACAACAGAGAGCCAAGTCTGGTATTGTTTCCAATGCTGATCAGAGCAGCTATGCATGTTATAATGCTTGTACCTCCTTGCCTCATTCAGTTTTCCAGGTGTAATCAGTTAAGGTGTTCTAAGATGTGCCACTCCCAAGCAGTCCTTGGCTATAGTTGCATATTGTATATGAAGGAGGCGAGCTTGATCTAGTCACTTTTGCCTATGGCCAGTTCTGCCCTACAGTGTTACAGTGCTATTATTCTACTTTCAACATCCTAGGAAATCCTCGGATTTGCAGATTAGGAAGGTGCTTTTTGAATTCTCAGCCAGAGAACTCTTTGGCCTCAGTAAACTACAAACCTCAGAATTCCACAGGATGTTGAAAGTGGAATAATAGCACTATAACAGTGTAGGGCGGAAATGGTCTATGCTTCTCTCAAGGGCTCTGGATAGCTTTTCACCCTGTTTTGGTCCTGAACTGTTTTGTACAACAGAAGAGGGGCACAGTCACCCTGTCTGACAGGTGGCTGTTGAATATCCTCCCTTTCATAACAGCAAGGTAGGAGTAGAAAAAAGAATACTCAAAAATATTTGAAAAATGGTTTTTGAAAAGGTGTTGAGAAACCCTGATGAGGAGGATCCTGGACTGATAAGAATCATTACAATTCAGGATTTATTCTATGCAAAATTTTGATATGGTTGTTTTGCACAGAAAACAACACTTTCTGCACAGAAAATAGCATTTGCTGTGCAGGAATTAATATTTAATAAACATTAATATTTTAATGTTAATTAGTATTTTCTGCACATATCTGAATTTTGTGCAGATAAGTCCCAAACTATATATTTTTGGATAACTTTTTTCCAGTGGGAAGAAAATTGCTGAAATTACTGGTTGTTATCTTTGAGAGGAAAATCAGTGAAGACTTACTGCATTTCTGCACTACACTGTTACTGTGCTATTATTCCACCTTCAATGTCCTGTGGAATTCTGGGGTTCGCAGTTTACTGAGGCCAAAGAGCTCTCTGGCTAAGAATTTTAAATGCCGCTCCCTAAACTGCAAACCCCAGGATTCCATAGGTTGTTCAAAGTGGAATAATAGCACTATATTCCACTGTAGTGTGGAAATGCCTTTATATCCCTGCAGCAAGGTAAGGGTTGTTCCTCATTAAATGATGAGTTATGTAAATCTAACTGATTCTATGAGTGTACTGTAGTTGAAACTATCAATTGGATTCAGGCTATTGCTTCCTCATGCCTTGGAGTGTAGTAGAGTCTCCTTCTTTGGAGGTTTTCTAGCGGAGGCTGGACAGCCATCTGTTGGGAATGCTTTCATGAGTGTTCCTGCATGGCAGGGGGTTGGACTGGATGGCCCCTGGGTTCTCTTCCAGCTCTATGATTCTATGATTCCCTTTTGCTTTGGATACATTTTTATCTAATTGCAAGGTATTTGGGAGAGGATATGATGGCTCACTTGGGCACTGACTGTGCCACTTGAAGCAGTAAGGAAGCATTATGTGAAAGCTATTATTTTATTTTTTAAAAATGATATCTAGCCTGTAATTTTCTTCATCTCTGAAAACATCTCTTATTTTTTAAATGGTGCTTTAACTTAGCTTTCTCCTCCAACATTTGGGCAACTCCCAACCCACTCCCCCATATGACTAGTAAAGCTCCTACTAAAAGCCATAGCTTGGCAAAATTGCTTTTTTAAAATACAGCTCTCAGCCCCATCCAGCATGTCTATGCTATTTTGGGGCTTCTGGGAATTGCGTTAAAAAAGAAAAACTTGGTAGGTGTCCTATTCAATGCTTATTAGATCATAAGATGGACTTATGATCTCATAACTTTTTGGATTTACACTTATGCTCATTAATGACAAAATATACCCCCCCTCAAAAAAAAAAAATCCCCTACCTTTTAAGCCAGGAACTGCTCCAACCAAAGAGTTTCCAATGTGCTGCAGATCAGAGCAGTGGGCAATGATGACTGAAGCGTTCTCCATGTTATAGGCCTCATAGAGATGTCCATGCAATGCCATTGGGCATAGATGTCCATTGTGGATGCCCGTTGCACACCACTGCCATTCACGAACAAGGCAGCATTGCACAACTGTTCCACAACTCCACGAGTGTAAAGAGATCTTAGTCCATAGAATGCATACACCATAAAACAGACTGTGGTTGCTTGGTCAATTTTGTAATAATTTTGTTTTAATATTTAATTTATTAAATCTTGTAGGTTCTGCTACTAACCTATCCCCTTAACCAATTTAAGCACAAGGCATTCATTTCACTATACTTAAAAGATAACTTTTGCCTGAGGTTCTCAGTGGAATCTCAGCAGCGATTGCTATTACAATGTAGTCAACACAGGTTAAGGAAGAGAGAGTGATAATCTCACAGTGACCTTCAAACTTGGAACAAACATTCTGATGAAAGCATGCTAATCCACTCTCCACCATGCTTCCACTCACTGGCTACTGACAAGCTAAAGCTGATAGTGAGTTTGTGTATTTTAATGCTTCTGACAAGCTTTCTGGAACTCTTCCAGGACTTTTCTGCCGGCATCCTGAGTACCCTAAGCAAGACGGTCTTAAAAGGATGCCTGCTGAGTCATTCATTATCCCTTTAATCATGTCCAATTGACACTGAAGTTTGATCATCCACCAGTGGGACAGATTATGCCTTAAAGCATTTTGATGAACTAGCAATACATTAAAATGGTAACCCCCCCCTTTGGTTAAAGTTGCATGGCTCCAGGATTAGTCAGCCTGTCCTTATCCATCCTAGCTGGACTGTGTCTTTGAATCTTGCTGCTGCTGTTATTATTTGCTGTCAGGTTAGATCTGACCTATGGTAAAGCTATAAATGAAGACCTCCAAGGGCTTTGATTTTCAACATCCCTGCTCAGATCTTGCAGACACAGAGCTATGGCTTCCTTGATCAAATCAGTCCAACTGTAATGTAGTCTTCTTATTTTCCTATTGCCCTCAGTTTTCTCAGACTTATTATTCTGTCCTCACACCAGGGAGTCACATCATCACATGATATCTCCAAAGTACAACAGCCTCAGTTTAGTCATCTTGACTTCTAGTGAGAATTCAAGCTTGATTTACTCTTGTATCTATCTGTTTGTTACCCCAAAACATGGGTGACTCAGGGGTCCACCTGCAATACCAGTGCCTTCATGAAACAGTGGGGAATGTTAACTCAAGAGGAGGCCTGTGAGGTGGGGGTAACCTTATGAGATCTTTTATACCTGTGTATACTAGTACTAGTGCAGGGAAAAACCAGCCTGAAAGTCAAAAGTAGGTTTGTTTGCTTTATTGAGGGAATTAACAATCACACACACACACACAAGATCCAAGCAGTCTCATAATCACACAAGGCCAACTGAAAGAAAAGGGAGGAAAAGTTTGGATATCGAGAATTTAGGGTGTCATAGAGGATATTTATCAACCCAGCAGAGAAGAAACAAAGCAATGTGGCTTAGACTGGAAGTCCACGGACAGTTCACAGTTGGAAATCATAGCAGCAGAGTGACAACCAGGAACCAGTGTACTGTGAGTTGGCCAGTCCAGAGTCAGGATTTAGATGCCCTATTCCTGCCTGGAGAGTGAAGGTATTAGTGACTCTCTGGTAGAGTAAACAATGGAGTCTGAAGAGTGGACAATGGGGTCCAGAATGAGCTAGCAGCCTTCGCATTAGGTGACAAAGGACAGATGGGATTAATGATAGCTTCTTAACTGTTGGGCAGGAAAGAGAATAAAAGAAGACTTTGCCAGGGAGTGGGAGAGGACTGAAGATCGTTAGTTTAGTTTTATGTTCCATTGTCTCTGGAGGTTGAGTTATTGAAGAACATTTACAAGTCCATTGTCGTTAGAGTTCCCTGATGATTTCCTAACTATGATCTGGCCATACCTTTAAGTCCTACCTGACTTAGTATTCACACATGTTTAGACAGTCCATCCTCTTAGCCAGCACAGCCATGCTGCCATAGCAATGTATAATTTATATTTATGCCAATTCCTATTTGCCAATTAAAACATATAAAAGTGTGTGTGGGGGTGTACAGCCTGGTAACATGTTGGCCTTTTGGGTGGTCCATGATATTCATAGAACTCTTCTCCAGAACCAAATTTCAAGCAAGGCGATTCTCTTCCTCTCCACTTTTTTCACTGTCCAACTTTCATAACCTTATATAGAAATTAAAAATAGTATGATATACATAATTCTGACTTTGGTATTTAATAATGTGACTTTTCATGGCATCCTCCTTTAAACACCCATTCTCATTCTCACACAGTCCAGCTGCTTCTTGTTATTATGTGTATATTTCATCCTTCTTTCTCTATCTCTTGATAATCCTAATCCAACTTCTTATAGGGAAATTGGAATCACATGGTCCCTGCAGATATTATTGGACTACAAGTGCCAGTGGCCATGACCACCATATTCAGTGATGAGGAATGCTGGGGGTTGTGATGCAATTAACATCTAGAAAGCTGTGTAATTCCCACTCCTGCTCTGATAGGTAGACATCACCTACCTTTACTCACTAGTTTCTTCGAATGAAAGAGGGAGCAGTATCTGACTCTTTTGCCCTTTCTGAAACCCACAGTTAGATATTGTTCTGATTTGGGACTGGGATTTTGTTGATCACTTATGCCAATGCAAGAGTCTTTTATGCTCATACAAGGGCACATATAATGCTCATAAAAGGATGCATCTAGATTGGTTGAAAAGTCCCAGATTTGCTCCTGTTATTTCCAATTTTATGCTGGATTAAAATAAACTGACTCCAGGAGCTGGTATAAAAAGTCTCTGATCTCACTAGGAATTGACAGAAAATAATCTGGGATAAACAAAATCTTTATGAATCTGCAAAATACTGTAGAAAGGAACAGTGATACAATCTGGGACTTTCTGATCTTTTTAATCAGTCTGGATGGGCTATAGTCCTTTTCTTTCCCGTGCACTGCACAGCAATGAAAGCCATTGTTATCAGGAAATAAAGCTCCTTTGACCTACCCTCCACCAGGAAATAATGTTTTGTAAGGTAGCTTTAACTCCTGTCAGAGATGGCCTTCATTAGTGTCATTCCCATGGTTGAAATGCCTGAAACCTCTTTTCCTCTGGGGCCATGCCTCTACTTTGGCTGCTGCCCTCTCTTCTGCTGGCATCCTTGTGCAGCCAGTTGATCTTGGGTTCGGTCTACAACTCCTGGAATCTCCTAGTCTTCATAGCACAGGAATGTTCTGAGCTGTAGTCCAAAAAAGGAATTTTCCCAGGCTTTGACTGCTAAGAGAGTAAGCCCTGTACCAAATACAGGTCTCCAAAAACCAATGGATATTCTCTGATCCACTTTTGTCACTTCCTGTCTTTGACCTCCATGACTATAAATGTGTTGAAAAAACTTTCCCTGGGGATGTTTGACAGAGTTCTACTCTGAGGAAAGAAAACATGAACACCAAGGCCTTTTCTACACTCTACCTTTTCCTGTAGTCTTCCAGTTGTGATCCTAGCAACACCTCTGACAAGAAGGGACTGCAACGGGAATGCTCCCTTCCACACTGGACTGGCTCCTTGCAGAAGGGGGGACGGTGGACACACTTCTTCCTTCCACAGTGCAGCTGGGCTGTTTCCCATGCTATGCTGTTGCAGGAAGCACCACCATTGCACTTCCAGGCCTTCTGTAGGGTAAGTGCTGGACTGTTGCACAATTGAGAGTCATTGATGGGGAAATCCCATGAATGATTTCCTCCATGATCATGCTGGCTGGTGACAAGAGGAAGACGGGACCACAACGACTTCTTGTGGAAGCGTTGCTGTGGTCCCACTCCTCTTGGGTTCCCATGCCAAGACGCAGGCCTTCTGCAGAAAAGGCCCAAGACAAATTCACGCTATAACTTACTACAATAAATGTGTTTCACTGTCAGGAGGCTCCCATGGCTGAAACCAGCCATATTCTTCTCTTGGTAAGGTTTCCTCAATGATGTCCTCTAAGCATTTTCCTGGGAAGGATGCTTGAGGAATTTGTTTTTGAAATTTACAGTATGAACTGATGTGATCTGCAGCACCCAGACTAATGTGTGGATTGCAGCTAAGAACAACTCATTAGTCTTCACATTTGTCCAAAATGTCTGAGTCAGTTCTCAGCTAAAGATAATAATAAAAATGTAAAGAGCAGGAATTAAAAGGAGAAGGAAGTAATGGATGCATGTAAAAGGTGTGTTTTGAAACATAATGCATTAAGAAAAATGCAGTTTGAGGAGAACTAAGTTGTGAATGTGTTTTAATATGACTTTTCACGCTTTTTTAAAATTGCAGGTTACTGTGGAAATGGGCTGGAATGAGGCCCTTCCACACCACACTATTATAGTGCTGTGATACCATGCCATGGTTCCATCCTGTGAAATCTTCAGATTTGCAGTTTAGCAAGAGGCATTTAGAAATCTCAACTATAGACCTCTAGTGGCTTACCAGACTATGAAGCCTGGGATTCCATAGGATGAAGCTAAGGCAGTTAAAGTAGATAGTGCTATAACTATAGTCTGGAAGTTCCCCAAATATATGAGAAAGAGATATCCAAGTGACATAGACGATGATCTAAATGATTTGTGCACCCCCTCTTCCTGGAGGTTTCATAGGGAGCAATGGCTTTAAACTTCAAGAAAAAAGATTCCATCGAAACATTAGGAAGAACTTTCTGATGGTAGCAGCAGTTCAACAGTGGAATACACTGCTTCAGAGAGTGGTAGAGTCTCCTCCTTTGGAGGCTTTTAAGCAGAGGTTGGGTGGCCATCTGGCAGGAGTGTTTTGCTTTGTGTTTTCCTGCATGCCAAGGAGTTGGACTGGATGGACCTTGTGGTCTCTTCCAACTCTATGATTCTATGAAATTTGATAAAATCAGTTAGCCCCCAAAGATTTTAATAAAAAGCCATGTTTTGGCTTGGTATCAGAATGACACTAGACCTCCAAGGGGAGTAGTAGGGCTGTGTAGGTGAAGTAGGGCTTCCTACTACAATTTACTGTGCCCACCAGTGAGACAGAGAGGAGGGTTCCTCCAACAGAGATCAATTCCCAGTCGGGCATATGTGGGGAGATGTGCTCCCACATTTATCTGGGGAGCATAAATTTCCTGTTATACAAGTTATCCTACACCTTGGTTTCCTCCAAAATAGCCATCAAAAATATTGGTTCTTTGCTAAAAGGAATGAATATGTCCCACCAGAATATTGGATGGATGGGAAATGGATGTGATCCCCAACACTTCACAGTTATCTGTCCTTGGTGAAGACTAAGGAAGTGGGGGGAAAGTGGGCAGTTATTATTGTAGAGATAGAAATAATAATTTAAAAAAATGTTTCATGACAAGGAGAATCATAGATCTTTGCAGTTCTGGACTTATTCTGAAAAAAACAAAAACAAAGCAGGTGTGGGTTTTTTGCACAGAAAATGGCATTTTCTGGGCAGAATACAATATTTCTGTTCAGAAAAAAACAAAATTCCTATCCAGAAAAAAAACATTTGCATAAATATATTCTGGAGGAAAGCTCTTTTCTGCACAGACATGTCACCTGTGCAGAAAATACCATTTTGTGTACAACCTCCCACACATTTTTTTCATAGAATAAGTCCCAAATTCCAAATAGTATTTAAAAAAAACCACAGTTTTCAATGACTGTCTTGTTGTGAAGAAGAAAAATGGTAAAATCACTCATTCTTGCCAGTAAGAAACCAATTTAGGAAGATTCTTATCCTTTGTATTTCCGTTTTTCTCTGTGATTTTCAGTATGACTAGTAAAAGTCTCTGACAGAAAAAGGAGTCATCTATCCTTGGCTAGCAATGCCTGAGAATTTTGACATTCTCAATATGTCAACATGATTTTACTGATGATATTGGTTTTTGAGACGTCTGGCTTGAATGGATATTTAGTCTGTTCAGCATGCCTACACGTGCTATTTCTGTTCTCAGTCTTTCTACTAATTGCAACCGATATCTATTTATTTTGTCTGTAGCAGAAGTTTGTGTGTGTGTTATTTTAAAAGTCTTATTTGGTGTAGTTCACTTGTTTGCATATTTGATTTATGTGTTTACATGTTTCATAAAGGAAAAAGAGTTCCAATTTTCATTGTTTAGCTATAGGGGTTGGGGTAAATTTGCATGCTTCCAGGAGGAAGCAGGCATAGCGGGTGAGATTTCTGTCATACTACAGTGCCATCAAAGGGGCAAAGTATGTCTTATAAACTTCTGCTGTCCGTTTTGCTCCTCATGGTTGAAATACCCACTTGCCCTAGGGAACAGTTCAAGATTAGGCTGGTTTTGTGTGACTGAGCAAGAATTTTCACCATTGAGAACCTCGTTGCACACATTCTAAAATGGTGGCAAAGGAGTTTTTGCCTACCCACACTGTGTTGACTTGACTTGGCTGCTGTCTATAACTCAGTTTGGTCATATTGGTGGAATAGTGCAGAAAACTGGGAAGCTTTAAGTTAGTTGGAGGCACCCTCGTAGCACCTTTGGGGTGAAATGGAGTTGATTAATTAGCACTCTGAGTGCTAATTAATCAACTCAGGTGTGGGGAGAGAAGTGGCCTGTGGGCTCAGCCTTGACCTAGCCTTCCCCCAAATTTTAAGTTGTGGAGCTTTAGGACAGGATGGGCCTGGAAAGATCTATCTGGTCAAAGTGACAGACCAGCCGATGTTGGACTGTTGAATCACAGGAGGGCACTTGGGCCTGTGTGCGTGCTCATTTACAACTGAGGAGGTAAATGGGAAGGATCCTTGGTCTCAGCTGATTTCCATGCTGGCTGGACCTCACAGCAGAAGTTGGGTGCTGAGTTTAACAAATGTGGCCCTCAATTTACCCTATAATCTATGTTGACCTCTTTATTTCCCAGTGGGTGCACAATGCTTCCCTTTCCCAGACCATAGTTAACCTTGGCATAATGCAAATCTATACATTTTCTTATTTGTTTCTCATCCTGAAAAGTTTCTGTACATCTGAATCCAAATGTGTATGCGCATGTGTGTATGCGTGTGGGAGGGAGAGAGAGAAAGGGAGAGGAGGGAGGGAGGGAGAGATTACTTAGCTCTAAAGGTAAACAGAGAGAAATATAGCTAACAGCACTTACCTAAACAGGACTTTTAGCTCTTATATGGGGAATGGAAACAAAACTCCGAGGAGGGAGATGGGCAATGCCATTTTTAGGACCGCTGAAGTGGTGGCAAAGTGGTGTATTAGAGGCCACTTATGTACCTCTTTGTAATACTTCAGCGTTCCTAATAAAAAGGTATTACCCATCCTCTCCTATTTTTATTTTTACTTGAGGACTACATAGCTGCCTAGTTGTTTATTTGCCACAGGATGCGAAAGTTGGAGATAACCTTCTAGGTCCCACTTAGTTGCTAGGCAACACCCCTCCTTGTCATCCCATGTATGCGCCCTGTGCTGGCGATGAGCTTTTCTCTTAGGCTTACCTCAGAGAGTATCGGAGGTAATTGCCACAAAACTCAGAGAGCTAAATGAACCCTGAGGGGCAAGTTTTCTGGTGGAATCTGTTTTCAATCTCCGTCCATCATCCATTAGCAGGAACTGAATCCCAACATGCACATTTTACAGAAGAGTGCGTGGAAAAACGTCCACGTTAAAGAAAGTTTTTTATTATTATTATTTTAGAAAGAAACAGCTTCAGGAAAAAGAAAGTAAGCTGGAGTAGCAGTTTTTATCTTTATTCAGCACAGGCAATGTTAATGTCTCCCACTGCCCATGAAAGCATCTGGGACAATTGTGGGGATGCAGAGTACATCACATGGCACACACAACTCTGCCCTCCGACAGAGAGCAATGGGTGGAAGACATGATAAATGACCAGGTGCTTCAACAGCTGCCCACAGAATCTCATACCCTCCCACCAACCTGAATTGGCAGGGGCAGTCCTGATCAGTCTTCTGTCATTCCACTTTTTCAAGTTGCTTGTCAAATGTCCCACGCCATTTCCACATGATGGGGCTGTCCCACTGTGTGGATGGGATGGCAGAAGTCCATGAGTTGTGCTTTCTCATGACATTGTCATGGTCCTGCTGCCATCCTGTCCCCACCTGTCATAATTACAGGATATTCGCTGATAATCATGCAATGCTCTCAGCCTTCCTGGACATGTAGAAGAGCAGGAAGCATGATGGAGGTGCTTCCTTCTCCAGCACAGCATGGGAAAGAGCCCCACCGGGATTCTGCAGGAGGCAAGCGCATGTTGCTCATGCTCCGTTCTGCAGGGAGCCAGGCAGATCTGCAGGGGAGCATTCCTGTTGAGCTCCCTTCCTGGTAAAGGTGCTGCCGGGATTGTGATGGGAGGACAATGGGATCGATTAAGGTGGGGAAATGTCCCCAATTTCTTTCCTCTTCCTCTCACTTTTTCCTTTTGTCCTCAGCTTACTTCAGCTGCCTCAAACTGAGTTCAAAGTACAAAAAGAGTTTATATTCAATTAACTCAGCAAAAAGGAGTAGATAGGAGGGACAGTGGAATATGATACCTCAGTTGAGTGTGATGGAGTCTCCTTCTTTAGAGGTTTTTAAACAGAGGCTGGATGGCTATCTGTTAGGAATGCTTTGATGTGTGTTCCTACATAGCAGGGGGTTGGACTGCATGGCCCCTGGGGTCTCTTCCAACTCTATGATTCTCTGATTCTATGAATCTTGCCCTTCCCAATAGACTCATTCAAGAACATCTCCTTGGTTGTATATGCTGCTGCCTCAAAAACCTTTGCCATTTTGACAAGACTCTGATGTTGACTGGACACACGTGTCCCTGGTTTCATCTGTGATATGTTTAGAGTATATGGAATCTCCCACCTGAGATAGTTCACACATTCTTCACAGAAAAATAGGCCATGATCCCACCTCAGGGTTGTATAGCATAAATCTCCGAGCACGGAATTACACTTTAGTTCTCCTATGCAACCAGTTGAATGGTAATATTGCACAACTAAAAGTATCAAATATGAAACTGAATGCACAACCAAACATTCAAGTGCATGCATGTGCAATAGCATTGCTTGTACAACATTGCTTCCATAACCCTTGAACTTGATGTGACTATTCTGCATTGGACAAAAACATCCAGTTGCTTCTTGAACTTGATATGACTGTTCCACATTGGACAAAAATATCCAATTGCTTCTGTAGGGGAACTTGGATGTGCAAAAACAATAGCACATCTGTTATAACATCGTTGTGTTTCATTATCAAAAGTAAACATCATAATCAGAGGCCAGGATCCACTGATTTTTGCTGACCCTCACTGGCCCTCAGTGGCATTGACCTTGATTGACAGATAAACGTGTTCTGATTATGGAAAGTTGCTGGTTACATCTTGTATGTTCAAGGGAGAAGGGAAATTTGTTTCTCAGAAAACACCTTATAGTACCTTTGCAGTTCTCTTGTAATTTTCTCATGACTAGGCCCAGGCATGAGGAACACAATGGTTGCTGACACACACACACTATTATTTCTTTGAGGGACCATTTGATGAACTTACCTCCATTGATATGACTGAGTGAAGCTGGTGTGGTTAACTTTTCCCAGATTTGTCCATCTGGATTCTCTATAGCAGCAGATAGGGCCTGGGGCAGGGAAGCAGAGTTGCAGAGGTCTATGAGGATTCCATCTCCCTCACTAGGTACTCTATCCCAAAGTCTACCAGGTAAGGTGGTGTTTATATGTTGAGTGGCAGGAACAGAATATTGATTCTTCTAGTGCACTGCTCAGCCTGCTTCTCAACAGTCTAATTCTGACAGTTGAGCTCAATCATAGTGATGGAGTCCTACAACCTTGTTGTGCTGAAGGACACCAACATTCATTCAGAAACCACTTTGTTGGGAGTGACTGAAGACTTCATACCCTCCCTGATAATCATAGATGTGTCCCAAACAATATCTCATGCAACTTATGTTCCTGGCTACACTCTAGACTTGTGTGTGTGTGTGAGTGTGTGTGTGTGCTGGGTGGAATGAATGAAGGTAATATGAATGTAGAGGAACTTTCCATTGCTCTGTTGTCTTGGGAAGATCACTGCCTGTGGTGAGTCTTATGGATCTGGAAGGATTCCAGATCACTCTTCAGGATTTTCCAGATACCACAGCAAGTGATTCTGTTGAAGCTCTGGCTGTCTTCTGAAAAGGAGTCTAGGGCAGTGGACATGATAGTCACTAAGCATCCTTTCTCATGGTGTGTAGTCAAGCAAGACCCCTGGTTTATTAGTGACCTACCAGTGATAAAATGAGTGGGACAGGAACTAGATCAATTATAACTACCATTGCATCTTCACAGTGTCACCCAGTCATGAGTGGTCAAGGGCCTTCTATACATTACTCAACAAGGACAGCATATAGATCATTTGGCAGGACACTGTGAAGAATTTGCCTCATCCTCTGCAGACAATATCACTCAGATCTGCTGTGATTTAGATGCTGTAGATGTCACAGGTCCAGTGGATGTAAACTTAACTCCTGCTTGTCCTATGTTATCTGACACATTTCAGTTTGTCCAGCTTCAGGATGTGGACAGGATACTTGGAGAGATGAGAACCACCATATATGCACTGGGCCCATTCTCTTCCTGGGTCTAAAAAGCAGACTGAGGAGGACTGTCCAAGTGGGTAAACTGAGTGATAAATGCCTCACTGAAGTAAGCAGGTTTTTGACCTACATAAAAGAGGCTGTGGGTAGGCCAAAATTCTCCTTGAACCCCACCATACTGGAGAATTACCAGCCAGTTTCCAATATCCTCTTCTTGGGCAAGGTTCTAGAGGATGTGATAGCCTTCCAGCTCCTGGGGTTCCTGGATGAAATGGAGTATCTAGATCCATTTCAATCTGGCTTCAGGCCTGGTTATGAAATTGAGACTGCTCTAGTTGACCTCATAGAGGACATATACTGGGAACTAGAGAAAGGGAAGGAGTTGGTTCTGCTGTATGTCTCAGCAGTTTTCAGTACCATTAACCATGATATCCTTCTAGGTCACTTCTCTGGGATGGGAGTTGTGGGGTACTGCTCTACTCTGACTCCTGAATTGATGAGAATGTTTGTACTTTGGGACTTATTTGCACATAGTTGCTTTGCACAGAAAAGTGTATTTTTGCTATTTAACATATTCTGCATAGGAAAGGCCTTTTATTTCTCTTCAGAAAAAGCTGTAATTGGGGAACTTATTCTGTGCAAACTTGTCATGGTTGATTTACACAGAAAACAGAATTTTCTGTGTGGGCAACACCTTACATCATTATTTTCTACAAATAAAGTGCTGTTTCCTGTGTACAAAATGTTGTTTTCTGAGTAAAACAACCACATGCAAATTTGGCAGAGAATAAGTTCTGCATTTTGAATCAGCTTTAGATAATGTGTGGTTTTCAAAGACTTTCTCATAATGTGAACTAAAACGTTAAGATTGATTCAAGAAGAATCTTCAAGAAGAAATTATTGAAAAATTACATCTCTACAGTAGACTGAAGTGGTATAGTCTGAATCAGGGACAACTGGTTCCTAAACTCTCACATCGTCTGTCTTATTTATCTGACACAGAAGGTCTGCTCAGCAGCACTGGTTCTGGGGACAGAGCCAACCTGCTTAGGGTGTTTTCAAGATACAATGTGCTCTTCCTCCAGCTTTGTCACAAATGCTTTACTCATTTTGGGGGAAAAGGGTGACTTGATCAACTTTGGCAGTGCTTTGTTTGTTTAGTTCCTGAAATGCCAGGAAGACGATAAAGACATCTCTTCATTTAGACATCAGTCCTCATCCAAGCTGTGCTTGGTTGCGATTTCCTCAGAGGGTTTCACCATCACCTTCGATGGGGTTAATCAATAGGACGTTGTCTCTCTAGATTTCACAAGGGAGCTTGTGTGTGTGTATGTGTATGTGTGTGTGTACACATGTATTTAGTGTGAAGAAGAGATTGCAGATTTTTCCATGCCTGGGTGAAGACCTTTCTCTCTCTTAAATGATATGGTATTTCAGATGTTTTTGGAGTTCACCTCCCAGAATTCCTTTTGGCTATGCTGGCAAAGTTTGGCTGGGAGCTGTAGTTCAACAACTGAAAGGTTAATGCCATTACCATACTCAAGATTTTATATATACACACACACATACTTACACACATATAAAATTAATTAATAATCCACAGGAACTAATAAGTTCTGCTACAGAGAAGATAAAAAGGAGCCAGGACATGGTCTTGAATTATATTAGTTAGTCCCAAATAGAGAAGACCCATTAGTTTTATTGTTGAATGGTGAATAAATGTGTTGGTAAATCCTACTGGTTCAAGGGCTCTATTTACAAAGTCAACATTAAAGATATTCCACTGGTCGCCAATTAGTTTCTGGGAAAAGTACAAAGTGTTGGTTATTAAAGTCCTACATGGTTGGTTATAAAAGTCCTACAACTGAACAATTCAGTTTCTGAAAGTTTGAGTCCAAGTTACCCATGAGATTGCCTCCTCTCATATAATCCCCCCGCACATACACACTCAAGTCCTCTGGGGGACATTCACTTCAACTGATCAGGACTAGACTGACAACGGTCACCCAGAGGACATTTTCTTCAGCCACCCCTAGATTGTGTAATGACCTGCTGGAAGAGATATGGCAGCTGAATATGCTGCCTGAATTAAAGGCCAGTCTCTTCCAGAAAGCCTATCCAGCTTATTTTAAATTGTGAATTTTAACTATGAATTTTAAATATGTAACGACTCTTTTAATAGGTATTTGCATTAGTATTATTTGTTTTTTTAAATCAATATCATACATTTTAAGTGTTTTTGACAGATGTTCTGTTTCCAACTGGTGGTGTGTGTTAATCTGTTGTTAATCTGTTAATATGCTTCAATCCATGGGGAGAAGTAGGTAAGAAATAATACTAATACCAAATTAACCACGTGTAAATGTCATGCTGAATAAGTCTCCAATTACAGCACTTTATTCACAGCAACCACATTTCCTATGCAGAAAATAATAAGTATAGAAATATTATTTTCTGTGCAGAAAATGCTGGTTCCTGTACAAATGGCTGCTTTGTGCTCAAAGCGACCTCATATGAGTTTTGCAGAGAATAAGTCCTGAATTGTGAAGATTCTTTTAATCCACAGTACTTCCCATGAGGGTTTCTGGATACTACAAACATGTGTTTTTAACCATTTTTGAATATTTACAACTATTCCTTCCATCCCTAATGTGCAAATAACTACTGTCTGATTTTGATGTACAGTGTCTTCAGCAAAATGGGTTGTTGTGTGGAGTCAGGAAAAAGACATAGCTTTTGCTGTCGCTAATAGAGCTGAAGTGTTATTGCCTTTCTTTTGTTGCCCTTTGTCTCTTCTCTCCACATGACCAAGAAGGGGAATGGCCTCTTCCTACATTGATATTGCTCTGGACCATCTTAACTGACAAAAGATATAATATCTGAGACAAAGACTATTTCTGCCCTATACTGTTATAGTGCTATTATCCCACTTTCAACATCCTGTGAAATTCTGGAATTTGTAGTTTACTAAGGCCAAAGAGCTCTCTGGCTGAGAATTCTAGATTCCCTTCTCTAAACTGCAAACCTCAGAATTCCATAGGATCGTGAAAGTGGAATAATAGCACTATAATGTTACCTTGACTTCTGGGGGTCCCTTAAGGAACACCATGATTCACTCCAAAAATGCAAAGATGGAGGAAATCAGTGGAGTGCTGGCTATAGCCAAACGAGGGGCAGGGTAACCCAGTAGGATCTTTTACCCAATTTTTACAGGTCAAACCAAGCGAAAAGCCAGACAAACGTACCAATAACTGGATTTTATTAATAAATGTGTTCTCACGCACCAACGTACTCACTCACTCATGCACACAAGGCCTATTGAAAAGGGAAAGAGGTGAAAATTGATAGAAGATTCAGTGGAGAGGGTGTAAAGGTGGTGATACTACACCTATCCTGAAGTCTTCAGTCCAGGAAGTGGCAAGAAGAATGGAGCTCAGCGAAGAGAGGCGGCTGAGGGGACCACTCTACTAGCAGAGTGCCGGTCTGCTAGCATGGCAGGGAGTTCTCCGAAGAGACCTTCAAAAACTAGGACTACTTATAGGGCAGAATGTACCTCGAGGGCAGGCCCTTGCCTGGGAAGAACAATGGCCAAAACAAAGGGAGAAATGCCGCACAATAGCAACTTGGTAGTTTGCACGATTGGTTTATGCAGTACAGGGTTTACTAGTGTCGGAGTTGTTCAATCTGGGGAAAACCCAATAATCCACTCAGGTTGGCTGAAAACCTTTTGTTTGTGTGGTCATGTTTAGCCTGAGGTCCCCTAGGGGAACATGACTGGGGATTTTCCTAGCCTGACCTATTTTTGGTTGTTCGACCTCCTTGTCTACATACCCGTTTGGGCAACCTCTCTGGCATGGCGGGCATATTTGATATCAAATTTACAGTCCCCAGGATAGGGTATGCCAGTGGGGTGACAATAACAGTGTACTGCGGAAATGGCCAGAATGTAGGCCTGTGACTCTAACATCGCCACTTTTCCTCTCCCGTATGATTTTTAACCTCTTTTTCTGATGAAGAAGCCAGTGAAGCCTTGAAAGATTGCATGATGTATTTTCTGCATTTTGGTTGACCAATAAAGGTATCACTTTTTTGTGGATTTTGGATGTCAATGTATTCATAGACTACATTTTTTCGCATGCAAGAAGGATTCCCTCCCCCCATTTTTCTATTCACTGCAAGAAAAGTACGGAAAACTGTGCAGCTTGTTAGGACTATTAGCAGATAGCAAGTTGCCTGCATAGACAAATTTTGCATAGGAAATTCTGTGCATGAACTTATTTTCTGTGTGGAAACCCCTGAACTCACAGAAAATAAGTCCTGAACTACAAGGATTCTTGTAGTTGTAGAATTCTTTTCATAAGGCTTTCCCAAAACTAGAGAAACCCATTTTTTCATTTTTTTTCAAATATTTTTAATATTATTTTCATCCCCAATGGTGAGTTAACAAATAGGGAATTCTCATTGATTTAATATGTCTAACAATAGTTTGCATTAACAATTGTGAGTCAATGGGATTTTACAAAAATAGGAAAATCCCGCTGATTTAATGGGTCTATTGTAGCAGTAGTAATAATACTGTTAGTACTGTAGACTAGCAATAGTACTCAGGCCATAGACTTCAGCTGTTTATCTCAGTAACAGGATACATATAAGATTTCAGCCAGCTATTCTTTCACTGACAATCATCCCGCCCCAGAGTAGTGGTAAAAGTGGAACAAAACACAGCATAGGATGCCATATTCATATTGGCTAAATAATGTATCTGTTGAATGTGCAGGCCTCTACAGCTACAATTACCTGGCATTCTGGAAATCAAGGAAAGCAACATATTCTATACAACATACAACAATGAATGGCTTTTGTTAACCAAATTACATTATATTTCTAAAGACAGGCATTTCAGATCCCTATGCATCTCTCTCTCTCTCTCTCTCTCTCTCTCTCTCTCTCTCTTTCTTTCTTTCTTTCTTTCTTTCTTTCTTGAGGAAATAACATTGGATTTGCAGTTCCTAGCAACTTCATTGCGTTACACAGCCTTCATGCTCAGGTATTCCTGCCTGTCTGGCTTCCAGGCACTTGGCCCTGGATGCTTAAGACCATGTCCCCATTAAGTCTGGCATTTCCCTGCCGCTTCAATCAGATTGAATAAAGAATCTCTTTGCCATTGCTTGAACTTCTGATATTTGCATCCCACTGTGTTCAAAGCAACCTCAGTGCTGTGCAGTTTCAGCAGCGTCCTGTTTAGCGGCAGCCCTGTGGGAAAGTACAAAGGACGGAATCAAATGTTCTATTTATAGAGCATGCCTGGCTTTTTTTGTGTGTGTAATCTTTGCTTTCTTGAGTGTGCAGACTTAGAAGCACAAAGCATTCCAAAAGACACATGCCTTACACAAAAGCAAGGTACTTATTGTGGCTAAATAGCATGTAGAGGGAGTCCTGCCCACCATTATTGCTCAGGTTGCTGGACAAACAAAAACCCCTAGAGTTATCAAATCATACTATTTTAAGCTGCATGAAACATGAAGGGATAATCCATCAGTCACTCTCTGAGCCAGGGAGGTGCAATTTTACTTACATAGATTTGTGCTGGCACTATAAGTCAGGACATAGAATCAGCTTCCACAAAACAAAATACTGATGAAGTGACTCCAGCACTACCCAAAGACAGTCAACTCAGACTCAAAAACATCCACCGTCATGTGAAAGACCTTTCCTGTTCCAGTTCAACCAGTCTGCCATTCTTCTGTCTTAACAGAATCTGCCCACTGTATTTTTCTGCCGCTTAGATCTTAATTCCTTCCCTGCACACCTGAAAATGGTGCCCGTGTGTTTGTCTTCTCAAAACTTGTACTTCCCCGAGGAATAGGCATCTAACCACAAAATTGTATAGATTACTATTAAAATGGGAAACAGAACAAGAAGTAGTAAAAAATAACATGATTAAACAGGCACAATATATTGGCCACCCAATACAATTACAAAACTGGGAACAGACCTGGAAAAACCTAAAATTTACAAAATCTCAAGGGTTCAAAAATTTTTTTTATAAAACGTTTTATATGTGGCATTTAACTTCAGTAAAATTGGCTAAGATATATCAAGGGGAAAATGAGAAGTGCTGGAAGTGCAAAATTGAAGAAGGAACCTTTTTTCATTGCTGGTGGCAATGCAAAAAGGCAAAACTCTTTTGGAAAAATATCCATTTGGAAATTACAAAAATTTTGAAAGTACATCTCCCCATGCAACCAGAACGTTATTTGTTAAATAGGATTGAACTGATAGAGGACTATATCGGGAAACAAAATAAAAAAACTTCTTGTACTTGATAACCAAAGCAAGACTAATATAAGCCAAAGAATGGAAAAAAGAAGGGGTACCAACAATTGATGACTGGCTTTTGGGAATCGATGACCTAATACAGATTGATAAGTTATCAATATTGTTAAAAGACAAATCTAAAAAAAGGTTTAAGGAAGATTGGGAATGTGTATATAGTTATTTGGAGAACATTTGGGGTCCTCCATCAATTATCATATGGAAAGACTAGCAATTTCTGATAGTCACTCAAATGCTCAGTTTTTTTTAAAGAAGACAAAATGATATAAATCCGTATGTAAGTATGTATATTAGATAAGTGTACTCATAAGCATGCTCATAATGTATATTGTATTATGTATATTGTATAACAATACTTCTAATAATAATACAAAAAAGAAATAAAAAAGAAAATGTACTAAAACTTCCAGAAACCAATAAACAGCATAACTGTTATGATTTAAAAAAAAACCAAAAACTTGTACTTCCCCAGAAAATTTTGACTTAATCCCTTAGGCCAGTGTGGTGGACTGGTAATTTCTTTTCCCCGGTGTGCCTGGAATTGGTACCATATTTGTGTCATAATATGCCACAGGGTTCTGTCCTAAGCCCAATGCTATTCAACATCTTTATCAATGACTTGGATGAAGGAATAGAGGGCATGCTGATCAAATCTACAGATGATACCAAATTGGGAGGGGTTGCTATTACCCCAGAGGACAGGATCAAAATTTAAAACGAGTTTAACAGATTGGAGAGCTGGGCCAAGGTTAATAAATTTAATTTCAACAGAGAGAAATATAAGGTCCTACACTTGGGCAGAAAGAATGAAATGCACATACATGGGAGACAACAGGCTGGACAACAATACATGTGAAAGGGATCTAGGAACCTTGCTGGACCACAAGCTGAACATAAGCCAGCAGTGTAATGCAGCAGCCAAGAAAGCCAACACAATTTTTGGTTGTATCAATAGGAGTATGGTGTCTAGATCGAGGAAAGTAATAGTACCACTCTATTCTACTTTGGTCAGATCTCACCTGGAATACTGTGTCCATTTCTGGGCACCACAGTTCAAAAAGGATATTGATAAACTGGAACATGGCCAGAGGAGGCCAACCAAAATGGTGAAGGGTCTGAAAGCCATGTCCTATGAGGAGTGGCTTAGGAAGCTGGGTACGTTTAGTCTGCAGAAGAGAAGGTTAAGAGGGGACATGATAGTCGTGTTTAAATATTTGAAGGGATGTCTTGTTGATGAGGGAGCAGGCTTGTTTTCTGCTGCTCCAGAGATTAGGACAAGGAGAAATGGATTCAAGCTGCAAGAAAAGAGGTTCCACGTAAATCTCAGGAAGAACTTTCTGATGGTCAGAGCTGTTTGGCAATGGAATATGCTGCCTCAGAATGTGGTGGAGTCTCCCTCCTTGGAGATTTTTAAGCAGAGGCTGGATGGCCATCTGTTGGGAGTTGTTTAATGTGGGTTCCTGCATGGAAAAATGGGGTTGGACTGGATGGCTCTTGCGGTCTCTTGCTAATCTATGATTTTATTATCATAGTTACATAATTTCCTGAAAAGTGACTATGAACTAGCTGTCAATGGCTTGTGGACCAGCACATGATGATTTGTGGACCCCCATTTTGAGTAGCACTACTTTACACTTCATCCCCAGCCAAAGGAAAGCCTAGGTGTATATCTGTGTTTGTTTATATCCATTCCTAGTTATTTTAATTCTTTTAAGGAATTTAGGACACCAAAAATTGAATCTCCAAGATCTCTCATTTCCATTATTAATCTTGCCTTACTTTTCCTATATACCCTCTTGCCTCCTCCAATGAGAGATTCTTTCATGTAAATCACAATATACATCCCTTTCTCACTTTTATCATCTTTTTCATATGCCAGAATCCCATTGGTCTCTTATTTATATTAAAGCTACATAGATGGTTGGATAATTTTGCACAGTATAGAGCAGCCACATTCAGTTCAAGGTTGTGGAAGGAAGCAGTGATAGTGCATGGGTGCCCATGTAAATTGCATATGGTTGTACATGCACACACATTGTGCATGAATGCATGTAAACATTTTGGTGCCTTGGTTCAATTGCACAGCACTGTCATTCAGTACAAAAATTGCATTGCCCAATTAATGCATGACTCCTTGTGCAGAGATTTATGCCATGCAATACCAATATAGGATGTTGGCTTTTGTGTTTTTGTCCCCTGTCATTTCTCCCTTGTTTTGTTCTTTTCTGTCTTTCTATTTCTCTACAAGTAAGACTGCAACACAACTTCAGAGGAAATTGTATCCTTAGGAAGGGATACAATTCAATTGTGAGTCAAGATCTACTAACTGAGAATCAACACCACAAACCTGGGATTAAAAGAAGGCAAAAATTGGCAATCATTGATACGGATCAGAAAGTGCTAACAATCTGTCCTTGTCTCTAGTTGCACGGACATCTTATGGTATGAATCATCCTGTCATTGGATCTGTAAATATGGTCATTCTTTTTTAAGTCTACTCATCTATTATAAAACTGAACCTATTCATGTATGTACCAAAACTGTACCAAAATAACAAACACTCACACACAGCGTGAGCCTTCTGTATCTGCTGGGGCTTGATTCTGGGATCCACCATGGATATCAAAATCCATGGATGGTCAAGTCCTTTTATATACAATGGCATGGTAAAATGGTGTCCCTTACATAAAGTGTTGAATGACTCAAATTAATGCCAGAGAGAACCCTAGGATCTGAGAAATCATGGAAGGCTACGACGGGTATGTCTACACATCAGCATAGTGATTAGCACATGGCAAAATCAAGATTTGCTTTTTCATTTTTTTAAAAAAATATTTTTTAGCCTTGGTTGAATCCATGGATGCAGAACTCATGGATATGGAAGGCTGGCTGTACCAGTGATTCAAGGTTTGATCAGATCAATTGCAAAGCCCTAAAATATATATGCCATACAGTCATGTCAATCATTCTTTTCATTCTCTATAATTCAGTGTTATTGCATCAATTATCTGTAATATAGTCTTTCTCTATTTGTACCTGGTTCTTCTTTCCTAAACATTATCATATTTTTGAATGTATAATGTTATCTCATGGTCTGTCCACAGTGCCATAGTCTCAGTTTAACCATTGTCCTCTGACTACAAGCAATAAGTGTTCAAGGACAAGCACCTGCAGGTAAGTCAATTGAGTATGGATCATGAACAGGTAATCTAGGAAGTTTGTGGAAGATGAAAGGAGGCACAGGGCAATGTCTCAGTTGGTCCAGAAGCTGTTACATGAGGCTAGTAATCCAGATAACTGAATCTGTAAAGAATAAAACAAGGTGTTAAATGTCGTCAAGCTAGAGTTCAACCATCCCAAGGAACACATGTCAGTTGAGACCAATTGAGTTTGCACAGCTGTGATCAATAAGGACTCCCAGCAGCTGTTGGGAGATTTATAGGTGGCTGAATCTGGATTTCAGGTGCTTGATTAGTCAGCATTTTCTATTGAACAGATGTTAACTCCTATGAAGCTGTTCCTTTTCTCCTCATCAGATTTCATAGGATGATGGTACCTCATCACTGTCTATTAAGCTTTGTTGGATAGTGAAATGCCCAGCTGCTTCAACCATTAGCTTCTTAGATTTGGGGAGAGATCTGAAGCCCAAAGCTGCTCATAATCCAGCACCTCTGCATCAGATTCCAAAAGGTAAGACATTTTGGCTTCTAGTGACTGTTAGGCTTAATTGGCTCACATAACCCTATATTTGTTTGTATATACAAGTAAAACAGAAGATTAATCAGGACCATCACCACCAAACGGAGACAATTGGAAGATATTTATTTGGGCCTCTTTTTGAGACTTCTAATGTCAGAGACATAACACTTCCAAGCAAGACATGCAAGAAAACAGGAATGAAAATTTGACAGGAATCCTGTTGGTTAGTCACAGCTAGAAGAGATCCATTGCATCTATTGTTGAACGCTGAGCCAACACATAAGTAAATCCAATTAATTTAATGGGTCTACTGTAGTCAGGACTAGCAATAAGATTTAGGCCTTTGATTCACAAACAGATCTGTCCTTCTTCAATGGTTGAGGAGTCTATGATTTCTCATTTACTACATTTTCACTGGAGTCAAAAGATTAAAAGATGTGCTCTGTTCAAAGTGTAGTGTGCAAATGAAAGTTATTTTTTTTTATTACTTGCAATCTGGATCAGGCTGATTATGCAATGGCTGAGAGCTGGCCCTGGGTCCAGGAACAGACAGTGGATTTGATCCTGCTTCCTAAAAGTAAATTTTATTTTGCAATGTATTATTACATTGTACGTATTATTACCTACTATAGCACGATGTAGTTTATGTGTATCAAACTGGGATTCCTGGAGCCCAGGATTCAAATTCGAGCTCATCCATGGGAACCCACTAGATGGCCTTGGGCAAACCAGACTCTCTCAGCCTTACAGAAAGGTAATGGACAACCTCTTCTGAACAAATATTGCCAAGAAAACCCTGTGGTGGGTTCACCTCAGGATGTCCTTAAGTCAAAAAATGACTTGAAGGCACACAACGACAAATAGTTACATTGCATTGAGTTTGCAGGACCAGTGCATGGCTATTGATGGCTGCAACTCACTGAGGTCTCTTGTGCATAGGATCACTATAAATGAAAGTTGGCTTGAAGGCAAACAACAATTTTTTTAATTGTCAAAGTCCTTAGGTCTAGAGATTTTTCCTCCATGTCCTCCTCAACTGTACCCAAGCTGTATATAAGGACCACTATGAAAGTATCTTGTCTCATTTCAGAAGCTAAGCAGGGGTATACTTTGTTAACACCTGGATGGAACACTACCAATAAGTATCCGAAATCCTCTGATAGGAATAGGGAAAAATGCTGAACCTCAGGATTCCACCTGAACCTCAGGAAGAACTTCCTGATGGTTACAGCTGTCCAGCAGTGGAATATGCTGCCTCAGAATGTGGTGGAGTCTCCTTCTTTGGACGTTTTAAACAGAGGCCGGATGGCCATCTGTTGGGAGTGCTTTCATCTGTGTTCCTGCATAGCAGGGGGTTGGACTGGATGGCCCCTGTGGTCTCTTCCAACTCTAGGATTCAATGATTCTAAAGTCCTGCCTGAAACCCTGGGTTGTTGATAATACCGGGCTAGATGGACAAATGGTATGTCTCAGTATAATGTAGCTTCCTATGTATCCACATATACATTGTCCTCTCTTTCTTCTCTCCGCCATGTGTATACGTTGGCTAAAATGGTGGGGAGAAGGGTGGATTCAATTTGTACCAATGGATTTTGGTTTCTTCCTGCCTAATTCTCCTCCTTTCTCCTCTGTGCTTACCAAGTGATGAATAAGGACAATCTACCCAGAATTCCATCACTGACATTGGAAAAGTCCTCATTAAGCACACAGCCTACAGAGTCAGAACCATCCCTCCCTCCCTCCCTCCCTTCCTCACAAATAGCTAAGATCCCCTTTAAAACTCAAAAGGCTTCTAAATTCTTAAAGAGCTTTTGTAAAGTAATTAACTGAGCTGTACCTGTAATGGAAATCACATCCTGGTGTCTCTTTTCCCTTCCTGTAAGGGACACAAAACATTCTCCCAAGCATTCTCTTTGGCTTAGAGTACCAAACGTTCTTATGTTCAGAGAGCTTAAGAAGATTAAGCCAATAATTAAATTAATGCCAGTAAGGCTGAAATCAAAGGAGCATTTATATGACTACTGCCAGTGTGCTCACATGGGGTGATGATAAGAGCAATGTGAAATGGACAGAAAATTAGATATTTTGTGTGCGTACACACACAGCTCAGTAGAAGTGTGATGAACACCATTTCTTCTCCAAATTATACAGCAAAGATATTTCTGTTCCTTCGACATGTGATTGTAACCTGGAGCAACCAATTCCACAAAGCAAAGCTTGGAAATATTTTTTTTGGTCACTTGCTAAGCGATTCTGGAGGATGAAGTCCAAGTTCTTGAGACAAATCTATGGTGCTTACTTTCGGACTTAGGCCCTGTGGCCTGAACCATTAGCACAAAGTAAGCAATATGCCATGTGAGGGAATGTATATAAGAAACCCTCCCAGCATTTCTTCCAGCTCTATCAATTTTGTAAAATGCCGAAAAATGCAGAACCAGCAGATTTCAGGTATTGGACTCCACCATTTAACTTATCTTCTGGAGCTGGAAGATTCAGACGCATTTCCAGGATTTTATGACTCCTGATGAGGAGTCCAAGGAGCTGGGGACTCAGGCAGTTAGGGAGCCTAATTCCCAGCGAGAGATGGCTGACACTGAGGATGTGCTGTCATCCTTTCAGGATTGTCAAAAAGGCCTGGTAATAGCTTCTTTAAAAATGTTCCAGTTTCTCTTTCCTCCTGTCACTTTCCACTTTCGTTGTCAGCTTATTTCGGCTGTGGCAAATTGAGCTCAAATGGCAAAAGCGGTTTGTACTCAGCTACCTCAGTGGGGAGAGAAGAGAGGAGGGGATAGAATCTTCCCCTTCCCAGTAAACTCAGGCAAAGGTAAAGGGTTACAGCCTCTCTTAACTTGTAGATTCTTTCGCATTAACATCTCTTGTCATCTTGACCACACTCTGACATTGCTTGGCCATGTTTGTCCTGGTTTCTATCTGTGAAATGCTAGAGGGTATGCAAGTAATAACTAGGCACCAAACTAAAAATCAATTTCAAAATGCATCACATCCTGGTTATAACAGAAACATCTAAGTCAGCTAAATTTCCCCCAGAACCAAAGCATCTCAAGGAATGCAACAGTTAGTTATTTTTTTAAATGTAAGGGGCACTTGTCCATGGGCAGCAATGAAACAGAAACAAGAAGAAAAACAACTGGAGGCATACAAGAATATTGTCAAATGAACAAAGATGTTTGTGCTCAGTAAAACCATTTATTAAACCATAGCTGCCAGCACTTTGTTTGGTTGGGTTTGTTTGTTTGTTTTCTCTGCCTTTTTATTCATCCATTCATTTATTTGCTTTCACTCTTTGCACTCTGCATTACATATGGTATGCACACAGGCATACACAGATCAGCACCCGTGTGTTATAGTCCTTAATATTTTGATGCATCTTTTACAATTCTTATTGCCATTTTAAAATTTCCTACTGATTATCCTGAGATTAAGGAGGTGCATTCAATTTGTGCTTGGCTTTAAAATAATGCTGAGTGGGATGGAGAAAGGAACAAACACCTTTATGTTCAGCTTGAAGGGGCAAGTCAAGCATTTCAGGTCCCTTATGCCCTTTCCGCACGTTACCTTATCGCGGAGGTGGGGGGTGCCGTTCGCGGAAGCAGGCTCTCGCGCGAGGCGCTCTCTTCGCTGCTCCTTCGTCCCGCAGCTGGCTTCCTGGTCGTGCGACCGTCGTGTGAGCGCCCTGCCCCTTCCTTCCACAGTGCAGCCTGGGAGCTGTAGGTTGCGCTGGGGGAGGAAGCGCGTCCGGCCCGCCTGGGACGACGTACCGCAGGGCAGGTAAGTGCGCGCCGGCCCCAGGAACCTTGCATGACCGCGCAGCATTTTTGGCTTGAAACCGAAAATAAAAAAATGGTTCATGTTAGGCTCGTGAGCTTCGCGTAAATGGGAGTGCGTCGTACGGACCACGGCTCCCATTTACGCGACGCTCAAGGGGCCCTTTCGCAAAAGAAACTGCGTGCGAAAAGGGCCTTAGTCAGAGGTGAGGAACTTTTGATTCTCCATTTCTTTTGGTCTCTAACCCTCATCTGTTCCTTACTATCTAGTATTTTGCAGATGAAAACTGGGACACGTGGCCAATAGGGTTACCAATTTAGTATTGTCCAAGGTCCTGAAGTTTCTGTTTTCCTGTTTGGAAATTAAAACAGAAATCTTAGTTAAAGGGGCTTTTCCCAAATCAAGAACACATGAAAGGAAATTATTCGTTCTCATTTACTTAGGAAGATGGGGCAAGGAGCATTTAATTGATCTTACTGGCTTCTAGCCAGAAAGTGGATGCAGAGCAGAGAGTGAGTCCTGGCGCCACAACTGATAGGGAAGGAAGAAGCTAACTGAATAAACGTATAGACTCCATAATGAGTTTTTGTTGTTGCTGTTGTAACAATTAATCAATTTAAGCTTGCTAGTTGAAGATCTGCTGTTCTACTAGGTGAGCTAGAAATCTGTACACTTCCATTTCCTTTTCTGAAGAACTGAGCCTCCCTCCCCCCCAAAAAATGGGATAATATGAATCCTCATCTTCCACCTGGAGATGACCCACGAGAACTAGAGAGTCAGGGCCATGCCCTGGGTCTGACAACTCTAGTGTCCAGGAAATACCTGAACGCTGCCAAGATGCCAAAAGTTATTAAGAAACGACAACCCAGGAGAAGCTGGAAAAGTTTGATTTTGGCTGAGTCTAGTGCAATGAGCAAGATTATGCCCCCTCCTGTCCTCTGCCTTCACTGATTTAATCACCAAATGCCCACCCATATAAAAAGGCCTTTACCTGCAAGTGGAAGGAAAAACAGGGAGGAGTTCAGCTGAGTTTCCTATGACACAAAATTCTACAGCTTGGGAGCAGCACTGAGAAGGCGCTCTGCCATGTCCTAAATATGCCTGTGTTGGTGATGGGACCCAGAGAAAGACCTCCTGAAACTTAGTTCAGCTCCTGATAGTCACTGATGATGATGATGATTGATGATAATAATATTGTTCTTGTAAATATCATTAAATAATGCATGTTTTGATATTTCATATTCTTCTCCAATAATGGACCTGAAGGATTTTTTTTTCCAGGTGAAAAATTTCATAATGAGGGTTTCAGAAGAATCTGTAGGATACTTGTGAAGCAGATACTTAGAAACTTCCAGTTGATCAGGCTCTGCTTTCATGTATTTTAGGCCTGGAAGGGATATAAAATGAAAGCTGTTGGTTGCTTTGAATCCAATGCGCAGATGATATTGTCCATACTCACATTGAAATTGTATCTGTCAGTAAATTAGACACTTATTCAGGGGCCCGCAGTTCCCCCCAGAAGTAGCAGCGGCACTGGTTCCTATTGTCTTTTGCTTTGATTCACTTTTCCCAGCAGGTATCCCCCCTCCTCCTATTCTTGTTCTTGATATGACAGACCATGCCAAATGGAGAAAAACAAATCTCCCTGTTCTCCAGTCTCACACAGTCCTAATTTAACTGTATAAACATACTACCCATGTTTTAGAGAAGGGTGTTAAAGATTGGGCAAGGCCAGCTGGCCCAGGAGAATGCTCTCTGGTATTGCTCCACTTCTGATCATCTCCAGAGAATAGTACAATTTTTTATAATATGAGCATAGATAAAATGAAATCAATGTCCATTATTTACAATTTATCCACATTATCCTTACCACAATGGGGAATGAGGATTGCAGCCTTTGCCTTGACACTTTGGATTTAAGCCCCTCCATGGGAATTCCAGGACCCAGTAAAAGAGACTCTTCTCAACTCCTTGTGTATAAATTGATTATCAATTTCAAATCCATGTTTAGGACCCTATTTTCAAGCCTCCTTTGAAAATGGGAGTTGTATATATTTAGCTTGGAGAAGAGAAGACTGATATGTGTTATGATAACCATCTCTAAATATTTGAAGGGATGCCATATAGAAGATGGAAGAGGCAAATACTGGAGAGCACCCAATGGAATCTAAGGAAGAAAGGGGAGATGCATCTCCAAATGCTCAGTGGATGGTATTTTATTTTATTTTAGAACAACTCCAAATCATTTTGGCCTATGTATATATTTTAACAGTTTTCTCAGGGGCAATATGCCATCTAGAAGCAGAAACTTCTGGAGATGAAAATCTCATTCCATCTGCTGGACTGACAATATTGTGTGATGTGCTTGTTCTAAAACACACACACACACACACACACACACATACCATCCACTGAGCACCTGGAGATATATCTTCCCTCTTTTCCTTAAATGTAGAGGATGGAGCAAGATTGTTTTGTGTTTTCCAGAGCCAGTGGAGCTTCAAAAACCTGCATGATGGATTTTGTGCTTCTTTAGTTCATCCAATAAAGGTATCCTTGTTTTGTGGATTTTACATTGCACTGCATTTGGTCACATGGCCAGCAGAGCTACCCAAATACATTTTATTAAAAGGATAGTTTTCCACTGAGACTAAATGGTTAAAAAGCATGTACCAATAACAGCTACCAGCTTCACTCGCCTAGCCTGATGAATGCAACCATGAAGACTCAGCAGAAAGCCATTACAAAATTGGCCAATATATACTGATGCCTCATGTAATGAAAAGGAATAATGTGACTCTGTTCAAAAGGATCATTAATTTGACTGGGAATAATCTGGGATTTTTGGGGGGTGGAGGGTGGGGGAATATCCAAAAATTCATACAAATTAGATCTTTCTAAACTTCACAAAAGACTTCCTCAGGGTTCAGGTGTTAACTGGTTTGTTGATATCGACCTATTATAAGTCCCAACCAGAGGAGAGTCATTTAATGACTTGGATTTACCCGCATGTTGACTAACCATTTGACAATTGATTAAGTGGGTCTAGATGAGCCTAATAAAAAGGATGCCAGCCATGAACTGACAGAGCTATCGTGATCCTGAGATTATCCTTAGAAACATGGCCATGGCACCTATGATGATGAGCCCCCGTACTTCCACATTTACCACTAAGAGATAAATAGGACTGATAGGGCCATGACTGTGTGGGTGGGGCCAGTGAGCTTCTCCTCAACCTTCTCATTGTGTGAAAGTAACTGTGTGAGAGGAGAGTGCTATATTGTACCACCGGGCATTTCAAAATCAGCTTGTGTAGACATAACTTTGATCATCCACTAGATAGGTTACTGAAGAGATGACTTGTATGCTCATCTGTGCCTTTCTTCATCCTCCTGTATCCTAGAGCTTGTGCAGATAAGACATTTCTGGGTAAATAGAGCTCCGGGAGAGTTCACTTGACTTTTTATAGTTTAATTTATTAGAATGTGATCCCAGCATAATTTGGACAAGAGAGGTCATTTCTCCACCTTGTATCCATTAGCGAAGTACTACAGAACTCGAGAGGCACATAATTATGCAGTTCTGTGAGAGGTTTATGAAATTTCATTAGGGAGGTATTTTAGCAACCTTGACGGCTTTGGCTGTTTTTTCTTTTTTTTAATATTTATTTAAAAATGTGCTGATCACCTCTTTAAGATACCAAAGGAAGTGTTGAGGTGGGGGGTGAGCAAAAAAGTACCCCTTGGTCCAGATGCAACCTGATGACAAATTGAAAATGACAGGAGCATTTTAGAAGTAACTTATCAGGTAGGCTAGGTGAGATGAAATATGCAAATATTTTAAGAGCTGCAAAATGTATAATGCAAATGAGAATCAAACTCGCCCAAGAGCCCAAGCAAACGGAGCACGCAAATGATTTATTATGTTTTATGCACTGTTGCTTTTTTTTGGAGGGGGTGGAATCTGGCCAATGGAAATATGATGATTGGATTTGAGCTGCTGCTGCTGCTGCTGCATACCGCACAGACACACACACACATATACACACTATGAAGATGATGCTAACAAAATTGAAGAAAATGTAGTGCCAAGAAATATGACACCATGTCCTTTCAGCTGATGAATGGCTCCAAATCCTATTTTCCACCAACAACATGGGGGCCTTTCCCCCTTTTTCCCATGGGATGGTATCCCTTTTACACAAGGACGTTATGCAGCACAAGGTGTGGAAAAATGAGACCCAGAACCATTTTAATTCCTGCTTCCTCTCAGGACACTTAATCTGGAGTTCACCCAGAAAAACTGAACCGTAAGTAATTCAGGTGGGAGCAAAGGATACACTTCACCCACTTGATAGGTAAACTAAGGCCCTTTTCGCATGGTATTTACCATGCAAAAGGGCATCCAGAGGAGCATTTCAGATGATGTCCTCGCAATCGCGTGATGCTGCCTGGGCCGGCAGGCGCCGATCATGCACTATTTCATTTTCAGCTTGTAGCCGAAAATGGTGCACGATTGCGCATTGCTCCGGGCCCCCAGCAAACTTACCTTGTGTGCAGAGCTCCGGGGACATGGCCCTCATGCTTCTTCCCCCAGTGAAAATACCCGGCTGGGAAAATACCCGGCTGCACTGCGGAATGAAGAAGTGGAGCGCTCATGCTGCCTGCCAGGCGGGTATCCTGTGGAGCAGAAGCAGTAGGGACATGAGAACCTCTCGCAAGACTCTGCTCGCGTGATCCCCACACCTCCGTGCCAGAAAGAGGTAAGATGTGGAAAGGGCCTATGGAATCACCATGCACAAAATGGAGGGGTGGTCACCAGCTGGAATGAATTTAAAAGAGGTTGAGACAAATATGTAGGACAGAAATTCTTAAACTTTTCTTTACAGGGGCACCCTTTAACTATAAGTTGTTGCCTGGGGACCCGCAAGACTTAACACAAGATTTAACTATTTAAATTTAGTTTTAGGGACTAGGATTCAAATTCCTGTTCAGACACTGGCTGGCCTTGCGCAAGTCACATTCTCCGAGGCTCAGAAGAAGGCAAAAGCGATCCTTCTCTGAGCAAATCTTGACAGATTTGAAGTGATTTGAAGGCGCACAGCCATCAAATGCCACCGACAGGGGGAGGTTCTTTCTAGCCATTATGTCTCTTTCCTTTGAAAATTGACTTATGGTGACCCTAAGGTCACCTATCATGGACCTTTTCCTCAACTCACCTTTTCTTGGCGCTGGGGTGTGGTGCTCTCGCGAGCAGCCTGTTACTATGGTAGACTAGCTCAAGACCGAGGTCTACAATTTAATAGGAATAAAATCAGATATAAAAATATATTGATAGTTCCACTTGGTTAATAATAAAAATCATTCCATGTGTCTGACAGGGTAGCTGAAAGCGCACGTAGGCAGGCACGGCTGAAAGGCCGCAATTAGGTAATCTAGGTCTGGCCAGGAAAATTAGTCTGTCAGGTAGCCATAGGTACCCTCCAGACACACATAGTCATCAAACACACAAAAGGATTCCCAGCCCCGAACCATCAGCTTGACAGGATTAGCTCATCTAACCATACAACTGTCAAGCACTCCCCCATTTACATACTGTCCGGACTATTGACAGCCCTGACGGAATCCGATCAAGTCAAGCACTGATCTTTTGGAGGCTTTGTCTCAATTGAAACATCTATTGTTCTCCCCAGGAGAGAGGGCTAGCCTCCAGGTACATTTTCCCCTAAACCCCCCTGATTTTCAGTGCTTCTTCAGATCCTCTCGGCTGTCATCCCACCTTGCTGCCGCTTCATTCGCCGAGCCTTCCCCTCAGCCTCCACATGCTGGGAACCTCCGCTCCCGACTTTCTGGCCCTTTCTCGGCTGCCCGGACTGCAGGATCAGGTGCAGTATTTCCCCTGAAAATCCTTCTTAAAATCCCTTATCTATTTTCCTCCCTTTATTTTCTTAGGTCTGTGTGAGTGAGTGCGTAAGTGCGCAGTGACTTAGGTTTTAAATAAAGAAAATAATTATAAATCCATTTTGTCTGGGTTTTGACTCAGCCTGACCCCGTAAAAGCTGAGTACAAGGTCTCGCTAGGTTACCCTACCTTTCATGTGTGCTGGGTGTGTGCTTGGTGCAACTTTGAAACCCCCTTTAGATCAGGGTCAGACTAGGTGTACTTTGAGGGAATCCCTGGGAGCTTATCTGGTGACCGGGACTTCCGTAAACCCTGGTAACCCGCCTGGTGACTGGGACCTCCAGAAAGCAGTGACCAGGACCTCTCTGAACTTAAAATCATTTGACTTGGTGACTGGGACCTCCGGAATCTCATAATAATTGATTAGGCTACTGGGACCCACAGGACCCCCAGAAAATTAGGGTAACAAGCCTCTTGTGAGCGGCCCTCGTGTCTAGGTTTCTTCAGCTCTGCACGAGCTTCCTGCTCACGTGAGAGCCCTACCTCTTCCTTTCACAGTGCAACCTGGGACCTTCCCAGGCTGCACTGAGACAGGAAGCATGACCGGCCCGGCTCCCGAGGCTCCGCATGCAAGGTAAGTGTGCGTGGGGCCCAGGAATGATGTGCGATGGCGCCCCATTTTCGACTTAAAGCCGAAAATGAAAAAGTGCACTAGCGGTCCCTACCAGGCCCTGGAGCGTCACACAAATGTGAGTGCATCGTGTGGACCGCTCCTCACATTTGTGCGATGCTCGAGGGGCCCTTTCGCATGGAAAATGCCATACGAAAAGGGCCATGGGTGTTTTTTCGGTAAGATTTGTTACCTCTGCCTTTCTCTCAGGCTGAGGGAATGTGACTTGCCTGAGGTAACCCAGTGGGTTTCCATGACCAAGTGGGGATTCAGACCCTGGTCTCCAGACTCACACGCACTTGCCGTCATGTCCCTTTCACCAAGGATGTGGCAGCAAGGGGAATGTGGATGCTAAACCTGCTCTCTTGTTTGCAAATGAGGGAGCAGTCTGGGTGTGCACACATGCCTGCCACTATATCTTTTTCATCAGGGGCTGCAGACAAGGGAGCAGTTGGAGTGCACACACACACACACACACACACCTGCAACTATGTCTGTCAGTGCCCAGACCCCATGCTGCGGTATCCCTGATGAAAGGCAACTGCACACATCCCTCCTGCCGTATTCCTGTTGGTTCCACTACTGTTGGTGTCCAGCACCAGGACTTTGTGGATCTCCTGTGAGGGCTCCACAGACCCCCAGGTGTCCCTGGGCCCCAGGTTAAGAACCATTGTTATAGGGGATAAGGCTGTCAACATGGCTACTGACCTTAACGGCTACTAGCTACTCTCAGCAGCAGTATTTCTCTCCACATCAGTTGCTGCAAAACACAAATGAAAGAGTGCTATTGCCCTTGTGTCCTGAATGAATGCTTCCTACAGATATCTGGCAGTCAGAACTTGGAAGAGATACTTTTGGGGAATGTAGAAAGCCACCGTGGTATAGCAGTTTGGCTTTGAGGCTATGACTCTAGAGAGAAGGTTTCAAATCCCTGCTCAACCATGGAAACCCAGTGGGTGACCTTGGCCAAGCCACACTCTCTCAGCTTCAGCAGAAGGCAATGCAACCCCTCCCCAAACAAATTTTGCCAAGAAAGCCCCATGATAGTTTAGCCTTAGGGTCACCATAAGTAAGAAATGACTTGAAGGCACACAATCAACAACAAGATACCAGAATCCACTGCTCATGCTCTGTGAGTTACAGTCTAAAAAGCAACCTTTTCCAGCCTTTGTTGAGGGGTGGGGGGAGGTTAGCTTTGGCGAAGTTAGACCAGTCTGTTTAAGCCACTGAGGTATCTGATACTATGAGAAATAAATTATATGATGAAGTACAAGTCTAAGATATGGGATATACTATAGGTGTGTACAAAAAACCCTAGATTTTGCTTCTTAGAGAAATGTAGCTCAGACGGAATAGTTTGTCCACTCAGATTCCAAGCAGTGAACATTGGCCATCTGCTCCCATCCTGTGGAAACTCTTTTATTGCCAATATTAAGATAAACCAGGAGAATTTTAAGTTATATGCATTCTGATTCTAGTAGATTAATTCATTCTCTTTAACTTTGAATTTAGAAACCTAGTGCATTAGCCATCCATGTCACATAACGTTTTGTTTACTTTTATTCACAGCAAAACAAAAAGGCAACTACCCACATCTGAAGGTCAAACTAGATATGGGGGGTAGAGAGAATTCTACTATTAACTTATTCTCTCCCTGCCTCCCCAACAGGATTTCCTCAGAGATACATGCTTAAGCAATCAGACTTGCAAATTAAATTCTCTGTATTTACCTTCCCATGACTAATCACAGAATGAAACACACTAAACAGAAGATACATAGTTGTAATTGCAAACTTCTACATAGTGAGGAGATGAAAATCACATGCTATGACAAACAGACATCTTTTGCTACCTGGATGAGCAGTTATGCCAAAAAAAAGTTGTTCAAAATGTACTACCTAGTTTGGCTCTCAGCCTCTCTATTTTCCAAGTGACATCGACCTTACATCCCCCCTCGACACGTATAGTCAGAAGGGGGTCAGTATAGGAAAAGATACCACTCCATTGGTTAGACATCACATACACCATGGAGAGCTCAATATTTCTGTGGATATGGGAAGTACTGACAGTGGTATTCCTGCCTACATTTAAGGGCCTAACCAGGGGATTTGGGTGACTTGCCGGATGTAGCCTTGAGTCTCCTTTCCCTTAGAAGGCTTACAACTTGGGCCCTTAAGATTTGGCCTAAAAATGAAATAGTTTCCCTCTGATTAGTTTCAGTGGAATGGAAAATTAAAAAGGAGGAGAAAAAACCCTGAGTAGATAACTGAACTAAATCCTCCACATGCAACTCCTGTTGTGGCTGGTTAATGCTGGAAGGGTTTCGGATGTAGCAGCTATTCTGCCATTGATTTCCCTATCCCATTTCTCATAGGTCAATGTATAGGATTGCTCTGCCCAATATGAAAAAAAATGAATTAATTAGATCAGAAGTGTTTAGGCGGATGGTCGTTACTGAGCACAAACCTTCCCAGAAATAGTCTTGTTTACAAAACTGAGGTGAAAAAAAGATAAAAGAAATATTTTGGAAATTCAGTTCAAAGTAGTTAATTGCAAAACTAACTCAGAAACAGTAATGATCAAAAGAATGGAAAGTAAACAGAAACTGGGAATATAGCCTGTTTTGCACCTTGGGAAGATTTTAGAGTGTTTTATTGTTTAAAAAAATCATGTTTAAAGATTTCTTTCAAGTTAATCAAAGTTCAAGGAATAACAGCAGATAGTGTAAGAATACAAATTAGAAAGGAATCAAGAGCTCATCAAAGTTTGACTTCTTTCTAGAACACTTTATGCTGTGAGTTTTCCTTAAAATGTGCTCTTACCAATTTTGAAGGTTATTTTTCAAGTCTTTGAGTTAATTTGTCACTCAAATAAAGTATAGTTATGTGTGTACCCAGTAAAGGAGCCCTGGTGGCGCAGTGGTTAAAAGCCAGGACTGCAACCACAAGGTTGTGAATTCGATCCTGCTGGGCTCCAGGTTGACTCAGCCTTCCATCCTTCCGCAGCTCAGTAAAACGAGTACCCATCTTGCTGGGGGCAATTAGCTAACACGTTGTAAACTCCTTAGAGAGCACTTAGCTGATAAGTGGTATTGAAATACATATGCTATTGTGTATTTCAGGAGGGGATGAAAGAATGGAATATTGGAGTGAGTGGGGACTGATAGAACATCTAAGGGGATTTTGAAAAGGCTGGTGTAGGACAGTTCATTGGGAATGACCGTGGAGTTTTTCAGAATGAGGTTTACAGATTAGTAGGATTTAGTTTGAGTGGTTAGGAGACCAGGGTCAGAGATAGAACAGGGTTAAAGTCAGGGTTCGAGCTAACTAGGATATGAGTGAGTGACATGTGTTAGAGTTCATATCAGTCAAGATTTGCATGTATTCAGTAATCTGTGATGTTATGCTCAATATCTGTTTAATGAATTATTATTTTTACATTTTATGCCTGAGCCTCTGAGAATGCTACATATTGGAAAGCTTGAGTTGAGACATGGTGTTTGTGGTGGCAGCAGTTCATACAGGGTGGTGGAGTCCAGTAGGGAGATAAGATTAAAAAAGTCTCACACAGGAACCATGAGGGCATCTGAAAAGTCCCCACATTTGATGTCATAGTAGTGGGGCAGGAGGAGATCCTCTCATTGGTGGCAGAAGGGGAGATAAGTAGAAGCTTTCACAGAGAGGGACATGGTCGTCTGAAGAAAACTGGTGGGTCACATTGAGACACCAGGAGACCCAGGGTTTCCTTTAAAAGATACATCCCATTTACAGCTTCCCATGGCTTTGTGGGCTGGGGCACTTCCTTTAAGCTTGTGTGAGCCATTTGCATGAGTAGGCAACAGATTCTCCTGCTTCAGCATTTTTTACCTCTTGGCAAAGCCATATCAGGCCAGATGTTGCTGGAAATGTGAGACGTAGCATCTTTAGCATGCTGGCACTCAGTAGTTGCTAGTTTGCATGTCTCTCTAAGAGTTTAGACATAGTATTTCCTACTTGTTGGTCTTAGCCACAGACTGTCCCTTTCTGCAACAATCAGTCTGCTGTTATTCTAAATTTGTTTATTTCCCATTTCATATCTGCAGTGTTCTCTCTCTCTTTCATGTACAAAAATCTCATGTTACAGAGACTCTCATTATGAATAAGTTATGAAATCTTTAGAATTTGTAGGCGAATCGGCCCCATTTTTTTCCATCAAAGAAGACTAAGCCTGCTTTATTTCTCTTGCATGGTGGTTGTCATATGGGACTGGTTGTTGCTCATTTTCTGCTTGCAAATACTAGTTACTTACTTTCTTGTGGAATATACTACAACCTCTCACATTTCCAAACAAAAAAAAGCCAAAGTCACAAGCAAATATAAAGTAATTAGATATCTACTTCCCGTTTAGGATTTTTAAAAAGATTATTATTGTAGGAAGGGATTCATTCCGTTCTTTTTCAAAAGCAGTGCTTCTGGATGGTGACTATAAGGGGGCTTTGGAAGTCTAGGAGCCTTCATGAACCACGTTTTACCCACCCCTCTTTGAGCAGACTGTGCAAATCACTGTAAGCATGTAGTCCTTGGAAGCTTCGGAAGGGATGAATTAACACATTCCAGAAGGCAAAGCAGAAGAGAGCAAAGGTAGTTGTTCTCTTCTGACTGAGCAAGAAGTCCCAACCATTGTATATGCTAGAGTAATTTCTGTTGGGTTACTTTTAGTGTACTTATTTGAGTGTCTATGACAGGTGACAAAGTTCTTATGGGCCCTTAGCAGTAACCGAATCTCAAGTTAGGGAACATGGGTGTTTAAAAGATGCTTCTTCTCTCTATAAAAATAAATCTTTTTTCACTTTACCATAAATGACATCTATGGTAATCTTTTTCCCTTGGACAAGAGTGCTGGCCTCCCACCAGTAAGATAACAATTCATGGCTCTTCTGCGATCTTGAAGAAGTGATGTGACAACAGGAGTGCAACAACCTCTCTATCATGATTCCACTTACATCCTTTCACTGTGCTTTGTTTTTATCAAGTTGGAAGAAGTGGGCTTAAATTCTATTCTTTATATCAATTAATAGACCATTAAATAAATGGATTTTACCTATGTATTGACTCACTATTCATCATTTGACCGGCGGGTGGGGGGGAGTCTACTCTAGTTGGAACTAAACCAACAGGATTCTTTTCTTTTTTTTCTTCCGGCATGAAAATTTGTGGATGACTCCACAATTCATATAAAACAAGTTTAATCCATTAAGGTTAAACAATTCTTTAGTTCCTGGGCTGCTATTACATTGAATAATTATAGTGCTATGATTCCACTTTAACTGCCAACCCATGGAATCCTGGGGTTTGTAGCCTGGCAAGGTACTAGCACTCTGTGACAGAGAATGAGAGCACCATTCCCTAAACTGCAGACCCCAGGATTCTGTGGTATGTACCATGGCAATTAAATGGAATCACTGTTTTGAAATCATGATGTTAGTTAAGTAGAAGACCTTAAAGGTTCTCATCCGATCTTGGAAGCTAAGCAGGATCAGCCTTGGTCAGTATTTGGATGAGATACTGCCAACAAATCCCAGGGACTGTAGGTTATATTTCAGAGGAGGAACTGGTAAAACCACCTATAAGTATTCATTGCCTGAGAGAACCCGATATAATTCATGAGGTGTCATGTCTTGGATAACTTGAACTTCACAAACTTCACTCAGAGTTAAACAGCAGTGTTTATTTGTAGCAGAGCAAGCAACACAGCAATCTTCTTGTGAAGTGGGTGAGACTACAGCATACACGATGGTTACAAGTTTTACACCTTGTCATACATATTCAGGCTCACAAAGCTGTAACTGCAGAAGAGCATAAATCTGACATCATCCCACCAGTTTAGACATTTTCCTAGATCCTGAATTGTTTATACATCTTTCAACGTCTTGAGGCAGGAACAAGTTCCCGTCTTCTTATCTTTGAGCTTTGCCAGTTCCCATAACACCTTCCCAATACTTTTGTTTTCTCCCCTCTGATCTTCTCCCTCTTGCCCTGGATACATTATAGCAGCAAATAATAGAGCAATTAACCATTTGGTGTTCAGGAAAACCTTAGCAAGCTTCAACCAGATACATAGGCCCTTTTTGCAGGACATTGTCATCCTGCAATTGGCATGGGGAAGGACGGGACCACAATGACAGTTACATATGACATTGTCATGGTCCTGTCCTTCTCCCGTCCCCAGACAGTGCAGTCATGGAATAAATCATTGATGAGTTTTCCTCATCACTGACCCATGATCACACCACCATCCTGCACTTACCTGGTGTGTGGAGAGTCCGGAAGCACAATGGCTGCACCTTCTGCCCCAGAGCAGGCTGAGAATGTATCTGGCTGCACTGCGGCAGGAAGAGGCAAGGCCATTGTGCTTCCTGGACTGTGGAGCCAGCCAGTGCAGAGGGGAGCACTCCCATCATGCTCTCCTCCTAGCAGAACCGCTTCTGGGATCCCCACAGGACACTGCTGGGAGTAGGGTGCAGAAAGGGCCCAACCGGCAATAGATACTTTGTAGCATTCTAACAGACTTTAGGAAAGCCTAAGCTAGCAAACCTATTCTAATACCCATCCAACAAATGCTTATGACAGAAGCCATGCATCCAAACAGGAGATCACCATAAGTTGACAGATGACTTGAAGGCACATGCACGCACTTATGTGTGTGCACATATGCACGCACTTATGTGTGTGCACATGTGCACACACCCAGAGTGCTATAACTGTGTTGAATGAAAGGGCTAGGACTTTACTAGTCCTGGCACCACTGGGCTAAATAGACCACTAAGTGACTAGAATTAGCCTACAGATTGCTGGTTGTTTAGCATTGTATAGAAGCATCACCCAGAAATATTCTCTCTGGAGAAGAAAGAAAACAACCCAATGGTCTGTGACAGTAATGCTGATAATATACAACAGGAGAAAAGTAATTCACACCATAATAACAAGCAGTAAAACCAACTATATGTAAACCAATATCAGAATAGCAGCAACATTGCAAGGATTCAATTTAAAATGGTGTCAAGCCTGCTGTGAGTGTTATGAAAAGTGAATTTGTTTCTGTCGGACTGGTTGCCTGTCCACGGAGCACAACCTTTCCATTTCCTCATCTAAAACAATGGTTTTGACTCAGAGAAGGACAGCAGAGCAGTAAGGAAGCTGTTTGCAGAAAGAAAGGGTGTGGGTGGGAAGGTCAACATTTATTTTGTAATCTTCCAAAAGACTTTTTTTTCTCATCCAAAGAAAGTGCTATTTCTTTCCTCCCAGAGGTTCAACAGAGCTTTTCTGATGAATTCTGACATGTTTATTTCCCATTTCTTCAGTTATACTTAAAAATGTCCTATAAATGTAAAAATTCAAACATCTACTCTCCTATGATGGTGCAAGAAATTATTCTTTCATTGCTGTTGCGGGTGGCTGTTTTGTTTTTTAGAGGTTTTTTTATACTCATTTCATTATTCATTTTATGAGAACCAGTGAACAAAATAAAAACAGTAACAACATACCAACAGGAAAGCGTACAACAAGTTCTTTAGTGAACCTCTATAGCATCCTATGTAGTATTTCTTAGTACATGTCGCAGCAGTAACTAAGAGGCCCCCAAAACATTGATTCATGAACCTGGGCTGACTATGGTCTGTTTAGGCAGCAGTAACTCATATTTTGGAGGGCCAGCATGTGCAGAGGTTTGAACATTAAACTATGATCCTGGAGACCAGGATTTGATTACCTGCTCAGCCGTAAAGACCCATTGGGTGACCTTGGGTGTGTTACATGCCCTCAGCCCCAGAAACCCCATAATAGGTTCACCGTAGGGTCTCCTTAATTTGGAAATAACTTGAAGGCACACAACAATAACATCATCAACAACATATATTTTGAGTGTCATCGTTATTTCTCAAATCAGTAGAACTTAGGATTGCCAGGTTAGGAGTCTCCTAGACCCTGAGATTTCAGGTTGAAACCCGAGACCTAGAGATTTCCCTCTTGTGATGTCACAGGGCATAAGTCCATGTGATGTCAGAAGGGCAGTCTCTAGTGAGTTCATTTAGCTAGACAGAGGATGTCATTCAAATAAGAAAAACCATCAATTCTAACCAATAAAGAAAATGCGTAGGCACATACACTGTTCAAGTCAACACTTTTACCCTGTGATTCTTCTTCCTTATCCTAAAAAAGTGAAATGAGGAGCCAGGCCTTGAGATCAAGTAGAACTCCATCTTTTGATCATTCTTATTTTAAAGAGTTATTCCACCAAGATAACTAAAATTTTGAGGGAGTAGAAAGTGGGAAAATGACATCAGGAAACACAGGCCAGTATCCTGTCAGTGACTTACTTGCAAGTAAATGTAGCTTATGCACATCCAAGTCCCTTTTTGGATAGGTTGCAGAGGTTTATTTTCTTGCCATTTGTCCAAAAACCTCTCACGCCAAGCTGTTGTCAATCCTACAGAGGAAGGGGATGATGGAGGAAGGTGACACATATCATGAAGATCCAGCTGCTCTGACTTCCTGAGGGAAGGAAACTGCAGGTACACTCTATCAAGAGAGTGCCCCTTTTCTTCTTCCCAGATCAAGCTAAGATCAGGTGCTTCTCTATGGTCTCAGCATTTTCCCCTTCCTTTCCTTCTCTAACGGTAAGCGAAAGCAGCAGGTAACTCTTCTGGGTCTTTAGAATTGCCAGATAGTCGGAGGACATGGAACACTAAGTGCAGAGCTAAACACACATGTGGGATCTCAGCCATAGCTTGGCAACATTAAGTTGAAAACTTTTCCATTCTCACTTCCTTTCATTGCAGAAAATATCTTTAGTAAGGTTCTTTAGATATGGATGCATTTTCTTTAGGGATAAGAAATTCTCTTTGTCCTGCATTAGAGGTTTTTCTTTTTTTTTAATTAACTTCAAATTTATTTTATTCCAAATTACAAATTTTGAGAAGAAAGAGATTGTATGTCAGTGGGGCAGTTGGACAGTTCTGGGTTTTAGTGTGAATGGAAAAAGAGCTACCCAAGGTGTTCAATCTTCTCCCTCAAATAGTTTCAGCAATTTGAATAGTGCTATAATCGCGTTGTAAGCGTGTAGTGTGGAAATGGCCTTATTCTCCATCACATTCAATATGGAGAATTCTGCTTTAGTCCAAGTCAACTAGGCTTTGAGTAAAGAACCAACTGAGCAATGTAAAAATTGTTGACTTCAATTATTAACTTAATTGATGACTTAGAGGGCTGTATCACACCAGCCCTTCTCCTGCTTGTGGGCTTGGGTGGGTTCCTGATCAGAATAGACAAAACTTCTAGCTTCAGACTTAACTAATCACTGGCAAATGAAAGTCAGCAGCTACTGATCTATCTGTCTGATCAGTCCCAATGCAGGCTTACATCTGCCAGCAAGTCTGAAGCTAGAAGAAAGAAAGAATTGATGTGTCAAAGAAATAAATACTTTTTTAAAACTGTAAAACACTTTTCCACTTACATTTCCAGGTGTATGTGTGTTAGAGACAGAATGAGATAGAGAGCAAAAGAGAGAGACAGAGACCCCAGAATCTGGCTGGAAAAACAGGAAAGGTGTCAACTACGAGAAAAGTTCTGGCTTCTCTGACAAGCCCAGCTTGCAGGATGGGGGGTCATTTGGCAATGGATTTTTTTTTCTATAGTGAAAAAAAGTTAAACATTTTCTTTTCTTTTTTTAAATAATTTTATTAAGTTTCACAAATAAAAAAAATCATCTCGAATTGTACTTTTACATGTAATGTTTTTGTTCTTCCACTCTGATCTAGTTTTCATTTTATAGATATCTACTCACATATAAAAAATTATGCCTCACAATTCCATGTTCATCTTACATGTTTGATCTTGCATTTCTCTCATCAACTCCTGTTATGTTACAGTTATTCCCCTTTAATTTCAACCATAATTCAGACATTTTCACTTGGCAGTTCCCAGCAATTACCCATTACAATTTGCCATTCTGCTTTTATCTGATCATCCTATTTCCCCTTTAATCTTTGTGAAACAATATCCGCATTTCTATTCTCAATAAATGCCCCCCACCATTGTTCGATTGTGGGTATTTGCTGAGACTCCCACAATTTGGCATATTCAGTTCGCACTGTCGTTATCATGTACAATATTAATCTCCAATGCCTCTTAATATTAGTATTCTCAAGAACATTTGTCATGTTTAACAAGTAAAACTCAGGTTTTTTCACAAATTGAACCTTCAATATTTCACACATCTTTTTATGTATTTCACTCCAATATTTCTTTGCCTTGGGACATGACCACCACATATGAAATATTGTTCCCACCTCTTTCTGACATTTCTAACACATTCCCGTACCTGTATTGTAAATCTTTTTTAACTTTTCTGGTGTCATATACCATCTATGAAACATTTTAAAATAGTTCTCTTTGAGATTCTGAGCCATTGTAAATTTTTGTGTCCTTTTCCAGCTCTGTTCCCATTCATCTAATTGAACTGAATGCCCAATATTCTGTGCCCACAAAATCATTGCAGATTTCACAGTCTCCTCCTGTCTCTCCTGTGTTAATATTTCTTGATATATGTGGGCTAACAGATGCGGTGGATTGTCAAAGATCCATTTAATCACTCCTGTCCTTTCTTTGGATTCTATTCCATAGGTTTTCAAGTCCATCTGGAATCTCTCATTTAGCTGCCTGTACGGAAACCAACTTAATGGCAGTTAAGTTAAAGCTAAACATTTTCTCAGTTACTTTTCTCAGTTACTTTGAACAGAAAACAGTCTGAAATTTTCACCCCTTCTCCTTCTCCCCTCATCACTGGAGATGGACTGATATTTCCCCACCCACAATATATCCACAATAGACCGCCAAGAATTGGTATAAAAATGCAATTGAACTTCTGCACAGGAAATCATAGTACAACAGAAGCAGGAAATGAGATCATTAACAGATTGTGTGTGTGTCTCTCTGTGTGTATGGCCATTTCCGCATTACAGTCTTATAGTGCGATGATTCCACTTTCAACCTCCTATGGAATCCTGGGATTTGCAGTTTTGGGAGGGGCCAGCCGGCCCCTCCCCAAACTGCAAACCCCAGGATTCCATAGGAGGTTGAAAGTGGAATCATCGCGCTATAAGACTGTAGTGCGGAAATGACCTATATGTGTTAATAAAAGAAAACACTTTCCAAACGATCTCCCACTAGGAGAAAAACAGAAGAGAAATGACGTCATGTAATAGGCCCCAACCAAAGGTGCTATTATGCTGATGCAATTGTGTTTTCCCTGCCTTGTGTGATAAAGCCCATAAACTTATCACACTACACTATTATAGCACCATATTCCACTTTATCTACGATGGCAATATTCTATGGAATCTGGGAATTTGAAGTTTTGGGAGGGGAATTTAAAATTCTCAGCCAGAGAGCAATTTGGCCTCACTAAACTACAAACCCCAGAATTCCACAGCATGTTGTCACATCACTTAAAGTGGAATATAGAGCTACAACAGTATAGTGTGATAAGAATATTAACTCCAAAGAAATATTAATGCAGAACAGCCATGTTGAGTTCATTGCTTCAGTCAAAAACAATACGTTTAACTAAGCTGCCTCTTTTGTTGGCAAATTTCCAATTCATAATTTCACTGATTTTAATCCACTTGTTCCTACCACTGCACTTCCATCCAAATCATTTACTTAACAAAGAAGAGGTTTCTGGATCACAGTTTTCCAGGGAGAAAATCTATTGTTACATTCTTTGTTTTTTAAAAAAGCAGGAGATAGTGACAAAGAATCAACATCACATTATGAGACCAGGAGCTAAATGAAGGCTTGTTGCTATTGTTGTGTGCCTTCCAGTCATTTCTGACTTATGGCAATCCATCACCTTTTTTAAAAAAAATTATTTTATTTTTTTGCAAGACTTGTTCAGAGGGGGGTTGTTTTTGCCTTCCTTTGAGGTTCAGAGTGTGTGACTTGCCCAAGATCACCCAGTGGGTTTCCATGGCTGAGCAGGGATTCAAACCCTGGTCTCCAGAGTTGTAGTCCAGTGCTAAAATTGGTATTCCAAGTTGGCTGTAGGTACATGTTATGGTCACCAAAAGTCAGTTCAGTTTGTCTATCATTTGTTGCTGTTGTTGTTGTTGTGTCCCTTAAAGTCATTTTTGACTTATGACAACTCTAAGCCAAACCTATCACAAAGTTTTCTGGGGCTGATAGTGTATAATGTGCCCAAGGTCATCCAGTCAGTGTCCATGGCCAAGTAGGGAATCAACTGTAATCTCCAGGGTCACAGTCCAATGCTCAAAACCAATACACCATGCTGGATCTCAAATGAACTGCTGCTCATGATATGTTCTTTGAGATCACAAATGAGAGTGAGACACTGAAACTCCTTCATACGTAGAACACCTATATTTGCCATGTTTCCATTCTTTTGGAAGTTTGTCTGTAATTTCTAAAGCTCAACTAAAGTTTTAACCCAAGGCATTGCTAGCAGTTTGGAGATTGAAGGAAACTGTCATTGGGGTAGCATAATTCTTATGAAGGAACAAGCTCCACATTCTGTCTCCTCAGCAAAACTTAATTTTTCCATCTAGTAATACTATCTTCCGTTTATCAGCCAAGTGGGGAAATAGGTTCACAAAATACAGTTCGGCATTCTGTCTTGAGATTTTTAATTGAAAGGAGAAAAACATACATGGACCTCTTTCTGTGAGAAGGAAAGAAACAGAGTGCATTGTCATTCACTGGGCAGAACTACAATTTGATTCTAGCTCTGACTAAGCCTCTTAAAGAGAGAGAACAAAGACCTGCGTGGCCTTGTTTCAGCTTTTCGAGAAGCGGAGAGAATAAACAACCTTGTCTGACTCCATCTGCTAATGGATGTCGGATTGCCTGCACACAAAAGGAAGTTTTCCCCACCTGCCCTCTAGCTGGAGCAGGCTGTCTGCTGGAGACTCTGACACATTTGCCAGCGCTTCCCATGAAACCGAATGGACTCGAGTCAACTTTTGGCAATCCCCAGAAAAAGCTTTTCATAGTTCCTGGCATTCTTAAATGCCACAAGCTTCACAATGTGTGCTCCAGAGGTTGCAGGGAGTCTGGGAGCATGTGAGGTCAAAGCACAAAACACAAGCAGACTTTTAAAATGCCAACCTTACTGTGGCTATTTACTTCAATAGTTGTATGCTGACTTTTTTGTGCAAGTGACTATTCACAGTAGGGGGGTTATTAGTAATTTTAGCAATTTTTCTACCCTCTGTGGAGAAAGTCTTTGAATACTCGACAGTTTTCAAAGATTCTTCACAGTTTGGGACTTGTAGTTGTTGTTATTGTGTACCTTCAAGTCATTTCCAACTTCCAACCCTAAGGAAAACCTATCATGGGGTTTTCTGGGGCTGAGAATATGTAATGTAACCAAGGTCACCCAGTGGGCTTCCATGGCTGATCAGGGAATCGAACTCTGGTCTCCAGGGTCATAGTCCAGTGCTCAAACCCCTACAGCAAGCTCACTTTTGGTTGGGACTTGTTCTGCATAAAATTTGTACATGTTATTTTTGCACAGAAAATAGCTTCTTCTGCAAATGAAAAAACATTTGCTCTTTAAAAAAAAATGCTGTTTTCTGCACAGAAAATGCTTTGGTTAGAGACTTTTTCTGTGCAATTTTTTTTATTGCACAACAGAGAAAACAGCATTTTCCATCCAGTGCTGTTCCCTGTACAGATATACTTCTTTTCTTTTGCACAGAAGGAGTCCCAGACTATACACTGAGTCTATGTTCTCCCCATCATTGTGTCCCAACAATTGGGAAACATGTCGTTACTTCCCAAAAATTAGGGAATGTGTTTTTTAAACCATGTTTCAAAGATTTATGAGCAAAGTACTCCTAAGTTCTTCGAAGGGAGCTAGAAGTTGGAGGCAACAAGAATAAGAGAGGCTCCAAAGTTACAGAGCTCCTGAAGCCCTCTGAATCGACACTAACTCTACCTATAACTGGAAGCCCAAGAGCAAAAAGGCAAAATGAACTCCATTTTGGCACTTTAGTGACACTGGAAGCAATTATTTATTTATTTAAAAATTTATGTCCTGTCCTATATCAAAAGATCTCAGGGCAGCTTTGAAATAGTAATAAAACAGGTCAAAATAGTTTAAAAACCATAAAACATTGTAAATAAGCTAAAACATATTAGATGAGTTAAAAACATATTTAAAAGATTTAAAAGGTTTTAAAAACATGCTTTTGTGTTGAACTAACGAGGCTCAAAGGTCTTGATAAACAGCTAAGTTTCAATTTGGCACCTAACTGAGTGTTGGCACCAATCAGGCCTCCAGGGGGAGGGCATTCAGAGGAGAGGACCCCACAACAGTCCTGAATCTTCAGGCAGGCAAAGATGGGAAGAGACACTCCCTCAGGTTTTGAAGTCCAAAGCAATTTAGGTCTTTAAAAGTCATCACAAACACCTTGAATTCAGACTGGAAATGTGTTGGCAGCCAGTGCAATTATTTTAAGACTGGCATTGCATGCTATCTATATGGTATTCCAATCAGCAGATGAACCGCTGCGTTTCGCACTAGCAGCTGCTTCTGAGTCTTCCAGGGCAGCCCCAAAGAGAGCACAATACAGTAGCTTAATCAGGAGTGCATAGACTACTGTGGCTGGGTTATCAATCTCCAGGAAAGGCCATAGCTAATTCATCAATCAAAGCTGGTACCAAGCACTTGTTACCCTGATTTCTGGGGGTCCTGGGAGGGACATCTAAATGTGCTCAAACAATGGGGAGGGAATTAGCAAAGAGCACTAGTTAGCAATGCGAGAGGCAGGGTAACGTAGCGAGATCTTGAACCCTATGTCTACAGGGTCAGGCCGAGTCAATGATAAGGCAGAGATTAATAATAATAATGGTTTTATTGAAATAAACCGTTATTGCAAACATGTGTATGCAACACACTCACACAAAGAACTATAGAAATAAAAGGTAGGAGTTGGATAGAGGGATTTTGAGAGGAGGTTTGTTATGGGAAATACTATACCTGTCCTGAAGCCCGGTAAAAGCAAAGGAGCTGGGGAGCGTGGATTCTCAGCACATGGGGCTGAGAGAAGGCTTGTCAAACGGAGAGGCGGCAGTTCGGGAGGCAAATCACGAGCGATCCAACGAGATGCTCAAAGTCAGGGGTTCTTATAAGGAAAATTGTGGCCGCAGGCTAGTCCGTTCTTGGGGATAACAATGAGTTTCGGGCTGGAGACAAAGCCTCCGAAGGTCAGTACCTTAGATGATTGAGTTATGACCAGATTGTCAATAGAGTAGCCAGTATGCAAATGTGGAGTGCTTGAGAGTTGGATAGTCTGCTCATCAAGCTGCCTGCACAGGGCAGGGGATCTTTTGTAAGTAGCGTGCATACATAATGTGGTACTTGCCTTGAGGTCTCCTGAAGCTGCATTTGGCAATGACTGGCCTGCCTGGATTGGGGTTTGAATGGTTCTGCTATTGTCGGCTGTGCCTGTGTGCGTGCTTGTCCGGGGGCCTCGCAAGCACATGGAGAGGAATGGGTAGAGAAGGCCAAATTATTGATACCAAATGATATCTTAATATCCCACAAGCTCGGGCTAGAAACAGCGGTAACACACTCCGAAGCAGAGCCCAAGTGGACCTCTAGTTACAGGGGTGGATCTAAGAGTAGTTTCAAGCTACTCACCTTCTCCTTCAAGAGGAGTACAACTCCATCCAGGACAGGGTTTTGCCCAGTTCTTGGACTCAGGAATCACCAGTCCATAGAACCTCTGCCTTATTTGCATTCAGCTTCCGGCCTTTTTTTCCCCTGATAATCACCATGATCCATCAGACGTAGAGACAGATTGACGTCCCTGAGGAAGATCTCAAGAAATGAGCGTCAGAAAGGGAGAATCCACTAAGTTGGCCCTCCAGGCCCATCTAGTCCATGAGGTCTTGGACAAAGACCCTCATCCCCCTCCTCATCTTGCAGAAGATATATAGAGTTATAAAGCAGGGATGGGCAAATTCAGTATGTCCAAGGGGTGATTTGCTTCCTCTGAGATGCTCTGCAGATGAGTGCTTCCCAAAATACCATTAAAAAAACAAAACAAAAACAAAACCTGTTTCTCTGATCAATAGTGATGCATTTAAGTCTTTTACTCCAAGTCTAAAATCAAGTCTCAAGTCTTTACTTTCAAGTCTCTAGTCAAGTCTCAAGTCTGGAAGCCAACTTTATACTACAACCTGAATTCCAGAATTTCTGGACAGAGTTGAATAAAGTCAGTATCAACAATTAAGTAGAATCAGCCATCTGCTTTTGTGATTTTGCCCTTTGCAGCTTTGGAAGTGGGGAATGGATCCTTCTTACTTCCCGTTTGGAAAGCTGGAGGCTTTTTCAAAATTGGAGAATAGGGTCCTACTTATTCCCAATTATTGAAGCTTCAGGAGCTTTAGAAGGAAGGATCCTTCCTCCTCAAGGCCACTGCCTAACACATTTTCTGTTCCCTTCTGAAATATGCACCCTGCATTCTGGATGCAAGTCTTGACTTCTGCTGTTAGGAAAAGTTTCAGAAAGTTCCTCCTATACTTAGTTGTGTAATTTTTGCCGAGTCAAGCTCAAGTTGAGTCACTGAAGTAACTTAAGTCTGACTGGAGTCTGAGTCTATCAACTCAAGTTTACATCACTGTTAATCAATATAAAAAGATGTATTGTTCTTGCAAGCTTTCAGAAGACACAAGTCACTCCTTTCTTACCAGAAAAAAAAATCAATATGATCCAGGAGATGCCTTCAAGTCATTTCCAATTTGAGGTGATCCTAAGCCAACCTATCACTGGGTTTACTTGGTAAGATTTGTTGGAGGGGGGGGGTTCACCTTTGCCCTTGAGAGAGTGTGACTTGCCCAAGGTGAGTGAGGTTTCTAGGATTCAGCAGGGATTTGGATATCCTTGTGTTGTTGTCTAGCACTGAAACCAATGCATGCTGGCTCTCACAGTGAGATTAAAAATCATGAACGCTTTTAGTGGAAACGGGATGATCAAAAGAAAATGATCAAAATGAAAAAACATTGTTCACCCTAAGATCAAATCATGATTCAACTGAATTCACCTTCCCTTCCCTCCCTCCCTTCCTTCCACCTTTCCCTGTTTGGTCAGCAAGCTGAGTACATCTCATTAACTGCTGCAGAATGAGCCCAGCTGACACTTCTGCTCTTGTTTATGAGTTTGTCTCTGAGTGTCCCTAATGCTCAAAGTTTAAATAAATTTAATTTGATGGGGATAGAGGACACCCTCAGGGCTCTTGGCTGGGAACAGCTCAGGAAGATGCCATTTTGTAATGGAAATGAAGAAAAGCAGGGCCACATTGCCTGAGAGCAAAGTGGAGAATACATTCAGGGCTCCTGAGCAGCGTACCTACTAAATCTCTAGTGACAGATTAAAAGAATCTAAATAATTGAATGTGGGGTCTAGTCAGCAGATTTTGGCTGGAAGTACCAGAGGCCAGCTTTTGACCAGAGTCTGGGAAAGTTGCTATTTTGGACTACAACTCCCAGAATTCCCCAGCCAGGCTGACATGGATTTACATGGTTGCAGCAGTGGGGCATTTCCAAAAGCAGCTCTCCCCTTTAAAAGAAACAACAGTGAATGAAGCACAAAGCATTTGCATACTCTCCAATATTTCACAGATCAAAACCAGGACACATGTGGCCAAGCAGTTTCAAAGTGTGGTCAAGATGGAAAAAGTAATTAATGAGGAAGAAGATGCAAACTAGGAGAGGCTGCATCAGTTTGCTTTTCCTTGAGTCTACTGGAAAGGACAAGATCTAGCCTCTTCCTCTCATTTGTTCCAAATGGATCACTGATAAGCTCACTTTGAGTCCTCTTCTCTCCTCCACTATCTTTCTAGGCCTAACTAGGCCTTTCTAGGCATTTCCAAGACCAGTCCTGATCCAACATCCCCTTATCTTTTTAATTCTCGCATATCATGTTTGCCTATTACTGCATTGTAACACTTCTGATACTGCAGGCTGACTAATTTAAACAAAATAGAGAGAATGTCATTTCAAAGAACAATACTATGTTGTTAGTTATTCCTGTATTTAGGAAGTTCTGGATTTTATATGTGAGAAGCAAGTTTATTGCTTGGGATGCCTTTTTATTTTCTGTCTTTAGCCAACATGGAAGCTTTAAGCTTACTATATTACTAAGCTTGACCTTACTACATTGGTCCATACCCTGTACATCAGAATCATAGAATACAGAAGAATAGATTCAGTGGAAACCTTGGAAGTCATCGTTTCCCTTGCTTTCTGCCATGTAGGACAACATTTTGATGCCTAATCACTACAATGGCCATTTCCACGCGGGGCGAGGGAATGGCCCCGCGCCACTACTTACTGGACTTTTCGCCTCCCCGGTCCGGTCCACACTGCTCCGGAGCAGTGCGTGCTCGTCGATACGCACTGCTCCGGCATCCCAAATAGCGGCTTCTGGTTGGTCAAGAGTCTCGACCAACCACTGAAGCTCCCCAGCTTAAAGCCCCCCCCCCGGCAGATGGCAGGCTGGCATTGGGGTGAGCCTGCGAATCTGTATAAGGCAGCAGGCTCACAGTGGCGTGCTCTGTGCTTTTGAAAGACCTGTTTTTAGTGGTCTTTCAAAAGCACGCTGACCTACCACTTGGGGTCGTTCCGGAGCAGGCTGGGGTGCGGATCTACGTTAAGTAGGTCTGACCCAGTCCACTCGCAGGTGCAGACCTCCTCCTTGGAGGACGAACTGCACCGTTTTAAAAACCCCGTGTGGAAATGGCCAATGTCTTCTATGCGGGGCTCCTCAAATGATTCAGAAAGTTTAGTCAACGCAGTAATGTAGATGTACAGCATAGCCCTAATGTGCAACCAACCAACATTAATCTTACTGGGTCTACTCTACGCATAGTGAAGTCTGGATCTGTCCTACGAATTCCATCTCAAAGACTTTCACCCCGGTTTGGGATTTTATTCTGAGTGAAGTTTACATCATTTTTCCATTTCCTGGTTAAGATCTGGCTGTTCTGCTTTTAACATATAGAGTTCCATGTACCATCTCTGTATGAGAACACACAGATAGGAGGTGGATGGAATGATGCACAGATTTTAAGTAAAGACATAACTAGACTGTATTTTGATTGCATGTTGATTCCTTTGTACGGGTTCATTTACATATAGTTCATAAACTGACATTCTTTTTTATAGTCTATTTCCTTGTCATAACACAGCGTAATGATTTCAGTTCACTTTAATTGGATTCTCTGCTCTTCCTGTACCCTGGTCATGTTCTCTCCCACTATATAACAGGGCAAACTGTGATACATTAATATATCTTTAGATTAGAGTTTTCTAGGCCACTATCAGTGATCACATGCCCTCCAGCTATCCTCATTTGGGAGGGAGGGTCCCAATTAATCCTTTGTTATCCCACTTGTCAGATGGTTTAAAAATGCCCCAGTTTTTCTCTCCTCCTCCCACTTTCCCCCTTTGTCCACAGATTATTTCAATTGCTGCAAGCTGAATTCAAAGTGCAAAAGTAGTTTGCACTTGGTTAACTCAGTGGGGGAAGATGAGAGGAACGGGCTAAATCTTGTCCTTCCCAGTAGACCCAGGTAAAAGCAAACTGCTGCAGCCTCTCAAAGCTTGTGTCTTCTTCCTCATTAACTTTTGCCATCTTATCCACAATATGTTGCTGCTTGGGCACATGAGTCTTGATTTTCATCTGTGAAATGCTGGTAGGTATGTGATTGACATGGTACGGGACAGAGTCCAGGCTATTGCAGGGAGGCCATCCCTGCCAATAGGACCTCTGGTTGCTGGTTGAACCTGGAAAAGATTACTAAATAAATGCATTTTCGAATGTTTGAAACCTCCATTTGAAATAATGAAAAGACACATAAGCCAGTGTACAATTAAATAAGCAAAAAGGTATCTGGCACTCTTAAGCAGATGACAGCTGCATTTAATATTTTTTTTTTCCACCTATGTCTATTACAGCAATCTATTTGAATCAAGACAACCTCCAAAACACCAATTCAAATCACATGCACCCACACCCCTACACAATACCAAATTGTCTTTTATCAGTTAATCAACTGATGTGTGAGTTGATTAGTTTACCAATTCAGCTGTTAAATTCTGAAGCCATACATGGAGCTAATATTTTCTGCCCAGCTGTGCCCTTACTTCAGTACGAAAAAACATGATCCCCCCTCCCACTTCTTATTTCCTTTTGCCATCAACTGCTCCATTCCTTTTGCTTCCTGCTAATTTTGCAACAGACTCCACATGGAAATCTAATCATGGAAGATCTAATCAAACTGGAGAGAATTGGCAAGGGAGGAAAGAAAGGACTGAGGAAAGATGGAGAATAGGATTACATTCATTTTATCAACTCCACACAGCAGCCTGAGCCGTTTCAATGAAGATAAATGAAGAACTCCATCATCTCTCTTTGCAGAGTTATTTAACCAACAGACTGTCTGCTGTACGAGTTGTGATGGGTTTACACAGTGGAAACTAAGTGAGATATATCTTGGCTGCCAAACCCCTGTATTCCTATGGGTTTTGGATTTAGTACAATAGAACCACTTTCATTATCTTTGTGTTAGAGATAATGGATAATAAACCATCCTACAGCACCCTAAGGAGATTCTTGCAGATCCCAGAAACACTCCTGTTATGCAGGATATGGCTTTCACTTTTCACCTTTCCACCCCTTTTTCCATAAGTGCTTTTGAAATGAAATTTGTTTGAGATTTCTAAAGCAACAATTAAACTTGGATTTTTCATGAATGCTCAGAATGCAGGAAGGTGTGTGAAGTTGTTACCATACTCTATCACCCCTCCTCTGAGATATACGATTTTCATGAATTGATCTTATTAGTGACTGGAGAGTATAATCAGGGCCACATTGACCAGAGAACATAGTTGGGATCATGCTGACTGGAGACATGTTTTTGATCATGAAAGTTCAGATAGGATTATGTAGAAAAACCTGACACTGATGGGTTTGTGCTAATCCCTTCATTGCTACAGGCTCTTGGTATTTTTGAATATAATGAAAGATGAACTACCCAAATTGGTGAGCGGAGACCATCCCTTGATCTTACCCTATAGAGATCTTCGCTATATACTCTACCTGACTGAACATTAAGAGATTGCCATGAGTCCCATCAGTGTTTTGTCACCCTGGACTTAAGCAATCAGCCCATTCAGCACCCCTTTGTCAGTCCTGTGGGAAAGCTATTATGCCTTTGTCAACACACCCCTTGAGGGTGTAAAATAGGGTATAAAAACTTCAGCAAACTGTAGTATGTAGTACTTAATGATCCAGACTGCTGTTCCTCCATGCTACCCTCAGATGCTGTCTGAGTACCTTTGCTGTGACTGGTAACTACTATCCTTTTCACCAACCTTTTCCACCTCACTTTCTGATAGCCTTGTATGGTTCTTAGGAGTTCCTGATTTCGCATATGTTTGTCAATTAAAATAAAATACTTTGCTTAATTTTAACTGGAGTCCTCTCTACAGTTAGTACTTGTGTACATAGGTGAAAAAACCCTGCCATTATCCTCCTCTCGTAGGCCTCCTTTAAGTAGAATTTCCCCAAATTCTAAGGAGATGCTGGCATGGTGGGTGGAGCCTAATGTCCCTCACCTCCAAGAGTAGCACAGCATCACCATTATGTATGAGTAAGATTTAGATGGATGGATGGATGGATGGATGGATGGATGGATGGATAGATAGATAGATAGATAGATAGATAGATAGATAGATAGATAGATAGAGGTGGTGGTGTCCCAGTTTCCCTTTATCCCACATTATAATTTTGTGAATCTTCTGGACCACATATATGAAGAAATTGGCAAATAGAAATTCTCATCCACACACTGCCAACCAATGTCACTTGCCAGCATTGCAGGATTCCATCTCTCAGTGCAGTTCCCTGGCTTTTTAGTTGGGTTTCAGAGATCAGATGAGAAGAAGGTGTGTAACTATGATACTGTAGCTTGGCTTCTGATATAGGATCTCTTGTTGTTGCTGTTGTTGTTGTTGTTGTTGTTGTTGTTGTTGTTCCACTCCCATTACTCCTACTCCTACTATTTTAGACTATTTGAACATCCAAAGCATTTTTCTACACTTTATCAACTTGGTCAAAATCCAACATCAGGGTAGCATAGCATAAATTTACACATGTGGAATTACTTGTTAGTTTTGCTATGTGTACTTTTGTCTATTTGTTCATGTGAACACAAATATTCTATGGCTGAAATCCTCCAACAGGATTGCACAGTGTAAATCTCTGCATGCAGAGTTACTGCCCTATGTAACACTTGTGTTAACAGTGCTGTGCAACTGAACTAAAACACTGAACACAAAGCCAAGTGGACACATGCATTTCTGTGGAACCAGATGCACAACTTCACTTAACGTTGAACCAAATGACATCATGCCCAAGCACTTCCCTAGGGAACTTACACATATGTAAGACACCAACGAGATTCTGGCTGTTGCAGTCCTTACATCAGCCATGCAAGGGAGGTGAGTGTCAGCAGTATTTTAACCTTGCTGATGGGTGCTTGCAGAAAGCCACCTCAGTGAGATGTTGTCAGAACAGAAATTTGAATAAGGAACTCTTTGTTCATAGCACAACCTCCCCAAGACACCAGCTGTCCCATGATTGCACTGCATTTGATTTGCAAATGGGTCCATCTTACAGAAGTAATGGAAGTAAAATACAGAAAGGAAACATTTTGTTCACAATCTAACTCCATCATCATTAATGCATACAAGGAGAAAGCTGGGCAGTGCCACTGAGAGCTGAGAGGCATGTGTTTCTGTTTTTTCATTGTGGCTGTTGAGAATAGTGATGCTCCAGATGTTTGACAGAAAAGCCTTTGTAAGCCACCTTTAAGAGACGAAGAATAAAAAACATCCTTCAAAATAAGCCACATGCGAGTATAGCTCGCTATCTCATTACAAAACAAGGCCCAGAGGATTGGAATGAGAAATTAGCCCAATCGGAAACATTAATTTGGAAGCCCTACAAAGCAATGTGCTCCTCTGGATGCAGGAAAACATGAAATAAAATAATCTGGTTTAGTTCTGTAGGCTCACATTACATGCAACAACACTCACAGTGTGCTAATTTGGATATATTAGCTCTTCTGCTCATCTCCCAGACAGATTGCATAGTCTACCAGTGATAGGTCAAAATCCTAAAAACCCAGCATGCATAAAGATCCAACCTGTAACGTAGTCACACTACATAGTTATTGCACTTTGATGCTGCTGTAACTACTTTGGCTGTGCCTTATAGAATCCTGGGAGTTGCTGCTTGCTTAGGGATTTAGGATTTGCTGCAGTTCAGTGGAGTGGAACTGACCATTGTAAATCTTTCCCCAGAAAACAAATCTCAAGATTTCATAGAGGAAATTACGATGCTATCAACTTGCTATAATTGTGCTGTGTGAATTCAAGTGGACACATGGTACTATCATCTTTCCCTTGTGTGGAAAAACTTATTTGAAAAGGAGCACATCACTGCCACTTGGAACATAAATATCTGAGTACTACTTCTTAGGATTGACAAAATATTTATTTATTACAGTGGGCTATCCTTACTTGTGACCTCCGCATTAGCAATTTCCAGTTCATGTGAAGCACATCACATCACATCACATCCCTATACCTAAAATGGTGGCAATGTGTGTGTGGATGCACTGAAGCATCCGTGCACATGTCACTTCCACTGAATATAATGGGACGTGTGCATTTGTGAATTCCACTATTCATGGGGATTCCTGAAGTGGAACCCCCACATATATGGAGGCCTCACTGCATATAATTTTTATTGATTTACCTTCATATCATCCTGGACACACATGGCTGATTTCAGAAGACAACCAGGGTTGAACCTGGTTAAATATTTGATGGAAGACCATCAGGGAAGATCAGTGATCTCCAAGCACAACTGTGAAAGAATTCTGACTGAAACTTTGGAAAGCTATTTCTGGCAGTCAGAGTTGACTATGCTAAGCTAGAGAGAAAAATAGTTGAATTCAGTGTCAGGCAACTTCATATGTTCATATGTTTACAAGTCCTGTATCCCAGTTCAAAAATGTGAGCCTTTTCCTTAGCCCCAGTTTTCAGCAGTAGCTGCCAACCATGGCCATTTCCACACTACACTGCTATAGTGCTATTATTCCTTTGGAATCCTGGTGTTTGCAGTTTGGGGGCTTCATTTAGAACTCTTAGCCAGATATCTCTTTGACCTCAGTAAACTATAAATCTCGGAATGCTGAAAGTGGAATGATAGCATTATAACAGTGTAGTGCGGAAATGGCCCATATCTTAGATAGCAAGGCCACCCTGAAAAGCAGAGCTTTGCTGGAATTCTGGTTTTGCCTCAACATATATTATTTCCCTTACAGAGGTGGTTGGATATTTTTATCCAGTACAGAAAGGCCACATTCAGTTTAAGGTTGCAGAAGCAGAGTTGACCGTATGACTCCATTTCTCATGGATACACACTGCACATGGAAATGCAGAGGTACATGCACTGGTGTGCAGTGCATGTGCATATGCAGGCATGTTGTGCATAGGTGCACATTGTGTATACAAATGGCATGCAAATTTGGTTAAGCATCCAACCACACAGCACTGCAATTCACCAATGTGGTAGTATTGTGCAACCACCACATAACTCCATGAGCATAAACTTATGCTCTGTCTCTTCAATATTAAGATCTCAGCCAATGTTTTTCCATGTATAGGGCTGTTTGAAGTTGGGCCTTGTGCATAGAGGAAAGCATTTTTGTAAATAAGAAACTGTTTTGTTTTCCAAATTTCTTCATCTTTCTAAGCAAACTGGGGTTAGGAATGTATAGCTGTCCAGAGTCATTAGACTGCAAATACCATCACCTCTACCTTCCATAGCCAATGACAGGTATTAGCCTCAACACATCTGGAGGGCCATATGTTTCTTACCTCTATCTATCTATCTACCTACCTACCTACCTATCTATCTAACTATCTATCTACGGGAGAGAGAATCTATAAAGGAGCTGGCATGGCAAAATGGTTTGAGTGTTGGACTAGAGCTTTGATAGACCAGAGTTCAAATTCCCACTCAATCATGGAAATTCACTGGGTAACCCTGGGCAAATCACACTATCTCTGCCTTCAAAGAAGGCAACGGTAACCCTTCTCTGAACAAATGTTTCCAAAAAAACTCCTCATGACAGATTTATATTAAATCAATTAATTCTCTTAAATCAATAATAACCTGAACACATATATTTTCTATATTTATTTATTTTTAATTGAAAAGGTTTTTTTCTAGGAAAGTCCAATACTTTGAACTTGAAATGCTTCTAACTATTCCAAAGCAATAGTTCACCACAGACATCTCTGTTATCAGTTTCCCCCATGAGGTAAAAAGCTCTCAGGGCTTGAATAGATGCTGCAATGTGCAAAATTGTCCCAAGGTAAAGGTGACAGAAAGAGGGAAGATGGTCTAGATTGCTATCATTCTTCTGCATGGGGTAACTGGTTCAAGAATCAGCATCATCTTACATTCCACAGGCAATAATTAGACCCAGCACATTTCACCTCTAGATTTTCTGCCATGTAGAAAAAGCCAAGGCTGACTTCAAAACAAACTCTCCCAACAACAACTCTAGAAATCCATTGGCCCCCTCAACTGTTCTTCCATCCTTCCAGATAATATTTCAAGAAGCTGATGAAGGGGTAGGTATTCTCAGTCAACCTTCGGGAAGCCTGGAAATCAATCTGAATAAAGCAGGGCAAGTCAGACAGAAAAAAGGTCTTCATTCTTCCTCCTCTCACCAGTCAGCTAAGGACAGCATCAATTACGATGAGCCCTCTCTCCCAAATTTAGAATAAGCAAATGCAGCAATAGAGAAATGACATTGCATTGTACCTCATCAGACCATTGGTCTATCAAGTTCAGCATTGCTATTTTGAATGGTAGCAGCACTCGAAAATCTCAGACAAGAGTCTTTCTCAATGTGCTCAGGCTCCAAGATTAGCATCACAGGCCCTGTTCACAGACCCCTCTTCAAGATCATTTTGATTGGTGGGCACAACAGAGAGGGCATTTTAAGTGGTGATCCTGTGTGTGTATCTTTTAGTACCTGTTAAGCATGTCCAAGTTAGCATCTTCCCTCTAATCCAACTTTTAGACAGGTCTGGACAGCTCTTTTTTTTTCATTTAATTTTTTTTAATTAAAGTTATTATGTTGGATTTTAACTCTTTCTAATATTGATGGAGTCTAAACTTTAAACTTTGTTACTGAATTTGTCATGATGGGTTGAAAGGTGTTTTGGAGTATTATCTTGGAACATAAATAAATTCATTTTAAAATCGTATTACATTTGAACTCTTGGTGTGAACCATCTCATAAATGGTGGCATAGAAAGCATAGAAACAGACAGGCAGATGGGCAGAACTCGCTTTTTTGATGTGTGAGAGAGACTGGTCACATCAGTGATTTGGACCTGGACCTTCTACATACAAAGCATGTGCTCTAAGACCAAGTTATAGAATCTCTCCTAATAATGTTGAACATGAACCAGAGAAACTACTTCTTTCATTTTCTGAGATACCGTGGAACATAATGCACATTGCTGTTGGTATCCCTAACTTTTGAGGACTGCAATTTTGGGAGAGGGGAGACTACAAATCCATATGTGCACAAGCATGCATTAGCCCATGGAAAAATGCATCCAATAATGCATATGTGAGGAAGCTGCACAAAAAAAAGGAATATATTCTAAAAATGTGCAAAACTAAACATTCTCTCATTTTAAAAAATGTGTGCAAAGACAAGTCCAATGTGTGCAAAATGGCCTAAGGTAAGAAATTGCATCCAAAAACAAAAACAAAAACCACACACACACTCGTCTGTGTTTTTTTAAAGAAACAATCTGCTCAAAACAGTGAACAGATCAAGAGAAGTAACATGGCCACTCCATTCTGCTTTATTCAGACCTTAGCTGGAATACTGTGCTCAGTTCTAAGGACCACAATTTAAGAAGGACATCAACAGGCTGGAGCGTGTCCAGAGAAGGGGACCTAAAATGACCAAAGGTCTGGAACCTGAACATTCTGAGGTATGACTGAGGGAACTGCATATGTTTAGTGTATGAGAAGAAGAGACGACTGGAAGGTGACGTGGTAGCTATCTTTAAATATTTGAACAGATATTGTGCAAGAGTTAGAATAAGCTTATTTTCTATTGTTTCAGACACTAGGGCCCTTTCTGCATGAAGATGGTGCCCCGGCATGGAGATGCGAGAGGAGAGGGACTGTGATGACACTTCTGCATGATGTCATCATGGTCCTGCCCTTCTTATGTTACCAGCTAGCACAATTGCGGGCTATATCATTGATGGAGAAACTCGTTCAATGACCCCTGAGTGTGCAAGCTTTCCATTGCAGCTGGCCACACAGAGGGGATGGGAGAGCAATCTATGCACTTCCTCCCCTACTGCAGCATGTGTCCTGTGCGCTCCCTTCCACAGGCAGCCAGTCACATGTGGAAAGGAGTGTTGGGGACACACTCCAATCCCAGCAGAGGTGCTGCTAGGATTGCGATGGGATGATGCACGAGAGTGTCATCATGCGGAAAAGGTCTATAATGCAAACTAGTGGGTGCAAGCTACAAGAAAAAAAGAATCCATCTAAATATTAGGAAGAATTTCTTTACTATAAGACCTGTTTGACAGTAAAAATGACTGCCTCTGAGAGTGGCAGATTCTCCTTCCTTGGAGGTCCTTAACCAACACACGTTGGCTTGGCATCTTGCAGAGGTGCTTTCGCGATGTATTTCTGCATGGCAGGAGATTGGATTAAATTATCCTTGTGGTCTCTTCCAGCTTTAAGATTCTCTAATTCTATGATTCTATGTACAATTTTCTCCTGGAAAATGTAATAAATCTGCAAGTCATCATGGAATGAGGAAGAGAAAAGTGGGTGGGATGCTAAGGATGGGATACTAAGAACCCAAAGGAGAGACTGAGAGATTTTCACATCCCTAACAGTGTAACAGCTTGTAAAGTCCCCACTGCTGTGGTATTCCTGGATCATTCATATGAAGAATTATTCTCATCTATGACAACTGGGGAGGATAATCCATGGAATATTAATAACAAGGGATGGCAGTCAGTGAAATAATTAATAATCTGCTCTGCAAGCTATGCATTAATTTAAACTTAAATATATTTGTATATAATCAAAAGCTCAATATAAGTGCCTTGAAATGATGAACAACTCAATCAACAATAGCCATCACTCACACTTTGAAGAAATGGATGCCATTAATAGTTCATTCTCATTCTCTCCATCAACAGTCAAGGGATTTGTTTGTTTGCTTTAGGGATGCTTATGTTTTTGGCTTTTTTTTTTTTAATAAGGCAATAGAGGCCATTCTAGGAGCTGAAAATTAACAAAACATTAAGAATATGCAATTCCAATGCAACTGGAAAGGAAACTTCATAACAATAAAAGCATCTGTCTGTCTGTCTCCTGTTGAGTCTCCCAAGACCATGAAATCTAGAGCATTCAAACTTGGTATGCCTAATAAGGGGACCTTGGGATTTATTTTGCTTTTTAAAAGGTATGGATTAATTTTAAGGAAGCAAAAACTGTCTGTCACCTGCAGTGCCATAATGGTTCAGTAGGTGCCTTTGAATCACTGGGCCACTAGGTGGCAGTCACAAGACTCCTCAGAAGCAACAGGTCTGTTCTAGAAATAAGGGTCAACACTTGAGCAGGAAAACTTTTAGGTCATTTCCGCAATAGACTTATAATACTATTATTCCACTTTCAACATCCTATGGAATCCTGGAGTTTGCAATTTAGGGAGGGGCCTCAAAGGAGAAGGAGAAGGGGAAGAAGAAGAAGAAGAGGAAGAAGAAGAAATAATCCCCAGTTTAATAAAGTGAGGAAGAGAATTAGGTGATGGAAAATCTAAGTAATTGTTGAGGTGGGGGGAAAGATTACAGCTCAAAATCAGAACCAAGAGAACAGGGGAGGGAGGGAGACAGAGGCCATTTCCACATGAGAGGGGAGGAACGGTTCACTGAATGTCAAGAGCCATGTTTTTATACTCCGATTCAGAGAAATTCAGAAACTGTGCTGTCTGCACTCCCCCCTTTACATCGTACTACTGCGGAGAACAGCGGTTATTGCATCCATAACAGCAAGTCCCTGGCCACTCCCATTCTCCCCTCACCCTGCCCTGCCATTGTTGGTTGCTCTGTTTTTTTAAAAAAATGCAAACATTTTTAACACATTTCTGCATTGCTACATTTGTGCATAGGAATGTATATTCGTTGATATGTGGAAAAATAACGCATCTTAACAGTCCATGAAGACAATAATGATAGCAGCCTGTCCTTTGATGGATGGAGAGAGATAGGGACAGAAATGATGGAAGGGACAGCCTGGGAACGCCCCTAGCTGACCACTTCTGTGATGTGAATCAATGCTACTCTTCTGCATATAGGTGAAAATCAAAGCAGCACCAGTTTGGGAGATTTACATGGGAGTTTTTTCCATTTTTCACATACAGTGGTTTCTCATTGCAGTTGACCACAGTGGACCATTCTAGGAGCTGAAAACATGCAGAACTATGAGGAAAACTATGAAGCTAAAACAGTTCAACGTGCAGACGAGAGGGTAAGATTTTGAGGTGACTACAATGTCTTGTCTACAATGTCATACAATGTCTACAATGTCATATCTTCAGAAGATGCCAGCTACAGATATAGGTGAAACGTCAGGATAAAATACTAATAGAACACAGCCTCAAAACCCAGAAAACCCACAACAACCTATGGATTCTGGCTGTGAAAGCCTTCAACTTTACATGACTACAATGTATTGACCTCATGAGGAAATGGCCAAGAGAGAGAGAGGGAGAGGGAGAGAGTAGCTTGGAGGAAAAGCTAAGACTGAGAAGACAAGAGACAGAACATACTGGGTGATGGGTGGGACTAAAAGATTTTTTTAAACTCAGGTAAAGTTAATAACTATCTTTCCTAAAAGCTAAGAAAAGTCAAGCAACAGAATGGCTTTGCATTCAATGGATGCAAAGCCAATTCATATCCATGGTGCTTTCTCAGGATGCTATTTTGTTACAACATTTGAGAGAACTCCTGGCCATAGCTTTCTGCCCATTAAGCTTTCTGGGTATACAAGAGGGGCTCTTGCAGTGGTGGGGCTCCACCGACTCCAAGAGAACTTCTTTCCACAGCTAAATAGGGAAGGAGAGCAGTCCACATGACCTTCAACCCTGCAGTGGGCAGCATCAAGACTTCATTGGCATTTATAAAAGTTGAGTAGTCTATTGATTGAATTTCCATTTTGTGGCCCTCAAACAAGTATGAATAATCTCCAAGACATCTAGAAACTAATATTCAAATGTATTAATGTAATTTTTAATAAGATTGATCATTGAAGATTTTTTAAAAAATGCCCAGAAACTAAATTAACCTAGCTGTGTAATGTTTGACAGCAGGGGACAGTGGAACAGGTAGAAGATGCAAGAACCCATCTTTCATCCTACATTTGTCTTCCATGAAATTTACACAATTTGCCTTCTCAGTAGAGACTGCTGCATTTATAGCTCCTTTTAAACATAAAAATGAGTATGTGAAAGACTCCGTATAGATCTGACATTTTAAAAAAGGCCTCTTGAGAAAAGCAGAAGTGATAGCGTTAAAAATAATCACAGTGAATTTTTGATCACCAGAGTTCTACAGACGTTTTTTTTTCCTTTTCCATCACTGAGAAGTGTTGAAGCACATTTGTAAAATACCCAAACACACTCTTCATTGCCTCTTAGATCAATGTTTTCCAGCACAGTGCTGCTGGAAAACAGGTAATCTGTGATCTTTGCAGCTTAGTCCATGGAGACAAGTATTATCTGTGATTTGATGGTAGTTTAGTTGAGATGCATGCATAAATGATGGAACTACAAAATCCTGCATACATAATCCTATGTATTTAGGTTGTGGGTTAAGTGAGGCCTGTTGTTAACCAGGTTGTTGTAGAGGAAGAGGATGGTGATAAAATAAATAAATAATAATAATAGGCTCTCTTGCCATAAGTTCTTGTTCCATCTACTGTCAGGGCAGATTTTCTTGTGGAAAATGTTTCTTGCGGGATCATTTCATAGAATAAATACCCTCAAGCACATACAGCAGTGGTGGATAGCTTTCACAGGTTGGAGGGATGCAATGGGGTGAGAGTGGAAAATTTGCCACATTTTGAAGCCCCCAAGTGCTTTCTGAAATAGGAAGCCTTTTTTTTTCTGGATCTAAAATGGTCCAGGAGGACAAATATGTCACAGAAATTTGACCTTTAAGAGCCATTGCTTGCTTCCTCCCCCCACTCCCTCCCTCCCCCCTCCCTCCCCCCTCTTTCTTCCTTCCTTCCTTCCTTCCTTCCTTCCTTCCTTCCTTCCTTCCTTCCTCCCTCCCTCCTTCCTCCCTTCCTTCCTCCCTTCCTTCCTTCCTTCCTTCCTTCTTTCTTTCTTTCTTTCTTTCTTTCTTTCTTTCTTTCTTTCTTGTGCTACTAGGGGGCCTTGGGGGCTTCAAAAACAACCTTAGGGACCTTGTGCAGCCTGAAGGCTGCAATTACTCCTCCCTGACCAATGCCACCCTAAGATTACCAGTGACTTTCTTTTTGATCTTTAGCAACAATTTTGGGGTGCTGTTTTCAGGGCGCCACAATTCAAGAAGGATATTGAAAAGCTGGAGTGTGTCCAGAGGAGGGCAAGCAAAATGATAAAAGGCCTGGAAACTTTGCCCTATGAGAAATGGCTTAGGGAGCTGAGAATGTTGAGCCTGGAGAGGAGAAGGTTAAGAGGTAACATGATAGTTATATATAAATATTTGAAGGGATGTCACGTTGAAGATAGAGCAAGGCTTTTTTTTTTTTTTTTTTTTGCTTCTCGAACGACTAGGACACACAGTAAGGGCTTCAAAGTACAGGAAAAGAGATTCTACCTAAGCATTAGGAAGAACTTCCTCAAGGTAAGAGAAGTTTGACGGTGGAATAAGCTGTCTTATAATTTGGTCTCCTTCTTTCGAGGTTTTTAAACTGAGGCTGGGTGGTTATCTGTCAGGAGTACTTTGTTTCTTCCCTGATTGTACAGGAGGTTGGACTATTCTGTCGCACTGAGCTAGCTCTAAGTTCAATGAATTAGGCTTAGAGGTTTAGAAGACTAAAGACTAAAGAACTATTGGATTTGCGGTAATATATAAGCCGTTACTTTAAAAAATCTGCACGTGCTGCTATTCCTTTTTCCGATAACTTGAAACAATGCTGTCTCCTCCTCCCATGTTATTAGTCAATTTGCCAACAGTGTGACTTTGCAGCCATGTCTGTTTGTTCTTATCACAAATCGTTACCCAAATGTTCCCAGGTTCATAGCTTTCCATCTGTTACCTCATCCCGTCCTTCACCCCCTGAACAGCTAAAAACATGGCAGGGGGAGCACAGACAACCTGACATATTCTAACTCTATGATTCTATGTCAGAAGATTAAGCTTTTCATGGCATACATGTTATCAACTAGCTAAGGTCTGTCCAAGAGACAGACGTGGAGTTAAAAAGACACCTATAGTAGGCAAATCATGTAACACGGGAATTGATGTTTAGTCTGTTGCAGATGGGTTTGAATTCCAAGCTTGACCAGGGAAACCTTCAGACCAACCTTATCATCAGAGGTTCTTACATGACTTTTGCAACTTGAAGCACCATTTATCTATTGAGGTTAATGCACCAGTTGTAATCCCTTGTTACCCTGATTTCTGGGGATCCCGGGAGGGACACCTCAATGTGCTCAAAATAATGGGGAATGGGAATTAGCTAGAGCACCAGTTAGCAATGCAAGAGGCAGGGCAACGTAGCAAGATCTTTTACCCAGTGTCTACAGGGTCAGGCCGAGTCAATAATCAGGCAGAGGTAAATAATAATTATTTGTCTTTATTTATAAAATCACAGCAAACGTACGCACTCACTCAGAAAATTAAGAAATACTGCACAATTGCGCAGCCACGCACACAGTCCTAAGGAAATGAAGAGAGAAAAATAGATAGGGGATTTTCAGAAGGAGTTTGTGGGGAAATACTACACCTGTTCCTGTAGCCTGGTATAAGCAAAGAAGCTCGGGAGCGTAGGTTCTCAGCACGTGGAGGCTGAGGGCAGGCTCGTCAAACGGAGAGGCAGCAAGTCAGGAGGCAAGTCACGAGTGATCCGATGAGACGCTCAAAGTCAGGAGTTCTTATAGGGGAAAATGTTCCCGCAGGCTAGTCCGTTCCCGGGGAAAACAATGGATTTTGGGCTGGAGACAAAGCCTCCGAAAGGTCAGTACTTTAGATGATTGAATTATGACAGCATTGTCAATACTGTAGACAGTATGCGAACGCAGAGTGCTTGAGAGCTGGATAGTCCGCTCGTCAAGCTGCTTGCTCGGGGCAGGAGATCTGTTGTAAACAGCGTGCATACATAATGTGATCTTAAAAGGTACTTGCCATGAGGTCTCCTAAAGCTGCATTCGGCAATTACTGGCCTACCTGGATTGTGATTTGAATGGTTCGGCTATTTTCGGCCGCATCTGCGTGCGTCCTTGTCCAGGGGCCTCGCAAGCACGTGGAGAGGAATGGGTAGTGAAGGCCAAATTCTTGATATCAAATGATATCTAATATCCCACAAGTTCGGGCTAGAAAACTGCAGTAACACCCTCCCAGAGAGAGACAAAGAGGCAGGGCATGGTGTATCAAGCTGTCATAATAATACTATTCAAAACACTGAAGACTGCTGAAAAATCTACCCTTTGTTCAAATTGTAGCAGTAAAGCCATTGTCTGTGGCTGGATGTATGGAGCATCTCTTATGAGCTTTTAAGCAGTTGTAACAGCTCCTGCTCTGTTTCCAACAAATTCATGGTATAAATTTTCTTGACCAAATTGCTACATTGGATACTTAAAGAATTAGTCTATGGTGGTAATAGAAACATATGCTCTTTCTGCTCCACAGTCCCAACCTGCCACTGGGACAGGAGGACAGGACAGCAACAATGCTTATGCATGATGTCGTAGTGGTCCTGTCCTTCTCCCATCCCCAAGTGGCACAATTGTACCGCAAGTCATTGACGGGTTTTCTCCTCAATGACCAGTGATCGTGCCACCATCTCAGATGTACCTTGTCTGCAGAGGCCCTGGAAGTGCAACAGCTGTACTTCCTGCCCCAATGCAGCCTTGGAAACTACCCTGCAGCAGGGAGAGGTGTGGCCATCTCGCTTCCTGGAACATGAAGGCAACTGATGTGGAGGGGAATACTCATGTTGCACTCCCGTCCCAGCAGACCCAATGCTGGGACCCATGACAGATATCTCCATGACCAGGTAAGGTGCAGAAAGAGCCATAATGTCCAACTTATGGGAATGATCATTCTCTGTTTGGTACAGCATTAGTCAGGCTGCATTTGGATAGATCAAAAGTTACTTTTTGGACAGCATCTCCCACAACCCCACAACCAGCATAGCTCCAGGCTGGCTAGAGGATTCTGAAAGACTTAGAGAGAAATTGGGACTGACATGTTGGCCAACCCATATATAATACTGGGGTGAATGTAGCCAGTGAGAAGGGTATAATTATTAGCTGCATTCAATTCAGTAGCAGTTATAATTCAACTTACTTCATGACAGGGATATCTGCAAGATTACTCCCACATTAGTAATATGTCACTGCATTTAGGATGGCTGCTGATCCTGGTATGTCAATTTAAATAAACTCTCCCTGCTTAAGCCAATGGTCTCAACACATTCCCTGGTACGGTGACAGTGCAGATAGTCCCTTAGCATCTTTAGGAACTTGTCCCAGAAATTGAGATTTGAGTGTCCAGAGCAGACCAATGATCTGACTAACTATAAAGTGACATCTTATATGCACATTTAAGTACTTTTCCCAGAGTATTGTTTAGATACGTTTCTTTACAGTTTATGCATAGTACCATTTTTTTCATCAATCATTTAATAATACACTCCATCTTTCTCTGCCCTGCTGGATGGGTGTGCTTTGATTGACAAACGGAAAAAGCACTAAATTTTGCATGGGTATTTTTTTTTTTAAAGTGGGAATTCCAGATGCCTTGTCAAACACCCTAGTGCTCTTTGGCTCATTTTTATGCCAGAGGTGAAAAATCTGATAGATGCTGATGATTGCTTGCCACATTGAGACAACCTTTCTCACACAGACAGAACCATTTTGTGAGCATTCTATACATCTCTAATGGGTAGCATTTTAGCGTGGACTTTCCACATATTGTGCTTCCAAACTAATATATGAAATGAAACCCAGCTACCCTTCAAAATCCACACCATTCTGAATTTTGCAATGAGTACTCCAATGAAAAATACATAAATACAAGTGCATATATCAAGATAAAGTACATACAGAAAGTCATCTGTTAATAAAGATAAATAACTAGGCCTGGGTAGATGCTGGACTTTCACTGGATGCTGTAATGAGCTGGATGAGAGCCAATGCAATGATGCTGATATCCAGTAAGAAAGAGGCTGTGTGGATTGGTGATCCAGGAACTGGGCAAGCAAACTGCCCTGAAGGAGCAATGAATAGCTGACAAGTACTTCCAGATCCATCTCTGTCACTGGAGGCCCAGGTAGATTCCATGGTCTGAGTCCCTGATACCAGCTTATTACCTATCATATTACTTGGTGAATTTCATTTGTCAATAAAAATGAAACATTTTATTTTGCCCCAGGAATTTATTTTCTTATGGTAAAGTCACAATACACAGTTACAGCAGTTTAAAACCACATTAACTGTCATGGCTTCTTCCTACATAATCTTGGGATTCATAGTTTGGGTAAGTATTTATAACCCATTGCCAGAGAGTTCAGGAATATGAAGTGGAGCTCCCTAGCAGAAAATTCTAATTTCTTTACTAAACTACAAATCTAACTGCCATAGTCATTAAAGTGGGATAAGGTTACTATAACTGTGTAGTGCACATAGACTCATGCAAAGGATTGTACCATCAATGTCTGACTTCACTTAACCAAAACAAACAAATACCCCCCCCCAAAAAAAAAACCCCAAATGCAAAATTACAACAGACACACACACACCTTCTCCCCATGAAGCTGATTAGGTCTGCTGTTGAAGAATGTAATGCACCTTTTCAAGAAGGTATTCAGCTAATCAAAAGAACACATTTTGCTGTATAGGAAACTAAGACCCATTCCGCACTGGACTGTTATAGCGCTATTATTTCACTTGCAACATCCTATGGAATCCTGGGGTTTGCAGTTTTGGGAGGGACCAGCTGACCCCTCCCAAAACTGCAAACCCCAGGATTCCATAGGATGTTGCAAGTGGAATAATAGTGCTATAACAGTCCAGTGCGGAAATGGCCTGATTTGAGGCTATCATTTCTACAGTTATGCTTGCAGGAGCATGATCCTTTATTAAGTCGATTTTCAGTTGTACTTTTTGCAGACTTTAGAAATGACTATACTGTTGTCTCTTTGTCAAGCAAGAGAGACAACTCCAGTTTTCAGAGTTGATCAAGCTTCCTTAACCCTGAGTCCCATTTCCCTGCATCTCTTTTCAAGTTTGACTGAACTTAGTGACCCAATGACCTAATCAAACCACCAGCTTGCTTTGCTAATGCATCCTGCTTCTTTCAGCAAATGCTGCACTGTTGTATCCACAAGGAGAACATTTGCCTATGAAACAGCCTGCAAAGAGAAGAAGGCTTTTTCTCTAGTATGTACATTGGACCAATCCTATAAAATGTCAAATACATGAGCAAAACATCAGTTATCCATTTTATTAAGAGATGTATTCATGCGTCTACCTATCTCATGGTAGTATTTGAAGAAAAGAAAAGAAAACTTGCTTCTTCATTCTTTCATTCACAAATCATTGTGTACTGCTAGGAATGCTCATAATGGCTTTTGATAACAAATCTGTTGCAGTTTTGAGAAAGAGCACAAAGCCTGTTTTCCTCACAAATTGGCATCTCAGCATTTGCCTTCCAATGCAAGCCGCTTCCCATTCATCATCTGGTAACATTCAATAGGCTGGGTTTGCACACGGTTGAGGCAACAATTTACTCTCCAGCTCTTTGTTGCTATTAGTTTTCCTTGATCATCTGTCGATCTGGTCTATTTAATAAGGTGGTAAATCTTATTGCTGGTGTCTTGGGTAACAAAGATCACCAAGGGCACAACAATCATTATGGCAAACAATAACCAGGGATGTTCAGACACTTATTTATCTAGGCTGTCACAGGGCCCGATGGACAATCTGAGCTGCACTTTATCAGCTTCTGTTATAATTCATTTCCTTGGTTTCTTTACAAGAGATCGGTTCCAGAGGAGATGTAAGTAAATCTTTTCTGAGCAGTAGGCATTGTATCCAGCGGCAGGGACTGCATGCACCACAACAGCTAATAAATAGGTCAGACGTGTTGGCATTACATAATCATTTATAATTACCGCCCATTATATATGATCCTTCAGAGCTTCAATATTCATCTTTCTGACGGTGGGCTGTTGCTGAAGGCACTGTTCCCTATCGCTTAGGGAATGCCATTTATCGCAAATGCCAAAGTTTCCAGTGCTGTTCCAGCAGAGGAGACGGTGGGCTGGTTTCATGTGTCGTGTGTGCAGTAAGGACCAGAAGACATGCTTTGCCACCTAGAATATCAGAAGAAAAAGGTCAGCACTTCTGCCATTTCATCATAGAATCATAGAAACATAGAGTTGGGAGACACCACAGGGGTAATCCAGTCCAACCCCCTGCCATGCAGGAACCCACATCAAAGCACTCCCAACAGATGGCCATCCAGCCTTTGTTTAAAAACTTCCGAAGAAGGAGACTCCACCATACTCCAAGGCAGCATATTCCACTGTCAAATAGCTCTGATTATCAGGAAGTTCTTCTTGAGGTTTAGGTGGAATCTCTTTTCCCATAGTTTGAATCCATTGTTCCTAGTCCTAGTCTCTGGAGCAGTGGAAAACAGGCTGCTTCCTCCTTGACATGACATCCCTTCAAATATTTAAACATGGCTATCATGTCCCCTTTAACCTTCTCTTCTGCAGACTAAACATCCCCAGCTCCCTAAGCTGTTCCTCATAGGGCTTCATGGCTTCCAGACCCTTCAGCATTTTGGTCGCCCTCCTCTGGATCATGTTCCCAGTCATGCAAAACTCATACATCAGGGGTGAAGAGAGGTAGAAGAGATATGGACCTGTACACGAAGTTGTTCTCATAGCTGATTTGTTTGTGTCAGCCAATACAGAATGTTGGAGATTACCTATAATGTCTACAGAAAGATGAGATCCTATGTAACCTGTGTTACAGCGATTGTAATAATTGCCTCTTGGCTTCTGGTTCCAACCCAACTGTGTCTCTTAAGACTCTCTGACAATGTTGGATGTATATTTCTCAAAGAATATTTGTCTTCCTATAATGGCTTAGTTGCCTCTGGACATGTGGATGCCATAACTGTGAAAGGGAAATAGATCTATGGAAAAGTGTGGGGGCCTCTTACTAGTGCTCCTGGGACTGAGCAATCTTTGGACCAAATTATGACTTTACAAAGAGAAATCAAATGCACATATTCCCTTGGAAAATCCCATGGTATGCATCTCCCATGTTTGTGCATCTGAATTGGCTACATATGTGCAGAAAATGTATGCATGGAGATGAACCTATCTTTATATAGCTTGGAGAAGAGAAGATTGAGAGAAGTGAAAGGACAGCCACCTTGGAATTTGAGGCTGTATGATTCTGCTTAGTCAGACAGGAGTGGTTCTTCATCTCTATATCTTAGACAGCTCTATATCTTAGACAGAAAGCTGGTGACCTTCTTGGAGGAGAAGGTTCAGCAGCTGGAGGCACGAGTTTCTAATCTTTGTCTTATTGGGAAGGTGAGGAGTTTTTGGATAGGGCAGAGAAGACCTTCCTGAAGACCGAATGCGTGGGGTAGCTTCCAGATCAGGAAGTCAGCACACTGGGCCAAGAAGCGGATACTTGGAGGAATGTCACACGGAGGAGTAGAAGGACCAGGAAGAAAACAGAGACTCTCAACCTGCACAATCACTTCAAAGTTCTTGGCCTTATGAACGATGAGGAGCACCAGGAGGAGGGAACAGAATGTCAACAAGAAGGAATCCAACTTTGGCAACAGGAATTAGATCAATACTCCCAGCCTCAACAGAATGCCCAGGCAGTCCTAGAAGAACTTGCTCATCAAGGAGCCCTGGACAAGCCTGAGAGGAGGTGAGTTCTGGTTGTTGGGGACTCCTTGCTCAGAGGAACTGAACAGGAATTTGCAAACTGGACAAACTCAATCGAGAGGTCTGCTGTCTTCCTGGGGCCAAGATAAACCACATAATGGAGAGGCTAACCAGGCTGGCCAAGCCCACTGACCATAAGCCCCTCATTTTGGTTCATGTCGGAACCAATGACACTGCGAGGAGCAGCTTTTACCACATCTCAAAGGACTACGAGCTTATGGGGACAAAGCTTAAGGACCTTGGTGCGCAGGTGGTTATTTCGTCTCTCCTCCCTGTTCAAGGTTATGGAGCACGAAGGGAAAGAGCAATAGCAGAGGTCAACAACTGGCTCTGCACATGGTGCCGCCAGCAACGGTTTGGGTTTTTGGAACACGGCCTGAATTTCCATGAACGTGGGCTTCTGGCAAGGGATGGGCTGTACCTCATGAAACTTGGCAGGAATGTTTTTGCAAACAGTCTTGCAAGGAGGATTAAGAGGTCTTTAAACTAAGTTCCGCTGCGGAGGGAGACAATATTATTCAGGGCAAGGACTCAGTGAGTGCAGGGGGAAAAGGCCCAAAGGATATTGGCCACGTAGTACAAGTGTCCAATGGTGGGAGGAGTAGAAACTATAGTACAGGACTTGCAGGAAGGGCCCGGGGATTTAAGTGTCTCTACACTAATGCGCAGAGAATGGGAAACAAGCAAGATGAACTTGAACTCCTAGTACAACAAAATAAATACTATTTAATAGGCATCACTGAGACCTGGTGGGATGAGTCTCAGGATTGGAATGTAGGAATAGAGGGCTATAGCCTATTTTGTAGAAATAGACCAAGCAAGAAAGGAGGAGGAGTAACCTTGTATGTCAAGGATGTTTTCACCTGTGAAGAGATCCATGACTTAAACCCAGAAAACCAGGTCAAGAGCATCTGGGTAAGAATTAAGGGAGCGAGAAACAATAGGGATATTCTGGTGGGGGTTTACTACAGACCTCCAACCCAGACTGAGGACCTTGATGATGCCTTTCTCCACCAAATGACCGCGCATTCAAAAAGTAGAGATACAGTAATAATAGGAGATTTCAATTACCTGGATATATGTTGGCAGTCACACTCTGCCAGGACAGCAAGGTCCAGCAAGTTTCTTGATTGTCTTGCAGACAATTTCATGGTCCAGAAGGTGGAAGAGGCCACAAGGGGATCAAATATTCTGGATCTGATCCTGACAAATAGAGATGATCTTGTTAATGAGGTAGAAGTGGTTGGATCTTTAGGGGGGAGTGACCATGCCCTACTGGAATTTGGCATTCAGTGGGAAGGAGAAGATAAGTGTAGCCAGACACCCGTCTTAGATTTTAAAAAAGTGGACTTCTGTAAACTTAAGGAGCTGCTGGCTGAAATTCCATGGTCAAGAATAGTGAAAGAGAAAGGAATTCAGGAGGCATGGGAGTTCCTTAAAAGGGAGATACTGAAGGCACAGTCTAAAACTGTGCCAATAAGGAGGAAAAATGGAAGGCATCTGAAGAAACCAGAATGGTTGACTAAAGAACTCTCAGCTGAGCTAAGCGTTAAGAGAAACATGTACAGGAAATGGAAGAAGGGGGAAACTACCAAAGAAGAATTTAAGCAAGTAGCCAGGAGATGTAGGGAGGAGGTCAGAAAGGCTAAAGCACAGAACGAACTTAGGCTGGCCAGAGACATTAAAAACAATAAAAAGGGCCTTTTCAAATATGTCCGCAGCAAAAGGAAAAAGAAGGAAGCGATAGGGTCGCTGCGCAGAGAAAATGGCGAATTACTAACAGGGGGAAGAGAACAGGCAGAACCACTTAACACCTTCTTTGCCTCAGTTTTTTCCCAGAAGGATACAAGCACTCAACCTGGCGGTTGGAGAGCAGGGGAGGAAGCAGGGGAAATGAGGCACATAATAGGTAGAGAGGTGGTCCAGGAATACCTGGCCACACTGGATGAATTCAAGTCTCCAGGGCCAGATGAATTGCATCCTAGGATATTAAAAGAACCGGCAGAGGTCATTTCAGAACCGCTTGCTATAATCTTTGAGAAATCTTGAGGACAGGAGAAGTTCCAGCAGACTGGAAGAGGGCAAATGTTGTCCCCATCTTCAAGAAGGGAAAAAAAGAGGACCCAAATAATTATTGCCCAGTCAGCCTGACGTCAGTACCCGGAAAGATCCTGGAACAGATCATTAAGCAGTCAGTTTCTAATCACTTAGAAAGCAATGCAGTAATCATGAGAAGTCAACATGGATTTCTCAAAAATAAGTCATGCCAGACTAATCTTATCTCTTTTTATGACAGAGTTACTAGTTTGATAGATGAAGGGAATGCTGTGGATGTAGCATATCTCGATTTCAGTAAGGCCTTTGACAAAGTTCCCCATGACATTCTTGCAAAGAAGCTAGTAAAATGCGGGCTGGACAGGGCTACTGTCAGGTTGATCTGTAACTGGTTGACTCACTGTTCCCAAAGGGTGATCACGAATGGCTGCTTTTCATCCTGGAGAGAAGTGACTAGCGGGGTGCCACAGGGTTCTGTCCTGGGCCCAGTGCTGTTCAATATCTTCATCAACGACTTGGATGAAGAAATAGAGGGCATGCTCATCAAATTTGCAGATGACATCAAATTGGGAAAGGTTGTTAATACGCCAGAGGACAGGATCAAAATTCAAAATGACCTGGATAGATTGGAGAGCTGGGCCAAAGCTAACAAAATGAAATTCAACAGAGAGAAGTGTATGGTGCCCTACACTTAGGTAGAAAAAATGGAATGCAGAAATATAGGATGGGGGACACGTGGCTGGATGGCAGTACGTGTGAAAGGGATCTAGGAGTTTCAATAGACCACAAGCTGAACATGAGTCAGCAATGTGATGCGGCAGCCAAGAAAGCCAATGCAATTCTTGGCTGCATCAATAGGAGTATGGTGTCTAGATCGAGGGAGGTACTGGTACCACTCTACTCTGCTTTGTTTAGACCTCATCTTGAATACTGTGTCCAGTTCTGGGCACCCCAATTCAAGAAGGACATGGTCAAGCTGGAGCAGGTCCAGAGGAGGGCGACCAAAATGGTGAGGGGCCTGGAAACCATGCCCTATGAGGATAGACTTAGAGAGCTGGGTATGTTTAGTCTGCAGAAGAGAAGGTTAAGAGGGGACATGATAGCCATGTTTAAATATTTGAAGGGATGCCATGTAGAGGAGGGAGAGGGCTTGTTTTCTGCCGCTCCAGAGACCAGGACAAGGAGCAATGGATTCAAGCTGCAGGAAAGGAGATTCCACCTGAACCTCAGGAAGAACTTCCTGACAGTCAGAGCTGTCCGGCAGTGGAATATGCTGCCTCGGACTGTAGTGGAGTCCCCTTCCTTGGAGGTTTTTAAGCAGAGGCTGGACGGCCATCTGTTGGGAGTGCTTTGAGGGTATTCCTGAATGGCAGGGGGTTGGACTGGATGGCCCGTGTGGTCTCTTCCAACTCTACATTTCTATGATGCTATGATTCTATGACAGAGGGATTAAGGTTCCTTACCACTTGTCATCTAGTTCTGGATTCTCTCTGGTGTTACCTTTGTCAACCTCTGGTCAGTTTAGTGTAATTCAGTGTAAGTCGGGTAGAGAGAGGAACTAATCTGCACAAACTCTTCCAAAACCTGCTCCAAAGGGCTGGAACGTACCTCAGAGCTTGTTTTCAGTCCTGGAGAGGTCTACAGAAGGGGGGGCCAAGGTCTCAAAACCCCAACTGATGATAGTGGATAACAGTTGTACATTTATCATTTCAAGATTCTATTCCTTGCATGCTCATAAATCAGACAGTGGCAGAGCTTGGAGTGTGTGGACGGGGGGCGGGGGGGTATGGGGCGGGGGGCATGGCCACTGTTTGTGAGGGCATAGCTGAGTTGCGTGGGGGCATAGCCAAGGTGTGCAGGGGCATGGCTATGGGCTGGGATGCCCCAGAAACATTGCCGCTGGGGCACTGTCCCTATCACCTCCCCGTCCCTACTTGACTGAAATCAGACCATTCTAATGTATTATCTTCCTTGTTATATCTGTTTTTTTGCACACCAAGGAAACAGATTGGCTGAGCCATCTGGCGATCACACAATGTAGACTTTTCATACATGCATGTTTCCCTTGCCATGCCTAAAAATCTTGAAGGAAGCAAGTCGTCTTTGGGAGCTAAACTGGGTCAGGCCTGGTTAGCACCTGGAAGAGAGTTCACCAGGGACTACCAGCTGCAGTAGATAAAACCACCTCTGAGTATTTCTTACCTAAGGAAACCCTATGAAATTCATGTGATGATGAAGTTGACAGACAACCTGAAGGCACTTATATTACTGTTTCCCAAACTTGATATATTGAATTGAAAACAGTGTGCATGCACCAGTTGGTAAGGAATTTTGAGATATAAACAAGAGAGCAAAGTATAATATTCAAGCCTGTGAATGTTGGTAGCACTTTTGAAAATGACTGTGACAAGTCAAGCTGGCGTTTCGAAAGTGTGGAAAACAAATTTCATTGTGATGTCTCTGTTCACAGGAGACTAGGTATAACATCTAGGGACAGGAGAGATTTTTCTCAGTTTGTATTTTGATAAGAACTTAGGAAACTCACACTGGATCAGTATGTAAATGGAAACACAGTTATCCTTTCGTATGGGCATTTCTCAGAATTTTGTGGTACAGTTCACTGATAGGGAGGAACTACATATGATGTGGCACATATTAAGGGAAGTATGCATAAAAGAAGGCATGCATATGGGAAATCAATAAAATGGATCTACATAGGGAAAACTCCTTGGAAAGCAATGAATACCTAAGATGAAATTGTGTCCAAAAATATATATTTTGAAAAAAGTGCAAAAACATGGTCGCATTGGACACATTGGAATAGGACACTGAGAGACCAGGGTCCAAATCCCCAGTCGGCCACGGAAACCTACTGGGTGACTTTGGAGAAATCACACTGTCTCAGACACAAAGAAAGGCAAAGGCAAACCCACTCAGAACAGATCTTGTCAAAAAACAAAAAATCTGTGATAGGTTAAGCTTAGGGTTGCCATAAGCCAGAAATGACCTAAAGGCACTCAATTACATAAAAGGATAGGAAAATTATTTTCACCAGTCTTTTGTTCCATATAATTTAGCTGTCTACTCCAGATGGAATCTGCAGTTCAGGACCATTACAAGAAAAATTCTTCTCATTCTGTATGACATAGTTTTCTTTTCTTTTCTTCCTCCCAGAAGATGCTAAAGAGCTACCATACCATACCGGACACATACAATCATGTCTAATTTCAGAAACTAACCAGAATTGCAGTTGGTTTGTACTTGGCTGGGAGACCATCTTGCAGTTTCAAGTAGGGGTAAGAAAGAATTTTGTCGAAAACCTAGGATAGCTGTTGTCAGGAGAAGACTAAGGATGGAAAGAAAATTCAACCATATTTGGAAAATGTTTGAAAAACACTTTTTGTGTGCGTACTGAGAACTCCTGACAAAGAAGAATTCTGAACTGATGAGAATCTTTACCATTTGGGACTTATTTTCCATAAAATTTGTATGTCTCCGTGCTGCGTAGCAGACATCATTTTCTATGCAACCAACACCATTTTCTGCATGAAAACTAATATTTCAACACATAAACATTTACTCCTGCTTGGAAAATGTTGTTTTCTGACCATAACTGGGGATTTTTTTCCCCTGCACATAGTAGATTTGCATAGAGCACAGCATTTTTGTATGGACATTACTATTTCTACATTGAAATATTATTTTCCACACAGAAAATGATGTTTTCTGTATGAAACAACGACCTGCAAATTTTTCACTCAATAAATCCCAAATCGTGAATAGCTTTGAAAAACTGATTTTTGAAGGATTTCTTGCAGTGGGCAGAAAACATTGCTGAAATTACTTGTTGCTATCTTCAAGGAAAAGACCATGCTGAGCTAGATAGATCAACAATCAGTCTGAATTTATAAAGCGAATACTCTACTACTGAACTATGGGGCCTCATCTGAAATATAAAATGTTTGGGTAAGTGTCCACCTCAGTGTGGCTTCGCATTTTCTTTAACTGAGAATTATTTTTGAATGTACAAATAACATCTGACATCAGCTGGAGGAATCCTGCATCCCACCTTCACCCAGCTGGATTGAATCATGTCCTACCTCACCCGGGTGGAAATGAACAGAAGTCTTTGCAAAGCACACACATTGAGGTCACTTGACTACCCACCTTTCTTTTGCTTCAAAGGAGATAAAGCTGTTCACCTAAGAAGAAAAAATCAGGGACTAGGGTTTTGAATGGAGTACTGCTGTTTTGATTTCATCAAGGATGAGGGAAAGGGAATTTACAACCTTTCAGAGGTGCACAATTTCAGCTTTGGTTTACTGAAGCATGAGTCTTTACCTTGCTTTCTCTTTTTCTCTGTGCACAAGGAGACGCTAAACAAAGCTGGAAAGGGGGACAATTTTTCTGTCAATCTAGAGAGCAGCACTTTTCTCTTAGTCTCTAGGGGCTCAGTTCTGAAATCCATTAAGGTTCCTTTGCCCTTTTTTTGGCAACTCTGTCAGTCAATCATAACGATCTTCACAACTCCAGAACCAATCCATGACAGATAGTCTTTCCCTTCTTTTTCCCTTCTGGAGTTCTGAATGGCTGTTGTTGTCCCTCAGAGAACAAGTTGGTCTCATGAGGAATTGTTCTACGATTTTAAATAAAAATATGTGTTGGACCCTTGGAAGAGAATTTACACACAACTCAAGCAGAATCCCACATACAGAATGAGATCTCATTGATTTGAATGGAGTTTAATCCCAAACAAAGACATGTATTCTTTCAAGGTCAGTCTTCAATCCTACACATATTTGTTCAGGACTGATCACTGTGGCTTAAATCCAGTTGCTACTTCCAAATACACTAGACCCCTTGAACCAACTGCTGAATAGTGAATCAACACTTGTGTAAATCTCTGCTTGAATGGGTTTATTCTAGTCGGAATTTTCAACTGGATGCAAGCCTGTCATACCCAGTGGGACTTATTTCTGAGTAATCAGAAATAAGATTGGGGAATGAAGGACTGATTTTATGCATGAGATATCCATGAAGAGTAATAATAACAGCATTCAAGTATAATATAAAAACTAAGGAAGACATTGTCAGTGCACCTAGGTGCTGGTGCTAGAGCATGTGCAGAGTACAAAAGCAAGAAACTGTGCTGGATCATTCCCAGTTGTGCCAGACTGAAACACAGCCACACAAAATGTGTCTAGGCTAAGTTATAGTTTATTGAAGCATTGCAGGATACATAAGAAGCGTGCTGCTTCAGATAGCTTTTGCCATGAAGCATAAGAGTCCAGTAACATAGGAAAAAACAACACAGCAAAGAGAAAACAAAGAGAAAACTTTTCAGCACATTATGTTAATCATTTAACCTGAGTTAGACACTCCCAAACCTACACCATGCGATGCATTACATACACACGGTTCCCATGTTCAGAGTTTTCCCATGAGACTGGATTAATACAGTAGACAAATAGACATAACATTCTTGCAGCTGTTGCTGCCAAGGGCAAAGTGAGGGCAATATGACCTCTTGTTCCCGTCCACAAGAAAAATACCTCTAAACACTCTACACTAACATTCAGCCTACATTCAGAATACCTGACAGACATAGCCATCACTGACTATGAGCTATGATGACCATATAGACTGTACCTATTCTGAGGTAGTGTGTTGCATTGCTGTTGGGAAGCAACAGTAGTGAAGAACTTTTGGCCTCATGTCCTGATTGTGGGCTTCCCTAAGGCATATGGAAATGGATGGCCATTGTGGTAAACTGAATCCTGGAACAGGACTACCTATAAGTACATTAATTTTGTCCTAAACTGAGAAAATGTTGGTGGACTCATGTAGATCATTGCAGCCTTTCTAACACTGATGGTAATTTTGACTGACTTCAGATGAACACCAGCATATTATTTTAAGGTCACTGTCTCTTGATCAGCCTTTCAGGCTTCAGGGAAGGAACAAGCTCTTCTGCTATAGAGAACTACCTTCTCAAAATATATCTCTCCATGATGATGGCAGTGTCTAGTGACATTTGAAAACAAGCAATTGTTGAAATGGGTCACTTCTCTCAGAGTTGGTTAGCTTCTTGGGTCTATTTCATCCCGTCTTACATGGATTATTGGCCTTGTGAATTTGACTCAATGCCATTCCATTTGTTTAATGTCCCATGGGAAATACTTCATAGTACTTTAGTCAACCTGAAAAGCATTGCTACTTATTAGAAACACAAATGTTTTTAATTTAAACTATGAAAAAGTTGTCACCTCTTATCCAAGCATCCCACTCCAGTCCTTTCCTGCAAATATATATATCAAATCTTCTCTCCATAGGTTATTATTTGATCAATATTTGCCAAATACATGGTATCTAAAAAGAAGCAGATGCAGCATAGGAGAACCATGTTGTATAAACTGCCACTCGTTCTACTCAGTATGACCTATGTACTATGTCCACCTATGTGCAACTGCAGCATCATAAGACGTTGAAAGCATTCTATTTTCCCAACTTCAGGCTTTCCTTTCTAAAACTGGATTCCCCTAGTACCTTAAGATCAAAACAGACATTAAAGAGAATTTGTATTGTCTGCAATTAGCCTGTTTTTCTGCCCACAATGCAATATTCTCAAGGATAGCTGTCTCAGCTAACAGACTAAGCAGTTAAGCCTAGGCGCCCTTTCCAGTGACCAACCACTGCATAAAACATGCTAAATGCAAAATATGTAGGTGAAGACAGTCTTATGCTGTGGCAAATAAATGGCTTACATCACTTGAGGGAACACATTTTCTAAATTCATGCTAAATGTATCATCTACAAAAGGAAGCTTTATCATATCGACTGGCTGTGTAGATGGTCCCACAGTCCATTCTATATGACAGCCAAGTTACATTACAATGTCATAAAATGCCCACAGAATGCTGTTTTTTTTCCCAACTAGAAGATCTTACATTTAAATGCCAAATGTGCCAACATCTTAACGTAAGGAAAAAGAGAGAGAGAGAGAGAGAGAAAGACCACCTGTATCAAAATAAACAGGCATTTACCACTGCTACTGTACACTTGACTTAGATATACTACTACAAGCTTCTACTTGAAGAAATGAGTAAAGAATAGAGATCTGTGTACAGTCCTAATAGAAACTTTTTCATTTACATGGGGGGCGGGGAGAGAGAGAGAAAGAGAGAGAAGTCTACAAATGCTCAGAAATAGATGAGAAAAAAAAATGCTAAGTTTTGGGGATGGGGAATTAAGTAAACAAGCAACAGCACTCCTACACATACCCTGAGTAGTGGGAATAGGCACTTCCTCCCTTCCCACAATATCCCTGGAACAACACTAAATCATAGTGTATTGTTCTCCTATGACAGGAGCATGAAATTGCATGGGAACTCATTTCTCCCCCTCCAGACCCATCTGTGGGTCACCTTTCCCCCCTCCCACAAGCCCAAATACCTCAATTCCTCTACAGATCTTCTCAAAATGGTGACAGGAAGTAAAGGCTCATTGTTTTCCTCTTGACATTTAGAAAGCAACTGCAAAAGACAATGGAGTATTTAGATGTAGTACGGCAATCTGGAGGTTCTTGAGGGGCTGGGTGAGACATCTTTGCATTTTTTTCATGCATTTTAGAGGGGGGCTTTCTGAGAATTTTAGGACAAATCATGCCATTTGTTAGAAATAAATGGGGATCTGGGTGATCTTTGGGGAAATGAGGGGCTTCAAAGGTAACAGAGGTGAACTCTAGGGGCTGCACTTTTCGCACAAATTTCTATGTCAAGGATGAGAATTATGTGGCTTTCCAGGTATTGCAGAACTGCAAACTCCAGCATTCTCCACCATTGACTGGGCTGGCTAGAGTTTCTGAGACATGCAGTACAACAGCATCACATGATTCCCACTCTGTTTTGGGAAACACACTGTGGGATACCACCACTATTTTCTCACTTCCCTCATGTCAAAATTGCCTATTCCAGTTTCACACCCTATAAGCAGAAAAGCACAATTGAGGGTAAGACATTTATGGAGCTCAATATTAATGAAAATGGGACTCAGAGCCAAGCATTATTTGAGTAAGAAATTGTGCATATCCACAAATACATTGGATTATGAACAACTTCTAGCCCTCTCCTTTCTATTGGTGCCACCAAAGAGTTACATATATTCCACAAACATACTGCCTTTTTAAAAATATTAATTAGGACACCCATCAGAAAACTGTGGGTGACCATGGAGTTCCCCATGGAGTTCAGAAATATCTAGTTAATTGAGTCATTAAATTATCAATTTGTTGACTTTTTCTAGCCCATCTCACTATATTCTCCAATTCATTAATAAAATTCATTAAGGTGAGTGTCTCTGTTTCTGTCGAATACAGTAAAACAAGGAAGCCTGCTGCCACAGCAGAACAATTAAGATTGGCAGAAATTGAAAACATGGATCTATTTTTAGGCAGAATAATCTGGAGGACAGGGAAGGGAGAGTGAGAGAGAGAGCTGGGGAGGGGAGGACATTTCTACACCTTAACTGTCTCTGTCATCATCTCATCACAATCTTGGAAGTGCTAGTGCCAGGACTGAAGCACAACATGAACTCTCCTCTCCACATCTGGCCAGCTTCCTGCAGAAGGGTAGCACAAGGAACAGACACCTTCCTTCTGCAGTGAAGCCAGGCACTTTCCATGCTGCATTGAAGAAGGAAGCACCTAAATTGTGCTTCATTCCTTTCTGAGTAACCACTGGTGATGGGAGCGTCACTCAATTGGGGGCTATTACCAGATTTTTTCTGATAATGGAATATCCATTGATTGCAGCGAGTGGGGCTATGTTGGCAGCAGAACCATGTTGATGTCATGCAAAAGCATGACTTCCATACTGCCAACAATGCATCCTCATAGTGGGCCAGTGACGTTTTGTGGAAATGGCCGGAGATAGAGAAGTGAGGAGAGAAACAGAGTCCAGGTCAGAACATAGTCAAAGAATGGAGGAGAAGGAGGACAAGAAGAAGAAGAATCATCATCATCATCATCATCATCATCTTGGAATGGAGTAGAGTAAGGGCTGGGGGAGCGATTTGTTCAGTGAGAAAGGGCTTCAAGCATTCTGGACCCCTTCAGAAAGTCAACCCTTTTAGGCCAGAAAGGCAAATTGTCCCCCATAGTAGGAAGAAAATATTTGGAAGCTTTCTGGGAGATGGGGGGTCCATTGTGATTCTCTTCAATGACTTCTCCATTATTGATGAAATTCTGGCAGTGGCGGAGCTTGGAGTGAGTGGAGGGGGGGTGGGAGAAAGGGGGCTATGGCATGGGGGTGTGGCCATGGTGCACAGGGATGTGGCCACAGTGTGTGGGGCATGGCTGTGGTGCATGGGGGTGTGGCTAGGAGCCGGGATGCCCCAAAAACATTGCCTCCAGGGGCAAACCGCTCCCATCACCCCCAATCCCTATGCAACTGAATTCTGGAGTGATTTATGTTGCATTGCATTGTATAATATGTGAGGAAAGGCTGGACAGAACCTAAGTCCAAATAAAATACATTAAGATTTGCACCTGGGGAAGACAGTGGATGATGCAATCCCATGTAATACCTGCATGAGTCATTGGGTTTTGTAGTCAGGGAAGAAGGTTGCATCATACATGGGATCTAGCAAGGTTGGCTAGAGTTGCATCAGAAATGTATGTATATAAGGGGTTGTGTTCTAGCCAACTGTGCCCTCTCAATGTCTGATAGAGTGGCCGGAGGCTATGTTGAATGCATATCTTCGCATGCTATGCTGAAACTCCATTGGAGGAATGTATATTTGTATGCATTGTAACTGGAAAGTAAAAGCCTCCTGTTGGAAGAGAACATTGCATGGAAGTATTTTTTCTTCCTGGCTTCAGGGCTTTGCTGCTACCCTGCTGGGATGCTTCTAAACTGTGTGAGTAAACTCTGCTACATGGCGGTTTTTCAAACACTTGACTCTGGTAAGTCGTTCTGCCAGAGCTCAGTGCTGGAGGGAGGTTCTACTGAGGTTTTTGTGTAGCTCCCATCATCCACCATCCCTCTGACATAATACTGTTTGGATTAAGTGTAATGCCTTCTTTTGCTATGCACTTGAGTAATTAAATGACATCCCAGCCCCCAGTTACTTCTCTCTTGGCTTTCCACTCTCATCCGTTCCCATCCGTCCCATTCTACTTTTTATCCAACCCTCCTTCTTCCTTTCTTCATCATCTTCTACTTTGTAATTTTAAAATTAATTTTAAGTTATTTTAAGTAATTTTAAGTTAATTTAATTTTAAAATTAAAGTATATATAGAAAACAGTGGGCTTCTTATATTTCTGATAGTTAAAACTGAAGTTTTTAAAGAACGAACTGGGGTTCTCTGCCTCCTGCAGGCAAAACATGTACTCTCCCACTGTTCTTTTCAGACCACACTTCTTGATTGGGAGCGAAGAGGCAAAAAAGGATGAAGTGATCAAGTCATATAGAAAAATGTTCTGCATACGCTTAAGAGGCCCTCAACTCATTTCTGATTCTGAATTGTCCACCCTTGCTTCAATGACAGATCTTTACTGCTGCACTTGCAGGAGATCTGAGACCTCCAACTGAAATATATTGTTCCTAGTTAACCTTTATCAAATGAGTATTTGAAGCAAGGGAAAGTTACATGTTGGTAGAGATGGAAAGAAAAGACAGATCTAGATGAGTGACAAACTTAACTGAACAGGTGGTAAGAAGAGATTCTTTATTTCATGGTAGTTTCTACCAGCCTGACAGTAACAAATATCCGGACAGTAAAATATCAGTAAATCAACTTATTCCTCTGCAATAATCCTAGAGTTGGCTTTGTAGTCTATTTAATTCTTTGCAGTCTCTTTAGCAGCCCTCTAATTCAACAGTGGGCTTTGTAGTCTATCTAATGAGGGAGGGACCTCCAGATTGCACAAGACAATTTTAAAATGAGAAAAAGAATACTTTTAAAGGTGCCATTAACAAAATTTGTCCCTAAGGTTTACAGTGACATCTTCTATGCCGTTCTCTGTCAACTGGTTAGCTTTGTTCCCAAACTAACTTTTTAAATAATTAAATAATCAGTAATATCTAGTTAAATTATTGCAATTATTATTCTGGATGCTAAAGAATAAAGCTCCCCATTTCTGATGTTTGACATTATCAATTTTATTTTCAAAATGGACATTCCAAACTCTGTTTCACCAGATACCTTTGTCTCTATGGGCATGAAACTTGCTCATGAAATATGAACAGTACCAGAAATAGGTGTGCACATATCAGATTCTCCTTCCCATTTATTATGTGTCATTGCTTATTCAATTCAGCGCATGAGTAACCACCAACAGTTCAATAATAATAAGCTGCATAGGTCTGGGCCATGGCATATTTTCATTCCGAAACTTTTGCAGATTGAGAGACAAGTTGTTGCCAGCAGCACAAGCTTTCTCATATTTATAGGCTATACTTTTTTATGTGGGAGTCCTGCTTAGTTCATCTGGGTTTTCAACCTGATTTGTGCAAATGACTGCAGTCTTGAAGTGAAAAAAGAGCCATCTGCTGTTCATTTGTCTGCCCTGTCCTATCACTGTCATGTTCTACCTGGAAAATTCCTCCTCAGATGAAGAAGGGGAAGAAGAATGGAAAGAAAACAGAACACTGATGGGACAAAGGAGGCTGGTAGGCTTGTTGTGGCACTGGCAGAAGCACAACCCAGTCCATCCTAGACAGCAGCTGCAATCAAGAAAAAAGACATGGGGGCACTTTACCCTGACATGAATTAAAACTCTGGGAGCAAAAGGTCAAGAAATACTTAGCTTCATTTTCCAGCTGGTCTGATTTACTGCTGGCTAATACCCTAGAGCAGTGTTTCTTAATTTTTTCTTTACCAGGGATGCCCTGTAAATATAATTTGTTGCCAGGGTCCCCCAAGACTTAACTCAAGATTTTAAAATTTAAATTTAGATTTAAATATTCAAATATTTACTTATTAAAGGCTTCTGGAGGCTAGGACTCAAATCCCTGCTCAGACACTGGGTGACCATGGGCAAGTCACATTCTCTCAGCCTCAGAGGAAGACAGAGGCAACCCTCCTCTGAACACATCTTGCCAAAAAACCTCCATGTGATAGGTTCACCTTACAATTGCCATCATTCTGTAGTGATTTGAAGACATGCAACAACAAAGCATTGCTGACAGAGGGGACATTGTTTCTAACCAGCTTATCTCTCCCCTTTGAAAACTGCCTTATGGTGACACTAAAGTGAACTTATCAGGAGGGTTTTCTTGGCAAGATTTGTTGTCTTTGTCTTTCTCTGAGGCTGAGAGACTGTGACTTGCCTGAGGTCACCCAGTGGGTTTGCATAGCTGAGTGGGCATTTAAATGCTGATCTCTACAGTCACAGTGTAGGTGTGTGCACACCCTTGCTGCCATGTCCCTTTCGTTGGAGACCCAGCAGCAGGGGTATGTGTGTACCTGCTCAAACTGTTCCCTTGTTTGCAAAGAAGTGAGCAGTTGCAGAACCCACAACCCCCACTGCCACCTTTGTGACTGGTATTGATGTCCAGCAGCAGGGCTTTGCAGACCCCCTGTGAGTGCTCTGTGGGTGCCTAGGAATTCCTGGTCTCCAAGTTAAGAGCTACTGTCCCAGAGCCAGTGTGGTATAATGGTTTGAGCACTGGATCATGACCCTGGAGATTAGGGTTTGATTCCCTGTTTGGCCATGGAAACCCAGATGACCTTGGGCCCATCACACATTCTCAGCCCCAAAAAACCCCATGATAGGTTCATCTTATGCTAGGTGTAAGTCGGAAATGACTTGAAGACACACAACAACAAGGCCACATTAAAAATATCATATCCTGTTTGACCTTGGAAGCTGAGCAGGATCAGCCCTGGTTAGTACTTGGTTGGGCGACCACCAACAAATATTAGGTGCTATAATGCAGAGGAAGGAACTGGCAAAACCAACTCTGACTTTTCCTTGCCCCAGCAATCACTATAAAAGTCATGGAGTCACCATAAGTTGACAAACAACTTGAAGGAGCATGCATATTCACACACACACACACACACACACACACACACAAAAACTAGCTAAGCTAAGCCCAGACCGTTCTGTTGCTGCAGACAAAGAGCTGCAATACTTCCTTCTGACCTTGTCTGATACCTTTTGCTTTGTGGCTCTCTGGCCTTCTGAGCACTCCTTGGTTCAATATTTTTGGCTACTCCCTTCTCAGCTTTGTACTTTGCTCAGGACATTTTTTTCCCCATTTGGACCCTGGATTGCCCGGACCATGCTTCTGCTTTCAGTTGTAACATTGAGACTGGCCTGATTTTCCCTGTCAGTTCCGGCTGACCATGAGTGCACTATAACACTTGGGTGTTTGGTAGCCTTAAATAGGATTATAACATGGGGATCCACATCCGGTTTTTTGGAGGGGGGTAGGTGTTGAGATGAAACAATGCTACCTATTTTCATTGCTCCATTAGAAGGTAGGAAAACAGGAGTAAGGAATTATATAGCAATTTGCATGATAAACAGAAAAATCAGGGGTTGCCATAAATCAAGGTCAATTTGATTATAGTCAACAAGAAGAAGAAGAAGAGATAAGAGGACAAGGGTTCGTCACCAGTGCCAGTGACATCCCTCCTATCTAAAAGCTGTCATCTTTCTTCTCACATACATCTTTTCTGTCAGATTTTTAAACCTACAGGATTATTGTAAGGCCCTTAGCACTCCCCCATTTTTGAAGCTGGTTTCCATTTTGCATGCATCCCTTCTCCCTTCCACTTTGACCCTGTCTAGATGAGCCCAACGACTTAGGCCAATTCTGCACTACACTGTTATAGTGCTATTATTCCAATTTCAACCATCCCGTGGAATTCTGGAGTTTGTAGTTTACTGAGGCCAAAGATGCACCTTCCTAAACTGCAAACCCAAGGATTCCATGGGATGTTGAAAGTAGAATAATAGCATTATAACAGTGTAGTGAGGAAATGGCCTTAATGTTTTTACATATTTCAGGAAGAATACAAAAAGTGGGAAATTAAGGTAGGGTTACTCTGCAGTTAGACAGCCAACATGGTGTAATAGTTTGAGTGTTAGAGTAAGATACTGAGAGATCGGGGTTTGAATCCTCACTCAGCCACAGAAATCCACTGGGTGACCTTGGGCAAGTGACACTCTCTCAGTCTCAGGCGGTTTCCGCCCTACACTGTTATAGTGCTATTATTCCACTTTCAACATCCTGTGGAGTCCTGGGCTTTGCAGTTTAGGGAGGGGCATTCAGAATTCTCAGCAGAGAGCTCTTTGCCCTCAGTAAACTACAAACCCCAGAATTCCACAGGATGTTGAAAATGGAATAATAGCACTATAACAGTGTAGTGTGGAAATGGCCTCAGTTGAAGGCAAGGGCAAGCTCCCTCTGAACAAGTTCTGCCAAGAAAACCATGTGATAGGTGCACTCTAGGGTTGCCGTAAGTCAGAAATGTCTTGAAGGCACATGACAACAATTCTGTAGTTCATGATTGATACCTATAGCCTAAGGCGTCAATCCAATTCACATTTACTTGGAAGTATTTCCCAGACAGTATGCATGGTTTCTGAACAAGAGGATCAGGCGCAATTATTCTTACCTTTATGAGGTAAGAATGAGGTTGAGGGGAATTCTTTTGTAAGATGGGACAAAGAATTTCTTGATCTAATTCTTATATCAAGAATAGGGAAGCTAAGGGCTTCCAGAGGTTTTTGAACTCCAGCTCACACCACCCATGGCCAGCATGGCTACTGGTCAAGGGTGAGTTGTAGCCTAACAACATCTTAAGATCCACAAATCCTCCACCCCATATGGATGTAGGTTTCTGAAGATCAGACACTGTCCGTATTCATAGTCTTTTAGAATAACTTCCATCTCACTGTAGAATTTAATAATCTGTTACCCTGATTTCTGGGGTCCCTTGGGGGACACCTCAATGTGCTCCAAATAATGGGGAATGGGAATTAGAGAGAGCACAAGCTAAGCAATGCGAGAGGCAGGGCAACCTAGAGAGATCTTGAACCCAATGTTTACAGGATCAGGCCAAGTCAATAATCAAACAGAAGTAAATAATAATTATTTTTCTTTATTTTGAAACACAGTCAATACGTACGTATGCAACCACTCACACAGACCTAATAAAAGAAAGGTAGGAGTTGGATAGAGGAGTTTAACAGGGATTTTTCAGGGGAAATACTACACCTGATCCTGAAGCCCGGTTTATCAGAAGAAAGTCTGTTGTATCGGAGATTCTCAGCACGTGGGAGCTGAGGGGAAGGCTCATCAAACGGAGCGACAGCAAGGCGGGGTGGAAATCAGAGTGAGACGCTCAAAATCAGGGGGTCTTATAGGGGAAAATGTGCCTGTAGGCTAGTCCATTCCTGGGGAAAACAATGGGTTTTGGGCTGGAAACAAAGCCTTCGAAAGGTCAGTACTTTAGATGATTGAATTATGACAGCGTTGTCAATAGCGTAGACAGTATGCAAAAGTGGAGTGCTTGACAGTTGGATATTCGGCTTGTCAAGCTGCCTGCTCGGGGCAGGGGATCTTTTGTAAACAGCGCGCATACGTAATATGATCTTAAGAGGGTACTTGCCTTGAGGTCTCCTGAAGCTGCAGTCCGGCAATTACTGGCCTGCCTGGATTTGTTTTGAATAGTTCAGCTATTTTTGGCCATGCCCGTGTGCGTGCTTGTCCGGGGGCCTCGCAAGCACATGGAAAGGAATGGGTAGTGAAGGCCAAATTCTTGATATCAAATGATATCTAAAATAGCACAAGTCCAGACTAGAAACTACAGTAACAAATCCACTGAACATTGTTAATTCTAAATCTATTGAAGGTTGTAGAAAATGGAATAATGGAATACTATAGATATCCCTTCTGCAAACAAAGACCTTGTTTCTACAGACTCCACTGAAAAGACTCAACGAAGAGAGAACAGGAGCAATAAAATTGGAGGAAATCTCCACCAACAGTCCTCGCAAAACTATCCCTATCTTTAAATTGTCTGCTCTCAGAGAACAGATAAGGAAAGATGATGAAGGAAAGATTACAGGAGTGACTGCTGAAAATGCTGGGCCTGTTTAGCCAAGATAAAAGGGGAAGGAGAGGTGATAATAATTTTGTTCAATAAATACTTGGAGATGGAAAGAGGAAGAAGGCCAGGTGTAGTGTAGAGAAGAACAGTTGTTTTGTCTGAGACTGATGAAGCTATGCAACTAAGCATTGTGCCCAGTGCCTTTATTTTCTCCAGCTATACTAACTCTTTGAATGGCCCTGAGGTGCTGAAGACACGATGCAATCTCATTTACAATCTCCCTTCCTGGATTTGTCCTCCACCTGCTCCCATATGGATGCAGAAAGACAAAACCCCTCCATTGTTTTTTAGTTCAGACCAATGACCATTTGATTCTCCTTCCCAGATCAGCAGTGAGTACATTTTGCTGAATCAAAGGGAGAGGTAAAAGAGCAAGGGATCAAGTCAGCTGTGGAAACAGTGCCTTTTGTTACTGTTGGTTTGATTTAGGCCATTTCCTCACTAGACTGTTATAACGCTATTATTCCACTTTCTACATCCTATGGAATCTTGCTCCCGAAACTGCAAACCCCAAGATTCCATAGGACGTTGAAAGTGGAATAATAGCACTATAACAGTCTAGTGCAGAAATGGCCTTAGGAATTGCTATTCCACTTTTGCTAGGGGCTTGTGCTCTTCTGTGGATGTTAAAGTGACAGAAGAAGAGTGTGCTTTGTACAAGGAGCCCACAACTCTTTAAAAAGAAGAATGTAAAGAGTTACTTTGTAAAATGTACAGTCATGATGACAACTACCTACATTGGAGACCCTTGGAACTAGGGGCCTTTCCACACTACACTATTATAATATTATTCTACTTTCAACATTATGTGGATTTCTGGTGTTTGTAGTTTACTGAGGCCAAAGTGCTCTCTGGCTGAGAATTCTAAATGTCTCTCCCTAAACTGCAAACCCCAGGATTCCATAGGATGTTGAAAGTGGAATAATAGCACTATAAGAGTGTAGGGCGGAAAGGCCCTAGAACTGTAACTACTTCCCATGCAAAGCTAACTTTTCAGACTCTGGCTTAGTGAAACTTCCTGCTGACTTCATATTAGGGATGGAAAGAACATTTGTAAATATTTAAGAATTGTCGAAAAGTATTGCTTGAGTGTTATGATACCTTGACAATGAGAATCTTCAATTGGTGAAAACCTTTATGGTTTTGGATATATTCCATGCAAAGTTTGTTTGTTTGTTTGCATGGACAGCACAGAAAACAGCACAGATGCTGCTTTCTGCACACACAGACACACAGACACACACACACACACACACAAATGCTACATGTGAATTTCATGCCGAATAAGTCCTGAATTGGAAATAGTCTACAAAAGCTGCACATTTTTGCAGACTTTCCTGTAGTGGGAAGAATACTGCTGAAAGTATTTTTTTTCCCTTTTTTGGCTTCCTTTGAGAATGAAATTAGGAAAGAATTGTATCCCTGTTCCACGTATTCCATGTGCTCTGCTCCGACAAACCTTTGCTCCCATTAATTCTCAAAGGTGTAAAAACTTATTTGGCCTTCTCTTCCATAGACTTCTATTTTGAAAATTGCTCCTGTACCTTAGGAGTCTTTAATGACACATAATAATATATTATTGTGGCTCTGGCTGTACAAAATGCATATGACTCACTTTTATTAATATTCAGCAAGGCATTAAAAAGACCTTATATACAACCCTGGTAACAAACCATTTCTTAGACGTACTTTTGTGGCTTTCAGAAATTCAATTAAAAAGAAGCTGGTCTCTTTACTCTTAGCTTTCACCGTGTTAGTTTCCACTTTAAATAGTGAATTAAAAATGAAGGTGACCCAGCAACTTTATATTCATCTGACATCTACATCACCAATTTCTTTCAGTTTGAGAACGTTTTAGCTATGTATCTCAGTTGCCACCTCTCCAAAACCTACAAGCAGTAGAATTATCTGAATAATATCCTATTTCTTTCTTTCTTTTTTTTTAAAAAAACCCCTTTCTATGACTTTTTAAAAACTAAGAACTTCCAGAAATAGAACATTTAGTTTCTAAAATGAGACTTTATTTGCAACTCATTGCAGAGTCTCCAAATGTAACTCAATGTTCCTGCTGATCTAATGCTTCCCATTAGCTTTTGATTCCCTGGAGAATGGTCCTTCAAAACATTAAAAATGGTCTAAAAAAAGCTTTAAATGCCTAAGAAAAAGCTTTAGCCTCCAAATTAAAAAGAAAAGGAAATAAAAACGTAAGTTGTTAAAACATTTAATCCAACCTTGGTATCAATTGTTATAGAATCATAGAATCATAGAGTTGGAAGAGACCACTGGGGCTATCTAGTTTAATCCCATGCCATGCAGAAACACATACTCAAAGCACTCCCAGCAAATGGCCATAAAGCCTCTGTTTAAAAACCTCCAAAGAAGGAGACTCCACCACACTCTGAGGAAGCATATTCCACTGCCTGACAGCTCTGACCATCAGGAAGTTCTTCCTGAGGTTTAGGTGGAATCTCCTTTCCTGCAGCTTGAATCCATTGCTCCTTGTCCTAGTCTCTGGAGCAGCAGAAAACAAGCCAGCTGCCTCCTTGACATGATATCCTTTCAAATATTTAAACATGGCTATCAAGTCTCCTCTTAACCTTCTCTTCTGCAAACCAAACATACCCAGCTCCCTAAGCTGCTCCTCACAGGGCTTCATGGCTTCCAGACCCTTCACCATTTTGGTCGCCCTCCTCTGGATATGCTCCAGCTTGTTGATATCCTTCTTGAATTGAGGTGCCCAGAACTGGACACAGTATTCCAAAAGAGGTCTAACCAAAGCAGAATAGAGTGGTACCATTTCCTCCCTTGATCCAGACACCATACTCCTATTGATGCACCCAAGAATCGCGTTGGCTTTCTTTGCTGCCGTGTCACACTGCTGACTGATGTTCAGCTAGTGGTCCACCAAGACCCTTAGATCCCTTTCACACGTACTGTTGTCCAGCCACATGTCCCCCATCCTATATTTATGCATTCCATTTTTTTCTGCCTAAGTATACATTTCTCTTTGTTGAAATTCCTTTTGTTAGCTTTGGCCGAGCTCTCCAATCTGTCAAGGTCATTTTGGGCCTTTCTGCACTACACTGTTGCCGTATAGCACAGAAAGGCCCCTTATCTGCAAAAGAAATATCGTGGTTCCACTGTTACCACAAAAGCAGCCTTTATAGGCAACATCATCTCTTATTGGGCCTTCAGAATTCTCAGCCAGAGAGCTCTTTGGCCTCAGTAAGTGACAAAAGTCAGTATTCCACAGGATGATGAAAGTAGAATAATAACACAAAACAGTGTAGTGCAGAAAGGCCCATTGTGTGTTACTTCCAGATGCTAGAATCTTCTCTCTATCACAAGTGAATCACAATGGCAAGAGGGAAGATTTTAAGGACTACAGATTTCTGAGGGAACTCTGCCAAAGACCAATATTTTAAAAAAATCAATGTAGAGCTTCTCACAGCATTGGAATTCATGGGAATAATTTAATATGCCAATCCCAGGAGTCTTTTCAGAAGGACAGTGCATTTTTATAACTTGTATTGGCGGTACAGATACACAAGTGACTAAAGCAGAAATGTGTTTGCATGTTTAGTTCTGCTGGAAAGAGAAACCAGAGCAAACAGGAGTTGGACACATGCAAAAGTTTTGGTCTCAATATTGTAAGGTACATGACAAATATCAACTGAAATCTCTAAGGACATTCCGGGGCATAGTTACTTGAGGTCAGGGTTTGGGCATCCTGCAGGCACAACAGAACAAATCAAGGAACATATGCAGGTTGCAAAGTTTTAATTCCTTCCCACACCACTGAATTTTTTTTTCCTTCATCAAGGAGGTTTTTTTTACTTGAAGAATACCCACAGATACCACTGATATCCATATTAGGCATACACTTTTGTTCTTTCATAACAAAAAAAAGTTCTTTCATTTTGTTCTTTCATAAAGGAACAAAAACATTTCAAATGTTTGCTCTTCACTGAGTGACATTATGGGAGTTTCTGTAGATTTAAATCTTTTAAAAAACATATCCAGATTTATGAAAAGTTCACTTGAGGAAAAAAAGGATTTGCTCAGAAAACAGTTCACACAAAATGATCTCCTATCTCTGTAAAAAAAAGAAAAAAGAAAAAAAAAAGAACCTGTGAAAAATAGTTTTGACGATTTTTTTCACAAAAATAGTATGAAACATCTCCCAAAATAAAAAGTAAAAGCATAAAAATTCTCAGCAGTTAAATATTTTCTTGATAGTGCACCTCAATGCACCAAGTTACCTTTTATTATTGAGGGAAGGAAACATTTTGTTATTCCTTATATCCAAACCTATATGTTCTTCATGCGTCAAGAAGCTACCAGGTATCACATTTTCATGTGTCCGTTTAGAAATCCAGTGTGTGCTAGGCACATTAGATACATGTTTTCTAGTTAAGAATTAGCTTTTCACTGACATCCATGGACTCTTAAAATGTGTGTGTGTGTGTGTGTGTGTGTCATACTGAACATACCAAGTTCTCATATTTAAAAAACAAGCATGCATCTTTCTGGGCATTTCTTTTGTCCTAAAGTATTACAATGGAACATTGAGAAAGAGAGAGAGAGAGAGAGGAATTTGTCATCTAAACTTTTACTCTCACTCATTATTTTTAATCTTCCTCTACCCGCCCCCCATCTTTCTTTTGTAGATATGAAGTTCAAAATAATGGGAAACTGTTCAAAAATGAAGAGGAGACAGTGGTCAGAGCTGAAACACTTTGGCTCATAATAGAGGTGGGAGATCCAATCTTTTTCAGTCCAGATCTTGAACAGGAAAATATCTATAGCTTTTCTTGCCCTGGAGGGCCTCCAAACCCAAACATATTGTTATATGGGACCAAGTCAGTGGATCTGAACAATTCACTCTCCAAGAAGATTCCCAAAACCACAGTTCTGATGGCAGTGACAGCCCAAAACAGTAGGTTGCCTGAAATAAAAGGCAAGATGGCATCTCTTCTAGGGAGGAAGAGAAATCTGTCAATATCATTTTTCACACAATCAAATACTGTTTCTATTTTTAATTTTTTTCTCATAGACATCACCTGTACTGTTTCACTGTAACTACTAAGGAAAGGGAAAAAAAAAATAAAAAGCCAAAATCCTCTATCATGGTCTATGTTATGTATGTTTATATATACTTAGGTATGTGACCAAAGTGCTAAAAAACCCTGTCAGTGAATTGCGAAGATAAACAACAGGATACCAGCAATGTGGTAATTTTTGAAGATTTAGCCCTGTTAGTCTCTTGCAGCATACAAAGGAGGAAGGGAAAAATGTGGCAGCACCTTTAAGACTAACTGGCTTTTATTTTAGCATGAGATTTCATGGATATAAACACACTTCTTCAAATGTAGCAAGTACTATTAAGGTCTCTGGTATAAAGCATGTTTATACAGATGTGAGAGTGAGAGATAATGTAGTAGGGTCCAGAAAAATGCGGATCATGTCCCTTGCCCTCCATTTTCAAAGGGCTGGGTAAGGTGATACAGATTTTTCAGATCCTTACAGTAGTTAGTTTGTGTTGATGTGTGAAAGCAATAAAGTTGCTCACCAAAAGTCAGTTTCCTAGGGTTCAAAACTCTCTATATAGTTGCATGAGCAATAGCAAGGACTCTTGTATTAATATATGTAGTGTGCCATGAAGCCACTGTCTTTGTTCATACCTCTGCTAATGGATTTCTGAACACAATTCAATTCAGCAGTTTCTCATTTTGATCATCCTTTGTAATTTCCTTTTCAAGGATTGCAACCAGAGGACCTCTTACTGTATGTCTAGGAAGGTTGAAATGTTTTGCAGCTGAATCTGTAAAGATCTGAGAGACCTTTTTAGCATGCCAGCAAGTGTCCCAGTGGACATTGGAAGTCCCTAACTGGTGTCCAGGTGGACAACAGTCCCATTGTGCCTTGGTCCCAAATTGCAATGGTGACTGGTTCCCCTAGGTACTAATATGACAACAGCCCCTTAATAGATTCAGATGTTACAGAACTGCCCAATTCTAATTCCTGCAGGAGAGCATCCACTTATGAAGACATCTGTCTCCAGCAGAATCCCAGCCAACAAGTATAAACAAAGAGAAAACAATGCAGTTCATTTCTTATCCATCCTTCTCCCTGTTGGAAGCAAAGAGGCATCAACATTTATACCGATTAGTGAAAGGGAGCTCTGAGGAGCGTTCCTGCCCTTTTGTTTCACCTCTCTGTTAATTTCTTTGATCTGTGTTCTCAAACTCCTTGCTTCCATCCTGCCTGCTGAGTGAGTTAGTTAGTTCATCCTTTGTCTCTCTTTGACTGGGAAGGGAATATCTGTGAAGTTCTTGCCTCAGGACAGCTTACATTCACTCATGACAGCCAGCTGTTAGGGGCTCTTGTACTGAAATTTAGGTAATCTTTTTGTCTTTCTTCTTCCTTATGCAAGATGGATTTCTTGAAACAATAAATGTTAAGGTTTCTTTCTCCTTTTTACCTTACAAGAGTACCTTCTGTATTTTTTTCCTCTTTACTACCACATGCTTACATTGCACTGGCTACACTGCACTCTGCTTGATGTAGATATCAACTAATGCTACACTTCCTCCCTTCATCTCTCTCTGGTCATTTTGTGAGGAGCAATGGTATGGTCTTTAAGAAGAGTCTTTTGCTTTCTGACTATGATGGACTTTGTGAATCTTGGCAGGTCTTTTAACAATGAATTGAAATAATCCTCCCCTTTTTACTGGACAAATCCAAATTCATTCTACATCTCCTATGAGGAATCTAGCCATTAGTAAATAAAATTCCTTTTCCAGTTAACTAGTGAATAGGAATGGAAAAGAAACTCATTGGGCTTGACTTTCTGTATGGAGATTTCCATTTTTTTTAACCTGGTTACCGTAAAGGTATTAAAAATTAAAAATTAGTAGAGTCCCAAGAAATGACTCTACTAGTGTGGTGTAATGGTTTGAGTGCTGAACTTAGAACTCTGGGGGATCCAAGTTTTCAGTCAGTCATGGAGATCTCCTGGGTGACTTTGGGCAAGTCACACTTTTCACATTCAGAAGAAGGAAATAGGAAACTTCCCCTAAGCAAATCTTGCAGAGGAAGGCCCATGATAGGTTCATCTCAGGTTCGCTGTAAGTCAGAAATGACTTGAAGGCACACAAGAGGAACTCAGGGGGAAAAAAAGAGTGAGGTGGCAACCCCAGTACAGCACTACAACTATGGTTAAACTGATGCGGAGCAATCCAAAGTGAGTCTGTTAATAGTTAACACCTTGGGTCTGGATATGACAAATCTGTCACTTTTGGTTTCTCTCACAGTTCAGTTCCTTTTACATCTCTTTTCATCCTGAACTTGAGAAAAAAATAATAATTGTGAATATGGGTAAACACTTATCAGAAGTGAACTCAGACGAAAGTGTCACTTGCTCCTCTTTCTCATGCCACATTTAAAATGTGAGCTGCTTCCACCTGTGCAGCCCTTCTCCAGAAGTGATGCCAGCTTGGTTAACACAACTGGAGTGGCTGTCAAGATGAGGAAAGACAATATTTTCTTCATAACGCTGAACCTTTGGTGTCTGCTCTATTTCTGCCCATTGGGATAAATTCCAGTCAGGTCCTCCAGCTCAGCTTTAGCAATGGGCATTGCTCAGCAATCTGAATTGCTAAGTGGAGATGCATGTCAGGCTGCAAAGATGTTCTCATCTGAGAGCTTTGGCATGGTTATCGTTGCTATGGAGACCACCTTCCTCATAGGCACCTGTAGTATGGTGACATCTGCCTTGCTTTCTTTATGGCTCTCAAGGAGCAGTATCCCATTGTGAAACCACAGATAATGGCCATGCAGAGAGAAAAAGAGACAGTTTTTAAAACAATATTACATTTATTACAATTTGTCTTTTTAAAGAAGAGGGATTGTCTTAGTCAATATGAAATAGCATCCATTAGTCACCTTGAAATTCAGGAATCCAGCTGTGAGGAATTTAGCCATTAACAATTAAGGATTGCTTTTCTTGAAAGCAATGAATTGGGATGGGAAAAAAAAATCCATTGTCCTTGCCTTTCCATATGGAGATACACTTTTTTCTTTTTATTTATTTAGATCAACTAAGTCTTGTTAATGAAATGTACTGTTCCGTTCCATGGACACTTGTACCTCCATGATTCTTGGGACACATTTTAGAGAGAAAATGACGCACACGAAACTGTGAAAAAAAGTTCTGGACATTTGGAAAAAATGCACTCAGATATGTTTTAGTTAATGTCAAAAATGAGAACAAAATGCATACCTTATAATAATGTATACAAACATAAGTACAGTGTGACAAACAAGTATACAAATATATGGGGGAGGATAAGTGTATGTGTGTCCGTAAGAAAGAGAAGAGAGAGAGAAAAAGAGTGAGATTGAGAGAGAGTGAGACAACAAGAATCTCATGCACCTGATATGAAATAGAATAGAATAAGAATGCCAGTGGGAAATTCAGAAACTGAATGAGAACAAGACTGACAGATTTTCCCATCTCTATTAGTGAATAATTCAGGACCCAGAGGGCAATGCCCACTTTCCTGCATGTAACAATGGAGAGAAATAATTTTTCATGATGGTTTATTAGCCAATCTCTAGATAGTTTTAAATAGGAATGCACAGTGGAGGCTGGTGTTTCCCACATCAGTTTGGTGGTGATCCTATTCTGGGTTTTAGTCCGAACTTTAAAGAAGCCATCTAAGATACTGAACCTTTTAGAAGGATAAAGTTAAGCACCTTGGATAGTTCCTTCAAAGTTCAGACTAAAACTCAAAACAGATTCATTGCCACACTGGCATCAGCCTTCCCCTGGGAGTACACCAAAAGTGAAATACTTGCTTGGTAGAAAACTCTCAAGCTCTTTATGCTTGGCCTTCCCTTGTGACTTCTTCTGGAATCACTCTTTATAGCTAAGCACCATCAAAACTGATCGATTACAGCACCACGTCTATCTTCTCCAGAAAACATTTAATGTAGGAGGAGGGAGATGAAAAATAGAAGGCCAGATAATGATCCAGGCAAAAAGAATGCTGTTGCTTTCAGTTAGTTGAGTCTAGTGGTGGTTAGCAGTCTTTGTAATCTAGGAGGCTTCATGGAGGCTTCATGGAGTCTATGTCTGGCCAGTTCCAAAGCTTAGAAAAGCTGCTATTTTGGACTACAGTTTTCAGAATCCTCAATCAGCATGCCCATTCACTGTGGTGCCTTGGGCATTCTGGGAACTGCAATCCAAAATGTAACTTTCCAATCTCTGGCTAGTCATTCCAAGGATTGTATAGTTGGGTCAGTTTTCAATGAGTTCCTATATCTCCCTTCACTCAAAAATACCATTTTTGACAGTGATGTATTTAAGTCTTTTACTCCAAGTCTCAAGTCTCAAGTCTCTATCTTCAAGTCTTAAGTCCTTGAAGATATTTTCAAGTCAAGTCTCAAGTCTGGGAGCCAACTTTATATCCCAACCTATATTCCAGAATTTTTAGATAGAATTGAATAAAGTCAGTTTTAACAACTTAAGCAGAGTAGGCCCTCCACATTTGTGATTTTGCCATCTGCAGCTTTGGTTGTGGGGAATAGGATCTTTCTTACTTCCCATTTTGAAAGCTGGAAGGTTTTTCAGAAGTAGAGAATAGGATTCTTCTTACTCCCCATTACTGAAGCTTCAAAAGCTTTAGAAGGAAGGATCCTTCCCCCTCAAGCCTGATGCCTAACACATTTGCTGTTCCCCTCTGAGAAATGCATCCTGCACTCTGGGAGTGAGTCTTGTCTTCTGCTTTAGGAAATGTTTTAGAAGGTTCCTCTAATATGCAGCAGCACAAGCTGCCAAGCAGACCTCAACTCTGCCTCAAGCCCGTTGCTAATGCATTTGCTGTTTCCCTCTGAGAAATGCACCCACACTTTGGGCTTGGGATAGACTGTCGTGTGACCAGTAGGCAAAGAGAGATGGAAGCATTGTTCAAAGTCATAATGTTTCTGCATGAACACATTATGTTACTAAATCAAGGGCAACAAGTCAGTCACTAACGATATACAAGTCTTGCGTCAAGCCAAGTTAGTGCATCATTTATTGCTGAGTTGAATCTGAGTTGAGTCACAGAAGTGACTTAAGTCCAACTTGAGTCAAAGTCAGTCAACTTGGGTCCACATCACTGCTTTTTGGATAGGGACAAGAAGCTTTGGAAGAATGCTAAGGTCTTTGTGAGTCTTTTGAGGGTCTAATACATTAGGTGGTTTATTTTATATATTTTATGTCTCACCCTTTTCGCAACATGGATTCCAGATTTGTTTCCAAGAAGGGTACCATACAACAGAGCTAAAAACCTGGGCTGTCATCCTGCTCAGTAATTTCTAGATTACAAGCTGGATATACAATCACATAACTACTGGAGATTCACTTTTACGGTCACGAACAACCAAACATGACTCCCAAAATCTACTTCTTAAGCAAGGGGTTGATCCAAATGAGTGGCTCTTAACCTCATGTCCAGGGACCCTGTGGAGTTGATTAGGCTGACTATCTCCTTATCTTCTGGGCCTAAATTGCATTGTTAGTCCTAACTAGCATTGTTACCCCAAACACATGGGACCCCACACAAATAAATGTAAAAAGGGAAATTAATTAATTCAAATTAAGAAGACTGAAAGAGGAGAGAGAACTTATCAGGACCTTTTTACCCATCTCTTATTGAGCTTGTGCAAGAAAACCAGCCAGAGATTCAGGCGTAAACTAGGAATGCGTTTACTGAGGGGAATTTAATTGTGCATGCACACAGGATTCAACCAGTCAAACACAAGAGCTAGCCAAAGGAAAGTGAAGAAAGGTTTAATTAGCCCAGCTTAAGTGAGCAAGATATAATTACCCATCCAGAAGAAAAGTGAAGGAACAGGCTGTGGCTTAGGCTTTCGCCTAATGGCAGCATAAGTCAAAATTCAAAGCGACATAGTGGTGTCCAGCAAGTGAAGATACTGATAAGAAACTGAAGAAACTTCAGGGTTTATATTCCTTTTCTGCCCTTTGAAATGGAGGTTCCTGGCAACACTCAAACACTGTCCCATGGAACTAACCGACAGGAGATTGTTTTGACAGGAGTGTGAATTTTTGGAATTCAAATTTACAAGTGAGGCAGTTGCATGAGAATCCAGAGGGTGATGGTCCATAGTTGTAAATACCTACTGTCCCCCCTTTGATGTGAGAGCTTGGATGCAGATGGCTCTCTGGCCCAACAAATAATGGAGTTTATAACAAATACTCTTAGCATGTAGGTGACAGAGAGTTCATAGTTGGTTTGATGGCTTATATTATCTGGGCAAGCAGAGAAATAAAAGAATAGGTACAAAAAGGGAAGAGGTAATAGGGAAATATGCTGATCAACTCTTCATGGGAACATGGATGACTCTCTTGTCTCATTTCTTTGGCCCTTTCCACAGCTTACCTGATTCCAGCATGGGCGCGCAGGGATCATGCGAGCAGCCTCTTGCAAGAGGCACTCGTGTCCCCTCTGCTCCTGCTCCACAGCAGCTCCCTGCTGGCTGGCAGAAAGCGTGAGGGCTCCGCCTCTTCCATCTGCAGCGCAGCCGGGTACTTTCCCAGGCTGCACTGGGGGACGAAGCACAAGGGCCATGTCTCCAGAGGCTCCTTATGGACAGTAAGAACATGTGGGGCCTGAGAGCAAAGCGCGATCGTGCATCATTTTTGGCAAGAAGACGAAAATTATATATTGCGTGATCAGTGCCTTCTGACCCCAGCAGAGTCGCACGATTGCGAGGATGTCATGTAGAGTGCTCCTCACAATCGTGCAACGCTCTGGAGGCCCTTTCACATGAGAAATGGCACGTGAAAAGGTCCTCTGTCTTAGCATTTAAAAGCTTCATGCATATGGTCTAGCAAAGCTTGGAGGAATTTCATGGCCTGTTTTTCCAGCCAATTTCACCTCTTATCAGCATGGCTTTCAGCCATAGCGGTGGATGATGTTATATCAATTAAACCATATCAAATGTGAGGCTGCACAACCCCCTAACAGCATAGACCCTCTTAATCAATATTAACCTTTTAAGTCAAAACCTGTTAAACCAAAACAAACAGTGGATCTACTCCTTCCTTGGCCTAACAGTAGGCTTCAGACCCTGGTGAGCTTCATAACTGAGGCAAAAGGGATGCTTTGACAGTCTGATCCATTTGATTTAAGTGATGAGACATCTGTTGACTAAAATCTTACCAGCTCACTAGATGAACCGACATCATCACATACCACTGTGTCTCTGTAACTCCACTGCTCTGATATGGTTTAATTGGCAAAATATATAAATTGGCAGATATGTCTAATTTGCATGAAATAGAAATCATATACAATGGCTGGAAAGGGCCATGTGAAAGGGATTCTGGCTGGAAATAGGTCAGAGATGACCCAACATGACCCTAAGTTAAGCCAGGAAAACCTGACTTGATGACTTGTTCAATAAGAAACAAGCCATTCCTGAGAAGAGCAAGTACCTTCTGTGGTTTGCATTTCCTCTAGAAAGACAAAGCCATAAAACTGGCTATCAACATAATCTGGTACCTATTTGCTGCAAACTTCAGAACAAAGAGCTTTTGCTTGTTTGACAGGGCTGGTTCAGGAAAAGAAGAAGATCTCCAATAAATCCATAATTGCCTCATCCTCACATCTGTGACCTTTTTTCCTGATGTCCAATCAAGAAGACAATCTTTTGCCATCCGCATGTTAAAAACCATCAGCTTGTTTCCTTCAGACATTAACAAACATTTATCCCATCCTGTCTCTTTGTCCACTCTGCAAGACACAGGTAAAGAGTCATTAACACCTCACACCTCCAGGGCAGATTTTTGGGTATAAAGAGCCCTAGATTTTGGGTCACACAATCAGCACTTCAATTTCAGGAGACCTTCTTGTCACTCTGCCTTTTGCGTTGGGCATCAATCCAAGCCACATCACTGTTTCTCTGCTTCTCTCTGGATGGTAAATATAACCCTCTCCCCTCTACTTTTGCTATCTGTTTTTCCACTCTTTATTTTCAGTTAGCCTTGTGTAATTGCTTGTGTGTGTGACTATTTGTGTGTGTGTGTATGTATATTTTCCCCCAATAAAACAATTTAAATTGCACTATAAGTTTTCTGACTGGTCTCTTTTGCAGTAACCTAGTAAAGATAGGTGCCAGATCTTGCTAAGTTACCCCCCTCTCACAGGCCCATTTTTGAGCTAATTTTTCCCCATATATATTTTGGGGTAACATCTCCACCAATGGAACTAGTGGGCTGGAGAAATTCAGTGCTGCAACACATCACATATGATGAGTGTTCTTATATCTTATAAGGGGAAGCTACCGTGACACGTGTAAGATGTAGCCCAATTCAATGTTGTTAACTCACTGTTTTTTAAAGCTCCTTTGAAATATGGGTTTGGTAGTGATCTTCGGGGCATCATACGCTCTTGTCCTCAGAACACCTTATGATAGGTTTGTCTTAAGCCACCATAGGCTGGAAACATCTTGATCGCATGCATGTGATAGGATAATGGATGTCAGAGTATTCACACAGCCAATGCTTAGATCATGGTGGGAAGCTGGGCAGCCCTCCTGATGTTGCCACACTAAAAGCTCCAGCAGTGGTAGTCTGAATAACCAATGGTGAGAGTTACTAGGAGCTACTGTTCAACAACATCTGGAGCTCCATATGATCCTCAGTCTCACTTAGATTCGTCGCCTGAGCACTGCATCTGGCTTCAGCCTTAATCTGAAGTCATCTTTTACAGAAGCAGCATCTTAGCTGCAACATCAGAACAACTCATGGTTTCCCACAGTTTTTTCCCACATAATTTTAGTGATGTGTGAAACAGTTAACACGTGGCTATTCACAAGGGATGCAAGTTCTCAATTATTTTGTCCTCACATGTGAATAACTGCAGTAATTTTCTTACAACTGTGGGAGAAAAATATTCCTCCACAGTATTCTTCCTGTATTAAACATCCTAAAGTGATGCTTGGGAATTATTCTGCAGAGAACAGCTCATATTTTCTGGCATTAAAATGTGGGCAGGAATTCAGCATGGGACTTATAACTTTGTAAGTGGTCTTGCGTGCATGGGAAACACAATCGAGTACTCTTCACAGTGCCCATATTCAGCTAGGGCAGTGGTTCCCAACTTTTGGTCGCCCAGGTGTCTTGGACTTCAGCTTCAAAAATTTCTGACAGTTTGCCAAGCTGGCTGGGGCTTCTGGGTATTGAAGTCCCAAACCCCTGGAGAATGAAAGGTCAATGATTCCCTTATATAGGCCCTTTCAGCACCCTATGTTTTTGCAAAGTTGTCCAGCGGGGATCCTGGCAGCAACTCTGTCAGGAAGGAAGTGCAATGGGAGAGCTCCCCTCTGCGCTGGCTGGCTTCCTGCTGAAGAGAGCACAATGGCCATGCCTCTTCCTTCTGCAGCACAGCTAGGTACTTTCCCAGGCTGCTCTGGGGCAAGAAGCACAGGTATTGCACTTCTGTGGCTTCCGTCAGACAGGTAAGTCAAGTATGGTGGCACAATCGCGTGTCATTGATGGGGAAAATCTGTCAATGATTTAATCTGCAATTGTGCCTTCTGGGGACAGGAGAAGGATGAGACTGTGATGACATCATGCAGAAGTGTCATTGTGGTCCCATCCTTCTCCCATCCCTGTTGTGAGATGGGAGGGTGCTGTAGAAAGGGCCATAGTAGTGTAACAGCAGCCCCTTACATTATGTTTTCTGTGCAGAAAACATTTTTTAAAATAAAATAAATATCTCTGCATAATTCCTGCACAACACCTTGAAACATTAAATAGCAGAAGAAAGTTGGACATTTTTTTTGCTGATCTATTTTTTTCCCTGATGTGTATTCTTGTTACCCTGACTTCTAGGGGTCCCCTGGGGACACCTTGATTCGGTCTGAAATGCAAAGGTTGGCAAAATTAGTGGAGCATTGGCAATAGCAAAATGAGGGGAAGGGTAACCCAGCAGAATCTTTTACCCAATGTTTATGGGGTCAGGCTAAGCAAAAAGCCAGACAAACGTACTAATAAATGGATTTTATTAATAAAGGAGTTCTCATGCACCAATGCATTCACTTATTCATGCACACAAGGCCTGTTAAGAAAGGAAAGAGGTGAAAATTGATAGGGGATTTAGCAGAGAGGGTGTAAAGGCAGTGATACTGCACCTATCCTGAAGTCTTCAGTCCAGGAAGTGGCGAGAAGGATGGAGCTCAGTGAAGAGAGGCGGCTGAGGTGATCACTCAACTAACAGGGTGCTGATCTGCTAGCGTGGCAGGGAGATCTCCAAAGAGACCCTCCAAAACTGGGACTACTTATAGGGCAGAACATACCTCGAGGGCAGGCCCTCTCCCGGGAAAAAACAATGGCCAAAATAAAGGGAAAAGTGCTGAACAATAGCAACTTGATAGTTTGCATGAGTCGTTCAGGCAAATGAACCTTGCCTTGTAGGATTTTCCAAAGTTGGAGTTGCTCAACCTGGGGAAAACCCGATAATCCCTTCAAGTTGGCTATTCGTAGCTGAGGACCCTTTGTTTGTGGGGATATGTTTAGCCTGGGGTCTCCTTGGGGAAACCTGACTGGGGATTTTCCTGGCCTTGACTTAGTTTCAGTCATTCGATCTCTTTGTCTACGCCCTCACCCAAGCAACCTCTCTGGCGTGGCAGGCATATTTGATATCAATTTTATATCCCCCCAGGATGGGGCCTGTCATCAGGGTAACATTCTGACTGTTGGGAAACCTTTTTTTTTTCTTTTAAACCTAGGAGTGAACAATTAGGAATATTCTTTCCAACATTACTTTGCTGTAATCATGTTTCTTTCCAGAACAGGTACAACAAGAGGTGGGTAGTGATGTAGGAAGGGACAATGTGATCAGCCATAATTTATACAGTTGGAATTTATGCCAGGGAACCTAACCAAGGGTGGTCAGATAGAGGAAAGAGGAAATGTATTAACAAGAATCAGAATGCAGATTTGCAGATGATAGAAACCTACAGCTTTAGAAAATATAATTCTATTTCCAATAGAAACACAATACACTGTACCATATTAAGGTCAAGTGGCTTGTGTGCCTTCCTAACCACTCTGCTGCCTAGGTAATAACTATGGATGGTGATGTCAAAGGCCCTGTTTTCCTTACCTGGAATCATTACTTTTAAACTTAGGTTGGACTGGCAACTGCTGACCTTCAGGTTGGCAGAATGATGAAATCAATATAGCTGTCAGCCCAAATTTGATTGAAGCTATCCAGAGTGCCGAACCTATTTTGATAATAAGGTTCAGCACCTCGAATATATCCTTTAAAATTCAGATTAAAACCAGTAGTGAATTCACTGATTCACTGGTATGGAAGAAAAACGTTCAGATAGAGAACTATCATCTGCATAACAAGATATATGGCCACCTTAACTAAATTAAAATGGATGGACCTTGCATGTCGTGTTGTTGTTGCTGTTTGTTGTGGTGGTGTGCCTTCAAGTTGTCTTTGATTTATGATGACTCTGTCCTAGTGTTTTCTTGGCAAGAGTTCTTCAGCAAAAGTTTGCCATTGTGTTCCTCTAAGGCTAAGAGAGTGTGACTTTCCCAGGGTTACCCAGTGAGTTTCCATGGCTGAGTGGGGATTTGAACTCTGGTCTCTGGAGTCTTAGACTCAGACCAGTATGCCATGTTGTCTCTGTTATGGGCCCATACATACTGAAATAAAAAAGGGGAAGAAGCATTTTTAGATATTATCTTGTTTATTGTCATAGAAATTGCACCTCAGTAGGCAAAGGAGCTCTTGACCTAAATCCTGTTGTTAATCCTCAATGAGGGTAGATCCATTAAATCAGTAAGTTTTTCTTATGTGTTGACTCCCCATCTGCCAAATGATTCAGTTGGTCTACTCTAGTTGGGACCAACAAATTTGATTCTTCTAATCTTCTCATTCCACATATATTTACTGTTTTATTGGAGGGGGGAAGGAGAAATCTCTTCACAACAGTGACTGTGGTGGTGATGAATGTTGCAGCAATATTTAGAGCAATGCAAGCTTTTTCCCATTTCCTAAAGCACACCCCTGCAGCAGAAGGTCATAATCATGATCAGATTTAAAGCTTGTTCATCCCGCTGAGTAAATAATCATTTAAAACTCTTCACTCCCAGCGAAGCACAATGAAAGCACTTTGTATTTCCCTTCTCTGTTGTCTAAAAGCATTTCCAATCCTACAGAACAGTGGGAGAAAGACATATAATAACAGTAATATGTAGAGAGTGGATCTCAGCACTGACTCAAACCCATTAGTAAAAGTCTGTTCTGGCACCCTCAGAGACAGAGGGGAGAAAAGTAAACTTGGAAGGAAACTGTTTTGACATTCTAAATTACAACAAAATCGGGCTCAAGTCTTCACCCAAATGTCAACTCAGCTGGTGTTGGTGTGTAAACTGGTACAAGAAATAACATTCTCCTTTCTGTGTACCATATTCCCAAGTGGAGTAAGGCCTTGTGCATTTTTTTTCTCCACAGAAAAGAAATGGCCATCATTATGCATACTTTAAAAAATTTTCTTAATATAATACTCAGGGCCAGAAGCCTGATAGAGGTGTTTGCTGGGCTGACACTCAGGCCAAAATCTTGCATCAAGTACATGGAATGTAACCACCTTGCACAGATAGCTTCGTGCTTCCCACCAGCCTCATGAAATCATTACTATAGCCTTTCAATGGTAGAAGACAGTGAAGGGATAAGCAGAGAGGCAACTGAGTAGCAGGGACCACCTCTCTTTCCTACTGCAGTTTGCTAGAAAGCGAAAAAGAAGAATGATTACCCCATTCCTCTTCCTCTGGATCAGGAGCATGAGGCAGTTCCCACTGCTTGGTTTCTCCCTATCTCCCCATCTACCGCATCAGCTTGACAATTGCCAGGGGAAAAATTATGGACAGGGCACAAGAATAACGTGAGTTACTGGCCCTTTGTACAGGACATTATTGTCCCACATTGATTCTGCATGATGTCATCCAGGTCTCATCCTTCTCCTGTCCTCAGGCGGTGTGATCGCAGTGCAATCCACAGGTGGGTTCTCCCTGTCAATGACCAACAATCATGCCACACTCCCGCCACTCACACTTGCCTGAGCTGCAGAGGATTAGGAAGCAGAACAGCTGCTCTTCCTGTCCCAGTGCAGCCTGGGACAGTACCTGGCTGTGCTGTAGAAGCAAGAGGCGTGACCATCACACCTTCTGCATTTCTCCAGTCAGCCAGTGTGGAGGGGAGAGTTCCTGTCACACTCCCGTCCCAGGAAAAACTCTACCAAGATCCCTGTGGGACGCTGCCAGGATCATGTAGGGTGCAGATAGAGCCTCTGATAGGATTCCAGCCCCACTTACAACAATGTGAGTACTTTTAAAAAAATTATTACAGTTATAAATAAAACATAAAGGGATTTTGAGGAGTTGTGCAAGGTGACATCTAGTAACTTCTTGAGCAATGATTTTGCCCCTGGTGTGCAAGTGCAGCTGGAGGCTCCCTGATGCAGCTCCAGACCCCTGTTTCTGGCCACTGATTGGCTGCAAAAATGTACCCATATGCAGTCCCATTGCCTTTGCTCACTAAAGGAAAGAGAAGCGGCCTTCCCCTTGAACACCAGCCTAAGTAAGCTGGTAGAGTTATACATATTCAGTAGACCAATAGGATTCTCACCCTTATTTCCATTTTGAAACTTGTATTTGAAGTGAATGGGATTCATTTGCTGAAATCATTAGCCTTGGTCCCTAAATGTAGATGTGAACTGAAATACTGAGACTTAGGATTGATATATATATATATATTTATATGTATATTCTGCAAATAAGGCCTTGTGGAGTTAAATCTATTTGTATATACATCCTAAGAGGCTTCTTCCACACTACAGAATTTTAGCACTTTGATATCACTTTAGCTACCATAGGATTTGGAATCTTAGGATTTGTTCTTTTGCTAGGTATTTAAATTCTCTCTTTAAACTACAAAACCCTGAATCCTATAAGATGAAGCCATGACAGTTAAAATTATATAATTTTGTAGAATCATAGAATGATGGAATCATAGAGTTGGAAGAGACCACAATAGCCATCCAGCCCAATCCCTTATCATGCAGGAATACGCAAGCAAAACTTTCCCAAGAGATGACCATTTAACCTCTGTTTAAAAAATCTCCAAAGAAGGAGAGTCCACCACACTCTCAGGCAACATATTCCACTGTCCAACTGCTATTACCATCAGGAAGTTCTTCCTCATGCTTAGGTAGAATCTCTTTTCCTGCAGTTTGAAGCTATTGCTCGTGTTCTAGTTCCTGGAGCAGCAGAAAGCAGGCTTGCTCCATCTTCTGTATGACATCCCTTCAAATATTTAAACATAGCTATCATGTTACCTCTTAACCTTCTTTTCTCCACGCTAAACATACCTATCTTCCTAAGCTGCTTTTCATATGGCTTCATGGTTTCCAGGCCTTCTACCATTTTGGCAACCCTCCTCTGGACACATTCCAGCTTGACATATCCTTCTTGAACTGTGATGCCCAGAACTGCATACTGTACTCCAGGTGAAGTCTGACAAAGGCAGAATAGAGTGATACTATTACTTCCCACACCTAGACACTACACTCCTATTGATGCACTGTATACTCCTATTGATATAGTGGGAAAGAAACTTCAGTCTTTCTTTTTTCATCAGTTTTATGGGACATTTCCAGTTCCACACTTTTTTTTTTTTTGATCTCACAATATAGGGCCAAATTCTACATTGCATTAAACATTTTTCAAGCCAGCTATTTGTTACTGCGATAGATAACCCTATCCCGGGGTCTACAAGTTATTAAAAATATCTCCATGTGCTTGAGAGGTTCCCTGAACGAGCACGTAGGCAGGCACGGTCAAATGGCCGAAAACAGGTAAAACCTGGTCAGGCCAGTATATTCATAGTCACGTAGCCCCAGGAGACCTCCAGACATGTAAAATCTAAAATATACAAAGCATCCTCAGCCCCAAGGAGCCAGCTTGAAGGAATTAACGCATCTGACAAAGAGCCCATCAAGCGAGGATGATTTGCATACAGCCGAGGCTTTGACAACCCCGGCAAAATCCAATCATGCGCAGGACGCTGACATTTTGGAGCTTTGTTCTAGCTCCTCGACCTATTGTTCTCCCTGGGAAAGGATTAGCCCTCCAGGTACCTTTTCCCCCATAAATAGACCCAGTTTTTGAGCGGCTCTTTGGACCACTCTTGGATCGCTCCCAGCTTCCCAGCAGACCTTCACTCTGTCCGCTGAGCTATCCCCTCAGCCCTCCACGTGCTGAGTCTCATCTCTCTCTCTCCGCTGCTGTCTCGGACCTCCGGACTTCGGGACCAGGTGCAGTATTCCCCAGCTGTAACCCTCCAAAGCCCCCTATCCAATTTCCTCTCTTTTTATTTCTCGCTAAGTCTTGTGTGAATGAGTGTGTAAGTGCATACATGTGCATGTCTTTATTTTTAATAAAATCATTGATTGGACATTTTTGTTTGGTTTTTGGCTCGGTCTGACCCTTTAAAAATTGGGCGAAAGATCTCGCTAGGTCACCCTGCCTCTCACATTGCTATTGCTTGTGCTCTGGCTAGTTTCCATTCCCCATCACGTGGAGCACATTGAGGTGTTCCCCAAGGGACCCCAGAAATCAGGGTAACAGATTTCTTTCTTTACAGAAAACAATACAGATGGTACCACTCCTTTTGAGAATTTGGTGTATAAGAAAGAGAGCTGTAACCTGTAAACCTTTGAGGAAGGTCTAGTGAAGGCTTCTTCAGTTGTGTTTTTTATCACACATGCAAGGTGGTGTTTAGTGCCTCCTTGACCAATGCCTTTGCCCCTGCTGTTATCACAGATAAATAGCCGCCCAGACAAACAGCAACTGCAGGTGAGTTTCAAGTACAAATCAGAGCCTGGGAAAGTTATTCTAGGACTTTGATGACTCCAGCCCCTCAACCATCATTGCCCATTCTAATGGGAGGGTGAATCTGGGAGGAGTCATTCAAAAATAACTGTTCCAAGCTCTGCGGTAAACCAAAATAAAGAGAATTAGCTGAAACATTTTTCCCATTGCACCTCCCCATATTTCTAGTCTACAGTGGGGTCTATGGAAAAGAAAGTGGCCAGTGTTCATTTTCCTTCCTTCCTTCCTTCCTTCCTTCCTTCCTTCCTTCCTTCCTTCCTTCCTTCCTTCCTTCCTTCCTTCCTTCCTTCCCTTCTTTCTTTCCTTCTTTCTTTCCTTCTTTCTTTCTTTCTTTCTTTCTTTCTTTATTTATTTCTTTCTTTCTTTCTTTCTTTCTTGCAAAAACTGTGTTTGCCCTAATGTTCAATTTTTGCTTGTAAACTCACAAGAAACCAGAGGAAAAGCCACTGTTAATTCCTACTCGCTCTTTAATTGCTTCATTTCTTCTGGTTAACCATCAATGGATTTGGATTTAATGCTACTATGCATAGCAATGGTCATGTAAATGCCCTGCATGAATCCTGCATCTTTGGAGCAATTACATATCATTATAATTATTATGTGCTTAGCATTCTCAAGACAACAGAAGTCCATTTTTAAGCTTCTGAGGCAGCGGAAGACGTTTGTGCAGGAGCAGCCAAAACAAAACCCCGATTCTGAAAAATGGGGCAGATTTGATGCTGCACTATTGACCACATAGCTGCTTTAGCACAGGTAAACAGGAGTTCATAAGACTTAATTTAATGACCTTTGCCATACCCACTTTTTATGAAGAAGGATCGGATCTGTCATTTTCCCATTCTCCCACATGATTTTTTTAAAGATAAAAATGCACCATTTCACACACACTACGGCTGCATAATTACAATTCAAAGGCCTGCCTGTCTCACCATCTACCAGCAGAAAGAGAGCAGGGAGAAGGCCAACCAAACCTCCTGCAGAAAAGAGTTCCACAACCCAGAAGTAGCCACAGGAAAAAGTTCTGTCCTGCATACTGACAAAATATGTCTGAAAAGGTGGTAGGAAAAAAGTAAACCCTCCACTACACATCCTAAAACTCAAGCTGTTTTGTATGTGGACATATGATATTTCATATAGTCTGAAGCCATGTAGAACTTTAAAGATTAAACCTAGCACTTTGACTTCTGCCCAAAAATGGACTGGTAGCCAGTGAAGCAGTCTCAACAAAGAAGTCACATGATCCCTGTAACTGGATTCAGTCATTTTGGACCCACTGAAGTTTCCAAACATTTTCCAAAGGCAGACCCATGAAGAGCATTTTATAATAGTCCAAACTGGATGTCATCAAAGCATGTGTGACAGTAACTAGACCTGACTTCTCAAGGAACAGGCCATAGCTCTTGCACCAGTCTTAACTTTACAAATGTACTCTTGGACACAGCCGAAACCTAGCCATCCAGGCTCGGTTCTGAGTTCAGGAATACACTCAAGCTGTGAAAATATGATTTCAGGGGGAGTGTAGTCCTATCTAGCACAGGCTGAATCCTTATTTTCTGATCCACCTCTGTCTTATCTGGATTAAGTTTCATTTCTCATCCATTCCATTACTGACATCAGACACTGGTTTGGTACAGAATCAGCTTCCTTGGAGTAAGATGGAAAGGAGAGATAGAATTGGGTGTCATCAGGGTATTGGTTTTGATAGGCTTTTCAGGACGGATTGTAGAGGGGGAATGGAGACTAGACTTCATGTGCTTATGGATGGTCCAAGTTCTTTCAAAGGCTTTTTAAAGAATAAACTTAGACTATCCAATAAGCGCATGGAGCCTAGTCTCCTTTTTTTCTGCTAATTTATTACATGTGCTTCCAGTACTTCTTCTTGCTCCTGTTAGGGGGAATGGGCCATTCTGGACAATCTGATGTATTGGATTGTCTATTTGCTGTTTCTTCTGAACGATTTATGTTCTTAATTGGTTATATCTATCTATCTATCTATCTATCTATCTATCTATCTGTCTGTCTGTCTGTCTGTCTATACCTACCTACCTACACACACACACACACACACACACACACGTAGTTAAATACTTTTTAAAAAATTTTGTGTGCTGTGGATTTGTAGCTGTATTTGGTTTAACCAATTTAAGTGCTGCAATTGTCCTTGAGTCCTAAACTATGGAAAACACAGGAGATAATAAGATAAGTAGGTAGATAAGTAGATAGATAGATAAATAGAGGGAGAGAGGTAAAATATCTCTCCATCTTTGTATAAATATGTTTCTTGGAATCCCACCCACATTTTTGTTCCACCTGTGTTTTGTATCAAGTGGTAAGACTGCAGCTTGATTCTTATAGATACTCCCAACTACAGAAAGCCTATTGAATCAATGGGATTTACATAGGTATTGATACATAATTTCATAACTCATTAAATGGTTCTACTTTACTTGGGACTACCAATCAGATTTAGGCCTTCATGGGACATTTTTTAACCCCTATGAGCAATAGTGTAAATTTTTAAAACATATTTTTTCTGAAATGCAGATCTATTTATAAAGCATGTTTAAAAACTTGTTTTCATACTTTATTTTTTCTAAAATGCTAAACAGACATCATACATTTGTATATTTATGAAGTGATATTACTTTGTTTCCTAGCAGGGTGAAAAGGCTGTTTTTGTTGACTCCAACAAAAACCTATTCCATACCCTCCAGTATTTCACAGATGAAAACCAGGACACATGAGGCTAAGTAACATTAGAGCATTTCCAAGATGGCAAAAGTTATTAGTGAGGAAGAACATACAAGCTAGGAGGGGCTGCAGATGTTTGCTTTTGCCTGAGCCCACTGAAAAATACAGTGGGCTCCTCTCCGTTAAGTTAATTGAGTGCAAATATTTTTGTACTTTGAACTCAGTTTGCAAGAACTGAAGTAAGCTGGAGGATGAATGGAGAAAATAAAAGGAGGAGAAAGAAACTGGGACATTTGAAAAACAGCTGAAAAAATGGGATGATACAGGATCAACTTGGACTTTCCCTGATAAATTGGAAGGTGTACTGTTCCATGCCTACTAACAGATTTGGTGCTTCCAGGTAAAGGCCAGGGCTTGTTTAATTGCTCATTTAGGGTGCATGCAACTTTGCTGATATTCACAGAACGAGAATCAATTTGAAGCAACAGCAAAATCGTGGATAGTTAGTACACCACAGATCTTATTATACATTTCTGTACACTGGTCAATACTTTTCTTGTCTTACAGTTGAAAACATCTCCCCTGAGATATGTGCCTTGTGTACTGATGAACTGATAGTTGCTCTGTAATGAAAGAGACAGTGCTCTAAATCCTTTATGACAAGGGTGAAATTATCCAACCATATTGCCGTCCTTACTGCATTCTGCATTCTCTGTTGTTACATTTTCTTTTTTTCAGTAGGGAAGTTAGGGCTGATTCACAGACTCATTTCTCGGTGTCAAAGGGAACAAAAGCTGTGTTTGTTAAAGGGATTTGCACATTTCTCACATGAATGATTTGATGCGTGTCCATGACTCAAGTATGTCCAGCTTTTATGCCTCCCCATGTTATTTAGAAAACTGTTTTTTAAAACTTAAAAAAAATGTGGTCATCTCCTGGATATGTGTTGCAAATGGCTGGTCCCTTTTCAGGGGGTGAGGAGTCTTTGTGTGTCTAAAATCTATGAAGTGAATGAGAAGAGAAGCGCAAAACAATTTAGAGTGGACACCAAGTGGGCTTATGATCCAGCATTTGTGGATTTCTTATACTTCCATTTTTTTCCCATTTTTTCTACACTTTGAAAAGCTACAATTCATAGAATCTCCTAGCAAGCCATAAATCATAACTGCCTGAGAGTTTCTGAAACATATAGTCCCTCAAAGTAACTTTTGTTATAGCTGCTATTTCTCTCCCTCCCAATTTCTCTCTCTCTCTTCCTTGCTTCTTTTCAAAGCCAGAAACTGAACTATGATCATTCTCTTTATCATGCATCCTTCCCAGAATCAGAACTGTTCCCAGGTTTGGGAAGACCTTTGGACAACTTGCTCTCAATAGGCCATCTACTTAAATGGGTCCACCTCCTTCCTTTCGATATATTTGTTCTCTTTCTTTGAACAGCTGTATAGAGGAAAAAGCACAAGGTAACAACAGTACAGTTCCAGGTCTGCTTTCTCAGGTTACTCCTTGACGGCTGGAAAAGGCCAGGCAAATGAGGAGAAAACAGGAGGAAGAGCATCAGGAGGATCTGAGGGTTGATTAGGGGTCTTCTGTAGGTGTAGACTTCAACAGGTGGCCAACAATGCCCACTTTTGATGCCAGCCCTCCTCTGGTCTGTTATGACCTGCTGTACCTAGAAAGGAAAAGTTATTACTGTGTGTATTTCTCCATCTAGGAGGTTGAGGAGATAGCACCTGCAAACACTGAACATTAAGCTAAATGTTGAGATCATATGACTACCATACTTGATAAGCTCAAAGAGTTGATAAGCTCAAAGACTTGAGAAACAATTTTGGCATGCATTTGGGCTGGTCCCTTAGTGTTTGTGTGGATATTTCTATCAGCATTTCTTGAAAGATATCTCCATAAAAGAAGACATGCATTCTCTGTAAAGCAGACTGCTTCATAAACTACTTAACATCCTGGTAAAACTGTATGGATGTGAAAACATGTCAGACTCATTATCATTGCCTTTATGAATAGTTCAATTGCATTTTCATTTTGTCCTGGTTCTGTATCCATCTGCAAGACTATTTTTCTTTTCTACATGGGCATTCATGGATTTTCATGGATTTTTTTCCCCCTCAAAATGCACATATTTGCATATGCATTTTGCTAATGAACATAAAGTGGTATGTATTTTTTCATGGACTAAAGTATGTTTGTGAACGTTGTTAAAATGTACACATTTTAAGTCATCTCTCTCTCTCTCTCTCTCTCTCTCTCTCTCTCTCTCTCTCTCTCTCTGGCTTAAAATGTTACTGTAATGGTACTTGGTTGCCACACTGTCACCTCAAAACATGGATGACTCAGAGGTCCACCTACAATGTGTGTGCCTCTGTGAAACAGTGGGGAATATTAGCTCAAAGGGAAGCCTGCAGATCTTTTACACCTGTATATACTGGTACTAATACTAATACAGAAACACCAACTGGAAATTCAAAGAATATTTGTTTTATTAGAGGAATTAACAATCATACATGTACAAGTTCCAGGCAGTTCTACAATCACACAAGGAAAATGAAGGAAGAACTGGATAGCAAGAAGTTAAGATGAAGTGGGTGATATTTACCTATCCAGAGGGAAGAGACAAAGTGATGCCGCTCAGGCTAGGGTTCAAGGATAGTACAAGCATAGGAATAGGAGCAGCAGAATGATGGCCTATGTCTAGAGTACTGTGAGTTATCTGGTTCAGAGCCACGGCTTAAATATCCTGTTTTCATCCTGAGAAGGAAGGTGCTAATGGCTCTCTGGCAGAGTAGAAAATGGGGTCTGGAATGAGCTTAAGGGGTTTAGCATTAGGTGACAAAGGGCTGATGGGAATTATAATAGCTATTTAATGGCTGGGCACATAAGGAAACAAAGGAAAAAATCAACCAGAAGAGGGAGTGGGTTGAAGACAATCAGAAGAGTTTTCGGATGCTAGTTTTTCCAAAGGTCAAGTCACTGAGGGACATTTGTAAACCTGTTATCACTGGGACTTTCCTAAGTATGACCTCGCCATGCCCTGAGGTCCTATCTAATCTATTTTTGCATCACACATGTTTAGGCAGTCCTCTTTCTCCAGCATAGTGTTGCAGCCATAGCAATGTAAAATTTATATCTCATGCCAATTAAATGATATTTGCCAATTAAACTATATCACGAAGTGGGGGTGTACAGCCTGGTAATAGCTTGGTGTGCTGCATGTAAAGCCCAGTTTGCCCTTTCTTACAATTGTACTTCTTCAAAACTTGGCTATTGCCTGAAATGCAGAGTTATTATACAAATTTGATGTCATTTAACATTCTTTTTCATTCTATGTAAGTGGTTTGAACACATAACATCTTCCAGAATAGGTGTCTTCAGCACATTTAGGTTAACTTTGCAGAAATCTATTGCTTTATTGGCGATATTTATTTGCGGTTGGAAATATCTGGCTTTCCCTTTGTGACTCCAAAATCTTGGATGTAGGCTATCCATTGCTTTCCGAAATAGGAGGTTCTGCATGCAAAATACAAAGGCCCATGTTCAAAGGGGAATTGCTATATCCTTGTTGGCTGAGTGGTAGGCATCCTTAGTGTATGGGCCACAGATTCTCATAATTGACTTTCTCTGCTCTGCTAATTTAATTACTGGGAAGAATTTTGCTTATAAAATGAGCAGTCAGGTTTTATACATTATTAGTTCTGTTACATTACAGTGTCACTGTTTCACAGCTAAAATTTAATGCCCCGACTTGCCTTTTTCCTGACCTTGATGGCATTCTTCCTTTGCTCTTTTTGGAAAGGTTTTTGGGAGACATTATTTACCCTGTGACTGAAGACTATAAAGAAAGCACGCAGTCTGGATGCTGTCATTGGCCAGCGGATTTAGAACCATAGAAAAGCAGTATTGGGGCCAGATAAACAGTAGCATACAAGAAGACATGAACAGGCACATGCAAATTGAAGGGTTCCTTTCTCTGACACCAATCTAAAGTTGCCAGGCTGAATATGAGAGAGATCTCTTGTAGCTTTAACTATGAACCCATCCAGTATCAGGAAGATGTACTGTCAGTTACAACTAAGCAATGTTTCTTTCTCCCCCCATCCTGCAAAAACTCACTTTTTTAGCTACTACAGTTCTCCCTGCTTCCAACATACTCCCCTTTCACATGGCATTTTGCAAGCGAAAGGGCCCCTTGAGCATCGCGTAAATGTGAGGAGCGGTCTGCATGACGCACTCACAGTTACGCGATGCTCAAGAGCTGGACGCGCAGCCCATACGCACTTTTTTATTTTTGGCTTTTAGCCGCAAATGGTGCGTGCTTGTGCACTGGTCAGGGGCCTGGGGTGTACTCACCTGCCGTGCGAAGCCTCCTGAGCCGCGCCGGTCATGCTTCCTACCCCAGCGCAGCCTCCAACTCCCAGGCTGCACTGCGGAAGGAAGGGGCAGGGTGCAGGCAGGGCACTCGAGCGAGCAGGAAACAGCTGCAGAGCTGAAACAGGAGCCTTGCGAGAACGTTCCTCCAAAGCCTTCTCACGTGAAAGCCCCAACCCAGCAGCGTGAAAAGGTAAGGTGCGAAAAGGGCCATAGTTATTTACCAGTCATTGGAAGATGATGGTAGTGGTGGAGAAACATTCAGTTCTGTTCCTATATCTAGACACATAACACTGAAGTTGATACTTTTGCTGTGTATTGAACTACAGAATAGATCCGGGTGCTTTTGAGAGGGTTTGGACTGAACCTGAAACAGCTAAATGACATTGACTTCTTGATTGCATTTTATGATTTCCAAGTGCTCATAGTTTTAAAGAGGATTGCCCCTGCTGAATTTATCTTTACAACAATCCTGTGAGGAAGGCTAATGTAAGATCAGGTGAAGATCACTCAATGATTTTGATGACTAACATCATTTTAGAAATATTATTCTCTCCACAGGAAAAGATGTTTCCTGTGCAGAAAATGCTGTTTTCCATGCGAATCAACCACAGACACATTTTGTGCAAAAAAGTCTTAGACTTGGAAGATTCTTGTGAGTCCAGGATTCTTATTGCCAGAAATTCTCTACACTGGAAAAGTATGTTTCGCAACTATTATTTCAAATATCCTGTCCATGCCTAGCTTCACATGTTCCCAAACCCTACTTCTGAAGATTCCAGAGTCAACAACAAATCCCCCCTTGAAGCTGTCTGATTCCTCTAATTTTTATTGTTCATTTATGTATGATTTGGGAAGGATTTTCTCCCCAAACCCAGGCCCAAAACATCCCAAACCACGTACAAATGCTGAATTGCCCATCCATAGAATCTCGCGATCTCTCTGAAACCATGTATCAACTTAAAATAGTGACTGGAAGTAATACAGATATTTCTTCCAGTGCACCTAGACACATGGATGAAGCCCATAGGAGAGGGAAAAGAGAATAGACTCCCATACAGATGTCTCTCCAATTCAGTGTCTATATATGTGGTGTGTGTGTGTTTGTGCAGGGGATTTTATGCTTTTGTTTTCCCTCAAAATTGGAACTGCATTTCCAGTCACCTCCAGTCTTGAAAAATGTGGAAACCACAACCTGTCCTACATTGGTGTAGTGGTTTGAGCATCGGCTATGGAGACCCACTGGGAGACCTTGGGTGTATCACACAGTCTCAGCCCCAGAGAACTTCCACGATAGGTTTTCCTTAGGGTCTGCATAAGTTGGAAACATCTTGAAGGCACACAACAGGACAGCAGTCCAACAAAGACTACCCTTGAAACATGTGTTTGTCTGAAGTAGAGAACTTTTCACTAATCTATACAAGTGTTGATGTCTCTTTGCTTCCAGCACTCACAGGCTCAGTGAAAAAGCACACAAGAGGGAGTCTTCCTGGTGGCTTCTCCAAGGCTTTGGAATTCTGCCTCAAGGGAGATTCACTTGGCCCTCTCTCTGCTTTCTTTTTGCCAACAGAGAAAGACCTTTTCATTTAAACAGGTCTTTATTTCTTAACCCATTGGGGCACAAAAATGTTTGATGTCTGTACTGTATCCTTTGCCACCTTTTGAATGTGATTATAACTGTTTTATGGTACTGTTCTCAAGGAACTGGCTGTTTAATTTTTTTTAAACTTTTGTACTATCTATTATTTTAACTAGTAAGTTTTAATTTATGTTGTATAAACTGCTTTGGGTTCCACATAGGACAAAGGATGGCATATTAGAAATTGGGGCAGAGAGAGAAAGAAAGAGAGAAAGAAAGAAATTCGGAAAATCAGCAAGGTGTAAATATCTTCATTTTTTTTTAATGAAAAGGAAATTTTAGTAAACATTTTTCAGTACAATACACAAATCCAGAAAAAATACAATAAAAAGAAAAATAGAAAAAAAAGAGAAGATAATAAAGGGGGGGGGGGAGAAATAGTAAAGAATAATACATTATTTACATTTGACTTCCAGCTTTCCTACCAGAAAAGATTATACGTGCCTAAGTAAACTAACTTCTTCAATTGTAAAAACTATTTATATACTTTCGCTGCTTATTTTTCCAGATATACTAATTATCAAATCCTGCAATTAAGATACTATTCTCTTTCTTCTTGCAAAAGTAAGTATCTTCAAATATCAATATTTTTCATATGTACTTAGAAGCAGGCCATGCCTATCTAACAGGCAGCTGACTCTCCACAATGTCATCCAAGCTTGCCTAAAAATGTGAAGATACAAAAGCTTTTCTGGGAACTAACTTTGATACCTCTATAATGGAAATGAATAAATCTGGACATTCTTTCATTTTTTTTTAAATCTTCCACATCTGAATTGTAGCCAGCATAGATTTACACATGGAACTAATCTGTTATGAGGATAGGAAACAGCAATAAACCTCTGATGCATCTAAAATATTTAGTTTATCTACTCTTTGTGTATTAGAATATTAATCTGCCTTTCTGGATCCCCATGTTCTTTTTTCGTTGCTGTTGTCATAATACTTTCTGCTTTTTTTTAAAAAAAAAGGCAAACTCTTTCTATTTTTGTGTAATTCCTGTCTGAACAGCAACAAAAGCCTCCCAAGAACAAGAGAACTACACAAATCTGTTCCTAAATCCTCCAATCTTTCGATTAAAAACCAAAAATCCTACATTAATGTTTGCATAAACCCAATAATGGGATGCAGTCCAACTGTTTATGGCTACATTTGCTGCTCTGTTCTTGGCTTACATGAAGAAAAAAAAAGCAGGGATTAATTTGTAGCCCAGGGAACCTGTGTCAGACTCCATATGCTTGCGATGGCCAATACATTCTTTGATCACTGAATCTGCTCCGAATGCAAGTATTATTATAAAGATCAGAGCAGTCCCTCTGGATTGAAACAGGAGTGTCACAGCTGCCATAGACATAGGCAACAGAGTTGGCCCAAGACTTTATGCTACCTGAGGCAAAGGATGATATGGCATCTTGCTCTCTGTTCTGAAGGTGATGGGTATATCTTACTTCAGCACACTGGCAATGAGTTACATCTTCTACCACAATGAAAAGAAGCAATTAGTTGAGAGGATCATATGGCACATACAACACATTTGTGTGTCCCCAGAGATAGAATTGGGTAGGGGGATCAAATGGAACAGTCAGAGGATGCCCATTGATAGCCTCCAGCAACAGCCACCTGAGTTACATACATGCATATATTTATTTCAGTCAATGACCAGCAAAAGACCTGAGTTGTTACCTCACTTTTCCTAAGGGTTAGGCTGGCTCTGAAAAGTAGAGGGTCATAGATGGAGAAGACAGTACTGTTACCCTAGTATCACAGCTTGGGTTGCCCAATCAGGACTATCCCAGGCCCCGAGGCCAAGCGTTAGATATATACATGACCTCTTGTGATGTCGATGTCATGGGCCCTGGTGCTTTTACAAGACAAAGCTCTGTGTGATATTATAAAGCATAGTATATTTACCATCAACCATTGTTGATGAAATTCCATTCAAATTCGATATACCAACAATATACCAAATGAGAAAAAAATAGGTATATACATACTTTTACAGGCAGTGCCCTTGTTGTGAGATCCCCCCGTGGTTTAGACTTGAGACTCACAGAAAGGCTCTGAGATCTGGGAAATTAAACCGTAACAAATCTATTTTGCTTTTGATCCTTAGAATATTCTTGCCTGTGTTGCCTTCAGCTCTCCAGTTACTCCAGCCTGAGTTTGAATGGCTCACTCAGTGTCTCTTACTGTCCCTCACATGCACATATTTTTTTAAAATAAAAGTATCTTATATTCTAACTGATCCACAGGGCAGGACTAATAGGAGAGGATTTCAACAGGACAGAAGATCTCAGACCTGAGGAGAGATGGCTCCATCAAGAATCAGCTGAAGAACTAGAGGAGACACAAAATATGATTGCTAATTTATGGCTGGCAACAAGCTTCATATCCATCTCTGTGTTCTTCTTTCTTTCCTGCCTCCCCATGCTTTTGTCTTCTCCTGTGATGGATGAGAGTTCAAGCAGTGAATCATACCTTCCGACTAAAACCATTTGTCAAAAGAGGCTGGCACTTGTCTGGGTGTGAATCCCATGTCTGAGTCATGTCTTTCCTTCTGACAAGGATGGCTCTGCTATTTGTCACTGTCTTGTTTATCTAGCAAATCATGAGCCCACTTAGCATCCAGAGGTCAATGTGCAGACTAAGGAGGCTGACCTCCAGGAAGACAAATCAAATTACTCCCAGCTCAGGGCAGTTGAAGAACTTGTCCTTTGCCATTTGGAATGCTCTGTTTTGACAACAAGAGGGCCTTAGCTTTCATCAGGTTAGTTTTGTAAGCTGAGAAGAAAGGATCCACTGCATGACTTCTCATTTGGAGATAGCTTCTGAAGCCTTTGAACCGGTTGTTGTGGATATCTTTCTAAAATCAACAGGGAGACCTCCATCAAGGCCTCTTCTGTAAAACATAACATATGTGTGTTAAGGATTTCATAGCGATTTTTTAAGTAAACATCAACTGTTGGGCCATCTTGCTTTCATATGATTGTGTGTGGTGATGTTGTTGTTGGTGGTCATCTGGTCTTTTGACTGAAAGAAGAAGGTGCAGGATAGAAAGTTGGATCAATTGATTTATACTTTAAGGAACAATTATCAAGCCTGATTCATAAAAAGAAATAAAGTAATCCAGTAGCACTTTTAAGATTAACTTGGAAGAAGAAATACCAAGCACAACCTTTCATGAATTCAGACAATCTCATCAAATATATCCACAGGAACATCTGAATCTTGAATCTGATAAACAAAACTGAGTCCCCAAAAGCTTATGCTAGTTAGTGTCAAAGATGCTACTGGCATCTTATTTTTAAAAATGTTAAAACAGATTAATAGATTAACACACCTATTTCTTATTCTGTCATAACTAAATGACGTCCCACGGGGTACCATTATCCTGAACATAAGGGAGGTTACATGGAGCATCATTAAAAACATGGCCTTACAGAGCCTTTGTACTGCATAGGTAACAACGGAACAGGGCTATACTGATGAACTGCATGGTGAGCGGGGGGTGGGTGGGGTGCTGTTGATTTCAGCTTAGTGGCATTATGAATGAGTGACGTTGAAGATCTCTAGTCATCAGCTGACCTTCTCAGGCTTTGAAAACTCAAGTCTATGGCTTCTTTATGGAATTAATCCTCCTGTAGTGCACGCTTCCCCTTTTCCTACTGTCTTGTAGTTTATTGAGTATTACTGTTTTCCCCAGTGAATCACAACAGTTCCTGATATGTCCAAAGTACGACACTCTCAATTTAGTCATCTTGGCTTCTAGTGAAAGTTCAGGTCTGCTTTTTCTAGAATTCATTCATTTGTCTTTTTGGTAGTCCATGGTATCCATAGAATACTTCTTCAGCACCACATTTCAAATGAGTTGATTTTTTTCCCATTACTCTCTCTTTCCCATCCTAAGGTGAACCTGTCATGAGGTTTTCTGGAGCTTAGATTGTGTGATGCACCCAAGGTCACCCAATGGATTTCCATGGCCAAACAGGGAGTTGAACTCTGGTCTCTGGGGCTGTAGTCTAATGCTCAAAGCCGTACATCATGCTGATTCTTATACTGCAATAAAAGTCTCTGGTGTGAGCTGAGGACGTTTGTGAAATTTTGAAATTACAAAGATGCATTGAAATGGTCCACACCTCACAGACGAACTTGCACTTTGGAAATGACTTTTCCTCTGGATTTTTATTGTCCAAATTTTCCAATACAGTTCTTGACTCAAAAGGAGAATAAAAGCCTGGCATCAAAATACATTTAAAAAGCATAATTTAACCAAAAAGCCCCAAACCAAAAACACATGTTTAGACTGAGAAGAAAATCTTTTGGTTACTATTTAAGCATATATGAAAATGTTAATTTTAGTGTAGATTTTATTTTTAAAAATGGAGATGAACATAGAAAGAAATGAGAAGAAACACATTGATGGGTGAACAATGTGGAAGGTAAACAACCTGGAAACAAACAGATTCACTAATTCTAGAACGAGGTGGGTAAAATGTATTACATGGGGGGGATGGCCTCGCAGGCCATTCTTGTGACCTTCATGGCCCTATTTTTGGTGGGAAAAAAAACCCACTTTTTTTTTTTTTTTTTGTCTCCAGCCTTTCCAAAGACTTTCTAGGGAGTACAAGGGTATTTGTGCCACATATTTGCTCCTGGGCCATTTTAGCCTCCCCCCCCCCCTTTTAAGTGAACAGGAGGTGACTTCTTTCTAGGTCACTTCCTGTTTATGAAAAAGTCTTTTTGTGTACCTAAAATGGCCTGGGGGTAGGTGTGGCAAAATGCCCCAAAGACCCATAGAGGGTATTTGGGGTATTTTTGGGGGGAGGTTGAAACATTTTATTTTTTTGCAGGTAGTGAAGTGAGAGTATAGTCCTCCATGGTCTTTTGGGGAACAAATGCTTGGAATGGTAGGGGTCCTTCACAAAACTGTGCTTAATCTACTTTAAAAGGGAGGTTGACATGGCATGAATAGTACAGCTGTTCCACCTCCCCTTGGCTTTCAGGCCTTAATTAGAATGGCAGCACTGAGAAGTCTTAATCAGTGGAGGAGACAATGTTTCAGGGAAGAGGAATTCAGATGTGCTAGGCACTGAAAATGATTTGGGACAATGAGAATTGTACAAATAGATAAGATCTACTTGAATAAGAACAGATCCTGAGCAGCTTTACTTCAAAAACATGTTCAAGCAGCTTTGGAATGCCATATAACAGGGTTGGAAATCATTTGGACCCTCCAGATATTGCTAGATTACAGCTCTCAGCATTCCTCACCATTGGCGATATTGTCTAGGGCTTATGGGAGTTGCAGTCTAGCAACAACTGGAGTGCCGCATGGTCTCCACACCTGCTGTATGAAATTCTGGCTGCTGCACCTCAAAAAAGGCATAGACCTGACTCCTATTGTTAATCCCAGCTAGAGTAGACCCCTTTATCAATTGCATTTTTGCACAATTTGATTCATCATTCAGCACTTGATTCATTGGGTCTACTCTATTTGAGACTGACTAATAAGATGCAGGCTTTACTAGATCTTGAGAGGGTAGAAAGAAGGAGGAGGAGAAGGAGGAGGAAAAATTACTATTTCAAGTAAGTGGAACAAATTCCCAAGCATGAAGGATTAATAACATTGTGGTTCTTTAGCTTTGAAAAACCAGAGAGATTATCAGGGGAGCATGATAATCTGTAAATCATAAGAAAGACAACAGATTGGATGGCACTAGATGACAGATGAAACTTCAAACCAGTAAGAAGAGTCAACAAGCAAAAGGAAAAGGTGACAGAAAGAAACGTGTTCAGTGACTTGTGCATATGAACAAAGAGAACTACCACAATAATCTATGCAAAGGCATAGCAGGCAGCAACAAAATGGTAGAACAAGACATCACTTCCACAAGATTCAAGTAATTAATGCAAAATGAAGTAATCAAAGAGAAGGGGTGTTATATGACCATTAGGGGAACACACCATATATGATCTGAGTAAAATGAAAAGATGATGGAAGCAAAACATCAAAGACCTATATGAAAGAGATGGAAAGAATACAGATTCCATCTGGGAAGAACAATTTGAGATGAACCCATAATTTTAGAATATGAAGCTGAAGCAGTTCTCAAAACACTTGGGAGGAAAAGAAAATCACCGGAAACAGATGGCATCCCAATAAACTGTTTTAAGCTATAGAAACAGAATCCAACTAATTTTTTATACAACCTGCCAATAAGTATGGAAAACAAGATAACAGCCCATAGACTGAAATGTTTGATAATTTCCCATGCAGTATTTTACAACAGAGGCTTTTAGTATATATGGAACAAGAAATGCCAGATGTCCTAACTGGGTTCAGAAAAGGAAGAAGCATTAGGAATCATACTGAAATTATACAATGACTTACGGAGTGCACCAAAGTATTTGAGCAGAAAATCAACCTGTGATTTATAGACTATATCAGTATGTGATAGTGCAGATCATCAAAATCTTGGCTCTCTCTGAAAGAAATTGTTGTACCAGACATTTGTTGTCCTAATGCATATGTTGACAAGGGGGTAAGACAAATACACATCTTATCATCCTATGTGTTTAATTTATATGCAAAACATATCATATGGGAAGCAGAATTAGACTCTGGAGAAGGAGGTGTGAAAACTGGGGGAAGGAACACCAACAACTAGATATGGACATGACACCAGATTAGTAGCAGAAAGCAGCTAAAACTTGGAATGATTACTGATGAAAGTTTAGGAAGAAAATGCAAAAGCAGGGTTACAGCTGAATGTTAAGGAAAAAAAAATAATGGCCACAAATTATTTAGATAACTTTAGAGGGGGCGGTGAAGACACCAAAATAGTTAAAGATATTTTGTACATTGGCTCGGTCATTAATCAAAATGGAGAATGTAGGCAAAAAAATCAGAAGAAAACTGTATTAATGTGTTGCTGAAGCTTGATCAAATGGCCGTTGTGGTATTGGGTTTCCTACAGGAAAGATTATCTAAGACGTTAAAATCTAATATATTAAAATGGCAGATTGCAGCTTTGGGATCAGTAATAAGGCCAGAAGGGGAAATACACATGTGATTGCAGTTGTATGGCTGTTGCACATCAGATGGATTCAGTTCACAGCTGCACAAAGTTCCTCAAGTATAACCATTCCATATTTGGTGGCACATTCTTGGGAACTATGTAACTTTCATCAGTGACTTTGATGAACCGCTTGCTTGACTGAGATTGTAGAAACAGTCACCATACATTCCCCATTGCACAATGAGTCAATGGGCAAGCAGACTGGAAGATACACAGTTGGTTTCAAAGTGTCAGGATTCAGCAAAAGCATGATGCAGCACAACTATTGTGCAGCTACCTGTCTGTACAGTTATACTATGCAAGTATTAAATAGGATGTCAGGTTTTATCTCCAGCACCAGAAGCAGTATGGGTCTGTATACTAGTTTCTGGGAAACCTGAGCTGGAATATTTGAATGCATCCTTCTGGGAATCCCCAAGGCTACTGGGGGAACAGAATTCTGGGCTAGATGGGTCTTTGATCTGTTCCAGCATGACTCTTCTTATTTTCTATATCATAGCACATTTTCATGGTGGAATGACAAGGCACCTCATTGCTTCTGCATTACTTCCCAGTCATGATTGTATGAACCACAGATCAGAAAATTCATATGGTGCAGATGGACAGGGCATGCACATGGACCTTTCTGGAATGTAACTGATAACAATGCTCTAGTCCCTTGTCATTTGCCATGCTCAAACTAATATGTAGTGAAACCTTCTGAGAGCCTCTAAGTACAGGAGTCAGAGTGAATTATGAAATCTATACAAAGGGAGAAGGAGAGAGAGAGAAAGAGAGAGAGAGAAGAATTGAGAGCTGTTTCTATAGTCACTTTGCATATACCATGTATTTTCATGCTGACACATAATGAGCCTGGATTGCATCATCACAGATCAATGTCCACTGGGGTGACATGCAGCTATTGATAATAATAATAATTGTGGAACTGCTGCCCCTTAGACTTCTTTTTAATAAAGCCTCAGAGTGGATTCTAGTTCCTCTTCACTTCTAATCTGTATTAGCCAGTGAGAACACAGTGATAAACTGCCAGAGTACAGGAAGGAGAATGGGCCATGGAGGCTGACATTTAATTAAAGAATTAATTGGAAGCAAATCTGTTTTCTGCAACTTGAGGATGGTGTTTAGAAGACCATAAAAGACAGGCATACTCATTTCTTTATTTGTGGTGCACTGAAAAGGAGCAAAGAATACTGGAACATGGCTCCCCCTCCAAAACAATATTGTTCGTTATGCAGAATATGTGTGATAAAGGATTCTAGTCCCACATCATTTGCACATGATTGGTCCAGAAATTAAAGTTAACTAGTTAAATGTGGGTATAGCTTTGCTATTGTGTGCCTTCGAATTGTTTATGTCTTATGGTGACCTTAAGCAAACCTATTATGGGGGTTTTTTGGAGGCTGAGAGTATGGCCATTACCGCACTACACTCTTATAATGCTGTTATTCCACTTTCAACATCTTGTGGAATTCTGGGGTTTGTAGTTTACTGAGGCCAAAGAGCTCTCTGACTGAGAATTCTAAATGCCCCTCCCTAAACTGCATGCAACCAAGTGATCTGGGTGAGTAAAAGGCTAATTTTTCATTTTGGAAAGGTGTCAATGCTGTTGCTGCTGCATGGAATTGTTTTTTGTCTCTTCCATGTGGCAGCAGGGTGTGCGGGCAGCAAGGGACACAACGAATGCGTCCAAACTGCTCCCTTATTTGCAAACAAGGGTTGCAGTTCTGGTGCCTGCACCGCCCCCCCTTGCTACCACGTTCCTCACAAAAGGGACACAGTAGCAGGCGTGTACAAGTGCCCAAACTGATCTCTCATTTAAAGACCCCTCATGAGCACCTTTAAATAAATATTTGAATATAAATTTAAATACTTAAATCTTAGGTAAAGTCTTAAGGGTCCCTGGTAACAAATTATAGTTACAGAGGGTTCCCAGTAAGAAAAGATTAAGAACCACTGGTGTAATACATTGCACTATGACTTAATTAGAGAGTACTTTCAGTTGCTTTTAGAGTTATGGAGCTGTAGCCTGAATAGATATTAAAAGGGGGAAAAAATGGCATGATTTAAGTGCTAGCCAGTGTTGTGCTGTGTGCTCCATTGTGGATGATGAGATGATAATGGAATGGACAAGAGGAAAGTGCATTGTCATTTGCTGTTAAGCCCCAAGCTGGTGTCTTGCAGTAGGTTTTTTTTAAAAAAGTTACAAAATGTAAAGAGGTACTTTCAAAACTATGACTATATCTACACCATATCTGACACGCTGGGAGTTGCAGGAAAAATAGACAACACCTGAGTGGGAGAATGGGACAATGGTTTCCCTTAGCTGCTTTCAAGCTGTGCTTGTGTTGTATTTGTATCTATCATGCAACTGATTTAGATTACCTTTGTTGTCACGTCACAGAATATTCACAGATATTCCATCTTCTCAGCGAACAATACTGTCCGCTTCTGAGAGGAAAGGAAGAGTTGCCAGTTTGGATGGGCTGGGCTGCAGGATTATCAGTAGAGTACAGAATACAATGGTGGGACTGAGATGCAGGGAACAGAGGAAGAAGAAACAGGGAATAGGCACTGGTAGAAAGGGGGACCTGAGAGAAAAAAATAGCAGAGGAACCTTGCTAGAAGGGGGCAGCTCTTAGTTCTCAATCCAACATCCCACATTTCAAGATTTTGCAGTCTTCAGAAGGAATGTGTGACAACCATTTACATATATGGAATTAAAAAAGAACATGGGAACACAGAACCATAGAGTTGGAGGAGACCACAGGGGCCATCTAGTCCAACCTCCTACTATGCATTCTTGACATATGGCCATCCAGCCTCTACTTAAAAACCTCCAAAGAAGGAGATCCCACCACACTCTAAGGCAGCATATTCCACTACCGAACAGCTCTGACTGTCAGGAAGTGCTTCCTGAGATTTAGGTGGAATCTCTTTTCCTGTAGTTTGAACCCATTGCTCCTAATCCCAGTCTCTGGAGCAGTGGAAACAACCCTGTTCCCTCATTGATATGACATCCTTTCAAATATTTAAACATGGCTATCATGTTCCCTCTTAACCTTCCATTCTGCAGACTAAACATACACAGTTTCCTAAGCCACTCCTCATAGAGCATGGTTTCCAGACTTTTCACCATTTTAGTCACCCTCCTCTGGACACATTCCAGCTTGTCAATATCGTTCTTGAAATGAGGTGCCCAGAACTGGACACAATATTCCAGATGAGGTCTGATCAAAGCAGAATAGAGTGGTACTGTCACTTTCCTCGATCTAGACGCCATACTCCTATTGATGCAACCAACAATTGTGTTGACTTGACTTATGTGATCATCACTTATGTGAATGTCGAAACCAGGGTGCCCATCAATTTTGTGAAGACAATATCTGGACTAAGAATCAGGCTTTGTCTCATGTGTGTTCCAGTTTGCATGTATTTGATCTCCTGGAGCTCCTGGAGAGACATTGACATTACCTTCTTAGCATGGTTTAGATCCTGTTTCTTGAGGAAGCTGAATGGTAGAACCAGTGGTAGCTGGTGGCTTTCCTGTTGGTTCTGTGAGTTTCCACTCTGAGTTTTCACCTAAACATTAAGGGAGTTATCAAAGGTACTGAATCCTAACCCCGAAGCAGGCTCAGTATCTTTGACATTTCTTTAACTCTAGATGAAAAGCCACAGCAGATGGACTGCTTCACTGAAATGGAAGCCACCAAAACATGGGGAACTAGTTTTTGCACATGTGACTGACCTATCTACTGTTCACCCAATTTGCGCTTATTTTTGAAGGAGAACATCCAAAATGATGACTTGGAGAAACACCTTCTTTAAAATATCCTGATTGTCATCCCACTGAAGTCTTCCATGATAAACAAACAAGACCAGAAGGTTACCTCAGCATATGAATTCACTCATGTTGAAGTCCAAGTGTTCTGGCAGTGGGGAGTAGGAGGAGGTGAACCCTCTACAGTCAGCCCAGTGAAGTTAAAACAAGAAGAAGAAGAAGAAGAAGAAGAAGTCATACCTAAGAATGTCTTCCTAGCAAAGTTGTTGAGGTCACCTGCTAGATCCAGAGGTGAAACAGGATGAAGACACTTCTCTGTTGACCATTAAAAGGGGAGAAGTCTAGGATCCCTGGCAGGGCCCACTCTCAAATCTATGGGGCCATTGGTGAAGAACCATCTGTGGACATCAACTCTTTCTATGCTGAGACCTTCCCTTGATCTTGGGTTTAACTGGTAGCTTAACAGCTGATGACAACTGTGGTTCTGAGCCATCCTTTTGAGTCTCCCAGAATTCCTCCAAAGTTTTGTGACTCCTAGACATTCTGAAAAAGTAAAATAATGGCTCCATTTTAGAGATTCTAGAGATATTGCAACAATGAAAGGGATATTACCATATTTGGTCAATGATGGAAATTTAAAATAGCCCAGCCCACCTAAGGGGATTGAGGTAGGAAGATGGCAGTGCCAGTGGGCCTTGGCAGATGCCTGGGGGTAGCAACTGTATTTATATCAGACAATCCAGAACGTTAATTGTCTCTGTAGCTTACAGAGAAGGATGTGACACACTCGTCTATTAACTTTCATCCCGGAAGGAGCTCTGAGGATGAAGCACATTTAGCCTCAGGTTGCACAGTAGGTTCAATGGCAGTCATAGGTCATGATAAATTTCCCACTTCATGCTTTAGAATCCCTGTCAGACTATTCCCTGTATTGTGGCAACTGTGTACTAGTAAGAATACTTATCAGTTTGAGGAAAGAGATACTGGGTTTGATAATGATGTTCTTGCCCTAGAGAGAACCTGAGCTGTAATCATTGCCAGAGAAAAGGAACAGATGACAATTCCACCATCTTTTTCAATTTACCTTTCTCCCACTGCGGTAGCAAATCTCTTTCAATAATTTATCAAGACTTTAAGTATAATAATATTGCTAATTGATAGAAGTAATTTTGGTGCTTTTTTCTAATCTAGCAAATCTCTAGTGTACAATAATGTTCATCATGAGCAGCATAAAATATGTAGAGGTGCTTATTTTGAATAATTAAAACTTAGTATTGTGGGACAATTTTATAACCAAGTAAAAATGGGGATACATGTTGGGGATTTTCCTACTGAGATGGATCTGTCTGTGTGTTTTTAACTTTGCAGTCAGGATGGGAATTCATTGCTCATCTATTCAAATACTAGGTTCTAATGTCAACCATTAAAACATTGTAAAAATTGTTATTTCGTGATGTAAATAATAAGAGCCTGGTAGATCAGACCAAAGGACTATGTAGTCCACAGCTTTGGAAATTTACATCTTTGGACTACAATGCTCAGCATCCGGTGATTCAGGTGAAATGTAGTCTTCTAAGCTCTGATGTAGTCCAGCATCATGATTCTTAGAGTGGTCATCAAACAGAAAGTGGAAAAATCTGGACAGTTCTTTGCCTGACAGCAGAAGAAAACAAAGAGAGATATAGCTAAGCTTCCTGTGGAAGGGAATTTCACAGTGAAGGAGTAACCACCAAGAAAGTTCTCTCCTGTGTCCTTCTCAGATCAGCCTGTGATGGTGGTGGAACTAAGAGAAAGTTCTCCTCAATAGATCTTAAGAATCAGATTGGCTCATACAGGGAGATAAAGTCTGTTAGATAGTCTGGACATAAGCTATATATAATAGGTGGGGGATGTTGGGGTCCACCTGCAATGCCAGCATCTCCTGAGAATTTGGGGAATTTATAGCTTGAAGGAGGCCTGCAAGAGAAGGTAGGTATACTAGTACTAACTGTAGAGAGGACTTCTATTAAAGTTACACAAAGTATTTTATTTGAATTGACAAGCACACAAGAAGTCAGATACTTTTAAGAAGTCAAAAAATGAGGCAAGAAAGGTTAGATACAGAGAGATTGGGTGGAAAGGGAAATAGTTACCAGTCCTGATGAAGGGGTCACAGCAGAGGGGCTCAGACAGCATCTGAGGACAGCATGGAGAACTGGCAGTCTGAGGCAGCATGTACTATGTATTACAAATGGCTGGAGCTGAAGCTAGGGTTTTTGTACACTGTTTCACATCCTGAAGGAGTCTGTTGACAAAGCCATAATGTCTTTCCCATGAGATTGACAAAGTGATCCAGAATGGGCTGATTTCTTAGCTCTGAAGTGACAAATGGGACTCATGATGATCTCTTAATGCTTGGCCAGGTAGGGTGTATAGGGGAAATCTCTGTAGGATAAAATCAAAGGATGGTCTCTCATTGCTCACCAATCTGGGCTGTTCATCTTTTATAGTATTAAAATGTGCCAAGAGGCTAAAGTAGTGAAGGGATTAGCACAAACTCATCAACATCAAGGTTTTCTGCATAATCTTAATCTGACCTTTCATGACACTGAACACATCTCTTCTCAGAGTAACCCTGAACATATTCTTCAACCAGCATAACCCTGATCTTGTTCTCCAGTCATAAGTCTAATTTATGAAAATTGCATATCTCATAGGAGGGGTGATAGAGTATGGTAATAGAATTGTGTTTACAAAGAAAGCAATAGCCATTCAGGTTGTTTTAATAAGGGAATGATATATTCCCTATAATTGGCCCCAGTAATCACTATGGCTGAAATATTTTGGACCACTGAATTTTCCAAACAGTTTTCAAAGGCAGTTCCGCATTGAGGATGAGATCCTGTGTTGCAAGCATAACATAATAGTTCTGCATGCAAAATTACACTGCAGCTGCCCCTTCAACACTCTGTGGATTTAACTGTTGATCCACTGTAGTCTTCCCATGGTCATTCTGTGGCTCGTGGAGAGCAAAGGCATCAGAGAAGTATCTGGCTATGCTGTGGAGCCAGATGTAGATCAATGACATCATCTGTACAGATCTGCTTGGGTTCTTCAGAAGTCTCCATAGATGATGTAAATATTTTGCATTTGGCTTTGGGTACATAGGCATCCATTTTTCTAAAATCCTCCACTAGCCACAGAATGTGGTGGGAGGAGGATGCTGCAGCAACTCAGTGGTAAATCTGAGATGACTCTGTTCATAGCGGAAGGTGGAAAGGAATACTAACCTCCATGATATCTAAAAAAGAGATACAAAGGGGTAAGGTGTACTTGTGCCTGTGTAGGACTCAAGGGTGTAAGGTGAGCTTATGTCTGTGTAGGAGAGCCAGCATGATGTCATGGTCTGAGTGTTGGACAATGACTCCAGAGGTCAGGGTTTGATTCCCTGATCAGCCATAGAAACCAGCTGGGTGACCTTGTGTGTATCATACACTTTCAGCCCCAAGAATACACTGTGATAGGTTTCCCCTAGCGTTACCATAGGTCAGCAATGATGTGAAGGCACACAACAACAACAACAATGACTATACAAGGATACCAGCCAGGTTACAGTAATCCAAACAGGATGCATTCAAGACATGTGTCAACATCACCAGATCTACTTCCCCAGGAATATGTATAGCTAGTGCTCATGCAAGTTTCATTTAGCCACTGTGTTGAAAAGCACAAAAAAAGCCTCTTCTGGGTCAGAGCAAAGGTCCAATTAGTCATGCCCTCTCAAACAATGGTCATCTAGGCTTGTCCATTTAGCCTATCACTACTGGGACTAGTATGTTGCCAGGGACATAGGAAGAAAGGGATTTTTTTTTCTCCATCACTTGCCACTTAGTCTTCCAGTGAGCTATGCCATTGTATGAGCCTAGGGCCATTCCCGCACTACACTGTTATAGTGGCTATTATTCCATTTTCAACCTCCTGTGGAATTCTGGAGTTTGTAGTTTAGTGAGGTCAAAGAGCTCGCTGGCTGAGAATTCTAAAAGCCCTTTCCTACACTGCAAGCCCCAGGATTCCATAGGATGTTGAAAGTGGAATAATAGCACTAGAACAGTATAGTGCTGAAACGGCCTAAGACATTCTGAATGCAAAGAAAATGAACTATGGGCTCAGAGTTAGGGGGAAAAAAAGGCGGGGGGATCAATTTTTCAAGTGAGCCCATGTGGTCAAACACATTTCTTTGCTGTCATGAAATGCACAACAAATGTAGAAATGTACAGATTTTCAAAGTGAAACAGAAAATTATTCAGTCTGGGAGTTGCAGATTGCATAAATGTATAAAACAAAGCAAGAAACTCCGGATGGATCAAATTTCTGACATATTCCTAGTGCGAAGGGAGTTTGTTAGACAACATAGACAACAATTTTATCCACCCGTGCCTTGAAACAATTGGGAGCTCAAACCACAAGCCCATTATCTTGCTAATTTTCTCTCAGACTCCCTCAGACAGTCTATATTTATCCCGCTCCAACCTATTTCCCTCCTCCTTCTGGTCTCCAGAGGTTCTCCCAAGCATACTTTAATGCAGTGCCCCTGTAGTTAATTCAACTTACATGATGTCGAGTCTTGTTCTACATGCTGGGTTTTTTAGTAAGGCTCCAGGCCAAAACAGAAATTGACAGTGTTTGTTGACCTTTTCTTCAGACACCGCTCAGTCTCCCCTCCTGCTCACTTTTGCTTGGCTTTTTAGCTGCAGTATCTGAGGTGACAACTTGTCCTAACACCATGTACGGAGAGATGGAAAGGGCAGCAGAGAAACAGAAGCACATGCATACAGGCCAATGACACTGCAAACTGTTCGGAGAATTGAGCCAATCAAGGGTTGGGAGAAAAGAAAGGGAAAAAAAAACTCACCTGGAGGTTATTTGTAGGAAATGGCTGTGTTTATGAAATGTCACAAGCCAAACCGGTGTTCAGCATGATTTCAAGACCAAACCACCTATTAGAATATTCAGAGTCGAGTCAAAACTTTTCAAAGATATTTTTCAGAGAAAATGTATGAGATATTCTGTCCCCACATTTAGGATGCTTCATGAATCACATTTTCCTCAAATATCCTCCCTTCCTCCCCCCCCCCTTCTCTGTTTCTTTGTACGTCATTTTTCACCCACAATACGGCAGTACCCTAGGACAATGCTCAGCCTGGGGTATCTTGAAGGATGCAAAATGTGGGCTAGACTTGAAATGAATTTGTTGTTTTTATCCCTTGCAACAAAGCAAAGCAACATTAAAAAAAAATCTGTGTTACTTCCACTAATGATGGTCAGCTCCACCCCTGCCAAACAATGGAGGGTTTCCATCAGTTCCTCTGTAAGCTGTGAAGAGGTCATTGCTGATATGGACCCCACCCCCCCGGTCCAGTAGTAGAACAAAATATCTTCCCTGCTGAGAAGGGAAAGGGAGGAAATTATTTATTAACCTTGAACTTTGCCCCAAACAGATACCCCTTCTGCTAGGGAAGAATATCTGGCAGTGTGTTCATGTGATCCCTCAACAAACTTGGCCCATCACTGCAAACTAATAGGAAGAGGTTTTGAGGCCCATAAAGGTTTCCTCGCCAATTCAAAGAGAGCCTGCACACAACAGTGACCCTTTTCGCACGGCATTTGCCATGCGAAAGGGCCCCTTGAGCGTTGCGTGAATGTGAGGAGTGGTCCACACGATGCATTCATAATCACACGATGCTCCAGCGGCTGGCAGGCACTGATAACGCACTTTTTCATTTTTGCCTTTAAACTGAAAATGGTGCTTGATCGCACATCACTCCGGGGCCCCGCACACACTTGCCATGCACGTGGAGCTCCGGAGCCATGGCACTCGCGCTTCTGCCCCAGCGCAGCCTGGGAAACTCCCAGGCTGCACTGCAGAAGGAAGAGGCGGGGCTCTCACACGAGCAGGCAGCAGCTGCGGAGCTGAAGGAACCGGGATGCGAGAGCCTCTTGCTAAAAGCTGCTCATGCGATCCCCACACCCCAGCTCTGTGAAAAGGTGCGTTGCGGAAAGGGTCACTGTTAGGAAGAGTGAAATAACCATTTTTGCTTGCTCAGATACACTTAGAGGAAAGAACATGGGGGCACCAAGCACTCATCTAAAACCCGTGTGCTTTTCTTTACTCCTTATATCCTTGAAAATACTACCCTGAAATATGATGCCCAGAAGCTTTCTTCCTCCGTGTCAACAAATACAGATCCTTTTTTTTTTTCCTGCTATATCCCTTTTACCTTAAACTGATTGCTTACTGCAAGGGCAATTATGTGCCTGCCTGCCATTAAAGAAAAGGAGTGTTTTGGCAGGGGGGAGGGGGAATAGAAATAGCTACCCTAAATGAAAATGTGGCAAAATGAGCAGGAATCTAAACCTAGTGTTTAAGAATGAAACAATTGAAGTCCTGGGCTTGCATAATTACATGTTTTTGTCTCAAGATTCATAGCTTGGATAGAAAGAATTCTGTGAATTGTGTAAAATTCTTGTCCAAAACTAACTGGAACAAAATCCTTACTCATCCCAAGACTCCATTCCTGTTCCCCATATGAAAGCTGATGAGACTTGAAACTGGATCTGCCAGTTTTGTTGCCTGAGAGAAAGTCAAGTAGATGGTCCTCACTCACTCACCAGTTTCACCTCTATGGCCATTTCTGCACTACACTGTTATAGTGCTATTATTCCACTTTGAACATCCTGTGGAATTCTGGGGTTTGTAGTTTACTGAGGCCAGAGAGCTCTCTGGTTGAGAATTCTAAATGTCCCTCTCTAAACTGCAAACCCTAGAATTCCATAGGATGTAGAAAGTGGAATAATAACACTATAACAGTGTAGTGCAGAAATGGCCTATGATAAGGGGATCAAACTGGCCATTGGATCTTTTTTCCCCCCAATGTTGGTGATATGGGTGGTTCAACATTATTTGGTAAGGTTTGCATGGCAGGATGTATGGAACCATATGGTTACATTTTGATCCTCTTACAGAAGAGAATACCCAGGAGGTTTCTACTGCTACTCCCCCATCCCATCCCTCTATAGCTGCCAGGTTAGTACCGTATCAGGCCCTGAAATTTCAGGCTCAGAATCAGAGATTAAGGGATAGGGCTTGATGTGTTGCAGAGAAAACTCCTTGTGATGCCATTAAGCACCATAAATTAAGCATCAACCATTGCTGCTTGGAATATGCCATTCATTTTTTTTTAAGACATAGAGACAGATTTCAAGGCTGTATTCTCACCCTGTTTCCTCCCTCTTGCCCTGAGGACCAGAAAACAAGGTCTATGCCCTGACATTCAGAAGTATGATTCTACTTGAACTACCATGCCCGCATCCTACAGAATTCTGGGGTTTGTAGTTTGGTGAGTACTAATGCTTTATGACTGAGAGTTCTAAATACCCCTCCATAAACTGCAGTTGGCAGGATTCCATAGGATACAGCCATGGTAGTTCAAGTAGAATCACAGTGTTATGTTTGTTGGTTGGCCCCTTCTTTGTAAAGATCTTCTTATTTAAACGAGATTTTACTCTTTAACTGGTTGAGTTATAAGAATGTGCAACAGGATTGGTTTTATGTAAAGTCGAAGGCTTTCACAGCCGGAATCCATAGCTTGTTGTGGTTTTTTTGGGTTTTGAGGCCGTGTTCTGTTAGTATTGTCTCCTGACGTTTTTGCTTTTTGAAAGCACAGAAATTCTGGATCTTTCTGACAACTACTATGTCAGACTGCACAGAGAGGCCATCGAAATCCGTAAACACATGGACAATTTCAACAGGAAAGAAGAAACTCAGAAAGTAAACAAAATTTGGCTACCAGTACTGAAGGACACTAAAATCAAGACTCAAAAACATGTCAACGAACACCACCCAGACCCTGGAGGTCCCTCTACAGGGAACAACACAATGGGCTGCTAATGTACTTAATGCACTGTTATACATATCCCCTGACTAAGAATACAACCCTGGGGGATATCCCATTTAACAATAGGCCAACTGTAACACATGCAAATTGCTCCCTCCCACCCAGGGGACTACACAAGTATATATACTCTGTTTCACTTCCACGCCACCATATCCTCTGAAGATGCCAGCCACAGATGCAGGCGAAAGGTCAGGAGAAAAGACTAATAGAACATGGCCTCAAAACCTGAAAAACCCACAACAACCTAAGAATTGGGTTTTTTTTTAATGCAATATATGTGTTTTTTGTGTTTCCATTGTTTCAAATAAATGTTATAAAATGAATGTTTTAATTGGTTTGATTTTTTTAGAAAAACTTTGTACTGAATATTAGCTATCTTGTTTTAACTTCTATTGTATACCACTTTGGGTCCCATATTGAGAGAAAAGTAAGATATCAATCAATCAATTGATCAATCATCCATTAATCATTTGAGTGAAAGGGCCCAAGGATTCCTAGTTCTAACCTCCATGGCTCTTGACACCATGGAGGGGAAATGAAATGCTGCAAGAATCATACCAGGTCTTGTTCTTTCTTCCTACTGTGAGGAACAGGGCAAAACATTTGAAGCATGGATGTATGTGACAGAATGGCATGCGAAGCGTGCTGATTCTGCTCCCCTGAGAGGACTGCTATGAGAACATGTCCTCCAGGAGGCCTTCAGGGACCAGCCATCCAACCACTTCACAGAAGCATTTGCCAAGGCGAGACAGGTGAGCAAGAGACTCGCATGATCTATTTTGTGTACCTGTCCTTATTTGTTCAACTGAAGGACAGTAAATAGTGGCTTTGAGGAGAGCTAATATCAGAGAGCCTGCCAATGTGTGTGTGTGTATTGGAGTGGGTGGGTTGTGTAAACAGCTGAATAGCTCTGATGGAAATGGAACTGTTGGCAGCTTGACACTTGTGTCACCTTGAAGGTCAGAATGCTGTGGCAGAGATATTGTTGAGACCACAAATTTCCAAGAGGCTTTTACGATCTTCCTTTCTGCTTCCTGCTTCCAGCAACTTTTCTGCAATGACAGTTAACAACAAACTAACATTTTGGTGGGTACAACTTGTCATACCAGGATCAGAAAACAACTGAAATACCCTTTTTGGCAGAAGTATTTGATGCAAAAGAGGTGTGTCTTTCTTTGCATTTAGTCTCCCTATTTCAATCCTTAAGAATTTGTGACTCTACAAACCAAGTGCAACTTATTAAATCCATGTTGAGACCCTTTAACTTCTAGAATAAAGTTATATTGAGACTGTCAGTACTCTTGTCAGTACATGAAATAAGTTGTATAAGCTGTAAAATTAGCTGAAATTGAATTGTTCTGCTTCATCAATAAAGCTGATTCACACATGCGGATCTTCAGACATACTTGCATGAACCAACTTTAAGAAAGTCAAAGAATGGGGAACTAGGTAACACTGGGCATAAGTAAGCAAAAGTTTACATATTTTTAGGTTTTAGTTGTATCTTGTTTTAACCATGTGGTAAGCAGCCTTGGATCCCCATTTGGGATAACAGTAGGGTACATAAACAAATAAAATAAAAATGTACAAAACAGAGTCCCCAAGATTCTTCCTAGCTGCATGGTTACTTGTACTAGTGTATGGATACTTGTATTTTAAGGAATACTCTGTGCTTCCAGGTATGGTTGTAAATTATTTCATTCTCCTATGTGAAAATTGAAAAATTCAATTTTTTTGTGTGTGGGAGGGAGAGTGTCATATTTTCTATTTTTTCTTCTTAACCACATTTGCTTTAGACAAAATTTGGACAGCTTCTTTAGCACAAAGTAGTGGTTTTGCTCGAAACATCATACAACACTTTTGTGTGAAGAAACAGTATTTTTGTACAAAAAAAGTTTCTTTTTGGGGGTGGGGGGTGGGGAAGGAGGCTATTGCTGCTCCTGAGCAGGGGTGAAAAATCTCTTAATAGCTGACAATTTCATGATGGACTACCTTAATGAATTTTTCACTGAAGATGGGAGCGGGGTGGGGTGGGGGACCCTACTTCTAAATATTCTTTGTACCCTTTACTTTTAGCTGTCTGTGTAACCCCTATGGGAATTGGTTTGGCCCAGTGAGTGGGAAAGCCCTAAAGAAGGGGCTATCCTTGCTGGATAAGTTCAGCAGGAAAACAGAGAGATGGAGCTCAGGAGGACCTGCTATTGCTGCAGCTAAGGGTAGACATTTTTCACCCCTAATAAAGTAGTAGTATTTGCAGTTTTGTGTTCAGGAGGAACAAAAGGTTAAATTCTTTGTAGTGCAATTTCTGTATTGCAGTTGCTTCTATTTTGTTTCATGTTCTGTTTTGCTTTTTATTTAGGGATTTAAGGTTGTATCCAAATGTTGCAATACAATTAAGCAGAAGAGGCCCGCAATAAGTCCTGCACTGGTATCTCATTGGATGCTTGGGACATTTGAGACAGCACATATGTGTCAAATTCAATATATAATTTGTATTGTTGCTAGAAATATTACATTGGGACTTAAATTGTGGCTGTGTTTGCAGTATACAATTCTAGTTGGCCCCATAGAACCCAGAAATCTTGCTTCTCGTTAATCTTGCTTCTCAGGGGTCATGATCATATAGAGTTTCTATATTCCAAGCCTGAGCCTTGGTCTGTCAGTATTATTAACTAATTGGCTAAGGCTCTTCAATGTTTTCTGGGAGAGGCTTTACCCCTTATTCTTAGTGTGTGAAATGATTAAAAAACAGGAAATCTCAGGACGTGCACTTATCATTTTTTTGCTTCAATGTGCATGTTCCGCAAATAAGGCATGGTCCTACTCCCATTGCTTCTGTTTCTTTTATTTTTTAAAGGCTTCTTCTATAGTGTTATTTTGTTTCTGTTATCAATTGCTGATTTCATTGGCTTGGATCCAGGTTCTGTCCTCCAGGTATAAAGGGGGCCCATTGAAGGAAGGTGTCTCTGACTCATTGTGGGATCTTGCTTCTCCGGTCACAACACTGCTCAGACCATTCGACAGAGACTCCGACCCTCTATGTAGCACAGAGCTGGGCAACACTGTAGAGTATAGGCACAACTTTTTTGTCCTGTATGACCATTTCTTAGCTACACTACTATAGTGCTATTATTTCACTTTCAACTTCCTGTGGAATTCTGGGGTTTGTAGTTTACTGAAGCCAAAGAGCTCTCTGGCTGAGGCCATTTTTGCACTAGACTGTTATAGCACTATTATTCCACTTTCAACATCCTATGGAATCCTGGGGTTTGCAGTTTAGAGAAGGGCCAGCCGGCCCCTCCCTAAACTGCAAACCCCAGGATTCCATAGGATGTTTAAAGTGGAATAATAGCACTATAACAGTCTAGTGCGGAAATGGCCTGAGAATTCTAAAGGCTCCTCCCTAAACTGCAAACCTCAGGATTCAATAGGATGTTGAAAGTGGAATGATAGCACTATAACAGTGTAATACAGATATAGCCTAAGACCCTCTATAGGTCTCTCTAGGTCCAAAAAGATACAAAACATTAAAAAAAAAACCTAAACCAGAAATGACTGGAAGACCACTTCTAATTTGGATTTCTTTGTGGCTTCAGAAGCAGGGTACCACTGAGGGATCTGAATTGATTTCCATGCAAACCTGTCTCTTCTGGAAGTTCCCAAGAGCAGAAAGAGAACTTTGGGAGTCAAAAGTAAATGGCTAGCATCCTGCTAGGCAGTTACAATGCAGTAAGCTAGACTTATGACCTCATAACTATTTTGCATTTACATTTGTTAGAGTGGCACTATTGCCACAGCTGCAAATGCCCCTAAAACCCACCTTAAAAAGCTAAGTAGGCATATTGAGCAAAGGTATTCCATAGTGCTGGTGAGAGATGTGTTGAACGATGATGACACATCCACCCCCATCACCTGTAAGCTACAGTGCAATGAGGAGCTGCAACGGGACACCTCAAGGGACATTGCTTCTGTTTATCACGCCATAGCTCATGGTGAGAGAGGGTTGGACATGTCATACTTCAGTATCCTCCTTGCTAGTGTTACCTCCATTGCTCAGTACAGCTGCTTGGCTTTTCAGGAGGGCTTTGAAGGGTCAGATCAGGAGACAGGGCAATGCTGCAGCCTTGAAGCTACATGACCCATGCAGGTTCTTGGTCATTTTTTTTTTTCAGCTAGGAAGGTCAATGAGGGACAGTGGAACACTGAGGACTACAAAAATGGCCTCAGAGTCTACATGCTGCACAACTCTAGAGTAACAGAATTCAAGAGTCAGGTGTGAGTTTCTGCTTCCACCAGTCCAGTTGCATGCATCTAAATCTGGATCCAATTCACTGTGGCATTTCATCTTTTCTGAAGCCATTCTATTTCAAAGAAAATTTCTACTCTTCTCCTAGCTTTATGCAATTACTGTTCATGCTGCCCTTAACACATTTCCTTTATCAATGCATTTTATACAGTTAAGATGGAGATATGTCACTTGGAATCCTCTTGAGCTTATGCACATTGCAAGAATGCCATCTCAGTGATGGAGATTTATTCAAGCTCTGTAGCAACTGATTCCCCCCATTGTCCATTTTTGGTACCATCAGCAGCTGCAGCGTGCACTGTGAATATGGATGCTACATTTCTGCGTTTTCCAGTAACACTTTACAATAAGTGACACATTGTGATTGCTTCCTTTGCAAATCACTGTAAGGATGTTAATCACACTGAATAAATTTGCCCTTGCAGTGAGGTATGCAGCAACAGAAGGGGACTTTCTGTATTTTTTATAGGAACAAAAACTCAGTGTAAAGCATGCTGTCAAGATATTTGTCATAAGCCTTTCTTAAAAGTTTTTAATTCACTCTTGGCCTTGAATGAGCCCTTGAAAGAGAGACCCAAGGTCTCTTGAACATTCCTTCAGACACCATGACATCCACATATATTCTTCCCATCAGCACTGAAACTAGACCAAACTGTTGGAAAATACAGGGGGGCATGCTGTAGATCGCTAGCATGACCCACAGTTTAACTGTCCTTAAAAGCAAGACAAAATATTTGTTCAGTCCCATAAAGCTGCCAGTGAATGAGGCCAGCAGGTTTGGCTAAAAACTACTCAGTTTATTGAAGGAAGCGTGAGTACATGTTCAGCAGGTTTAAGTAAAATCCATGTCTGGACAAAGACATCTGTAGCAAAGAGAATACATAAAGAGAAATATACACTGCCTGTTTTCAGGCTGCTCTTAAGTAGTAGCTTGTCAACAATTCTTCACACCATGGGATGAACGAGGGACAGGGAACTTTGTTAGTCAAAACACTACCTTTGTTATGTGAAGCGAAGGCTGAAGAGACTCTCAGGGAAAACCCTTATCTGCTTTGTGTGCTGGGAACTGCTGGGCTTCTGCTAGCAGAGAGGACAGCACAGTAAACAAGAACATAGTTAACCCTTAACATAGGAACATACAGAGCCGTCTTGGGCTGTGAATGTCAACACAAACATATGGATGGATCTAAATTCTGTTGGTTAGTCTCAAGTAGACTGAGCCCTTAAATCAGGGATGAGTAACTATGGGAGCACAGGGGCTGCATTAATACATAAGAACATCAGTTCTTGGAGATATCAGTTTCTGAGGTTACTCTGTCATTGATCTACAAGTGGCTATTTTGGAACAAAGGAATTTCCATGAAAGAGATGAGTGGGAAACAAGTCACATAGGGATGAGGGGGGTGATGAGGTCTGATCACTCCGGGTAGCAATGATTTTGGGGCATCTTGGCCCATACCACTACCCCATGAGCCCTGGCCATGCCCCCACACATCCTGGCCATGCCCTCACATGGCGTCGCCATGCCCCCCTCCACACACTCCAAGATCCACCACTGTGGAAAACTGCTAACTTGAGATACATTCATAAATGTCAGTCTGTTATCACAAGTTTAAAATGAGACAGTGGCTTCTTGACTCAGCACTGTACATATATTAACTCACCATTTTTTGAATCAGTATTTTTTTTGAAAAAAAAGGACTATAAATTGGGAAAGGACACTCAAACTTCAGCACAAATAAACAAACTCTTTCTTGAAAACAGAATCTATTGCTACGTTATGGGGTGGGTCAATATGGGGCCCATGGGCTCCATATACACCCCAGCCCCTGTTTTGAAACCCCCGCTTTCTTCTGAGTCTTTCAAGTCTCCCCAACTGCCACTGGCATAGCTTACAAGGGCTAATGTGAGAGCATTGCCACCAAATAAGAATTCTACCCCTCCAAAAGAAATTTCCCTTCTACCCCAGAAATTTCTAGCATTGCAGACCATAAGACATTGAAAATTGTTCACACTAACTACATATTTGATGCATTCACATTCCCTTGGTGACTTTGCTTGGATGCATAAACTGTATTTCTAAATTATTGCCTGAAGTTCTAAGTACTTCAAGGCTACAAATTTGGGGACTAACGGAATATTTAGGAGGAATGGCTAATACCCCAGAGGACAGGATAAGAATTCAAAATGACCTTGATAGATTAGGGAACTGGGCCAAAGCTCACAACGTGAATTTTAACAGGAAGAAATTAAGGTACTTAGGAAGAAACAATGAAATGCACAGATATAGGATGGGTAACACCTGGCTTGAAAACAGTACATGTGAAAGATATATAGAAGACTTAGTGGACCACAAGCTGAACATAAGACAACAATGTGATGTGGCAGTTTAAAAAACCAATGTGATTCTAGGCTGCATCAATAGGAGTACAGTGTCAAGATCAAGGGAAGTAATAATACCAATCTATTCTACTTTGGTTTGACCTCACCTGGAATACTGTGTCCAGCTCTGGGCACCACAATTCAAGAAGGACATTGACAGGCTGGAACATGTCCAAAGGAGGGCGACAAAAATGGTGAAGGGTCTGGAAACCATGCCCTATGAGGAGTGGCTTAGGGAGCTGGGGATGTTTAGTCTGCAGAAGAGAGGGGACATGATAGCCATGTTTAAATATTTGAAGGAATGTCATGTTGAAGATAGAGCAAGCTTGTTTTCTGTTGTTCTAGAGACTAGGACACAGAGAAATGGATTCAAAATACAGGAAAAGAGATTCCACCTAAACATCGGGAAGAACTTCCTGACAGTAAGAACAGTTTGATATTAGAATATGCTACCTTGCAGTCTTATGGAGTCCCCCCCCCTTTTTTTTTTTTTTTTTGAAGACAGGATGGCTATTAGTTGGGGTGCTTTGAGTGTGTGTTCCTGCATGATAGGGGCTTGGACTCAATGGCCATTATGGTCTCTTCTAACTGTATGATTGTATGATTCTATTTCATGGGTGGGGGTAGAATTCATATGTAGGGGGCAATTACTTCATACTTGATTTTTTCCATTCCCCTCGCTATACCCTTGACAACAACTCAAAACACCCCAACCCCTTTCTGAAGTGGAGATAGCCACTATAACACTCTCCTGAACTCAAAATGTGCGTAGGGATAAAAAAATTGCCATCATTCCGTTTCAGGGCCTTTCTGCACTACACTGTTATTTTGTTATGATTCCACTTTCAAGATCCTGTGGAATCCTGGGGTTTGCAGTTTAGGGAGGGCATTTAGAATTCTCAGCCAGAGAGCTCTTTGGCCTCAGTAAACTACAAACCCCAGAATTCCACAGGATATTGAAAGTGGAATAATAGCACTATAACAACGTAGTGCAGAAAGGCCTTCAGTTTCAGTTTAATTCATTCATCATTCAGTTTCAGGTAGGATGCATGTAGGACAACGTTCCCCCCGCCACCTCCCACCAATGAGTGAAGCTGCCGTGAGGAAATGTAACAGAGTCCTGCTTCTAATTGTTGCAGCCTTGCTTCCTGGTGGGAGGAGGCTGGAAACATGATCCTCCTTGCATCCTGATAGGTTGCTGAATAACCTCTTTCACCTGGTGGCTGCTGGCTGACAAAGTGGGCTGGAGACGCACTCGCATACTCTCACAGTAACTCTACTTCATCTTAATGAATATGAAGCAGTGACGGGTCTATAACTCTAGGGTTTGGAATGCATAAGTGCAATAAAGAATGACAGCTGTTTTCTGTATGTAAAATGTGATTTTGTGTGCAGAAAAGAACATTTCTGCATAGAAACCACATTTCTTGTGAATAAATCCCCAAAGTGTGAACAGTCCTCCAATTCTGCACAGAAAAAAAAAAAATCACAAAATTGTTCATTGTTACCTTTAAGATAATTAGGAAGACTAGTATCCACAGCTGAACCTTACTGAGATTGCCACCTATTCCATGCTTGTATGGTTGCAGCTTTACAGCTGATCCTGTAAAACCTTAATTTTTACACTCAGCCCAGATCCTCTTGATCCTGATTGTGTGTACAGTTTTCAAAAGCTGCAGAAGATGGAGGCACTTAATGCTATTCAATATGGCATTATAAATGAAAGCGACAGGGCTCATTGGGGCATGTGTAAAACTCAAAGGTTATTTGGCTAATGAAACTTTGAATTTTGAAAAAGCGTAAAAGTAACTTCTTTATTTAGCAAAATAAACAGCGTTTCTGAGATATTTTCTCAGCAGATGCTATCTTTTTCCTTTCCATCTCTGGCTTCCACTTGTTTGAAGGTCACATTTGCATAACACTTCCGATTGCCTGCTCATTCAATGAAGAGCAATTTCAATTGAGGTGATCTCTTTATGGGCCCCAAATATCTCCCTATGTCTTAAGAAAATATTAGCCATAGAGATTTATTTCAATGCTTTTTTAAAAAAAAAAAGAGAGAGAGAGAGAGAGAGAAAGTGTGCCAATATTTATTGCTCAGCCTGTAATGGTGGCCTTATATGTGTGATTGTTTCCAGGTAATAGGCATAACTCGAATACATTGCTCACCACTTCTGCTCTGCAATGAAGCCAGAAAGCAAATGATATAAAAATGGATGGAAGAGGTGCCATGTGTATTTACTACATCCCATAAATTCATCTGGGAGGAAGTACATAAAACAGAGAAAAGTATGTTGTACGTTTTAACCTTCTTTCGACAATTGTGAAGGACAAAAGCAGTACCGGTGATTGAGCAAATGGGCAGAGAGAGTCACCAATGACATTTCTTTCTTTCCTTGTTTCTGTAGCTCATAAAATGTTTCCTCTTGATTGATTAACAACTTTATATCTTATCCCTGTTACATTCGATAACATTAAATCGGTCAATTTATCATTTGAATTAAATGTTCTGGCTCGGAGGATAAATAGCAGGGACTTGGAGAGAAAGAGAGAAGGTTCTCTATGGGAAGAATTTTTTTTTAAAGGAAAAAAAAAAGCTCTGTCAAATCCTGGAGAGTATTAAATATACTGAGTCCTGCTGGGAGCTTTATCATCCAGTATCTTCAGCTTATAATAAGACAGAGCAAAGCATAATTCTGCCTCAGAGCACAGAAGTAATGGGAAGTGTTCAAACACAGATCTACCAGGTAAAAATTAATGGGCCAAATTTGTCCCTGGCATCACTCATTGACCCTGCTCCTCTTCTTCTTTCACCTGTCTGCTCATTGCTCTGAAAAGGCAAAGAAGAAATGTGAGACCCTTGGCTCTGAGCAAAGTGGCACCAGATATTCTCTAGTTCTTTTTAGATAGAAAATTGAAAGTGGCAGTTTGGAGAAGGGAATGTTTTCTTCTCCAGCATATTATTTGTTTTATGGGAGCATTACATCCTCTATATTATTGTTACCAGTTGTGGGCACCACAGTTTAAGGATAGCAACAAGATGAAATGTGTCCATGGGGGAGGGGGAGTGCAACCAACACGGTAAAAAAAAAATTGGAAACATATGAGGAACAGTTGAGGTCATGAGGCAGATTTAACCCTGAGAACAGAAGATTGGGAGGTCATATGATAGCCATCTTCAAACATCTGAAGAACTATCATATGGACAATGGAATGGGGTTCTTTTCTGCTGCTCTAGAGCACAGGATATGAAAAAATGGATTCAAAATACAATAAAGAAGACTTCAAGTAAACATTAGGAAGAACCTCCTGAAAGACTATTTGATGGTGGAACAGAATTGTGGTATGCTCTTGTACTGGATTTTTTTTTTTTAATAAAGAGAGGAGATGGCTGCCTGTCAGGAATATTTTATAGATCTCTCCACTGGCAGTGGCTTGTGCTAGTTGTCTCTCAAGGTCTCTTCGACCTATACAGTTCAAGATTCTCTTAGGGATGTGAGAGAAATTTGCTCTTTCAAAGTTTTGATTTCTAATGGATTTCCCGATGCAGTGTGCAATGTGTTCTATGAAAGACACATTTCATAGAACAATGATTGATATCCTGTTAGAAAGTTACAGTGGTGCTATCACAGCTCACTTTTTTGATCTTTGCATAAGTTAAAATTCTCTTTCAACCATGCAACAAGATTCTGAGCATTCTGCTACTCATAATTTTTTTCAGCCCATTGATTTTAATGTGTGGGGTTGTGAGATAATAGGGCTGAAACCTGCACTAGGGATATTGTCAGGCTGTGCACAGCCTACAGGATGCACTGTACACATTTCTGCACAAATAACACCTGGAGGAATTTAATTCTGAATATGGCGCAGGTAATAAGTTAAACTTCCATCTCTGCTGCTAAGGACCTCATCTGGTTCAATTCCACGGTTACTACTATGTTAAATACAAACAACAAAGACAAAACAAACATAGTTCTTTCTACCTCTACTGAACTATCATCCCATCATATTCAGTTGTGGCTAGCCTTGCTGAAGATTACGGGAACATGTCTCATATTTGCAGACTTACACATTGTAATGACATTTCATATGAGAGTATCACGGACATTTTAAAAAAGGACCATGCACTTATGGAATGAGTTGAGAAGCATCGACTATTTCTGCACTAGACTGTTATAGTGCTGTTATTCTATTGTCAACATCCTAAGGAATCCTGGGGTTTGCAATTTCGGGAGGGGCTGGCAAACCCCAGGATTCCTTAGGATGTTGACAGTGGAATAATAGAATTATAACAGTCTAGTGCGGAAATGGCCATCATTGTATGAGAGTATCATACAACTCACCACATCTTGCCTAGTTCTTCCATCAGTTTATCTATTTGTTTGTCCTGTTTAAATCCTTCCCTTTCCTGCTGATCTTGGGATAATAACCTTGTTTAATTCTCACAGTCCTCCAGTTCTAGTTTTACATGCTATCTTACCCAACTCCAACCTGATGCCCTCCAGTTGTGTTGGGCTAGAACTCCCATAGCCATACTGGTTGCAGTTTGATGGGTGTTGTAGTCCAACATATCAGAAGGTCCTAGATGGAGGAAGCTGTATTATCTGCTATACCTGTGCTTCTCAGGCTATCTAATATGGGTGATGCCATAGTTTTATTTTTTAGTGTGCTAGATACCGATATCACAATTGTGCTCATTGGCTACAAGTATTACTTACTTTCCTGGAAATTCTTTGCAGACTAGAAGCTCATGGATGGTGCCACATACCCTCCAACATGTCACTGATGAAAACTGAGGCACATGTGGTCAAGCAACATCAGAGTGTGGTCAAGATGGTAAAACTTATTAATGAAAAAGGACACATGAGCTAGGAGAGGCTGCTACAGTTTCCTTTTGCCTGAGAGTACAGGAAAGGGCAAGATTCTTCTCCGACTTCTCCTTTCCCTCTCTGACTTAATTAGGTACAAACTTCTTCTGCATTTTGAACTCAGTTTGCAGCAACTGAAGCAAGCTGAGGACTAAAGGGGAAAGTGAGACAAAGAGAGAGAAACTGTGCACTACACTGTTATATTCTACTTCCTTTGGACTCCTGGGGTTTGCAGTTTAGGGAGGGGCATTTAGAATTCTCAGCCAAAGAGGTCTTTGGCCCCAGGAAACTACAAACCCCAGAATTCCACAGGATGTTGAAAATAGAATAATAGCACTATAACAGTGTAGTGCAGAAAGGCCCTGGGACATTTTAAAAGCAAATGAAAAAGTGGATGATAGAAAAATAAATGGGATTATTCCTGCCGTACTAGAGCAATGGAAAGGTATGGCACAGATCCAGGGCTTATCACTTTGAGTACGACTGTGCTACACCATCCTGTCAATCTTCTATGATACAATCCATAACCAAATAACTTCTTTATCCATTGCTGCACAATGACATTCTGCTGAAGGTGGTTCATCCAATCTGAAATCTAGTTTTCTGGTACCTTTCATCAACCGACACTTTCACTGTGTCAAAACAGAGTGTTTTGTTAAATCCACACAGATCCTGAGTTGCCTTGCTGAGCAGAGTGGAACGCCACCAAATGTGTGCAGGTGTTATTGAGACCTGAATTAAACCTATTGTGCCTAATTAAAGGACACCTTTATCCTTCTCTGCTTGATAATGTAGCTATAGCTGCATTGTTAAGAATAAGTACCTCTTATTCCTTTCAGCTTTAAAGGATTACAGGAAGTGTCCCATGTTGTTATGACAATGTGTATCAGTCCCGTGTAGCAGAAGCATTATTGTAGTTGTGTAGCTCTGTCCCCAGTTACTACTTCTTTCTTTAAAGTTTGGGGGAAGGTTCAAGAAAAACACAAGGAAAAAGTTCATATAGTTAGTTTTCAGATTTTGCTTCCCCAAAACCATAAACTTCATCTGAGAATAAATCTGACACAAGCTGGTAATGACATAAATAGCTTTTAGAAGAACGTGGTGGATATTGCCTAGTTAGTCCTCACCCCAATAAGCCAGCCAGCTGGGGGCACTAACAACATGAGGCAGCCAAGGAAATATGGAGGCTGAGGACATTTCCGCACTACACTGTTATGGTGCTATTATTCCATTTTCAACATATTATAGAATCCTGGGCTTTGTAGTTTAGGGAGGGGCCTTTAGAATTCTCAGCCAGAGAGCTCTTTGGCCATAGCAAACTAGAAACCCCAGAATTCCACAGGAAGTTGAAACTGGAATAATAGCACTATAACCGTGTAGTGCGGAAAGGCCCCCATCCAAGTTGCAGAACTCTTTCAGTGACAGCCTGAACCTGAGGCTAATTGCTGGTGCTGAATGCTATTCATAACTGGAATCATCTGGCTCAGAGGGTAATGGATTTTCCTTCATTGTACATCTTTAAAAAAGAGGTTGTGTGGGCATCTCTCAGCAGTGTTTTAGCTATGTATTGCTGCATGACAGGTGGCTGGACAAGATGTCCCTTAGGAGCCCTTCCATATCTGTTTCTGTTATTGAAAAACAGACTGTTTCTTGGCAGGATAATGTCTCTACCATCCCACCTAAAAAGGGCGGAAATTAAGTTCTCTTTGCTATTCTAAATACTTCCAAACCAATAGGGAGAGTACTGCTATAGCACTGCTAATTTTATCAAGCAATAGATGTCTATAAATGATAGGAAGTTTCATTTCCCTTTTACCTTAATTTATTCATTTCTGTTGGCAACATCACAACTGTACATCATGATGATGATATGATGATGACATCAGAGATGCATACTGACCTGATCAAATCATAGATGGTAGTAAACAGGTCAAAGAGATTCACGTGGGCTGTCTCAGCTTATGAAATTTGATAGCAATGTGTACAGTTGAGATTGGGGTTCTCAGGTGAAATGGTGATAAAAATAATGGAAGGATGTGAAGAGTGCTCACAAATTTTCTTGTCTTTGTTGAGAATAGTTGCTTTGATATTTGAAGGAAATCCTATATTTGTACTGTGGCTTTTGGTAACTTTTCTATAGAAAATTCATTTACACGCACACATTTTTGCACACATTGCAAAAAATACTATTTTCTGTGCAGAAAAAAAAATGCACCTTTCTATCCAATGTTTTTAGATAAATGTGGTGGGGGTCGTTGCAAAAAAAAAATTAAAAGTCTCAAAGTGAAATAAATAATTGGAAAGAAAAGGAAAAAATGCATAATCTCACTGAATGGGAACAGCTTTTCAAATTATTTATTCTTGCTTGGATAATGAAATAAGCAATGATCTGCCTGTCTACAATGGCATCAAGAAGCAGCAACCAGGAAACCTAAAGTTCACTGAAAGTCTGTTTTAAGGGTGTAGAGGTGAAGGTTTGGATTGTCCACTTGAAAATGTACATAGTTGTACTGAATACGCTACTTTCCAAAAGGATATTAAAATTGGAAAATAATCAGTATAGTCCTAGTTTCAGGGCACTCATATGAATGTTAACATCATGTCTGCAGATCTAGAATTCTTTAGTGGTATATAGCTGTGTTTACAGCAGCAATATATTAAAAATTCATACAGCTTCTGCTTGCTCTTTATTGACAAACCTGTTATAAAATGGTGTGTTTTTGTACTTTGGTGCATCTTTGCATTTAGAGTTGCATTACAAAGTAATTTCAAAGATACCTATGATTCCTGCAAACTGAGATTTCCAGTTTCTAAACATGTCTAGTATCCACAGCATTGGGAAAACAATGCATGGCCACTTCCAGTAAAGCAACAAAGGCAAACATTCCCTTAGGGTGTTTTTGATAAATATGTCTCTGGACTGTTCTGTTTGCTTGCTTGGGTTTTGCCAGCTTTAATGTCTACCTGTAGTTTCAGGCTGTTCACTGGCATTTGTAGTAGAATAATTTGTAGTAGAATAAGGATGGACTGGATATTCAAAAGTGTTTGTAAAACGATAAAAAGAAACCTTTTTGAGTGTTGACAAGCCCTGAAGAGAAGAATCCTCAAATGATGAGAATCTTTGCAATTCAGGATTTTTTATGAGCAAAATTGGCGTGTGGTTGTTTTGTGCATAAAACTACATTTTCTGTGAATGAATTTTCTTCACAGAAAATAATCTTTTTTGTTGATGCAGAAATATGATTTTCTAAAGGGAAAATGTTGCTCTCTGCGCAGAAACTGTTGTAATTGGGGACTTCTCCCCAAATTTTGCATGTAGTTGATTTGCATAGTAAACTACTTTTTTGTTTTGTTAGGAAATTCCACTTTTCTCTGCAGAAATGTCATTTTATGTGCACAAAACTGCTGTTTCCAGATCGGGAAAAGCTGTTTTCTATGCAAAATAACCACATGTGAATTTTGTATGAAATTCATCTCAAATTTTACATAGATTTTTTGAAAACTTTCTCACAGTGGGAAGAAAAATGCCAAAATTATATGTTACTCCTTTGAGAAGAAAATTTGTGAAGAATGGCATCCCCATAGCAAAAATCTGCCTAACAACATTAGCAACCTGATGAGAAATTTACCACATAGGACTTAGAAGTATTGAGAATGATAAAAGTGTGTGTGTCTGTATGTGTGTGTGTGTGTTTAAATGACCTGCTTAAAAAAATATTTCCACCAAAGGATACTCCTCCAGTTTTCCTGAGTGATCTACCTGTGTCAGGGAAATTATACTATGACCCTTTCCATACCTTACCGTCTTCCGGCGCTGGGGTGGGGGGATGGCGTGAGCAGCCTCCAGCAAGAGGCTCTAGCATCCGGGGTCCTGCTCTCACGAGAGCTCCCCCTTTTCCTTCCGCAACACAGCCTGGGAGTTTCCCAGGCTGCGCTGGGGCAGGAAGCACAACTGGCATGGCTCCAGAGGCTCCGCACACCAGGTAAGTGTGTGTGGGGCCCAAGAGCAATGCACGATCACGCACCATTTCTGGCTTCTAGCCGAAAATGAAAAGGTGTGTGACCGGTGCCTGCCAGCCCCTGGAGTGTTTTGTGATCATGAATGCGCTGTGCAGATCACTCCTCACAATCGCTCGACGCTCTAGGCCCTCTTTCACATGGAAAATGCCATGCAAAAACGGCCTATGACATGAATAGAAAAATGGCTGACATGAGCTCAGAGCCTGAAAATAATGTCTTACATGTTGCAACGTTACCTGTGGCATAGTGGGGGTTGGTGGTTTTCATGTCAGTGGGGCAATGAATTGATTGGCCCTGCTTCATATCAAGGCTGCCCAAGAATATCAGGTGGAGAAGAGAAGCCTGGACGAAGAGTAACAATAGACATAGTGTTCAACACCAGGTTCAGTTCTAAAATGAAGAACTGGTAAGATCCCATTGTTGGTGGTAAAAAGTTTTCCAAGCATGTTTTGTTTCTGATTTCCTAAGCAATTCTAAACAAGCCATTCTGTTTTCTTGCAGGAATTGTGTCAGAAGTCAACAGGATGTCTCACTGAGAACATGTATTTTTTTTTCACAGAGAAATATTAGCATTATCTGTTCTCCTTTTCTCTTGTTTACAATAATGTTTATGATGTGCATTTTCTTTGGAAGCTCTATAAAAATCCTGATGTTTCAATAAAGCTTTGTTCATCTGATCAGACTACTGTTGCAACCGAGCTGCAGCAGCAGCTGAGAAGATGTTCCCCCTTGATCAAGAATAACTGCGTGTGTCTTTGTATGTGTAGGGATGTGTGGCTCCTTCCCAACCTGATTCAGGTCCCAATCTCAGCTCCATGTTTATATACCCTACAAACAATGGGGGACTGATATTTCACTCACTCACAACACCATGATATGAAATCTCTTTTTCCCAGAAGTTTTAGAGAATTCTTGCATGAAGTAGTGATGGAAATCTATTCCACAGAATTAAATTATCAGAAATGAAGAATAATACATGCACCAATTTATTGTTTGTTTGTTATCTATCTGTATATAACCCCTGGTGATCTAAAAAAATATTTCTATTAATGCTTGTCTGAACTGTTCTGGTGTCTCATTGGTATTGGGCACACAAAGTGCTTTAGTTGTATATTCCTGCCTGACAGGGCATTGGACTGGATGGGTCTTGCAGTCCTTTCCGACTCTAAGATTCCATGATTCTGTGAAACTTCTCAGTGACCACCAGCTATTAGCTGAACTCTGGCATCACACTGGACCTGGAGTTTTCAAAGAGTATCTCATAGTTATTGGCTTAGATCACTTGTTATCATAGTGGACAGTAACTGGGCACCTGTTGGAACCAAAATATTTCACTTCTGATAGCCAGTTGCATATTTCTGGCAGACATGATTTATATACAAACGTTTGCAAATCATCTTAGAATGAGCCAAGATAGAGTGTGTAAGTCTCAATGAGATGTGGTCACTCAAAAACAAATTGTCATTAAGACAAAATAATGATCACAGAAGATTTAAATAAGATTTAAACGTCTTTAAAGTGGGATATGAAGCTGATTCAAGTCCCAATTTTGTAGAGAAAAACAGGATATAAATAAAGATAACAATGCTGGCTCAGTCATAAATAAAATGGGGATTGTAGTCAAGAAATTAGAAAAAGATTAAGACTTGGAAGGGCAACTGTGAAAGAACTAGACTGTGATCCTCAAGTTTTTTTAAAAAATAAATAATAGTAAAATCAGGATCATCCATGCCATAGGATTTCTGATTTCCATCAGAGACTGTGAAAGCTGGACAGTCAAGGAAGTTGAAGGAGAAAGAATCAACACATCTTCAGTGTGATGCTGGTTCTTGGATACCATGGATCACCCAAATGACAAAGAAATGGGTCTGAGAGCAAATCAAGCCTGAACACTCACTTGAAGCCTAATGATTAAATTGAGGCTCTTGTACTTTGAACCTATCATGAAATGATGTAACCCTGTTAGGGTCCAGGGCATGAGCAGCAGGGATTATCAGGTGCAGGTGCCAGGCCTGGGACAGGGAACAGGCACTGGGTTGGCAGGCCAGGGGTCAGAGTCTAGCAAGAGTCCAAGGCAACAGAGCCCTGACTTGTTATCAGGAGTCCAAGAAGCCAGGGCCAGAGGTAGGTCTAGGAAACAGGCCAAAGGCCAAAGGCCAGCAAGAGTCCAAGGCAACTGACCTAGTACCACAAATCCAAGGGTCAGAAGTCAGGACCACTGAAGCATCAGTAGAGTCTACTGGCAGCACAGAGGACCAGGCTGCCATGGCCAAGATTGCAAAGAAAACCCAGTCTTTATATAGCTGGCTTCTGCCCGCTCCAGCTGCCCCGTATCTGAGCAGCCAGCTGTACCTGAGTACTGTGTAGGATTCTGTGGAGACTATAGTCAGGGCCAAGATCCTTGAGGGCAGAATCCTGCAAAGGCTCAGTCAAGGACCCAAACCCTCACAGATCCAGCAGAAAGATGATAATGCCTGGTTAAGTAGAAGGCAGTAGAAAGGGCGGTGGTGGGGAGATCACATAATAGGTAGACTAACTCAATCAAGGAAGCTATGGCCCTCCATCATCAAGACCTGAGCAGGGCTATTAATAATTAGGGTCTTGGAGAGCTTTCATTCATAGAGTCACCATAAACCAAAACCAACTTGATAGTGCATAACAATAACACTAAATGTTTATAGGACTAAATGTAATTAAGGATTCATTGAATTCATCAAATGTTTCTTTTCAGAGGAACTTTATTGCTTAGACTTAACATATTACCATCACAGATAATATCACATTGCAAAGCATCATGTATGTCATTGTGAACATTTCCATCATATGTAACCATAGTTCCTTGGCTAACTTGATTCTCCTGAAGATCTGAAATGAGTATGAATTCTTGATCTGTCTACCAATCTTTTCAACAGGAAAAGAAAAGTGAAAATACATTTAAACCAAAACTGGTAAAAGTTATTTTTCTGAACACCCCAGCCTGAAGTGTCTGTGTCTGAATCACAGTTTTGGGGCTGTTGCAAAATATGGAGATTTTGTTACAAAACCTTGCAAAACAATTGTAAAACTTTGGCACAGGTTTGGAGCAAATTGAACTGTGTTGGGTTTTTTAGGATTTTGAACCCTGAGCTGATGTGTCCGTATCTGTGTCTTAGTTTTGGGACTGTTGCAAAATGCAGGGTTTTTATTGCAAAAGAATTGCAACACTTTGGCACAGGTTTGGAGGTGATCCCAAACGTCTGCGTTCATAGTAAACAAAGCTGGATTCTCCTTCTTTGGAGGTTTTGAAAGAGACATTCAAGGTCCACTTCTTTACCTCTTCTTTACTTATTTTGTAATCCAATCCAGTTTCAAAATGGGTGATTTAGCAGGGACTTGCATGGGCAGAGGGTTGGACTATGTAGTTCTTTTAGTCCCTTCTAATAGAGAGAATGGATTCCTCATGTAATGTAGTGAACCTTGCTATAGCTGTTAATTTACACATATCAAATATCTGCAAAAAAAATCTTTGTGCTCTTTACCATATTCATTTGGAGAGATCAAAAGATTTTGCGTAAAGACCATCAGATGTACTTCGTAGAAATATTTGATTTTCTCCATAAGAAGCTTATTAAACTTCAGATTTCTTCAGCCAAGTCTCCATTATTCATTAAAGTCCTAAGTTTTATTATGAAACTGGATTGGATTACAAAATTAGTAGAGAAGAAGTAAAGAAGTGCTTCACAATTTCAGTTTCAAATGGAAGAAATATTTCATTACTGAATTTCCTCTGACATTATGTGGCAAATAACTATATATATACCTATACAGACACACACACACACTGTGTGTGTGTGTGTGTGTGTGTGTGTGTGTGTAGTCATCATCATTGTGTCATCATACTATGGTCCAGCAGAATTTTTTCAGGTGATTCAAGTCTCCCTACAGTCCGGTCCAATAGGAAATCTGAGGGAACTCCTGGCAATATAGTGCAACATACTTGTCAGATTCTTTGAGAACATCTTCACTCACATTTACCACAACTTCACTCACATCCACTGTACATTTGTGCAGCCCAACTGTTGCAACATTTCCTTGTAGGAGTTATTGCAGGTCTTTAATCATGTTAATTATCCTTTTCTGCATCTTTTGAATCTCTGAGACCTGAATAAACCATCATGGTTCTTGGTCCAAAATCTCTCCCCAGGCACACTCATCAGGTGTCTAATTTTCACATAATAAAACTCAGTGATGGTGAGACCTGATTTAGCTTTCATGTGAGTCTTCAAGACTGAAGATTGAAAAATATATAACTGTTATGTTGTTCCTGGTGGCATTTAGTGTAATTTAGATGGATAGATCTCATCCCTCCAGCATCAGAAACATTTTTAATCTCATTGAATCATGGAATCATAGAATCATAGAGTTGGAAAAGACCACAATGGTCAGTCAGTCCAATCCCCTCCCATGCAGGAACATGCACTCAAAGCACCCCCAGAAGATAGCAACCCAGCATCTGTTTAAAAACCTCCAAAGAAGGTGACTCCACCACACTCCCAGGCAGCATATTCCACTGTTGAATCATTCTAACCATGTGACATCTCTTTTCCTGTAGTTTGAATACACTGTTTCTTATCCTAATCTCCAGAGCATCAGAAAGCAAGCTTGCTTCATTTTCAACATGACATCCCTTCATACATGGCTATCATATCACCTTTTAACCTTCTTTTCATCAGGCTAAACATACCCAGCTCCCTAAGACACTCCTCATCGGGCATGGCTTCCAGACCCATCACCATTTTGGTTGCCTTCCACTGGACACATTCCAGCTTGTCAATCTCATTCTTGAATTGTGGTACCCAGAACTGTACACAGTATTCCAAGTGAGGTCTAACCAAAGCAGAATATAATGGTATTGTTACTTCTCTTGATCTCGACACCATGATCCCATTGATGCAGCCTAGAATTGCATTGGGTTTTGTAGCTGCTGCATCACACTGTTGATTCATGTTCAGCTTGTGGTCCAATAAGACTGTTTTCAAGCCAGGTGTCATCCATCCTATATCTGTGCATTTCATTCTTTCATCCTAAGTGTAGTACTCTCCATTTCTCCCTGTTGAATTTCATTTTGTTAATTTTGGCCCAGCTCTCTAAGGTCATTTTGAATTCTGATCCTGTCCTCTGGGGTATTAGCTGTCCCTCCTAATTTGATGTCATCTATAAATTTGATGAGCATGCCCTCTATTCCATCATCCAAGTTATTGACAGAGATGGTGAAGCTGTGTTTACTTCCAGCAATGACTCCTCAAGAACCACAATGTTTGTCTTAAAATTCCACTTTGGGTAAAATTTGGTAGCATTCCTGTTTGTACATGAGAGTTGGGAACTCTACAGAAGCTCTTCCAATATCCTGTTGGTACCTCATGCACATGTGCATAATTGTCCAGGAAAAAAATGCCCAACAGAGTGACTTCCCCAGTTGTTGCTGAACAACAGATCTTGATCCCCAAAATACCATGTTCACCCAAAAACCTACAGAGTTTTCACAATCTATATTCCTTCAGACCTCTCAAGATTTTTCTTTGCTTTGGCTACTAATTCATGGAGACTTCTTTTAAAGATGCATAAATGCTAGTAGTGTCTCTTACAGAGTACACTTATATGTATTTTTGGAATCTTTGGACATCCATTGATGCAAAAGTGTGAGAGAAATTGCATGGAGTGTTGCCTAGCTATTGTGCATTTCAAAACCAGCTGTCAACCTTCTGGACAGCTCATATCACAGAAGGCGAGCTTGCAGTGCTATTTCGGGCTCTGAGCTGTCACTCAAGGAAGCTAGGGGAAGATGTCAAGAATTGATTTAGATTATTGCAATCATTTGATGCCACCATTTCCCTGGTTTCCCTGCTAATGTCACTGATACCAGGGTGACATGCATTATCGCCCCAGCTGCCAATGTGTCTTGGGAGATGGGAGAGACATGGCGCGGGGAGGACCAGAACAGTGTGTCTCTTGCCTCTAGAAATGGGCATTTCTCAATCCTCTCCTTAAATGGAATGAAGCAGTAAACTTTTCTTAAAGCCAGATCCTATGAGTCTCTCCATGTGCAAATAGTGGCACGTTTACAAGAAAATTGACTCCACCACAATCTTTTCATCACCTCTATTTGACCTTAAAAGAACAGGCCATATTGAAAAAAAAGATTAAAGTTTGTTGTTCCTAGGGAACAACAATATTGTTTTGTCTATCATTTCAAATAAATACCTGTATCCCCTTTGGTTTCTCCTTCTGCTTTGCCATAGCTATGGGTGTATCCTTACTACATAGCTATATCAGTTAGGGATGTAAGAATCAGAGTCATAGAGCTGGAAGGAGCCCTTTGGGCCCTAAGGTCCAATCTCTTCCTCAATGCAAGATCTCCAGCTACAGCATCCCCAGCAGGTAACTGTACAGCTTTTTTCTGAAGACATCCAGAGAAGGGGATACCACCATCTCTCCAGGCAATTGGTTCCATTGATGAAGCTCTCTCACTGTCAAAAAGTTGCTTCTAATGTTCAATTTAAATCTAACCTTCTGTAACTTCAAACTTTCTGAGGCCACAGAGAACAAGCCTGCACCATCCTCTTTGTGTCAGCCCTTGAGATATTTTAAGAGTTTAGTCATGTCACCCCTCAATCTTCTAACCACCGAGTTGAACATGCCCAGCTCCTTCAACTTCTCATCATATTTTGCTCTCCATATCTCTTAACATCCTTGCTGCCCTTCTTTGAATTCCCTCCAACTCATCTATAATCTTCATAAAATGAGGTACCTAGAACTGAACATAATACTCCAGATGAGGCCTAACCAGGGCAGAAAATAGGGCACTATTAATTCTCTTTACTTGGAAGCTATGCTTCTATTAATGCTGGTTAAGATAACACTTGCCTTCTTTCCTACAGGATTATACTTCTGGGTCATATTCAACTATGATCCACAATAATCCCAAGGTCCTTTTCATATATAGTACTACTGAGCCAAGCATTCCCCATCCAATACCTCTGCATTTTTGTGGCCTAAATGTAGAATTTTGCATTTGTCTCTGTTGAATTTCATTTTATTAATTTCAGTCTAGTTTTATAACTTGTCAAAGTCATTTTGAATTCCCTTCCTATTTTCCAATGTGTTAACTACCCCTCCCAGGTTTCTATCATCTGTAAATTTGACAAAGATTCCCTCCACACCATCATCTAAATCACTAATAAAAATATCAAACAGGGTCAACCCCAGGAGAGAACCTTGAGGCACTCTGTTCTAGACTTCCTTTCAATTTGAAGCACAATCACTGCAGGCAACACTTTGAACAAGAGCAATAGCATGTGTGTTTCCATGCCGCTTATCAGCTAAGTGCCCTCTAAGTGGTTTACAGTGTGTTATCTAATTGCCCCCAACAAGCTGAGTACTCATTTTATCCACCTGCAGAAGGATGGAAGGCTGAGTCAACCTGGAGCCCAGCAGGATCAAACACACAACCTTGTGGATGCAGTACCGGCGTTTAACCACTGCACCACAAGGGCACAATTTTCCTACTGATTATGGATCTTTTTAGTGGTGTTTCTGTCTATTCCATAATCAGTAATCTGCTAATCAAAATATCACAGGGACCTTGTCAAATGATTTGCTGAAATCCAGATAAATGACATCCACAGCATTCCCACCATCTACTAAACTGGTGACTTTATCAAAAACAGATATAATGTTAATTTGGCAGGATTTGTTCTTGACAAGCTGGCTCCTTTTGAATCACTGCCTTGTCATCAAGATAATTTCAGCATCAAAATACTTTCAGACTGATTCCTATGTAACGTGTTCTAATATTTTTCCTGGTATTGAAGTCAGACTGACTGGTCTGGTTTTCTCCTCCTCCTCCTCCTCCTCCTTCTTTGAAAGAAGGGACAATATTTGCTAATTTCCAGTTCTCTGGCAACTCGCCCATTCTCCAAGTTCCCTCAACACTCTCAGGTGCAGTTCATCCAGCCCTGCAGATTTGAAGTCATTTAGGTGAATTAGGTGATTTCTGCTTAACTCTTCATCAGTCCTGATTTGCAATTTGGGTTCCTTGCCAAGGTCTCTGATGATTTATGGAAGCACACAATCCTCTTTTTGAGAAATAAAACTGAAGCAAAATAGGTATTGAGCAGTTCTGCTTTTTTATTGCAATCTGTTAGCATTTTACCACCCTTGCTGAAACAGTGGTCTCACCTTTTGTTGATCATTCTCTTGTATTGAACATATTTTTTGGGGGAAAAAGTGGTTGCTCCTTGCTTGCCTAGCAAATCCTGGGTCTTTTTGAGCTATAGTTTTCCTTACACTATTTCTGCAAGCTTAGGCTGCACATCTATATTGTTCCTTGGTGATTCAACTTTCCTTCTGTTCCTTACACATGCTCTTTTTTCTTTCCACTTCCTCCTTGAGAAGAGCAAGGCTGACCCAGTCCAATATTCTGTTTTTTACAAAATGGTGACTATACAATGAGTATAATTGAGTTCTCCATTTCACACTCCTAAGCAACTGATGAATGTGCTTCCTTTAGTAGTGGAGGTGATATATAACTATCCTGACTAGTAGCCTTTGACGATACCATCCCCCCTGAATTTATCCAATCCCCCTTTAAAACCAAATGATGGCAGCCATCATTTCATGTTGCAGTAGCAACTTCCAGAGTTTAACTATGTGTTGTGTGAAGAAGTTGTTACTTTTATCACTCCTGAATCACCATCTATCCAGCTACAGTAGATTAGTCCAGGTTCTAGAATTAGATGGAAAAGAGAAAGCTTTTCCCTATGTAATTTCTTGAGACCTTGAATACTTTAATACACATTATAATTGTATGCCCGGTTATACTATAATTTGTAAGGTACTCTGAGAAGAGAGGAATTTAGCATTAAAATTATTAAGCGTTAAATTAAGCATTAGACAGACACTCAGGGTTCCTGAATTATAGTCAACAGAAGCAGGCTAGAGCTCTTTAATAGAGATTTCTAAGTACCTCAACAAACTAGACAGTGCTAAATCCTCACTAAAATGGTTGAATACACAAGGATTCAAGCACGGCTGTTAAGTATTCAAGGTATTTAATAGATATATCTGCCACTTTTGGTTTCTACACATCTGATGTTTTAAAAACTCAGGTTCTTTCTATTCTGAACATGAGGACTGAATTTCAAATGTAATTCTTATACACCTCTTTATTGATCTATACCCTACTGTCCAGAACTGGGGTACCAGTAGAGGGGAAACAAAGTCACTGAACTTGTCATTCTTCATGAGACTAGCATTTAATTCACCTTGCAAGACTTGTTACAAGAAAATATATAGCTTGTCTCAAGAGTGCATGTGCAAGAGCTGCAGGACATTTCCAAGAAATAAATTCACAGAAAACAATGCAGAAATTTCAAAGTGGAAACAAGAGAAAAAGGTATGATTTGAAAAATACACAGAAGCACACTTCAGTTCAGTGGAGAAATAGTAAAAGTGAATTTGATGCATTGTGCATGTAAGTGTGCAAATTAGTTAAAAATATGTTAAAATTGATAGGAATTTTTTTATTTTATTTTTTTATTTAACAAATTTATAACCTTCCTGTTTCCTAAATGAGATCCATGGCAGCTTACAATAATCTATAAAGACCCTGCTAAAATATTTGGTTTACAAAAGTTAAATAGAAATTAAATATTCCAGTTATTAAAGCATGCTTAAAAACCTTTAAAATATATTTAAAACATAATATCAAAAACATTAAAATGTACAGACTAAAGAATATAGCACATCACTTAGCACACACACACTACAGTTCTGCAATTCAAGATGCAATAGCCTACCTAAATATAAACATCTTCACCTGCTGGTGGAAAGCCAGTAGAAAGGGGACCAAAGGGACCTCCCACAGAAGCAAACACTTAGGCCATTTCTACACTATGACTTCAACCTGGCCTGTCATGCGGATGCATTGAAGCTGGTCCAAAATGTGTGCTACTGCACAACATTGTCCTGTTGCATCTCAAGACATTGTGGCTGCTCATTATACTATTACTGGGGAAAAAATTCGGTAACAGGCCCCTTTTGTACAATGATTGTCTTGGCAGGGGCCGTGCAGAAAGGGTGGAAGTGCTAGCAAGGCACTTCCTTCCTCAGTGCAACACAGGAAGTGGCTGGCTGCACTGTGGAGGAAAGGCATGTGTCCTGAGTGCTACCATCTGCTAGCAGAGGGGAGGGTGCAGAGGGGAGCATTTGAGGCACGCTCCCATCCCAGCAAAGGAACTGCTGAGATTACACCACAACATCTTGAGATGCAGGTTAATCTCACAACCCAATAAGACACAAGGCTGGGAAAAAAGTGCTGATGGGAATTGGTGAAATGTAACAAAATTCATAGAATCTTGGAGATGGAAGGGGCTGCAAGAGACATCTAGTCCAGGTCCCTGCCATGCAGGAATACATACCTGCAGCACTCCTGAAAGCTGACCATCCAATCTCTATTTAAAGATCTCCAAAGATGGAAGGTCTTTCACCCTCTGAAGCAGTCTGTTCTACTGTTGAACTATTATTACAGTAAAGAAGTTCTTCTCAATGTTTAGGTGGATCTCCTTTCTTGTAATTTGAATCCATTGGCTTGCGCTCTGTTCTCTAGGGCAGGAGAGAACTAGTTCGGTCCAATTTCTCCCTGACATCCCTTTAGATGTTTAAATATGGCTATCATGTCACCTCTCAGTCTTCTCTTTTCCACACTAAATATAACCAATTCCCCATAAGGCTTAATTTCTAGAACTTTGTTCATTTTGGCTGCCCTTCTTTGGACACGTTCCAGCTTGTTAATATCCTTCTTGGACTTTAGTGCCCAAAACTGGACACAGTGATCCAGGTGAGGTTGGACCAAAGCAGAACAGAGCAGCACTTAGAACTAAGAGATTTACACATCTCTGGACTCAGTGCATGTCAAAAACAAAACAAAAGAAAAACAGAACACAAAAACCCAACCCAACCTGAAACAAAACAAAACAATACAAGAAAACCGCTTGGGTGAACTTGGACACATCACACACTCTCAGCCAGAAAACCCTGTGATAGGTTTGCCTTAGGGTCATCATAAGTCAGAAATAACTTGAAGGCATAAAACAACAATGGCAAACCAAGCAAACAAGCAGGAAAATAAAACCTCAGGGAACAAATGAAAGCAGATTTGTTTTTAAATAAAATAAATACAATAAAATGCAGTTTCACAGATTATATTAAAGTGCTACTGAATTAAAAGGCAGTTTTAAAATGGCATGGCCATTCATCCATTTCTATAAAATGCAATGTCTGCATCATGCTTCTGTGTTTATGATTTGGGTTTAATGCCGCGTAGCTTCATTTCTTCCTTTGCTTACAGTTAACCCTCTTTTTTCATTCTGAACTATGTAAGACATCCTGGCACCATGCTAATCTTTGCACATAAACAGTGAGAGATGGTGAAGTTTGAGTCTGCTTTCAGATTAGCCTTCTAGCCATCAAAATGAAATATATCCAATTGCTGCATTGTGTTCAATGGCATTTAGCGTAACTCGGAATACCACTGAATTAGTTCATGGGGAATAAAACTGACTCATCCATGCACGGTTCAGGTGAACCTATAAATGTTCACCTGCAGTGTGCATGGATGAGTCATTTTTATTCCTCATGTGAACGAATTCCTTGGAGAGATGTCCTCAGTGACAGAGAGCATCAAAACACTTGTTTGGTTTATTGTAGACATGAAATTTGTAGACAGCACATTGCCAATGTTGTTTTCAGGTAGAATGGACTTTTGCTGAAGTACTTGTAGTGAGGCATTGCCATTCAAAAAATCTACATAGTGAGATGTGTACTGGCTCCTTCATTAGGAACCCTGATGGCACAGGGGTTAAAATGCCAGTACTGCAGCCACAAGGTTGTGAGTTCGATCCTGCAAGGCTCCAGGTTGACTCAGTCTTCCATCCTTCCGTAGGCAGTAAAATGAGTACCCAGCTTGTTGGGGGCAATTAGCTAACACATTGTAAGCCATTTAGAGAGCACTTAGCTGATAATGTTATAGAAATATATGTGATATGCTATGCTATGCTTAGTGATCTATAGTAGACTTCTTTCCAGGTACAGCCAGAGGCAGAATAAATGAAGAAGCAAGCAGGGGTTGGGGAGGAAGTATTGGAATGCTTATTTTAGTAAGAGCCATGCTAAACTCTGCCAGAGAGGAGAATGAAAGCTGCAATGTGAAGATCCATACTATAATACATATAAAGATATGATATATACCTTAGGATTTTAGCTAACGGTAAGTATCAAGAAATAAGTGGCCATTTGTTCATTTAGATCAAAGGTGGGCATATTGTGCGGTCTGCAGGTCACATGTGGCCCCTGGACTACACTTTTGTGGCCTATGAAGCCCCAATCAGTTACCTAAAGCCCTCCACGCACACACCATTTTTAAAAAATAAATCAGCATGAACTTTGGACAAATTTTGCCCCCAAATGATGCAGAAAGCCTGCCTAAATGCATAGAAATGCGTGAAAATACCCTCCCTCACAAGATCTCTAGAACTCTATGCTACTCCCAAATGCCTGTGTTTTTTTCCCCTCTGCATTCCCTCTCAAAATGGTGACAGGGACTGATGCAACATCACTCCTTTTCACCATTTTGAGAAGGATTCTGTAGATGGTCTTTATTTATTATGTGAAACAAGCCCAACACATTTCAGCCAATGCAGTTGTTTCAGTGGTCCTCTTCAGGGGTAATACATGCAACTAGTAGCAGATATTTCTGGAGCTCAAAAATCTCTTTCCATTTGCTGAAAAATTGTTCATCAGTCCAGCAAGTGGAAAGCGATTTTTCAGTCCCAGAAATTTCTGCTGCTTATTGTATGTATTGCCCTGAAGAAGGCCACTGAAACAATTACATTCTCTGAAATGTGCTGGGCTTGTTTCAAATGATAAATAAAGCACATCTACAGAGCCCTTGGAGACTTCTCTCCTCTTTTTTCCTGTGGATTCTGTTATGAGCTCTTCAGTTTTTGTCTTCTGATTCACCATTTTGAGAAGGACTGAATAGGAGAATTGGGGGCAAATTGGACTCTAGTCCCCCACACAATTGCCCACCCTCAGTTTAGATCCAGATGCCTTCTCTCAAGAGGGATTTCATTTCTGAGCTTTCAAACTGATATGTTCTGAGAAGTCATGAGGAAGAGTCAAAACCCTGGTTGTTGAATGAAAAAAGGACCATTAGACAGGTGACACAGGTAGTAGGGATGTAATTAACACTTTTAAAAATTATCCACTTGGTTGCACCCAAAATACAATTAATTAATGCTCTTTTTGATGCAATTTATATTGTTGTTGCTATTTCTAGAAAGAAATATCTGCGGAAATAGCAAGGGAAGAATTTTCTTCCTTCAATGGCCAACCAGCTCAAGTTCCTATAGTGCCACAAACATAACTTTCTGGGCTCAGCCAGAGAAGGAGGTATTCTGGGGAATTGCCACAGGGGAAAACAGTAAGCCCCTGGAATGCACCCCCCCCCCAAGATGCTTGCACTCCATATCTAATTTTTTTTTTACTTAGGAGACAACTTTGGATTAAGTTGATGATTGAGGATCAGGGTTGGTCAATCTCTGGCACTCTAAATATCATTGAATTGCAGTTCCCTTCAGTAAGAACCAATATAGACAATACTGAAGAAAATATATTAGTGGTAGCTTCACAACATTTACAGGGCTGCAGAGGGCCTGATCTGGCTTTGGAAGTGGCAAGAACAACTCCGCTGGGCCTTTGAGGCATCAGTTCAAAAAGTCCAAACAGAGATGAGGCTGATAGCTTTCTCCTTTGAGAACCCTCCCAAAGTATTTCTCACCCCCCTACTTGACTAATACCTTAATGTGGTTGTTATTAGTGTCATCAAGTTGACTTTAACTTATGTTGACTTATGAGAGTGCCTCCATAAGCCCTGGCCTTCAAATGGCCTACTTAGGTCTTGAAAATTCAGTGCTTTCTTAATTTAATTAATACATCTATAATTTGGTCATCCTCTTTTCCTCTTTTCCTTATAATCAAGCATATTGTGTCATCTCATGATATGTCCAAAGTATGATTGCCTGTTCAATCCTTTCAACTTCTGGGAAGAGTTCAGGCTTGATTTGCTCTCAGACCATTTATTGGTCTTTGGGGAGTCCATGGTATCTTGTTTGTTTTTCTCCAGCACCACATTTAAGATGAGTTGAGCTTCTTCTTTTCAGCCTTCTTCACTGTCCAGCTTTTACAACCATGCACAGAAATCAGAAATATCATACTAACTTTAATTGTAATTCCAATTCTTTGTCTTAAACCATTGCTACTCCTGTGGTTAAGCCTTAAATGCTTTTTTCCCATGCAGTGTGTGTGTGTGTGCGTATGCGTGTGCGCGTGTGTATAACAGACATGATAAATAGCTAGAGTATCAAGATAAGAAGGATAAATGCAGATATATATTGTTCATTTCATTATCTGTCAGGAAGAGAAGTAATGGGTTGAGGTTACATTTAGACTGATGGCTACATGGTACAGTGCAGACTCTAATGGAAGCCAGTTTCCATCTAATGAGCAAAGAGGAAGGAATAATTTGTATTCACTGAAGAGGGAGTCAGAAGGAGACCACAGGTCTCCAAGAAGGATGCTGCTGCCAGTAATTTTGAAGAAAGCGAGTTTTGCAGTATGCCCCCCAAAAAGAGAAAATGACATTTGGAAATCGCATTAGAAAAATCAGCTTCAGCATTCAAAACAGCCTGGAGCAAAATGCAGCTTGCAGAGATACAAATGCACAGACACACATGTTTATGAGACACGATGTGAGTCCATCCATCCACATGGAAATATGAGGAGAGGTTCAGAGATGCGTTGATTCTGAACATCTTAGTCCCACAGGCCTTATCTTCAGGGATGGGAGGAAATATTTCAAAACTCTGATGCCAACACATGAAGTTCAACAGACCAAAGATTTATTAAAGGTATATCTTATAAAACATTTTTTTAAAAGAATCATGTCAGATCAAGCCAAAGGCCTATCTAATTCCACATTTCTTTTCCAGGATGATTGACTAGACTCTTGCTTGTTTTGTTATATCTGCTGCTTTCCTTTCTTTTATTATTGATGGAATGTTTGGGGAGTTTTTCTTGGCTGAATGATATTTTTTTTCTATTGTTCGAACTGTATTTGTACACTGTCCTGGCATCTGTAAGGAAGCAGGACAAATTTAAAATAGTTTGATTAAAATAATAAACAAATACATGCAGAAGCTCTTAAGACTAAAGTGGAGGGGGAGGATTAAGAGTGCATTTTCACTTTTGCTGTACTTCTCAGAATCTATGCCAGATAGAAATCTGTGCATATTTTAGTAGGTAGAGTATATGCATGTTTATGCTCTTTATTTTCTCTTCTTGGTGCAAATTTTACATATTTCCTATCTGAAAACAGTGTTTCCATATGTATTTGCTAAACATATGTGTTTTTTAATTGTCCACATTTACTGGCATTTAATTTAGAAAGGGAACGAGATATAAATAAATACTGATGGCTTCTGTCCAACAACGACCAAGATCATCAATGAACCTATATGGAGTATAACTTTATGCTCAGGAGTTACACAGTGATTGCACAATTCATGTTATTAGTGAATTGAAACACCAACCTTACAATCCAACATCCCCTCAGTGAAGTGTAAATGTTAGTATGTGGAGATATATTGTACTAGCACTACGCAAACCGCATACAAAATAGCAACAATGCACAGCAGAGGTAAATGACTAGGTGCTGTTCTGCAATGCACACAGCCTACCTGCAATGGACCAAGCTAAATAAGCAACTGTAATGTACAGTGAGCCATTGTGACACACAATGTGCAACTGCAATACACAAAATGCAATTGCAAAGGGCAACACTCAGACACAATACACAACTGAGACACACAACACAGAATTGTAAGGAGCTAAATGTGAAGTGGACACACAACTCCATTTCTGCTGTTGTCAGAAGAGTTGTGTTAGGGGAATAATTCATTACACATGCATATCTCACTAATAAAATACCAGCTTTTATAAGTATGTGTGTCTGCATGTTGCATCATGTATATTAATGTGCAAAAGAGCACAATCATTTACAATGTATATCTATGCACAAATAGCATCACATGCAGAACTGTGGTTCCACAATCTTGCACCAAATGTGGGCATTCTGCATTGGACCAACAAATCCAACTGCTTTTGTAGGGTAACTTACATATGCATAAGAAACCAACAGGATGGTTGCCCAAATGTACAGGTATAACTCAGTCAACAAAGTAAATATGTCCCTGGGTATAACTTCTTTAACGGAAAATTTGGTCCTAAAAGCAGAAATAACATGGAAGGAATAGAAATAGGTTCCTATATTACAGACGCATTGCAACATGTTTCAGCAAACATTTTATTCAAAACTGACAAATTTCACATGTGAAATGAAATAGCTAGGTCAGGGAGCATTGCAGAAGTAAACAAAAACATTTTAACGCTTTTGGAGATCACCTGTAGGCTTCTTCCAAAAACCATTTTGGGATTACTTTCTTTCATCACCTTCAAGTTTTTAATGATTTCTGGTTTGATGGCCAAACTTACAGATCTATGCTTTTAAAACATGATAGAGGTGAAGGATGCTTATCTGCTTACCTGTCATGCCCTGGATAACTTGCAATCCACAAACTCTACTCTGAGGTAGACAGTAGTGTTTATTTGTAGCATAGCAACCCAGCACACTTCATCTGAAGTTGCTGAGACTAAAGCGTTCACAGGTTTTATACCTACACAAATTTAGGCACAAAGAGCTATGATTGGAGAGGATCATAAATTTAAAATCACCCCACATCTTTAGACATTTCCCAGACTCACAGTTGTTTACTCTTCTTTCATCCTTGGGGCAGGAACATGTTTCCTGCCTTTATTTTGAGACACTTCAAGTTCCCAAAATACCTTTTGATATTTATGTTTTTGCCTTCTCTGATCTTCTCCCCACTTCACCAGATACACTGTAGCAATGGGCAGTGAAGCAATTATCCGTTTGATATATTGGAATACATACACAAGATTAAAACAGATACACTGTTGCAATCACAATTAACGCTCAATACTTTGTAGAATTCTAGCTAAATTCTAAGCATTGCCCTTACACTGACTACCAAACACTGTTTCAATACACATCCAGAAGATCCAGTTATGACAGGAGCTGCATATCCTGACATCACCCCTTGCCTCTCTCTTTTGTGTTCATGCATGCTCAGTGATGGATTCTGAAGGAATCTGGTATTTATCTTGCCTTGTAGGCAGTGAAACACAGTTAACAGCAGGATTTGCTACCAGAGAACCACATTTTTTTTGTTTTTGTTTCTTCCCAGATCAAGCTTTATTGCACTGCTTACTGTGGACATGCTGCTTCAACTTGACACCAAAACTCTGCATTTCTCCAGCCCTCCTTCATCATGCTCCTAATGCCTGTCTTGCTAAAACACTGCCAGGTAAACATAGGATGATAAGAAAAAAGGAATATGAAAAGATTTTGTACAAAGGACTTGTCAGAAGCTTTCTTAATTGAGGTATGCCTGTATTGAAGTGTCTTGACAGTCACAATTTTCTTCCTTTGATATGGTTTATACCATACTTTTCCCCCACAGTTGAGATTCTAAGGCCATTTCCACACTACACTGGAAAAATGCTGTTATTCCATTTTCAGTATCTTATGGAATCCTGGCCCTTACAGTTTAGGGAGGGACATTTAGAAATCTCAGCCAGAGGGCTCTTTGGCCTCAGTAAACTAAAAACTCCAGAATTCCATGGGATTTTGAAAAGGGAATACTAGCACTATAGCAGTGTAGTGTGGAAATGGTCCAAGTATCTTTTCTATCCTTATTTACAACTATGGGTGAGTGAGTTGATAGGTTATGTAAATGTTCACTCCACTTTTGTTCCATCCTGTTTTAAAACAATGCATGTGTATCTTTTCCCAGTGATGTTTTGGCAGCTTACTGAGCCTGACAAGGCAAAAATGATTTTTAAAAAATTCACCTGGGGATATGATTAGTGGGAACTACACATCTGGGGTCTGTGATGATTCTCTAAAGTGTGCTCCTTTTAGCACACTTGCATGGTGTGCATGTGGGGTGTGTATGATATGTATGTATGGAAACTTAGTTCATTTCTGAACTAATAATGATGCATACTCACACATGTCAATCATATGAATTAAGTTTTTATTTTTTTCCAGGGTAGCCTGATGTACTTACCATTAATATAAACATACACACACACACACACACACACACACACACACACTATACTACACTACACTATTATACCTTCTGCATTATACACATTCTGTACTGTACTCATTTGGTGGTTGGACTTACTCTCAGTTGTTATTCCCAGTTGCAATAAACCCACTGAATCAATGGGAACATGGTACATGCAGTAATCAGAAGTATTGTCAGTGAAATACCATACTGAGTCTTAAGCTGGACAGTACAACTTATGTGGCATAAACCTGATGAGCAGCTCCAGCATTTACTTCCATTTTCTTGTAACCTAACATTATCAAGCCATTAAACTTTAACTCAATATACAATATGGAGAAAATAATCTCATCCGTTAAGTCAAGATGAACTTGTCCCGTTCATTGTTGTTGTTCTCGTGTGCCTTCAAGTTACTTTTGACTTATGGTGACTGTGAGGTCACTATAATGGGGTTTTCTGGAACTGAGAGTGTGTGATGCACTCAAGTTCACCCAGTGAGTTTTCCTGGCTGAGTGGGAATTGAACTCTGGTCTCCGGGGTCATAGTTCAATGCTCAGACCTTTACACCACACTGGTAGGAAGCAGTTGACCAATGTCAAGGTACATACAAAGTTGAAAATGCCAATATAATTCAGGCCTATGTATGCTGTTTAAATATATTCATTAATGTAATTAATTAAATTACATTATTAATTACTTTCATCCATTCTTCACCTTTGGAAACTTCAAGTGGTCCAGAGAGCTTCAGCTACAGGGAACATGCAGTTCACTTGTTGCAACAACTTCACTGTGTGCCTGTGTGTTTTCCGATACAATTCTGGTAATGACCTAGAAAGCTATTTGGAGGTTCAAATTATTTGGAGGTCCATATTCTCCTGCACTACCCCCTGTGTGTTCTGAGATCTCCTGGGGAGGCTCTGATCTTTATCTTACCATCTTCACAATAACAAAGAATAGGGCCTTCTCAGTGGCTGCTCCCAGGCTCCGGAACTCCCGTTAGAGAGGCTAGACTGCTACTTTCTCTATTCTCTTTCCTTAGACAGGTGAAAAGGCTGTTTCAACAGCATTTGAATATGTGTGTGTGTGGGGGAACTGGGATAATAATGTGACAGAATTTATTTGGTGTTGTTGTTTAATGGTTTATGTTTTCAAATGGCTTTAGTTTTATGATGGTTTAATTCCTTTTTAACTTTTGTACACTATGTTTGTCTCAACTGTTGTAAGCCACCTTGAGACCAAGGCCCTTTCTCCATGGTATTTGTCATGCGAAAGGGCGCCAGGAGCATCCCGCGATTGTGAGGAGCAATCTGCATGACGCACTCACAATCGTGTGACGCTCCAGGGGCCGGCAGGCACCAATCGCACACTTTTTCATTTTTGACTAGAAGCCGCAAATGGTGCACAATCACACATTGCTCCCAGGCCCCATGCTCACTTACCTGGTGTGCGGAGCCTCCGGAGCCATGCCAGTCACACTTCCTGCCCCAGAGCAGCCTGGGAAACTCCCAGGCTGTGCTGTGGAAGGAAGAGGTGGGGCTGTCGTGCGAGCAGGCAGTGTGTGGAGCTGAAGGACCCTGGACAGGAGAGCCTCTTGCCGGAGGCTGCTTGCGCGATCCCTGCACCCCAGCACTGGAAGAAGGTAAGGTGTAGAAAGGGCCCAAAACTGGAGAAAAGGCAAGAAATAAACAAATAAAAATCTTGATGGCTATCAGATCACACCAAAAGTGAAATTTGAAAGGGGCATAGGCAAAAGATCTGAAGAATTTGAAGAGAAAGGATTTAAAGACAGTCATAATCATATGAGCGATATTTCCCAGGGGTTCCCTATGCATCTGTAGGGCAATCGCTGCCGCCTGTTTTAACCTCTATGACTTTTACAGCTAACTTAGAGCAGTTTCAAATGAAAGGAAAGTTTCAATTGAAATTCGCTGAGAATGTTCAAGGCTGCCACATCCTGATGATAATTGACAACGATGAAGCAACGGAGACATCAAGGTAATTTTAAAAACAGTAGACTATATGAGAAGTATCGTTTCAAAAATACCGCAACAGCATGAGATCCAGACTAAGATCTAAAATTTCTTCATCCATCTGTCACTAATTAAAACGAATGTCAAAGAACATATGGCTGCAAAAGCATCAGGAGCTGAAAAGAAAAATGGGGAAATGCCATGAAGCACATATCTAAATTGCATCCTTTTCTCTAAGTGCCAGACTGAGGCTATGGAAGACAGATAAAGGAAAAGCCATATTGAATAAACACAAAATACACCTTTTGTGACATGGTAACTTTATTTGCCTTTTTATATTAGCACATCAGAAACAATCTGCCTGATTATGGAATGGAATCCAGGATAGTACGTTAATGACAGAGGGGAGATAGATGGGAAGTTGTAAATATCCTCCAAAAAATCCTACTAAACTCTATGGAACAAATGAAAAAGACAGAATTGGCATGTGGAAATACAGTCTGCAAATTGGCCAAATCTTGTTACATGCCTTCAAGTCGTTTTTGACTTAATGCAACCCTAAGGTGAGCATATAATGGACTTTTCTGGGGCTGAGAGTATATGACTCACCCAGTGGGTTTTCATAGCCAAGCAGGGAATTGAAACCCTGATCTCCAGGGTTATAGTTCAATAGTCTAACTGCTACACCATGCTGGCTTTCAGCCAAATCTTACTCCCCACTTAATTTAGTCAGACTTGTATAAAGGTAATGTCATGAACCAGGAGTCAGTTTCTCCAGTAGCCTTGAAGAAGAGTGAATAGATGCAAGCATACAAGGAGCTAATAAGGCTGGAATGAGAGACAGCTGGCTCCAACCTTCTTCTAGAAGGCAGAGGGTGGTGGCCCAATATCAGAAACAAGTTGTGTGTTTGCTGGCCTTTATGTGTGCCACAGATTCCCTGATCACCATCTGCCTATCTTCTCTGACCTTTGGACTGTCTGACCTTGCTGCCTGCTGGATTCCTGACCTTTAGACTGGCACTTGACTTTGCTTCTGCTTCAGCCTGACCAGGCAAGCTTTATTGGACTGCTAAGCTGTATCCATTTGCCTGCTGAACATTTTGGCACTCTGTTGACTGACAAGGGATAGCCGGTACCTACAACAGGTAAGTCAAAGTAAGACAGTCAAATCAACAACAGCAACAATAAATATTATTACATTGATGTTAGCTAAGTCTTTGTGCAGCAGTAAAGACACACAACAATGCTGACCCACAGTAAAATCTCACTTCACAGAGACATAGTTTTTTCTAAGGCAAAATTAACCTGTTTCAAAGCAACCAAAATGGAGTTACTTTTGTAGTGTGCCTTCAAGTCAATTCCAACTTATCATGACTCTAAGGTGACTCTAAGGTGAACCTATTAAGGATCTTGCTTACTAAAAGTTGTTTTTTGAGAGTAACCCTTGCTTTCATCTGGGACAGAGTGTGTGACTTGCCTAGGGTCACCCAGTGGGTCTCCTTGGCTGGGCAGGGATTCAAACCATGGTCTCCAGAATCATAGTCAAATGCTCAAACCACTACACTACACCAATGAAAATACCCACATCACATACTTCAAAGAAGTATTACCTGTATTATCCGTATTACATTTCTAACATTTAGTTAAAGTAGACAATTTATTTCTAAAGAGTGGTAATAATGTCCAATTTACCCAAAATACCAATTTTTGCCTGATCAAAAAATTACCTATATCCATAAGGAAGCAGCAGCAAACAGAACATCCACTTTCTTTAAATAAAAGACCTGAAATAGTATAATCTATTTATTTATTACATCTATTACTGAATTGCATTCCCCATCCAATAATAGCTCAAAACAGTATTGTTTCAGGGATTCTGCAGTTTCAGTTTATAACCATTTCCGCACTAGCCTGTTATAGTGCTATGATTCTACTTTCAACATCCTATGGAATCCTAGTGTGATAATTGAAACCCTGTCAGAGCTGCTGATGACAAGCAGCAGCTGTTGGTCCCTGTTGCTCAGGGTGGAGATGATGAGCAGCAGTTGTTGGTCCCTGTGGCTCTGGCTGGAGATGAATCCTGCAGCTCAAGAGCGCCCCCTGCTGCCATGGACCAAGCAGGCTTGGACGTTCCTCTGCCTGCTCCTTTAGGGCAACAGGGATCTGATTCTGAAGATGCTTTGGAGCCTGTGCCAATCAGCCCACAAACAAGGCGGAGACTCAAGAGAGCTGAGCAAAGGGAGGCTTCCTTGATTAAGTTCAAGAAGCAGTGACTAGCCACACCTGTGTCTTGGGCTATATAACTGCCTGCCTGGAAGCTTTCCTTTGCTTGTGGCAAACTTTCTACAAGCTCTGTCCTTGCCTGTTCCTTGCTTCCAGTACCTGGCTCCTGATACCTTGGATTGATCTCATGGCTCCAGACCCCTGGCTTTTGGAACTCTGACTACAGCTTTTGCTTGTCACTCTGGCTTAAGTAAATGGACTTCCCTTGAGTAAGTGCTTCCTTGACTCCTCCCAGCAGGACTCTGCTAGCTCTCATACTCCCTTCTCCGGGCTGTCTTGCCGCCTGGGTCTCTGACCCTGACACTTGGGGTTTGCAGTTTAGGGAGGGGCTAGCTGGCCCCTCCTTAAACTGCAAACCCCAGGATTCCATAGGATGTTGAAAGTGGAATCATAGCACTATAACAGGCTAGTGTGGAAATGGCCCATGTCAGGAAGAAATATCTGAGGCTGGGTCTGTAACACAGCAAATGTAGCCTTTCTTTCTAGGACACAAAGTTGCATTTTCATTTCTCCTGTGTACAAATACTGCATAAAAACTTAAGTCTCCATCATTGCCTTCAGGTTTATAATCTGATAATTGGAGCTCCCAGAACATATTTAAGTGGCAACTTTGAAACAATTTTTGTGAGAGGCTTCCCAGTTACCAGTATTACTGCTGCTTGCATTTGAGGCTTCTAGTGTGCTGAAAGATAAGCTGAAATGTTTAGCTAGATTGGAATGTAATGCCACTTAGCAGACAAAATGTGGGAAAACAACTTTCTTTTTTCTGGGGGAAAAAAAAAGAGAGAGAGAGAGAGAAGTGATAGGGAAAAAAAAAAGGCTAGGGCAGAATAGGTCAATGAAGAAAAAATCAGCCAAGATGCTGCTACTAACCCAAATTTCTTGAGACTCTTAATAAAGTCATATAATATTTTTATCCTTATAAAGAGCTGAGTACATAGTTGCTCCAATTTCATCCTCACAATAACCCTGTGAGACCGTTTAAGCTCCCAATCCATTTCTAGGAACATTTCTGGCTATGGTCTGTAAGACCTTCTCCAGCCTGCATCCAGACTAACTGAAAGATGATGTCTCCCTATAGGAGTTTGTCTGAGGGTTGAGATTCTAAGGGAGGGACTTTTTGTAGATCCCAACTCTGTCTTGGGTATAAGAATGGGAAGGAAATTTGAAAATTTCTGAAAAATGATCAAGAATAGGCTTTTCAAGGGTAGATAAGATGAATCATGGACTGATGAGAATCTTCACAGTTTGGGAAAACTTGGTACATGGGTATTTTGAGTGGGAAATAGCATTTTCTGTGCAGAAAGCAACAATAAACAGCATGTGTCCATGCAGCAATATTATTTTCTGCACCAAAAATGCTGTTTTCTATGGATAACAACCACATGTGAACCTTCTGCTGAATAAATGTGAATTGAGAATAAGCTTCAAAAGCTGCATGGTTTTCACCAACTTCCGTGCAGCGGAAAATTGTTAAAATTACCCATTGCTTCCTTAAAGAAGAAAGTTAGGCCATTTCTGCACTGTACCACCTTCCATTGTTCTCCCATCATGGTCCCAGTAGTGACTTTGCTAGGATGGGAACATGATGGGAACACTGACCTCTGCTCCTGGCTGGATCCCTGCAGAAGGGAGCATGAGCAACACATACTTTCTTTCTGCAGTACAGCTGGCCTCTTTCCCATGCTGTGCTGGGGAAGGAAGCACCTTTGTGATGAACCTGAGCAGGGGGCCTGACAACAGAGCCTCCTTAGAGACCAAGAGTGTTAAAAAGTGATTGATTGTTGAAATGGACCCTTGGATGGCCCAGGGGAGCTGGTGGACAGAGTGGAATAATGAAATTTAACTGACTGTTCGGTTGATTGAAGTCCAGTTTGAGAGTTTGGGATTTAGGTTAGAGTTAAAGAGAGTGTCAGTGGTGGAGCTTGGAGTGTGTGGAGAAGGGGTGGAAGGGGGCAGGGCTACGGCGCATGGGGACATGGCCTTAGTGCATGGGGCATGGCCAAGGCATGCGGGGGCAAGGCTACAAGCTGGGATACCCCAAAAACATTGCTGCCCAGGGTGAAGTGCTCCCCCGCCCCCCTGTTCTTGCACCACTGGAGAGTGTTGGTGTAGAGGACAGTTGTAGAGAGCTGAGGAACAGAGTTGATAGTTGATTAACAGAGTTGGTGTGGAGAGAGAGAGAAAAGTATGGTGCTGAGTTACAAAATAAGTTTTACCTTGGCAGTCTGTTTAATAAAGGTTTGTTTATATGTTTTTATAAAAGCAGCCTCGAGAGAATGTCATTTCTCTGGACTGGATTACACACGCTACCATAGTTCCAATAGTACCACAGTCATTGAAGAGATAAATCACTGCTTGTCCTTATATCTGAAAAGGGGCAGATTTAAGGAAAACAGTAAAGGGAGATAACCCTGGGAGGAAAAGCCAAGCAGGGACAAGAGTGAGGAGTGTGCTGCATTCTCAGGAAGGGAGAATGGAAGCAGACCTGTTTGTCATAGCCCTGGCCTGATCTAGAGATCTCCCTGGATGTTCAGACCTGGACACGAAGAGGTATCAGGCTGGGCAAGACTCGGGTGCTTCACAACCTCCATTGTGCTTCCACCCCTTCTGCATGGCTGGGGGTGGGTGGGAGCACAGCATGATCATGGGTGCTTAATGGATTTATTCTGTTAAGCAAATATCCTGCAGTCGTGATGGGGACAGGATGGCAGCAGAAATGCAACAACAATGTGTGAAAGAATGACATGCAGACTGCTGCCAACCCATCCCCATCATGGGATGGCGACACCATGTGGAAATGGCCTTAGTGAAGGATTTCACCCCTATTCAAGCACAGCTGCTGAGGACACACGAGAGGGCCTCCTCAGTTGCTGCTCTGAGACGGTGGAATTCTTTCCCATGAGAGGCTTGACTGGCTCCTTCTCCTTCTACCAGCCAGTGAAGACCTTTTTATTTAGATGAGTTTTTGTCCGTTGATGTTGATTTAAAAAAAAAAATGGGGAAGAGATGCTGTACTTTTTTCTCCTTTGTTATGTTTTAAATACTTCTAAGCTTTTAAAATTAGTGCTGTTTCTAAGCAGATTTTTTATTTAACTGTTCTAAACTATTTCTTATTATAAGTTCTTTTTTTAAAAAAAAACCTATCATTTTAATCAATGTGAGTTCTATATACAGTGAACAAGGTAGATATAAATGAAACTTTTTTTTCAAAAAGTAGACTAAGTGATGGTGACTAGGTCCAAACCAATCAGTAAACTTCATAACTTACTGTGGATTTTGATGCTGTTCTCTTCAATCCAGGAAGATTATCTCAGGAATAGACCCTCTCACCATCCACCGGTGCACACTCACACATATATTGTGGCTACATAGAGATCTGTGGAACTGCAGAATTGGTGAGGGCAGAGTAGGTGACCATTCACAGTACTGAAATTGGGGCAATTTCCTCCCTTTTCTTCTCCTGACACTTTGTAAGGGAAGAAGACACTTTGCTTATGGTACAGTGGGACTTTGTAGCATGGGCTGCTGTTGTAATACTTGTACGCACCACAGCAAGACACTGTACTTGCCCCTGAATTTAGTAGTGTAGATAGAGGCCCAGAAGTTGTTCTGGTGGGGTCAAATGCACTGCCTGCCCCTAAAAGGTTTTCTATCCCTGCTGCAGCCCAAAACCTCACTGGTTTCTTCTTAGGAAGGAATATGCTATCTCACCAGAAACAATTTCTTCAACTATGTGCTAAATAATCCAGAATACTGTTCACAGCCAGAGTACACCTAGATAATCTAGGGAGAAAGAGTAAAGGACATCTTCTGAAGAAGTCTTTTGAAGAGTAACTGCAAGAACTTTTTGAAGATATCTTATGAAGAAGAACTTCAAGATTTTAAACATTCTTTGTGGGACACCTTTACATTTAAGCCAGTTTGGTTTAAGTCTGTTTCACAGACAGTTTTGTAGAGACTGAATCTTGCTTCAGAAAATGAAATATTTCCACATGCATTGGCTTTTGCTGATATGTTTGAAAGTGTTCCCCCTCACTTGTTCTGACAAAATTGCTTTAAGTGTTGCGGTTCCTCATGAAGGGCTTATGCCTGTCAAATTTTAAAAGTACAGAGAAGACCTAGGCCATTTCTGCCTGACGGGGCTCAGCAAAGTCCTTTTGTTGCAGCCCCGGTGGGGAGGGAAAGTGTGTCAGAGACATTCCCCTCTGAACCTTGCCGAGTCACTGCCCAGCACAGCCGGGCACTTGCCATTGCTGCACTGGGGAGGGAGATGTCACCAGCCTGCTTCCACCCTTCCTCATGGCCGGAAAGGTGGCAGCACTGTCATCCACAGTCATCAAGGCCACTGTTCATGCTGGCTGAGGCATTCTGGCAGCTGCAGTTCAAAAAAGTAACTTTTCCATGTTCTCATCCTCTATTCTTATACTTTTGAAAGGTTTACTGAAATGATGTCAGTAAATTGCTTTGAACCCTCTGAAGGACTATATAATTGATTATTATACTAATTGCTATTGGTATGATGATTATTATACTAATTAGTATTATCATAATTAAAATATATCACCAGCATCAGCATCATGTAAGTAAACAATAGTGCCCTGACGGATCAGAAAATGATTTGTCTGAATATGTTATCAGCAGTCTAGCATGAGGTTCATCAGCAATTACATTCAAAACAAAAGAGTGCATACCTCTAGATGCCTTCAGTGCACTTAGGATAAATATGATCAGCTCACTTTACAGACATATATTTGCTGGGTAAAAATTGCTGATAATGTTTCCTGTTAAGTGCCTTTCTCAAATGCATGTCATATTCAGAACCTGAACAAGCTGAAGTGTAATCCAGACAAGATAGAAGTGTTATGTTGAGATGTAGATCGATCGATAGGAGTTCTGCTTGTACAGGATGGAGTTACATCCCCCTGGAATCTCAAGGTGGCAGCTTTGGTGTACTCCTGGATAAATTCCTATTCCTGGATGCTCAGGTTTCTCTGGTGGTTAGCAGTGCAGCTGTAGAGATAAAGCTAGTGCACATGCTAAGCCCATTCCTGGAGACCATAGTGATATATGGCTTAAGTGCATCCCATCAGACTGGTATAATACACTTTGGCTGAAGTTCTACATGGTTAAGTGTAGCATAACAGTTCTGAATAGAGAACTCTGCTACAGCTCCTCTACCGTTACCCACAGGGCTCATCATCATGTCACAATAGGCCCCTATCACATGACCATTCCATATCTAGAGAAGAGTGGTGAGTGGAGAGAGGCCAGTCCCCATAGCCAGGCACGACTAAGGACATCTTCTGCTGAGTTCTGCTGGGGGCCTCCAGAGGTCTCAGTAGGTGATGTTATCACTCTGCATCTAGCTATAGGAACATAGCCAGAAACTTTTTGAATCCCTTCTCTGCTTCATCAACAATGGAATAGGTGGTGTGGGACTATCACAGCACAACAGCAAGTCCTGTCATTGGGGGTTTTGGGTATTGCAGATGGAAGAGAATACCAACCATCACTACTACCATAAATACATACACAAGCAAGTATAAGTCCAAGATGGACTTGTGATTGTGTATGGCCACTGACAGGATGCTGGCCTTTGGATGTATTTTATTTCCTTTGAAAATTGCTCAGAAACTTGAGCTGTCCTGAAGAGCTGCAGCCAAACTTTTCACTGGGGCTGTTGACAAGGGAACACTTGATTCCTTCATTGAAAACGTTCCACTGGTGACTGTTCTGTTTCTGGGTCCTAGTCATGATCTATAAAGCTTGATATGGCTTGGGTCCAGATTATGTGAAGGATCATATGAGTGTGACTGAGTTCCAACATCTTTGGAGGAAGGCTGTCCCACAGCCTTACAGACACATCTGAAGGGAAGGCAGGAGAGGGCCTTCTTGGTGGCTGCTCCAAGCCTCTGAAATGTCATTCCTTGACTGGATCCCACCGTCTGTCAACAGTTTTTTTTAAAAAAAAACCTGACTTTTTTTTGAGGAACTACCTCTTTACAAGGAAGCAGATTTCATAGTCCTCTGTTTGTATGTAATTTTTTATTATTGTTACATGCCTTTGGAATGGATGTTTTCAATTGTTCGTTCCTTTTATATCTTTCTATAATATCATTTGTACTTGAAATATGTTGGCTGTCTCCCAATGGCTTCTGAGTGTGTGTTTTATGCCAACAAAAAGACTTTTTTTAAAAAAAATTCACTTGTAAGACAGTTCCTTTGTATTTTCTTTGTATTCTGGGTGAAGAACTTCACATCAAACTTCTTTTTCTACTGGCTTAACGGTGACAACAGTGAAGGAGTGTGATGGCTCCAAACTATTTGAGATGATGGATCGAAATATCATCTCTCCTCATCCCTGCAGGACTCTGAAATGAGGAATCTCCTGGTTTTAAAGTTATCTCAAGCTGGGAGGGTCGAACGATATGGAGTTTCTATTTTCCTGTTAACTCAATCACACTAAACACTTGTTTTCCTGTCACATTGATGCATGACTTCCTCCCTTTTTTGTGTTGCTCATAATAGCAGTTGGCTCTTAAAATTGCATTGCAGCTCACCATGGCCGGCTGCTTCTAATGGAGAAGTGGAGGTTGACAAGGGGAACACAATGCGGGAAGACTGGGTAATCCATCCCGTGCCTTGCTCAGACGTTAGTGGGCTGCACTTTTCAACTTTCCCTTTGTGCCTTTCTATAGATTGTGCTTTCTTGGTAAGCACAGACAAATGACATCTACAGGATGATAGGCAACCATTCAATCAGGAAGCATTAGATCTGCATTTGCCCTATGCTGATGTGCTTTCTGAGGCCTTGACTCTGACTAGTTCCCTTTCATAATTCCTTTTGAATTTCCCATGATTCAGCAAGATGAAGTTATCCTCTCCAGCCTAAAATACAAACCAGGATTATAGCTTCTTTTTCAAAAACAGTCTTAAAGACCTGCCTGCCAGGTTTTTTATTTTGTTTGTTTGTTTCTTTGTTTGATAAAGGGGTAGGATCAGAAATGTGAGAACTTATTTTCAACCTAGGCTTTTTCACTTTGATTCTCTTTGTGTCCTCGACCTCCCAAAAACGCATTGTTGCTAGTGGTGGGGATTTTTCTATTTCATTGTAGAGAATGTTGGGCCTGATTTGATTTGATTTGTACATTTGCTACAGATCTTGCTTATCATGATCCTTGCATCCTTCCAATGTTTAAGTACATTTGTCCTGTGCACTGAGCTATCTGTAAATAGCATTTAGCATTTATGCATTAGTAGGCACTTATTGGCTGTGCAAGCTTACCTACCCCTAGTTGCAAAGTGTTGTTGTCTTAGGTCCTTTCCACCCCCCCCCACCCGCAATCCACAATGGCCACGAATCACCATAGGATTGAGATGACAGTTCTGCATGATATCGTTGTGATCCTGTGGCCACCCATTGCAATAACAGATTACATTGACAGGGTTCTCTCTGCAATGACATGTGATTGCACAGTCCACCTGCCTCCCTCCCATACTTATCTGACATGGAGAATGGCAGGAAGTGCAATGGCTGCACTTCCTCCCCCAGCACAGCCTAGGTAACTGCCAGGCTGTGCTTTGGAAGGGAAGGGAGGAGCCATTGTGCTTCCTCCCATCCAGCAGGCAGCCATTGTGTAGGGGGGTGCTTCTGTAGTTCTCCCTGTCCTATCTCAGTCCTGGCACAGCTGATAAAACAAACAAAACAAACTGAATATCTCCCAGCTTGTTACTTACTTCCAGGCAGTAAGCATGGAGTCATAAATAAAGTCCAACATAAAGAAAGTCTAGCAGGGTTTCATAGCAAGGGAATGTCCAAGGTCAATCCAAACATTTGTCAAGACCTCCAGCAAGGTAGCAGCTCAGATAAGCTTTGACAAGTCCTAGAGGGGGAGGATGCCAACTAAATAGGTCCTGAGCCTAGCGCAGCTGAGACTTGATTGATTGTTGTCAGTTATAAATCATGAGAGAGTGACTCTGGCACTCTCTCTACTGCCTGTGCATGGTGAAGCTGGGTCGAGGTAAGTGTTCCTCTATATCTGAAGAGGCAGGACTCTCTGTTGGAGCAGGCACTGCCCTCTGTTCTGTTTCCAGCACTGTTTACCTCTCTCCGTACAGCAGGCCCTGGTATGCCTTCTGTTTCAGCCTCTGAGGAGTCTTCTGTTTCAGACTCTGAATCAGAGTCCATGCTTTGAATGCAGGGCATGACACTCCCCTCCTGGGAGAGGCTTTCCCTGGATCCTCACATGACGGCTTCAAGAACAGGTAAGGTGCAGAAAGGGCCTTAGTGCATTAAAACATTATGGAGACATATAAAGCATTTAAGAACATAAGGTCTGTGTTGGATCAGATTAATGCTCTATCTTAGAGCTCCTCAAACTATCTTGTGCATGTGCATGTTTTTCATTACAATGTGCCAGAGACTGCGGCCATATTTGGGCCCATTGTTTATGATTGTTTATAACTCTCAACTCCCCATAAACACAACAGGGACTTGTTACTGTAGTTTCTAGCCCAAACTTGAGGTATGTTAGATATCACTTGATATCAAGAATTTGGCCTTCACTACCCATGCGAGGTCCCCAGACAAGCACACACACAGGCGTGACCGAAAATAGCTGAACCATTCAAAACCAATCCAGGCAGGCCAGTAATTGCCAGACTGCAGCTTTAGGAGACCTCCAGGCAAGTACCTTCTTAATATCACATTATGTATGCACACTGTTTACAAAAGATCTCCTGCCCCGAGCAGGCAGCTTGATGAGCTGAATATCCAACTCTCAAGCACTCCGTGTTTGCATACTGTCTATGCTATTGACAACGCTGTCATAATCCAATCATCTAAAGTACTGACCTTTCGGAGGCTTTGTCTCCAGCCCGAAACCCATTCTTTTCCCCGGGAACGGACTAGCCTACAGGCACATTTTCCCCTATAAGACCCCCTGATTTTGAGCGTATCTTCAGGTCGCTCGTGACTTGCCTCCCAACTTGCTGCCGCTCCATTTGACGAGCCTCCCCTCAGCCTCCACGTACTGAGAATCTACGCTCCCAAGCTTCTTTCCTTCCACCAGGCTACAGGATCAGGTGTTTCAGTATTTCCCTGAAAATCCTCTGGAAAATCCCCTATCTATTTTCCTCTCTTAATTTTCTTAGGACTGTGTGCATGACTGTGCAGTTGTGCAGTATTTCTTAATTTTGAGTAAGTGAGTGCGTAAGTTTGCTGTGACTTCATAAATAAAAGAACTTAATTTGAGCTTTCTTGTGTCTTGGTCCTGACTTGGGCTGACCCCGTAGACACTGGCTTCAAGATCTCGCTACGTTGCCCTGCCTCTCACATTGCTGACTTGTGCTCTAGCTAATTCCCATTCCCCATTATTTTGAGCATATTGAGGTGTTCCTCCCAGGACCCCCAGAAATCAGGGTAACAGACTGGAATCTGATGGCCCACAGGCCAGCATTGGCCTATGGACCAACTCTTCGAGTAGGAGTGCTCTATCTAGTCCAGCATTTAGTAACCACGGTAATCAATCCATGGGCAGTGTATGACACTTTAATGGGTTAGCCTTTTCCTACAGCTATCATCACATAATCCCCAGTGTATAAAACCTGGGCCCACAGCCTAGTTTTAGCTGACTTTAACTAAGTATAGCCAGTGTGGTATAGCTGTTTGAGTGTTGGGCTAGGACACTGGGAGACCATGGTTTGAATCCCCAGTCGGCCATGGAAACCCAATGGGTGACCTTGGACAAGTCTCAAACCCTCAGCCTCAGAGGATGGCAAGGGTAAACCCCCTTGGAACAAATTCTTCCAAGAAAACTTTTGATAGGGTCACTATATATCATAAATGATTTGAGGACACAGAACAACATCAATTAAGCATGGGTGGAAAAAAGTCCAATCAGTTTTGATAAGGATTTACAAGCATTCAAATATTTTTTTCATGTTCAGGAAGGAAGGAGCTTGAGATGTTTATTTAAAAAAAATAGTCAGTGTGGGAGAAATCAAAACTGACAGATCCATGCCCATATTCTACATCACCTCCTTAGTTATATATACATAATTAAGTATTGTCTCTCAGCCCAGCTGTCCAAAACCTACTTTTCCAGGCAGCAGGCACACCAAGAGATGGAAATCTGTTTGGTTGGTGATTAGAGTGCAGCAAGATGATATTTCCACTCTTTTCCCACCAGTGATTAAGGCTGTGATAAGGAATTGCAATAGATGTCCTGCTTCTGATTGTCTCAGCCTTGCTAACTGGTGGGAAGGGGGAGTGGAAACATCCTCCTCTTGTGCCCCGATCACCAACTGAGCAGACTTTCATCTCTCAGAGCTCCTGTTGAGTAGGTTTGGAAAAACATTTATATCACAGCAATAAGGAGCACAGAGCAGTTGCAGGTCCGTAACTCTGGATTACAAAGATACAACTGTAATATAGGCCATTTCCGCACCGGGCTTCTGTAATGGTGCAGAGCGACCTCTCATGGAGGTCTTTTGCACCGTAGAGTGGACTGGTGTGGACTACTTTTTGTAGTTCCACACCAGAATCCACTCAGGAGTGGCCGGAACTAGCTGTGCTGCGTGTTTTTTAAAAACCTCTTTTTCGAGGTTTTTAAAAAGCACAGAGCGGGCAGCCCCGTGCTGCTCCGTCGCCCGGCTCCGACACAGATTTGCAGGCGCGCGCAAGTGTGTGCCTGCAGATCTGCCGGGGGCGGGCTTCCGGCTGGTGAGCTTCTCCGGTTGGTGGAGAGCTTCCACCAACTGGAAGCCACCATTTGAGATGCTGGAGGACTGCGGAGCAGCGACTTACCCGGCTTCAGGTAAGCTCTGTTTTCGGGCGTTTTCACCCATCCCCCCCCCCCCACATGCAGAAAGGGCCATAGAGTGTCAGGCCTAAGTTTTCATTATTGCATATTCAACCATATTAGTGCTGACTTAGTATTACTACCTCTTGTTTCTGAGAGGCTCCTTTCCGCACTACACTGTTATAGTGCTATTATACCACTTTCAACATCCCATGGAATCTTGGGGTTTGCATTTTAGAGAGGAGCATTGAGAATTCTCAGCCAGAGACCTCTTTGGCCTCAATAAACAGCAAACCCCAGAATTCCACAGGATACAGGAAGTTGAATAATACACTATAATAAGGTAGTATAGAAAGGCCCCTGGTTCTTAAGTTTTCCAAAATTTTCTCCCTGGAGAGTGAAAATGGGGTTTTTAAAACAACTTTTTGGGCACATCTTTGTGAAAATTTTATGAAATTTTTGTGTACCACTTTTTATGCACACACATGCAAATCCTGAGTGACATCTTAGCAGAAAAAAGTCTTGCAATGGGGTGAAGCCCTGGTCTTTTCAGTCTTTCATGGGAAAAAATATTCTCTCAGCAGTTAACTTTTTTACCCTTCCTTATGAGGGATGAGAAGATTAGAAAATCTTTAAACCATATCTTTAATATCTAGTTGACAGTTTATATTTAATGACTGGCATTCCGTTTGGCAGTTACGAGATCGTAAGCTGGACTTACAACCTCTTAAGTGCTGGGGATTCACATTTATGGTTATGAACAACTGACTGTGACCCACAAAACCTACCTTTGCAGCTTGATAACACCCCTGCTAAAATGTTTGTAGATCAGGGTGCTGGGGAATGACATCTGCAGTGTCCTCCCAGTCTCAGGATACGTTAAGAGTAGTTGTGGCAGGACCCCCCCAAAAATTTCTCCAGCTGTTGTTATGTGCCTTCAAGTCATTTCAACTTATGGCAACCCTAAAACAAACCTATCACAGGGTTTTCTGGGGCTGAGAATGTATGATGTGCACAAGGTCACCCAATGGGTTTCCATGGCTGAGTGAGGATTGAATCCTGGTCTCCAGGTTTACAGTCCAACACTCAAACCACTACAACACGCTGGCCATTTCTAACCTGCCTTATGGTTGGAACAGCACTGTAGATTCTTTTTCTAAGTGCTGTAATCCATATAGCTTTAGTAATGCTTCAGTTGAGGGTGCAAAGATAGCTTTTTGAGGCAGGCAGTGAGGAGTACAATCATCCGATGTAACTGATGGTGGAACTCTCTCTCATTGTAGTTACATTAATGATGGAGGATCCTGGTCATTATTAGATTAACCCAGTTAATGTCTATCTGATAATCTATCCAAAACCTGCTGTATCTGCCAAATGTGTCTGCTAGAAACTGGGAAGGATTGGGTTTCAGTTGCTTTTTGAGGAATTTATTGAAATTATTGTGGTTTTTTTCCCCCATATTTGAAACCAAAAGAACTTGAGGCCGAACAAATTCAGATGCAGGAGAATGTGAACCTAGTGGGTTAGATACTAGGTATGTCATAAAGGAAAGATGGCTTCATCCAGGCCATCCTTGGAATATGCTAAATGTTTGTGAACCATGCTGGCATGGGCTTTAACAATTTCTCACTATTTTTGAGCTTGAGTGAGCATGCAAAGACTCCTCCACACCCATACACAGTAGGGATGCTTCACAGCATGTCGGTTAACTTTTTATAAACTATTTTTAAAACAAATTATGAAAAAGGGTGCCCAAAAGATAGACCGCCAGCAGATTGGTTCTGTTTATATACTCTCTTTAATTGAGGGCATAATCTTTCTGCCAAGACCTATTTTTCACGCACTCAATATTTATTCTTACCAGCCCTGTTCCACTTAGTGCACAAACTTCTCTCTTAGTAACTTTCTATTTCTGTTTCCATTTTAAAATATACTCTGTGTGTGTGTGTGTGTGTGCATGTGTGTGTGTGTGTGTGCGCGCCTTTGCTATTAAAAGCACACATGGTAGAGAACAGCATTAAGAGAAACCAATCCCAAAGGGCCCCTGTGAGTAATGTACCAATTATTTTCGGTGCTGCAATTATAGCTGCCCTGAGAGAATGTAGCAAAACTTCACTGTGAGGAGACAAATAGTGTATTAACCAATCTCTCCTCAGTTCCTAGCCAATATTAACTCTCTGTGATTCTGATGGAAAAGGAGGCCAGATGCAGATGTTTTGTGTCTCAGGAGGTAGTGGGGGAACCCACTGCCACTTCCCAGAATTCTTTGTTCAATATGCTCCTCCTCCTCTCTCTGTACACCATGGCTAGCCTGTCTTATGACTGGCGGTCTAATAGCACAGATTTGAGCACATTTGCTGCTTGAAGCTAAAGATCTGCTCCAAAAGATATTTTATGGGGACTTAGGCCCTTTCTGCAACTTAACTTTTGTCAAATCCATCACATGGGGATCTGGGGAAAGCCTCCCTCCGGGGGGGGGCATGACAGAAGTGCTCCCCTCTGCACAGGCTGCCTGCTGGATGGGAGGAAGCGTGATGGCTCCACTTCTCCTGCTCCGCCCCATTTTCCCAGGCTGCACTGGGGGAAGAAGCACAGCCGTTGCACTTCCTGACATTCTGCACTGCAGGTAAGTGCAGGAGAGAGGTGGGAGGACTTTGTAATCGCAGTTCATCGATGGGAGAAACCCTTCAATGATTTATTTAATGATTGAGACGGGTGGCCATGGGACTGTGATGGGATTGCAACAACATCATACAGAACCATTGTTGCAATCCTGTTACAATTCTGTGGCCATTGTGGGTTGGGGGCAGGATGCGGAAAGGGCCCTTACTGTTGGAAGCAAAAAGACATCAATGGTTGTACAGAGTGATTACCATAAGGGAGCTTTGGAGACCATGCCTGCCATTTTGTTTCCCCTCTGTCACTTTCTTTGATCTACGTATCAAGCTTTTCTGCTTCCTCCCTTGCCTGAAAAGGTCACTTCCCCCTTCTTCCACCAGAAGTTAGTTTGTCCTTTGTCTGGAAAGGGAGCATCATGAGGCTTCTGACTCAGGTTGGCTTATAACCACTCATAGCTTTTGGAGGCTTTTCTACTGAAATTTAGGTCATTTTCTTTTCTCTATCACTTTTCCTATCTAAAGTGGATTTTCTGAAACTTTAAATTTAAGGGTTTCCCCCTCCCCTTTTTTTAAACTTACAAGAACATCTTGAATATTTTAATTCTGTTTACTACTAAAAACTTATGTTGCACTGGCTACACTGCACACTGCTTGATATAGATATCAAATATTCCTACACTTATCCCAGCCAGGTGTCATAAGACTGAGATTCATGGCCCAGCAGAGGTTCCAGATTAGCAAAGCAATGTGACCAAGGAGTTGAGAAAAGGAAAGTTTTATTTCTGTAGCAGAAATAGGTCAACACTTTGTGGAGGACCAAAGGTGAGACAAAAACACATTTCCCAATGTCCACCATGTAAACATTCAGAAAACAACACTTAGTTCAAAGCACATCCTCTCTGTCTGGCATCCATCAACATTTCCAAATGGTCCCAATCTGTATATCATTTTCACAGAGCATGTGATAATTCAACAGAAGCTTCAGTGGGTGCTTACTTCAACAGCCTGTTACCTTAAACAAGGAATGTAATTAACAGTTGCAAATCAAAGAGGAAGCTCTGTTCTTACCTAGGTGTAAAAAACACAGGCCAAAGCCAAAGCTCTTAATCTGTTTAACCTATGTGACCTCCTCATTTCTAGGGAATGGAGATCTCAAGACTTTTGAGTTGAGACTGGAAAAGGGGAATTTCTAGTTTTGAGAGTGAGGGCTTTATTATTATTTTTATCACACTGGATTGTCTAGATGGAATATGGTCTGGAGGCCCTTTGCCTTCTGGAATCCATACATGACTCAGCGGCTGCAAATATGGCTGCACATGTAAGAGGCATGCATACAAAATGTGTACATAACACAGCACCAAAAAGGTTAATCAGTTGTGGAATGTGTGCAAGCAATGTACATAATCTGCAAAACACATATGGATAAAAGCATTATGGTGGCACTGGACATGTACTCTATTGACACCCGATTGAGAAGCTACAATGTAGAGTACTTCTCCTTTAAATTTCCTGCAACTTCACCTGCAGGGTATGGCACAGCCCTGGCTGAGATTATTGAGGTTAGTTAAACTCTGATCTCTGTTAAGTCATCTTTCATTTTCCAAGCCACTATACATGGCTGGTTATCTTTGCTTAGTTTAGTACTTGCCAACTGTGAGACTAGTTCTAAGAAGGAGCAGTCTGAGCTTTTTGGTTGGAAAAAAGGATACAGATAAAATAAGTGATAATGAGATTAAGGAAACCACCCAGACAGTAAATGGCCTGTAAAAGTATGTTGCTTTTGCTATGATTGCCTGCATCATCTTTTATCCTTTTCTTAAAAATAAAAACAAATTTTAAAACCACATTGGATTTCACAAACACAAACTCAGAGTGAATTTATCTAGAGATTAGCATCAGAGCTTTAACAGCACACCAGGGAATGCCTGCAAGGTACTATTAGTTAGTTAGCCAATTAATTAGTTTTATGTTACTATCATTGTCTAATTGCCTAAAATCTATTAATTAATTGGTCAAAAATCCATGGTTTCTTCAAAGGAGCTCTATAGGATGTTACTGCCCTGGCTAGTCTGAGCTTTGGGGATATTAAAGATATCCCCTAGATGTCATCATTCGGCTTCACTTCTCTATTCTCTTCCACATGATTGTGAGGCCACCGGACAAGCATGTGAACAAGCTCGGCCGTTAATAGCCGTAATATTCAAAATACAATACAGGCAGGCCAGAAATAGCTGACTCACTGCTTTAGGAAACCTCCAGGCAAGTACTCTAATTAAGTATGCACGCCACTCACAAAAGAGCCTCTGCCCCGTGATGGCAGAATCATTCAGATTCTGACCTTTTGGAGGCTTTGTCTCCAACTCCAAATCTATTGTTTTCCCCCAAGAACGGCATAGCCTGCAGTCACAATTCTCCTTATAAAAACCCTTGATTCCGAGACCTTCCTCGGAACGCTCCAGAGTTTCATCTCGCCTTGCTGCCGCTTTGCTTGGCGAGCCTCCCCTCAGCTCCACGTGCTGAGCTACATCGCACCCCAGCTTCGCTCTCTATTTTTCCGGGCTTCAGGACAGGTGAAGTATCACCCAAACCAACAATCCCTCTAAAAATCCCTCTATACCACTCCAACCGTTATTTCTTTAGTTATCTTGTATGAGTGTGTCACATAAACTGTTTTGCTTGTATTTAATAAACATCATTTATTGTTTCAACTTTTGTGTGCTCCTTGACTCGACCCTACCCCGTAGACATAGGGTTCAAGATCTCACTACGTTACCCTGCCTCTTGTAATGATAAGCAGTGCTCTGAGCTAATTTTCCCCACCTTGAGTTGAGCACATTTTGGTGTCCCTCTCGGGACCCCCAGTACACAGGGTAACAGAGTGGTGGAGTAACGCGGGCAACCCCTATACCCCTAATTTGAGAAGGAGTCACGAACCTCCTCAAAGCAGGCTGGTACTGACCTAGGTGACGGTCGGTCAAGTTGTTAGAGCCCAGTCAGGCAGGAACACATGTGTGTGGAGTCTGTGTGTTTGAGCTCTAGAGCTATTCTATCTGAGTGGAAATCTGTTCCCCTTTCTTGCTTGGTTTGTGTATGTCAGCCACCCCTGCGTGGTCACTAGCAATAGGCGGTGATCCATCGTCCGATAGTAAGGGGTGTGCACAAGCTGTCCTGGGAATCACATCCCTAACTTGGGGTCTATCGTGGGCTGGGATCTGAAGTGTTAGAGTGTTAGCACGATAGGAACAGTCTACACTCATCCAACACCATAGCAGTAAGGCAAAAATAGCACTTAGGGAAGAAACCCCCCCCCCCTTAGAGTTGTATACGAGTGCGTCCCGTCAGTTGTTGTTGTTGGGTAGCTCTGAGAGTGTGGGTGTGTCCCGCTAGTAGTTGTGAAGTGTGGGTGCATCCTGCTGTGTAATTTCAGGTGCGTCCTGATTGGCTAGCTGACTAGGAGTGGGTGGTGAGTCCCGACCTAGCCTAGGATTTAGAGGTTTAGCCCGTGGTAGAGGAAGGTACCCCTCACCCAGAAAACCAGTTAGGGACGGTTCGGTTTTGGTTTCTTGCCCCTTTTTCCTCGCTGCTTGGCCAGGCGGTGCTGTAAGTTCCATTGGGTTCATTTCCCCCCTTCAGGCAGGCGGAGTACTCCGAGGGTTCCCTGGGTCTAGGTGACCTCCCTGTCCCTGAACCGTTTCCTTGTCCTTTGGTCCCCAGTGTTGTCGAGGTGGAAAACCGGGCCTGGGAGTACCAAAGTCACTTTGTTTGGGCAGGCTGGAGATAGGTTCCCATCCCTCTTTCCTAGAGTAGTTCCACAGAGTTCGTTTCCCTTCAGCCCCCCAGGGGTCTAGGTGATCCTTCCTGTCACTCCAGTTCCTGGTCCCGTTTGTAGTTTGTAGTTTGTGTCAGAGAAAGTTGTGGTTTGTGTGGAAAAATGGCGGAGAGTAGTAAGGTCACCATCAAGGACCTCATGTTGGAGGAAGAGGTCAGAGGTAAACTAGAGAGATGGGTGTTGAGTAGGGGGAAATGCCCCTGGAAGGACACCATCTTCCAGACGGCCGATCCCTTTACCACACTCTGGGAAGCGTATACCCTGGCGCGTAAATCAAAGAACCCATTCAGGCAGTCTAAGGACGCTTTGGCTGCTTGGGGACTTTGGCTTACGGCCAGAGATACTAGTAGTGCCCTGGTAGAAACCAGAGAAAAGTTAGGTAGTGTAGAGAAAGAGAATGCCTGGCTTCAAGCCGAGGTTGAGACGTTGCATGTGGACAAAGTAACTTTTGTGTCCGTAGCGCAGGAGTCAGCCCAGAAGCTGAATAACATCACAGTAGTGGCGCAAACATGGGAAGAGAAAGCCCACGCCTTAGAGGCTGAGCTGGATCATGCCCGGTCTGCGGCCAAGTTTATGGCGGGGCAAGTGAGAGAACAGCAGGAGGCTGTTAGCCATGTAGCTTGCCAGAAACAGATAGCTGTGCTGGAAAGCCAGCTCCAAACGCACAAAGCCTTAATTTCGGCTGTGTGTCTGGAGCTGCTCCCAATGTTCGCTAAGGACTTTTCTGGGGTGGCACTGCTGGAGGATGCTCAGGCAACCATTCCCCACAATCCCGACTGGAGTTACCCTAAGGTCCCAGTCCACCCGGTAGAGACTAGGTCCATGACTAGACGGACCACCCCTCCTTGGAGAAGGCAGTTCTGATAGGCAAGAGATGCAGGAGATGTAAGTCACAGAGACTAGGGTCCCCTGGCGTGCTACTGAGGCCAAAGAAATTGCAGATCAGCTGGGTCCTTCAAACTGGTCCACCAGAATCATGTGGCTAAAAGCGGTGATACATTCTCACCTGACAGCCAATGGTCAGGACCTGACGCAACTGGCCCGACTTTGCATGTCCCCCTCTGAACTCCCTACTCTTGAGTCAGCCGTGGCGGCTCAAGGCCTGGTTAAGCTCGAGACACACGACTGGATGAGAGAGGTAGTGAGGATTTTGTGGCCCGGAAAGAGTGCAGGTGTGCTCTATGTCATGAAGCAGCAGGGTCCTTGTGAGAACCCTGAGGCTTACGTGGCACGGAAGCAGCTCCTCGCCATTCTGGCCGAGAAGGTCCCCTTGACACCCCGTGGATACGACTTTAATGGCCTCGAATTTAAGACGCTCCTGTACGGAGGTCTTAATTATGAGACCAAGATGGCATTAGGTTTGGTGGATCCAGCCACCACTAACTGGGAGGAGTTCAGGAACAACCTCCGACGGGTCTCCGACCTGCTGCGCGAGGCAGGATCCCTTAAACTTCCCACTAAGACACATAGAGAGGAACCCGGGAATTGGGAACCCATATCCGAGGTCACGTACTCGAATTGTGGGCCCCATTCCCAACACCGGAAAACTGCGCCAAATTCGGCTCCCTGAGGGAACTGGACTCTGCGCCCAGCTCCCAGACAGAACAACAGGCAGTGGCAGGGAAGAGATTTCCGCAGCCAGCCCGGCAAGGCAGGAAGTCCCCCACAGCAGCCCACTGCCCCCAAACAGCTCTTTGACTTGGGCTCTCCTTGAGAGACGTATGGTGGGTATAATCCCACAGCCCAGTCGTACTCCTCGGGTAGAGTAAGAGTCTGGGGCATGCTCAGAAGGTTCGGGCTGGACATGAGCCAGTTCGATAAGTGGCCAACATCAGAGCTTTTGGAAGCTCTAGATAAGCAGCTTCAGGCGGGAAGTAAACAGCTGGTCCAGGCCGTCACCGATGGTCCATCTCCGACTGGATACTACCCTAACCTGGATCTGAAAGCATAGAGGTACCCTCGGTCCAGGAAGCTTCCCCGCAACATTGTGGCTAGGTTGAAGCCAGACAGGTAGGAAAGGTTCTGGGTGAAGGCAGGCATAGGGACCGAGAGGGATAAGACTCCTGCCACCCTTCTTGTGGACTCTGGTGCAGCAGTCAATGTGCTGCACCCCAAACTTGCGAGGTATGGTGAGCCCACGCCTGAGCATGTCCAGCCTTCTGCATATGGCGGAGAGGGTCACCAAGCTAGGGCATGGACAGGCATCCCAATGTCTATAGAGACGTTTCGTTTTCAATTGTGGGCATGCGAGAACCGGGGAGAAGACGACGGCCTTTTAGGCATCGGTTTTCTCCAGGGAAACCGGCTCACAGTTGATTACGCAAACGGGTTTCTGTGACAGCTAGATCAGGGACCAGTAGAGATTTCAGCAGTGCACCGCTGTGCTGCCATTGAAGCTCCTGCCTCTATCCCGGTGACAAATGAGAGACACGTATGTTCCTACCCGGAGGTGAATTTGGCTACCGCCTCACCCTCTATGCAGACGCTCTTGTGCCGCATTGTCCTCCAGGGCCATGGCACTGTTTTAATTATGACGCTGGTAATTGTAAAAGGGGCCACTGCTAGCTACGGCTCCATCGCAGTTACCATTTGGACTAATGAGAAGGGTTCCCCGGAGGCACGTGGGTCCAAGACCAGCCTCCATACCAAATTAAGAGTGTGGGTCCCAAACCAGGAGCAGGCGTTGCCGCTCTTGTCGGTAGTCCCAGAGTCCCAAGAGAAGGAATGGAAAGGGAAACACCCAGTTGGGGATGCCCTTTTGTTAGTGTGACAGCGTGGTGGATGGGCTTCGCTTCCCTTCATGGGATGGCAACCCCTATGAAGAGGTGGTTACTCCAGCTCCCCTCTCCTTCCCCCTTCCTTGTAGATAGACCCCTTTCTGTTGTAGTAACAGAGCCCCCATCTCTGTGTTCCCTACAGTGAGACGGAATGGGATCACTCTTGAGGATGACAATTTTGTTTGTCGTGATGAGATACACCCTTGGAAACTCGCCCGAATCCATCCAAGTTTATACAGACTAGCAGTTTAATGTACAGGCAGTGTGTTATTGGAACCCATATCCAGAGGTAGAAGCCTTGTTGACGGGGACGCTGCTGCTCCCCTGGTTCAAGAAAAGGTACCCCTTCGAACTACCCACGAGTTTCCATATCCACCCTAGGAATAGATTGAGTGCAGTGTTAAGAATGGCTATTGCCGGCGAAGAGGTTAAACTCAACCCCAGCATGGCCACAGCAGCCGCTCCCATGACCACCTGAATAGTCCGGGGCGACCACAGCTATGCATCCCTACTAGTGCTCAGCTTCACTTTTGACAACTGCCGCCCTACATGGGTATGGAAGACCTATATGTTCCACTGCCAGAATGCCACCCTGACCCCGACAGGTTGTAAGTTTTCCTGCAGGAAGATGTGGTGTCCCGATTCCGATACTCACACTCCTCCTCCTCCAGAATGTCACCCAGCTATGTATGTGGGCAGTTCCGTAGTTTGCAGAGACATAGAAATGGTCGCTTACTCAAACGTCCAACCCATAGTGACTAAAATGATACTAAATTTGATGGTCGTCAACATCTCGAGAGTAATTCCAACTTGCCAACCGTACCTAAAACTTGCATGGACACAGTGGGAACATGGGAGAAACGATGGCTGTCTTCCTCCCACCCACCCACTCGCCCTAAGCGAAGTGTCTTAGGAATCGCTTTAGGTGGAATTGAAGCTGGTGGCGCGTTCATCAACACTATAGACAACGAGATCCTAGCAAACAAATTAGGCGTAATTGGCACCAGAATTAGAGACATTGGAATATCCTTCGCTGCTGGCCTAACCAACATAGAGAGAGGAGTAGATCTAATCAGTCAATTACTCCCACAGTGGGTTGGCATCGAGCAAGACGTAATATCTGACCTTGGCCGTGTTCTACAGATCACGACCCATAATTTGTCGGTAGCGATACAGTGCATGCAACTGCAGAGCACTGTGATCACATTTGCCGCTCAGGTGATCCAGGCCAACCTCATAGGGTTAATGCACCCTGAGATCCTGAGCCTACTCCGAGAGCAATACCCAGATTCGCTGGAACACCCTGCCGCTTTGGCGCAAATACGGCACACCATGTGGAAGAGCCTAACTGTCATGGTGGACGTTGCCCATGAACAGATTCTGGATCCGGTAATTTTACATCCAGTATCCCATTTAGGACTCCCCCTCATAGCCACCAATACTACTTTACTGCCCCACGGATGTACCATTGGTCCAATGGTACACACTCTTTTGATTCAGCTGGCTGTCTATTCAATCGCCATTGGATTCAGTCTTTCCACGACCGTAATGGTTTCAGCCTCAGTGATACCTCCGAATATTTGGTAGTACTGGTAAACAACACAGTCATGGCCCAGATTACCCGTGAGTGCTTCTGTTTAAGGACTCCTTGTACCAACTTGACAGTATTGCCTAGTGGTGCGACTGTAAGAGTAAACCGTATTGCTGGGACCCCCTGTTTTTGTTCACAGATGGTCCAAGACTGTTTTGGCCAGAACTTCTATCTCCAGTGAGAGATACGAGATTATGTGTTTGAAAGTGCCTATGTACTTACAGAATCTGAGTTATTCGGATTCCACCTTGAAAACGAGATCCCCGCGTCTTTATGGCTCAGGAATCTCACCAGTTTGTCGCAACGAGTAAAGGAGGTCTCGCACTCCCTCCACCAAATTGCCTTGACTGTTAACCATACTGCTCAGACAATAGTCAGAACCTCAGAGGAGTTGAAATCCACCACCAAGCATTCTTGGTGGGATGTCTTTAGTTGGTCCTCCACGGGCCAGGCTATAGTTTCGCTCTCCACCCTTTAGTCGTTTTGGTGGTTTCAGATAATCTTGGTAGTCAGCCTTGTTGGTTTGGTATTTTGGATAAAGAAACAGATCCTCATGTTGCAAGCAGTCCATTTTTATTAAGGGAAGAGCTTCCCCAGTTTGTAAATAGTTGTTTGTTGCAGAATATAGTTGGCATGGTGTGTTTGAATCTATCCTTTAACGTTTTAAGGGAGGTTGTTTTTGTTTTTGGAGGAAACGGATTCTTGGGATGGCTGTCCCAAGATCCTCTTATCCTCTGAGGTAGATCGGGCCTACAGAGTCAGCCCTGATACTCTGAGGAAGGCAAGTCGGACCGGAGTACCGACCTTTTCTCACTCCAAATGCCGGCATTCTCTCACTCGGAGGGATTGCCTTGTGCAAGGGCGTTCTGGTGGGATTAGGGCGAGATGAAGGGGGCCTCACTACCCTCTCATGAGAACCAGGTCTGACTCTGGACTCCCGGTCTACTGCCCAGGTATGCCCCTCATCCCCTCGAGGGCCTCCTCCCCTCTTCTTTCGTGTGACTGGATTGTTAGGGTGAGAACAATCGGCACCACTATTTTGGTTGTTACTCCATTCAATTTTGATTTCACCAATTTAGACCCACTCTCCGACGCCCCATAAGGGCCGGAGACCCACACAGTTGGCCTGACGCCTGGCCCCAGTGCATTGTGTTTAATTTGCATATGTTAGTAGGACATTTGCATACGTGCATCCATCCAGCCGGACCAATCACCGAGGGAGTCAGCATCCGCTCTGGCAACGAGCAAGTGTACACTCGCTTGTCTTTGATTTGGTTTATTCTATCTTTTAACCAGTGTTGGGGCCCTGCTGCCAGGCAGAGCAAAAAACAAACGAACAAACAAACGAGGGGTCAGAGCCTAACCTAGTTCAGTCTGAGTGTGTGCGTACCACTGCCATTGCAGACGAGGCTTCAGCAGGAGCAACTTATGTGTGGCTGTTTGAAACAAAGCGCCTTGCTGATGTGATCCACAGCCACAGCCCATCCAGTGAAATACTGGATGGAGCAAAATTTGCCATCCTGACCTCAGGTTGGTCCATCTGACCCCTGAGCTTTGCAGGCCTGGTCTTACTCAGAGTGAACTACAGTTGGGCACTCGACTCCCCAAGCTCTGGTAGACGTGTCACCAGCCTAGGGCAACCATGATCTGCAGTGGCCTTAACATCGCCTCTCCTGGTATGGCTTTAAGATCTGGTCCCATCCTGTGTCCACCAGCTGCTCCCAGTAGATCTCCATCTTCCAACAGATCTCATTCCCAGTAGGCTTTGAGCCGGACATTTGCATTAATGGTATACATTGGATAATAAACATGTCAGTTCTTCTGTTAAAAACTCCAATAGGTCTAGTGCTCCAGAAGACTGGGAAGATCCCGAGGTCGTACCATCGCCCCCGAGTACCGTGTGGGGGGGTGACGAAGAAAGTTGCCGCTCCATCTGATGGCCGATACTTGGAGATTCCTAGTTCTTTGACGACACCCGTGACTGTGAGGGAAGGTGACCCTGCAGCCTTCCACATGCTGGGACGAACTTTTTGCCATTCCTACTGGTTGCTGACCCGAAGAAAACCTATGGACTATTCCAGGCTCCAAATTCTGCAAAGACTCTTTGCTCCTGAAATTGCAGCAAGCCAGGCTGCACCGACTTGGACATCTTGTTGTTGTTCCTGATCCGTTGCCTGGATGGATTTACGCTTTGCTCGCCCGCTCCAGCTAAAAGACTTTTCCTGTTGCGAGGGGGGAGTGCCAAGACTTTTGCTTGCACCTCACCTACCCCGGACTACAAACTTTCATTCCACATTGAACCGTTTGCTCATTGGATTGCCTTCATTGCCAGACCATGCATTAGACTTACAGTATTCCATTGATTATTTCATTGATTGCTTCATATTGCATTTGCTATTTATTACCATTGCTCATTTTTTGACAGTTCCCTATTGACGGGACATTGGACATTCTTTATTGTTTAATTGTTTATTATTGCATTATTGCCATTGGTGTGTGTGTGTGTGTTCAGGTTTAGGTTTTAGCTAGGCATGTCTTTATAAGATAGTAATCCTTTGCTCTTCCCGAAATTCCCTTTCCTGAGAAGTGATACGGCTACCAACCTGCAAGCCCCTATTTGGCTCTAAATTAATTTTTGCTTTTAATGGAAAAATGTCCGATAGTGTCCCCAACATCGCCCATTTTCGGGGGGGATTGTTACTGCCCTGGCTAGTCCGAGCTTTGGGGATATTAAAGATATCCTCTTGATATCATCATTCGGCTTCATTTCTCTATTCTCTTCCACATGATTGCGAGGCCACCGGACAAGCACATAAACAAGCTCAGCTGTTAATAGCTGTAATATTCAAAATACAATACAGGCAGGCCAGAAATAGCTGACTCACTGCTTTAGGAGACCTCCAGGCAAGTACTCTAATTAAGTATGCACGCCACTCACAAAAGAGCCTCTGCCCCGTGATGGCAGCTTGATGGATAACCTATGCAATACTCAAGTACTCTGCATTTGCATACTGGCTACTCTATTGAGAACCGCTATGATAACTCAATCATTCAGATTCTGACCTTTCAGAGACTTTGTCTCCAACTCCAAATCTATTGTTTTCCCCCAAGAATGGCATAGCCTGCAGTCACAATTCTCCTTATCAAAACCCTTGATTCCGAGACCTTCCTCGGAACGCTCCAGAGTTTCATCTCGCCTTGCTACCGCTTTGCTTGGCGAGCCTCACCTCAGCTCCACGTGCTGAGCTACATCGAACCCCAGCTTTGCTCTCTATTTTTCTGGGCTTCAGGACAGGTGAAGTATCATCCAAACCAACAATTCCTCTAAAAATCCCTCTATACCACTCCCACCTTTATTTCTTTAGTTATCTTGTATGAATGTGTCGCATACACTGTTTTGCTTGTATTTAATAAACATCATTTATTGTTTCAACTTTTGTGTGCTCCTTGACTCGACCCGACCCCGTAGACATAGGGTTCAAGATCTCGCTACGTTACCCTGCCTCTTGTAACGTTAAGCAGTGCTCTGAGCTAATTTTCCCCACCTTGAGTTGAGTACATTTTGGTGTCCCTCCCAGGACCCCCAGTACACAGGGTAACAAGGACCTACAGTACACATTTTGAAAATATTATTCCTGACATCATTCCACCCACCCCTTTGTTCTCTCTTTTAATTGAATGTTGTTCTGAGTGGAATAAGGCACAAATTTATACAAAGGGTGATGTTTTCTTAAGTCATCTCCTAAATCACCTTGACCATGTGGATAAGAAGAACAAGACGGAGGAAATTCTTTGGTGTATTAATGGGGAGGGTTGCAAACTGGGACAATTTTAAGCAGGGCTGAATTGATTATCGCATAAATTACCCTGCTGTATAGGACCTTAACGGACACAAATCTTAATGCTATTGGTGCTTGTTAGGGGGTAGTAAATCCTACATTGTCCAATAGAAGTTACTCCTCAGGGGACTGAGGACAGGATTGCAGTTGAACTCATTCTAATCCTCTGCACTTCTTTGTTATTTTGTCCTAGGAACCACCACAATAGAGGCTGTCCAAGCTGCTTCGTGGTAAACACAGACTGCAAGATTCTATAATAGTTTCCTTAGGATCACAAAGATATCAGAAACAAGGGCCAGAATCCTGTGGGTGTCTCAAATGGATATAAAGTCACCATGCTCCCCTATGAAAGCAGTTGGACATTTTTGTCCCATGCTGACAGGGAATCTGAAGTTGCAGAAATAGAATTGCACTGATGGTGCCATTGTGCATGGATGCACACTGCACACAGACATAGATTTGCATTGTGCCTGAATGTGCATGTCCATGGGTATGCAATGTGCAGGTACATGCATGGGTGAACTTGTGCACATGGTTGCATATTTGCTTGTATATTTGGTTTCCTAATTTAGTTGTGCTATGTTGCCATTTGACACAAGGATTTTGTAACACAATTAATGTGTTACATGTAAGAATTTATGATAGACAATGTCAGTCCAGACTTTTAGCAAATGTGAGCATCTAGATTTTATATAATCACTCTTCAGGACTGATGGTGAAAAAGTAGGTAATGCGAGGAGAAAATGAATCTGAAAAAAAAACCAAGAACAACAGGATAGATCTTCTGATAGTTGTGTTTGCAAGCAATCTAGCTTCCAAGATGGAGACTGTAAAGCCTCAGTGGACCTAAGCTATGTCAAGGTATCCATTTATGTAGATCTCTCTTTCCAAGATAGAAATTACAGGCTGTATATCTGGATTTGTTTTTTGTCTTGGTCAAGGCACGTAGATCCTTTGAACTGGCTTAAAGCACAGAAAAAGAAGCTGAATCAATTCAAATCTTAAAAGAAATCTAAAAAGCGATAGATAAAATGGCTAATCAGAGAGCTGCAAGCAACGGTCGGATAATCCAAACAAAATACCGGTATAAGCAAAACAACAAGAAACCCAGATATAACTCAATTTCATCAATAATGTCTGTGGTGCCTTCAAGTCATTTCTGACTTATGGTGACCTTAAAGCAAACCTTCAATTTTTGAGAGGAAAGAGCATGATTTGTTCAGTGGCAGGTTGCCTTTGCCTTCCTCTGAGGCTTAGAAAGGGTGACTTGCCTAAGGCTTCCATGGCTTTCTGTGTCTGACTAGGGATTCAAATCCAGGTCTCTAGAGTTATAGTCTAATACTCAAGTCACTATACCATGCTAGCTGTCCAATAACATCTAATGAAAATGTGTTCCCTACTCCAAAGAGAGGTAAGGCTGTGGTCTATAAGGAAATAGAGTCCTGGAAGTTCTGGAGGAGTTCTGGATCTACCACAACTAATGGTACCTAGATCATGGCTCAATGAGCAGATTTAATGCTCGGGATGAGCCTTGCTACACTGGGCCACTAGATCAGTCAGATTTCAGGGTGTCTAGCTTTACCCACATAATTTCCAATGTTCATGGCAGGCTTTAACTTTTCAAAGTATCTTGGATTGTAGTTTCACTCAAGGAGCTTTATCTGGAATCTGTTTGATTTAAAATTTAAACAAAATTTTCACCTTGAATAACCCTCTCAAACAAACTGAAAAAAAAATGCAAAGACTTGTCTTGATGGAACAAGGAAAGAGCGAGCTACCCCAATACATCCCAATGGCTAGAAATCTCTGGACAACATCCAGTAGCACAATTCTGCAATGGCCTTCCCATGTTGCTGGTCACACGTCATATAGTGTATAGGTTTACCGTCTACCATTATGATTCAATGGCTTTCTGAACTTCAACATCCTGTTTTTGGGTAAAGAAATGTGTGTGTGTGGCGGGGAGGGGGAACAATTTAACAAGCTCTCTGCAGAAGGGAGAAATTCCCAATAGTTTCTCTGAGTTGGGACTGAACCTTTATCAGTGGCTATAGAACAGTTTGAATCATTTTGTCCTAGAGTTGATTAGTGTGTTTGTTTTTCTTTTTTGGCCCAGCCAGTGGTCAGTAGCAAGAATGGAAACTATAAATTGAATGAATGAATGAATATTGCAACCCCCCTCCCAGCATCCTTCTACCTACTTCCATGAGATCAGAAAAATGGGGGAGAACATTATATGAAGTGGCTTCCTACTTACAGAAGCGTAAGAAAAAAAAAATCTCTGACTGATTCTCACAAATATTTTTTGATAAAAATGTTGGGTCTGTGCCAGTTGTTTATTCATCAGCTTTCTCAGAGTCTGAAAGTAACATTTTGGAGGTGTGATTGTACAGTTGACGCACACTTTGTCTCTAATGCAAATATTTACAGTAGGGAGAGCTACTTGATTTGCTATAAGCTCAGCCGGAGAAATGAGAAAGGGCTGTTACTCCACTGGAAAAACCCTGTCCCGGGGTCTGTAATTTTGATATTAAAATATGATTCAATGTGCCCGAGAGGTCACCCAGATGGGCATGTAGGCAGCAATGGTCAAAGATCGAAAACCAGGTCAGGCCAGTAAAATTCCCAGTCACGTAGCCCCAAGAGACCTCAAGATGTGTAAACTCACAATAAACAAAGGGTCCTCAGCCCTGAGATGCCGACTTGAGCAGATTAGCGTCTCTGCCACAAGTTGAGCAAATATTCCATCAGGCGAGGGCTATTTACATGAAATCACACCACAAACTAACACAGCCGAAGATCCTGAGACTTTGGCAACACCTTGCAATCCCATCACACAAAGGAAATTACCATTGAGGAGCTTCATTATCGCTCCAACACCCATTGTTCTCCCTGGGAAAGGATTAGTCCTCCAGGTACTTTTTCCCCTACAAATGGTCCCAGTTTTTGAGTGGTTCTTTGGATCACTCCAGGTCACCCCAGCAGACCGTTGGTCTGTCCGTTGAGTGATCCCTCTCCATGCTGAGCCCAACTTCTCTGCTGCCTTCCTGGACCCAGGACTTCAGGAAAAGGTGCAGTATTACCCCAACTGTACCCCTCCAATACTTCCTATCCAATTTCCTCTCTTTTGTTTCTTAATAGCTCTTGGGTGCATGTGTGCGTGATTGCATTGGTGCGTGAGACTTTCATTCAATAAAATCATTTATTGGACATTTTTTGTTTGGTTTTTGGCTTGGCCTGACCCCATAAAAACTGGGTAAAAAGACCCTGCTAGGTTACCCTGCCTCTTCCATGGCTATTGCTTGTGCTCTGGCTAGTTTCTGTACTCCATCACGTGGAGCACATTGAGGTGTACCCCAAGGGACCCCAGAAATCAGGGTGACAGGGTAATGTTGTGTCTGGCTCCAAGGGTCCTATCCCACTCCATTGTTATAGCACTATCATTCTAATTTGACTGCTGTGAGGCATTTTGTGCGATTCTAGTGTTTGTAGTGTAGTGAACACCAAAAGCACTCTTGCTGAAAATTCTAAATGTCCCTCCTTAAACTGCAAATCCCAGAATTCCATAGGCTGTTGCCATGGCATTTAAAGTAGAATAATAGCACTATAGCAATGTAGTATGACAGGGCCCCAAGAAAAATGTGAAGTTAGTGGTATGCCAGATCTGTCCTCTATTTTCACATGAAAGAGGTTTCCACTTTTCTTCCTCATTCTCAGGTTCCTTTGGAACTTCTTTTGGTGATTTTTTTAAATTATTCTTTATTTATTAAACAAACACAAACACTTAAACAAATACAAATAATAATATGCATACATATAGCCCTACATAACAAACCTAACCCACTAACCCCAAACTATACATACTTAAACCTACCCAGAATCCATACACAAAACAGAGAAACAATACAATCACAGTACCTAATACTAATCCCCCCACCCCTTTTTGTACCCTCCCCCCTTTGCTGAAACTCAATTTAACATATGCTTCCTTATCTGTAAATTCCTTCTAAATCTCGCCAAAAAACATATTAGATAAATCAACATATATGTTTAAGCAGTCAGTTTGGCGATGACAATAGCATATACATAACATATATATAATATATGATATTTGTGTTATGTATATTGTTTATAAGATTTTATAATATTTTTTATTGTTCAAATTATCTTTTGTGATTAAATTTAATTCATATTTAAATGTAAATCTTATATCTAAATTTACAAATAGCATAACTGACCGACCTTTTATCCAATAAATCACATTCGATTTCCTAAATACACCTTCCTACTCCTTCATTACAGTACATTGCAATCCTTACATTCCTTACCACCTTTTTATTTTTAGAACACAGAATTTCCAATCAAATAAGAAATCTCCGTTATATCATTTAAAACCCATATTCCGTATCTATTTCAAAAAAGTTATCGTGCTTTTACCCCAATGATCTTCCCAAATAGGAGAAACTAATTTCCATTCTTCAATAATTTCCCTTTTTCCTTTATCTTCCAAGGACTCTATTACAATGTCAGCCTCTCCGATATCAAATAATTTTAATAACTGATCTTCAAGCCTTGGAGACTGTTTCTCTTTCCATACCTGTGCGTAACGTAATCTAGCAGCCGTAATCATGTAGAGGACTATTTTCTTTTTGGATCTATTTATTTGTAAAGCTTCTATCATATTAAGAAGGTAAATTTTAGGAGATAATGGAAATTTTATTTTTATTACGCCTTGTATTTTATTATGTATTCCGACCCAGAAAGTTTTAGTCACGTCACACTGCCACCACATATGGAAGAACGTACCTTTCTGACCACATTTCCAGCAAGCATCGCTTTGGTTTTTCTGCATCTTCGCTATCTGAACAGCAGTAATATACCACCTGTGAAGCTTTTTACAGTGATTTTCTCTCATCCTAGCCGGTTTTATCAATTCCCACGTAGTTTTCCAGGAGCTTTCTCATTGGTCCATAGTAATTTCACAATTCAAATTTTGTGCCCATTTTACCATTGTCTGTTTGACTACTTCAGTCTCAGTTTCTAGAGTCAATAGTATATTATATATTACACTAATTTTATGTTTTACACTGGGTTTTAAAATCCCATCAAATTCTCGTTCTTTTATTTCAAATCCCTCGCCTTCTCTATCCTTTTTAAACCTATCCAATAATTGCATAATGAGTAGCCAATGTGTCTGCCATCCCTGGGCAAAAAGTTCATCTTTAGATTTAAACGTTATGCTATCCCCATGTATCTTCAGAATATCTTTATATGTTACCCAATGGTCTGACTTTGGGATTTCCTTTTTATAAAAGGCCTCATGGGCCGATACCCAGAGCGGTCTTTTTAGATATAATTTCCTTTTATATTTTAACCATACGGTTAATAGGGCTTTTCTAAGATAGTGGGCTCTAAATTCTTTATCTATAAGCGATTTGTCATACCACACATAGGCATGCCATCTGAAGTATAACTGTTCCCCTTCTAAATTTAACAATCTAGTATTTCTTAGGACTATCCATTCTGTCATCCACTCCAGGCAATTCGCATGGTAATACAGTTTTAAGTTAGGTAGTCCCAGTCCACCTCTTTCCTTACTATCTTCCAATACTTTAAATTTTATTCTTGGTCGTTTCCCATTCCATATAAATTTTCTTAATTCTCGAGTCCATTCTTTGAAAGGTTTTTCGTTCATAATTATAGGAAGGTTTTGAAACAGAAAATTGATATTTTTTAATGTGCTGCAGCATTGCAAGCTCGCCAAGGGTGCTCAGTTTATTTTTGTGTTTTCTGTTTTGTTTCTTTTCTGTCCTATATGTCTCCATAACGCTGTCATTTTTCTAGCTTTCTGAACTTCCTGACCAAGCTTGTGGGAGGAGTTCACTTATGATGACTTGCTTGGGCACTGGCTAGCTATTCTGATTAAGGAGCAATGACATCAGTGACTATAGAAGAGACAGGAAAGCTCTCCCCCTTTGTTCTCAGCTTTATTCTCAGCTTGCTTCAGGTGCTACAGACTGAGCTCAAAATGAGTTCAAAATGCAGAAATAGTTTGCACTCAATTGACTCAGTTGGGGAGGGGACAGGAGGGAGTGAGGTATTGCCCTTCCCAGGAGGCTCAGGCAAAAGCAAACTGCTGCAGTCTCACTTTGCTTGTGTGTTCTTGCTCATGCATAACTTTTGCCATCTTGACCAGACTCTGTCCACACATGTCCCAGTTTTCGTTTGTGAAACATTGGAGGGTATGGTACTAAGCTAAGGCCATTTCCTCACTAGACTCACTAGACTCCTCCCTAAACTGCAAAGCCCAGGATTCCATAGGATGTTGAAAGTCAAATAATAGCACTATAACAGTCTAGTGAGGAAATGGCCTAAGATAGGCTAATCGAGGACAGAAGAGGACAGGTCTCAGCTAGTAATGTTTTTGTAACAGTGAGAAGATAAAAAGTAGGGGAAGAGAAGAGACTGAATGATCCCTGAGGATATCAGTCCACATTTCAGAGCAATCGGGGTGGGTGGATAAGACATGAAGAGACTTCAGATCACTGAAACTCTGTTTAGTTGCAGTCCTGTTGCTCTGTCAAAGACCCATTTCACTCTTTCAACCATGAGTGTTGTTGCATTTCCAATGGTAAATGTCACAGAGATGATGGTATAGTGAAAGAAAAGACATCTTCATAACCTGCTCCTTGGCCATCTTTTAATTAAGGTATGCACAGGGTTTCTAAACCTCACCCATGAGAATTTCTCAAAACTGTATGTCTCTGATTTTATGCAACGGGACTCTTCTTATGCCTTTATACCGGAGATGAGAATCATGCAGCCTTGAAGATGTTGTTGGATGCAAGTCCCAGGAGCTCTAGCCAGCAAACCCAATGGTAGAGGAAAGCAAGTACCTGCAGCCCAATAGTGTCTGGTGGGATTCATGCTTGCTTTATATTCTCTTCCATTCATCCAAGTTTTGCTAGTTCCACAAAGCCATCTGTTCTTTGCGGTAGTTAAGAAAGTGGCTCCAAAGTGATGTCTATCTCCAGACCAAATATGGCTAAGAACTGAGATCCTCTCACTTGACAAAATCAGGCCAGCTCCTGCCTGGGGTTTCTCAGGTAGGCTGTAGCTGGCTGGGAAGAGGAAAAATTAACTGTGGCATGTCCTGCATAATTGTCTTTTTCAATAAAGTCAGGACTATGCCTTAATTTTTTGACACACTGCAGTACATCAGCTGCATACCACTGTGGATTCCATAGTGTAACATCTAGATAAGAAATTAGAGGTACTTTTCAAAAAGACACTGAAATCATTTAAGCTATAATTGTTGGTGTCCAGTATCACCTCCAGGGATGCTACCCAAACTATACCCAAAGTATGGTATGAACTATGGCTCAGGAAAGTTCAGGCCTAGAAGATCTCTCTCTCTCTCTTTCTGTCTGTCTCGTGTGTGTGTGTGTGTGGCATGGATCAGCTTCTGTACATCTGAAATGGGTCAGTGCTCAGGACCCGCTCACACCAAACTATTACATTGGACCCTCCATATGTGGCAGGGTTCCATTCTAGGAACCCTTGTGTAAAAGAAAAAAAAATGCAGATGCTAATGTCATATAATACCTAATGTCAGCAACATACTCATGGACACTTCAGCATGTTCACATGCATGTCATCACCATTTTAAGTGCAGGATGAGACACATTCACGTTCACTTGAATGGTGTCACTTGCCCAATACCATTTAGTGGGTTACCATGATGACTGAGGATTCAAACCCTGTTATTCTGGAATCCTAGTCTAGTAATCGAACCACTATATCATATAGGCTCTCTGTTAGTTGTAATAGGGCTCCTGTAAGTCAGTGGACTTGAAGGCACAGCATCAACAAAATTTCTTCCATAGACAATTAGACAGAGAAATAAATTATTTTAAAAAGTCAGCTAGACCTAAAATGCCAGTGACTCAGGTTTGTCATTATTTTAAGGGTAAAAAATAATTTTAGTGTTAGTAATCTGTTTTTTTTTTATCCTGCAAGTTTTTTTCCCCAGCTCTTGTAATTTTCTTTCAATTAAAAAGAGATGCACAATTGGAGAAAAAAGAATGTCCTTTGCTTTCATTATGCAAGCAAAGGACATTTTGCCATGAACTAGTAGTAATATTTACGATCAAGACCTCTGTTAAGATTTCATAGAAAGAAGAGCTAATATTAGTCAGCAGATTTGTACTGTCTTTGCTAGAACATTTTTGAAGCCCAATGTCTTGTTAAGGTGCCAATTTCATGATTTTACCATTATTATTATTCTCATTGATTGTATGAGAACTTTGCATTGCAGATTGTTACGACAGAGCACCTATTAAACCATCCATTAATATATTATTGAACACAAAGGCACCAAAAGTTTAATTGCAGTTAAATGAGGTGTACAAGATAACAGTCTTCGAGATCCAATTTTCAATAATACATGAGTGAACTGCTATAAAATTTTAAAAATAAATGTTGGTTTCATGATGAGAATTGCACAATGAGCAAAAAAGGAGGAGAAATATTACGTTAACCTCTGATAAAGTATTAGCAATCCTACAGGAATAACCACAGAACACATTTGGCTCGCTCACTCAATGGTTCAGCTAAGATATCAGTGGTTCCAGTTTTTAAACTATAGGAATAATCTTTCATGGAAAGAACTGTTAAGGGAGTAGATCCCCCCTGAAAGCATGGCATCACCTTCCCAGAGGCTTCACACGTCCCGTTCATCAGGGTGAAAAGACAGATATACCTCTGTTCTAGCATGGAGTGCACTGTAGGTTCCATTACCTCTCCATCATCAAACCTTTTCACTCAGGTTATGGCATCACTCTGCTTAAGGCTTCATGTCTGAGACCTATACACTGCTTTCAAATTATTCATTGAAGAACATCAGAGGGTTGTCATGCATGGTCAAGATGCCACCAGTTGATTATTTTTAATCTAAACAAGCCTTCTAGGTCGCTCATTTTTTTTTTAGCTTAAAATACCTTCTAGGGGATATAGGAGGCAATTTTTCCACACACACACACAATTTTAGGCCCAGTACAAAATTTGTACAACAAGACGTGACATGAAACTTAATTTCTGGGTCACTTCCTGTTGGAGAAAATGCCTTTTCTGGACCAAAACTGGCCTAGAGAAGGGTACAAATCACGGTTAAATTGTCTCCCATCTACATGTTCTCTATAGGGTGTGGGGAAAATTTAGAGACCAAAAGCAATCATTTTAGAAGAAGCATTGTAGGTTATAACCCTTCAAGATCTCCTTGGGGCAAGTGGTTCTAATTTTCAAAATATGTCCACCTCTGAACTAAGCTAACAAATGTTGGGTAAATTATATTTAATTGCATCTACATCATGTTGAATAATTTGACTGAATCAAATTCTTCCATGTACTCAGTAGTTGGGGTGGGGAATTGTAGGTCCCTTGACCCATCGTCAGGAAACGACCCAATGGACAGATCTGAAAGCTGAGTGTGTAGGAGAAGGCGGTCTGAGGATAGTCAGTTATGATTTTAACATAGAAAGGGTAACAAATAGTTTATTTATAAGAATTTAAATATTGACAAATGCTTTCCAGCAGCTTGACAAATCTTACACTTTTCTCTGCATAAATGTTGCAGGGACTAGGCGTTAAATGAAGTAGAAAGTCTAAGATGAGCTTTGGCCTAGTATTACTGTTAAAAGATTGCATTTTTTAATAATTAACAATCTGCATTGATTGGACCATTTTAACCAGTATTTTTTGGTGAGCTTCATTGTGGTGCATGCTCTATAGGCAATTGTTGCCTCGTTACAGCTGCCTGTTTCAGATAGTACAACATGAGTCCTTAGGAAGATGGGCCTTGTGTTACCCTGATTTCTGGGATCCCTTGGGGGACACCTCAATGTGCTCCAAGTGATGGGGAATGGAAACTAGCCAGAGCACGAGCAATAGCAATGCAAGAGGCAGGGTAACTTAGCGGGGTCTTTTTACCAAGTTTTTACAGGGTCAGGCCAAGCCAAAAGCCAAACAAAGATGTCCAGTAAACTGATTTTATTGAATGAAAGTCTCACAGACCAGTGCAATCACTCACTCACTCACTCACTCACTCAAGACCTATTAAGAAGCAAAAGAGAGGAAACTGGATATTGGAATATTGAAGGGGTTGTAGCTGGGGTAATACTGCACCTTTTCTTGAAGTCCTTGGTCTGGGAAAAACAACGAAGTGGAGCTCAGCACAGAGAGGGCTGAGGGGATCACTCAATGGATGAAGAAACAGTCTGCTGGGATGACTGTGAGTGATCCAAAGAACTGCTCCAAAACTGGGACTATTTGTAGGGGAGAAAGTACCTGGAGGGCTAATCCTTTCTCGGGGAGAACAATGGATGTTGCAACGGAAAAGAAGCTCCACGATGGTAACTTCCTTTGCATGATGAGGTGTTGCCAAAGTCTCAGGATCTTCGGTTCCATTGGGTTGTGGTATGACTTCATGTAAATGATCCTTGCCTGATAGGATTTTGCTCAATTTGAGGCAAACACGCTAATCCCCTCAAGTTGGCTTCTCAGGGGTTTAGGCCCCTTTCTCTTCTGTGGGTTTGCACAGTTTGAGGTCTCCTGGGGCTATGTGATGGGAGATTTTACTGGCCTGACCTGGTTTTCGATTGTTTGACTGTTGCTGCCTACGTGCCCATCTGGGCAACCTCTCAGGCACATGGAATCATTTTTTAATATCAAAATTGTAGACCCCGGGGCAGGGTTTTCCAGTGGGGTAGCACTTGTTATAAACTATGGTTAGAGTGTTTGGTGGTGGAAATGCTAACGTTCATCATGGCCTAAGATGGTTGAATCTATAAGATTTGTTTTCTCTCATGTTGCTTGCTGGAACCTTAAGTTCTTTCATGAAATTTGTCTGAGTATTTCACATGTTACTGTCAATGATCAATCGAACCTGCTTCTGGCTAATCTATACAGGCCAAATTCAATAGATGCAGCTCTTCTTAGTAGCCCAACCTGGGTTGTCAATGGTAAGGAGTTGCAGTGCAGAAGCAACTGGAGAGCCGAACAATTCCCAAACCTAACCTAGGACATTTCTGCACTACACAGTGATAGTGCTATTACTCCACTTTCAACATCCTGTGGAATTCTGGGGTTTGTAGTTTACAGAGGCCAAAAAGCTCTCTGGCTGAGAATTCTAAACATCCCTCCCTAAACTGCAAACCCCAGTATCCTACAGGAGGTTGAAAATGGAATAATAGCATGATAACAATATAGTACAGAAATGACCTTAATTGCAAGACGATGTTATCCTACAGTGGTCCCCAAGCTTGTGAATTAGCTCTGTGCTTCTAATGGAAAATTGTAAAAACAAAGTAACATTTATTATTCACCATTTCTGGAAATAAACTCTTCTATCACTTAAACATTAGGCAGAACTTCTGTACTGTAAGAGCTACCAGTCAGTGGAATATACTGACTAGGAGAATGGTGGATTCTCCTTTGGAGGTCTTTAAACAGAGGTTGGATGGCCATCTTTTAGCAGTGGTTTAGTTGCATATCCTTGCATGAGAAGAGATTGGAATAGATGCCTTTTGTACTCCTTTCCAACTATGATTCTGTGAACTTTATTCCAAACTTTCCAAGCACCTAGTGATCATTCATTCCATCCCCAATTCCATCCTACTCTACTAAACCAGCTATTGATGTTGCTTCACTAAAACAGCAAGTAGAAGAATAGGAGGGCAGTGCTACAACACTAGAAGATCGCTACATGCCTATTGGTAGCAGTCAGTGTTCTTCAGTTCTGCATTAATGATTCACTTTTCCTCCCTTCCTCCCTCTTTTTCTATAGTAGCCTTAACATACCCTTTGAAAAATGGATGTGCACACTTATTGAGAAGAATTTCATGATGGTGAGAGCTATTTGGTAGTGGAATATCAAAATAAGCAACAACTTGGGGGCATCCAAAGGAATCTGCAGGAGAAATAAGAGACCCATCTCAGGATCCATCTCAGGATGCTGTTTATTGAGGGGGGCGGGAGGCTGACACATTGTGCCTAGGTATATTCTTAAAATATTCTTCTGAAGGCTACTCAGAATCAAGCTTCAGATCTTTTTAAACCAGGAACTCTGGAAAAAATTTTACAGGAAAAAAATAAAGCAAGGCTTCTGTGCCAATAAATACCATTTTTTGAGCATCCTGAGATGTATTTCTTGTTTCTCCTGTGATAGTGGAATAGACTACATTGAGATGTAGTAGACTTGACTTCATTGGAGTTTTGATGGGCACCTCTCAAGGATACTTTAACTCTGGATTCTTGCACCAGCAAAACTCAAGAGTTCCTTTGGAGAACCTTCCATCTCTAGAACAGCACCTTTAGAAAAATCCCCCCATCAAAAATCAAATGGAAACAAAATGCTATGCTCAATGAAACATTCTGAAGCACCAACCACAGAAGCTGTTTATGCACATTCATGGAAGAAAACCAACCATACAATTAATTTTCTACAATATGTTCCCCTTCGTTAATTACTCTAACTTTAATAGTGATCTCTATTGTCCACCTATTTCACTCAGTGACTGCCAGAAAAAAATTATGCACTAACTGTTAATTAGTGTAATTATCATGTGTAATTTGGGTAATTTGAAGATGTTGACTTTCTCTTATTTTCCACCCTGTGGTTCTTGATTATAGTTCCCTCCCTCCTCCTCCTCCTCTTCTTCTTCGTTATAACATTATAAGATGTTTTCAATATGATTTTTTTTTAAAAAAAAAATGAAGCAACACTTTAAGATGGTGTGATGGGTTATTCATTTATTTATGTCATATGACACCCTTCTCCCAGGAATAGGACTCAAGATAATGCATAACACAATTAAAAAATGAGATAAAACTAAAAACACAGTGGCTGGAATCCTGTTGGTGTCATAGATCTGTGTAAATTCCCTTACACGTGTGGGCATATTTTTTGGCTATTGTGCAATGGGCATGTTCACTTCACAGCTGCCTAAGTGGAGGTAGGTAAAAGTAGCCATTTCACATGAGCCCAAATCTTATTGTTTAGAGACACCTAATCAATTGAATTTATGTATGTGTAGACTCGCCATTCAACAGTTGACTAAATTGATCTCCTCTGGCTAGGGCTAACCTATGGGATTCCAGCCATGCAGTTTCACATTCTTGGATGGTGCATAACTATTTACTAATACCGTCAATTAACCTTCACTTGGATAGTGGAAATAGCTATTGTGCATCCCTCATTGCATAATTGGACAAAAATAACCACACTGGCAGCTACATAGTCAATTGTACAAGCATGGCATTTAGTTAAAGGAATGTAGCAACACAGTTGTGCAACTACATGAGCATAGACTTACCCTAGGTGAGCACGATTATAGGCTCTTGGCTCTTAAGCTATGCTTTTTATTAGGAGCAAACCAATATGCCAATTATCATACTAAATCAATAGCCAAATTACATGCAATATTAAAAGTGCACAGGGGAGAAAGAAAGAAGGATAAAGTGTGTTGTCCCCTGTCAAAAGCTCCTTCCACAGCAGCCAGAGTTGCAAAGACCCATTCTTATAGGAAAGTTATTGCTTGCTGTTAGAAGATGGCATCTGGGAACACCTATCCTATCCTTCAGGATGAAAAGAATATTCAAAAATATCTAGAAAATGGTTTTTAAAAAACTGAGAAACTCTGATTTGAAGAATCCTGGATCTTTACAGACAAAATTAATGTGTGGTTGTTTTGCACAGAAAACAGCCTTTTTCTGTCTTTCTGCATAGAAATATTATTTTCAATGCAGCAAACAGCTTATTCCATACAGAAAAAAATATTTCTGCACAAAACACAACTGCATGTGAATTTTGTGCAGAATGAGTTCCAGATTGCTAGTAGGCTTCAAAAACTACATGGTTTTTGAAGACTTTCTCACAGTGGGAAGAAAATTAGTCTTTTGTCCCTTTGAGAAGAAATTTAGTGAAGAATTGCATCACAAACTAGCCTTCCTTGGAAGATAATATTTGGATCTGTCAGAATAACAGATGTCCACACCTTTGGATGGAGCAGAAGAAAAATATTTGTGAATGACATTTCTTTCTCTTTTTAAAGGCAAGAATCCAAGCCTTGAAAATGTTACTAAAGATGGCTCTTTTGACCCTTCTTAACAAGATCACAGCCTTCAGCATTTCAAGTGCCCTTATCAAGCAGACCCAACCAAGTCTTCAGAGAAGGTATTAGCAGAGCAGAGTAGCTATGAGGTGTCAGACAGCCAGTTAGCCCCAATGTTGCCTAATTCTTATCAAAGGGACTTGGTTTTTCCTCTGTCTTGAAGTTGCTCTGACTGTTGTTGGTGAGGATGAGGGAATCTTCTGAGATGAATTTAAGCTTTTCCTCACTGTCGATTAAACCTTTTGCAAATCTTTTACGAATGATGCTTATTGATAGCTTAACATAAAACGACACAAACTGCTCTCTTCAGCAATGCATGTGGTCACCAAATCCTTATTTAAAATAAATGAAGCAATATTAGGTAACTAAGGGACTGCTGTCAATTCATGAAATTATGCTCCCCTCTTTAACTACAGAAGAGTAGCTGTGTTACCCTGGTTTCTGGAGTCCCGCGAGGGACACCTAAATGCACTCTCAATTATATATGTTGGGGAAATTAGCCAAGAGCACAGCCTAGCAATACGAGAGGCAGGGTAACGTAGCGAGATCTTGAACTCTATGTTTACAGGGTCAGGCCGAGTCAAGGAGCACACAGAAGTTGAAATAATAAATGTTGTTTTATTAAAACAGAATCAAACAATGTATGCAGCACACTCACACAGATAACTAAGGAGATAAAGGTTGGAGTGGGATAGAGGTATTTTTAGAGGAGTTGTTGGTTTGGGTGATACTTCACCTGTCCTGAAGCCCGGTTAGAAGCGGAGAAGCTGGGGAGCGTGGATCTCAGCACGTGGAGCTGAGGGGAAGGCTCACTGGACAAAGCGACAGCAAGGCAGGATGGAAGCCAAGAGCGATCCAAGGAAGCGCTCAAAGTCAGGGGTTTTTATAAGGAGAATTGTGACTGCAGGCTAGTTCAGACTTGGGGAAAACAATGGATTTGGGGCTGGAGACAAAGCCTCTGAAAGGTCAGAATTTGAATGATTGAGTTATAGCCAAATTGTCAATAGGGTAGCCAATATGCAAATGCAGAATGCTTGAGCGTTGTATAGTCCGATCATCAAGCTACCAGCGTGGGGCAGAGGATCTTTTGAAAGTTGCGTGCATACCTAATTGAGGTACTTGCCTTGAGGTCTCCTGAAGCTGCGAGTTGGCTATTTCTGGCCTGCCTGTATTGTGTTCGAATATTACGGCGATTATCAGCCGAGTCTGTGTGCGTGCTTATCCGGGGGCCTTGCAAGCACGTGGAGGGAATGGTATGTGAGGCCGAATTATTGATATCAAGAGATATCTTTATATCCCCCAAGCGCGGGCTAGCCAGGGCAGTAAAAGCTGTGTTGGTCTGCTGCAACAGTAGGCAGAGGTGGGAATGACACTCATGCTAAATTAGGGAAGGTGGGGTATGAGGTGGGGAGAGTGTGGAAACTCAACACTTACCAATGCGATGAGGAAGAAAAGGAGGCCAGCTGAAGGGGAAGCAAGATGCCAGTGGTGGTAGAAGAAAGAAACACAGAATGTGGGCCACCTCCGTCTCCAGCTGCAATGTGGAAAATAGTGGTGACTACTGGGCAATGTGAAATGGATGGGGTTATGAAAGGAATGCAGAAGAGATGGCATAGATGAACATGAAGGAGGAAGAAGCAGCTGCGACAAAAAAAAGAGGAAAGAAAAAAGAGGAAAGAAGGTGAAGAGTCATCCAGAGGGAAGGAGAGAGCTAGGAATCCAGGCAGCAGCTGGGCGGAGCAGCTGACTTGCTTAGTGGCAGCAAAGGGACATGTTGTGGACAACTGCATACCACAAGGACAGCCAAGAGGCAGCAATGGTGAGCATAGGGGAAGTGTTAGGAAAACTAGGGATCTTGGAGCCAGAGCTAACCAATCTCTTTCCTGGGAAATGCTTCAGTCTGGAGTGGAGCTGGTGGGGAATGGGTGTGTCTGGTAACTACAATGCCAGGTTCTGAAGCCCCAACATAAGAAACTGGGTGAACGGGAGGGGGATATCCTGTTGTCCCTTTCACTCTCATGAACCAAATCCAAAGACGAGAAGGGCATTCTGCTTACAGAAATTAAAGTAATAAAAGTTTATATACCAGTAACACACCCCCGAGTGTGCAACCGAAGGAATTAATAAATCTGCATGCATATCAACATGTAGATGCACAAATGCATCCACATGTGCCTTCAGAGTTACATGCAAATAGGAAGGGACAATAGCTCCATACATGCAACACCGCTTCTGAAAACTTGAACCCAGTTTGGACGTTCCGCATCAGACAGAAATTTCCAGTCATTTCTGTAAGTGAAACTTATAGATGCACAAGATCCCAACAGGACTTTATCCTTATGTTCCAGGCATTTTAATTTAGTGAACATTTCTAGGGTGGCCACTGGATGGTGGATTCTATATCCAGTAAGATGGTGAATCCATTCCAGGTTTTAATCTAATGTTTAAAAGAATTGTGTAAGGTGCTGAACACTATCTGTAAATCAGATTCAGAACCTTGGATAGCTCTTTCAAAATTTAAACTGTACTATCCCCCTGAACTCAAGGTCTGTTTGATTTGAGATGGGATTTTCTATAGCAGCTTTTGGCAAAAGATATGAGGAAAAAAGGGGACAAGAGAAAAGTTTTTCCCTCTTTCCTGATACCAGTATAGGAGATTGCCCAGTGAAGAAGCTTAGTGGCAGATCCAAGGAAGACTTCTCACACAACCTAAACTAAGTTGCATATTGCAGTGTGGTAGGACATGGTAATCACCACTAGCTTAGAACAGAACTTGTGGAATTTTTGGATTTCAACCCCCATAATCCTTCAGCTAGTATGGCCATTACTTGATCACTAAACAGAAATTAGGTGTTCTGAGTCAGCTCATCTCTGAGGTCAACAATCAGAAGAAGACTGGTGACTTCATACCCTGCTTTTATGTTTCCTGAGTCATCTAGCTGGGTAGTGTTCTAAACAGGAGGGACCAGAGCTCAGAAGTTACTAGTTGCAAATGAGAAGTTACTTGTAAACCATCCCCTTTCTTGATAACTGCAATGTAACTAGGCCACTTGCAACAGTATCTCTTTGTGGGATAATTTGACTCATTTTGTAGTAAATACTGACATTTTTGTGTATTTTGGTTAGCCAATCAAGATATTGCTCTTTTGTGGATTTTGGATTTTGTTTTATTTTACTGACCTTTTAGTTACATTTACTGATGGAGAGGTATTCTTACAATAGTGAACGAGGAATATCACATGATTCAAGTGTTGGTTCATGCTCTACCTTGTGATCCAGCCTCATTTTCTGTGTGCTAACAAAGAAATAGACAGCAGAAGCGCATGCCTTCTGCAACAGTCCAGTTACTAATAGCATTTAGTAACTAGTAAGTAAGTAGTTTAGTAAGTAACATTTAGTAACCCCACCCCACACACACACAAAAAAAGGTTCTAAAAATTATCTATTTGGCTGTGAAATCTTAACCCAAGATGCTCTAGCTATAGGTGCTTGGATTAAACAGAAGCCTCTTCTACAAGTAAAAATTTCCTTTCAACGGTAAACCCTCTTTAAAGATCTGCTGACAGAGCACCTTGCCAGCAGAACTGCTCTGCTGGTTGACATCTGCCTGCAGAAGAGTTCTAAAAGGGGCCGGGTAATGGAGGAATCAAGCTATGCCAGATCCAAACCTTCTCTACCTAGTGACAGAATCTTACTCCTGGCACTAAGATAAGGCATGGTAATGATTACCTAAAGTAATTTCCACCATCCATAATCTGGGAGTGGGTTGAATTCAGCACATCTCTTTAGCTGACCTAGTGTTGGGTCAGCTGGTTCTTGACTATCTTCACTGTTAGATTTGGGATCCTTCCCTGGAGTCTTATCACCTTTTAGGAAGGATGGTGTTTGGCTCAGTTAAGAGGCAATCTCCTTTAGAAACTGAGCCAATCTTCTTTAGAAGAATTTGCAGACAAATGTGCTGTAGCTCTCACATATTCCTCTGAGACTAACTTTAGCAGAATATAAAGCAAACAGGCAGTATACAAGATATGTAGCTGAAAACATTCAACTATGTAGTTTATACGTTTATAGTTTAAACATACATTCTGTGTGTGCGTGTGTGCGTGTGTGCGTGTGTGTGTGTGTGTGTGTGAGAGAGAGAGATCTGGGTTGCCTAAGTTAAGAGAATATTCTAAGGAGAGGATGAGCTCTGCAGAATTGTGACTTACCTAACTTGGCAAAAGGAAAAGATAGAAAGGACAGAGGGGGAATCTGTATGTGACCGTATGAACATGTACACTTCTGGGGTCACATTAGATGGTTGCCCAGATGCATTGATATATATAGATTATTGATGACCATGTATTACAATCTCTGATCCAAAAGGAAGCTTGAGAAGCTGTATGAAATAGAGTAGAGGCGTGGAAGCCCTGTATCTCCTAAAGCTCCCGTTGCTATAATGGATAGGGGGAATGCAATAAGGGAGTATCTAGAAAATGCTTGATCTGAGCAGCATTTTCTAACATTCATCAGAAGAATTCTACACTGAGTTCTTTTTCACACTGCACAATTATAGTTGTAGTAACTGCCCCGGTTGCATCCTATGGAATTTTGACATTTAGAATTCTTTGACAAAGTTCTACTGCCTTACTTAACTACAGCTCTCAAGATTCCAGAGAATTCAGCCATGTAAGCTAACATGGTATCAAACTGCTATAACTGTATAGGGTAGTGTATGCTACACTAACTGCTGCATAATTTTATAGCAGAGCATGAAGGAGACCTCAGTTACTGCTGAGAAATGGAAAAGCAAAAAGTTACTTTTCAAAACTATTAATGGCACAATAACTAGCTGTTTTGGGGACTCATGGCACAATGATGTGACTAATAACTTTTGGAAGCAGATTTCCAGATTTGGAGGAAAAATGTAACAGATGGACCTTCGGCCTGATTAACTTATGTGGTCTGCCTTGTTTGTTGTCTCTGAAATCACAGCTGGATTCTCCACAGATGAAGCTATAACCAGTTTTCTTTGCATCTCCTCTTCTTTGCTTCAGAGAACAACAAACTAAAAAGAACTGAATGCATCCAGCCCACTGTGACTTGTCTTCAGTTCTACAAGTTACAGCTTGAGAGAAAACTTCTTACACTACTGCAGAAAGAAGCAAAGCTGACAGGTTTGTTCTGTCAAGCAAATTTGGATCCATTGATTTTTTTTTTAAAAAAAATGTACATAGCAAAAATTGGTTTTCCACAGAGGAAGAGCAAGACAGAGATTTTTTTAAAAAAATAACTGGACATGCATTTCTATATTGTTTATGCAGCCAGAGTGTTTATCTGTTGCGTGCCTGCATGTGCTGGATTTTTAAATGACCATCACTCAGCTTTCGTTGTTCAAATTTCTCCTGGTACTTTCAGGGATGGGGTGGGCAAAATCCAGGGTGTTTGGACAAGTACAAGAGGCTTTCACTCATCCAGAAGAAACAGAAAACGCTGGGGGATAGTCAAATCTAGTTGCATTCCAGGGGTTTTGTTTATATGTCCATATTGGATCAATAGCCTCTAGATCTCCCAGAATAGTTTAATAAGCATCCACAAGGCAGCACGCAAGATGGAAGAGAATTGATTGGCTGACTGCTGCTGCTAAAGGTATATTTCTGGCAATGGCACCACATGTGAATTCATTGATTTTTGAAGTGAGGGAAAGGAGTCTATGTCAGCTTCTAGAAACCCCTTCCTGGAAGCTTTGTTGTCCAAGGTGCCTAGCATCTTGGCTGCAAGCTGTTTTTAAAGATCTCAGAGCAGCACCTTCAATATCCAGTGTAACACACAGACCCATGTGCAGAAACAGCAGTGATGGTTTAGCATTTTCGTTTCTGGCATGTTTGTTTATTTCTCTACTGTGCAACACAACACAGTGTTGAGAATGCACAATGGCAAGCAGTGAGTTCAGTATCAGAGGTGACGTAAACATGCTCTTCAAAGAACTATCCAGGGTGCTTAATCTATTTGGTGGTAAAGGTTCAGCATCTGGGATAGCTCTTTTAAAATTTAGAACAAAACCAAGAATGGATTCACTCTTCACATGGAAGCCACCTGCTGTCTCCACAAAGTACTAATGGATACAGTTCATCTTAAATACGCTGTTTGCAGAGCTGGGTGGGTAGAGTATTCAAAGGAACAACAATAAGCCTGCTTTCTTATAAGCCCTATGATTCCTTGTAAGCTTAGTAGAGAAGGCATGATAGAAAATGAAGAAGAACTCCCACAATCAGGTTTGGAACTGGGCTCAGCAGAGGATTAACAAAGGGTTCTCAATGGTTCTTGTGTGCCTTCAAGCCATTTCCAATGTATAGTAGTCCTAAGGTGAAATTATCATGGGATTTTCTTATCAAGTTTTTTTCAGAGGGGATTTGCCTCTAAGGCTGAGAGAGGTGACTTGCCCAAGGTTACCCAGTGGGTTTCCATGGCTGAGTCAGGATTGAAACCCTGGTCTTCCAGAGTCCCAGTCTGATGACTACAACCATTAAGCAGCAAAAGTGACGCAAGACTGAATATGAATTAGAAAAACCCGGAACTAAAGCTTTGGAAATATATGGTGAATTGTATACATTTTTTAACAAATACACATGTAATAACACTAATAAACATATGTTAATACTCAACAATAATTTGTGAATACAAATACATTAGTGATATAAATATAATAGATACAGTATAATCCATGGAAAAGAGCATAAAAATATATAAAGGTTCTCCAAAACCCTATGAGAGCACTGGTGTTCAATGTGTAGTCATGTCCCAATGTTCTCCAAATTTGATCAAAGCATAACTCAGGGGTAGTTTTCAAATAGTGGATTAGAACAACCTTCAGGTATTGTAAATAATCCAATCTTCATGAAAGGGTAGAAAACTTTCAATCGGAGCAATGAATCCCAAGGAAATTGTAGTCAAATTCTTATCCCAGTATGGAGAAATTTCAGCCAAGAAGTAAATATAGAAAGGACTCTTGCACTTCTCTTATGAACACCAGATATGCAGAAAGGGGTCCTGCACTTCTCTTATGAACAACAAACAGATGGTAAGGCCCACACAATCTCCATCATTTCATACAAGTTTCATCAGGCTTCTCTTTCTCTCTGACAATTATATACAAGTTCTTTCAGAAGAAGACACGGCCTTTCAAAAATATTTTGGCTGAAGGAGATTTTTTTGTTATGTACCTTCAAGTAAACTCCAATTCATGGAAACCTTTTTGTAGTTTTTTTTTCCTGGCAAGACTTATTCAGAGCGGGGTTGGTTGCTGCCTTCTTCTAAGTCTGAAAGAACATGAATTACTCAAGGTCACCCAATGGGTCTCCATGTTTACGTGGGAATTGAAACCCTAGTACTGCGAAGTGTTAGTAATGCAGAATTGTCATACAACACTCACATCACTACAGTATGCTGGTTCTCTGTTCTTCATACTTGAAAAAGCAGATTGGTTCATTCCCAGTTCTCATCTTATTCATGGCACCAGTTATGTACCTGATGATCAGCACATGAAAAAAGTTAGTTTTTTAACCTAAATTCAGTTGTTATTCCAATTTCAGAAAATTCATTGAATCAAACAAACTTACATGGCCGTTTACCAAGATCCCTTGTATTCTATGAAACTATTCCAGTTTGGACTAACAGTTGGATTTAGGCCAGGGTGAGAATCATGCAACCCTACAGATTTTCTTGGGCTGTAATCTCAACATTCTTCCTCACTGGCTGTGATAACTAGGGTTACCTGAATTTGTAGTCTAAGAACAAAGAGTTCCTTATGATTTCCACCCTTGATTTCAGTCTATGACTCCTAGAGTGGTAGCCTTTGCCCCCAAATTGCTTTTAAATTTCTTCTTGCAAGGTCTGGGGAGAATATAGGAGGTCACCTTATACTGAGTCAGACCACGAGTTCATCTAGCTTAGTATTAATGACACTGCCTTTCAGTGAGTCTCCAGGTTTTCTGGAAGGAGGTTTTCCAAACCTACCCAGAGACTCTAGGGATGGAATATGGAGAGCTTCTGCATGTATTTCATGTCCTTTACCTCTGAGCTGAACCCCCACCTCTAAAAATGTGCTTAGGATGGCAGAAATTGCTAAAGGTCTTCTCCAGAATAGGTTAAAGTCCAAAAGTGAGAAGAATGCAAAACCTGAGATTCATTTTTTCCCCACAGTCTGTAAATATGCATCACTGATGATATTACCTGTGAAAAACAGGAATATTGGGTGCACCCTAAAGCAGGGATGTATAGACTTAATATTCGAATGATATACTTTTGGTTTCATTACACAAACTCTAAGATAACAGTAACTGGAGTTAACTTAAACAACATGATGAATGGAGAAGGGAGTTCATACACCTAGAATTAAAAAATAGGGTGCATTTTGTATCAAAAAGGGCCTTGGAGTTGTCTCACACAAAACTCCTTGTTTTGGTTTTCTTTATTTAGAAAAACAACCTGGCTTAGGGTATAACAAATTCTAAAGCACTGATGATTAAATTGTGGCCTGTCAGCCATGTGTACTTCTGTGCATACAACCCCCATTCATAGATCCATTGTTGTCTTCACCTTGGATCTTTTCACTGAAAAGTATTTAGGCTGAGATTCAACATCAGGATTTCATAGTGCAAATTTCCACAAGCAGAGTTACACATCAGTTTGGCCATTTCAGAAGCCAGACAGGGTGTTTCCAACATGACCGTGTAAGGAAAGTGACAAGAGCATGCGTAGAGGGAGAGGAAGGTAATCAGGCTTCAGTCATCGACAGCTCGACTATGGAATACAAAGCCACAATCTCAGCAGCATGATCAGATCACAGTGATTACGAGGAGGGATTATATGGCATCATCAATGTTATAGAGTCCTTTATCCTCTCTAACAATTCTTTGTTTGCTGTATTTACCAATATTAGTAGCAGATCGTGAAAGAATAGGGGCAAGGGATGGATGACTGTTGATTGTCACCCTAAGTTAGTCTCTCTGAGTTTTACTCTTTTTAATTTCCTTTTGTCTTGCTGAATTACATAGCTTAACTTTCTGCTTGCCACGCTTATTTTTATACTTTGTTTTTCATTTGTTAATTTGTGTCTTTATCAGTATGCATGCACTTAGTTAGGGAAAATTATTGTACTCCATCCCAATACAATCTAGGTTTTTTTTCCTTAGATCAAAGACAAGCAGTTTAAACCATCACATAGAGGACAGAACATTATGTAGGACCACCCTAGCCAGTTCTCAGTATTTAATTTCTTGGCAAGATACTGCAGTATGTGAGATAGCATCCTTGCTTCAGGTGTTTCTGGATGAAATGGGATATCAAGTCTTGGGAAGAGGTAGGTAAGAAATAAATTATCATCATCATCATCATCATCATCACCACCACCACCACCACCACCACCACCACCATCATCATCATTCTATTATTATTATTATTATTATTATTATTATTATTATTATTATTATTATTATTAAGACCATTTCTACCTGGCTTCTGACTGAGCTTATGGGGCAGTCAGCTTTGGTTACCTTAATGAGGTATCCAAAGCTGTATCAAGAACTGGATGAGGAGATTAGATACCTATTTGTTTCGTGGGTCATCTTGGAAAAGTTTGATATCACTGACCATCTTATTCTCCTAGGTCTGCTTACGGAAATAGGACTGGAGGTATTGTTTTACAGTGGCGTCATTTCTTCCCAGGTTAGTGGGTGCGTGGGTGGGACCTGGAAGGTAGTGCTGAAGGATCCCAGTTTGATACCTTCATCAATGCCTTGTGGAGCTCCCCAAAGGTTCTATTCTATCTCTGATACTATTTCAAATGTATATGGAATCACTGGATGAAGTTGTCTGCATTTAGGCAGTGTGGTACCACCAGTATGCAGATGTCCCCCAGATCTGTTTCACTTTCCTTCTAAATCCAAGGAAGCTACTGAAGTTCTTAACCAGTATCTGTCTTTAGTAATGAACTGAATGGTAGTGACAAATCGAAGTTTAATCCAGCCAAGACCGGGGATGTAAATCTTTGTTATATAATTCTTGTAACTAAGAAAAAATACTTTCAACAATGGTGCACCTTTTGAAGACTGGTTACAGTTGTGTGCTGTCTGGAATTTACCTTTCCAGGTTGCATCCACATTCTACAATGGGTTGTTTTCTGCACAGAAAACTTATTTTTTGTCCAGAAAATCAGCTGAGTTCCTGGATTGCACTACTAGTAAAGCCTGTAACTGCATGTCCTCTCTCCTCCCTCTGCATCTTGCTGCCCTGGTTGTGGGATAGCCTACTCTCAAGGCCATTTGGTGGTAAGATGTTGACAACAGAGTGGTGGTGGTAAGTAGGAACTGGCTGTGCTTTAGTATCCAAAGAAATGATCCTAAATCCTGATAGGATGCCTTTGCCATCTTGCATCTAGCTGCAGAAACATCTTGGACTCCTGTTTGACTGCCATCTATTGCCCCTTCATTGCCACATTGCTCCCCCTCCCCCATACACACACAACAAGCAGAGAAAAGTAACAGCACAATGGGTTCAATGCAGATAACAGAGTATAATTTTGCTATCCACTCTTACAATAAAAATATGTACAGATGTAAGTTGGACATATGCCTGCATATGTCACAGAATCGTGGCCAGTCATGATTTCTGTGCACAACGTTTTTGGGGTTGTTTTCTGTGCAAATAACAGTTTTGCTATCAAGAAAACATTGTCTGGGATCAAATGTGTGAGTTTTCTTATGCATGCTGTTGCATTTTTTTTTCTTTTTGACCAGTGTGCAACTCATGTACTCAGCTTATATCCGATTTCAGAAGTCTAACTATTTCATGTATAGTTGTACATTCTTGGATGGTGCATAACTATTCTCCTATGTCTTCAGTAAAGCTTCACTTTATTCACTAGAATTAAGGAAAGAGCTAATGTGCATTCTCAACATCACAGTGGGCCATAAGCAAGCACATTGGTTGATATGCAACCAATGTATATGTACACTACACAAATACAAAGTACAATGTTGGTCAATATTTTCTGCACAAGAAGTAAGTTCCATGTTTTCTGTGCAAGAAGTATGGGCAGAGGAGTAAAAAATGTCAGCCAAAATACCCTAGTATGTAGATTCTGCTGGCCCACTTCTCAGGAGCAACCTCTAGTGCTGACCCATCCCTGCCTTGCCCACCTATGAGAGTAAGTCCTGTGGTCCCATACTGGGCAGCTTGGGTGTATTCTGAAATGTCAAGAAAGCTCCTTTGCACAGGTAAACACTACAATATTGGCTACACCTATTCCTGGAAGCGTTTGATCTGGCTGTGGTAATCTAATCCTTAGTTATATCCTCTTTGGATCACTGTAATGCCTGCAGAGTAAGATTGCCTTTGAAAAGTACTGAGAAACTTCAGCTGGACCAAGAATTGTTGAGCAGGACTGATTACAGATCACCTATGATTCCCTTGCAACAAGAGCCCTGTAGTTTGTCGGTGTATTTCCAGGAAGGGTTGTCAAAGTCTTGTGACTTATAAAGCCCCATATAGCTTTAATGTAAGATATCAAAAGGACCTTAGGTGCCTTCGTAGACTTTGGGATCTTAGGATGTGGCTGCTCTCAGTTCTCTCACTCTCAGAAACGAATGGGAAAGGGTTTTTGTTTTGGATTTTCTCAGTCAGTGACATCCTTTTCTTCAATGTTTAGACTGATTTCCTATATTGTATCTTTAAAGAGCTGACGTGATATAGTGGTTTGAGTAGGACACTGGGACACTGGAGTTAGAATCCTTGCTGGGCCACTGGAACTCACTCGGTAACCTTGGGCAAGTCACACTCTCTCAGCCTCAGAGGAACAAATTCTTCCAAGAAAATCCCATGATAGGTTTGTCTTAGGGTCTCCATAACTCAGAAATGGCTGTAAGGCACACAACAACATCAACATTATGTCTTTACACCAGCAGTCATTTTTATTTCAACTAGCATTTTGGGAACTGTCTCTTTGTAATAAAAAAAAGTATGATTTATTGTTTAGTTGTAAGCCTTTTTTCATGGAAATGTTTTATTTTTTTAAAAAAGATATTAATTACTTTTTTAACAATAACTTCTTGTCCGTTTTGACATATATATTCAAAGTGGCTTACAATTTTTGCAAGCCACTTTGAATTCCAGTTCCAGGGAAATATTTTTTATTTTTTTAAAATATTTTTATTAACATTTATTTAGTATCTAAAACAACATATAGGGGTTTACAAAGACAAACAATAATTAAACAGACAGAGAAACTCTAACATCTGACCTAATATTAAATTAAACTAAATTCCAACTAAATTAAAAAGGGGCCAAAAATACATATACATATACATATGCAGTTCTAACTTACCAGCTTTCAGTTCTAAGACAATCTGCAAGATATACTTATTCTAATGTGTCTGCTGTGATCACACTGTTGCCTAGTATTTAACAACTATTGTTTAACCTTCAAAACCAATAATTGACTCCCCCACAACAATCTTTTAGATATACAATCAATTTACCCCAATCATTTTTAAATTTAATCAAAGATCCTTCCTTAATTAAAACAGCTAATTTATCAGAGAGCTCTGATTCTCATTCTTATTCTCTCTACTGGTTTCAAGGAGATGTCTTGCATTTTGTGAAAATGAATTTGTTGCCAATTGTGTAATGTTTGCAAATCTATCATTTGCACCAAACTATGATAGCTACTGTTTTGTGGCATGAACTATTAAAAACTGGGCACATCAAATGGGTCGGTTGTTCTTTTTTACAAATAAGTCAGTCCTTCTGTGCTCATTTTCTGTGTCTGCTTTGAAAGGACTAGTTTTGCATGAATATATTTTGCAGATATTATGGATATTTTGACAGGGAAAAAAAGGCAGCACTCCTTTTCTTTTTCTCAAGGCAAGCAATTGTACAGGCCAGCTATTACTGAACATGTTGTCATGATGGAATTTTGAGAACAAGCAATTTTATAAGAAGACTCCATATGCCTAACCTAAACCCTGCTGAATTATTTGACCATACGAGGCACAAAATACCACAAGCATCCTATCCCTGGGTAGGAAAAATGCAATAATTACAGACTGAATAACTAGTAATTTGCTGACATGCCAAATCTGCTGTTTGAAGTGGCAGCTTGACTCTACCTAATGTTGAAGCCGGCTCTGACAAAGGAGAACAAAGGAAAGACAAAATTAGTATGCCACCAGCCGACTGTGAAATGAATGGCTGTTGCCGGCTTGTTGCATTTTAACATTTTGCAGATCAAATAGAGATCTTTATAGAATCTTTTTCATTAAGTATAAAAAGGATTTTTGTTAAAAAAGAAAATAAAATTAAGATACAGTGAAACATCCTTGCAAAAAAAAAAAAACATATCCCCAAATGACATTTCCTGCCCATCCCACAATGATCCTCTTTCAGATTCTTCACCTCAGCCAAGACAAAGTGACTTCAGTGGATATATTGCAAAGTCTCTCTTGCTGGGTGCATTAAAGAGCACTTCTTTAACCTTCTTCTCTGACACATCTTGAAGGATATTAGTCTTGCTGTTCTGCTCTTTACAAGCTCAAGGGCAATTATGTTCTCGCTGAGGTATTGTGACAAATGCTGTTGAAAATGGCCTGGCTGAGGTATAACTAGAGCCTTACATAGCAGTAATACCTCCCCCTAAGATTTATATTATACTCCTGTAGCACTCAAAGCCAGTGCTGTGTTTATTTTCTCCACTGGAACCATACATTTGACTGTAGCTTTCATGGATATTTTCTTCTTCTTGTTTCCATTATTCTCTCCTTGGTCACCTTAACAACCTAGCATCCTATGTTGTTATGGTGGTTGTTTTTCTCACCAAAGTCATTTCAGTTCAGGAGTTCTCTATATAAGAGACTTTCAAAAAGGACTAGGTAAACTTATGGGAGATGAGGACATTGGTGGCTGTAAACCGCTATAACGAAGACATGCTGTGATGGCAACCCTCTTAGCTATGCCATGGTAACTCCCTTACATGTGTGACTATGTGTGTTTGGCCATTGTGCAACAGAAATAATCAGTTAATGGTTACAGAAATGGAATTCCACAAGTGTAAACCTTTTTCACGGCCCTGAATCCTATTGTTAGTCCCAACTGCAGTAGAGCTATTGCATCAACTGGATTTACCTACAGTAGGCTCATCATTCAGTTATTGATTTAATGTGTCTCTTCTCTGGTTGGGATTAACCAACAGGATTCTAGCCAGGTAGTTGCCCATTCTTGGCTAACACTCAACTGTTTATCAATGTCTTTATAGTACCACATTAGTCAAAGGGGTTGGAGAAACAGACACTGTGCTTTCCCATTGCACAATGGGATAACAGGTGGACACAATGGAAGATGCACAGTTGGTTGTACAATATCTGGATTCAGCAAAAGGGTAGCTTTGCTATAAAGATAGTTTTAGTTTACAGATGTATGATACTGGCTCTTGTCCATGATTTTCCCAGGATTGGGAAGTTAAAAATGGCTGACTGGAGGGAGCTGTCCAAGCTTGGTCTGGGCTGGCAGCCAGGAGAAGCTGATAACAAACACAGGTCAGAAACTCAGCAGTAACTTAAGTGGTCAGTTTACTTAAGCAAGGAAACAGCTTTGCAAATGAGAAGCAATAGTAGTCCTAACAACGTCTATAAGTCAGAGGCAGGCAATACAAACACAAGTCAAAGGCAGAAACAACAGGCAAGGGCAGTGAACGGGAGCACAGGAGAAGCAGTCAGTTAATTACCTACAAAAGCTAGAGGGGGAAAGGCTCCATTCTTATAGGTTCAAAGATCAGTGCAGGTGGTGCCTGATTAATTGCTGTTTGGCATAAATTCTCTGGGAGTGATTCAGGAGACCCTTTTGGTGTCTACACTGGGCAAAGGTAGGTATGCATAGGTCACTCTCCATGTCCGAATAAGCAGGGCTCCCTGCTGGGGCTGGCACAGCTCCCTGCACTGTCTCTAGGGCCGAGGGTAGTACTGTCTGCTCTGCAGGTGCTCCTGTAACAGTCTCTTTGCCAGGGCTCAAAGCAGGTTCTGCTGTCTCAGACTCTGAGTCTGAGTCCAGGTCCTGGAAGCCCATGGCAGGAGCTGCAAGACATCAATATGGGATGATATCAGGATGCATTTCATCTGCTGTTGAATTTATAAAAAGAAGAACTCCAAAACAGTTGTCTATAGCCTGTAGAGTAGGGTTGGAAACAAATAACCCTCCAGATACTGTTGGGCTGAAGCTCAAATTATCCCCTGCCATTGGCTATGTTGACTAGGGCATATGGATGTGTCAGTATCCCTATATTTGGACATAATGCATTCTCCATTTCTACTTGAGCCTAGGAGGTGTTCCTCTACTTCCTGGGTGCTATGGATGATTTGACTGCTTAGCAGGAAAGGCCAAGATAGTATTGAAGACTTCTGCTGAACTCATTTAGATGTCATGTTAACTGTTAATAGGCTCCAGCCTATGGAATCCTGGGATTAAAAGTTTGGTGAAGTCCTCAGATTTCTTTCTGCTACGGAGCTCTAGTCCACCTTTAATAAATTATTTTATAAATTATAACATTTGAGAATTCTAAGGACCTCATCTCACTAAATTACAAATCCCAAGATTCCATAGCCTCAAGCCAAGAAAGTATGTATCAAACTGTTGTAGTTGTGCAATGTGAATACACCCAAGAAGATAAATTCCACAATCTACACAACAAACATGTTCTTTGTTACTTATAGATGTAAATGTCCCATGAACGTGATGGGAAAGGGGAAAGGGCAAAAGAGAAAGCAGATAGACTTTATATTTCAAAATATTCCTTTAAAAATGGGGCAGTATATAACCCCTACTGCCGTGTCCCACCTATGAACTTCCAGGGCAACATTTCCCGAATGGAATTTTAAAAGATATTTTGTCCTACTCCACCCATTAGCCCTAGCTGGCATGAGCAATAGCTGGGCACAATGGAATCTGCAAAACTTCCAGAGGGCCCCAGGTTGAAGAAAGCAGTTTCCAAGGAATGCAATTGTCTCTTTCTGGAAGTAAGACAGACCCAAACCTAATTTCTGGATTTTTTTTCTGTGCTAAAAAAATTGCTTCTTGTGCAGAAGATGCTATTTTCTCTACAAATCAACCATGTGTAAATATTGAGCTGAGGAAGTCCCCAGTTATAGTGTTTTCTGCACAGGGAAGAGATTTTTCTGCACAAAATATTTTTCTGCATAGGACTATTATTTTCTGTGAGGAAAAATGTTATTTCCTGGAGAGAAAATGGTGTTTTCTGCACAACAGCCATATGTAGGACCTGTGGAAGTCTTTAAACAAAGTTTGGACACCCATCTCTTAAAAGTGCTTTGGTTTTATATTCTTGCATATGGGCCCTCAGAGACCCTTTTATTTCTCAGATTCTAGTCCTATCACCCAAGGAGACAGTCATTGCAGCAGTGAATTTAGTCTGGATTTTAATCCAAAATTTAAAGATGTAAAACTCTTTCCCTTAATATGTGTTGCACCTTGGATAGTTCCTTTAAAGCTTACACTAAAACCCAGAATAGATGCACCATCCCACTGACATGGAAGACAGCAGTCATTATTGTCCATCAACTTAATTAAATACAATTTACCTTGACCAGCCAAGGTGTGTTTACACGACTGTCTGAAACTGGTGCCAGTTTTGTCCTTTCATGCTCTTTCTCTGCTTCCACCCCGTTTCTTGCTTCCCACAGTTTTGCAGAAGCTGCGTGTTACATGGAACTGGCATGGGAACATTCATTTTTAGAACTGAACTCCCTGTCAGTGTCAACATTCTCAAAAACCAGATTTCCTTATCTTTGAGTTCCTCAACTTCTTTAAGGACCAATCTTTGTGCACCTGATTGTAACCTTCCCTCTTTCCTTTTTTTTTCCTTTTGTTTGTTAATGACAGATGAGTAATTATTTAATATTTCTCTTCTGTTCCCATCCTCACAGTATCCAATTCTTCTGATAAACCTTTTGAGAATCCTCCTTTTATCTTACCATTGTTTTACCATCTATAGTGTAAAATCATGCTATTTGTTTTGTGCTTTGTGTTATTCAAAGAGATGGGGCAAGGGAATGTTTTTCCCCCTGCTGTTCACGTGATTCCTTTGTTATTTCCTCCTCTTTCTGTAACGAGTCCAATCCTTCCAGTTATTAGATCCCATGTAACTTACAAAGCGTTTTGATCTGTCTTTTATATCCTTGTTTACATCTTGGCTTAAACATAGTCCCATTGTGCCTACCATGGCTTGTTTCCTCTTTGACAATTAGAGCACTATTTACAAAACAAGTGGGTAATTTGCATGACAATAATTTATACGACATATGAATTTTCCCCTCTGCATAGAGTAAATTCATGTTTTCATAATGCATCAGGTCCCTTTTCTGACAGCTCCTCCTAGAAGAGGCAAAGGAAGGAAGTCTTCAGTCATGTTTTCCTTTCATCCAGAACTCCATCCTATGTACAGAAAGAAAGGCAGAGTGCAAGAAAAACAATACAGGCTGATTGATACAGTGAGTAAAAATGGGCAAGGTTATCCTACTGGAATGCTTTGAGAATAAGGTGGAGTTAATGGTGGCTGGTGGCTTCCATGCTAGTTGAGAGGGGAATCCACCTTCAGTTTTTCCTAGTGCTATCCAAGGTGATGAACTTATTCTGGTGGTAGGGCTCAGCGTCTGCTATAGCTCCTTTAAATTTTAGATTGAAACCCAGAACAGACTGAAAGTGGAAGCCATCAGCTACCAGGGACCAAGCTATTTTCCTGAGTCCACAGCGACAGCCAGTTTGGCATGGTGTTAGGTTAGGACCTCAGAGATCAAGGTTCACTTCCACACTGAGCTATGGGTGATCTCAGGGCTGTTCCATCTATCTCAGCCTGATATGAGAATAAAACAGGGAGGAGAAATGCCATGTGTGTTGCCTTGAGCTCACAGGAGGAATGGTGGAATATAAAATGTGAGAAATAGAGGAAATAATGGTCTGACTCATATTGGTAGTTCAAACTACCATAGACCCAGCGAATTAATTGTTGAGTGGTGAGACAACACATAGGTAGGCCCCACTGAATTGATGGATCTACTCTAGTTGGGACCAACAATAATTTTCAATTATTCTTATATATATAATATATAATATTAAATAAAATATATATATGTCAATATATTCTTAAAAAAAATACCTGGAATTAATCTGGCTTATTGTCCAGGCCAAAGCAATGCTTGGAACGTATACCCATCCCTTTCCTGTCTGATTCCTAAGAGATCTTTTTGCTAGTCCCACCATTTGCAGAGCACTCTGTCTCTCCAAACCTTGCTCAGAAAGACTTATCATCTTGGGGTGGCAGTCTTTGGAACAGCGGTAGCATGTAAGGAAAGAAAATGGAAAAAGTCTGGCCCTTCCACCCTACCTGCCTGGTTCTGTCTAAGGGATGAAATGGCTGATGGTTAATGGGGAGGGTTGCCAGTATGAAAACTAGAGATGGTTGCTCTGTGTTTAATGCTTGTGTAGAAGATGGAATTTCAGCAGAAGTTGCTTGTCACACAAGCAGGTAAGAAGCAACACATGCTGCAATTCCCTCTTCTACACAAGCAATAGAAGTATGGGAACCATCTTCAGTTTTCATTCTGGCAAACATGGAAGTTGAAGCAGTCCTTGGGAAATTTACATTTCCAATGGACTGCTTAATGAGGGCATGCTAGACCTTTTCAGTTTCCTCTTCACTACAGCTTTCAACACATATTGGGACCAATATGTTTGGGGGATTTGGTGACACCTAGCAAGGGGTGTAAAAAGAATGCTTTCTGGGAATTCTTCTCTAGTTGAGATCTTCATCTGAATTTTCAGGCCCGTAAAATGTTCTTCTCCTTGAGGTGAGACGTAAAACTTGCCCTTTCTCAAATTTGCTGCGTTTCACCAGCGTTTCTAAAAAATGAATGCTACACTCAGAGAATTGTCTCCCCAAAACACACAGTGCTTCATGATCACATGATGTATTTTGTCTCAGTAAAACTAGTAATGCCCTTGCAGCCATGTTATTTCATTAAAAAAAAAAAAAGGGAAGGTATTCACAAATATGAAAAGCAAAACATTTGTAAATGGTTGCAGGTTAAGTAAAGGACTTATGAGCAGAGGAAACCTCTACCCTTTTGCTTTTAGAGAAACTGTGAATTGGATCCAGACCTAGTCACACTTAGAATGGACTCATTAGAATCAATGGCAATTTAGTTTCTTACTTGTTCCATTGATTTCCATGAGAGTACCCCAAGCATGACTAAGTCTGAATCACTTAGCCAGTGACATCTGCGTAATTAATGTCAAAATGAATATTCCCTGTACAGAAATAATGTACCTCTGAATAAGAGGAACAATTCAGTTTATTTCTGATCCATGTCAATATAATGTGTCCAATCAAAAGCCCATTATGTTCCTTTTTTATGATTTAAAGGTGCAGGAAAATTTACATTTGGGTCATTTGTATTTTTCTCCTTAGATATATATTTCAAATAAATGTTTTACTAAAATGCACATTTATGCATGCATTTTCTTCCAAATATGCTTTTCTTGATATGTATTTTCCTTTAAAATCTATAGATTGTATGTCATACATGCATATGAATTAGTTTACATTAGGTTCGTTTGTTTAAAAACACTCACTGAACAAGATTTCCAAGCTACAAGCCTCTGAATATCATGTGCTTGAATCAAATAATGGAGGAGTCCTTTTTTCCTTTGAGATTTGATCTTGGATTTTTCTGAAAGCATCTGCCTACCAGCTGTCAGATACTGGTGTAGAAAAGCCCATGATAATCCAGCAGAATTCTCCTTTTGACTTAAATTGCTTGTTCTTCGAAGAACCACATCAGTGAAATTTCTTTGATAATAGATTTTCTCCCCAACACGTAACGTCCTGATTTCTGCTCCACATGTGAATAATCAAGGCAGAGGCAAATGCTTTGTTAGGCAGAATAATATCATAATTAGTTACCACATGGCCAAGTTTACTTCTTTAAACTTTAATACTTCCTGGGACCCAAAAGAAGTTTCCTTACTTTGTGGATGTAAATATTCATTGGTTTTGTTCTCACAGGCAAAAATGAATAATTTTACCATTTTCTCCTTGGTGCAAGAAAGTTCCCCTAAACTATGCAGTTTGCCATTCAGGAACTATTCTGAACAAATAAAGAAATGAATAAATAAAAAGTTAAAAGGACGCTTTTTTGTCACACAACAAAAGGCATTTTTCTACCCAGAAAACAATATTTCTGCAGAAAAAATGGGTTTCCTGGTCAGAAAACAAAGAGGAGTTTTGTTTCCTGCACAGCAAGGTTAACTGTGTAGAAAATGCTGTTTTCTGTGCAAAAGTGTGCATTTTGTGCACAGAATGAGCCCTGAAATATGAACACTTTGTACCTATCTATAATTTTCCTCAGCGGCATTTTATGACACTCAAGAAACCAATCTTTAACTAATTTTTACAGCCATTTTTGAATATTCTTTCTATCCCTGTCTTATACTGAGCCAGTCTACCTAGTCCAGTATTGTCAAGTCGTTGGCAGGAGCTCACATGTTTCCTTGAAGAATACCTTGTTACCATACCTTACATAACCCTTCCCATGGGATAGCAAAATTGGCATGAAATATCATTTTCATATAAAAATTGGACACTTACGTCTGCGAAACATGCAGTAAGCAGGACAGTGGTTGTACTCCTAGGCTAGATCAGGATAACTTCAGCATGGCCAGGTCATAGGATCAGCAAGAGTTAGGTTGGAAAGCCCAGATCAAGTTGCCTGAGTTCCTGTCAACAACACAACATCTGAATACATTATTCAATGAAACTGCCAAGGTGTGACTGGCAAGCACCCTTGCTAGGTGTATTTCCTACAGAAACCTTCCCCATTCACCTTACTCGACCAAAACATTAAGAGGCTGTCAGGACTCCCATCCATTTTTTTTGTCTCCTGAAGTAAGACATTCAGTCCATTCTAGATCCTTTTGTTCACTCTGCCAGACAGCCATTAGCACTCACCCCTTCAGGGTAGGAAAAAGGATATCTAAACCCTAAGCTCTGACCTGGCAATTTGTAGTACTTTACATGCACGTTGACATGTTACTCTGCCCATTGACCCCCAGATTTCTGTGCGCTGTGCTACCCTTGGACTACAGTCCGAGCGACTCCACTTTGACCTTCTTCTGGACCAGTGAATATCCTTGTCTATACCCAAAAACTCTCTCTATCCAACTTTTCTCCCTTCTCCATTCACTAGCCTTGTATGGTTCCTGAGACTGCTTGATTTCTTGTGCGTGTGTCTCTGTTAATTTCTAATAAAAACATCCTGTTTTAACATTTAACTGGAATCATACATTTAGTACTGGTACACACAGATGAGAAGATCCTGCCATTATCTCCCCTCACCCCCTTTGAGCTATAATTCCCCCACTTTATAAGGAGACATTGGCACTGCTGGTCCCCCACCTTTTGGGAGAACAACCTTCCTAGCAGTAGTTGGATACCCCCAGCATTCCCTTGTAGCGTTCTACCCAAATTCTAGCCTGGTATGCAACTGCTTAGCTTGTGAAATCTTATAAGATCAGGAGTGGTAAGGTCATTTCAAATAGTGCCTTGCTTTATTACCAATTGGTATTATGTGTTCTAGGGGCCAAGATGCTGCATCCAGACAAACTCTACAATAACAGCTCCATATCCCTTCTTCAAGTGGTAGTCAAGCTTCATGGGACCACTGTTATAGCAATTAAATGGCCAAGAGAAGGAAGGAGGAGGAAATGGAGAAAGGTGACTTGGGAACAGGGGCTGCAACCCTTGCTTCTCTTCTTTTCTGTATTGAGAATTGCAGGAAGATCAGGCCATACTCACTGCTTGGGGACTGCCCTTTCTGCTTTCCTAGCCATTTCCTCTTCCCTGGCCATTTAATAGTCATAGGAAAACACCTACAAGGCTTGCTAGAGCGGGGAGGGGAAGTTTTGGATGGGGCATAAAGGGTTAGTCAATAGCTCCATACATCTGGGGAAAAACAAAACCTCAAATTACATACATGAATATCACTAACAGGATTCCAACCAGAATACATTTCAACTGTTTGGCTGCACAGTGTCACATCAGTTGAGATGCTTTTGCTGGTCTGGGCAAGGATCTGATTGTGCAAGCCATGCATGACATGAGAATCATACAAATTGATTGGCGCAGGGTTTGCCATTTTGCTCTGACAGGTATGGTGGGGAGAAGTGGGCATGATTTATTGACCGAGCCTGGAAAAGGATGAACAGGGAAGTGCCAAATTTATTACCAAAGGGGTTGGGGCTATTTTACCACCTGGTTAGATAATCTTTCAAAGACCTGAGCTCTATAGGGAGGATAGTGTTCGCTTATCAGAGGCAGGTAATTTATTACTCTCAGCAGGTCTAGAACCTGGAGTGAGGGTCCTTTTGACCACAGGGAGCGAGGACCCTTTTGACCACTGTGACCAGGGGCTAAGCAGACACTTGCCTCTTATCCATGGGAAGAGAGTACTTAGAATTTGGTGAGTATCTATGACACCCATTTGGTGATGGGAGGGCCCTGGAATAGTTTCTTTAGATCATGTGACTGGGGGTGGGGAAGGTGACTTCCCTTGGGGCTGTCCTGAGGGCTGACCTCACTTTAAGTCATGTGACTTGGATTGACCTTCCAGTTGTGGGCCGGCTGAGGAGTGACCCAGCTTTTGGGTTCTCCTTGGGGCTCAGGTATATCACCCAGGGGAAGCTGAGGAGGAGGTCTAGGGAAGACCACCTGCCTCAGTTGTTCTCATTCTAGACTGCTCCCCCTTTTTACAGATCTCAGGGGTTAAAAGTTTAAATAGATTTATCGTTAAAATAAAGTGGCCCATTTTCAACCCAATCTTTGTGTCTGGTCTTGTTATTCCCATGGTTGGTCAGTCAATTTGCTTCCCTAGGTGCTATTCCAGTTCTATTGAAATCCATTTTCTGTTTCCACTTTTTATTTTGTTTACCCAGAAAAATATAGAAGTTGCAATGAATTACCATAGGGAAAGGGATCAGGGAGAGTTCATGCCAGAATAAATTTAACAAACTGTGATGAGTTTTGGTGGAGCAAGGAAAACAAATACATGGAAACAGAAACAAGAGGTATATCTGCAATTGAGTTGACACCAACATTTTGCCTCGAGAGAAATTTGAGGTGAATTTTGAGGTTCCAACAAAACATCCAAGGAAATCTGTGGGAAGCTAGACAATGGGAGCTAAGCTGACAATCTGTGGGAGCTAAGCTGACAATGATGCTGGTGATGTCATCTGCTCTGGGTCCCTGTGAATCTCTTCTCAGGAACGGAACATGCCAAGTGCAAAGCAACATTTCCTGACTGCTATTACTACTGCTAAGGACAGCAACAGCAACAACAACTAGTTATCAAAGACATTACAAGTAACATTTCTTCGGCCCTTGCCAGCCTTGATTTTCTCCATAACTAGTTCTCTCCACCTGCCTTTTGCCATACTATTTTCTGCTCTGTGGGTGAGAACAAATGACCTGTATTTGCTTGACATACTCAATGAGCAATATTGTTATAGTCCTCTCTACTACCTTAGCTACCTCCACCTATTTTTGCCATTGCTTTGGCTTTATAAAGTAGAAAACCCAGGTGAACCTTTGCATCTATTGATCAGTTTAATATGTACCTCCAGTCTTCTTAACAATGTTTTTCTTAAACATTACGCATTTTAATTAAAACAAACAAACATTCTGATAGCATGGATCAAACACTGCAGTTTTGAAAAAATATCAAAGACTTCACGGGGGAGATTTGAATAAGGAACATACATGTGAGCAAAATTATTCCACACCTTTTCCATTAGCAATCTAGGGAGAGAAAAAAAAACAGCACTTCAGACTAAATGCTGAATGAAAAGCATTTGGGTTGCATTGAGTGAGTTTTCACTTGAGAATAAAGTTCCTCACAACCTCCCACTCTGGTACCACAAAAAAGATAAGCGATTTTACTGGCATCCAGTTTCAGGCAAAGTCAAGGCAGAACAACAAGCTAATAGAAAAAGTTAGATTCCAACACAAAGTTCAAGATCCTACTTGCTTGCATGGTGCAAATCTACACTAACTAGATACATTGTGGTTGTGCTATGAAACTCTTTTGTTGAACACCAGCATTGTAAAATCATTTGTGTAACTACCCAGTGTGCTTGCTTATTGTCCCATTTTGCAACAGGGAATGCATGATGTCTCTTTCTGCAGTCCCAGAGAATCAAACGGTACATTGAAGGCATGGATAGAGAGATATGTGCCTTCCAAGAGTGTGCAATTGCATGGCTATAATCCTGTTGATTAGTCCCAACTAGACTTAAATCCACTGAATCAGTTATTCAACTGTGAGTTAACATATAGCTAAATCCAATTGATTCAGTGGTTTACTTGAGTTGAAATTAAGACAATTTAGACCCTGTAAAATGTTCCTATTTGTAGAACTCCACTTATATAACCATCAAGTGAATATGTGTGTTGTATAATAGCAACAACAACAAAAAATTACAAGCAGATGTGGAACTTACACCAATAATTTCCTGCTGAAAAGTCAAATTAAGTGGCCCATTAAACAGACAATTGTCAAGTAAAGAATAAGATAACCAAATAGGGACTGGTGGCATTTCAGTTCAGTTAATTTGTGATGAGAATTTACTAGAGTCCACATGTTTTTTCATGATTTGGAAGGAAATAATTTAATATTATAATAATTCAAACATGGGAGAAGATGAAACGGGAAGATTCATCTATCCTGACTCAGAACTTTGAATGTTAACTCTGAAAAATCTCAGTTTTTATGTCTCTTTTTTCAACCATGATGGTGGTAATGAATTAACACCATGGCATAGAGTAGACCACTTCTCATATTTAACACATGCACACACATGTTGTTCATGATACAACATGGTATTCTTCACGTTGGAAATAAATTTCAGGCAATGCAAATGGGGGAGCATTTCCATTCATTTTTGGAGAATTTTTTAAAAAATCACACATGACATTTAAGAGCAGGAAAAGCTTGAGATTTAAAAAATTCCAAAGCAGGTGACAGAAAAGCAGGAAAATTATTCCATTGCTAGTATCTAGGCAGGGTCACTAGGCAGCCTAAACACAGGAGAGTTTAGTTGTACGAGTTTTGGCAACTAGAAATTACACATATTCAGACTGGTTCTGAATCTAGTTGACATATTGACCAATAGCTAATACTGTACTTGCATAGTACAAATCACTTCCTGTGGAATTATGCTATAGACGTGCTATGCTGTTCTTATAGCAAATGGCAGTACTGCACAACTGGTTATCTGTCAGCAAGCACACACTTGGGATATAAATCTGCACCTATTTTGTCCTTTCATGTCATCCCTTTTGGATCTCATATTGAGTGAAAGGTGGGTTAATAAACAGACAGACAGATAGCAGTGATTAACAATTTCTTCTGCTGTAGTTAAAAACATGTATTTTTGTGTAATATTCTCCCCATATGCACATCCCTGATTCCCATTCTTTGCTTTCTCCTACTTGTTACATTTCACATCTCTTCTCAGCCAAGCTGGAATACAACCAAGTGAACAGGAATTTGTAATTATATTTGAAAGTTGTCTGATGTATTGGAGACAAGATTTTTCTTTAGCTTGGAATTTTGTGTAGGCTGCAAATTTTGAACAGAGGCAGAACGTTTAAATCTTAGAGAAGAATGTGGATAACCAAGCTCTGTCACAACCATTCTATGGATAACAAACATGCAATCATTTGTGAACAAACATTATGGCATTCTTTCTACTAGCTTGATTTTAAAAGTGTCTGCTATGGGTCTTGGACATTTTATGCTAACCTTGTAGTATGCTTCCATCAGGACCTTGTACTAAGACAAGTTCTCTTAAATCTTCTCAAATACTGGATAGATAATATTACATAAAGATAATTCTCTTATACATTTTCCCATTTTCTTATGCTTCCTTTTCCCTCAAAAGCCTTCTCTGCAACCCAGCAGTAAGTACACTGTGAAAGTCACATTGTAGTAATGTATTAATGTCATGTAAATATTTCCCCAGTAAACCATACTTCAGTGCAAATTTGTTGGTTGTGAACCTATTTTATTCTGCCAGGACAGTATGTTTGATTTGGGCATAAAGCATATTAGGCTTCCCATATCTCATTACAATGAGCCAACAGAAGGAGAGAAGTCACAAAGGAGACGTGAGGACAACCATTATTACAGGCTTAAAGTCATTTACTTCAAGCTGATGTGCCTGTGCCAAAGGCCACTGGAATCTCTTGAGGGAGACCTCAAAATATCTCTGATGGACTTCTGATCACATACATGGGCTGTGGGGTTAGAAAGAAAGCATTAATTTATTCATTAAGTATTGGGAGAGAAAGTGACTTCAGGGCCATTCATTCCTAATCCATCTTCCCAGCCCAACAGAGGTTAACCCTTCTCAAGAAACTAGGCTTTAGCGCATCCATGGATGTCTTGGTATCTTAAACATTTACCAGTCTCCATCACCTCAGCTATAATTCTTGCAGTATGTTCTCTCTTCCAGTATTGTATTTGGAGGGTTGTCTTGTGAAGTTACTAAAAATCTGAGCTGAAAAACTCCTGGCTTGCCTTTTACCTTAGGCAAAGAGTAAGTGAAGAATTACATCTTTGCAAATTCTAACACAAACTCAAGAGGCAGATAAATCTGAGGTTGACTAGGACCAGAGATTGGTGCAGGGCTAGCTTCATCAGAGGGTGGGAATGAGGCATCCACCTAAGGCAGTTGAAAGACGGAGTGGCATGAAGAATGGTAGGAAGAGAATGGAACAGTGGCACCTGATGTCTTTTATGTCAATAGGATGATGAAGAAACTTTAGGTTTTAATTTGAACTCTAAAGGTACTCTCAGGATCCTGGATAAGTTTGGACAGTAACTTCAGAACTTTGGACAGCTCCTTTAAAGTTCAAACTTGAAGCTAGAGCAGATTCAACATCCCAATCAAATGAAAGCCACCTGTTGCATGGGAAGACTGAGTTGTGTGTGCTAATCATCCTCCTACGTGCTGCAGAAATGATCTTGCTCTCTCCAGTTGCCATGTAGGATGCTGCCCTGTTATTAATGTCTGAGTAAGAAATAAGCTGTCAGAACAGAACTTCTGGTACATGGAATGAGAATGAGGAGTTATTTCATTTTTGCATCAGGCAGCAAAATGTGTTGGTCATTTCCTGGATTTGTACATGGGCCAAGAGAGAATAGAACTCAAGAGAGGAAACACTGAGGCAAGTTTTGTCTGATATGCATTGACGTTCAAAGCATCCTGTCAAAAATTGCTTTGGCACATGCTGTACTTTAGTCAAGCTACAGTACCCTACCTGGACTTTCTTATGAAGTGCAAAGATGAACAACGTGGTGTCAGATTCAGATGGTCAATCACACTAACAGAGATGTTGTATAAACCTGCCTTCTAAGTGTCGTTGCATAATAGTTTCTTGCACTTTAACCTGTCTCTGGTTATTCATTGAATTCTTCACTGAAGTATCTGAGATGCAGTAATTAACATGATCTATTAAATTTAATCATAGGCTTCTAAGCACAACAAAGAGAGGAAGGGGGAGGAGGAGGTGGTGGAGGAGCTACAGCAGCTTTAGTTCAGTGAGTAATTAGTCTGTGCTCATTAGCATCCAGATAAACACACAAGTACTGGGCATGCATATTCCTGCTGTGCTATTGCTTTTGGGGATATCAAGTCAAGAAGTCTTTTGTTATCTACCCAGAAAGTATAAAGCACCTGCATTTTAAAGTTACCCAATTTACTACAAAGAAGACCCAATCAGGTTGTTTCATGTCTAGGATCTGAGTTCTTGGACAGGTTTCTGAAACAGAGCTGGCGATTCAGAGTTGTCCTCTCATGTCAAGTCATTGGGATCTTCTGTCCTATCTTCCACACTTTGTGATTGCTTCTCTGTCTTTAGCCACTGTTACATTCTGCTTCCATCTTCTCATATACACTATTCATGGACAGCAGGTTGGACACAGTGGTATATATGCATGGTTTCTTGCTCCACCAGATTTCCAGTTTAGAGGTGTAAATTAGGCATGTTTCTTTGGCCAAATACTATTATTCAAATTCTTTCTTATTTTCCCTGCTATCCTTGAGATGTTGCTCAAAGAACTAACATGCAAATTTAGTTCAAAATCTAAATGAAACTTGGTGGTAGAGACTGAAATAAAAATACTGACTCTAATATCTCTAGCTACAAGATATGGTTCTGTGGTCAGTTTCTATTATTGTGGTTGACTTAAAAGATTGTGAAAAAAAGCAAACCTCTCCTAATCTTGCATCATTGCATTCTGATTCTCAAAATGGATAACTCTAGCCATTTCCGCAGTAGACTGTTACAGTGTTACTATTCCACTTTCAACATCCTGTGGAATCCTGGGGTTTGCAGTTCAGGGAGGGCCCTTTGGGATTCCATAGGATGTTGAAAGTGGAATAATAGCACTATAACAACCTACTGCGGAAATGGCCTCTGTTGGAAATGGAAGTAATGTTGACTAGCAGCTGAAGATATGATAGTTTTAACAGATCTATGGAAAGTTATCCAATTACAAATAGTATTGACTGATTGAAATATGAAAGTCTGACATTTTCCTTCAGAGATTTTTGGGCAACAAGTATAACGGGAATTAGGGATTAGTAAGACTTTCATTTCAGTTTGTTCTGATAAGAACTTAGCAACATAGAGACTTCATATTAAAGTTGTAGAGAACTTGAGACCAAGAAATTTCAAATGTGGGAGAAACCAAGTGACAGAGTTGTCCAACCTAGAGATGTAATTCTTCTCTAAGTTTCTTCTCAAAGGTAGTAGTGAGTAATTTCAGCAATTTTCTTCCTACTATGAGAAAATCTATGAAAATTACACATTTTTCAAAGACTCTTTGCAATTTGGGACTCATTTTGAGCATTCTTTGCCTTAAAATACTCTATAAAATTCATGGGGTTACCAGAAGTGGACAGATGACTTGAAGACAACCACACTTTCTCTCTCTGATTTAGGGTAGCAAGAGCATTTAGACCTATGTGAAACAGTTGTACTTAAAGAATTCGGCTCCATTGCACCATGACAAAAAAGATATGACTACGTATGCAAGGGAACTTACACATGTTTATGACACTAACAGAATTCTCAACTGAAGTGCAGTTTCAGAGTTCTTGAAAGCCAGAATACACCTTTCCATTTTGGCCTACATAAATGCTCTCAGATTATGGCTTCATAACTCTAGAACTGGTTCTATCTTGATATGTATATATCGGTGTGTCAATTAATTCAGAGAGACAGATAGACATATAGGACAGTGCTGCTTATTGAGTATTTTTAAAAGATATTACTAACTACTTCTTTCATTAACATGCTGCAAAGCTGGACTTCTTGCCCCCAAAATGCATTATAAGAAAAGAGATCATAAACTGCATCACCTGGAAAGGCTAAGGAAAAGGATACAAAATTGTCACTCTCTGAGTGATCTCTTTTTCTCATTACATTTCACTGAAGTACTGAGAGACCATGTGGAACTGAAAAGACAAATAATATATAATTTTCCCCAACCTTCAGAATTGCAGAACTTGAAAAAAAAAAGAAAAGAAATGATTGTATGGCTAGAGACTGAAAGGCTTCTACATGTTAAAAGGAAAGGTCCCTCTGGGAGAAACCATCTGATTAATGTAATCTGATGATTTTATCTTGAGATAAATGATGATAAAAAAGTTGAACACTTCTTTCCCACCAAAGGAACTGTTTCAAGAATTCACCCCCCACCATCTTGAGAAACGGCACCTCTCCTCCTCCATCCAGTTTGTATTTAAATGAGTCTCCCACTGCTTGTGAGATGGAAGCCAGTAATGTTCAAAAATTGTGGACTGCTGTTATAACCACAGAGTCCAGGACTTAAATACTTCCATTAAGTGTTCTTTAAGAACTTGGTTGGAAGGGGGCAGAATACAGTAGAGTAATGAAAAAGTGATTGCTTCAGTTTAAGAAATGCTCACTGGGATTTTGTCAGATTACATATACTGCATCTCATAACACAGACGTTTTTATGACCCAATAATAATAAATGATGGTAGAACATTACTTTTCACCACCAAAGGCTTCACAAAGATATTTGCTTAAGGCCTGTCAGTAAGTCCCAACTAGAAGAGACTTATCAAAACCATTATTGAGTGAGGAGGTGACTAAGGAAGCAATTCTTCACTGAGTTTCTTCTTGAAGGAAGCAATTAGAAATTTTAGCAATTTTCTTCCTGCTGTGAGACAATCTTTGAACACCATGCAGTTTTCAAAACCTATTGGCCATTAGGAGCTTATTTTGTGCAAGATTCTCACCTGGTTGTTTTTCAGAGAAAGAAGCAACAGCATTTTCAGTGCAAGAAACAGCATTTTCTGCACAAAGAAATAATATTCTCGTATAGAAACAATAAATGATTTTTTCTGTGCAGAAATGCTGTTTTTGATGCAAAACAACCACATGCAATTTTTTTGCAGAATAATCCACCAGGTATAGCATTTCGTGCACAGGGAACAGCACTGTCAATACAGGAAGTAATACTTCTGCATAGATACATAATTTTCTGTGTGGAAAATACTGTTTTCTGCAAAAACTAAAGAGACGAAAGAAAGAAAAAGAAAGAAAGAAGGAAAGAAGGAAAGAAGGAAAGAAAGAAAGAAAGAAAGAAAGAAAGAAAGAAAGAAAGAAAGAAAGAAAGAAAGAAAGAAAGAAAGTATGTAAGTGCAGGTTCTGCACAAAAGTCTCAAGCTGCAAAAAAATCTCATTATCCAGGTTTCTTTTCTTCAGAGTTTCTCAACACTTGAAAAACACAGGGGAAGAGAGTGGACAATTTTCAACTATTTTCAGATGTGCTTTAAACTCCCAGAGTCAACACAGCATCATGGACATAATGCTGAGCTTACATGTGACTGACAGAAAGATTCAGATTAAAGTTTTCATATAGAAGTGTTCAGAATTTTATATCAGTTATTTCTCATTGAAAATTACCAAAATATACCAACTTCTTTATATTTAGGATGGAAAGAACTTGAAGGGGTTTTTTTTGTTTTGTTATTTTGTTCTCACTGAAAGTGGAAGAAACAAGAACTTCCAGACTCTAGATTTTGAGGGATTAGCTCAGAAATGTTTGGGTTTAAATCCTTGTATATTCAACTATTCCTTCAGGTCATTCAGGTCATTTTTGACTTATATTGATCCTAATGTATACCTACTGCAGGGTTTTCTTTATGAGATTTTGCCAAAGGAGACTTGCTATTGCCTTCCCATGAGGTTGAGAGAGTGTAACTTGTCCAAACTCACTCAACGAAATTCTGTGGCCGAATGGGGATTTGAACCTTGGTCTTCAGAGTTGTGTGAGCCAGTGTGGTGTAGTGGTTTGAACACTGGACCACAATCGTGGAAACCAGAGTCCAAATCCCTGTTTAGACATGGAAACCCACTGCATGACCTTGGGCAAGTCACACTCTCTCAGCCCTAGAGAAAGGCAAAAGAAAACCTCCTCTATACAAATCTTGCCAAGAAAACAGCATGACAGAATTGTCTCAAGGTTGCCATAAGCTGGATACAACTTGAAGGCCCACAACAACTCCAGAGTCATAGTGTAACACTCAGATCACTGTAGCACACTGATCCATTCAACTGTACTGGCACTGAACTTGGCAGATGTGGGGGGAAGAAAAAACAGAACTGAAGATTTTCCATCCATGTCTTCATTAGATACAATGGTAGAGCCTCTCAGTGGGCAAAGTATGATCCTCCAGATTATTTTGACTGCATTCCTACAACTCTTACCATTGACTGTGCTGGATAGGACTGATAAGGCTTCTGAGAGGCTGCATTTTACCAAGCCCTGCCATATGGTTTGTATTTAAAGACAAATTATGTAGTTTGTGGAACGCATGCTGGCAGTCATAGTCAGTACTATGGTGCTTTGCTTTAACCATGGAGAGTATGGTATTAGTTTTAAAGTTTCTGTTCCTTTTTTTTTTTTAATTTGACCTGAACATGCAACAAACTTCCTTCATTCCTTCACTGGTATATTCCCTGCAAGTGTGGAAAAGATGTGGCCTTGCAGCTGTGGCTGATCCATATATACTCCTTTGGAAAGTGAAAGAGAAGACCGATCAAAGTTCTTCAATTTGGCTTTCAGTCTTTGCAACACCTAAAGTTGATGAAAGATTTCACAAAAAGTGTACAGAAGAAACAAAAAAGAATAAGCTATGCAGAGGTTATAGGTATATATATAGCACCCACAAAAATCTTCAGTTTGTTAGCTAGTGAAAACCAAAGCTGTGGCAAAATGCATACACTGCACCTTGAAATAAATATCCCGCATTGGTGATATGTTACAGCTCATAACAAAATGTATAAATCATTTATTGCAGGGAATTTGTTTGCTGAAGGGGGAAAAATGTATCACCTAATGAATCTTGTGCATTGCTTGTTGAACTAGAAATGCACGGCTCGCTTCGTCAGCTATATTGCTCACCTTGCCACAAACGTGTGGTCAAAATGTCTCTGTGTGTTTCCAAGTACCAGAAAATTGAGAAGGCTTGTGCAAAAGCCACAAACTGGTTAAACAAAGGCCAAAGATACTTTGGTCTTTCTCGTGACAGACTACATCTATGTATTCTGCACGAGTAATTTAACAAAATAAGGAAGTAAGTATTTAAGAAAGTAAGAAAGTAAGGTATGTGAGAGTGATCTGGCTGCAAAATCTGTTGCTCCATTGATCCCTAGAGTTGATTCAGCTGATCTGGTTGGCTAGATAGGTGCCCCCTTCTTCCCTCACTTGTTCATGAGTGTCCCTCTCAAAGCTATATGCTCAGTGGAGAGGACGACCATCCCAGATAGAAAAATTATTGAGAGCCAATGTGGTATAGTTGTTTGAGCATTGGACTATGACCCTAAAGACCAGGGTTTGATTTCCTGCTTGGCTATGGAAACCCAGTGGGTGACTTTGGGTGCATCACACATTCTCAGCCTCCAGAAAACCCTGTGATGGATTCTGTCAGGATCACCATAAGTCAGAAATGACTTCAAGGCACACAACAGCAAAGGTATTCTCATGGAACTAGTAGCTGCATCAGAAACCCCTGATGCCCAGAGGCTTGGACTTAAATTTAATGCTGACAAACAGCAGAGAATGAAATAAACCTCCTCCTTGAGTGTCCTACTTCAGGAAGCAAAAAAAAAGAGCACAGTTGCCTGAATGCTTTGCCATAAAGAATGGAGCAGTGCACAGAGACAAAAATAATGTTAGAGAGGAAGTTAGGCGAGCACATTTCTTCCACAACGTCCAGTCTGAGATCCTATGCCAGAGTTGTATATCATAAATCTCCACACACAGAATTATGGATTAATTTTGCTATGCAACCCTTGTCTTGAATGGCTGTGTTGCACAACCGAACCAAATATCAAATGTGCAACCAATTGTACAACCAAATGCGTAAGGCACATGGATGTGAAATACGTAATGGGCAGGGATATGCATTGCACATCCATATACATTGACATCACATGTAGAATTCTGCTTTCTGCAACTTCTAACAGCTGCAGCTATTTGTCCAAATGCTTCCCTTGGAAAACTTATGCATCCATAATACACTAATAAGATTCTGGCCCTAGTTTTCTGAGTGTGGGTGTTGGGGAGGGGTAATTATTTTTACATCAAGATACACTTAGACCTAGCTGTGTTCTGGAGTGGAGTAAGGAGTAGGTTTGCCACTTCATCTCTGAGAATTCAGACTTAACACAGCTAAAGAATATTGGCTTTCCATAGGATGATGGACTGCAACCCCCATCAACTCTAGCTGGCATAGGTAATAGTAAGCGTCTGAGCCAGCATAGCTAATGTTTAATAGCCATAAGCCCCTGCTGGCATAGCCTGAATAAACAGTTAGGATTGTAAATGCATATGGAAGCCAGGGAGCCAATGTGGCATAGTGGCTTGTGTGCTAGACTGGGGCTCTGGGATACCCGGATTGGAATCCCCTTTTGGCCATAGAAACCTACTAGGTGACTCTAGGCAAGTCACACTCCTTGACCGAAGGTAATGCCAATGCCCCCACACAACACATATTGGCAAGAAAGCCACATGATAAGTTTGCCATAAGTTTGGCACGCAGTAATAATAACATGCTTATGTGAAATATTTTCATATAAGCATAAAATCATAGAGTTGGAAGCAGGCCCATAGGCCATTAAGCCCAGTCCCCCCACTCAATGCAGGAAATCCAGCTGGAGCATTCCCAGCAGGTAGCAGTCTAGCCTCTATTTACATCTACTGAAAGAGAACCATCTCTTTAGGTGATTGGTTCCATTGCTGCACACCTCTTACAGTCAAGAAGTTCCTTCTAACATTCAACTGAAATCTATCCTCTTCTAACTTGAAACCATTAGAGCTGTTCCTATCCTCTGAGGCAATAGAGAACAAACCTACAACTTCTAAGGTGACATAGAAATATCGAAATATCTGAAGTGCCCAGAAATGAAACCACTACTAGAGATGAAGGCTGACTAGTGCATAAATACAGTGGGACTATTACTTCCTTCGCCTTGAGAATTATGGTTCTATTAATGCAAACTAAAATATTATTTGCTTTCTTTGCTACAGCATCATAGTGTTCAGTCATATTCAACTTATAAGATCAACAATAATCCCAAAGTCCCACATAGCTATACCTCTGCTCTTCCACACCCTAATTGTGAAATTCTAGAGGAATCTTCTTGTCTAGTTTGATCTACCGAGATAATTTGTATATGTCCTTAAATGAATATTTTCCAGACGTTTCATGTACAAAGTTCTTTATAGTCTTCTACAAATTTCAGAAGTGTAATACTCTGAGAATCTGCCATGCCACAAATGTATGCCCAGAGGTCTACTGCAATGAGGCCAGTTTGGAAGCTCTTTACCTTGTCAATGGGTGAGTTATAAACATGGAGAATGGCAGCTGTATCTACCACCACAAGTATTCCATAAGGGAAGTTTTGCAACACAACACGGTACGTAGCCAGACGATAAAAATAATTATTTCTTTGTCTGTTTATATTTACTACATATAGCTGTCCTACAGGACAAGTTATCTGAGTAGCTCACAGAACAAATGCAACCTTAAAATACAATAAAAACATAGAAAATGTTTTTAAATGTGAGTCCAAATTAGCACAAGAATTTTAAGCTGAGAGATTCAGAGTGTAAAACAATCTTCTCACACATGTGGGGGTCATTTTATTTATTTAAGTATTTCATCAAAATATTCTCATCCAGCCCTTTATTATGGGATCTCAGGACACCTTACAAGTAAAAAATGGAAACAATTTGAAACAATTAAAAAACAGTAATTTAGACTAACTAAAAACGTAGTAAACAAGGGGGTGACTAAAACAGCCTAAAAGGCTACAACAATTTAAAACCATGTTTATATAATTTTAAATTAGTCTCCAAAGCCTTTAAAAAAAAGGGGGGGGGGGTTTGGCTTGCTGCTAGAAAGAAACCAACATTAATGCCAATCGTACCTCCACAAACAGAATATTCCACAATTGGGATGACACATCCGAGAAGGCCCTCCCCATGTTCTCTAACATCACGTTGTCCCAGTTAGTGAGCTATACAGGAAAACCTCTCCTTCAGACCTTAATTCTTGGACAGGTATAAATAGGGAAGTGTGCTTCTTCAGGTATTGAGGTCTCAAACCTTTTCAGGCTTTGAGTCTTCATCATGAGTGTTGGGGGATGATAGGAGATTCAGCCCCACAGAGATGCCGCGGAAAAACCAGAAGGCAGCGAGCCAACAGCAGCAGCCTTGTTCCCCAGTAAGGATACTCACACACAGAGGAGTTTCTTCCAAACAGGAGGTACTTTATCTTGTAGTAACATTCCGTTATATACACAACATGGAACAGACGGACAAAGGCTTGCGCCAGACACCAGTTTGGTCAACAGACAAATACATACTGGGGATTGCTTTCTTATATACGCATTTACAACCAATCAGGTAGAGGTTTGCACACCTCCCTCTACCATCTGCACACGACCCCAGTTTCTTATGCAACCTTGCAATTACCCACAGCTGGGGCATGATGCAACATCTTTGCAGTGGGCTGATCATTTTCCCAGGGTTCCCTGCCTGGAATCCCTGACAATGAGCACCTTGAATTCAGAAAATGAAAACAGGTTTCCGAATTCAGACCAGAATCAATTGGCAACCAGTCCAGCTCCTTTAAGATGAGTGCTATATGCTGCCATCACTGTACTCTGGTCAAAAATCTTCTATTTTGCTATGGTTTCTGAGTTGTCATCATCAAGGGCAGCCCCACACGGACTGCTTTTAGACATCTATCATTTCCAATCAGTATGACAAGTTTCCATGCTACCTTTGGGTTGATGGGAGTTGCAGTCTATACTTGGAGGGCACCAGATCTTATATAGTCCTCCCTCCACATTTTTGGGTTTGACCTTCATGAATTTGATTAAGCATGAAGCAGATGCTTGCCTCTTCCCTCCCATTTTACTCTTCTCATTCCTTTGCATTCCTCACCCCAGGCTTGCAAAGCTTGTGTTTAAAATGGATGTATTTTTTTTTCCTTTTGGGTGAGTGAAGCCCCCTCCCACTGCTGGAGGCATGTCTTTTCTGCCATGTGGTTGCACATTCTGCTATGTAATGGCTGCTGATAGGTCAGCTACTGTGTTTGCTCCTACCCTCCTTTCTCAAGATGGCAATGGGAAGTAGGTAGAACCCCAGAACTCTGCTCTTCTCTGTCTGATGGGAAAGTACTGGTAAGATTTTACCTTGTCTTCCTGCCCCTCCCGCCACTAAATGTGGGGCTGGAGGCAAAGGAATGGAAGCTCCAGAGAGGAATGGGAGGGGGATCACAGAGGGGGAGTTATTTGAGTTTTTTGGTAAGGGTTTTGTGACCTGAACCCTCACAAATGTGGAGAGGCCACTGTATCTTATTAAAAAGGCAGGCTACAGGTGTCTGTGTGTAAAATCATTACCAACATGGAGAATCTAAACACAATGGAATGGAAGAAGTCTTTGGTAAGGGGTCATGACGTTTGACAGATGTGCTAGAGTGTGGGAACTGTTTTTTTCCCCTCTCCACTTTTCTGCTGAACAATGTTCAGATGCCGTGGCTCCAAATATGTCAGATAGCTTGCCTCTCACTCCTGAACACTGTTATTTTATGAATATAAGGGAAGCAGTGGCCATATGTCTAACCCCTTCCTATAGATTGCTTTATAGACAGCTGTTGCTCAGCCGGAGGGAGGCACAGAGGCACATAGCTTGGCTGTCAATCAGTCTAAAGCACAAAGGTCATGCAGAGTGTGGGAGCCTCAAGACATTAAACTTGGAACTTCACAGTAAGCTGTCGAAGTGTCTACTGCACATCTACCTGCTCAGGCTGTAAAGAAATGTACCAGTTTTCTGCAAAATAGATAAATTTTTCTTTCTCTTCTTCTTCAAGAGCTGAGCCAAATATTCACATTTATAGCATTATGATTCCACTTTAATTGACACAGCAACTTTCAGGGTCTTTGTGCACTACACTATTACAGTTATTATTCTGCTTTCAACATCTTATGGAATCCTGGCGTTTGCAGTTTAGGGAGGGGCATTTAGAATTCTCATCCAGAGAGCTCTTTGACCTAAGTAAACTACAAACCCCAGAATTCCACAGGATATTGAAAGTGGACTAACAACACTATAACAGTGTAGTGTGGAAAGGCCCTAAGAATTCTAAATACTCTTCCCTCCAAACTCCAAATCCCAGGATTTCGTATGATGGAACTATGGCTGTTTAAGTGGAATCACAGTGCTGCAATTATGCAATGTGAAAGGAGCCCCTCTTGGGAAGCAGGTTAAGTCCATTATGCAAAGATGGCTTTCCTCACAAGTCCTTTTCCCCTAAAATGCTATGGAAAAGCCACAGGAACAGGCTTTTCCCTCATGCCTTGTTTTCTTCATGCCTTCACACAGAGATCGCATGATTCTGTGTAAATTCAGGAGGGTGAGGAAATCTTTAGCTTCCCGCCATGCCAGTTTTATTAAGAAATGTGCCTTGGATTGGAACATGATAGTGAGGTTGCTCAATGTTATGGGGGAGGAAAGAAATGAAAAGCCTCCCCCTCTCCAGTGATATCGAGCAGTATTGCTGAGATGGGGAAGAGAGAGATTTAACCTCTCACCCACTCATGCAATTCTGCTCAAAATCACTGGGAAGGGGGATTAAAGCTAATCTGTCCCTTTCAGCTCAGTAATGCTAAGCAGCATTGGGGATGAGGTGATAAAGAAAAGTCTTAATTGTGTGTGTGTGTTCCTAGAAATCAACATTGATTCTATAAATTGTAAGGCTGTGGTCGTACATCAGGACTGTATAGCCTACATCTCCACTTGTGCAGTTACACATTAGTTTGGCTACACAATATTTGTCTTGAATGACAACGCTCTACAACTGAACCAAGACACCAAACGTGCAACCAAATCCAGAATTCAATGTGCATAATATATATCCATGTCCAATGTGCATCTATATACAATGGCACCATATGTGCAGCACCACTTCTACAACCTTGAGGGAATGTGCCAATTCTGCATTGGACAAAATGCCTGATTGCTTCCATAGAGATACGTCCATATGCATAAGGCGATAACCGCCATAAAAACATAATGTTTTGAGTCTCCTTAACCTCCGTAAGCCCAATCCCCAGAAATATTGTAAACGTTGGCTGTTTTTCAGGTGAATCCTGGAACTGGATGAAAAGCAAGGCCCATGTAGGTAGGGAAGAACTAAGGAGAGAACAAATGGTCCCTAACCTCCAAAAGTTACCCTTCTCCAGGCTTAAGAAACAACTGCAAGGGCTCCAAGTATGACTGTCCATGCTCTTTTTGTCTATATTCAAGCCCAGCTTGACATTTATTCATTCATTTCTTTAGCGTCATCAACATACATGGTGCTTTACACAAGCGGTTTACAAAACGATAGTCACCTGCCCTCAGGCTTACAATCTAAAAAGGCAACACACAAAGGAAAAGGGGATGGCTGTGTTATAAGGGACTGAGTTGAGCTCTTCTTTCCTTCCAAGGCTGAAGCAGTGGCAGTTGGAACGGAGAGAGATTCTTTCCTCAGTTGCTGGATCTAGGCACCATAGAGCTGTGTTTGTCTGTTCTTCTCACCCCCTGAGGCCACAGCAGTGGCAGTTGGGACAGAGGGTAGGCTTTTCATCAGTTGCTGGGCCTAGGCATGGCAGACCGAAATTCTTGATACTTCTCCCTGACAAACCTATTTCCTTATTTTGCTTTGGGGAGAAGTTTTGTGAATGTCTTTTACAAAAAAATCTTTGCTAACAGAGGTCTCATTCTTCTCATTTCAAGGGTTTTCCCCACAGCTATCCAAGCATTAACTCTCGTATGTCTTGCATTTTAGTTCCAAGCCTCATGCATTTTAATGCTCAGCCATAAATATTCAGGAAGGCTGGCATAAGAGCTTGTCACAACATGGGCATTATCAACGGTCTTCTGATGGTGGTGGGATCGTCAAGCCAACGTCAAATACTACTAGTTCATGCCACCCAAGTCCAATGGCTTACTCAGTGCTCCTTTTCCCAGTGGTGGAGCCTAAACATCTAATAGGTACTGCTATCCTTCAAAATGCCAGTCTACCTGGCCAACTGCTGCTGACACCTTCATGTCATCACTGTGCCTCTGTGTCCCTAATGGTGTGTTGTTTCATTGTGCTAGGAATATTGGACAGGTGGCACAGGACCCACCAATATAGGGTTGTTTATGACATTAAACCTTCATACGGTGGGCAGATTTCACTTTTTACACATTGATAGGGTACAAAGATAGCCATTTTCATAATCTATTTTTGTGTTCTAGTAGGCCCATGGAAGTCTTTTCCATGAAAGCTCCCTCTTTTAGTCATGCTGAAACGGCAGGCTGTAGCCTGAATCCTATTGTTAGCCCCATCTAAAGAAGACCCATTGAATCAGTGGAATTCATGTCCATGTTGATTCACCATTCATCATTTGGTTCAATGGGTATGCTCTAGTTGAGAATAACTAATAATGTCGAGTACTGTTCAAAATCACAATGATTTCCATCATGAAATTCTCTATAAATTCTCAATGACATATCAGGGCAGGACCATCAAAGCCATTTTGATACCTGAGGATAAGATTATCTTTATCACATGTATAGAAGTTAACTTGACTGACAGTTGAATCTTGTTGTCTCAGTGGCCATAGAGCAGTGTGTTCTATTTTCCATGAAGGCAGCTAAATAGGTTGGAGGTAGAGGACAGACTTTGAGACACAGATCTATCCTTTGGAAGGGAACAGGGGACTTAGGGTGGACAAACAGCAAAAGTCTACATCTGAGCCACACTTCTCACAAACATCAGCACTGAAGGCCCTTTGCAGCTTATACTGAGCTAGGCCATTGGTACCTGTGACCCCGTATTGTCAGCTTTGATTAGAAACCACATTTCTGTAGGGTTTCTGTCAGATTTTCTTCTTAAACCTACCCAGAAATCTCTCACGTTACCCTGGTCATCTTCCATCCAAATAATAATCTACACTTAGTCTGCTTAGCTTTCAACATACACATGATTCTATGTGTTTAAGATAGTGTAGTGGTATTTTAAATCACTGAAGGGCAAGATATTTCATTAATTCAGCACACTCACCATGTGGGAACATGATGTGAAATACTATATGGAGATTTAAGTAATCAAACTTGGTGTGAAAATAGTGTTCAGGTGGATACCTTTGCCTCCATTTTAATCTACTAAATTCTGGAGCATGTTAACTTGAGTGGTGTATCATATTCCCCATTAAATAATTTAATAAGCAAATATTTATACTCTGTAATGAATTTGCTCAGAGATCATATCTCCTCAAAAGTACCTTGAAAGAGATATTTTCCCCCATTCTCTCTTTCTCTCTCTCTCTCTTACACAGACAAAGTAAATTATGCTTTTGCTAATGGATTTTGCCATATTGTCTTGAGCTTGGGTAAATTAAAACAAGAGTGTAAACCCTAGAGAAAAGATGATTTGTGGCTTATTTTATTAGTGTGCCAAGATGATCCTGTTCAGAGGCAACTGTTTCTGGTAGGAAATTGATCCTCTTAATTTATATTTCCTCACATAACATTAGATATGGCATTTAGATCATAGTTTAATTCACACAATAATCATCATCCACAAGAACCAGCTGTCCACATTTTGCCTTTATGGGATTGCCAATTTCTAGAGCATCTTTCCCCATACTGTGTACTTTTTATGGAAAGTGACAAAGAACTTAGATTCATCAATTAGATTGCTGGAATGGGTGGAGGACAGATGTAGCTGGCTTCCTGTTTTGATGAAAAGTCTCTACAGCTTTTTAAGTGTCTTGGGGATTTCTATGTCATTCTCTATTTTCTAGACAGAGTTATCAAATTCATCTTACTAAAGCCACACTCAGAAAGAGCATATTGACTTTCAAGGAGATCTTCTGGAAAGACCATCTATTATATACCTAAGGCGGGCTTCACTTAGAAAGTTCAGTTGCTTTATTGATCCAACTGATAGTTCTGTTTCTCCTGTGGAGTGCTTCCCTAACTTTGTCGAGGGGGAGAGTTGTTGAAAATGTGAAAGATAGTACTGGATCTCTCAAGCAGAGTAATCAAATTGGCAGAGTAAAAGCTGAACAACAAACAGTCGCAAGTCCCATTGCTGAATTTTTTCCAGTAATGGTGTGCAGTGCAATGACAACAGCTGGGGATGCAACAGCAGTGAAACCATAGTGACGTTGTGAGATGGCACCCCTCGCAGACTAGCAGCAACACGTCACCATGCCGGAATGGCGATGTCATACAGTGAGGGCCTTCATCTTTTTTGTAAACAAACTAATCTAGCTTTACTTACTTAAAGTTGTCCATAACCAAATGCGTAGTCTTCTGGATCAGAGAGAGGGATAGAGGTTAGTGTGATGCAGGAAAAGAGTGCAGACTATGGCCCTGTCCACATGTGGGGGGGGGGGGAACGGGCGAAAATGCCCCAAAACAGAGCTTATTGGCAGCCAGGTAAGTCCGTCGCGATGCGGAGCAGCATGAACTCGCTGCTCCGCAGTCCTCCGGCATCCCAAATGGCGGCTTCCGGTTGGTGGAGGCTCTCCACCAACTGGAGAAGCTCGCCAGCTGGAAACCCACCCCCAGCAGATCTGCAGGCACGCACTTGCATACACCTGCAAATCCATGTCAGAGCCGGGCGACAGAGTGGCACAGGGCTGCGCTCTCCATGCTTTTTAAAAACCTCGAAAAAGAGGTTTTTAAAAAACACGCAGTGCGGCTAGTTCCGGCTGCTCCTGAATGGATTCTGGTGTGGAACTACAAAAAGTAGGCCACGCCAGTCCACTCTACTGTGTAGAAGACCTCCGTGAGAGGTTGCTCTGCACCATTACAGAAGCCCGGTGTGGAAATGGCTAAAGAAACTAATGGGAAGTTTGCAAACATGCAAACTAGTAATAAGTATATTTGCTAACTCATTTTTTTCCCCCTCTTTTGGTGAATGCTGTGACCAAGATATCATCTTGCATCCCCAACTCCATCATACCTACTCATCTTTTGAAAGTCACTGCTTCCCAATCCCATACATATCCAAAAACAGAGCATAATCTTTGTATTTTTATTTGGGCATTTCTTTTCTAGAGTTGCCAACTTACTAAGCATTTGACCTTTAACTTATGCATTAAGTAATTGATTGGAGTATGATATTTTTGAACCATTATAGGGCTGGTGGAGGTGTCCTATATAATGGCTCCACTGGGTGAATTCTATTTCCTCATTATAATCCGGGAAGAATGGAGACATTTCTATAACTTATCCTCAAGAAAGAGCTCAGTGAATTGATCTGTAACTGACATGTCTAGCAGAGGTCAGTTTAAAGATAGCCTGTGGCCATGTTGAGATCAAAGGTCTAGGAAATGTCTTACCTATAGAAAAATTTGTGTTTGATGAGCTTTGCAGATTTTTATTTTATCCCACACACTGTTTGGGGACATTCAATCTTTTGGGAAACATTTTGTCTCCCAAAATAAACACTGTTTTTCACTTTGTTGTGACCTTTAGTTGCCAGATTTTCCCAGCATTCCTAGCATCAGAAGTCCTTAATAAGGCATATTACATCAGATGTCCCAAATCCAATTGCTAGTCCCAATGAGAATAGAACTACTGAATCAGTTACTCAGACGGTAAGTCAATGTTTATGAAAATCCTGCTGATTCAGTAGGTCTGCTTTAGGCAAGATTAGCAAATAGGCCAGTGGATTATTGTTCATTGAATATATCTGTAGATTGCCCAAGAGTCTACTAATATATATTTGTGTATCACCCAACAGCCTGCAGAACTGTGTCCGTGTATATGCACCTTCAAATCACCTGTCACCTGATTATGACCCCATGAATTTCATAGGGTTATCTCAGGCCCTTGTTTAAAAAATACTCAGAGGTGGTTTACCATCTCCTTCCTCTGAAATACAGCCTCTAGCACCTTGTATTCACTGGTAGTCTTTCATCCAACCACTAACCAAGACTGACCCTGCTTAGCTTCCAAGATCAAACATGATCTGGTCCCTTTTTTCAGGCTACAGAAGTCCTACCAAAACAGACTTCCAGATCAGAATGATGTGAAACTCAGAGAAAATGACATGCATGTCCACCACCTAAATACAGTTTTTGGGGGGAGGGAATAAAATGAAACAAATTTATAGCCAAGGAGACGTGCAGGTAATATAAGTTTTAACTATGAGCTACAGTTGCTATCCTGAGGGGAAGAGAAAGGAATAAATCCAATTTCCACTCCAGCAACTTATTTTGAATGTTCTGAGTCATTACTTATAAAGCCTTGCACTGTCCATTTGTGCACAAATGCACTTGAGCTGGTTTTTAATTAAAAGCAACCTTAATAGCTGGCTTATGCTGTTGGAAAATAATTGGTTTTGCAGCAAGATATTTATGTAGGAAATGTCCCCCTTTTCTGAAAATAGTCAGTTTGACTCTGCAGCTATCACATTGACTCAATTCTATGAGCTGCTATCATTTTTTTAAAGGCTTCACTCTGTAAAATAATTATACATTCAAGATATATAGAGGGAGGGGAGAGGGAAGGGAGGGAGAGAGAAATGAAGCCAAACTTAATTTTAAGGTAAGAGCATGAAAAAAGATGGTGGGTGGAAGACCACATTGAATGTATGACCTTTTCCTAGGACCTCATCAACAAGTTTTCTGTTAATTTTGTGAGCATTTCTACATTGTCAAAAAAAATTAAACCAGATTCATATGAAGGTATAGAACTTTTAAGAATGCAGTATTTTTCAGTATGTTAGTTCAGCTGTTAGGATCAGTGGAAAACATTTTCCATTCTTTGAAAAGATGACCACTTTTTCTCTTCCTCTTCCTCCATCTTCATCTACAGATGTCTGAATGATACAAGTCCATAGCTGGACATTACAGCATTTTTGTTTCACGGAAAAGGTTCCAGGTTCAGTCCCTAATATTTCCAGCTGAAAGGTTAAGGTGTGGATGGTAGGAAGCATTTTCCTTGCCTGAGACAATAGAAAGCCACTACCAACTAGATTCGCCAATCTTGATCTGGTTGGACCCTGAGTCTAGTCTGACATAATCTATATTCTCATCCATTTTTTGATGAATAAAAATGAAAATAGGTTTCCAAATGGAAGGGGAAGAAATGACACACAGCTTTCCTTTTGAAGCAATTCAGTTTTGGCTTCCCATCCATGGTGTCCTAACTGAACTTCTAGAGTACATCAGGAGCATCCGATCAAAGCTCTTGTCAACTGTATTAGTGCTCTCCTTTGTTACACCTATCATAGGAGCCCACTCAGATGTTTACATTATAGGAAGGTAAATCTTCAGCTATTTCATCCTTACATGTGAGGATGAATCATTTCCACAGTTTTCTCCCCACCTGGGGAAAAAATGTATATTTCAGCATAGTTTTACCCTTGTGCACATAAATCCTAGAATATTTCAAGAAATAATTCCACTATGACTCACCTGCTCCCCCCTCCTCCCTTGGAAAGCAGCACACTTGGGTCCATAGCACAAAATAAAAGACAACCAGGAATTCTGCTGCACTGAGGCTTCTAAAATTCTTACTCTGCATGAGGACATTTACTACCCAGTTTTCATTCCCATGTGTGGTCAGGACAGCAGGAAGTCCCTTTGTGTGACCTACCTTCCAAGGCAATGTGCAGAGCTGATAGTCTTTACAACAGCCAATTGAAGAAAGGTAAGCCTGTTCATGATCAGAGTCTTCCTGGTCTCATCAGGATTAAGCCCATGGAAGAGGATAAATCTATGCAGATCCAGGCTCTCCTGTTGAGCCAGTAGGTCAGGCAAGCAGACATTACATGCAGGGCTCTCCTCCAAACTGTTTATGGATATATGGGGTGTTAGAGTTGTTATGGAGGGCAGGGAAGCTAGCCAAAAAGGGATCATGAGTTTTGGAGTCAAATTTCTAGGGAGATTCTGTTGTGGTTCCCCAGAGGGATTTCTTTCCCATCTTCCTGGGAGAGCTTACACTTCTGTAGCAATAACTTGGCTGTCCTATATCCTTACACTTTTCCTTTTTTCAGAAGTGGTCGGGGAAGGCTAAGACAAATACATCAACCTGTCCATACACTGGTTTAGCTTGCCCTACACCCCGACTAGTGAAATGGCCATGAGGTGTGATAGGAGAAAGGGATCTGCAGAGAGGAGTATCATTCTACAAACAAAGCAGTGGATAACTTCTTCCGCAATGACCACTAAGGGAAGTATGCAGGTATAATTTGACATTACACCAGTGTATGCCACCAACAGGATTTGGACCATATCTCTCCAAGTCAATTCACTATGGGCCTTATCATACTACACTGTTATAGCATCATTATTCTGCTTTAACTGTCATAGCAATATCACGTGGAATCCTGGGATGTGCAGTTTATGGAGAGGCATTTAGAATTCTCAGCCAGAGAGCTCTAGTGTCTCACCAAATTACAAATTCCACAATTCCAAAGGGTGCAGCCAGGGCAGTTAAAGTGGAAAAATAGTGCTTATAACAATGTAGTGTGATAGGGACCTACATCAAAGAGGTTCTTCTCTGTTGCTTTCACACTAGAATGGCAACATCTTGGACAGGGTGGGCCTTCGTTTTGAAAGAGGGAAGGAAAGTAGCAGAAGATCCATTAGCTGGGAGATGGATCAAGCCTAATGTCTGAATGCATTTGATCTCCTTAATGCACTACATGTGTTCATTTAGATTGCTGGTGAGAAAAAAAATAATAATGGCATAAATGGGAATTAGCTTTCTTGGCCATTGTCCAAATGGCATTCTTCTGGTTGAGATAATTTTGATAATTAGTTGACTTAAGTCATCCTGCTGGATCTCAGAGTTTTTAATTCCTTCTGCCTCATGGCTTAGCTGTGAAAAAAAAATGTAAATTATTATCTGTGGCATCACACCGAGGTGACGCTACAGAAATATCATCCAATGAACCTTGTCGGTAATTTTTCTTTCTGATTATCCTTAACGCTAACAAAGAGGGAACAAACTGAAAGCACTGACATTTATAGTTGGTTCTTTTCTTAACAAAGTAAATGATGGGTACTTTCAGTGAACAATCTCTCATGATTTAAATGTTTACAAGAGCTTCTTGCTATTCTTTGAACCAACTTGCGTGTGTGAGTATTTATTTAGAAAGCTCATCAATTCTGTGCTTATGGATAGACATCTTTGTTTATCTCTTCTTTGGTGTGCCCAATTTGCCAAGGGGGAACCCAGGGCTTTCCACAGGATTGGCATCTCAGGAACCAATAAGGTTTGAAATTGCACTGACTGTTTTGCCCCTACACAGTGGCTGTCTTACATTGCTATTATTATATGAAACTATGCCCAAAATTCTTATCTCACTTAGCGTGAGATGTTTGTCAACTCTCACAGCAACCTAGGTTAGATTGACAGAGAGTGACACTTTAGTGAACTTTATGGCTGACTGGGCATTTGAATTCAGGTCAACCCTATCCTATTGTTAGTTCTCCTTCAGTTGCAAGACCTATATATTAGTGAACTTGGCAGCCTAGGGAGTGCTCTACACACAAGATAACCTGGGAAGATGTTGTACCACCAAAAAACACGGTGGCACCATTGTCCTTCATGCCACCATTGTCCTTCATGCCCACCATAGCTGGTAAATTGGGCTCTGGGTGAGTCTAGAATCCTCACATGCATGCAGATTTCTAGAAAAACACAAGATGTCAGACAGTGTAGTCCATTGGCTACTGTAAGGCTCTCAATGGGCATTCTTCATTAAATCAAATTATTGCCTTATGGTTTTTCTTTAAAGAAGATTTTTTTTTTAAGCTACATAATTACAACTTGTGACTTTAGTGAGCATTCAACCATCCATTCTTTTTTGATGAAAAGAAAATGAAGAAAAAGAAAATCTATTCATTCTCTGTGCACAGGCACCAGGATCATATTCATATGTTTAATGAGTTGAGTAATTGGACCTTCTTTCCTATACACCAGCAGAATGCCCTTCACTGCAATTAAAATGGCATCAGACTGGGAGATCTGAACTTACCGCTCCACTCTCCCCATACAATCCATCGATGTGTGAGAAAGGTCGGTCGTGTAAAAGAAATTAAAACAGGTTCTGCGGTGAGGACTTAACTCATGTGGAGGATGAAGCTCTGTAAACAGCAGAGGTAAGGAAAAGTTCAGTTGCAATGCACGATGTTCATTAATATCAAGTTCTACTGGGTCACCCCCACACCGCTCCTCTTTTTGATGGGCCTGTGTACTTAATGATGTGATCAAAGGCAATATTAATGAGAGAGAATGTGTGACACTGGGAACAAATGGATGGCGCACTTCAACAGATTCTTCAATGGCCTAGTTTTCACAGATAAAAATGTCTTATGTTGGGCTGTACCAGTTGGGACTGCAAGAGAGGGGTAAGGCTCATATGAATGAATATTATTCACACAATGAAAAGACAAAACAAAAAGATCCACATGCCACTTTTCCATCTGGCTGGAGTGAGATATGATTGGAAGTAGTCCATTCTTCCACCCCTGCAGAAAGATTATGGTACTTTTTATTGTCGGGGGGGGGGGGATTTCTCTGCAAAATAACCCTGTGTGAATTTTGTGCAGAATAAGTCCCAAACTGTGAAGATTCTCATCCATCTATTTTTAAAATATTTTAAAATATTCTTTCCATCTCTTTTCAAGAATGGGATAAAAGTGCTATTGTTCCATGAATCAATGAGTGAAGTAGAACTCATAAAACATGATTTCTTTTTTTACTGTTTTGAATGTTTCAAATCATTCCTGATGTATCATGTCCCTCAGGCAAACCTATCATGGGGCTTTCTTGGTCAGATTTGTTCAGAGGAGGTTTTCTATTGGCTTCCTCTGAGGACAAGAAAGTGTGACTTACCCAAGAAACATATTCTGTGGTAGCCATATTTGCCATGGAGAAAAATACAATAAAATCCCAAATCCACAAAACAGATGTACCTTTATTAGCTAAACTCCTGAGAATGACATGCAATCTAACTATGAGCCAGTATAGGCATGCAAAGGTTACAACCTTCAACAGGGAGAACTTTCTCTTGATTCCACCATTATCACAAGAATGTTTGGTGGGGACATGAATGACAGAATGTCAGTGGCTGCTCCCAGGCTATGGAATCTTCTCCCTCATTTTGCTTAGCTGGCCTCCTTTCTGTTCCTTTCCCACTGTCAAACCAGGGCCCTTTTCGCATGGCATTTTCCATGCAAAAGGGCCCCTGGAGCATGGCGCAAATGTGAGGAGTGGTCCACACAATACAGTCACATTTGCGTGATGCTCCAGGGCCTGGCAGGGACTGCTCATGCACTTTTTCATTTTCGGCTTTAAGCCAAAAATGGTGTGCGGTCTCGCATTGCTCCAGGACCCCGCATGCACTTGCCATACGTGCAGAGCCTCGGGAGCCGGGCCGGTTGTGCTTCCTGACTTAGTGCAGCCTGGGAAGGTCCCAGGCTGCACTGTGAAAGGAAGAGGTGGGGCTCTCGCGTGAGCAGGAAACTCGTGCGGAGCTGAAGAAACCCAGATGCTCTGGCCTTTCACAAGAGGCTGCTTGCGTGAGCACCGCACTTCAGCGCCGAGAAAAGGTGCATTGCAGAAAGGGTCAAAGACTTGTCTGTTGACCTAGGCTTTTGACTGGTTATTGGCCATTGCAGAAAATCTTTTAATGGGGGTGTGTTGTGTTTTCCATCATCAATATTGTTTTAACTATTTCTAACTTGTTGCACATTAATATTTTAATGTAACTATTTATTAGCTTTTTAAAAGAACCTTTTTTTATTATGGTGTCTTTTAATTGTGTTCTGTTTTAACTTACAAGCTGCTTTGGATGCCGTATTGGGGAAAGATGGGATACAAACGAACAAGCAAGCAAACAGTTCTATACAATTTTTTTGTAAATATTTGACATTCAACATAGTATGTTATTTTACTGTGTTATGTTTTAGGGAGAATCAGCATGATGTAGTAGTTTGGGCATTGGACTATGACTCTGGAGACCAGGGTTCAATCCCTGATCATTCACGGAAATCCACTGGCTGACCTGGGGCAAGTTACACTCTCTCAGCCTTTGGAGAAGGCAAAGGCAACCGCCTTCTAAATACATCTTGCCAAGAAAACCCCATGATGGATTTGCCTTGACTTTGCCATAAGTGGGAAATGTCTTGGAAGCACACAACAGTGATCACAGTTATATTTTATCTTATTTTGTCTGGTCAAATACTCAAATAAAGATTTATCCTTCATTCTTTCATTCTTGGTGCAAAAAAGAAAAAAAAAAGAAAACTGAAAAGAAAGAAAAGAAATTCTGCTCATACAACACCGTTCTGTTGGTGTTTTCAACCAGAAGTGTGTGTGTGTGTTTGTGTGCGTACAGGTAATTCATCACTCACTTTTTCTTTCTTGGTGTAAAAAGCAATACTGTTCCATTGATATTTTTGCACCCATAAGCTTTTTTTTGTGCGAATGAGTTTTTCATAAACATGAAAAGTCCCAAACCATGAGAAGTCTCACTGTGGTTGGCCATTTTCTCTGAAGAATGTTGTGATCACTCAAGATCCCTTATGTGGTGGAGCCCAAGACTTCTGTACATCTTTTACAACCCTAGCTTCTATCATCAGTGGAGTCCATTTCTGACCTTATTTTCTCCTCATTTAAGGTTTTAGAACATCAATATGGGGAGAGCTCACTCTCATAATGATGCCTTTTTTCTCCTTCTCTTGAGTAATATGGTTGAGTAATAAAAGCTTTGACCCACTAACATCTGCTGAAAAACATTCACTCTTTTTATCTTCTGATAAAATAATTATCATTTGTCACACACAGTCATTTCCTTTTCACTATTTTTTCTTCACTCCCTCGTCTCGGCCCACCGTTATATTCAAACATGGGGGTTATATAATTATCTGAGTATTTCACCACCCTTTTTTTAAGTTCTCATTGCTCATTGCAAAGAGAGAGAGAAGGTGTTTGACAAGGTGAAAGGTTATTAGGACGCATAATTAATTATCTCATATCATCTTAATCAGTGTTTGTTTCTTTTAAACATCTCTGGGTGTTCCTTGCAGAACTAGGAGAGTGAAGAGAGAGGGAGGAAGGGAGATCTCATTAATGATGCACAAAGAATGAGAAATGGTTTTTATAAGGGATGTTTCCATCCATTGACAGGAAAAAAAAAAGATGGAGTAAAACCACGTTTTGCTAAGGAAGGTAGCTTATGTGGATTTGCTCACAATGGACTCTCATCTTATTGAACATGATCTTTCCAAGTCCCATGCCTCAATATTGGCCTGCTTAATGAATTGAAGCATCAAAAAAAAAAAAAAAAAAAAGGGAGAAGGCTGCACGGGGAAATGTGGATGCAATTTAATGCGACATGAGTCATTTGTTGGCTAGCTGTAAAGTATTGATGGAATTCCACATGAAGAGTTTCTATGATGGCTATTGTTACAGGAAGTGGTGCTTAATTTGTCTAACAATTCCACCGTTCAAGGGCAGCTTACCCACAAAGAGACACACACAAACTATGGGAAAGTTAAAGGTAGTGTCATAATAATCCAGAAGATACAACTGGCACAGCAGTCAACTTTCAGAAAGGGTATCCAAAGGCATTTCTCCGTACTGTGTTTGGGAAGATGGACACAAAAGAAATTTCAAGAAAAAGCAAACTGTAAGTGAACATGCACAATAGAGGTGCCTGTGATTCTGAAAAATGGAACTAGTTTCTGAAACAACCTAGTCACATTAGTACATATGCCGGTAACCTCATTGTTAGACTATTTTAATGAATGTTTTGTGAGGTTGCCCTTGAAGATGACTGAGAAACTACAGCTAATCCACAATAGAATGGCTCAATTCTTGCCTGAAATACCATATAGGTATCATTCAATGAGAGTCTTAAAAGAATTGCAAAGGCTGTTCATACACTTCTATTCTGAATTCAAGGTTCTTGTGATTACATTTACAACTTTAAAAGTCTTGAGACCTCTACACTTAAGGGACTGTTCTTCCTATATGTGCCTGACTGAAGTCTTTTCTTTGACCCACCGGTGAGCTCAATATACTTTATGAGGGCATGGGAAAGGACCTTCCCAACTGTGGCACCTGATGAATGCCCTCCCTGGGATGCTTGCCAATGCTGTGTTTCTCCCAAAGGTGGGGGACCATGAGATCCATCAGCAGTGGCAGCATCACCTTAAGAAGGTGGGGAATTATGATTCAAAGGAAGCCTGCGGGGGTAACTATGGGACCTTTTCACCTGTGTATACTGGTTCTAACTGTGAGACACCTGTTGAGAGTCAAAAGAATGTTTTATTGTAGGATTCACAACACACACAAGAAATCAAACGGTCTCATGAACCATAGAAGGCCAGTAAAGGAAAAGGAGGGAAAGGTTGGATAGAAATAGATTTCGGGTGCATAGGGTGATATTTACCAGTCCTAAAGTGGAGAATTGAAGACACATGGCTCAAACACAGAGGGTGGCAAGGAGGAAAAAGAGTCTGGGGTATGACGTGACACCCACGGTGCTAGCGTGTTGTTGTGTTACAAAATTATCTAGGGTGGAGCTGGGTTTTTATATCCTTTTTCCCATTCTGAAGGGGCAAGTGTTAATTGGTCTCTGGCAGAGTACACAAAAGGGGTCTGGAATGGACTGATTGTCTTACCTTGGGTGAGAAAACATTGATGGGGCTCTTGACAGTCTCTTAATGTCTTGGTTGGGTAATATGAATGGGGAAGGTTTTGGTAGGAAATGCACAAAGCGGGGGTGCTTGCCTGCTACACCAGGGCAGTTTTGTTGACTATTGTACTCAGATGTCAAGTTGTTGACAGGATTAATGGAAATCTATTCACTCTGGGCTTTCCCACCTAACTCTTCTTGACCTTATGACCTGACCGTGGTGAGGCCATGCTAACCAAGACCAGCCATACAGCCAGAGTCCTTCTTCGTGCATGTTTTCCATCCATAAGTGCCCAATTTTTATGTGTAAATGATATTTCTTGCCAATTTTGCTATCCTGCAGTATGGGGTATGTAACAGGTGGTAACAACTAGTTTCACTTAGGCATCCAGTAAAAACATGTGTCTTTACTAAAGCCTTTGGGACTCACTAGTTTATCTGAAAATGCTAATGGACGTGGTTTTAATAATCATTCAAACCTTTTAAACCTGCTTCAACCTCTTAATGATATGTAACATGTTTTTAGTACATTTAAATTATTTTGATTGTTTTAAATGGTTTTAACCTGTTTGTGTTGATTGCACTTGAACACAACCCTGAGATCTTTTGATATAGGTCAGGATAGAAATATTTTAAAATAAACAAATAAATCTTACTCATTTGTCTTTTTATGGTTTTATTGCTCCCAATAAATCATTGATAGGTCCACCATTGTTGGTGGTCTTTCTGGTCATCCCAGTATAACTTGAGTGAAAGAGAAGATACCATCCTCAGATAAGAGGAGGAGGCAGAATTAAATTATGGGTCTATGGCAGAAAAAGAGGACAGTAATCTTTTTCTACTATAGTTGTTACCCTGATTGCTGGGGGTCCCAGGAGGGACACCAAATTGATCTCAAAATTATACAGGTTGGGGAAATTAGTCAAAGAGCACAAGTTAGCATTGCCAGAGTCAGGGTAATGTAGCGAGATCTTGAACCCAATGTCTACGGGGTCAGGCCGAGTCAAGGAGCATACCGGAGTGAAATAACAAATGTGAATTTTATTAAAAATACAATCAATCAGTGTATGCAACACAAAAACACGGAGAAACTATAGAAATAAAGGTTGGAGTGGGATAGAGGGATTTTTAGAGGAGTTGTTGGTTTGGGTAATACTACACCTGTCCTGAAGCCCGGTCAGAAATGGAGAAGCTGGGGAGCGTGGATCTCAGCACGTGGAGCTGAGGGGAAGGCTCGCTGGACAAAGTGACAGCAAGGCGGGATGGAAGCCAAGAGCGATCCGAAGAAGCGCTCAAAATCAGGGGTTTTTATAAGGAAAATTGTGACCGCAGGCTAGTTCGTACTTGGGGAAAACAAGGGATTTGGGGCTGGAGACAAAGCCTCCAAAAGGTCATAATTTAAATGATTGAATTATAGCCAAATTGTCAATACAATAGCCAGTATGCAAATGCAGAGTACTTGAGCGTTGTATAGTCCGATCATCAAGCTGCCAGCGTGGGGCAGAGGATCTTTTGAAAGTTGCATGCATACATAATTGAGTACTTGTCTTTGAGGTCTCCTAAAGCTGCGAGTTGGCTATTTCTGGCCTGCCTGTATTGTTTTGGAATATTACAGCGATTATCGGCCAAGCCTGTATGCGTGCTTGTCTGGGGGCCTCGCAAGCACGTGGAGGGGATAGAAGGCCAAATTATTGATATCAAAAGATATCTTTTTAATATCCCCCAAGCTCAGGCTAGCCAGGGCAGTAACATAGTTCTCCAGCAAATGATTTTCAGAACCCACATCAAGGTTCTGAGGACAATGTCCTGTATGTTCTTAGTGGCATTCTATAGTTCTGGGAAACAAAGCAAATGCATTGCTATCACTAACAGCGTGCCAAAGGAGGGACAATGTGTCCTCAGTGGTTATTCATTTGAAAGCTATTTGTTGAGATCCACTTTCAGTGGTTTCCAATTTGCTGATAGAGTGAAGAGGCCCTGGTGGTGCAATGGTTAAATGCTGGTACTGCAGCCACAACATTGTGAGTTTGATCCTCCAGGGCTCCATGTTGACTTAGCCATCTATCCTTCTGTAGGTCAGTGAAATGAATAGCCAGCTTGTTGGGGGCAATTAGCTAAAACACATTGTAAACCGTTTAAGGAGTGCTTTGCACTGATAAGCAGTATAGTAATGCCACTGCTATTGCTGTTGCTATTGCTATTGCTATTGCTATTGCTATTACTATAGTGGAAGATTGAGAGAAGGATGGGCATATTTTCCAAAGCCTGGGGCAGACCAGGTTAAAACCCTATGCCAGGAATATCCTCAATTAGTAAAACAAGTCTCTGCTTTCTCTCTTTCTCTCCACCACCTTTTCTCCAGCAAGTTTTCAATTATCTCAACAATAAACCAATCTAAGATTGATAGCATTCTTTATTTGTTACCCCTTCAGTCTTCTTTGCATAAAAATGGAGCTTCCCTTTCAGTCCATCTGCAACATCTTTTCTTCCATAGGCCTCAGTGGGTTTAACTGAATTAATCTGAAATGACACAGTCTGCCTTCCCGTCACTCCACTGCTTCATGGCTATAATTTTACTCCATGTATTGTATTGTGTTGTATTATATTGTATTGTATTTATATGCTGCCTTTCTCCCAGAGTGGGACCCAAGGCAGCTCCCAACAAGTATCAGTTAAAACCAGAACAATAAAATGGTAACGTTAAATCAGTAAAATAATTAAATGTATACAGAAGTTAAAATAAGGAGCACATACAAACACAAGCTCCTTGCAAGCAGTTATTCATTAAAAGCCTGCTTGAACAAAAAAGGCCTTTGCCTGCTGACAAAAGGAGAGCAGGGAGGGGGCCAACCTATCCTTCCATGGAAGGGAATTCCAGAACGTCGGAACAGCTGCGTAGAAAGCTTTCTCGTGTGTCCTCACCAAAAGAGTCTATGAATGTGATGGGGGTAGAAAAGAAAGCCTTTCCCTATAGATCTTAAGACTCTGACAAGTTTGTATAGGGGAATGCAATCTTTTGAGTAGTTTGGACATAATCTGTACAGGGCTTTATATGTCATGATGAACTCTTTGAATTGTGTCCTGAAATGGAACAATAAACAGAGAAGCTGTTTTAACAAGGCAGTTATATGCTCCCTGTAATTGCCTGCAGCCGGCATTATGGCCACAAAATTTCAGACCCGTTGAAGTTTCCCAACACTTTCCAACAGCAACCCCATGTTATGTCCTTTACAGTAGTCTAAATGAGTTGTAACCCAGGCATGTGTTATCACAGCTGGACCTGGCTTCTCAAGGAATGAGTCCAGCTGTCACACTCCTCTTAACTGTGCAAATATATTCCTGACCACTGCTGAAACATAGGCATCCAGGCTCAGGGTTCATCCCAGGAGTACACCCAAGCTATACATGACAGTTATATATCACAATATGACAGACACTGGATTGAAAGCTACTGTATTCTACAAAAGAAGCCAAATCCAGGCCTCACTTATACCAGCCATAGAGTCACTTATAACAGCCATGGAGTCAGCAACACCACTCACCACTGAAGGTAATAGGTCTCGCACCAGGAGAAAGGCAGCATACAAATATAATAAATAAATAAAACAATAAATGGGTATGTTTAAACTTGAGAAGAAAAAGTGATATAGCTGGTTTTTGAAGGGTTGTCATGTGCGAAATGGAATGATCTTGTTTTCTGCTGCTCCAAAAGATATGACCAGAACCAAAGGATACACATGACACGAAAGGAAGTTCTGACTAAATATCAGGAAAAAGCATTTTGATGATAAGGGCTGCTCCCCTGTGGAATACACCGCCTTGGCAAATAATGAGCCCTCAGTCACTGGAGTTTTTAAAAGAGTGATTGGGTGGCTACGTCTCATGGGTGCTTTTATCTGTGGATTCCTGCATGGGTAAAGTGTTGGCCTTTGGGATCATTTCCAACTCTGTTATTCCATACTTCTATCATCCTTTCTCTAGATGGACATTTTCTTTCAGTGGAACGCCTCAAAATTCCTTGAAAGGGTGACACTTTTAACTTTTTTCTCTGAAAACTTGTGCAAAACCTGCCTGTTCTCATCACTTTTCTGTCCAAACTCTGTGACATCATGGCCTGGAGAAAGAACCTCAACCTCACACCAAAGAAGTATAAGTAGTATTCAGTGTTCAATGTTGATAACTAAATGTTTAAAAATAAATAAATGTTTTGCTTTCCAATTTTTTTTTTAAAGAAGAAAGGAAACATCCATCGCCATACCTTCCCTCTCAGTCTGTAAACAACATTATTCATTTGGGAGTTGCCCGTGAAACATTTTCAAGCTTCAAGTGCTCTGGCTGTTCTAAGATGTTGAAGGAAAGAGACCCCAAGTACAGAAAAACAGCAGCTGTACCTCAGCTGGCTGGCACGATGTCGCATGCAATAATTCCCATGTATGAAGCTGTCAAAGTGATTTAATTGAAATTAAAATCATTACTAATGAGTGACACCAGCCCATATCCTCTTACAAAATAAGGATGATTGTGATGATGTTGTGGTTGTTGGTGGTAGTGGCTCCAGTGTGAAGGTGTTGATAACTCTCTTGGCTACTGCAATGCTTTTAGGCCCTAACCTAAGAATACAAATATAGGTGTATGTGTGTGTGTGTGTATGTGTCCCCATGGATTCCTGCTAAGATCCTACATGGTGTGTTGCATTATGCATTGCAAATCTTGATATGCAACATTAAATACTGATGTGCTACACAACCCTGATATCAAAGTACAGTGTGACACAATGAAAGGTACAGCTGAATGCACAATAAGTTGAACAAATAAATGGTCAACTGGATGCAAAGCTGAATGCATAGGCACATGCACAGAGGCACTGCTTGCACAACTTTGCTTCCATGACTTTGAACTATACACAGATAATGGTACATCAGACAATAATGTCCATGTGCTTCCATGGGGTAATGGTTATGAGCTTAAGACATGAAAAGGATTCTGGTAATAATATTAAATGCTCTGGTTTATTAATCAGGGTATATTCCTCCCTGAGGAACCTTTTACACCTTTTCCTTGGGCACATACAAGAACTCTATTTGGTTGGATGAATAAATTAATCATATTTATAACATGCTTTTCTGTCAACAAATAACACTCAAGGTACCTTATTTATGCAATAAACTGACATCTATAATTAGGAGCTCCTTTGTTGGAATGCAATGACAAGGACCATGGGCAATTCAGAGTCATTCCCCATTGATTTAGACACCCTTTCTTCTGACTATGCCTAAGCACAACCTTGTTGTAACCTCCCCAAAGGGAAAAACATCTAGCTTCTAAATATTTATCAAAGTATGTCAAGAGCACATGCATTTTACAGATTGGTTACTGTTGTCCTATCCATTTTTTTTAAAAAAAAATCTGATGTAAGGGCTGATATCTCTATAAAGAAAGTCTATAAAGAAATGTAGTACGGCCAAGCATCAGATTACAGAGTGAAGCTATGCAGATTAAAGGACAGGGTTATGCAGCTAAGGGCTGCCTATCCTGTCATGGGTATGGCACTACAAAATGGGAAAAGTTTAGGGCCTTTCTGCCCTGGATTGTTATAGTGCTATTATTCCACTTTCAACCTCCTGTGGAATTCTTCGGTTTGTAATTTACTGAGGCCAAAGGGTTCTCTGGCTGAGAAGTCTAAAGGTCCCTCCCTAAACTGCAAACCCCAGGATTCCATAGGACACTGAAAGTGGAATAATAGCACTATAACAGTGTAGGGTGTAAATGTTCTTAAATCCAACTGTCAATCCCAACTGGAGTAGAAATATTGACTCAGTGTGTTACAAAGTTAAACCAACATTTGTTGTCATTGTCTCTTGTCAAGTCAGCTTTGAATTATGGTGAAATTATGAATGAGAGACCAGTCATTAACATCCCTGCTCAGGTCATACACACTCAGAGTTGTGGCTTCCTTGATTGAGTCTATCCATCTGTACTGCGGCCTTCCTCTTTTCCTACTGCTTCCCATTTTGCCAAGCATGGTTGTCTTTTCAAATGAGTCATGTTGTCACAAGATACATCGAAAGAACAACATGTTCAGTTTAGTCATCTTTGTTTCTAATGAGAGGTCAGGCTTGATGTCTTGTAAAACCCATTCATTCATCTTATTAGCTGTCTCTTTTTAACAGAACTCTTTTCTAATACCACATTTCAAATTAGTTCATTTCCCTCTTGTCAGCTTTCTTTTCTGTCCAGAAAGATGCATGGAAATTGTAGGGTTTTTAAGGTAAAACCCTTCAGGAGTAGTTTCTAGGAATATAACCTTTGTACATTTGTTCTCTAAGCTGGCAATGAATAATTTCAGCATTTTTTTCCCTCACTGTGAGAAAGTCTTTGAAAGCCAAGCAGGTTTCAAAGACTATTCGCAATTTGGGACTTACTCTGCACAAAAATTTGCATGTGGTTGTTTTGCCCAGAAGGCAGCACTTTTCTGCACAAGAAACAGCATTTTCTGCATGGAAAATATTCAATGTAGAAGCAATTTCAATGTAGAAATATTACTTCCTGCACAGAAAATGCTGCTTTCTGTGCCAATCAACCACATGCAAATTTTACAGAGAACAAATTCCTATTTTTTTTCCTCTTCAGAGAAAACAACATTTTTTTTTTGCACGGAATTAAAATTTCTATTTTCCATACCAAAAAACAAACAAACAAACCCCAAACTATTTTTAAATATTCTTTCCATTCCTAGTGGTTTACCATTGTCTTTTTCTGTGCAGTACTAGCTCCTTTAGTGTTAGTTATAGCTCCACAAAAAGCCAGCATGGTATAGTTTGAGTTTGAGTTTATAGTGGTTTGAGTGTCAGATAAGGACTCTGGAAGATCAATGTTCAAATCTCTGCTTGATTATGTAAATGTGTTGAATTGGCCTTGTACAAGCTGTACTCCCTCAGTTTCAGAGAAAGAAAATGACAATCCCCCCTCCATGAACAAACGTTGCAAAAAAGAAAATAAGGAACAACTTGAAGGCACACAAAACAACGACAAGTGGCCTTCTTCTCTGGACATCTTCAAAAAGAATCTGGAGAGCTACTGCTGGGTATGCTTTTGTTATCCTGTGTACTGGGGGTCCCGGGAGGGACACCAAAATGTGCTCAACTAAAGGTGGGGAAAATTAGCTCAGAGCACTGCTTAGCGTTACAAGAGGCAGGGGAACGTAGTGAGATCTTGAACCCTATGTCTACGGGGTCGGGTCGAGTCAAGGAGCACACAAAAGTTGAAATAATAAATGATGTTTATTAAATACAAGCAAAACAGTGTATGCGACACACTCATACAAGATAACTAAAGAAAATAAAGGTTGGAGTAGTATAGAGGGATTTTTAGAGGGATTGTTGGTTTGGATGATACTTCACCTGTCCTGAAGCCCAGAAAAATAGAGAGCGAGGCTGGGGTGCGATGTAGCTCAGCACGTGGAGCCAAGGGGAGGCTCGCCAAGCAAAGCGGCAGCAAGGCGGGATGAAACGCGGGAGCGTTCCGAGGAAGGTCTCGGAATCAAGGGTTTTTATAAGGAGAATTGTGACTGCAGGGTACACCGTACTTGGGGAAAACAATAGATTTGGAGTTGCAGACAAAGCCTCCAAAAGGTCAGAATCTGAATGATTGAGTTATCTTAGCAGTTCTCAATAGAGTAGCCAGTATGCAGATACAGAGTACTTGGGTATTGTATAGTTCACTCATCAAGCTGCCAGCGCGGGGCAGAGACTCTTTTGTAAATAGCGTGCATACTTAATTAGAGTACTTGCCTGGAGGTCTCCTAAAGCAGTGAGTCAGCTATTTCTGGCCTGCCTGTATTGTATTTTAAATATTATGGCTATTAACGGCCGAGCTTGTTTACGTGCTTTTCCAGTGGCCTCGCAAGCACATGGAAAGGAATAGAGAAGTGCAGCCGAATTGTGACATCAAGGGATATCTTTTAATATTCCCCAAAGCTCGGACTAGCCAGGGCAGTAACACTTTAGTTGCAGATCCCGCATTGAGAAGGAAGTTGTACTTGATGGCTCACGAGACCCCTTCCAACTGTGTGATTCTATGCTTCCACTGTCATTGTCTCTACCATGTCACTCCCACTGCTGCTCTGTCCAGTAACTATGGCACATTTAAAATACTCTGTAGCAGAAGCCTGTCTGAAGTGGGAGACCTTACCAGCAGCAGTAAACCATCTTTCCTCACAGGAACACACAGTTCTCCACCCTGGCAAGATAGAAGCCAATTTTTATGTAACTGTAATTACTTCAGTAGTGTTACTCCATTTGGGATTAACAATTGGAGTTAGTCTAAGACTCCAGCCTGCAGCCACTTCCATCTGCATTTAAAACTTCCAATTCAGTCCTATGGGGGAAAAAAAGGTAATGTCCTGCATGTTTTTAAACATCTGAAATGTACACATTATTTCTGTGTGGCACTGTTTCTTCCTGGCTGAATTCAATCATATTGGCAGGAATGTGTGGATTGGGTAAGTTAGGGTACTTTTAATGGTAACTGATCATAGAAGAGACTTTCAACTCAGGTCTATGAGAACCATGGGAAAGGAATAGGAGGTCTTTCTGGTTCATCAAGGTCATTCACTCAGAGTCGTTAGCCATTTGGGAGAGGAGAAAGTGGCAGTGGTGGTCCACCTTTCCCACTGGATTTGGGGAGGGAAAAGAAACTCTGTCCTCCATTTTTTTTAAAAAAATATTGATTGTTTACATAGTATATTAGTAAATTATTCCTTACCCACCCTCCTTTGCCACAGAAAACATTCTATGATTCAAACCAGAACAATGACTATCAAAGACTAATGACGTAAACAGACCATAACTGCTATCCAAAAAGTGCTCACTGTGATAGCTTCCAAAATATTACGTGGTTCAATGGTGTCTTCAGCTGTGTAGTCTCAAAAGTGTCTTCAGCTATTTTGCTCCAGCAAGGTGAAGTCTGAATGTCAATTTTTCTAACAGAGTAAGAGTCCAAACTCTAACCAATGATGAATGGATAAACCTTGTAAGCTCTTCTTGTTATATTTATCATTGCTATGTATAGTAAAGTAGATATAAGGTCTTTACAGAAGGCACTTTCATTTTCTTTATCATAAATTGATAACATCTTCTCCTGGCCAAGGTGGTCTCACCCTAACAGACTGATTCATTTCTCTTGTCAGGTTCAGGCTTTCCCACACATTTTCCTTTGCAGACTTCTTTCAGGAATTAACATTCAATCACATGTGTTCCTTGGTTTAAACTGTAGCTGTTGTCTTGCCTCTCTTTTCCTGCTCTTTGGCTCTAATTGAAGAAAGAAGGGGAAAATGGTTTGTGAACAAGAAATGCAACCTGTTGTATTGCTTGGTCTCCACAGTGAAGTGTCATTTTTGGTGAACTGAAACACTCTCCACTTTAAGTGATAGACTATGTCAAGGTGAATTAAGGACAAGATGGGGTGGCACAGAAACACAGCTAGGGATTTGCCTGATTTTGATAGCTCAGTCCAACCTCCTAATGTTATGCTGGTAGAGATTTCAAACTGCATATTAATACAGCCTTATGTTGCACATGAATGTATTCTGTACATCTCTTTGGATAATTCATCAAAAGTCCTTGTCTTTCATGCATACCAATGGCAAAGTGTTAACTAAGGTTGAGATAACAAGGGTTTATATTGCAGGGAAGGATGGGTGAAGGTAAGGAGAAATAAAATAAGATATGAAATCCTCTTACACCAGGAATCATCTTGACAAAGATTGTAAAAATTGGCATCAGAGGCCAGAAGGGAGAAAGAGTCAGAACCTGGTAGGCTACACCAGCTGGTTTTTAACTGGAGCTCCAGGAGATCACAACACCTTGCTGAGGCCTTTTGGGTAGCCTTCTTTTGAGGGGGTTATCTTACTGTTCCAGGATGGAAAACTTCCTGAAACATCATTATTGGTATTTTATATAGGGATTCCCCCTTATCTGTGGTCCTACTTCCACAGTTTCAGTTACCTGCAGTGAACCTCTCCCTTCTTAGATTCACCCTCCCCCCTCCCACTCTTTGCCCCAATCTGTCATCTGGTGTCTGGGCAGCAGCACTTATCAAACCTGCTCAGGATCTTGCCACCCACACCTTGCCTCCCTGACTACCTGCCCCCCACTTCAACCAACCTTCCGCCGACACTGACACGCAAAATGGTTCTGTTGTCACCAGAAATAGCCCTCTAGCTTTGCAGATACCATAGAGTGGCTTAATACTATCCAGTAGTATGAATCCTCTCTACGGTCCTTCTGAAGGTAGTTCCAGTGATGGTATAGGATTTGGTACCATCTGCAGTTTCAGGTATCCACAGGAGGTCTTGGAACATATCCATCATGAAGGGAGATCCTAGTATATTTTTCCATGCTTTTTGTTCAACCACTCCCTCCCATAAAAACTTGTGGTTTGCCAGTGGCATGGGGGATGGTGAGAGCTTGGGATATCAGTGAGAATCCCAATCTTTGCCAGAAAAGCCCCTTGGTAGAGTCAGGTTAGGGCCATCATAAATTGGAAACAACTTGAAGGCACACATATGAGACACAGCACATAGACACACACACACACATACACACACACAACATTTCTGTATTCTTACTTTCCGTAAGTCCTAAATTTTATGCATTCATTATTCTTATAATAGATTTTGGAATGTTTGATATCTTGCTACTGCAACTCCTTTTGACTTCAGTGAACTTTCTTGATTACCTGGGCTGCTTTTGCTATCTTTAGACTTAGGACAGGTGGGGGTTGAATGAAGAGTTTGCTTTTGTTTTCAGGAGACTAAGGCCCTTTCCACACAAGGCTGGTGGATTGGTTTGTACCGTTTCTTACCAGATTTTCTGGGCTCGAAACAAGGCAGACTTTCCATCATTTCCTTCCGCACAGCTACTGTGTATGTTGCATTCTGATTTGGAGGAGGACGAGTTCATGAATCCACACTGCCTCCACCGTGGCCACTTCCGCTACTCCCCTCACCCCATCCCATCAGCCTTGATTGGCCTTTTTTTTTTGCATGGTTTAGTACATCATTGCATACGTGCATACTTGCGTATGTGCAAAAGTCCATGCTATCCCATCGCCCTCCCATGAGCCCTCCCCTGACCACTAATTCACATTGGCGTGAATGTACATGTCTGCACCACTTGTGAAAGTACGAATTGGATTGATCTGGAAAATTGAAAAACAGATTTCTTCCGGTTCTCAAATAGTGTGCTTTACCACCACATGGGGGCACATTTAGTCAGAATGACATGCAGAATGAAGGTAAATAAACCAAACCTAGTCCACTCCAATGTGCAGAAGACCTCAGTGGCAAGACGCATTGGCCTACCTTATTAACTGCATGCAGAAAGGGCCAAAGATTGGTTGGAAGGATCACCTTTACTTATTCCCCCTCTCCCCCAAAGCCCTGCAGCCTCCCAAACTCTTTTAGAGACTCCTCAAATATAGTAAACTAGATTTTTTTTTCCTAAGCTTGCAAAGTTACTTGTAAGATGAATATATACAATGACATACATAAATGAGCAGTGGTAGTATGGTGTTGTAGGACCCAGAGTGTTTTTCTACCACTCATCAGATATCGATGGTCTCATCATGTTGTCATGTCATTACATCCATTCATCTTAAAAAGCAACTGTCCAACTCTTGATTTCCTGGGAGCATAGGCAGTTGCCAATGACAAAGGAAACTGGTAATTTTCTTTCCATTCCTTCTCATTGGTCTCTATGCAAGAATTTAGGATGTAGTACCACACATTCTTAGACTCTTTAATCATTCTCTGAAAGTTAGGTAAAGACACTTGAGCTAACCATTATGGGATTACAAAAGAAGTACAGAATATATCATAGATTTTGACGGCCAACTCAGGATAAGGTATTGTTCTGATTTTATTAATAATTCCTTTTACTGTGCTATGCCTCTGTTTCCCCATACAATAATTGAAAGAGCAGAGAAAATATGCCACATACTAGTTCATGAAGACTTCTTTTGTTCAGAAAAATAAATCTTTCTGGTATGATAGACATTGGACAATTGAACAATGAGGTCTGATCTGAGCAACTGAGGTTTTCCTTAATGGAAGACATCAGACAATGTTACAAATTATCTGACTGTTTTGATGTGGCCTGTGATGGAGAAAAGATTCCCTATGACATCAACAGCAGCTAAACAGACCACATGAAATATTGCCTTAGATTGTGGTTTCTTCTTCCCTCAGTTTCATATTGAAAGTTTTAGATTTCACCCCTTAGCAGATATCATCAATGCACCTGAAAAAGCAATGCATGTGTGTATGTTGGAGATAGGGGATACCAGTGTTAGAAATCTAGGAAATAACCAGATTTCTCATGTGAATGTGTTGAACTGAAAATATAGTGTACCTTATAAGCTGTGCATTTGTGCTACAATTACTTCTTGAATGCTATCTTCTCTCAGAATGATTATACACCTTTTTATAGGCAAAAATATCTGAAAAGCCAAGAGAAACCAATATCTGGACTGAAATACCACATTCAGCTTGGATCAAATAATTTCACCTCAGCTAAGAGTCCTGTTTGATGTGAACACTTCCTTCAGTCTTTTTGAAGATGGAATCAACCTACAGATAATTTAATACAAGATATCTTGAGCTTTAGATTATGATTCTGGAGACTAGGTTTTGAATCCCCACTCAGCTGTGGAAACCCACTGGATAATCTTGGACAAGCATACTCTCTCAGCCTCAGATGAAGGCAAGGGAAACCCCGCTCTGATCAGTTCTTGCCAAGAAGTCCCACGATACAGTCTTTGCTAATCAGAAATGACTTGAAGCCAAACAACAACCAGATCCAATCTGATCTTGGTTAGTACTTGGATGGGAGACCTCCAACAAATACCAGGTGCTCTAGGTTATATTTCTGATGAAGAAACTGGGAAAATCACTTCTGAGTATACCTCACCTAAGAAAAATCTATGAAAATCATGGGGTTGCCATAAGTTGACAGGCAACTTGAAGGCACGTACACACACACACACACACACACACACACACACTCATCTACCAGAAGATTATATGACATTAAAAAAGAAAAATCTTACTCTGGTGAATGAAGAACACCCCAGCTCAGAACTGACAAAGATTGAGTGTTCTGTAAGAAAAGAAATTTTGACAGCCACTTCTGCATTGTGCATTCCCCTGTTTACTCTAACCTGAATATCTTTTATGCCTAGCATGGAAATCATGCTATAATGTCCTACATGGAGGAGATCTCCTGTAACAAGGAAGTGGGAGGGGGCAGCTAAGGTAACAGGCTGCAGTCCGGTCTGTGCAACCTGGCAGACAATAGGTATAAACTGGTATTATTTATTAAACATTCATACTCCACCCTTTATGGTGGAATTTCAGGGCAATGAACAAATAAAGCAATACTCAATTTGAAACATTTCCAGATCAAAGCCATAAAACAGCTTAAACAGGACAAAAACATGTGACAATAAGCTAAAACAGCTGATAGGCTATAGCAATTGAAAATGATGTGCATGTACATTTAAAGTAAATTGAGCCCTCAAAGGATTTAATGACAAACCGTGCTTAGATTTGATGTTGGGAAGATACCTGTGTTGGTGTCAACCAGACCTCCAAGAGGAGAGGATTTCAAAACTTGTGTGCCACTGAAGGGAAGTCCCTTTCTCACCTTCTCTCACTGTTTATTGCTCCTATTGGGATACAGAGAAGGGCCCCTCCTGCAGAATCCAGTCTTTGGGCAGGTACATACAGGAGAGGTTCTTTCACAAGTACTGGGCTCCTAAGCCATTTAGGTCAGCTCTAGAATCATTATTTTTTTCATAAGTTTCTCACTTGCCTACTGTAAGCCATTACTGGGCAACCATCAACACTAGATAGTGCTGGTGTCTAATGCAATTGGAATCTATTGTAAATGATTTTGTGGGACTTGAGGATAATGCACTCTGCCTGAAAAGACATAAGCTAATTTTGAATGAAATCCCCTTGCTGTCATCTGCTATAGCACATTCAATTTAGATAAAACTTTGGACTGAGATTCCTTATGCATAATATATTCAGCTAAGCAAATAGAGGCAGAACCAGACCATTAATAGCGCTCAAATGATTGCTCAGATTTAGTGCCCTGGCTATATATATGTATGCCAAAATTTAAATGATTGCAAACAAAAGGCAGAATGAAAAGATTAACAATTTTCAAGTGGCTGATGAGGTACAGAAGAGTGCTTGTATTTTCATAGCAAGCGGAGTGCATATTCTGGGAACAATGTTAGCTGGCTGATCTATATGTTAATTAGACTGTAATTTGGAAGACAAGTAGAATTGGAGTATTCTCATCTCTTTTGAAGTGCAAGCAGCCAAACAGAGTGTAGCATAATCAGTGATGGTACACAGTGTCTAAGTATCTTAAGACATATTAAATTCATTGTTATCTTGGATTGTTAATGGTGGATTAATCACGATGCTTAGTACTCCACAGAGCAAAAGTCCATTCAAAATGGAGTTGACAGAATGATCTAGTTGTATTACAGTTAGCTCATACAGATGTCTTGCTCTCTTGCTACCAATACTTGGCTTTCCAAAACATTCCAACCATAAGATCAAATGGTGGGATTTCCTTTATCGCAGGAATGGCTCACCAGATGTTGTCAGACTACAGCTGCATCAGTCCTAGCCAATGGTAAGTCTAACCATATTTCTGGCACTCTAACAACATCTGGAGTCAAGGATAAAGGCTTGCAGTCTAATGACATCCATTTGTCCTCACTTGTCTTATCACAAGAAGAGAGACACTGGTGAAATTCTCAGCTTTAGGGAGAATTAATTCTTACAAGTAACAGAACCAAAATTCTTCCTTCTGCAAAAAAATATATGGACAGTGTTATAGAATTTGGAGATTTTTCCTCATGCAACACACATGAAGGAATTCAGAAGGAATATGAATTCATGTTGTAAAGTTTTTACAGAGGTGTTCCACTCTTTAGAGTTAGCACTCTAGAGGTGCAGTGAAGGAGAATTTGAATCTACAGTTTTGCAGAAATATTTCAGAGGAACAATCAAAATATCTTGATAGACTTACTGGCATGCCTTGAAGCATGTCACATGCATTTATTTGTGTATTTAAGCTGGGATCCTAACAAGACATTAAACTTCTATATGTGGTTATGAAGAGAGATGGAGGCCAGAGTGTGGGCAATGGGAAAAGAAAGCTGTTTGGTCCAATCTGCCTATTCCTTCCATACTTCGCTTCTGGGATGTAGCAATCCAAGACAGTACTGGAGAAGTAGCTTAAATAATCATCTGTGAAATAAGCCAGACAATTATCCATGCCAACTTTGCCATATTGCCTTGGTTCAGTGGGTACCTAGAAGCCAAATATTTGAGAAAATGATGGCTTGGAACCAGTAGTCTCTTCCTGCCATCAGCTGTTTCTTCCTTTTCTTGCCACTGCCTTCACCTACATTGAAATGACTCTGTTGGTGGAAGCCAGTAGGATCTGGCCCTAATATAAACATATAACCCATTTCTTGATGCAAATTTACACAATGATGAAAGAGTAACTCTACATATATGGCCTACCATGAAGGACATGGGCTATCTGAATTGCTTCTTCAGAATCTGGCTGGCACTTGAGATGGTATCCAGGCAAATCATATTCTCTGATACTTGTTTTTATGAATGGAAAATGTACCCAAATTTTGGCTGTTACTGGTTAGCCATGTAGGAAAAACTTCACTGAAACAGTCATATCAACTCTTGTTCTATGCATTTTCAAAAAAGAATTTCAGTAGTGAACACAAACAGAGAAAACAACAACAACACTTCCATTGACTGGTTAGGAATGTAATTCACCATAAAATTCACTCTTGCAGGACTTAAAATGTTACAGTTTTTCTATTCATGATGAGAAAGTCACTAAATATTACCTAGGCCTTTTCTGCACCTTATCTTCATCCCACGAGGTCTCAACATTATCCTGGCAGTGCCTTTGCCAGGATGGGAGTGTGTCCTGCATGCTCCCCTCTACACCCAGCCAGTTGCCAGTGGATGGTAGCGTTTGGGATACATTCCTTCCTTCCGCAGTTTAGCCGGCCTCTTCCTGTGTTGCACTGAGGAAGGATTTGATAGTGCTTCTGCCCTTCCTGCATGGCCCTAGCCAATGCAATGGTTGCACAAAAGGAGCCTATTATTGGATATTTTGCTGGTAATAGTATAACGCATGATCACAATGGCTGGGGACCCAACAGGAACGGGCCTGCTATGATGCTGTGCAGTAGCACATGTCACGATCCGGTTTCAATGCGTCCTCATGTCGGGCTGAGGCCAGAGTGTGGAAATGGCCCTTGTTTTCAAAGTGTATTCAAGTTCGGAATTTACTGTCTGAATTAAAAAGTCATGTGACTTTTTTGTTGCGCAGAAAACAGATTTCATGTCCAGAAGACAACATTTCTGTGCAGAAAACAAATTTCCTGAAGATAAAACAAGTTTCCTCCACAGAAAACAAGTTTCTTTCATAGAAAACTGTTGCTCAAATATTTTCAAATATTCTTTCCATCCCTACTTGCACTTGGAAAATGCCTAGGAATACATGGGGACTGAAGCAAACTGTTGCAGTATGAAGTGCTTCTGTTTCTGTTCAGTTACCCAAGACCCTGGACCTCTTCAAATATCCTTCATTCTATCTTATTCAAAGTGGTTTCCCATTCTTTCTCCAGTCCTATAATTCAGTAAGTATTCCACATCTATGGGACATTTTTTTGGTCTCATTGGATAGATTTTGGTTTCTTCTCTATGCATGGTCCCCCATTTTTTTCCCTTCTTGGTTTCCAACAAGTGTCCTGCTCACTATTCTTTATGGATCAACGCTGACCTCATGCTGCAAGCCACATGATATAACCTGCAGATCACCAGGGTTGGCATACTGCATGCTTCTTTTCTGCCATTTGCCCACCTCTACAGTGGCTGTTTGCATTTCTCCAGACAGCTGCGGTAGATGCTGTTTTGATCTTCTCATCTCCCACACAGCAGTACCATAGCTGCCTCATGCTGCTGCAACATTGATCACAGAAAGAAGGTGCTCTGTGAGACTCCCGGGAGGATCCACTGAATGTTTCACTCTGAAGGCTCCTTCCTCAGAATTAAGCATTTCGGATCAAGTGGCCATAGGGGATTGTGCCTGAGCTGCTTTGCTGGGTTGGCTGTAAATACTGCTTATAGTTATTTCAGACTTTCACATTACTTCAAAGCAATCTTGAATTTTGAAGCTACAATGAACAGCAGCCCTATTCAGATGTTGCGGTACATGGGAAATAAGTTCAACTGAATCAAGAAATCAGGAAGCATATTCAGGAGTAGCCATGTTGGTTGTGTAGCAAAATACAACAATAACCAAGACCTGCAAAAGAGTGATACCTTTATTGGCCAACAAAAACACAGAAAATATGTCATGCAAGCTTTCAAAGCTTCACAAAGATATTAAAAAAATGTGCAGGAGGAGAAAATGATGATGTCACAGGCCTACATTTTGTCTTTAGATGTTACTTCTGTTGTCAGTTAAGATTGTCTAAAGGGATATCAATGCAGCCAGCAGATGATCCCCTTTTGGGCCATGTGGGGACCAGGGACAAAGGGCAATAAAAGACAGGCAATAATATTTAAACTCCATTAATGAGAGAAAAGTAACTTCCCTTGAGATTCAGGCTTCCCCAATCCTATGTGAAACTAACTGCCCCTTTCTCAGGCACAGAACACTGAAATTATCAAATGGAGGGATGAATGGATGGGTGGATGGATGGATGGATGAGGGTAATGAACACATGACAGGGAAATTCCTAATTCCTGCCTCAAACCGTTACTGCTCTTTTCACACGCAAAGTACTATTCTGAAGAGAAAAGCCTCCTCTATCTGTGGAGGCTCTCTATATGATCTGAAATGCTGATTCCCCAGAATTCCAGATCACATGGAGAGCCTCCAGTTAGAAGAAAAGTGACAGAGGGGTGAGTAGGGGATTTTTCCCCTACACTGAGTGTGGGCAAAATGCAGCCCTTAAAACCTCTTTGCAAAGCCTTCCAAGGAATGATTCTTTTTCTGACCCTTTCCCCCAAGAGTAGATTGTCTCTCCTGGAAGTTTCACCTTTTGATTTGGTTGCCAGCCCTCCCCATACTGTGCAAACATCAAATAATACCCACTTTTCTAACCCAGAGATGGATTTCTGGCCACCTGTTTTAGGATCCTGTTTGTTTGGCAGTCCTTGTGGCCCCAGAAGGGTCCCAGAAGAAAATATTGGCATTTGTATCCAGTGCAGGAGTCCTGGCGGCACAGTGGTTAAATGCCAGTACTGCAGCCACAATATTGTGAGTTCAGTCCTGTAGGGCTCAAGGTTGACTCAGCCTTCCATCCTTCTGTGTACCCACAGTCAGTAAAGTGGGTACCTGGCTTGTTGGGGGCAATTAGCTAAACACATTGTAAACCGCTTAGGGAGTGCTTAGCACTGATAAGTGGGATAGAAATATAACTGCTATTGCTATTTCTGGCCCTACACTCTTTTCCTCTACACTCTGAATGCATGGAAATCCTAATATTTGCCCACTACTATGGGCTATGTGGTGGTGGCACAGATAGTCTTTTTGCTACCTTGCTGAAATGCCTAACTCTGGGGAAGAAATTTTCAGATGCAGAGATTGATGGGCAAGATCAACCCCAGCATCATTAACACAGTATGTATGGGGAAGAAGGATCTAAGAGAGGTGCTCTTCGTCCAAATGTTCTGTTATCTTGCATTGGCTCTGGTGCGGATTGCATCCTTTGGGCTACAAGAGGAATGGAACTCAGAGACTAATACTATTACTACGGTTATGGACAAAAAAAAAAAAAAATTGCGCAGCTGAAAATGATTTTAAAAGCCCACTTCATTTATTCACTGTCGGTATAGTTGCTTCCAAAGCAGCCTGCAGACAGTGATGTGTACACTACAATAATTCAAAACATTAGCTCTAGGTGTCATTTTTTGCTAGATGTGAAATGTGTTACATAGGCAAAATATTTGACATTATTTCTCTGATTCCATTCTGGGCTTTTTTATAAGGTGGTGACTGAACTTTTCAAAACACTTCACTACCGATATTCTTCAATGTGTATCAGCTGGCGCGCTTTGTCAAACACAGTTTCTGAAGAAGAATGTGATGGATGGGTGCCATGTTTCCTCTGGAAACCTAGCAGGCTCATACAAAAGGAAGGAAGTCAGTTCGGAGGATTCCAAAGAAATTTATTATCCATGCTTTCTTTAAATTAGTTTCCATTGTGCAAAACCCTTTGCTGTTCATATTTTGTTTTCTGAACCTTTCAACAGCTATGGAAGGTGGCTTGTTGACTGAGATTCTACATCAGTCCTGCATAGCATAAACCTCCACTCGTAGAGTTACACATTAACTGTGCTACACAAGCCTTATGTGGAATAGTGGCATTGTACAACTGAACCAAGACACTAAATGTGCATGTGTATCCAGTATGTCCACATGTAATGTTCATGTGCTTGCGTGCACAAAGTGCATCCATGCACAATGACACTACATGCACAACTCTACTTCTGCAATCTGTCTCTCATAGAATCATAGAAATGTAGAGTTGGAAGAGACAACAGGGACCATCCAGTCTAACCCCCTGCCATGCAGGAACACCCTCAAAGCACTCCAGACAGATGGCCATTCAGCCTCTGCTTAAAAACCTCCAAAGAAGGAGACTCCACCACACTCCGAGGCAACATATTCCACTGCCGGACAGCCCTGATGGTCAGGAAGTTCTTCCTGAGGTTCAGGTGGAATCTCCTTTCCTGCAGCTGGAATCCATTGCTCCTTGTCCTGGTCTCTGGAGCAGCAGAAAACAAGCCCACTCCCTCCTCTACATGGCATCCCTTCATATATTTAAACATGGCTATCATGTCCCCTCTTAACCTTCTCTTCTGCACACTAAACATACCTAGCTCTCTAAGTCTATCCTCATAGGGCATGGCTTCCAGGCCCCTCAACATTTTGGTCACCCTCCTCTGGGCATGCTCCAGCTTGACCATTCCTTCTTGAATTGGGGTGCCCAGAACTGGACACAGGATTCAAGATGAGGTCTAACCAAAGCAGAGTAGAGTGGTACCAGTACCTCCCTCGATCTAGACACCATACTCCTATTGATGCAACCGAGAATTGCATTGGCTTTCTTGGCTGCCGCATCACACTGCTGACTCATGTTCGGCTTGTGATCTATTAAGACTCCTAGATCTTTTGCCTTGTAATCCAAGAAAGCATTAGCTAAAGAGTTAAGCAATTTAAAAGTAAAGTCCACAAAGGAAGCTACGAAAACACAGTCGCATATAGCACGGCTGAAAAGTTATTATAAAATATTGTTAAAGGAAAAGAGATATAATTACTATGTAATGCAATGGAAAGAATTAGGCCATGCAGCCTCAAAAAAGATTCACAGAAATTCTGGCATATTATTGCACAAGCGACCAGAAGCGTAGATTACTCCCTGGAAGCAGTTATTCAAGCTAATGTATGGGAGAAATATTTTGCTAATATGTATAGTTGTAAATTTATTTCACTCCCTCAAATACCCCTTCCTAACTTATCTAAACTTCCAGATTGGTTAGAGGTCACTCCGGATTGGGTTAAAAAAATTATGGCCAAACAATCATCTAATAAAGTTCCTGGGGAGGATATGACCCCCATGCAACTACTCAAGGTAAAACAAGACAATTGGGCCCCTGTTTTGGCCAAGTTGTTTACATATATAAATAAATCTGGTTGTATACCCAAGGGTTGGAGATTGAGTATCATTGCTCCTATACATAAAAAGGGAGATAAAAAAGATCCCGCTAATTATAGGCCAATTAGCCTTTTAGATATTCCCTCCAAATTGTATGCGCATTTTCTTTTGGAACATCTGGAGGACTGGGCTGATAGGTTAAATTTGATATCGGAAGCCCAGGCTGGTTTTCAAAAAGGGAAATCTACCATTGATCTGCGTTTTGTACTTAATTTTTTGATTTGTAAATATACTCTAAATATGAAACAAAAACTTTACGCTGCTTTTATAGACCTAAAGTCAGCTTTTGATTCAATTTCTAGAGACTTTCTATGGCATAAACTTGAAATCGCTGGCATTAATTGTCATCTCTTACATCTTGTTAAGGCTCTGTATACTGACACCTCAGTACAGGTCAAAGTTGACCTGGCAGGCCATCTCACTCAGAAGATAAATACTTCTGCAGGTGTCAAACAGGGCTGTATTTTGGCGCCCTTTTTGTTTAATTTTTACATCAATGACATAGTAAAAGAGTTAAAGGGCCTACAGTTCACCCCAGTTACTATTCTTGATCAAAAACTTTCTTTGTTAATGTATGCAGATGATATCATTCTTATATCTAGAACCCAGGTGAGCCTGAGATGCTTACTTGCCAAGCTCTTGTCATACTGTAAGAGAAATGCCTTAACAGTAAATTATAATAAAACTCAGGTCATGGTGTTTTGTAAGCGTCCTAAAATACATACCTGGCACCTAGATGAGTATATAATAAAACAAGTGAAGACTTTTAAATATCTGGGGATGACTTTCTCAGAGACATCCTCTTGGAAACAACATCAGGTAAACATTAAAACGCAGGCACATAGATGAGCCAAAGCAATTTTGAGCTTTGCTGCTAATAGGGGAGGGAACCTTGTAAATCCAGCTCTAACAGTTTTTAAAGCTGAAATGTTGTCACAGATTCTTTATGGGGCAGAGATCTGGGGCACATCCAAGATTTCTGGCTTAGAACCAGCTCAGAACTACTTTCTAAGGGCTTTATTAGGTCTTCCTAGGGACACCTTTACTGCCATGATCCGTTTAGAAACCTCTGTTCTGACCTTAGGAAGTCAAATAGATAAAAGGTCTTTGTGCTACTGGTTTAAGGTTCAAAAGATGCCGCTTTCCAGACTCCCCAAAAATATGTTTGCTGGAACTCAATAATGGGTTGCCCGTCAAAAATTGAGTACATGTGGTAGCCCAATTAATTATTAAATATGGGCTCTCAATTGAAGACCTTAAAGGACTTGATCAGTTTACAAGGAAGAAATTAATTAATAATACAATACGGGAGGCTGCTATGCTTGCAGATTTGCACACTCTCCAAGGTTCCCCGTGTGCTCCTCTATATTATAGAGTTAGACAATTCGGTGACCACCCTGGCTATTTTAACAACTTAACTTTTATTCAATTGCATCGTGCGTTCACAGAACTAAGACTAAATATGTTTGAGTCATCTGAAAGAGATGGGAGGCTTAATAACGTACCAAAAAACCTCTGCAGATGTTTAGCTGGCTGCCCTTACTCAGAAGACTTAATCCACTATTTAGTCTGTTGTCCTTTGTACAGTGGTCCAAGGGAACGATTCATTTCACCGTTAATTCGGAATAGATTTTTCTTGAACTTTCAAGAAATGGTTCTTTACCTTCTAATGGACACAGACAAATATGTGACTTGGCATGTGGCTTTATTTGCCACTGCCCCAAAAAAAAATTAGAAAGAAACATCTGGCAGAGATAGCTGTATCTTGCAATGGTGACAATTTTATATAAAATGCTTAGTTTCTGACCCTTTTTGTGACTTTATCCAAAGTGTACCACCTATGTTAAGGTTTTTAACTGTAAAATTTTATAGTTTGTTAACTTGTATTTTTGTATTTTTAAATGATATTTTTTTTGTTTGTTAACTGTTTTATTGCATTGTTCAATTGTTTTATTGTTGTTTTTGCAACAGCCATTGGCCAAAAACAATAAAGTAAGTAAGTAAGACTCCCAGATCCCTTTCACACGTACTGCTATCCAGCCACGTGTCCCCCATCCTATATTTCTGTATTCCATTTTTTTCTACCTAAGTGTAGGACCTTACACTTCTCTCTGTTGAATTTCATTTTGTTAGCTTTGGCCCAGCTCTCCAATCTATCCAGGTCATTTTGAATTTTGATCCTGTCCTCTGGTGTATTAGCAACCCCTCCCAATTTAGTGTCATCTGCAAATTTGATCAGCATGTCCTCTACTCCTTCATCCAAGTCATTGATGAAAATATTGAACAGCACTGGGCCAAGGACAGAACCGTGTGGCACCCCGCTAGTCACTTCTCTCCATGATGAAAAGCAACCATTGGTGAGCACCCTTTGGGAATGGTCAGCCAACCAGTTACAGATCCACCTGACAGTAGCACAGATCCACCTGACAGTAGCAATCTCTTGTCAGACATAAATGCCCAACCATTTCTCTAGAGGAACTTAGGGCCTTTCCACACTACACTGTTATAGTGCTATTATTCTACTTTCCACATTCTGTGGAATTCTGGGGATTGTAGTTTGCTGAGCCCAAAGAGCTCTCTGGCTGAGAATTAGAATGCCCCTCTCTAAACTGCAAATCCCAGGATTCCATAGGATGTTGAAAGTGGAATAATAGCTGTATAACAATGTAGTTTGGAAAGACCCTTTTACATGTATAAGACACATTCAGCCAATTTCATGGAAGTATTGATGTGGAACAGGTCTTAATTGGAGATTTTGGAACATAGGCCATTCCAGTTCACATTTTTGTCTGGGGTAGCAGATACCCTCCCATCCTTTACCTTCTTCCAAGCATACATGACAATGGGTTTGGTGCAGAAACAATTAAAAACAATAGCAAATATTCTACATCAGCTGCATAGTTACATACATCTACTTATGACTATGTCACCTCTCTTAATTGGACCCGACAGAAATATCATTAACACATGTGCTGGTTGCCAGCAGAATGGACCTCTTTCTCCCCATGCGGCTAATGTCCAGTAAAGTAAAGTAGGTTAGGAGAGGAATTGCAATGGTGGCAATACTATTACAATTGTAGGTAGAGCCAGCATAGCATGAGAGCCGAACGTAATGTAGTGTCTTGAGTACTGGGCCCTTTTCGCATGGCATTTTCCATGTGAAAGGGCACCTGGAGTGACGCACGATTATGAGGAGCGATCTGCATGACACACTCACAATCGTGCGACGCTTCAGGGTAGGGCAGGTGCCGATTGCACACCTTTTCATTTTCAGCTAGAAGCTGAAAATGGTGTGTGATCATGCATTGCTCCCGGGCTCCACGCACACTTACCTGGCATGCAGAGCCTCCGGAGCCATGCCGGTCACTCTTCATGCCCCAGTACAGCCTGGGAAAGTCCCAGGCTGTGCTGCGGAAGGAAGAGGTGGGGCTCTGGTGTGAGCAGGCAGCTCATGCAGAGCCGAAGGACCCCGGACGTGAGAACCTCTTGCTGGAGGCTGTTCGCGCAATCCCTGCACCCCAGTGTCAGAAGACGGTAAGGTGTGGAAAGGACCTTGGACTATGACCCTAGAGACCAGGGTCCAATTCCCCACTCAGCAATGGAAACCCACCTTGGGGATATCACACACACCCAGTCCCAGAAAACTCTGTGATGGGTTCATCTCAGGGTCACCATAAGTCAGAAATAGCTTGGAGGCAGACAACAATAAATGATCATGAACACAGAAAAAGGTGAGCCTATCAATGAGGTTTCTGGGGCTGGTGGTGTGATGCATCCAAGGACACCCAGTGGATTGCCAAGGCCAAATGGGGAATTGAACTCTGGTCTCCAGGGTTGTAGTCCAACACCCCCACCACTACATTATGCTGGCTCTCACAGAATAGTTATGGATGAGTAACCGTTCCATATTCCATATTCCATGTTGCATATTCACAATTGCTACTTAGTCATGATTGTGAAACTATTGCCAAAATTGTAAATCCACCCCTCCCCCGCACTTTACTTGGCATCCGATGCATGTGGAAAAGGAGTTTCATTCTGTTAGTTATTAGAGCATGGGTCAATGATGTTTCCATCAGGTATACTAGGTATACAAAATGGCTGATACAGAATACTGGCCAATGCTTTGCTCTCCCATCCCAACCCCAAACTAGAGGCCCTCTTCCCTTGATCTGTCTGTCACCCTCTCTTTGCAATGCCTAGAATGCTAAAACCTCAGCATACTAAACACAAAGAGCTCATGTGAGAAGGTACTTTTCCTGGGTTTCTGTGTCCACATTATGGGAAATGAAAGAGTTCAGAATCAATACTGCTGATGGCTTCCACATCAATATAGTAGTGAATCTACTTTGAGTTGGAATCTGAACTATATAAGAGCTATCCAAATTGCTGAAACTGTTTTGAAGCTGGAGATCCACACCTGGAAAGCTTACTTTACATCCTGAATTCAAATCCAAAGTTTATTCAGCATCCTACTGATATGGAAGCTGTCAGCCAGCAGTGGTCACACACCTCTGATGTTTCATGAGGAGATCTCCATGAGGAGAAAGACAGCACCAATGTTTCTGCAGCTTTCACAAGAAAGGGACACATACCCAGAGATACGTGGAGGAAACAGGCAAGCCAGTGAGAGTTCATTCATCATTAAGCAAATTTAAGATGTTTATATCAGAATGTGTAATCTGTAAGGTAAAATAATTGTGTATCATCTGGAGTCAAAGTCTGAAGTCCAACAAAATCTGATCTTTTAATCATTCCCCCGGGGTTTTCTTAATATATTGCTGGATGAACTGCAGAGTTAATGATTGCACTAATTGCTACTAATATTAAAGAGATATAAAATTTCTTTGATAGCTGTTTCAGAAAATCTCTGAAGCCACATAGTCAAGTTAGGTGAACTGAAGTCCACATGAAGTGATGGCCACATAGATGATACAAAACCCCAGACAACTTTTCTAAGTCACGCATACTCGGGATGGCTAGTATAGCTGGGTGTTCCTGAAGGTTCACTGATGTAGCTTCTGGCATAAGAAGCCAGAACATGCTCTATATTTACTACAATGCACTACATTGTAGAAAATTGCCCAAATGAGAGATAACTTAAAATTCATTAGGCTCTTTAAATTCAACCCTATTAGTTAATTAGCAGCAAAACCATCTGACAACTTAAACAACACAAAAAGATAATGAAAAATGCATACCAATGAATGGATGCTGTTGTCATCAAGTGCCAGCAAATAATCTCTGACTGATGACAAACCTATTAGGGAAAAACTTCCAAGAGCTTCAGTTATGAATAACCCTTCTTACATCTTGCAAACTCAAACCCATAGCTTCCTTGTTTGATTGATTGATTGATTGATTGATTGATTGATTATTCTGGTAATCCTTTCCTTCTACCTTCAACTTTATGGAGTGTTATAGTCTTTTCAAGTGAGTCATTTCATCTCTTAGTATATGCAAAGAATTATAATCTTAGTTTGGTCATCATGATTTCTAGGCTTGATGCATTCCTGTACTCATTTGCTTGTCTTTCTTTTTATTTGCTTAGTATTTAATATTTATCTATAACCCTTTGTATGTTCTTCCTTAGTTTTCAGCAATTGTTTTTCCAAGTCTTTGTTATTTTCTGGTAGAAATATGATATCATCAGCATATCTTAAATTGCTCATGTTCCTTTCTCCAGTTTTCAAACCTCATTCCTCTTTATCTAATCATGGTTTCCCTATGATATCTTATGCACAAAAATTAAACAGATAAGGTGTTATAATCAACTGTTGTCTGCACCCCTTACCAATTGGAAAGCATTCTGTATCTCCATATTTTGACCTGATGTTTCCCTCTTATTCCTAATGTGGGCACCACGACAGGAAAATCAAATGTTGTGGCATTCCCAATTCTTTTAGAATAATCCATGGTTTTTCATGAACTACACAATAAAACAGTACGCTATAATCTACAAATTATTGTGTCACTTTTTTCCTGATAGTCTTTCTTTTCCTTCATTAACCAACATATGTTTACATGGTGAACTCCAATGTTTTGTTCTTTTTCTGAACCCAACTTAGATGTCTTCCAGTTCTTGTTCCAAGTATGGTAAAAGTCTTTATTATAAAATCTTAAGTATCACTTTGTTTGCCTGGGAGTTCACAATAGCAGCTGCTAATGCAAATCTTATTAACATGGAGAAGCTAAATGGTTGTCATTATAAAACTTGGGTTCAGAATATTTTAATATACCTAGCTACAAGGGGTTGTTCAATGTTGAAGAAAATAAGAGATTTATATATCCAGGGAAAGTCCCAAAACAAATTGAAATAAATCCTGAAAGATAAAGAGCATACATAAGTCTAGCAATATGTCCCAGGCTGGTTTAACATATTGAAAATTTTAGGCAGTAAAAAAAAAAAAAGTATGCTAAAAGAATTATATGATTGTCCAAGTAGAAGTCTCTAGACCTTTCTGCTTGTAGAGCTTGTAGATAGAAAATTAAGGTACCTCTGAGTTTTAAATCAACGTATTAACATACTTATATCTATATTGGCTGATGATCAAACGCTTGGAGAATCTGTTCCAGTATCTTGGAAACATGAATTGTTTGTTGCTAGTCTTTCTACCCATGAATGCTTTGTAAGTTAAAGAGGATGTAACTCTTCAGATAGCATTTGCTCATGTGCAGAATATCAGCAAAGACAAAGCAGCAAAAATAAAATGGGACAAAACAAAACAAAAAACAAAACAAAAACATGGAGAGTGTATGATCTCAAACAGAAGGAGAGCTTGCTCAAGTGGAGACAAGTCTACATATAAATGACTTGCCTGTTTCCAGAGCAATAAAGAAATTTTGTATCTCAAAGCCGAAAGTAAAAATAAAGAGAACATGAGAAACATGTTGTTGATAGCTACTGTAAAAGATCAGACTTGAGCTTCAATGAAGCATCAAACTGAGAACTTAGTGTTGTTCTAGTTAGTGAAAAGCTATTCTAGATCGCTGAGGATCACACGCCTAATGAAACTAATATTGATAAGAGAGCACGAAGGCAGTATTTTAACCAAATGAAATTTCTCAGAGACCTTGACACAAATCAAAGAATTTCTATTTACATTGCAAAGGCCAAAAATTTAAAACAAGCAGGAAAAGCAACATTTTTTTTTTTAAAAAAAAGACAAACTATGTGCAAACAAAATAAAGTGTTTCCACTTTTTTTTTTTGCTTTCTTTGTGCATGACTGAAAAACTTCCTTTTAGTCTAGACCCAATGACAGGCAGAGGTAGTTGGGTCCTGCTCAGGAAGAAGATAAACTTTGATTTCTATTGGAACAGTTAATATTTAAATAAGTTTTGCGATATGACCCTTATGAATTGCAAGTTGCCTTAGTGCAATCATAAAGAGTGTTCAGAATTGTGGCACCCTACAGTGGGCCATTACAATATATTGATAAGTCAGAAACTTGCAGGAGACTCCAGTACTTGTAGCCGTTTTGAGAGGAGAAACAGAGAAAAGCAAGAGTTTTCAAAGAGATGGGGGTCTGAGTGCATTAGGGGGTTAGGAGAGGGAAAGATTGTATCTCCCCATCCAAACCTGCCTGAATCTTAAGATTATCAGGGGAAAGCTTTCAATTTCACCATGATCACAGGCATATTTGGCTGAGCACACAGGACAGAGTCTTCTGAATGGCTGCTCCCACAGTGTGGAACTCCCTCCCACCAGAGGCTAGGTAGTTCTGGTAATTTCAGACAATGACTGACTTATTTAAAGAGGTCTTCAGTGTCTAACCAGGTATGGCAGAAGGAAAATTTAGTGTAGCGTGCTGTACTCTTGTCTAATATGCTATATGTGCTTTAAACCGTTCTCTCCACATAAGTGTGCCAACAGTTAAAAACATAAGTAGCCCCAAACTGTTCCTTTTCAGTGTTAGGCCAATGACAGATCCCATCCCGGGGAATATAAATTTGATATCAAATATGCCCGCCATGCCAGAGAGGTTGCCCAAGTGGGTACATAGACAAAGAGGTCCAACAATCGAAACTAGGTCAGGCCAGGAAAATCCCTAGTCACTTTTCCCCTAGGAGACCTCAGGCTAAACACATCCACATGGACAGAGGGTCTTCAGCCAAGAACAGCTAACTTGAGTGGATTATTGGGTATTCCCCAGGTTGACCAACTCCGACATTAGTAAATCCTACATGGTGAGGTCCATCTGCATAAAACAATCATGCAAACTACCAAGTTGCTACTGTTCGACATTTCTCCCTTTATTTTAGCCATTGTTCTTCCTGGAAGAGGACCTGCCCTTGAGGTACTTTCTGCCCTATAAGTAGTCCCAGTTTTTGAAGATCTCTTCGGAGAACTCTGCACCACGCTAGCAGACTGACACTCTGTTAGTCGAATGATCCCCTCAGCTGCCTCTCTTCACTGAGCTCCATTCCTCTCACCATTTCCCAGACCAAAGACTTCAGGATAGCAATAGCATGTATATTTCTATACTGCTTATCAGCTAAGTGCTCTCTAAGTGGTTTACGGTGTGTTAGCTAATTGCCCCAAACAAGCTGAGTACTCATTTTACCTACCTGCAGAAGGATGGAAGGCTGAGTCAACCTTGGAGCCCAGCAGAACTGAACTCACAACCTTGTGGTTGCAGTACCAGCATTTAACCACTGCACCACCAGGATAGGTGCAGTATGACCACCTGGACACCCTCTCCACTGAATCCCCTCTCAATTTTCATCTCTTTCCTTTCTCAATAGGCCTTGTGTGCATGAGTGAGAGTGTGCATTGGTGCGTGAGAATACATTTATCAATAAAATCCAGTTATTGGTATGATTGTCTGACTTTTTGCTTGGTCTGATCCCATAAAAATTGGGTAAAAGATCCTGCTGGGTTACCCTGCCCCTCGTTTGGCTACAGCCAGTGCTCCACTAATTTCCTCAATCTTTGCATTTTTGGCGTGAATCACGGTGTTCCCCAAGGGACCCCCAGAAGTCAGGGTAACATCAACTCCAAATCAAATTGGAGATTCAGGTTTTCTAAGTTGCTTCCTGTCTAGACTGAATGAAATGGTAGTAATCACTTTTTTAAAAAAGTCCCAGCAGAATACTCCAAAGTTCCAGCTGGGATCATCTAGATAAGGCAGACGTTCTGTCAGGAACCGAATTCACACATGCAAATGTGATCTAGTCTTTGTGTGATTTTAGCCAAGTGTCAGTTTGGTAGGCAGATTCTAGTTTGGAAGGCAGAATCAAGTAGTGTTGAGGCTGTTTCACATGCTTTTTGTTGCGCATGGGTAGTAACTTGTAATCCAAAATTGTTTGGAGAGAACAGAGATTTTTCTCTGGTTGGAGAAGAAGAAGAGGGAGGCTTGTGGCAGGGTAGTCTTGAGAGAGGATCTGCCAAAGTGTTACTTCTACCATGTTTGAACATAATTTTGAATCTAAAGCACTGGAAAAATTCAGTCCAGCGTGTTTGTTTAGGGGTTAGTTTTTTGGTGGTTTTTAGTGTCTTGAGATTGCGGTGGTCAGTCCAGACTTGAAATGGAATTTTAGAACCTTCACGGAGATGTCTCCATGAGATGAGTGCAAAATGGATGGCCATGGCTTCTTTTCCCAAATTGGCCAGTTGTGCTGTGTGGCAGAGAACGTTTTGGAGATAAAGGCACATAGTTTTAGGAGGCTGTCTGTGTAGTGTTGAAGAAGGACAGCTCCCATGGCAAACTCAGAGGCATTGGTTTGAATTATAAATTCTTTGGCAGAATCAGGGAATAAGAAAAGTGGTTTGGAGGTAAATTTGTGTTTGAAGGTGTCAAATGCCGTTTGGTATTTTTCAGTCCAGACAATGCGGTTGCATCAGTTAGATTTGATATCAGTTGCTTTTTTCAAGAGGTCGGTGAGAGGGAGAGCAATAGTTGCAAATCCTTCTATGAAGTTACGATAGAAGCTTGCAAAGCCAAGGAATTGCTGGAGCTGTTTTCTAGTTTTAGGGGCAGGTCAGTTTAACATGGTGTCAATTTTGGCGGGGTCCATGTTTAGGGTGTTTTGGCAAATGAGGTATCTTAAATAATCAAAAGTCTGAGCATGAAACTCACATTTTGAGATTTTAACAACAAGTTCATTGTCTATGAGTCTTTGCAGCATAGTATGTATGATCTTGGTGTATTGCTCAACTGTTTCTGAATAGATCAAAAAGTCATCTAGGAAAACAACAACACCTTCATAGAGGAGATCTTGCAATACAGAATTGAGAAACATTTGGAAAGCTGCAGGACCAGCTTGTAATCCAAAAGGGAGAACTGTCCATTGGCAGTTTCCCAGTGGGGCTGAGAAAGTAGTCAACCACTCACTTTCAGGATCCATGCGTATTCTGTGGAAAGTCTCCTTGAGGCCTAATTTTGTAAAGAATTTGCCTTTAATCAATTGATTTAAGATATCTTTAGTTAAAGGAATCGGATAAATATCAGGCAACACTGCCTGATTGATTAAATTGTAGTTTACAATAAGCCTTGGTTCTCCTCCATCCTTTTTGTTGCGGAAAAATATTGGACTGGCAGTAGGAGCAGATGAGGGTTTTATAAATCCATGTTGTAAGTTCTTGTTCAGGAATCTTTTTAGAGCATCTAGTTCTTGGTTGTTCACTGGATATATTTTTGGTTTGGGAATTTTAGCTCCATCTATTAATCTGAGTTTGCAATCAAAGTCTCTATGTGGGGGCACTTTGTCTGCTTCATGGTCCTCAAAAGCTTTCTGCAAGTCTTGGTACTCTAATGGAATTTTATGCAGCTCCTCGGGACTCAAAGTGAGTGTTGAGTCGGGGGGGGGGGTGTTCGAGCATTTGATTTACATCATGGGTGTGCTTGAGTAAGCCTTGTGTCCAGTCAATTTGGGGATTGTGTTCTTTTAGCCAGTCGTACCCAAGGACTACTTGAAACCTGACTTTGGTGGGCACTAGGAAACGTAATTGTCCCTGATAGTTTCCCACTTGAACAGGGATAGGTCTGGTCCTTTACCATACAGGGCCTCCTGCCATGGGTTTGCCATCCATTTGAGATAATTTGATGGCCTTTTTTAGGGGTTCAAACTTTACTGCAAGTTCTTTTGCCACAGTAGGATTCAATAAACTAGTTGTGCAGCCTGAGTCAACTAAGGCCCTGTACATCAGGGGCCCAGCTGGAGACTGCCTCGTCTCTTTCGACAATTTCCTCCCCTGAAGCTTCGATGGCTCCGCCAGATGCTGTCTTGTCTTCAGGATCTTCTTCACTTATTTGATACATTTTGTTATTATTTTTGCAGGAGTTTGCTCACTCTGTCTGGAACCGAATTCACACACACAAATGCAACAGTACAAATACTCTATTTATTAGGAGTGTGATACATAGTACAGGACTTCAGTGAGTGAACTGGAGGAATTAGCAAAATCCAAAACATGAAAAGCAAAGAGTTCCTCATCCCACCTTCAAGAGACCTTGGAGTTCTGGTTTCAGCCTGGCAGTGCTTATCACTACATTCCTAGCTTTATTTATGTAATGGTCTCTGGTTCCCATACCTTGTTACAAGCAAGCTGCTAATTAACTCCTACTATATGTCCCATAACTGAAATGTGGAGGGCTACCTGACACCTACTGGAATACTAGAAATATCTGCCAACAGATTTTAGCATCTCACTACAATGAAATTAGCCAGCCAGTATTAGAAGCCAGGGACCTCTGCTTTTGGCAGGACTTTTAATTCCAAGTGAATAGCCTACTTTTTGAATGTGAGCTCATGCTATTTGACCGAGAAAGCCCTGATAATCACCACCTCTCACGCACTGTGTTAACTTGATCCTGCCAAGAACCTGAAAACAGGATCCAAAACACGAAGAGAGAGAGAAAGAGAGAGAGAAACTCTTTGTCATTTGTAATTAGGATCAACACTTTTTGCTGTCTTAATCAAACACAGTTTGTACTGCTGTCTGGGGCTGGCAAATTCATTAGAACTTTTTCATTATTCCACTCCTTCTGTCTCATGTGCATCACCTGGAAAATGAAAGAAAATACATACTCTTTCAAGGTTCATTTGAGCACGGTTTGATCAAGCAGAAGAAGCCTTTCCTTTCCGTAGCAGGACCCTGTTTTCAAAGTGGAGAGAAAAGGACTGGAGTGTATTTCATTGGTCCCTTGTTTACAGCATTTCCTCACTATCTTCTCTCTACTCTTTTCTTTGCCCCATCCCCCATTTTTGACAAAGAAAAGTGTGTGTTGATTGGCAATTAACTAGCTTGCTCTCCCAGATAAAAAAATGCTGCTTCCCTTCAAAAGTCTATGTGCCTCCCTTTAAGTTCCTCGTCTGTTCTGCCAGAGGAGTTCACTATACCCCTAATTTACTACAAATTTTGCTTTGGCAAGTCTATCATTCACAGACACTAGCTGAAACCATACATTTTGCTTGTGCAGTATAAATCTGCACTCATCTCATTACACTGAATATTCTGCTGAATGTTGATGCTGTGCAACTGACAGCATATCACCCAATATGCCTCCTTGTTACCCCATGGTGCAATAGGGAACACACAGTGGATGTTTCTGCAGTCCTAGTTAATAAAGTAAATACACTGAAGATTTTGGCAAAGAGTTACTCAAGAGTCCCAAGAATGTGTGGATGCATGGCTGAAACCCTGTTGGTTAGTTCTAATCAGTTCATTTGATTCAACAGCTTTCCTCTAATTGGGACTAACAGGATTTAAATGATTGCACTTCTAGAACTCCTCTTATGCAGTCCTGAACTTAATGCATCCCTGACACAAGAACGAAATAAGTGCAACCACAAGTGTAAGGGAAGGTACTCATTTGTATGGCCAGCCATTAATTGGCGATATCCTATATAAAATTTCATTTTTATTTTTAGGGGAGAGAGGTTAATTCTGGTGAAACAATTTAAACGCATTAAGGTCCGACTCCTACCACAGTAGACCTTACTGTATCAATGGGAGTGACATTATTGTTGACTCACTATTCAAAAATGAATTGAATGGTTGGAACTATCAACAGGATTCTGGAGGGAGGCTACTATCATATATAAACCATAGAAGCAATGATGTCTGAACAGACATACACAGGAATGCATTTCAACAGTGCACCGAATTCTGGAGATATTGAGTTCCATGGGGTTAAGCATCTATGAGATTGTAGACTAAAGATAATTCCATGGGACAATAAAACAAGGCCTTTATTTTATTTTGCTCTCGATTGGTTGCACCTACACCCTGCTTTTCAGTACAGACTGAACTCCCAAGCAGATTATAATTAAATAGCAAATCAAGATACTGTATAATAAACAATGTGTGCCTGTGTGTGGATGGGAATGCACATTGCCCCCTGGTAAGGAATGATCTAGTCCAGTTTCCCTTCTGTCCAGATGCTGAAAAATTTTTTAGAGGAGAATGTAAGTGGAGAAAGGAGGGGCTGGTAACATAGTTGATGCTTTTAAGTACCATTGGGACAGTGAACACTTTCACTTGAATGAACACGAAGCTTAACATGTTTCAGTGGGGACCTAGGGATGCTCATGCATCCCTAATTGTGTATGGGATGAGGAAAATCAGTCTATCAGTCTCTCTTATGTGTCACTTTCCCTTCCGTAAGTTCATTCCAGGCTGTTTTTACAAGTCATTATCATCCTCAGCATCTGCAGCATGAACATCCTTACTCACAGCAGAATTTTATACAAGCCAGAGCTTAGAAGGAGTGAGCTACAACTAACAATATTCTTTGTGACAATGTTTGAATTTAAAAGTATTGCAACAACTAGTAATGGCATTATATTTTCAGTACAATAGATAGCATTTACTCACTCTTTCTGAAAAGTTACTTTTAGGAAAGTCTTTGGGGGGGATTACACAATCATTTTTGTCTTTTTCAATTTTTTTTTTACCCATATATATATATATATGTATGTATGTATTATAGTAAATAATAGTAAGTCATTAGACACAAGTGATATGTAATACTCTTTCATTTATGAATAATGAGTAATGTTAAAGAGCTACCTCTATTATATTATTATTATTATTGGACAATAAGTAACAGGCAACAAATAATGAGATATACCTTTTTAAAGCTCTGTACAACTATGTCCATTTCTAAGGCTCTTTTACTTCACCATACATATTTTTTAAATCAATTCAGAGAGTTTTCACTGAAAATTGGATTGGAACGTTCCAGAAATGTGAAAGTAATGTGTATCTGTACTATTTTGTATTACTTTTCAAAATGTGGGTCACTTTGAGTACACTGGGGAAAAAATATTTTAAATAAATAATTTTATATCTACACATTTGTGTCTGCTGTGATGTGATCACCAGTAGTCATTTCTTCACACAAGACCAAAGTGTCACCCTCACTCAATCACAGTTCCAGGGCAATTTGTCACAAATTAATAAGCTGACATGACTTCCTGCCTTGTCTGTTTTGTTGACAAAAGACAGTGTCATTTTTTTGACAGCCATTTTTGATTCCTCTGATTAATGAATGTTTCTCGTTAGACAGATGGAGTGACTCTGGCGATAGTTCAGACTTTCACCATCTTGGGCAGGGTGCGATACAGAATGGATCACTTCTGAACATGGCCCTTTGGGTGCATAGTTCAGAATTCGAAGAACAAGAACCTATTAAGTCCAGCATTTGGTTCACACAGTGGGCTGCCAGAGGCCTGACGGTGAGCCTATAGGCAAAATTCAAATACAAAGGGATCCTCTCACTCACATTCCTTAGCACCTGTTATTAGAGGCATTGTTGTTGTGTTGTTGTGTGCCTTCATGTTGTATCTGACTTATGGCAACCCTAACGCAAACCTATCATGGGGTTTTCTGGGTCTGAGGGTGAGTGACATGTCCAAGGTCACCCAGTAGGTTTCCAGGGCTGAATAGGGAATTGAACTTTGGTCTACAGGGCCGTATCCTAATGCACAAACCACTACATGATACTAAGTCTCTATTGGAGGCATACTGCTGCCAATAACAAGAGGTAACATATAACTATCATGACTAGTATCCACCAACACTGTACACAATCACCCATAATTATGTTGGACATATCAGTTTATATCAGATCTCTACCTGTTTTATGTATATCCATTCTTCAAGCCTAAATCCAAGTGCTAGTCCCATTGAATCAACTGCTTAATGATAAATGAACACTTCTGTAAATTTCAGTAATATAATGGATCTATTCTATCTGGGAGTAGCATTTGGATTGAGGTCTAAATCTGTGCTATCCTGTTTCCTCTGAGTTGAAAGAAAGATATGAAAATTCACATTTAGGCTAAGAGCCTGCACTGAGCAAACTATGCCCTGTCTCCCATCTCTGCTCCCTAAAAACCAAACTTGTTCATGTTTGCTTTCCTCCTCCCAACGGACAGCATGAACAGTGGAAGATCATACAACTATTTACCTATATTTAGATGAACAACAGTGTTCTCCTCTGGGACTTCTTGGAGATCACTGAGTGATCTCAGAGGATGTGTTTGTCATTAAGGGCCCAGCTGCATGCATACAGCAGGATTGTCCTCCAGCAGGTTTATACATAGAAACACAGAAGCACAGGGTTAGAAAGTGGTGCATAGACAACCCCCTGCTCAATGCTGAAGTTCCAATTAAAGCATCCTCAGCGGGTAACTGTCCAGCCTCTTTCTGAAGACATTCAGAGAAAGAAACTGCAACACTTCTCTAGGTAATTGGTTCCATTGCTGAATTGCTCTTACTGTCAAGAATGGCCTTTTAATGTGTGATCAAAATCTGCCCTCTGTAACTTAAAACTGTTAGACCTGGATCTACTGGGGTAGCAGAGAACAAACCCGCACCCTCCAATCTGTAATAGCCCTTTAGATATTCAAAAAGTGCAATCATAGGCCATTTCTGCAAGAGTCACTGTCTTGCAATGGGGATGCATTGTTGCTAGTCCACGAGTCGTGCTTTCACATGACATCATCGTGGTCCCGCTGCCAGTGCATCCCCACCTGTTGCTATTGCAGAATATTCAATTACCAGAAAAAAAATCTGGTAATGGTTCTTGATTGCACGAAGCACCTGTTGCCAGCAGCCATGCAGAAATGGCAAGAGCATGATCTATGCGCTTTCTTCCCCAGTGCAGCATGGGAAGTGGCTGGCTGCACTGGGGAAAGCAGGAACATGTTCTTTGCACTACTCTTCTGCGGGCAGCTTGCCAGGGGAGCACTCGGGTCATGCTCCCATCCTGGCAGTGGCACTACCGGGATCACGGAAGGATGGAGAGGGAAAACAGTAAGGTGTGGAAAAGGCCATAGTTTCTTCATATAGCTGCACAGCTTATCAGATTTACACTTTTCCCCAGTGAGTGGAGGGTGTCTACAGATATCATTTTTCCCCCAGTTATGCACATTTTAGCCATTCACATTTAAAAAGAAGTACACTGTTTTTTTTCCCCAGACTCAGTTTCTCAGAGATTCTAAACCTTTCAAATGTATAAATGCTCAAGGAAAGGCATACAAGGTGAAGAAATGTGGTTTTCAGAAAGACCATTGAGTCCAATAGCTATCTTCCCATAACTATTCTGAAAGGTAATCTAGAAAATCAATTTAAACCTTTCTTACCAAAACTTTCATATACCTTAGAAACTCTCTTTGGCCTTGGTGGCCTCATTTGTTAACAACGAAATTATAAAATAATAAAATAAAATAAAACAATGAAATTTTCATTCATCTTCATCTTCATTTTAACTTCCTTATCTTTCTTTTTACCAGCTCTGCTAATGTCACCCTACAGGTGTCTTCGTGCTGGACAACATTTTTAGCACTGTGCCTTTTACTTGTGTTTTTCTTATCTCTCATTCAATTTTTGCACTTCCTTGTTCTTCCACATTGACATTTCCTGGATTCTGCCGCTCGTATCTCTAGGTGGACAAATAATCTTCAAGCGTGAAGTAATTTCTTTCCCAGTGATGCACATTAACTTTCAGTGTGCTTCTATCCATTGCTTTGATATGGTTTCTTGCATTTTTCTCAACACTTATTATGATCATAAATGTTCGACTGATCTTCAGAAAACTTCTGTTACCACATATACACTTGAATCAGATACAAAGTTAATAATTTTCAGCAATGCGGAATTAACTTCACTAATGGGAAACATTCTGGGGTCACTAAATATGTACAATGGAATGGACAGGGAATCTCAGAGATGGCCCATCCATCCCTAGAATTCTCAAATATTCTGTAACTTTTAAACTTCAGGGTATACACATTACTGATAGGAAGCTATCTATTTCCATCTAGACTTGGAAATGTGCCCTAAACATGTCCAAATTTTCCTATGTGTTCCTGGCTTATATCAGAATGGGCCTCCAGTTTCACTCCTCTGACCCCCTTGTGGGCTGCAACACAAAACTTTCATCTGAACATTGCAACTAGAAGTCACTTCTGGGAGTGGTTTCATGGTTTGTCCACTCTGGATTTCGGGGGAATGGAATGGGGATGGTTGGTGTGGGGATGTTTTTACCTAATTCATTATTCCTGAAAGCTTTCATGAATTGCAAAAGACCTTTTTCTGGTTACTTTTTTTACCTATTTTTGGGAAGAGAGGGAGAGGAATTGTGGTTTACTGTGAGGAAGGCATAAAAATGTGGGTTTTAATGTAGAAATCTCTATATAGCTCTGGTCCAAGTTATTTTAAGTAATATATTCTCCCTCATGAACCTGCCAAGGTTTTGAGACTGCTGGGGAGGCTCTTTCCTCTGTGCCATCACCATTCCAGGTAGGAACATGCAAGAGGGCCTTCTCAGTGCCTGCCCCCAGGCTCTGGAATTCCTTTCCCAGAAGCCCTCACTCTCTTTCTGCAGACAGGTCAAATCCCTTCTGTTTCAATAGGCTTTTAAGGACTGACTGTACAAGGTCCATGCTACTCAAACAATATGCTGGATTTTCTTTTTGATATTTTTGTTACGCTGGATTTTTTTTAAAAAAATAAATGGGTTATATTTTGATGAGTTTTCTTTAACTAGTTTTATTTTTTGGATGATTAAATAATTATCCAAATAATATTAAACAATAAATTAAAATATCTTAAAATAATATACTAATTAATATATATTATACACACACACACATTATATTCATTACTATATTAATTAATAGTATATAATATATTAAATATATTAAAGTAATTATTATCTGATCAGAGAATAGGGATTCAGCTTATGTTAGATGGGGTTACACTCCCCTTCAAGACAAAGGTCTGCAGCCTGGAGATGCTCCTAGATTCAGCTCAGAGCCTAGAAACTCTGGTCTCAGCAGTAGCAAAGAGTGCATTTGCACAATTAAGGCTTATGCACCAGCTGTGCCCATTCCTTGAGACATCAGACTGAGCCATGGTAACACATCACGGTTGGATTATTGTAAGATGTTCCACGTGGGGTTGCCTTTGATGAGTGTTAAGAAACTTCAGCTGCAGTCAGGTTGTTAACTTAGGCTGGCTACAGGGATCACACAACCCCACTGCTGTAACAGCTCCACCGGAGGCCGGTCTGTTTCCAGGTACAATTCAAAGTGCTGATGATAATCTTTAAAGCCCTACATGGCTCAGGTCCAGGTTATTTGAAGGATCATATACTCCCCAATGAACCAGCCTAGACTTTGAGATCTACTGGAGAGGCCCTTTTCTCTGTCCCATCACCTTCGCAGGTGCATTTGGTGGGAACACTGGAGAGAAGGCCTTTTCTGTTTTCTTTTAAAACTATTTTTAAACTATTGTAAGTTGCTTTGAGTCCTTTCGAGGAGAAAAGCAGGATATAAATAACAATAAAGATAATAATGATAATAATAACATTCATATTACAATAATTACATTGAACTAGTTTAATCACTTTTTAACTTCTATATTTCATAATTTTTTAACTATGTGTTTTAATCTCTCGTAAGCCACATTCAGTCCTGAACTAGAAAGAAGAAGACGATGATTTAGATCATGTTCAATGGAAATGTCTGAAGTATGTGGCACATTCCCTGTCTATGCTTTAGCTTTCCTACTTAGGTCAGTCTGTCAATTTGACTATATACATATTGATACAACTCTAACTCCCCACCTTCCTTCAACAGCCATTTAAACAGTTTTTAGTACTAGTGGTATTGCTGGCATTTTAACATGTTAACCTTAGCATTTTCTTATTGGAATTGGCCATCTTTTTGGTGGTTGTGTTTGTTATTTTGTCAACTTTCTAGGATTTTTGTGAAAGTAAAATCCACACTGACATTCCTCCTCCTCTTAAATTTGACATGCTAAAAATAATATTTCTGTACAGCAATATTGTTTTCTATACAGAAAATGCTTTCACCTGCATAGAAAATGTTTCCTTTGCAATGCAGTCATGTGCAAATTCTGCATAGAATAAATCCTGAACTGTGAAACTTCTCATGAATCCAGGATCCTTCTCATCATGGTTTCTCAACAGTTTTTTTTTTTTTTTGGCCATTTATGAATATTTTCAAATATTATTTCCACATCTATGAGAAGGAGATTACTCATTTTGGTGTCAACTTAACATTAGAGCAAATTGTGAAAGATTGCTCCTTATGCTCCCAAAGCAACAAAAATAAAGGAAATACTGGAATCGCATATACTTAGACATCCTAAACTACTCATATCTCTGTGTATTTTGTGTTCTAAACTTGAAATACAATTAGTTAGTCCCAACTAGATTAGTCCTATTGAATTAATTGTTCAGTGATGAGCCAACACATTTAAATCCCATAGATTCCTTAGGCCTACTCTTCTTGGGATAAGCCAGCATTAGGGTCCAGAATTTCATGATGGCATCTGATCCACATTTCTGCCCACAACAGAAATGAGTGTTGACAACTCGTGCTTTCTTCCATCATCACCTGTGTGTATGAGGGAAATTCCACTTCCAGTGGAACATTGAAAATTCCATTTTCTGTGGAATTCTGAGAGTTGATACACCCTATTTTCCCTCTAACTCACTTCTGTTATCATAACCTCTTTGTTGTGTTAAGCGAAGTCTTTGGTCAGTTAAAATGTCTAGGCAAAAGATGTTCACCTCTGATTTCATTACCAACTCAGGGAAAATAATGAGCAAATACTCTCAACAAATTAATACACTTGAATAAGTAACATTCTCATCCCATGTTCTTCCAGCCCTCTTTACAATAAAGCAGCAGTTCATTAATTCAGAGAATCCTCTCATCTCCTGACTGTCCTAATGAATCATATCAGTAGCTACATCTAAATGCAGGGGATTCTCAGCCTGTCATTTTTTCACCACTTCTACTATAGTAGCTTTCACAAGGGCAACTGTAATCAGGAGACTTCAGCAGACAGTAAGGTTTTGTCTATTAGATGCCTTCTTAAGTTTAATCATTACAGACATGGTCTTTTGGACCCAAATATCCAACTTTTGACAAGCCTTTCAACACGTCTTTAGTCAGATTCAGGACAAGATAATTGAAGACTGTAGACCTTTAATATCCAATATACAGTGTGTGTACATCAAGGAGAGAGCAACTGAAGTTTTCAAAAGACCTCATCTCCACTGATGGTGTTCTACAGTGAAGAACAGCTGAATCATATGATTAATGAGTCTCTGACAGAGCAGAAGCCCTAGACTGAACTACTGATTCGAAAAATAATGGGTGGACAAGGGTAACATTCAACACACACAGTTAACCCGGACTGAACCAAATGGGAGAAAAACTAATGTTTATCAGCATCACTGTTGATAACTCAAAAACAATGCAATGAATTCAAAGTGTGCAGAAAGTTCTCTCCATGCTGCTCATTCATCCACCAATCCTTGGGCTCCTGTCACTCCACACAACTTTAAATTCCACCCTGAGTTAAGTAACTGGGGCCTAAAGTGGCTGTAAACCTGACCAAGTAATTGTGATTGTTTTCAATGTTGATAATGTTTGACCATTCTTCTTAGAAATCTTCAGATAAAATATGCCCAGGCAGAGAAGTATAACAACAAACACAGCAAAGTATTGATTTAGAGACAAGTTCAACGTCTATCATGTAGTTGGCACCATATGCATTTGGATGTTACAACTCATTAATAATCAACTTCCCCTGAAGTCCTACTTAGCTTCTAGCAAGATTCTTAGCTCCCACCTGACTAAATTCCTGTTTTCATCCATCCATGCTTCTTACTCTTCCTCTCAAGATGTTATCCCTGCCAATCTGCCATTCTCCCTATCTCTATTTCTAACTGGCCCTATCTGACAGATTAGCAATCAATCCTGTCCTGTTATATTCTTTCCTCTTAGTCACTCCTTCTTGGCATTGCAAGAACTGTGATCAGGAAGCTCTACACAGGCCCTGGAAGAGTCCATGGTGTTCTTCCTTATAGTAAGTCACTTGATTTTTTTGAACCTCCAATCTAAGATCCCTTGATATTTCACTTTGCAGATTTTTCTTTTAAAGAGTAAAGTTCCAAGCTCTGGTCTTGTGTTCAGTCCTGAGTTCAGTAAGTCCTGGGAGATCTCAGCCTCATGCTGCTTTATATACTCAACAGGAGGATCATTGTCTTTCTTGTTAGACACCAACCACAATCTCAAACCTAGCTCAAAGGACAAAGGCTCAGGTTCAGGTCTTTAGTCCTCTTTTTCACAGTCCCAGTCCAGAGGAGGAAAAGTAACTTTAAATGACTGTTTAAACATGAAGATTTCTTTGCCTTTAGCTACATGCTACAGTCAGTCTTACACACAGGGGGAAAAAAAGGTCCATCACACCAAGTTGCACACTGAAAATAGAATCATTGAATCATAAAGTTGAAAAGGTCTCTATAGGCCATCAGGCCCAACATCCTGCTCAGTGCTGAATGTCCAGCTAGAGCATCCCTGGCAAGTATTCACTGAATTTCATTTTATTAATTTCTGCCCAATTTTCTAGTTTATCTAGGTCCTTTTGAATTCTATTTCTACCTTCCAATGTGTTAGCTATCCCTTCCAATTTTGTGTTATCTGCAAACTTGATAAGGATTCTCTCCACTCCATCATCTCCCTAATCCCTGTTTTTTTCCCCTTTTTTAAAAAATGAAATATCAAACTTATAACAAAAAGAAAAACATGCACATTAGGTCATGTTGTGTTAGGAGGTTGTATTCTTTCTACTTTAATAATGTCATATTTATAAAATTATTTTTGGTAGTGCTTCATTTGTTTTGATAGTAAGTTGTGGTAGTCCATTCAGTTTTGCCTTTTTTAATTCTTATTCTTTTCTTATCAATACTGGACACAAATATTCTCATTTATAATGTTTTTTTTTAAAAAAAAAATCTTTTGATCCTTTGCTTATGCATTTATGAGGGCCTGGTTTGTTTTTTGGACCCACAGTGATATCCCAATGCTTCTGATGTGTTGGGGTATGCTAGTGTGGCCCACAAGTATGTGAAAACTTGAACCTGTTCCCTGCGTAGCTTCCCACCTATGGCTTGCAGACTTAGGCCCTTTCTGCAGGAGGCTCTCATCCTGGCATGGGGACAGAAGACGAGCAAGACCATAGTGATGCTTCTGTTTGACATCATCACAGTCCTGTCCTCCCATCGCCAGCTGGCAAGATCATGGATTAAATCACTGACAGATTTTCCCTGTCAATGACTCACAATCACGTGACTATCCCACACCTACCTCCTGAAGGAGGCCCAGAAGTGTGATGGAGGCACTTCCTACCCCAGTGCAACATGGGAAAGTGCTCAGCTGCACTGCAGAAGAAAGAGACATGTCCATCACACTGCCTTGCACAGGGAACTGGCCCAGTATGGAGGGGAGCACTCCTGTCATGCTTCCCTCCCAGTAGACCCACCGCCGGGATGGCCACTGAAAGATGATAAGGTAAGTAGGATGAGGAAAAAGTCATAGTTCCTTTTACACAAAGCCTTCACTACACAAGTGTTGGTGTTCTTTGTCTGCTGGAACCATCTTGTAACTTCTGATGCTAGTGATGATCATATCTCTAAATGAATGGAAGAAAAGATTCTGTTCTCTCAGGTACTGCATTTTCCTAGCCCTACATGTCTTGGAATTCTCAGCTGATATCTTCCTCTTGAACACAGACAGTAATGTTTTAGTTGCATAGTAATGCATACTTGGGGACATGAGCCTGTAGAAACATATCAGATTCCTTTGCATTTCAACCTGTCCTTTTGTTTTCTGGGTACAAACAAATAAATATACCCAAAGATGTAAACTTCTCAACACAGATCTATTGCTTCCTTATTGATTTGTTGGGAGAATGGCTCTCACGGACCTTATTAACGTCTCTGCAAGTGGCTTGCCTCACACATTAATGATAGCTTGGATTTAGCAGCATGGCAGAGAGATGTGATGCTTCTCCAAATGGTTATTTGTGGATGGAGACTACCTTTGTAGCAATATCCCCCCTTCTAAGGAGTTTAAAGTCTCTACTTTATGTAGCTAAATAGACACTGAAATGACAGCTCATCCCTAGAAAAGACTCTTCAGTTAGAGGGGAAAATCTGGCTCATGCTGGCTTAAGAAAATCTCTTCCAGTCTTCCTTTTTTTTTTCTCTATAGCTCTGTAGGATTTGCGGTGTTTATACATTTCAAATGAAGCTGCTAGGCCCAAATTAAAACCAAGTGACATCTAATTATGATTATCATTATCATCATCTTGTTTTTTCTGCTGGAATCCTTTACTCAAGGTCACTTACTATAAATTTACCAGGAATTTGGAAAGTTTACAAGGGAAGGAAGTTCTATGTTTTCCCCCATGTAGATGGAAGGGCATCAGCCATGTTTTTGCTGGACTTTTTTAGGATTCCATAGGTAGCATGCCACCAAAGGAAATGTCCAAATTTGATTTGAACCTTATCAGGCAAGAAGCAGTGGTGATTAGAAGTCTCCATCTCAGAGTTCGGTGAATCCACTATGGACTTTAGCCTCAAAAGTCCTGAATTTCATCTCTAGAAAAAGTTAGTTTGTTTGATAGCACAGCCCCACTCAAATGGGAGCCACCAGCCACCGTATGCAAGAAGTCTGTGGGCCAGATGATAAAAGGAGGTTGTAATTTCTCTGCTATCCTGAAAAAAACTAAGACATTCTACATAGAAATGGGAGCATTAGAAGCCATACCATTCACAACATTATAAATGTAAAGTAAGACAAAGGCATACATTTCCTCCTCAAACTCTTCTGATTGCTTCTAACTTTCAATCCCCTTTCCTGCCCCAAAAGTGGTGAAATGACCTCACACAAATTGGTCATCTGCAAATGATGTGGCAAATAATGCACTTGGTGGACATTGCCACCCATCACAAACACATCTTGTGATGAAATTCCTCTCTCTCTCTTCCTGTCTCTTTTAACCCTTTGGTATTCCTCAGACATTTCATCCTGGCAGGAGCTTGGGAATTGGAAAGGTTATTCTCTTGCGACCTTCACTCCATTGGAGGCTATATCTATTCATCATAATCTACAGTCCTAAACCGCTCCTAAAAGTATGGTTGCACCCTGCTTTGTTTAATAGATCCATCTCAGGAAAGCCTGCAGTTCACTGTGCATGAACAGTGTTATTATATGCAAAACCTCATTACACAAATAGCATCCATTTTGCTACTTTTTTCTAGCTAGGTACTCATGAATGCTTCCTAAATGAGCCATGAACATTGGTGGGGACCCAGCAGGGCTGGATTGTACACTGGGCCATTTATTTTCTGACTGAGTTTACCTTCAAAGGCGAATGTGATCACAGGGGTCAGCTGGAGCCTTGTCTCACCGACACCTCTCTGCTTGCATCCTATCCAACAACAGCATAAATCCAATCGAAATCAATCAGCCTTCTCCCAAGAGCATGTCTTTCCTTGGTAAACAAAGGTTTTGAAGAATTTATCTCTTCCTTCTTGTGGTATTAGCTCAAAGAAAAAAAAAGGCCCTGTGTACAGCAGAAGTGGAAGCTCTTGTTCAGTGTATAGTATGTATGAGATGCCTTTTTTTTTTTGCAAGCCTTGGTGTTTTGCTAGAATTCCAATATGGAATAATGTGAAGTTTATTATTTTTTCATTTCTGAAAGCAGTTATCTGTTTTGCACTGGGGAGAGAGAGAGAAAGAAGACCTTTTAAGGCAGCAACCTGCTTCCTCTGAAGAAGCCTTGAAAAGTAACTCATATTATAAAATTTATCCCTGCTACACACACAGGCAACACCACTAATGACAGTAAAATTAGACAGCAAGGAAGAAAAGAGTGTTAGTGCCCCACAACACATGTCGGCCTCAACAGATACCCAAAAATGCTTTCCCTTGATATCAACCCCAGATCTGATTTGGTGTAAAGGAGCTTCCTTTGCTCTTAGGCTTGTTTGTAGATGTTGGAGTAACTCCAGAGTGTGACCTATTCACTAACCTTATAGCATTCAGACAAGAACAGAATAGGCTACCAATGATTGTCCATCTTCCTCCAAGCCCCAAAACCAACAGTCTCCATTTAACCCACTTCCCTCTGTGATCAACAATGTTTATGCATTTTTATCACCCAGTGTCCCTTTTAGACACATTATGCCTGAATGGCGAAAGCTTTACGAATCAGAACCAATTCATACAGTCATTCTGTGCACAGCTAGCCACTCCTCTTAGGGAACAATATGCACATAGCAAATGGACTATCTCAACAGAGATGCAGGAAATCTGAAGGACAAAACAAACTCTCCAGTAATTTTCCCAAGGCCTAATCTAATGAAAATGCACATGCTAAGTGTATAGGGAACCTATATAGAAAAAGGTAGTATGGCATAGTGACTAAGGCTGGGTAAAATGTTCTCTAATGAAAACTTTTGGCTGAAAAGTAGAGATGAATGGAACAAACACTGACACCACACCAGCTCCATCTTAGGCTCATTCAGAATGTCTAAATATCTTGAGAACTAGTGGGATTTGTACCTGTACTTATCAGGGTATTTCTGCCCTAAATATCAATACAATATGCCTCTTGTACCATTCTAGTTCTTGTGAATTTTGAGGACAAACCATGCTTTTTAAAACACAGGGCAGAGGAAGGGACACAATTCTTCACTAAATTAAAGCATCCCTAGTTCCACTTATCTAAACTGATTGTTTTTTTCAAGAATGCATAAGACAGAATATAGTATTTGCATTCATTATTAATTTGCACTTTATGGTAGTATATCATAGCCATACACAGCTCTGAGGGCAAAAATATTAATTTAATAAATGTACTATCATGAGCACATATACTTACCGAACCTTTTGCTGCTTGTCATTTCTTTGTAGCTTCCTCTTCAATACATTATTGATTGGAAAAATCAGGGGTTAACAATATAGCCACTCAACCATTTCCATATTTACAGGTTTTGGAGGGGCATGGAAGAATTTTTTCTTTAAAAAAAATGCAAATGGTTGCATTTACTGTGGCAGTAGTATGGTTATTATTTTTATTATTTTGATACTGGCCATTTCTGCACAACGTTGTTATACCACCACAGCAGAAGATTATTTCCAGGCCAAGAACTGTGCTACCACATGATGTTGTTGCTATCCAACTGCTATCCTGTCCCTAAGCACTACAAAACCACCATATTCTATTTCCAGATAAAAAAAAATCTGTTAAGAGCCTCCGTTAGTGCTTCAATCCCATCAGGCAACTCAGTGTGATACTGTTATAGCACTTAATAGCCACCTCCAGTCATTGCGAAGCCAGCAATGGGTGGGGTGTGGGCATGTCCAGCTTATCCCTCTCTCAGTAACTCCCATGGTGTGGTAACTTCGAAATCTATCACCTCTCCATGTTTATTTGAAAGTTCTCCTTTGAGTTAAAACTTTTTATTTTTCCTAAATACATTTTTAGGCTTTATTGCATGAAAATGCAATAGTGTACCACCGTGTTTAGTACAGCTCCCAAAGCAGGGGGGAAGCAATCAATCGAGGTGGTAAGGTGGGTTGAAGGTAGGGGCAGGGAGTGGCCAAAGATGCTGTGGTGCAGAAGGAACATTGGTGGCAATACCATTGCTCATCTGCTGAACGCAATGCCACAACTGTAAGAGTATATCATGCTAATGGCCTCTAGTGTGGAAATGGCCACTGATATTTGACTAAGTGATGGAGCTCCACTGAGTAGACATCTGCTGGTAAATGCTCTATCTCCCTCACGTGAATGGGATGCCCAGACAGGGAGAAACACTAGACTAGTTAGTCAGTTTGTAGTATGTCTTGTCTTGTAAATTACAAGGGGAAAAAAATCCATCTAACCATTAGGAAGAATGCCTTTACTTTAAAAATGTTCAGCAGTAGAATTTACTACCTCAGAGGGAGGTGGTCTGTACTTCATTGTTGTGTTGTTAACTACCATCAAGTCGACAATGACATAGTCAATTTGATTTCTATATTGGCCATCAGGTAATATCCATGTATACAGTCTCTTCTTGGGTTGCTTCAAGAACATATTTGCGATGAATAAACTGTTGGCCTCACAAAATTGAGTCAGTCAGTCTGCTGCTTTTCTTGACCCTAGGCCAAATTTTCCTACAATCCTTGATTCTGCTCTGTTTCCTGCTTTTGTCAATGATTAACAAAGAGTCTTGTTTTGGTGTGTGATCGATTTCCTCCTGGACTTCTGCATAGATTTTTTAAATTTCTTCTTCTTCTGCCTCTCTTGTTGGAGCATAAACTTGGATTATGGATATTTTGATGGATTTTCCCTGAAGTTTTTATTGACATGTTTTGGTCAGACATTGTTTCTGTTGACTGCTTTTGCTGTATCTCTCCTCACTATAAATGCCACGGCATTTCTTCTTAGATTTCCATTTCCTGAGTAAAACATTATGTAATTAGCTGACTCAAAATGTCCCATTTCTGTGGACTTTAGCTCACTCATCCCAAGTACTGCATTGTTTATATGTTCCATATTGTTTTACCATGTCTAGCTTCCCCTGATTCATGCTTCTGACATTCCGTGTTCATAGTATGTGTTGTGCTGCTTTGGACTTTCCCCTCTGAGTACATCAACAGCTGAAAGTCTTTTCAGCTTGAGTGCAGTCATGTCATTAACCACAGTGCTACTTGTAACTGTCCTCTACTCTTCTCCAGTAGTGCATTGAGTACCATCTGACCTGAGTGTCTCATCTTCTGGTACTACTTGTTTCAATTTGGATTGTCTCATCATAGAATTTTCATGGTAAAAGACATCCAAAAGGGATTTACCATGCCTTCTTCTGTGCAGTACTAACAAGAGTTAGCTATGGAGCCACTGCTGTTGTCTCTGAGATGTTCTCCACCAGTGTCAACCCCCAGTACTGCTATGCTATGTCCCATTCGGGACATTTAGTCTGTCTCCTCAGCAAAAGCCTGTTGACATCAGCATAGTCTCTTGCCTTAGGGGAGCATGCAGTCCCATCACTACAGAAGTTTAGTGCTACTGGAAGTTCTTAAACAAAGTTTGAATGGCCATCTCCCAAGAGTGCTTTAACTGTATTTCTTCATAGCAGGGGTTGGACTAGTTGGCCCTTGTGGCTCTAATATTCTATAACTCTTTGAATTTGTTGAAAGCTGTGGTAAATGGTGTATATTCCGGTTTGAGAATTTTTGAAATCCCTCAAATTAAACTAGACATAATAAGGGTGGATTGGAGAGGAAAGGAAACCAGAGGAATGATAAAGGAACAAAAGAAGGGAAGTTCTTCCATCCATAATTCACACTGTCTCCTCAACAAAGACTCAGAGGAAGATACCTCTGAAGATAACATATATTTAGAAAATTTATACTGCCACATTTGGCACAGCTTGACATTAAAGACCACAGTATAAAAATCTTTAGCAGAGTGATAATGGCTCCATGAATTTCCTGGCTGATGGATAACTCCTTCAGCTGAGGGAAAAAAAAGGGATGCATTTGTGTGTGTTGTGTGTGTGTGTGTCTGTGTGTGCGCACGTGCATCTGCATGGAAAAAAAATGAGAGAGAGAGAGAGAGAGAGCGCTCTGAGGGTCTACTGCTATAGGAAAAGACAATTACCCAGCCAGTTTGTTGAGCGTGAAATATTTTACATCTCTTTGCTTCCTCACTATTTGCTTTGTAGCATCTTCATAAATCTTTTCTCCTGCACCATAGTGGTCAATAAAACTAAATGTGACCTTGTTTAAAATGTGCTGGATTTTAATTGCAACAGGGTTATATATTTGATTAGGGCTAAATGTATTATGCTGTCAGCCAATATGTCAAAGTTGGCAGCACTTCCAGGCTCGGGTGATGGTTCATTCTTTGCAATCTGTGTTGTTGGCCTCAAGCCTTGGTGCCCAAGACATTACTTACAGGGTGAGGAGTTTTTTTGGAGGGGGGGTCTTTTTCTTCTCTTTTTGACTTCCTTCAGTTGATTTTTTTTTAAAAAAAGAATTCAGATTAAGTTTATCATGCTATTTGTGACAATACAATGAGATCTTAGTAGATGAACTGAGACACAGTCTGGTTACCTAATATCTGTACAGATGCTCCTAATCCCTCTTCTCATTTCAAGTGCCATCAACCAAAAATATCAGATGTACATCAGATAGCTGGCCTAATTATATATCATCCTGGCTGAGTGTTTATCCTGAGGAAACCAAATTATGTGTTTTGATAAACATTAAATAATTGTACAATGGGCTGCCCACTTGGTGTCAGACAATGGCAACCAAGGCCCAAAACCATATAGGTGCTCCTCATATAGTCAGCTAAATGTGCAGCCAGATGAGACGAAAATGACTCAAACTTTCAGGTCTGAACCAAACAGCCAGGAATCAACAGCTTGAAATTTTGTCAGAAGGTCAGAATGGAAGACAAGTTCAAGCCAGAAGGCCAAGTCGGGAGTCTGAGGCGAGCAAGAGTACCAGGAAAACAAGCCAAGGAGAAAACCAACAGCAGCCTTATTCTCAGCACAACAAAAAGTCATCTCTCATGCCTCCTGTTTGGAAAGACTTCACAAACACTTTGGGAGGGCATGTCCAGCCAATCCAGAGACTGGGAAAGGTTTTCCAGTCCATGAAGATGCTCCAAATTTTAGTCTGACTGTTACTGCCCTGGCTAGTCCGAGCTTTGGGGATAGTAAAAGATATCCCTTGATATCACAATTCGGCTGCACTTCTCTATTCCTTTCCATGTGCTTGCGAGGCCACCGGACAAGCACGTAAACAAGCTCAGCTGTTAATGGACATAATATTCAAACTAAAATACAGGCAGGCCAGAAATAGCTGACTCACTGCTTTAGGAGACCTCCAGGCAAGTACTCTAGTTAGGTATGCATGCCACTTACAAAAGAGCCTCTGCCCCGCGATGGCAGCTTGATGGGTTAACTATGCAATACCCAAGTACTCTGAGTTTGCGTACTGGCTACTCTATTGAGAACCGCTACGATAACTCAATCATTCAGATTCTGATCTGTCAGAGGCTTTGCCTCCAACTCCAAATCTATTGTTGTCCCCCAGGTACGGCATATCCTGCAGTCACAATTCTCCTTATAAAAACCCTTGATTCCGAGACCTTCCTCGGATCGCTCCTGAGTTTCATCCTGCCTTGCTGCCGCTTGGCTTGGTGAGCCTCTCCTCAGCTCCAAGTGCTGAGTTACATCGCACCCCAGCCTCGCTCTCTATTTTTCTGGGCTTCAGGACAGGTGAAGTATCACCCAAACCAGCAATCCCTCTAAAAATCCCTCTATATCACTCCAACCTTTATTTTCTTTAGTTATCTTGTATGAGTGTGTCGCATACACTGTTTTTCTTGTATTTAATAAACATCAGTTATTATTTCAACTTCTGTGTTCTCCTTGACTCGACCTGACCCCGTAGACATAGGGTTTAAGATCTTGCTACATTACCCTGCCTCTCGTAACGTTAAGCAGTGCTCTGAGCTAATTTTCCCCACCTTGAGTTGAGCACATTTTGGTGTCCCTCCTAGGACCCCCAGTACACAGGGTAACACTGGCCATTCACATGTGAGATAACCAGAGCCTATCACATCTAGCCCCAGTGGCTCCTCACATTGCTTTAGGTTATAAATATTAAATGTTCAAATCATCTGTATGCTTACAGAGCACACTGCTTCCCAAAGGAAAAGGATTATTTTCCAGAAGATATATGCAGTTTGCCCTTATTTACCCTATCCCCTTATGGGATGTGTATGGTCCATGACAGGATAATATCAGGCCTGTGTGTTCTTTCTATATCCACATTTAGTTTTTCCTCTTCCAATTCATTTAACAAAACCAAGATCCAAACTTGAATGGAAATAAGAATCATACTTGTGATTCCCATTCTTTGTAATAGCTCCACATGCTGACTTCATGTACCCCTATGCAAGCATACCAAAGAGGAGAAGAACAGGGTTCTGTTTTGGCACATGAGAATCTCTTTCTTAACTGTCATGTATTCCTCTAACCCCTTCCAGGGTTTTTTCCCATTCCCGTTTTGCATCAAGACTTTGATTGAGGTTCTGTTGGTATCTTATGCATTTGTTCATTCCCCTGTTGGAGTGGTTGAGCACTAATGCATACATGCATTATGCATGATGCATATGGTGCATGGACATGTGTCAGGTTGGCTTTGCTTTCCCTACCATGTATCCCAATGCCATTCTAACGCCATGTAGTGCTGTGAAGTTTGATGTCATATAATAACATGTAATTTGCTATGTAAGGGAATACCATGTTATTTGCCAGATAGTACTTTGCTGTTTGGTGCCATGTAATTCTTGGCATCAATGGGACTGAAAAGGAATGATGGAAAATGAATGAGAAACAGAGTTTGGGAATGAAGGAATGCTATTCTAATGAACTTTGATAAGAGAGAGAACAAACACAGACACAGGATCAAGCCACTGGCCTAACCTGACCCCCCCAGCCCCCAATTCTGACTTTATTGGGCAATGGCAGAATAGGAATCTTTTCTCATGTCAATTGGAATGGGGCAGACTGATGTTTTTACCACCCTCCCACAAGTGATCTCCAGTGTGATGAGGAATTGCGACAGAGATCCTACTTCTGACTGTTGCACCCAAGATCACTTGAGGACAGGGAGTGGAAATGTCAGTCTGTTGTGCCTTGATCAAGAGGAGAACATACCTCTGTTGCTTGCAGCAGCTGATGCTCACTAAGACAGGATCTGGAGACTTTTTTCATCTCTATGTATTTTCTAATCTATTGAATATGCAAGGATTTTAAATACGAATCATTTACAAATGCATAATTCTAGATTATGCATTCATAATTGTGACTGTGGATTCCAGCCCATGTGTTTAAAATTAATGGTATCTAAAACAAAACCAAGGAAAAAATCCAGTTCACTATAGTTCTTAATCCGACAGTCAGAGGCCATTTCCACACTACACTATTAGAGTGCTATTATTCCACTTTCAACATCCCATGGAATCCTGGGGTTTGCAGTTTAGCAAGGGACATTTAGGCCATTTCCTCACAGGGCGAGGGAATCACCCGGTGATGCTACTCACCAGACTTTTGGGCTCCCCGGTCCAGTCCACGCTGCTCTGGAGCGGTGCATGGATGCCGCTCTGCACCATTCCAGGGACGAAAATGGTGATTTCGGGTTGGTCGAGGCTCTCGACCAACTGCTGAAGCTTGCCAGCCTAAAGCCCGCCCCTGGCAGATCGCAGGCTCGCACCAATGCGAGCCTGCAAATCTGCATAAAGGAGCAGGCTCGCAGTGGTGCGCTCCATGCTTTTGAAAAACCTAAAGAAACAGGTTTTTCAAGAGCACGCTGGACGACCACTTGGGGTCGTTCCGGAGCGGGCTGGGGTGCGGATCTACGTTAAGTAGGTCAGATCCAGTCCGCTCCCAGGTGCAGACGTCCTCCCTGGAGGACACTCTGCATCATTTTAAAAACCCTGTGTGGAAATGGCCTTAGAATTCTCAGCCAGAGAGCTCTGAGGCCTCAGTAAACTACAAACAGCTGAATTCCACAGGATGTTAGAAGTGGAATAATAGTACTATAATAGTGTAGTGCAGAAACGATCAGAATTGCCAGATGAAGAGCAGGACAAGGTTTCTATAATTTTAATCAATGTGTAGAAAAGGGGCTTTCATCATATATTGCTTGCCTTGCAAGATCCACCTGGTGAAATTCTCTGTTCTGAACAGCTATTACAGGAACAGGAAAGCTTACTTTTATGGCAACCCTACCGGCAACTAAGAAAAGAAATTAGAAATTGTGAAATCTTAAAGCTTATGTGTGGGTCCTGGATTTTTATGGAATAGATGGTGACCATATCATTTTATCAATATCATTTCAGCTCAGATGAAAAGATGTTTGTATAAGGCATCAGTCATTTTTAGGCTAAAACACTTCTGATGCAATATATCCCATAAGCAAAGCATTTATGTGAAAAAAGCTCTCGTATGCCTTTCGTTAGGAAAAAAAAAAGTGATGCTACTGAATGACATAACAATGGGATTTCCAAAAATTCATGTAGACAGATTTTCTGTGAAAAAACACAGGCCAGCATACGAGAGACAATATTTAAAGGTGAATTCTATGTGTTAATTCATAGTGGCAGTTATGATAAATTTGACAAAGCATAGTCCAAGAGTATATCAAGTCCATGAAAACTAATCTAAAATATGACTTCTTTGTACACTGTAAGATCTCATGACCAGATAACATCCAGTACCATCCAAGTGCATGCTAGGGCAGGCTTGTTCATTTCATTGGATCACTTTTCCACCTAATCTAGTATTCACAGCCAGCTCATTCAGCATGACTTGAGAAGACTTGTCTATCCAAGGTTGTTCAATGTAAGACTCCTTCTGGGTTCCTTACATTGTGACCTTTTCTAGGAATATAGCTGCTCTGTTCTAATGGCAAGTGGCACTCAATGTCCCTTGATTCATCTGAATGGAAGCTTCTCTGTGAAATTTTATGAGCTTAACTCTGAGCCATGTGTTTTTTTTTTAAAAAAAATACAAAGCCTAACAGCTTGTTACAGGGGAATCTGTTAAAGCACATCTTTAAGAATGCTTGATAAAATGCAGCACAGCCATTATGCCTTTCCAAGGCATTAATCTCTGGAGAAAATATGAAGTGGTGTGCATTTTCCCTTCTCACACCAAAAAGAAATCTGTAACAATAGAGGGAATAGCAAGAAACCTGAAATTTACATCTTTTTCCTATAGAACAACGGGGAGCATTCTTTTTCTGGATGTCAACACAGATTTCTGATGCGACAATTTAGAATGGAGGAAATGGGACCTATTACCAGTCAAGCTTTTGAACAACTATCATTAGGGGTGACAAGCCTGAAAAGGGATTGTATGTCTCTTTCTAGAGTAAGTTAGGGATGTCAATTTTCCATGTGACAACAGCCACACGCACAAGTACACGTCAAGCTACTGATGCTTCTGAAGTTCTACAAATTTGAGCACAAACATTTCTTCAACAGCACTGTGGTAAGCAAATTCCTAGTGGGAGACTGGGGATGAAGAGCAAGAATGAAATGTAACACTAGGATTGGCACTGAAACATCTGTGGAAGCAAGCCTGGTCAGTCTGACATCAGTACCAGGAAAGATATCAGGAAAGATCCTAGAGCAGATCATTAAACAGTCAGTTTATAATTACTTAGAAAGCAATGCCGTAATCACTAAAATTCAACATGGATTTCTCAGAAATAAATCAAGTCAGACTAGTCTTATCTCTTTTTATAATAAGTTTACAAGCTTGATAGAGGAAGGGAATGCTGTAGATGTAGCATATCTTGACTTCAGTAAGGTCTTTGGCAAAGTTCCCCATGAAATTCTTGCAAAACAGCTAGTAAAACGCAGGCTGGACAGGGCTACTGTTAGGTGGATTTGTAATTGGTTGACCGACTGAACCCAAAGGGTGGTCACCAATGGATGCTTTTCATCCTGGAGAGAAGTGACTAGTGGCGTGCCACAGGGTTCTGTCCTGGACCCAGTACTATTCAACATCTTCGTCAATTACTTGGACGAAGGAGTAGAGGGTGTGCTGATCAAATTTGCAAATGACACCAAATTGGGAGGGGTTGCTAATACCCCAGAGGACAGGATCAAATTTCAAAATGACCTTGACAGATTGGAGAGCTAGGCCAAAGCTAACAAAATGAATTTCAACAGAGAGAAATGTAAGGTCCTACACTTAGGCAGAAAAAAATGGAATGCACAAATATAGGATTGGGGACACGTGGTTGGATAGAATCATAGAATCATAGAATCATAGAAATGTAGAGTTGGAAGAGACCACACGGGCCATCCAGTCCAACCCCCTGCCATGCAGGAACACCCTCAAAGCACCCCAGACAGATGGCCATCCAGCCTCTGCTTAAAAACCTCCAAAGAAGGAGACTCCACCACACTCCGAGGTGGCATATTCCACTGCCGGACAGCCCTGACCGTCAGGAAGTTCTTCCTGAGGTTCAGGTGGAATCTCCTTTCCTGCAGCTTGAATCCATTGCTCCTTGTCCTGGTCTCTGGAGTGGCAGAAAACAAGCCCTCTCCCTTCTCTACATGGCATCCCTTCAAATATTTAAACAGAGCTATCATGTCCCCTCTTAACCTTCTCTTCTGCACACTAAACATACCCAGCTCTCTAAGTCTGTCCTCATAGGGCTTGGCTTCCAGACCCTTCACCATTTTGGTCGCCCTCCTCTGGACCTGCTCCAACTTGACCATGTCCTTCTTGAATTGGGGTGCCCAGAACTGGACACAGGATTCAAGATGAGGTCTGACCAAAGCAGAGTAGAGTGGTACCAGTACCCCCCTCGATCTAGACACCATACTCCTATTGATGCAGCTGAGAATTGCATTGGCTTTCTTGGCTGCTGCATCACATTGCTGACTCATGTTCAGCTTGTGGTCTATTAAGACTCCTAGATCCCTTTCACACGTACTGCCATCCAGCCACGTGTCCCCCATCCTATATTTCTGCATTCCATTTTTTCTAACTAAGTGTAGGACCTTACACTTCTCTCTGTTGAATTTCATTTTGTTAGCCTTGGCCCAGCTCTACAATCTGTCCAGATCATTTTGAATTTTGATCCTGTCCTCTGGCGTATTAGCAACCCCTCCCAATTTGGTGTCATCTGCAAATTTGATCAGCATGCCCTCTATTCCTTCATCCAAGTCATTGATGAAAATATTGAACAGCACTGGGCCCAGGACAGAACCCTGTGGCACCCCGCTAGTCACTTCTCTCCAGGATGAAAAGCAGCCATTGGTGAGCACCCTTTGGGAATGGTCAGTCAACCAGTTACAGATCCACCTGACAGTAGCTCTGTCCAGCCCACATTTTACTAGCTTCTTTGCAAGAATGTCATGTGGAACTTTGTCAAAGGCCTTACTGAAATTGAGATATGCTACATCCACAGCAGTCCCTTCATCTATCAAGCTAGTAACTCTATCATAAAAAGAGATAAGATGAGTCTGGCATGACTTATTTTTGAGAAATCCATGTTGACTTCTCGTGATTACCGCGTTGCTTTCTAAGTGATTAGAAACTGACTGCTTAATGATCTGCTCCAGGATCTTTCCGGGTACAGACGTCAGGCTGACTGGGCGATAATTATTTGGATCCTCTTTTTTTCCCTTCTTGAAGATGGGGACAACATTTGCCCTCTTCCAGTCTGCTGGAACTTCTCCTGTCCTCCAAGATTTCCCAAAGATTATAGCAAGCGGTTCCGAAATGACCTCTGCCAGTTCTTTTAATATCCTAGGATGCAATTCATCTGTCCCTGGAGACTTGAATTCATCCAGTGTGGCCAGGTATTCTTGTACCACCTCTCTACCTATTATGTGCCGCACTTCCCCTGCTTCCTCCCCTGCTCCCCAACCGCCAGGTTGAGTGCTTGTATCCTTCTGGGAAAAAACTGAGGCAAAGAAGGTGTTAAGTAGTTCTGCCTCTTCTCTTCCCCCTGTTAGTAATTTGCCATCTTCTCTGCGCAGCGACCCTATCGCCTCTTTCTTTTTCCTTTTGCTGCGGACATATTTAAAAAAGCCCTTTTTATTGTGTTTAATGTCTCTGGCCAGCCTAAGTTCGTTCTGTGCTTTAGCCTTTCTGACCTCCTCCCTACATTTCCTGGCTACTTTCTTAAATTCTTCTTTGGTGGTTTCCCCCTTCTTCCATTTCCTGTACAGGTTTCTCTTATTGCTTAGCTCAGCTGAGAGTTCTTTACTCAACCATTCTGGTTTCTTCAGATGCCTTCCATTTTTCCTCCTTATTGGCACAGTTTTAGACTGTGCCTTCAGGATCTCCCTTTTAAGGAACTCCCATGCCTCCTGAACTCCTTTCTCTTTCACTATTCCTGACCACGGAATTTCAGCCAGCAGCTCCTTAAGTTTACAGACGTCCGCTTTTTTAAAATCTGAGACGAGTGTCTGGCTACACTTATCTTCTCCTTCCCACTGAATGCCAAATTCCAGTAGGGCATGGTCACTCCCCCCTAAAGATCCAACCACTTCTACCTCATTAACAAGGTCATCCCTATTGGTCAGGATCAGATCTAGAATATTTGATCCCCTTGTCGCCTCTTCTACCTTCTGGACCATGAAATTGTCTGCAAGACAAGCAAGAAACTTGCTGGACGTTGCTGTCTTGGCAGAGTTTGACTGCCAACATATATCCAGGTAATTGAAATCTCCTATTATTACCGTATCTCTCCTTTTTGAATGCGCGGTCATTTGGTTGAGGAAGGCAGTATATGTGAAAGGGATCTAGGAGTCTTGGTAGATCACAAGCTGAACATGAGTCAGCAGTGTGATGCGGCAGCTAAGAAAGCCAACATGATTCTTGGTTGCATCAATAGGAGTCTGGTGTCTAGATTGAGACAGGTAATGGTACCGATCTATTCTGCATTGGTAAGCCATGCCTGATGAGCAATAGTTTATGGAGCTGGGTATGTTTAACCTGCAGAAGAGAAGGTTAAGAGGGGACATGATAGTCATGTTTAAATATTTGAAGAGGTGTCATGTCAAGGAGGGAGCTGGCTTGTTTTCTGCTGCTCCAGAGACTAGGACAAGGAGCAATGGATTCAAACTGCAAGAAAGGAGATTCCACCTGAAGCTCAGGAAGAACTTCCTGATGGTCAGAGCTGTCTGGAAGTGGAATATGCTGCCTCGGAGTGTGGTGGTGTCTCCTTCTTTGGAGGTTTTTTAAGCAGAGGCTGGATGGCTATCTGTTGGGAATGCTTTGATGTGTATTCCTGCATAGCAGGGGGTTGGACTGGATGGCCTCTGGGGTCTCTTCCAATTCTGTGATTGCTTTTGACGCTCAACCATGGAATAAAGAGACCAGACACAAAGTTGCAGTCACTAAAAGCCACTTTATTTTGACCTGTTTTATTTAAATTGTGTTAACCTGAAAGATCCAAGGGAGGCGGGAAGCAACAGAACCTGGTTTCTGTCTAGGGAAACCTGGGCACTGGGGACTGAAGTCCTGTATTGAGGTTGCATGGTGTGCATCTCTGCATGTGGAGCTAAATGTTCTTTCTGCTACCTGATCCTTGTGTTGAATTGCAACATTGGTCAACAAAATGTGTAACTGAGGAGGCATTTGAATGCAGGATTCACTACAGAATCAGTCAAATGCTGTTTATTTACCGATATTCTGTTTAAACATTTTCCATCATGCCTTGGGCTCCAGGAGCTGATGAAAGGCCCTTACTCCATTCCAACTGCCTATGCTGCAGAGGGAGAAAAGAGTAGGCAGGCACAGCTCCATTGTGCTTTGGTGTTAGAAGCTGAAGAAAGGCCCTCTTTCCATTCCAACTTCCACTACTGGCATCTGATGGAGAGAAGAACGTGCAGGCATAGCCCTATCGTGCCTAGGCCCAGCAGCTAGTGAAAAGCCCTCCCTCCATCACAAATGCCACTGCTCTGAATTCTGAGAGAGAGAAGAGTAGGCAGCATCAACTGGATTTAATTCCTTGTGTGTCATGTCTTTTTAAGATTATAACTCTGAAAGCAGGGATCTATCAAATTATTATTTTGTAAGGTGCTCTGGAAGCCTTTTTTGGCTGAAGTATGGGGTATAAATATTCTAAGACAGATAAATAAACAAACTAACAAATAATCAAATGCAAATACTGGACAGACTATGCAACTGAATATGCATCCAAACATGCAGCAGCATTCTGTGTGCATTTCTGCGCCTGTGACCTTGAACTGAATGAGGATAACAGATTGCACGAAAATGCCCAGTCATTCCTCCAAGGCAACTTGAATATTCATAAGTCACCAACAGAATTATGGCCACTGATTCCAACCAGCACCTCAGTGCCTTGGCAACTTCAGTTTTGTTACACTGTTTTGAAATTATAGGGTGCAGAACAAAATTTTTTTGCATTTGACCCCAGTATTCTCGATTTATCAAGGTAAAATTGATTAATCAAATTAATTCTTCTCAGAGAATTAGGATTTTAGATCTCCAAAATATGCGTTCTGTTAGTGTAGGATTTTTCCCCCCCTATGATTTGTAGGTGTGAGCTTCAATAATAAATTTAAAGTTGCAAAATACTTGGAAGCATTAACTCTTTCTAAATATAGGTGTAATCTAATATTAGAAATGTTTGCCATTCTTTTGCTTTGGGCTTTTACAAGGAGACTTCAGTGTATTTTTGGATCACACGTTTTCAACAAGGTACCTTTCAGTTATTTTGTACCATAAATGCCATCATCCCTAAATATTCTGGCTGGGACAATGAGAACTGTACTTTAATACATCTGGACTAGATTTTAGTTCATAACAAAAGAGGAGAATGGAAACCATAGTCCATCAAAGTTGTTTTCTCTGACTTCCCCATGCGCTGGACAGATTTATATCAGCCTTTCTAATAGTATCATTGTGCAAATGCTATCCAGGCATTGACATATACAGAGACCCTGCTGTGTTTTCCATGTTCTGGTTATTTCTATCCTGGCTGCATCCAGTAACATTTCAATGAGCTCTTTATGTTGCAATTGTTCATTTTCTCCCATGAAAATGGATAATAGCAATGTAAGATTCACAAAGCTGCCTATCTTGTCCTATCATTTGGTTCAACCATTCTAATAGCACTTTTTCCCCAGCAAATTCAAGAACTTTGGGACAACTCATTCACATCTGGTCTAAAGCGCCCACTTTGTTGCATCTTCTCCAGCATTTAGCAGGTGTTTCTGTATTTATCCCGTGTAACCTCAAAGAATACAGTTACTATATCAGGATTACTTTAAGAATACCTTCTTTAAGAGCTGCTGACATAGATGCCTATGGACTTTTGTGTGAACTTAAAATAATGCCCCAAATTTCAGCATAAACTAAACCTTAGCTTGGAAAAGGACTTAGAATTATAGAATCAAAGAATCATAGAGGTGGAAGAGACCACAAGGGCCATTGTGTCAACCCCCTGCCATGTAGGAATATACTATCAAAGCATTCGTGACAGATGGCCATCAAGCCCCTGACTAAAAACCTCCAAAGAAGGAGAATCCAACACACTCCCAGGCAGCATATTCCACTATCAAACTGCTGTTACCATCAGGAAATCCTTCTTAATGTTTAGATGAAATCTCTTTTACTAAACTTTGGAGCCATTGCTGCATGTCTCTGGAGCAGACAAAACAGGCTTGCTCCATCCTCCACGTGACATTCCTTCAAATATTTAAACATAGCTATCATGTTGCCTCTTAATCTTCTCTTGTAAGGAGAGGCTCCCTAAGTGTCTCCTCACAGGGCATGGTTTCCAGGCCCGCTACCATTTTGGTCACCCTCCTCGGTGTATTCCAGATTCTCCAAGATATGAAGACGGGGCGGCGGGGGGGGGGGGGGGAGAAGTTATAATTGTCATATCAATCTTTCCTTAAAGAAGGTGTCCATTTTCAGTGCTGAGCAAATCAGAAAAGAAAACAGCATGCCATCCTTCTTTTTAGATAGTCACAGAATTCCACTCCATTCTGAAAAAATGTGTAAAATTCCACTCTGTTCTGAAAGAGCTTTGCATTTCTGTATTTAAGCAATAGCATTGTCATTTCCTAAAGTAGCCCCATCTCCCAAGAGGCAGTGATGGCCCCTAATGTTATGCTGATTTATGGGAGATTTATGCAGAAACATACTTTGGAATATTTCTTGAATAATTCTGTGTACAATTACTAGGCTTCTGGTTTTTACAACCTTTAGCAGAGATTGATTTTTGGTCATTCCCATCTCTGTTGGATTTTAAGGCTGAGCCATGATGTAAACAGATGCTGACCTGAGTGAATATTTATCTGTATGCCACACTACATCCTTGGACTGAATAATTCTTAACCACCAAAGAAGCCTCCAGTGTTTTGTTTAGTAAATCACTTAATGGGGAGGTCACACTATAAGTGTGCCAGGGTTAAACAACAGTTATTATTGAGTAAATATAGACAACGCTTCCTGGAGAAACTTTAATTGGGTATAAGCGAAACATGCTGTCAAGAGGCATTACTTCAGGGATTGGAGGAGGGAAGATTTTTCTTTCTTTTTTTCCTGGTTGCAATGCAAAATTTGTACAATATAATAGGAAACAATGTTAAATATTCAGGAGTGTCAGGACCAAGTTGTGTTCATGGAAGGTTGGGCCTGATTTCAAAACTGTAATGCAGTTTGCAGTCCAGATCCTCCAAAGCTGGTAGCTGATACTGGAAGATAGGGTGGAATCAGTGGCACTGATGGCTTCCATGCCAGTGGAGCAGGTAATCTACTCCAGTTTTTAGACCTTTAAAGGAGCTCTCCAAGATTCTGAACCTGTTTTGAGGGCAGAATTCAACAACTTGGATAGCTCTTCAAAAATTACACTAAAACCCAGAATGGATTTACTACTCCATTGACACAGGAGCCATATCTGAGAGGAATGGGACAGTCAAAGGAGACCCCTGCAATTTGTGAAAATGTTAATATCAGGCACACCCTCCCAGCAATTTTGTTTAAGACCATGGCTTTGAGACCATTCCACTTATGTTACCCTAATATTAAAATCACTCCAGTGGCTGTTGCATACTTTCCAGCCAAGGTACAAAGTGTTGGCTGTAACCTTTAAAGCCCAAGATGGTTTGGGTCCAAGTTATCTAGAAGATCATGTTCTTCCATATAATTCACCCTGTACACTCATGTCTTCGAGGACATTTACTTCATTCAGCCCAAACTAGGTTGCCAACTGTTACCCATGTTACTCCAATGGAAAAACCCTATCCCGGGGTCTACAATTTGATATTAAATATGATTCTGTGTGCCTGAGAGGTCGCCTGGATGAGCACGTAGACAGCCACGGTCAAATGACCGAAAACCAGGTCAGGCCAGTAAAATCACTAGTCACATAGCCCCAGGAGACCTCAAGATGTGTAAACCCACAATAAACAAAGGGTCCTCAGCCCCGAGCAGCCGACTTGAGAGGATTAGAGTGTCTGCCCCAAGTTGAGCAAATATTCCATCAGGTGAGGACCATTTACATGAAGTCACACCACAAACTAATGTAGCTGAAGATCCTGAGACTTTGGCAACACCTTGCAATCCCATCACACAAAGGAAATTACCATGGTGGAGCTTCATTATAGCTCCAACACACATTGTTCTCCCTGGGAAGGGATTAGTCCTCCAGCTATTTTTTCCCCTACAAATTGTACCGACTTTTGAGCATTTCTTCGGATCGCTCCCGGTCACCCCAGCACACTGTTTCTCTGTCCGTTGAGTGATCTCCTCAGCCCTCTCCGTGCTGAGCCCCACTTCTCCACTGCCTTCCCAAACCCAGGACTTCAGGAAAAGGTGCAGTATTACCCCAGCTGTACCCCTTCAATACTCCCCTATCCAATTTCCTCTCTTTTGTTTCTTAATAGCTCTTGAGTGCGTGTTTGCGTGATTGCTTTGGTGCATGAGACTTGCATTCAATAAAATCATTTATTGGACATTTTTGTTTGGTTTTTGGCTTGGCCTGACCCCATAAAAACTGGGTAAAAAGACCCCGCTAGGTTACCCTGCCTCTTGCATTGCTATTTCTTCTGCTCTGGCTAGTTTCCATTCCCCATCACATGGAGCACATTGAGATGTCACCCAAGGGACCCCAGAAATCAGGATAACCCAGAGGTCCTTTTCTTCAGCTATTCCAAGACTGGAATTACCTGCTGGAGGAGATTCACCAGCCAGATACACATTCTGAGTTCAGAACAGTGGTAAAGACCAATCTCTTCTAAACCCAGATGATTTTTAAATTATGCATTCTAAAGTATGCATTGATTGATTTTTAATATGCATTGGTTTTATTTGTTCTTTTGACTAGTTATTATGTATTTTTAACTGATGTTGTGTGTCTTATCTGTTCTGCTCGAATGTGCCGTTTCATGCTTCAATCTTTATGGAGGGACAAATAAGAAAGAAGGAAGAGGATATCCTGTTTGCTTAATGGGATGAAATGTACAAATACTGTTAGATCTAGCATCAGCATATAATACCTTGGAGTAACTTCCAGACTCGCAACATGGATGGAGGTCCTGGCCCTCACCACATCAGTGGCTGAGCCTCTGAACCACTGCTTGACCCTTGCAGCACTCAAGCCCTGGGAGGGGTTGCTGCTGCTAATGTTTGCTGGTAGAGAAGGAAATGATGATGAAAGCAATTCAGAAGAGGAAGTTTTGATTGGCCTTGACTGTGAGGGGAAGGGAAATGAGAGTGCACTCCAAATGCAATCAGATTTAGGCCAAAGTTGGCATTTTCCAGATGTAGTTACTAGTGATATTCAAAGCAGATGTTGTTACTGCCTGTTATAGCCCCTTCCCGGTAACTTCACTATGGGTGTTCCACAGAGGAAGGTCCACTGATATAGAAAAAAGGTGGAAATCTTATGTAGTCATAGTTGGACTACATAAGTCCAAATTTCAGTATCTCTGGCCAGCATAGCCAATGCTGAGAAATGCTGGCAGTTGTAGCCCTATATGTATTGGGAAGGGAGCTAGTTTCATGTACTATTTCTACACTGTCACATTTAATGGGATGTGAGTAGCAACTTATTTAGATTCCTAATCAAAACATACCTACATTGCCTTGTTGTTGCTGTGTGCCTTCAAGTCATTTCTGACTTATGACAAACCTAAGATGAATCTAACATGGAGTTTTCTTGGCAGAATTCATTCAGAGGTAGTTTGCCAGTGTCTTCCCCTAAGAGAGAGTGATGTGCTCCAGGTCACCCTCTGGGTTTCCATAGCCAAGTGGGGATTTCAACTCTCGTCTCATAATGTCCTAGTCCAACACTAAAATTACTACCCCACGCTGGATCTATCTTGGATATTGGCTGTAGGTCATTTCATTGTACTGATATACATACTGATTTCTTGCATGTGTCTTTTCAACATCTTTTTTCACTGCTATAATAAAACACATTTAATTCACTTTCCTAAGTGTCGTAATTTCTTTGACTGAATGGCCAAGTATCACTGCTTCCAAGCTTATAGAACTCGTATTCCTGGACTGGGAGAAGAGGCCAAGCTTGAGAAGTTGCACATCCATGTCTAGAAAGTTTACCCCCTCATTTCATTAAGGTAAAACCAATCTCTGGCATGTAAAGAGGGTTACTTGTGGACAGTTTGCTGAGAGGCATCTCCAACAGCTATCTAAGGGTGGGCACTGAAGCAAATCTACCGTTAGAAAGAGCAAAGCAAACACAACAGTTAGCAGATACTAGGTAGAGCAACAGATGCATCACCAAAAATTCCTCCTGAGACTTCTCCCAAACATTCCATGTTTCCATGGCCAAGTGGGGAATAGAACCTGGTCTCCAGGATCATAGCCCAACACTCAAACACTATACCATCCTGGCTCACTTCCACAATATTTTACCACCATACTTGTAGGAATGCTTTGCTCTTTCCAGTTTACACAAACACCAGCCTCTTAGTAATACCTCTGAATACCGTTCATGGGAGCACTCTTACACTCATAATACTGGTTGTAGGCTCCCTGTAAACATTTAGCTGAACACTGTGAAGGCAAAAGTTTGCACTAAACAAGACTTTGGTTTGATCCAGAAGAGCTTTTCTTATCAGTAAATAAAGCTATGTTCAAAATTGTATCCCTTACTGAGGAAATAAGTCCCACTGAAGAAAATATGAGCAAAGCCGGTGCAGAGTTGATTTCTCCATAACACCTTTTATTTCTCCCTGTGTGTTACATTCCCTCATAAACTTGTTACATTGAACAGCAGAATGCAGTAGATTAGAAGTGTGCTGACCACACTAATAAATGAATTGACCATTCAATATTTGTTACATGCTTTCTAGGAGTTGTGAGAAGTAGGCAATTACAACAATAAGTTTCAGACTCTAGGGAACTTGGTCTGTTTCAGTTTGTCAGTCAAGACCTCTTCCATAACTTCTATGGAACTCTTTCAACTGCAAGAAATTCAGGGATTTTTTTTTTAAACAGTACCACATATTACAATAAATGAATATAAAAGAGAAGGCCAGGTCCAAATGTGTGAATCCACCTCACCTCCAGTCAAGTTTTCTTTTGATTACTATCCATTTGTACCACATGACACATATAAGACTACTATCTGTAACCTTATGCCTGTGGCAATGCCTTATTTGCACATGCAAGTCATTGCTAGTTACTGCATTCAACAATTGTTGAATATAATTTGTGCAGATCTAGCCCATATGGCAACAGCTGGTCACATGAACAGATTATATGAGAAAGAACTGGGTTTCATGTGAGGTGAAACGAGGTAATGTGAAAGGTTATCTGTTTATCTGCAACAGACGAATCACACCTGCTGTTTATCTCATGAGTTATTTACACTTATACTGAGGTGTAGACTGAACTGGTCTAAATTGGCAATATCATATCTGTCATCCTTCATATGTGGAAGTGGCATTCCTTGGAAGTTCTCCTGGCAATTTAGCATATTGAAAAATTGGTACTTTGAACTGAATGTGTTACCCCAATATGTGGGTCACTCAGAGGTCCATCTGCAGTGCCAATGCCTCCATGAAACAGTAGGAAATTATTAGCTCAAAGTGAGACCTACAAGGGGGGAGGTAACATTACAGGATCTTTTACACCTATGTACACCAGTACTAACACAGGGATACCAGTTGGAGACTAAAAGTATATTTTATTGGGGGATCTAAGGAGCCTCATAATCACACAAGGCTAACCAAAGGAAAGGAAAGAAAAGTTGGAGAATGAGAAGTTAGAGTGAAGTGGGTGATATTTACTTATCTTGCAGGTAAGAGATGACGTAATGCAGCTCAGATCAGGGGTCTGTGGGTAGTACAAGGATGGGAATCTGAGCAGCAGAAGGACAGCCTGTGTCCGGTGTGCTATGAGTTGACAGGCTTGGAGCCAGGGTTTAAATATCCTTTTTCTGCCCTGATGGGGAAAGTGTTAATGTCTCTTTGGCAGATCAAGCAACTGGGTTCAGAATGGGCTAATAGCTTTAGCATTAAATGACAAGGAACTGATGGGAATTGTGATAGCTCTTTAATAGCTGGGCAGGTGAGGAAACAAAGGAGAATTTTGTCAGGAAGAGGGAATGGGTTGAAAACAATCTGTTGAGGCAGTTTCAGATACTATAGTTTATGAAGGTTGAGTCATTCAGGGGATATTTGCAAGCTCATTAACACCAGAGCTTCCCAACTGATCCCTTGATTAAGACCTGGCCATACCCTGAACTCCACACATTTTGAGCCAATCCATAACATTGTCTAATTTATATTTAGTGCCAACTCAATAATGCTCATTGCCAATCACATCTTAAAGTGGTGGTATACAGTATGGTAAGAAGTGGAGAGCCTTTGTATGTAGATGGTATTCTCCTCTTCAGAAATTCTTCTCCGCCTTAAAAAAATGACAGAACTGATGTAGGAGGGAGTGGGATTAGTGTTCTCACTACCCTAACTTGTTTCTTTGCCACACTTAACAGGATTCCCACATAAGGCTTTTATGTTGGAGACAACCAGAGATGAATGCTATGCCCTGCCTTGGAGACCCTGACAATGAGGAGGAGGATTCTGAATCTGAGGCAGATGCTTCCCTAGAAGTTTGCTCAGTAGAAAATAATAACCAACAGCAGGTGCCTGAGCAAGGGGAACAAATATCAGAAGATGAAAGAGCACAGACTCTCACCTTGTGGGGGAGATGACACCAGAAAAAAGGTCTCAGGCATTCATTTCCTTTAAGTAGCAAATGGGCTTTAATGAGAGAACACCTGTGGCAACACCATTAGCTATAAAAGGCAAACAGCTGGCCCATCTTCTCCCAGCAAGGGCTAATAGAAACGGTGCAGAGCGTCCACCTGGAAGTGGACTGGGTCGGACCTACTTAACGTAGATCTGCACCTCAGCCCGCTCTGGAACGACCCCAAGTTGTTGTCAAGTGTGCTTTTGAAAGACTGCTTAAAACAGGTCTTTCAAAAGCACGGAGTGTACCGTTCCGTGCCCGCTCTCCGGTACAGATTTGCAGGCTCGCACCAGTGCGAGCCTGCGATCTACCAGGGTCGGGCTTTAGGCTGGCTAGCTTCAGTGGTTGGTTGAGACCCTCGACCAACCGGAAGCTGCCATTTTCATCCCTGGAACAGTGCGGAGCGAGAAGCACGCACTGCTCCGGAGCAGCACAGACTGGACCAAGGAGCCAAGAAGTCCGGTAAGTAGCGGCACAGGGCAATTCCCTCACCCCGTGCAGAAATGGCTGTAGTAAATGTCTTGTTAAAATATGAGTTTCTGGTCCTCAAACTGTGGTGGTGAAAGCTAACTTTTCTCTCCCTTTTTCCCCCCTGCTGAACATTGGTTAAAAGCACAATAAAAAGAACAAGGTCTGTTTGTTTGCTCTTTTTGTGGCTTGCTTCTTGCCCCCAATGATACTGTCGTGTTCTTATAAAAACTGTCTCTCTAGGGGCAACTTTGGGGCTTCAGCTCTGCAGCTGTTAACACAAAGAAAGGACAGAGAACCTTACAAGTCAGTTCAAGGAAACAGGTTGAAGACATGTTTAGAAATCCCCAGGAACAGCCATGCAATTCATGTTGTACAGAACACCAAGTGCTTTGATCTGTATTGCCCCCTGTACACGCTTACATTTCTCCCTCAAACATGTCACTCAGTGAGTTAGTGAATCACAACACAATTGCATAGATCCTTCATGCTCTTGAACCCAATTCAGCAGCGGAAACAATTGCTGAAGTTGTTCTCTAATTTTTAGCCTAATATAAAAAGATTATCAGGAAGCTTGTCAGGTAAAATTGGAATGGGGCTCATGAACATGTAATAGCTCTGTAGAAGAGGGAAATACAGTATATGCTACTTGCTCCACCTGCTGACATTGCCTTTTCTGTCTATCCATTAAAGGCACATGATTCCTCTCCTATTTCTCCCCAACAAACCTAAATAATAGCCTGCTCTGTAATACCACTGATTTGTTACCAGGTATGTCCCAAAATAATGAATTCATACGTATTCTGAGAACATATACCTACCTGGGATCTTGTTGCCTGGGCCAATAGTGTGACTTAGGCAAATTTGGACTCAAGATGGGTTTTTATCTTCATGCAGAACTCTCTAAATGTGGAAATTTATTGAACACACAACAATCAGGATATACAAAATAGTTGCTTTTGGGAGATAACAAATATTCGACAGATCATGCCGAATAGAACACCATTGCTCTAGCATGGGCAACAGAACATGACCAAACTTGCAAGCCTGTGCAGGTTTGGAATTCAGCAATGTGAAGGTGCAGAGGTTGGTAAGAGGAAGGAGAGGTGAAGTCAAGCAAGAGTGTGTGTAGCGGACAGTGCATATGCCTTCAAGTAACCTATTATGGTGATCCTATGAATTCCATAGGATTTTCTCAGGCAAGAAATACTAAGAAGTGGTTTTGCCAGTTCCTTCATCTGACCCTACAGCACCTGGTATTAATTGGCTGCCTGACATCCTAGAACTAGCCAGGGCTGATTCCACTTACTTTTCAAGATCAGACAGGATCTGTTATGTCTAGGGTATCTAGACTGCTCTTCTACATGACATCCTTTCAAATATTTCAATATACCTGTCATGGCACCTCACAATCTTCTCTTCTCTAGGCCAAACATACCCTGCTCCCTAAGCTGTTCCTCATAGGTCTTGGTTTCCAGATTTTGATAATCTTGCTTATTCTTTTCTGGACATGTTACATTTTGCCAATATCTTTCTTGAACTGTGATGCCCAGCTTGTAGTCTAATCATGACTCCAGTTCCTTTTCATGAATATTGTTACGAAGCTAGGTATCATCCATCCTATGTTTGTGCCTGTTTCCCCCCCCCCCCCGCCTAAATGTAGCACCCTACACTTATCCCTGTTGATATTCATTTTGTTAGTTTTGGTCCAGGTTTACAATCAGTTGAGGTCATTTTGAATTCTTATCCTGTCCTTTGGGATATTAACTATCCCTTCTACCTTGGTTGTATTTTCAGATTTGATAACCATGCTGTCTATTCCATCATCAAGTCATTTATAAAGATGTTGAACAACACTGGGTCTAGGGAAAAACCCTGTGACACTGCACTCTCAGATGAAAAGCAGCGATTGGTGCACATCCTTGGGGTTTGGTTGGTTACCCTATTACAAATCCACCTAACAATAGCTTTGCTGTCCAGTGTCTACCAGTTCATCTGCAAGAATATTATGGGTTCCTTGACAAAAACCTCACTGAAATCAAGATATACTATATCCCCAACATTGCTCTGATCTACCAAGTCCTTACTGCTAACAAAGTCAGTCTGTGCATTTAAGGAAGAAAGTTGGATTATGAAACTCTATGCTGCAAGAAACTCACTCTGACAAATAATTTGGCAGTTTTCGAAGTGAAATTGGATATCAAAGTAATACTACTTTGAAGAGCAGCAGGCCAATGAACTTCCTGCTGCAAGTAAAAATCCCAGCATTTTGGGTGTTGAGGGAATATGGTAGGCCTTTAACAATAAAGGGGGCCATCTCATAAAGCATGATTAAGAAGCAGTTATAAGGTATGATTAAGAAGCAAAGACCAGCTTAGAAGAAATAATAAATTGGCACTGTTAAAGGAACATCTACGTTAGGAACTTTACCTTAGATGTTGTGCTATAGTTGATATATGCTATAGAGATAGCTGAAAGCAGTTTGTGGAAAAGAAATGGAAGTGAGGTCAACTCAGGGGGAAAAACATATAAAGAACCCTAATTATCTGAGTCAGTCCGATAATATAGGACTTATTTTTGGGGCTCATACACAAATGTGAACATTTTCAAAAGTTTGCGGTGATTTTTTAAAAAAAGTTTTGCATTTTGAGACTTCTTTGTTCATCTTGCACATTTTTCTGCAGAAAATACAACATTTTATATTCACAATTGTGTGTATGTGTGCGTGCGTGGACATGTGTGTTGTTTCTCCTGGAAGGGCCAAAGCGGTGTAGCATTTTGAGTGTTAGACTAAGACTCTGGGAGAGCTGGGCTTGAATCCCCTGCTCACTCATGGAAACCCAATGAGTGAATGGGGGCAAGTCACACTGTCTCAGCCTCAGAGGAAAGCAAAGGCAAACCATCTCTGAATAAATCTTGACAAGAAACCCCCATGATAGGTTTGCCTTAGGGTTACCATACACAAGAAGTGCTTACCATGACCTGGGCTGCAAATAAGGCTGCTGGGGAGGGTAGCTATTTGATGGTCTGCACAATAGAGACCAGAGTGTGACAGGTGATTGGTGCATACTGCCAGATCACAGTACATGATGGGGTGGACAAGAGGCTATTTAAGCCCAATGGGCCCTGTATGATCCTTCTTTCATCTTCTCAGTGTGACTCACCCTCCTACCCTCACCCAGTGCAGTGTGAGACTTGTCTACTCACTTCAGGAGCTGAATAGGATTTTGTTTTCCTTCCCCAACAGCTAGCTAGCTAGCTAGCTAGCTATATCTGCCTGCCTGCCTATCCCATATTGTATCTGTGGGACCTGGACAATTTGCTCATGGTGGTGTCCTTCAATAGGCTATCTTCTGGCAGACAGCAGGGAGAGAATATGAGACTTTGGTGATCACTTTTTGGCACCCTTTTCATGTAAGGTAGGGCTCTGTAGTTCCCTCTTTAGGGCCCTGTGTCCCAGATTATGGAGGAAAGAGACTACACTTGAGGCAAACCTGGGATTAGGGCTCTGACTTTTAGGGCCTTTAGGGAGTTCCCTGCATTACCTGCCAGAGTCCAACTCCCTGCCTGTGCCTCTCTGCCAGCAAGGGAGTGGAAGCAAAGGTAGTTGCTCAAGAGGGGAATGAGGCAGTGGAGAGTGTCCAATACAGACAACAAATGGAAACGTCGAGCCAAGCCAAGTCAAGGTCAAATCCAAAAGGTCCAGAAAGGCAAAGATCCATCCAGAGGGGTTGAGGGAGCTGGAGCACAATGGTTGTGAGGGCTTGCATAGTAATTTGCTACAAGAAAACAGCAAGCCACGCTGACAGACTTAAATAGCCACTGAAAACAAGTGTTGCTCAGCATTGTTCTGTTTCCTTAATCTAGCCGAAGTGGTTTCCCTCTGAGCTGTCCATTTCAGGCCCTTTCCACACGCGGTTATTAAGGCGGGCCAATGCGTCTTGCCACGGAGGTCTTCTGCACATTGGAGTGGACTAGGTTCAGTTTATTTACCTTCATTCCACACATAATTCTGACTAAATGCGCCCCCATGTGGTGGTAAAACACGCTATTTGAAAACCAGAAGAAATCTGTTTTCCAATTTTCCAGATCGATCCAATTTGTACTTTCTCAAGTGGTACAGACATGTACATTCGCACCAATGTGAATTGGTGGTCAGGGGAGGGCTCATGGGAGAGACCAGGGAGTAGTATGGACTTGTCAGGGTCAGAGACCCGGGCGGCAAGACAGCCCAGAGAGGGGAGTGGAAGAGCTAGCAGAGTCCTGCCAGGAGGAGTCAAGGAAGCACTTACTCAAGGGAAGTCCATTCACCTAAGCCAGAGCGACAAGCAAAAGCTGTAGTCAGAGTTCCAAAAGCCAGGGGTCTGGAGCCAAGAGATCAATCCAAGGTATCAGGAGCCACGTGCTGGAAGCAAGGAGAGGGCTTGTACAAAAGTTTGCCACAAGCAAAGGAAAGCTTCCAGGCGGGCAGTTATATAGCCCAAGACACAGGTGTGGCTAGCCACTGCTTCTTGAACTTAATCAAGGAAGCCTCCCTTTGCTCAGCTCTCTTGAGTCTCCGCCTTGTTTGTGGGCTGATTGGCACAGGCTCCAAAGCATCTGCAGAATCGGATCCCTGTTGCTCTAAAGGAGCAGGCAGAGGAACGTCCAAGCCTGCTTGGTCTATGGCAGCAGGGGGAGCTCTTGAGCTGCAGGACTCATCTCCAGCCAGAGCCACGGGGACCAACAGCTGCTGCTCGTCATCAGCAGCTCTGACAGGGGCTTCAGTTATCACAGGACTTACACATGTACGCACGTACGCAATGCCGTACTAAACCATGGGAAAAAAAAGAGGGGGCCAGTCACAGCCGATGGGGCGGGGTGAGGGAAGTAGCGGGAGTGGCCACGGAAGAGGCAGTATGGATTCATGAACTCACCATCCTCCAGATCAAAATGGAACATACGCAGTAGCTGTGCAGAAGGAAATGAGGGAAAGTCTGCCTTGTTTTGAGCCCAGAAAATCCAGTAAGAAACAGCACAAACCGATTCACCAGCCTTGTGTGGAAAGGGTCTCAGTTTCCTCCATGACTGGGGGTTGGGAGGCACAGGTGAATGTAATTTCCCTAAATCACTGCCGGTTCCTTCTCCCTCTGGAGCTGGCTGGGGCAATTCTGCCTCCGCTTGTCTTTCAACTGATGGGGATGTTTGCAAGCTGGTTTGGCCAATCACTGGCTTTGTTCCTGGTATAATCAGTAGCTCATCGACCTCAGACCCATCATCTATCACATTACCATCCAATTAACCCATATCATTTGGACTATTCTCAGGGCTGAGGAGTTTCACTTAAGGGAAGGCTGAGGAGGTAGTCACAGGATGATACCTGGCCTCAGTTGGAGTCATATCAGGTCGCTTTCCCCTTGCTCCATTTTCAGGCCAAAACAAGTTGAATACGTTGGGTCAAATAAAGTGGTTCTCATTTCATCCATTTTTTGATGTCTGGTTATTCCATGGTTGACCATCAGTGACTTGAAGACATACAACACCAAGTATTACTCCTTGTTGGGGGAAAAAAAGTTCTGGTCTTTTTTGCTCTCGTGTATGGGTGAAAAATTTTGGTGGCAGTTGACAATTTTTTCAGGGATTTTCTTGATGTCTTAAGATACACATTTTCATTGTAGGTCAGAAAACTGGTAAATGATTTGTACATCTCTGGACTCCACTTTTCTTGTCCCTCTGTACAAAATATTGTTGTGCTATTCTCCACTTCCACAGCATGTTATAGTGAGCATTGCTAATTTTTAATTGCTTATTCCAATATGATTACAAAGAAAAGGCAGTAAAAGAGAGGAAACAAAGAAAAAAGAAAGGGGAAGTACATAGGATACAAACATAGGATAGGAATATTAATTAATGTAAGCTGGCCATATTTCCAAAATTATAGCTTTTTGAAGCTGGGATCTATAACAAACATGTTTGTGTATAGCTAGAGGATAAGACCTAGCTATTGAATGGTAGATGGTGAATGTTCATCTTTCCAGTCTTGGAGTGTGTTTTTGCAATAGTAAAAGTGCACAGTATACGACCAGGCTGAGCTGCAGGTAGAGTCAACATCACAGACATATGATTCAATAGAGTATATGCATCCATGAATGCCAAAGATGCTTTCTAATATAAAATTAATACATATCAATGCATCCAACCAAAAAAAAAAAAAAAAAAGAGGATAACCTTTGTTAATTTTACACGATCATGGAGTCTGATTTCTAACATAAGCTTTTGTGAGTTCTAGTCCATGACTAGACTCCGTAAAAGCTTATGTTAGTAATTCCCTTTTCTCAGTCTCAAAGGTATTACAGGTTTTTTTTATACATTTATATAATGCGGAAATAAATTAACACAGTTATGCCTATGAATACTACTTGGTATACATTTGTGAGGGCAAGTGTTCACCTAAGCAAGTCTCACAGAAGCTAATGGAACTTATTTCCAAAGAAACAGGATGAGGTTTATGATGGAAGCTGCACCAATGTTCAAAATGTGATGCTAATGAAGGGAAGGACCTTGGTTTTGAGATATATTGGGTATTTTCTACCAGTAGATAAAAATAAACACTGAATGATGTATTCAGCAACTAGTCCTTCACCCCTAAAATTAAAGTTGATTCTTGAGTTACTGCAACTGGCGGGTCAAAGATCAACAGACCTTAAGTGCTATATAGATGAAAGGAGTTACATAAGTCCATATCTGTTGTGTCTTTTCTTATAAAAATAATAGCTGCCATATCTTTCCACCTGTCGGCTGGTCTCTCAATGCATTTCTGAGTTGGCAGAGAACAAGGAAGAGGTCAAATTGAAGTGGAACTTTTATATATTCGGTGCCTCATGATTTATCAGGACCTTGCAAAGACGTAATTGTTTTTCCCATCTCGTAATAATGGTAATTTGATCACACTGTCAGTAGTACTGTTCTTTGGGAAACAGCCAGCGTAGGGTCACACACAGACATCTTATGCAATTTCATTAACCTGAGGTCACTCGCTTCTTCAACTGTAGTTACTTGCAAGCCTATTCAAACTGAAGATGACAAGACTAAGATCAGGCTGAAAGCAAGTGGACAAGACCTCATTGGCAAGGCACCACTTGCTTGCCGAGGATAAAACTAGAGCCAATTCAGGTCTCTAGGTTTGGCGCGTCAAAATTAGTGTGTGTTTCTTGTCATTTGAATTAACAGTAGAAGTTGCTATAATTAGAGTTTTCCTTCCTTTGTACATTGATCTATTATTTATGCTCAGAGATGTGTGCTGTATGTTATGTATAACAATATTTCACTCTGTGCTTCCCTTGAATATCTTTTTAAAAATCAGAGGTAGCTGTGTTGGCTGTAAGAAAAAATCCAAAATACATATTGTGGGTAAGATGACATAAAAAGGGGTAAAAGCTTTCAAGATTCTCATATCTCATTGATTAGTCAACCTGGTACAAAATCAGGGAGTGGAAGGGAAGAGGGCAGGAGAAAGACCTGATCTGAAGTCATGCCTTCATGTTTTTCTCTTGAGAGGTAATGAAGACAGAAGAGTTTGTAGACTCACAAATGGGGCTCTTCAAGTGATCTCATGATATTGGGCTATTTCCACACTAGACTTTTATAGTGCTATTATTCCACTTTCAACATCCTATGGAAACATGGGGTTTGCAGTTTGGGGACGGCCATTTAGAATTCTCAGCCAGAGAGCAATTTGGCTTCAGTAAACTACAAACCCCAGAATTCCACAGGATGTTGAGAGTGGAATAACAGCACTGTAACAGTCTAGTGCAAAAATGGCCTAAATTTCTATTTAAAAACACAAGTTAAAAACAAGTTTTAAAACTCCATTAAAAGAAATATAAAACATAATAAAATTATAAAACTACACTGCCCCTCCCCCCCATTAAAAGCAATAATTGTCACAACATACTAAAGCTCAAAAGTGTCCTTAAAAAAAAGTCTTTGCCTGCCGGTAGAAAATCAGCAGGGAGGGGGCCAACCAGGCCCTCCAGGGGAAGGAGTTTCATAACTTCAGAGTAGCCACTGAGAAGGATCTCTCTTGTGTCCTCATTAGATATGCCTGGAATGGTGGTGAGACTGAGGGAAAGTTTTCCCCTGAGGAACTTAAGCACAGAACAGGCTCATTAGGGAGATATGGTTTTTCAAACAGCGGGACCTAAGCCATGTAAATCATACCCAGCTCTTTGAATTCTGCCCAGATTTATTAGTAGCCCATAGAGCTGTTTCCCCAAGAGGGTTACATCATCTCTGTCACCTGTTCCAGTCAGCAATCTGGCTGCAGCTTTTTGGACATGCTGAAGTTTCAAAACAGTTTCCAAAGTCATCTCCATGTAGAGTGTGCTATAGTAAACCAAACAGGATGTAATTAAGGCAAGTCACCACTGCCAGATCTGGAGAAGCTCACAAGATAGTGCATCAATTGTCTGCAATGAGGACCCTTTTTCACTGCTGCAGGGGATGCAGGAAAAGTCAGATCAAACCATGATGTAATGCATCTTAGAAACATAAGTTCATAGAGTTCCCAAGCCTATACTTTATAGAGGTCCCTTTCGGTGTGGGAGAGAAATATAGGTGCTGTGCCTTCAACAATTCCATACCAGGCATATTCTAAGCAGAAATGTTTCCAAATTATAAGCTGGTAACTTGTGTTTAAGTCAATGCAAAATGTTATCTTTGCCCTTTTTTAAAAAAATCACTGGATAGGATTGGTAGCCATAACTGAAGTTTTAAATTAAAGTTGGAGCTGTTTGTGCTGAGAATATGAAACATTCATGTTCTGTTTAAAAAAAGAAAGCAAACAAAGTCAGCAGTAATCATGGTAAGATTAGACTTTGAACAGAAAGGTTCTGTTGTATGTGAGCAAATACAACAGCAAGCATTCCTAGTTGTAACAAGGATAAAGAGGCAGGGGCAGTGAAGTGAAGAGATTAACTAACATGAAGACGACAAACCTGTATTAAGGTCTGATTGGAATATGCAAGAAACAGAACTGGTAAATTATGTATATGAGAACATGCAGTTATACATGTACTATGAGTTTATCTATACTACACAGTTATAGCAGTGTGATTCCATTTTAATGACTGCAGCTCCATTCTGTGGAATTCTAGGAACTGCAGTTTGGTTCGGAAGTTCATATTCCCTCTTAATTGCTCTGGTGCTGTAGTTCAGAGGAATTCAGATAATTTTAAGTATTTAATTTCTGAGTGGGTATGGGGAAAGTATGGGTTTAGCTAACTGAAGTCCTTACTGCGCAAAGTTATCACACCACCAGAGCAACCGGTTATTCCTTATCCAGGATCTGTGCTATTGCATGATGTTGTTGCTAACCAACAGTTCTCACATTGCAATCCATTGGGAATCTGACCATTTCTAATGCTGAAATAATCTGATAATGATAACCTTCCCTGCAACAAACCAGTTAGCTGTGGGAGTGCTGTTTCTCAATAGTACTTGACAGTGCTTCCTTCCAGAGCTGATCTAGGAGTGAGCGTGGTGTGGGTGTTCCCTTCATCAGCTACTCCTATGGCATGGTAAGTTTGAAATCTATCACATCTCTGTGTTTATTTTAAATTTTTAATTATCTTCAATTTTTCCTTTGAGTTAAAATGTTTTCAATGCATTCTTTTAGTGCTGTAGCGCAAAATTGAAATAGTGTACTGGTGTGTCGTGACATGTTGCTGCACTAGTAAGCCTAACAAAAAAACAAAATGACCCAGGAAAAGATGGGGAAAAGGACTCATCAATGAAGCTGTCATGTGTTGGGATCATCAATGTCAACAACACTACTCATGTGCTTAAGTCGAAAGGGTGCGGTAAAGAGCATTCAAAACCTGATACCATCACAGAAATGGCAATGCTGGGATTGAAATGGAACAACGCGCTATTAAAGTATGGTGTGATAAGGCTGGCTTTTTTAGTTCTAGATTAATAGCTCCAACCCTACCAAATCCCTCAATGTGTGTGATTGATAGAAAGAGGGGTGGATGGAATGTAAAATGGTGGAAGCAAGAAAGAGGAAAAACAGGGAAAAGGAAATGGGAGTGGGATTGAGCAAAATATTTCATTTAATTATCCAAATGTCTAGCACTGTGTGATCAACAACACATTAAAGGATTACAAAGGGGATCATTGTTGTTTAACTCAAACAATAATATGTGTGTATATGTCTTCAGGTTGCCTGAAAGGTTATGGAGATCCCATGAATTTCATAGAATTTTCTTAGACAACGAATATTCAGAGATGGGTTTGCCAGTTCCTTCATCTGAAATATAGCCTACAGAATCAAGTATTTATTAGTGGTCTCCCATGCAAGTGCTAACCAGGGCTGACCCTGCTTAAATTCAAAGATCAGATAGGATTTAATGCCTTTGAGGTAGTTAGGGCCATAAACAACAATGTACAATAGAATAAGAATATACAAGGAAAAACCAGAATAAAATCAAAAGAGGAAGAAAATGGAAAAGATTTAGTGACCAATGGATCTGTCACCACTGGAGCAACACATTTACTCTTTGTTTTACCACAGCTCCTCCTACAGCTGTTACTGAAAAGAGTCCCAACAGACATCCATCCCTTGCTTCCCAGAAAGACATAGCCAATCATTTTTTTTGGGGGGGGGTCTCAACAGCCTTTCAGTCCTTGCCTGTTCCTTTCCACTGCTTGCATCTCCAGCACTCCCTTCCTTCTTTGCCTTATCTTGAGCAACCAGTGTTCTTTTTCTTGCACTTTCACTCACCTTGTGCCTACCTTTCTTGCTTCTTGACCCCTTCCTCCCATCTTGCTTCACACTCTTGCCTCCCCTCCCACCTATGCTATGCCTCTCTTATGCATTGCTCCTTACATTCTGCCACTTGCATGTCTCACCGTCCCTCTCCTCCTTCCCTTGCCTTTCTTCTCACCTCATGTTACAACACCTGCCTTCTCTAGCACCTCGCAGCCACCTGCCTGACCTTCGACACTCCATCCCTTCCCCAAGGCTATATCATGCTTCCCTCTCTTGCAACTGCAGTTGCACCTTGTACCCTTGTTTCCTCTATCAAACTTGCTTCATTTTATGTTGCTGCCTGCGCACATTCCAAAGATACAGAAGCTATATGGAGCTGCCAATACTGCTCTTCGAAGATGCCAGGAAAGCAGGTAAAAGCGGGTGCAGAAGGACAATAAAGCAGAGGTGAGGAATGAGGAGGTGGGGTGGAGATAATGTAGCAATCATTAGGATGGCTGGAACAGGTACAAACAGAAGCTTTCTGGGAGATATGGAGGGTTTTTTTTATTACAGCCATCTAGTGTTGTGCAAGTGAAGAAGTCAGCTGTCTAAGCCATTTCCCATAATAGTGATGTTTTCTCCAGAACAGGTACAAGAAAATGGTTCCTGCATAATTTAATGTATCACTCCCCACTAGTTTTGTGCAAATGGTTAATTTTGCTGTCATGGCCTGCTCAGAAGTGCATGTTCCAGGTCATTTTATTCTGTTCTTGGTGGCATTAAGAGGTGAATTAAAGAATAAAGTTTGAAGTGTTTCATTTGTAAAATATTGGTCTCAAGCAAAACACAGCACAAAGTCTTTTTTTTAATTATTTTATTCAAATTCAAATATAAAACAAACAATTATAACTGTCTACTTATTTGAAATATTTCTGATCTTCCAGACTGATCTAGATTTCATTATCAGTATTTCTTAACATGCTTAAAATATTGTACTACATTTTAATGCTATTATTACTTGTTGATTCTTGCATTTCCATCTCCATATTCCCGCTTCATGATATATATCCTGTAGCCCCCTCATAATTTATCTTAAATCATGAATCACAGATTTCTATCTGATGGTACCCAGCAATTACCCATTATAATTTGCCATTCTTTTTGTATCTCTTCGTCTGATTTCCCTTTTAATCTCTGAGAGACCATATCAGCATTTTTGTTTTCAGTGTACCCCACCATTGTTCTAATGTGGGTATTTGCTGAGTTTTCCACATCTTTGCATATTCAATACGAGCTGTTGTTATCATGTACAGTAATATTCTCCAGTACTTCTTTATACCAGTACCTTCTAATACATCAGTCATATTTAACAAATACAATTCTGGTAACTTAGCAAACTGTACTTTCATTAATGCACATATTTTGTTTTGTATTTCACTCCAATATTTCTTAGCTTTAGGACATTTCCACCACATATGATATATTGTACCAACCTCATTCTGACCTTTCCAACATTGTTCCGTACCTGTATCATAAATCTTTTTTAATTTATCTGGTGTAATGTACCATCTATGAAACAGCTTATAATAGTTCTCTTTCAAATTCTGAGCTACTGTAAATTTCTGTGTTTTTTTCCAGCTCTGCTCCCAAGACTCTAATTGTATTGAATGTTCCATATTTTGTGCCCATGAAATCATTGTTGCCTTTACTGTTTCTTCTTGCCTCTCCTGGTGTAGTATTTCTTGATATATTTGGGCAAGTAAATGAGGCAGATTTTCGAACAGCCATTTAATTACTCCAGTTTTCCCTTTAAGTTCAATTCCATATGTTTTTATATCCATCTGAAACCTTTCTGAAACAACACAAATTCTTTCAAAATCAATCTCTCTCAAAAATTTTGTGTCCCATCCTATGCAGTTTAGGCTTTACCCAGAAGCAGTATGAAAACTCTAAGTACCCTCATAAAATTCAACTTCATTTTTGTTCAAGGCATCTAATAAAAATGCATAGTATTGTTACATCAAACAACAGCAGACTCCATGGATCCTTAAGTGCTAATAATTATATTCTATATTTTCTCTGCATTACTGTATCCTCCTCCTTCACTCCAATAGCTCCATGGTTTTCCATACGTCCTTTGCAAGGAGTTCTGCAAAACAGACTTCATTTGGGTTTTCCTTGAAATGCCAGTCTTTCCTGCAGATTTGTAAGATTGACCCAAGAAATTGCAGAGTGGTACTGAGAGGCAATGGGATTTGAATAATACTGTCTCTATGCTAAGTGTGACATTTCACTCATTGGCATAAACATACTTGAAGGTGGGACAGACTTTCTTTGCCAGAAGTACTGGATAGAGGAGGGGCTGTACATTTTTTGTCCCATAGCTCTTCTTATACAAGGGCTAAAATGGAAAGCTTAGACTCCAAATCAAATAATGATCCAGTTAGGCATTAAGTATTGGGAAAAGATTGCTGTGACCTTTGTTCCAATTAAAAATACTATGATGGTAATGTGGAAAGTACCTGGGAATGACTGTGCAACTATGAGGTAATTCCCAAGTGACAATAAGGCTGAGTCATAGTGATATGAAACCTGAGCAAGGGGTTTCATCCGCTATGGTGACGTGTAATCCAGGCTGGGGTTACATCAGCTAGTCTCTATGTATATAAGGAGGTAGGCTCTCCTAAGCCTTTTCTCTCAGTCTCCCTGATTCTGGCCAGAGGCTTTGCCGGATTACATCTCTACCTGATATGGTGATGGAATGCTGAACCTGTGTTGAAGGATCTGCAAACCTGTACAGATGTGTATATTGGAACTGAAGAATAAAAAGCCTCCAGGTATATTTTTGGATGACAACACTGTGTGCTAGTGTTCTTAGTGGACAGCTTTTAGGGTCAGAGCAGTGCTACATGATATACTCTGCCAGACAGGCTTCTTGTTGCTGTGTTGTCAACTCTGCTGTATGTTTGTTTTGCTTGCCTCTGAGTCACATTGGTCAGAGTGCAGCGTTATGAGTGAGGATTTAGTGAGTTCTGCCTAAGTCCCATCGTCCATCTTCCCTCCACATTAGGTACCATACTTAAAAAACAGGTAAAATTCAGGGGAAAAATGAGTTTAATAATCCTATTTAGACTGTCAATTTGTTGTTGTTGTTATTGTTATTTTACAAGCTCAGAGTAGACCCAAAGTAGATCACTTGGCTCTTCATTTATGAAAGTCTTCCCTAGCATTTTAGTTTCCTTCAGTTTTGGACAATGGAACATAAAGGTGTGTTGGTATTTTCAATGGGATCCCCACTTACTGCACAAATAATCCCCAGAGCTTCTCTGACACACTGAAGTTACTTTCACTGGCATAGTTTTGCAAGTCATTCTGTGTGATGAAAGTTCTTCTGTGGTCCCCTGATATGAATTTCTTACTTAAATATCTGAAAGGGAGATAGCATCATGACTGGTGAACCAATATGTACTCAAAAGGAACCTGAAAAAGAAAGAAGAGAGGACATTAATTCTCCTGTGAACTAAAATGTGAATAAAAGTTGCGTATATGGATTCCAGTTATGCTCTTGCTTGAAGGTATACAACTGGAGCTGACTATAATGACCAAAAATGTATTCTATAAAATGAAATGCTTCCCCCAAAATTATAAAATAAAATCCTGTCCTCCTCAGAGGCACCAGCTCAAGGATTTTAAGTGACTTAACCCCTCATGAAACTTGCTAAGGTCTCAGCATGTCACCTTGAGGAGTAACTATTTTTACCCTGAGGAGCAAATTTTGAAACTGATGGAATGGCAATGAAGCCTGACGTGCATTGTATGCTATCAGTAGCAGGTAATTGCTCCCAGGCCAATGAGGTGGCAAAGTACTTATAGGTTTTAGTCTAAACTGTAAAGGAGGTTCAGAACAAAATTTGGTGTTATTTTCATCATAAGCCTTCAAATCATTTCCAGCTTGTGGTGACCGTAAGATGAACCTATCATGGAGCTTTCTTGGCAAGAAGAAAACTCCATGATAGGTTGTTGCTGACTCTCTCTGAGGAGGAAAGAGTGTGATTTGTCCAAGATCACCTACTGGGTTTCCACAGGCAAGTGGGAATTCAAACCCTGATCAATGACTATACCACACAGGTTCTTCTGGCAAATTCCCTCAGAATTTTGGTCTTTAAAGGAGTATTCCATCATGCTTAACCAAAGTTTATTGTTGTTCTTGTGTGCCTTCAAGTCACTAACAACTTCTAGTGACTCTAAGGCAAACCTATCATGGGGTTTTCTTGGGCTGAGAATATATAATGTATCCAAAGTCACACAGTGAGTTTCTATGGCTGCCGCAGTTCGTAAATACTTAACTCCAAAACAGGTTCAAGACATTGGATAGTTCCTTTGAAATTTAGGCTGAAATCCAGACTGGTTCACTGTTCCAAGGATTTGGAAACTACCAGCTGTCATTGTGTGATGTTATAGGATAATACACTTATGATATAATTCAACAGAGCAATGTACTTCTAGGGTCACATTTCATTAAAAGAGTTGTGTTCTTAGAATCAGCCCAATGGAATACAAATGTTTACTTGTCAAGAACACAATGGATTTGTTTCACATGATAAAACACCCTTGCTTAATGAGCTTGTAAGAGTAATGAGTAAATAATACTCCTTTCTTTTCTAAATATGCTTTCTTTTTTTGTACACAACTATCCCTAAAATATGCACTTTTTTACATGCAGCATTCCTGAATTTATTTTTTTGTGCACAGCTTTGGATCTGCTCTGTAGCATTGGAGAAGCATGGGAAAACACGGATACTGAATTTTGATCCACAGATATCCAGCTACACATGTACAGTTCCTCGAAGTGTGAATCAGACCAGTTCACTTAAAAATCCAAAGCAAATGTAGTTCTCCTTTCATTAGTAAAATGAGAGAACTAAAGTTTTTTTGAAATATTAGGTGTGCACCATTGATGTTCTAAAGATGTCTTCATTTCTTCTGTAAGGAGAACAGAGCTTGGAAAGGCAGCACTGCAGGCTTCAGGGGTCCTGAGATAACTTTTTTCAAGGTTTGAAGTATAGAAGCCAAGAAATTTCCATCATAGCAAGGTAAATAAGACCATTGGCCCATTTTGGTTACTATTATCTTCTCAAACTTCCAGTGTTTCTCCAAAGCCATTGGAGGGATCTAAGGTTTTCCATAGCCTTCCTAACACAGATGTCTTTTTTCCTTTGTGCTTAGTGGCATGTTGAGGCATGAGTCTGCTTGGGGTTTCAGGCTGAACCTTGAAGCAGCCTTCTTAGAGTCCTGAATCCTATACTACAAGCAAGCTCAGCACTTTGTGTTGCTGTGAAGTTCACACTAAAGTCCAGATCAATTCACAGCCCCACTGGTGTGGTCTACTAGCCTACTGGTATGGTCTACTAGGTCTACTACTGTTTGGATTGGAGATGCCAGAGACCGAATGAGACCTCCATGGGACAGAATATGCTCTCCCACTGAGCTACATCCTCACTGCAGACCACATTAGAAGCAACCAAAGTACATGGCTTTAGTGCCGTGATTGATAGATTTTGCCTCCTGTGATAACAACCATCCTGTTAAAAAGCATACTTAATAATTCCATGCATTTCCTAATCAGTACTGCAGCAGCAGTTCATTTACTCTGTGTCTTCGGGGGCCTTCTTGACGGCTGTTTACTTGTTCTTTGCATTCCACGACAGCAGTAAAGCATATATTTGTTCCAAATTAAACATTGATAAATGTTTCCAAGTCCCAGCAGGGGGAAAAGAGAACAAATTTAAGCCCACACTAAGGTGCCCTTCAAATGTTCTCCCAGCTGCATGGAAGCTAATGAGAGAATGTAATGTGGCCAAAGAATGCATAAAAGTAACCTAAATATTTGGATGGGCCTATTCTGAGAAAAGATCTTTCTCAGTGACTTCACCAGGGGTGGGTAACTGCATAAGGACTGGAGTTCCCCCAAACTGCTTCACTGTTAGGAGGGATGCTTGTCATTCATGGAGAAGCTTTTCTCTCAAAACGATGGTTGCTCTCCTGATGTTGTCATCAATGATATGAAGATGATGTCCCCTCTTAAGCAGAAGTTGCTTGAGTTTATTGGTCTTTTTACAATAGTTTTTTTTTCAGTGTTACAAATGCATCTGATTCTTAGAAGCAATCCATAGATAATATTTCTTTTAATGTGCTTGCGGTGACAGGATCTCAGCTCCAGGTAAGCAAGAAGACCAGTGAGATTATTGTGGGTGTAACTGATGCCAACATCAAGGAAGCTCTCAATTATTTTGAGAGAAAAGCTTCTCCATAAAAAGACATGAGTCAAGTAACAACTGACAAACTCATGCCATTTGTGGTAGAATTCCATCCCACATCTCCTATCTAACAGGTGGCAATTAAAGAAAACTGTCAGTTGCTAACAGATCCAGAACTAGCTAGAGCCATCAGACAGCTTCCAGATATAGCTTTCTATCAGCCACCAAATCTGAGACTGCTGATAAAAACTGTCCTAAAAACACCAGTGAACAATCCAGAATCGCACTCTTATGATACAAAACATTGTATCAGCTGTAAATTCCTTAAACATGCTGGTACATTTAAGAGCACAGTGGCTGACAGGACCTACTGTATTCAACACATCACCTGCCAGTCCTATAATCTTATATATGTGATTGAATGAAGGCATACATGAAGTCATCTGCAATATTTTGGTGAAACCATCACAGACCTGTGTACACACTTCAGAAACCATAAGTCTGCTAAACAGGAAGCAAGAGCAACCAGTTGCACTGCATTTCAACTCAGAACATCACAGTCTCTCTGATTTCTCCAAGTTTGGCTGAGGAGCTATCTCCTTCAGACATCTTGCACAAAAAGGAGAATTTATAAACTAAAAATTTTAACACCACATGGCCTCAACTTAGAGGATAATACCATATACCATTAAGAATGCTGATAACAGCTCAGTTTCATCTTTGACAACTGAAGAAGGCAGAATCCAAAATGATTTGCTCTTGATATAAATATTTAAGTTCTGAGATGGATGGATGGATGGATGGATGGATGGATGGATGGATGGATATTCTGTTTGTTAATCACTTCAATATTAAATTGAACAGAACTTTAAAAAAATATCAAGAGCAAAGTATGCCTTCTTCAATTGTGTTATATCTTACTTGATATCTATATATTTAAGTTCTCTCTGTTAATCACTTCAATATAGGTGGTTTGATCCCATCAAGGAAGCTATAGCTCTGAGTTTGTGAGCCCTCAGCAGGGTTCATGGTGGTGTCTTATAAATAGTGTTGCTGTAAATCAGAGCCAGTTTGATGGGAAACAACAGCAACAGCAAGGGAAAAGAAAGGAGGAGAAATACCTGTGGATGACGAGGATGATTAGTTTGCTTCAGGCACCAAAATAATATGGCTGGCTTTGGATACTGCCCAGCAATACAACCATATGATACATTTCCTATGGTCCCAATCCTTTACTCCTGTTCACTTGGCTGATCAGGAGAATTTACAAAATTCACTGATTTTTCTTTAAAACTGACAGGAAAAAGAAACTTTTAAAAAATGAATGAAAAGGAAAGAATGGCAGATATACCCATCCTGTCAGAGGACTTTGAAAGCACAGCTCTTCAGATTCTAGCTTTGGACCCTTGTTTTACAGTGACATGTTTCTGGTGCTGAATTTGGGTTTCTGTCCTTTTTTTTTTTTTTTAACCTTCTACCTTCTCCGACAAGCTCTTCATGTTCAGCAACTACAGAGCAAACAGGTGCCACACAAACCTATTGAATTTATGTAGTGCAGATGAAGGGGAATTTCACACGGTTTCACACAATTTCATAAACTTTGTCATGAATTTGACAGGAAGTACTTGTCATTCTTTTGGAGAAAAAAATCACATGAAAGCAAAATCAAAAGCAGAGTTTGATGCGGGATAGAGCCTTCTTGGTGGCTTCCCCTAGCCTTTGGAATTCCCTTCCCTGACATGCCAGAACAGCCATTCTCAATAGGAGTCATACGGCTCCCAAGAGGGACTTGGAGTGTTTGAAGAGACCCCTGGCACATTTGAAGCTTTCTTGGTGTTCAATAGTACATGATTTCCTAGCTGTTTATGTTGTAATCCCTATTTGGCGGGGGGGGGGGTCTCAGAACCTGAGAAAAACTCCTAAGGAGCTTGTGGCCAAAGTGACACAAGCTCCTTTTTATGCTGAAAGGCCTGAAAACTTTTTCATTCTAAAAGGCTTTTGAGGACTGATTTCTTTTTCAAGGAATTTTAATAGGGTGTTGTAGTATTTTTACAGAGCCAGCATAATGCGGTGATATGAGCATTGGACTACAACTCTGGAGACCAAGGTTCTAATCCCTGCTTGGCTGTGGAAGCCTGCTGGGTGACCTTGGGCAAGTCACATCTTTTCAGCTGCAAAAGAAGGCAAAGGTAAACCAGCTCTGGACAAATCTTGCCAAGAACATCAAGGAGATAGGTTCACCATGGGGTCTTCATAAGTCAGAAATGACCTGAAGACACACAACACACACACACTATGCATGTATGCCAAAAGGATAAGCCCTTTTCCTTCAGCAAGAAACCTTTGTTAAGCTTTCTTATTAAAAAAAAATCTTAAACATATACAACTATTCATCATTCAACAATTATTAATTACCATTATTGATGGCATACAACATTTCTTCCTCCTCTGCTACCTGAGACAACTTGCTGAGAATGTGAGAGATAGAAAGGAAATTCTCAAGCAGAGCAACCAATTGGCAGTCTGTTCTCTTCTTACAATCTTACTCTTCTTGATAAAAATACAGAAGTATGCAACTTTACTTACAAAAGCACATGCATAATTAAACACATAGTTTAATGGGAGGGAGAGAGAGAGAGAGAGAGAGAAGAAAAAAATGGCCACTGTCAGAGTGATGCAGAAAGAGAGCAAGTGTGGAAAAGCAAACAAAATACAAAGTCTGAAAACTAGAAATTAGAAATTAGTGAGTATGGACATCCAAAAGTTGCTGACACTGACTCACATTACTTCATAGTAGGACAATCCCTGGGTTGGACAAGATTTTTCTGACCAGCCCTAAATAATGTCTGTTCTTCTACCCCGTTGTGGTGACCATGGGTGGCAGCTTACCACCATAAGGAATATGACTTCATGGTTTTCCTCTAAAAGGAGTGCAAACACCCAGGAAACTTTTCTTTTCTGTCCAGATGGTTCACATATTTGGATTTACCATTTCAGATCTCCCCTACCTTCCTCAGTCCCGAGTTTGACGTCAGGCTCTAAAACAATTTTCTTCATTAGGATTTTAGACATTTGAAACTTATGGCATGCTTAAACTTCTTCCATTTCAGTGAAAGGTCAGTAGATGGTGTTTGAGTGTCCGTGTCTTACTTCTGCAAAGTTGCGTAAGTATCTGTAATTTTTTTCTTGATAATTTAGAAATACATAATTTACAGCCATAGGTATCCTTCAGTCCACCTCCATCAGTCTTTAGAAAATTAAGTCAATACATTTCATTTCCCGTTCCTTTTTTTTTTTAAGGATAGTGTGTCTGTTGTTCTTTTAACAATCCCTGACAGTTGCATTAACATTTTGCAATGGGAATGACCGAACTCCCTCCCTCTCTCTCTCTCTCTCTTTATGAGTGTATATAAGTGTACACACACACACAGTCAACTTAAAGGTTCACCTTTGCATTTACCTCGAAATGTTTTAAATTGTTTCTATCAGACCCCCCATAGAAGTTGGCAAGATCCTAGATGACTTTTAAAGTAAAATGATAAAGTTGGGGTGGGGAGAGAGAGAAATCAAACTACATGTTCATTGGCATTAAAGACAAAGTGAAAATTAAATTGTCTTCAGCAATAAGAAGGGGATTAATGAGGGAGCATGCAGTAATATTGAAGCCATTTGGCTGCAGACTCAGAATTTCTCGAATCTTTTTTTATTATTATTATGAGTGTTTACGCTTGCTTGGAATGCCACAACTCATTGGCTTCTAAGGATTAAAGATTAGCTGTGCTCAAATTGGATTAGAACTGGTAGTCAGATTTCATGCTTAGGTATCAGCTCCTGCCTGACTGTATGTGATTCATGGGGCCTGACCTTGCCATAAAAAGGTAGTGGGCTTCATTTGATCTTTCACAGAAACCTATGTCCATTCCAGCCATGTGCCTACAGGGCATCAGGCACTTACAGGGAAGGGAAATTTTGCTAGCGCCTGGATGCAGGCTAGTTTATCTGGGAACCTCGCTACCTTGACAGAGGAGTGAGGGGCAAAGCACCAAAGGTTCATAAGACCTGGACACTTCATCCTCCTCTTTCTTGCCAATGCACATGCCACCCAGCCAACTGTAATGAAGTTCAAGTTTTGGCTGATTGCTTTTGGGGACTGGGGAGGAATTCCCTCCCCCTTTCCACAGAGTTTCTTCACCTACCTTCTGCTGTATTCAAGGGAATTGGGCAATTCACTTCAGATGGTGTCATTAAATAGGAAGTCACCTGGCAGGTTGCAGGAAGAGGAGGCAGTATTTCCAATGAACACCATAGATGCCCATTTGATGAATGTGAGGTTTCTGGGAGTGCCCTTTTAGACTGTAGGATGTGGAGAGTGAGGAAGGATACTGCCCTTAGAGCTGTCTTGGGGGTGAACCTCACTGTAAGTCATGGGACTTGGGGGCATCTTTAGGTTTGCCTTCCAGTATTGGACTGGCTGGGGAGTAAGCCAGAGAATTGGGTAGTCACTGGGGCTCCAGTGTTTTCCCAGGGGAATCTGAGAAAGAGTTCAAGGGCTGACCACCTGCCATGAAAAGGCCATTTCTATACCTTACCTTCTTCCCATTGTCTTTCTGTTGTGGTCCTAGCAGTGCCTTTGCTGGGGATGGGAGCATGATGGGAATGCTCTCCTCTGCACCCAGCCAGCTCCCTGTGGAAGGGAGTGTGAGTGACACATACCTGCCTTCCACAGCACTGCCAACCTCTTACCTGTACAGGGCTGGGGAAGGAAGTGCCTCCATTGTGCTTCCACCCCTTCCACATGGCCAGGAGTGATGGGAGCAACTTGCGATCTCAGGTGCTTAAGAGATTTATTCTATTAAGCAAATATCCTGTGATCATGACAGGTGGGGACAAAATGGCAGTGGGACCATGACAATGTCATACAAAAGCTCAACCTGAGGACTGCTGCCACAGTGTCCCCATCACAGGACTGCAAGGCCATGTGGAAAAGGCCTAAGTTGCCCCCCACCCTTTGAAGACTGCAGATTCAAACAGGTTCCAGATTTAATAAGGTAAATAAAGTGGCCCTATTTAACCCAAGTATCATTTTCTGGTCTTGTTACTCCCGTATGGGTCAGCAATTGTTCTCGGTGTCTAAAGTTTTGGTGGGTAACTGTTGGGGTTAATTGACATGGCTTTCAGAGGAACTTGGAGGGCTACAGCTCCCAACCTCTGAATAAAAATGCCCCCAGATACCCCACAACACTCATTAGAGAACACAGAGAGCAATTTCACCACAGTTTTGGGCTGTCTCTGGGCAGTTATTTAATCAACAGTGCTGTTACGGAAGTGAAGCAGAAATTAAGCTCTGGGACACCTCCTGTTGCAAAGAGTCTCTTCTCAGGCCTGAAAAAGGCCTGGGTGTTCAAAAAAAATGGCAAAATTATCCCCAAGCTCCTAAAAAGATGGGACTAGAAAAAATGGAAATGATGATTAAGGATTTCCTGATTCAAAAATGTATAGAGTAACCCCTGAAGAAGTCTTAAGAACATTAAGTAGTGAATTTCCAGACACTCCTCTTTTTTTCCTTTTTTTCTTGTTTGGCAGAGTTTCTGGCCAGTGTAGCCCCTGGTGGGTCAGAGAGGGTCCCAGGCCTGTCACACTTACCTATTTCTGTAGTAAAGGAAAGGACCATGCTGCTGCTGCCAGATTAGTACTAGGTATGGAAAGAACTATTGAAAATACTTGAAAAATATTTTAGTATCTAGAAACACTTATAAGAAAAATCCTGGAATGATGAGAATTTTTGCAGTCCAGGATTTATGCTAATACAAAGTTTGCATGTGGTTGTTGCTCACAGAGAATGGCATTTACCACACAGAAAAATCTGTTCTCTGTGCAGAAATGCGGCCGCTTGTGCAACTCCCAGTTAAGGTAACTATAAGAAAAAGTATGCTCTATTGAAAAGGCATAATAGCATATGGCAGTGACCACAAGAGGAAATGTAGCTTGCAGCTGTCACTAAATGGGTAACTAACTATTCATTTAATTGGAATTAGAGATTGGTAGGTCCATAATGAGTTGGTGGGTGGGAACTAGAAAAGCTTCCAAAGAACCTGGCAATGCTTTTGGTAGGCATCGGTAAGCAGGAATACCTGGCAGAGAGGATGGTAGTTTGGATAGTTTATTAGCAGTCCAGCTTGTTAAAATCAGAAGAGTTGGCAGGCTTTCTAAGAAGCTTTTTTATTTTTATTTTTTTAAAGCAAACCTTCCTTTGCTCCGTTTGACCCAGAAAAATCTAACATTTAGTTCTGGCCATCTCCTGCAAGCAAACATAACTGAAATCTCAGACATTTTCCCCTTGGCTTCCATAATCACAGGTGTACTGCATCTTCTCAGCCTGTCATCAATGCTAAAATAATCAGCAACAAAAACTTCCTAGATAGATCCCAGAGGTAAGTTTGAAGGAAGGTGGGGAAGGTCTGACAGCCTGGAAGTTATTGTTGTTTGCTTGGGAAATACAAGTGCTGGCATTCTGGGGGACAATGTGGTGATAAAGTAACAAACTGATTACCAGCCTCGACTGTGAACACATTGTACTTAGCTCATTTCTCATGCCAAGAACCAGGTGGCACCACCTACATACTGGTCTGCAGGCATCTGTACACCGCCGAGTGTGCAGTGGGAGGCAAGTACTTCCAGTCTGCAAGGAGCACACTGTATCTACTTTTAATTTCCCTAGGCATTTAAATTGTCAAGCACTGCTAAAGCCTGTCATCAAATCCCCTTAGTTCTGTCATTTCAGGCAAAGATACATAGTTCAGTCAAGCAACATAGCAATTCTCTGGTCCCAAAGACTCAGGGCTGATCAACATGCTCCCTGCAGTCATGCAGTACAATTGTAATTCCTCTGTCATTTTGTTTAGGATGACTTCAGTTCTGCAATTTAGGTACATTATTGAGCATGTGCCTTTCATTCATGGTCTTCCGCTTCATGAGTTTTGTAGTCTTGAGGGTGGAGACTTCGCTGCTCTCATGCATAAGACATCACCTGTAAGAATAAAAGAATAGAAGAAAGTGGGAAACAATGTGAATGAAAGTGGATTTATCAGGAAGAGAAGGAAATGTAACCAGAGTAAGAACATAAGCTAGTGTGTAATTATTGTTCATGTAAGCATTTGATTAGGATTTGCTAGGTATGTTTAAGAATTCTTCCTATTCCAATCTCTGGAGTGTGGGGCTTGGCATTATGTGGAACAACATTGATATGTCAATTAGCTGCTATTATTTTGTACCGTACTCAGGTAAAGGATGTGAAATACATGTATTGAGTTACACCAAGGTTGCTGCTGCTAAGTGTTACCCTGACTTCTGGGGATCCCCTGGGGGATGCCTTCATTCACTCAAAAAATGCAAAGACTGGAGGAATTAGCATGGCACTGGCCTTGGCAGGACGAAGGGGAGGGTAACCAATCGAGACTTTCAACCCAATTTTTACAGAATCAGACCACACAAAAACCAACCAAAGATTAAAAAGTAAGCTAAAAATGTGTTTTTATTGGGGGAATTCACTCATGTATGCACACAAGATACATATAGTCAAGCATTCACAAAAGAGTTACCTGAAAGAGAAAGGGAGGAAAGAAATTATGGATAGAGAGGCTGAGGATTTTTGGGTATATATCGTTAAAATTCCAAAAGAGTAGTGAAGAGCTTGAAATGTGACTTAGACAGAAGTCTAAGGGCAGACAGATCAGGATTCAGAGTGACATAGTAGAGTCTTGCATTTCATTTGACTGCAACTGACTTCTCAAAATGAAGGGTTTATATACTCTCTTTTCCTCCCTGAAGGGGTGTGAGTTGATTGCTCTCCCAGCCTAGTGAACAATGGGAGTTGCAACACAGACAATGGGGTCTGGAATGGACTGATTGGTTTCAATGTCTTGGTTGAGAGGAGGTTTCCGGCCTAGCTGCAGTAGGATATGTACACAGTAGGGGTTCTGGCTTCTGCATCTGGGCACCTTATTGTCTTCTGATGTTGGCAGTTGATAATATTAGCTCAGTGCCATTAAGTCAGGCTTTCTTGGCTAATTTCAGAGAACTTTTGAACTGGCCATGTTGACGTCACCTCTGATCTACTCCCAGCCAGGTTCCCATTCCACATGGCCTTGTAAGCCATAAGTATAATTTATATTTTATGCCAATACATCTGCCAATTAATATATTTTGCCAATTAGAACATATCAAAGCATGGAGGTGTACGGCCTGGTAACATAAGCGCTGTCAAGTCAACTTTGACTCATGGCGAATGTATGAATGAGAGCCTGTTACCCTGTTACAAGAGACCTCCTCTGGTCCTAAAATATCAGGGCTGTGTGGCTTCCTTGATTGAGTCTACTGACCGGTAATGCACTCCTCTTCTGCCTTCTATCTTGCCAAGTAACACTGTCTTTTCTAGTGAGTCATGCCTTCATATGATACATCCAAAATACAGCAGTCTTAGTTTAGTCATCTGGATTCCTAGAGAAAGTTCCAACTTGATTTGCAATTTGATCCATTGATTTTTCTTTTTTAGCAGTCCATGATATCCACAGAACATTTCTTCTCCGTTGCCACATTTCAAATACTTTGATTCTCCGGGTCTACAACTTCATTAACAACCCAGCAGATCTCTACATTAGATTGCATATTCCAAAATCATTCTGCTGAAACATCCCCATGAAGATTTATGACCAGTGTTAATATTTGCTTCTTTCTATGTCCTATTTTATGTATTATTTATTCAATAATTTCATTTTTGTGTCTCTTTTCTTCTGGCATGGGACTCAAAGCAGCTTACAAAAGGCTAAAAACAAGATAAGTTGAAAACGTCATCACCATCATCATCATCATCATCTAAAATTTTAAAAATTGATCACATTGAAGCACTATTAAATTTTTAAAAGTATAGAGTTGGACATGGCGTTGGCACGGGAGGAGGCTTTATCATAAGCTCTGATAACAGTGCTTTTTCTTATCTTTTTATGTCTTCATTTTACCCTGACTGATTGACTTTTAAGAAGCTGTTGCATTTTAGTGCTGTGTAGCATTCCTTCCTCCCCCTCATATTGTTTTATATGTTTCACAGAAACTGTTTTTACTATCTTTGAAGCTGGACCCCAGCTATGTTTGTGAGCAAGCTGGAGGAGTGCTCAGACTGCTGCTATCATTTTTCCCTTTTAAGCATATTTTAAACTTATTTCCAAGTTACAAAATAGTCTGGGAATAAGAAGACAGAAGATATAGAAGAAAGAGAAGAATTTAAGAAGAGGATTAAAACAACCAAGCCAAACCAAGATGTATCATCTACTCATAAGAAACTGGGACCAGCCATGAGTAACTAAAGAGAAAGAGAAAGCTGCTTTTCTACTAACCTGTTAACTTTATTTTCAACCGGTGCCAATACTGATAAGACTAATACAAACTTAACAAGAGAAACAATCACCAGTTGAATCTTTTTAAGCAACTTTTACTCTTTTGTATAATTCTTCACACAACAAAGTAGCCAACATTTGACAAATAAACAATTGAAGATAACAGCTTGAAACTAATAAACAAACAGATTTCAAACAGGATGCAAAACAGTAAAGATAGCAAATAAGTCAAATAAAATAAAGAAAATTAATAAAGTAATCAAATCAACACACCTGGAAGTGGAAGAATAAGAGTGGCAGCTTTACTACGAATGACGGTGGTCCTTAGAAGACAGGGATACAAAAACTTAGGTGCTTCACCAATTCATGTGGAATCTTCTAAAAGCAATAAGAACGGGCAAACAAAGCAAACAGAAATCTATGCATACTTCTCTCCAGTGGTTAAAATAAGCAGGGCCTGAACTGTCCTCAGATACAGAGCTTGATTGGACCCTAAGCATTAGGCAGATCCTGTTTGACCCGTATAACAAGGATGGGATTAATTTGGCAGAAGAGTTTGCCTTTGCTGAAAGCAATGAAACTGCTACCCTGTTATGGGACTGGAGACATGGAACTACAATAAAATCTCCCAAAGATAGTGCTACTCTCAATGAAACAGAGATAATTTTAAATCAAGAAATAATGACAGGTGAGATGAAGAACTCAGAACAACTAACAGAATTAATTGGACATCCTGTAGATATGACCAAGGATTTACAATCAATTAAATCCTGCCTTCCTGAATGTAATGGTCTATTAACAGCTATCACTGGAGCATTGGTAAAGATGGAATCCCAGCCTGAAACCAAGCTGTTCGTCTGTGAGGGTAATACATCTCAACATAGCAATGGAAGGAAGAAGGCTAAGAAGAGGAATTCCAATAGAAAACAAAACCCCTCACATAGTGGATCTAATGAATCAAAGAAGAATAAGAATATTAAGAGAATAGGGAAAGGTCATAGATTATTACTGAAAAGAGAAGAGATGAACTTCCAAAAACTGTTTAATATCTTGGACATGAAGCCAAACACATCGAAGAGAACTCAAAGAAAATCGGCAAATGAGGGAGGTCAAATAAAAAAACACCTAGTCCCAAACAGAAGAATCAGAAGCCCTTATCCAGAAACCAGAATGATTCTATCTATCCCTTAAGCAATTCCTCTTTCACCAGTAGAGGGGAACTAGTTACCCAAGATCCCTTGGAAAAGGCACTGAGAAATGGCTCACTTCATAAGAAGAAGATACCTTTTCAAGGTGAGGATCTTCAACCTCTTGTTTCATAGGACTACTAGAAAAGTAAGACCTGGAACTTAATCTTAGTTAAAAATAAATTGGTCATCAGTAATTACCCTAAACCTCAAGGCATGTTATCCTCATGTGCACGAAGAGTTCACCTTGAATGTACATTGGGATCTGTGGCTCATGTGATTCTTAGCCCTTTGGAAATTCTCCATGTGGAGTGTTTGTCAATTGTACTCATGCCTGTGCAGTTGTAACTTTTACAAATGATCAAATTGCCAAAAAAAAAAAAAGGTAAATTCTTCTAGGCCCAGACTTTTAAATAAGGGTATGGTAACTTCCTGCTTCTTTGAAAACAAGGTCCCTCCTATTTCATTAATTAATGGCACTTCTAGCATAAGTCCTAACAATAAGAACAACCATAGTATGACAACTAATCTCATTGATTTCTCAGATTCTGTACAGTGCCCAACTCAGCGCCCTCAAGATAAACAAACTTTAGTAAATACATTCAATGAAATGACTATAGAGAAGGAGGAGTCCTTATTGAAAGCCTTTCAGATCTTACTATCTTTGTTACAAACTGAAATCATAGATAGACTAACTTCTCTAACAGCCACTTTACATAATTTATAGGAAGACTTGGGAAATATAAAATCTATTGATATGCAGTTGGTTTCAGTAACAGGCAATTTAGAAAATAACAAAATACATGAAAGACCCTCCTAGGAGAAGAAAACAACACACAATATTGTCTGGGTATAATAGACTGCAGCAAAGAGCCAGAGGTATCCCCCACATGCAGATACAATAAGGTGGCAGATGAGGAACACAATGTCAGGAACAAGCATCATGTATTAAAAAGAAGGCACCAGAGAATTAATGGAGCCATATTCCATGATGAAGGTGGACATTTGGCTCAGGTTCCAAAAATGAAGTGACAATCAGAGGACTGTGTGGAGGAATCTAAACTTACTAAATGGCCTGTATTTCATTGTGTTTCCCTAGCTCCTTACAATATGAAATCACCTCCCCTGGCAAAACATTAGGTTAATTTCTTGTCCTGGAACACAGCTGGGTGGAACTCTAAATCTAAAGCGTGAGGTCTCTTGATTTCCTACAGGAATTTGATATAATCTTGCTCCAAGAGATATGGTCCACAACAAAACTAGACATTAATGGCTATGTTGTTATGGAGCAACCTGCCACAGTCCCAACTGGAAAAGGAAGACCAAAAGCAGGGCTTGCCATTTTGATTTCTACCTCCTTACATGTCTCCAACAAATGTCCAGCTCTACGTTGTCAGATTGCTATAGCATGCTTAATTGATTTTGGATTTATGCGCCTATTATTGGTTAATGTGTATATTCCTCCAATGACTAATAGAGAGACCAATGGGAGACATTGGAAGATTCTATAGTTAAGTTGGAAGCATAGTTCCCTAAATCACACCTAGTTGTGATGGGGGACTTTAATGCTAGAACTGGGCCAGATAAGACCCTTTTTTCCTCCCACTCCTGGCATCTTAATGACATAGAGGATTGTGTACTTAACAACAACAGACATTCTAAGGACATAGGGATCAACTATCCTGGCATATGTCTTGTGCAGCTGGTGGGGTGCCTTGCATTAAGAATAATCAATGGGAACCTGAAATTTGAACAAACTGAAGAATACACATATAAATCAGGAAAAGGGGGCAGCACAATATATTATGTTTTAGTCTCTGACTTTATCTACAAACATATAGTCTGTGACAGACAAAACTGAGAGTAATCATTTACCCCTTTTCCTTAGCTTAGGAATCCATCTTGATATCCATTTAAGCCCTCAACAACAACTGGACAACTCAGCAGTGACTATAAGTCAGAAAAGGTTAAGATGGTCTGATAAGATAAGTGATAAGATCATAACATCACTAAATTCACCAAAATACAGGCAGCTTAAAAGCTCAATTATAGAGACACAGAATGTATATGTCACCTTGGAAAACTATAAATTGCTTACTGCAATGTTGGCTAAGATGATAAGAAGTATAGAAACAAGCTCTTGCACTGTTAGACATAAAAGGATAACCACAGGATTAGATAAAGAATGCTCGGAGGCAAGGGACCACTTGAGGAAATTGTATCTCAAGTATAGGAAGGACAACTCCTGTACCCTGCCAAAGAGCCATTATACCATAACAAAACGCTATAAAATATTGATTGCAAAGAAAAAAAGGAAACTAGGCACAGGCAATGGTCAGCATTGTTAGCTTCCTCCTGAAAAAGGAACACCAATTGTTCTGGACCATTGTCACAGGTATGCTAGGTAACCTTGACGGAGCACCTCAATGTAACATACCAGCACATGTGTGGGAAGCCTATTTCTCCACTCTGTTTAAAGATTGCGAAGAGCTTAAAGTGGGGCCATTGGAAGGAAAATGCACTGCCTCTGTGAAAAATTTGGCTACTCCATACTGACCCCCAATAACACAACATGAAGTTGCAACTTTAATCTCTACAATGAGATCTGGCAAAGCCCCAGGGCCAGACTTAATCATGCCTGAACTCTTAAAAGCAAATATTTCATGGTGGACATCCTTACTGGTGACTCTTTTTACCCACATTAATCGGACAGCCCAATTACCCGATAGCTGGTCTCAAGCCATCATCATCTCCATATACAAAAAAGGAGACAAAAATGACCCCATCAACTATTGCCCCATAAGCTTATTGTCAGTAGTGGGCAAATTATATGACCGCTTTCATAATAATTGTCTGATGGAATTGATAGAGACAGAAAAAAAACTGCGGGATGAACAAGCTGGTTTTAGGAAGGGAAAGTCAAGTATAGATCATTGTGTAGTCCTTAATCATTTGGCCAAAAAATATTCAGGAGCATATAGCAATAGTCTATATATTGACTACATAGATCTGAAAACAGTATTCGACTCAGTACCTAGAGACAAATTGTGGGCTAAACTCCTTGTTTCCTCTATTGACAAAAGATTACTTAGGTTAATTATGAAGTTATATAGCAACACCACACTACAAGTGAGGTGTGGAGTACAGAGTAATCTTACTAAAACCATCTCAGTGAAAAGAGGTGATCGACAAGGATGTATTCTTGCGCCCACATTATTTAATTTGTATCTCAATGATCTTGCTCCATTTATCTGTTCAGAGTCCTTTTACCTTCCAAAACTAGCCTCAGTTAGTATCCCCTTACTTTTATATGCAAATGATGCAGCTCTTCTGTCCTTTACTAAAATTGGCTTGAGACAAGTAAAAAGAGCTTTCATGGAGTATTGTGAAAACAACCAGTTAACTGTTAACTATAACAGTTATATTATTTATATAACTATAAATCTAAAATCATGTTTTTTTCCAAAAAAGCACTCCATACTTAATTGGGTCATAGCTGGCCATAAAATAGAACAAGTGAGGCATTTCCACACATCTGGCACCTGGGCATCATGGTAGGCAACTGCTATACAGACTGCAACCTGCAGTAGTAAAGCAATTGTCCGATTCTTTTATACCGAAGGCAGACAACTGATCCCTGCTCTACTTAAGATATTCCAGGTTAAGGTTCTTCCTCAATTACCATTTGGTATTCCGGTATGGATTCTGGGTTTTTTTGTTTTTTTTTTTGCCAAAAGTAGAACAAGTACTCTCAGCCTTTCTCAGAAAATTATTTGCTGTGCCAAATTGTATCCCATCAGCGACCCTACGCTTGGAGGCTGGTTGTACATCAATTGAATGTACTGCATGGAAGTAGGCCTTAGGGTACTGGCTAAGAGTTCTCTTTGCATGACCAGAGGCTGGATATGTTTATCTGATGCAAAGAGATATTTATACTACTTACCTATCTAAAGCCATGAAAGAAAAATTGCAGCGATTAGGCCTTTCAGATACATTCTTCCTCTCTCTTGACTGGCCCAGGGCCAAGCTGATCATTGCACAATGGATTAAAGATGTTGACATCCAATATTCTACATCTGTTGCATGCGCTACTTGCTTCCTCATCAGCTTGGGTTTGAATTTTAATCTAACTAAGGGTGCAAATTACTTGAAAATTTAATGATCCCCAAATACCAGATGGGATTTAGTAAAGCCAGATTCAATGTTATTCCATCTACTGTATTAGAGGGAAGTTTTCAGCAAACTGAGTACAAGGATCACGTATGCCCCTGTGGGGAGGGACTAGTAGAATCTTTATCTCATGTACTTTTTCTGTTGTACTTTTTATAAGGATGATAGATTAAGTTTAGTAGTACCTCTTCTGAGCAGGTTCCCAGGAAGACCTTTGGAATGAACTTAATGTATCTATTAGGGGATACTGAAAAAAGAGTAGCAGAGGAGGTTGCAAAGTTTTTCTTCTGTGCTATCAAAACTCGAAGGGCCATGGTATAAAAATGTTGACAACTTAACGATTCCCCTTGGTGTAAACACCTGAGCTGTTTTGTGGGGGACACAGCTTTAGGAACTGTAAGGCCACCAAAAGTTGTATATCAGAAATAAGGCTGTATGATTTTAATAGAAATTTTTATATATGATATGTTTAAATCTCAGTGTTTTCTATCAAATTTTAAACTTAACTTTTTTTAGATATTTTTATTAAAGTTTATACTTGAAAATAATAAAAAAAACCTTTCCCACTTCCAAACTTGTTATCCAGTTGAGTCTGCTTGTTCCATGCCATTCATACATTGTTAGTGCAAAATCAAAGGAAAAGATGATCTTACATTGTTACATCTTACATGGTCACATTGTTGCTTTGCTACATTACCTTATTACATTGTTGCATTGCATTACATACAATCTTACTTGTTCCTTTTTCTTTTCTTATACTATGTCTTTATCCAATTTAAAACTTCTCTCCATTCCCTTTCAAAGTTCTGGATAGACTTATTTTTCAAAGGAAATGTTAACTTTTCTATCTCAACCATATCCAGGACTTTAAATTTCCATTCTTCTATATCAATATATTTCTTATCTTTCCAATGTTGCGCATATATCAATCTTGCAGCAGTTATCAGATATAACAATGTCTTCTGGTGACACCTTATTTCTCTTTATTCCCCTAATATATTTAACAGACAAAATTCTGGCTTCATTTCAAAATTTAATTTATAAATTCTTTGAATTTCATCATGTATTTCCTTCCAGAATTTCCTTGCTATCTTGCAGGTCCACCACGTATGAAAAAATGACCCCACCTTTCCCTCGCATTTCCAACATCTTGTATTTCCATTTTTAGTTATTTTTTGCAGTCTTTCTGGTGTCATATACCATCTATATAACATTTTATAAAAATTTTCTCTTAAGTTTAAACTTGGTGTAAATTTTATATCTGTTTTCCAAGCCCTCACCCACATATCCAATTCAACTGAATGACCAATATTTTGTGCCCATCTAACCATATTATCTTTAACAACCTCTGATTCCACTGAATTTTAAACTTAACTTATTAAGCTGTTTTTAAAATGCATTTATATGTAATTAATTATACCCTGTGATTTATGTTAACACGGACTGTTTATATTTTTATATTATATTTTTACTTGTGTGTAGAATGTATATAATTATGTACCTGTGTGTAGAATGTATATCACCTCATGGTCTGTTGACTGCAATAAAGGCTTGATGATGGTGATGAAGTAGAGAGCCATTTAAAAATATAACAATAAAGTTAAAAATACAGCGCTCCTCCAACAAAAGGCTTCCTGCACCCAAGTAACCATGAGAAGCCAGTTTTAGGAAAAATGTGTTTCTCTGCTGGCGAAAGGAGAGCAAAAAGGGGGCCAGCCTAGCTTCCTGTGGAAGGGAGTTTCACTGGCTGGGGAGCCTTGAGAAGGATCTCTTTTCCTCAGTAGATGAACCTGCTAGGGTAGTGGGACTGAGAGAGAGTCTTCTCTTGAGGGCCTTAAGACTCTTGTAAATTCGTATCTCTACATGCTACATAGAGATCTATAGAGACAGGAACTCCCCCTTTTCACTCTGTTCCTCACTACCACCGCAACAGCTGTGTAATAATGCATCTGAGGATGTGGATTGTAATCTGTGAAAGCTCATGATAAAATAAATCTGTTAATCCTAAACAGTGTACAATGCTGCCTTTTCCTCCTTCCTCTGCATCTTTTTTAATTTTATTGATATTAGAAAACAAGACCTCCAGCAAACCATATGGAAAAGAGTCAAGGAAGAGAGGGCTTCCTTGTCTTTTCCCCATCATTTTTATGCTATGAACAAGCCAGTACCTGCCCCAAGCAGAAGCAGACTGCTGTAGCATCAGCTGCCCATCGTTCAATCCAGACAGGCATTTGTAGTTCACTGGCCCCATCCAAGTCCCATGAGTTTGGATGTGAGTTCTCTGATCAAGCCTCAAAGTAATATTTTATCTGTCTCTGAGTACAAAAAGGATCCTATTAGTGACTTATGTATGTGTTAAGTTTCCCTCTAGAAGTGGTGGGATATTTCTGTCCTATGGAGAATGATCCCATTTAGTTCAAGGTTGAAAAACCGGAGTTCTGCATGCAGTGCCATAGCACAAAGAAGGAAATCATGTATGGATGCGCATTTGGGCACAATGTGCATGGATGCACGTTGCGCATTGCTCACAATTGATCATGTGAATTTGGTTGTGCATTCAGATTGGTAGATTTGGCATCTTGCCTAAGACAATTAAGGAGTATCCACAGAGAGTTATGCTACACAGTCCTAATGAAGGATTCCCTTTCTGCTCTGGAACCCCAATATAGGGGCTCAGCCAAAAAGTTATTTTCTCTTTAGAATAAAGACAAGTCTAGAGGATCCATTTCTATGGCCTCAAGGTCTCCTACCACCATAAAGGTGCCAATTTGTTCCTTCGACTTCTTCCCCACACAGCCCTGTCATTGTGATACCAACCATGCATTTTTCAATTCATTTTTTCCTCACCAAAACTTTCTATAGCATAGAAAAATCTTGAAGTGATTGAACGTTTTTGCAATAAGATGTTGTCATGTGCCAAAACGTTTTTTTTTTTCATCAAGGACAAGAATATTTGTATTTGTGAGGATTACACAAGTGCCAATTTGTACACAGCAAATATCTTCTTCTAAGTACCTTCTTATGCAATACAAGAAGGTATCCAATACCTCCTTAGGCAATAGTTTTTTCAAGGCTGTGCAATGACATTCGGACAACACTTGGGGACAGTTTTGTACCCTTCCCCAACCAAAATGGCCACTGATTCATTGTGGGGGCAATAAGAATACTGTTATCTCAGAACAATCCCCTCCTGGATCCAGACTTCTACACAAGTATAGCGGTGGGACTTTATGCCCCACCAGCATTAAATAGGAGCTTGGCCTTTGGCTGGATGAGTCAACACAGAAAGTGGGTCCCTGAAGGATGAAAGTTTGAAAACCACCATCTAGGAGATGCATTGTGTCTGTAGGAACTTGGATAACCTACCGTCACACAGCAGATAAACAGAATCAGTTGGATGTTAATTAACATTGACTTTGTTTGTATACAAGAGTTCAATGCTGAATGTCACAAGGCCTAAATGCAGGGGAGTTACTCCTGATTCACTTCCTTGTTGATAAAACATGGCCGGGACACCTTGCAAAGTGACTTATTGATCACTGTGTCCCTTACTCTTGATTTTGAAGATAACTCTCACTGCTGCCAACAAAGAGCTCTTCTGTGTTGCATTGTAGCAAATATTCAGAGGAAAGCTTTAAGAGGTATTTAAAAGTGGATAAAGGTTGTATTTTACGCAAAGTGTTGTGGGGAAAAAACACTTTTAAAATTCCTCAGTGCTCCTTTGCTTTTAACTTTGCCCAGTGCAGCTTTGAGACAACCTCCACTGCCACTGCCTTTATCTAATTAGATAAATTGATCTATCTAAAAGTCTAACCTCACCATCCCTGGGGCTGGGGGAGGCGGTCCGTACGGAACCTTTTGAGAAGATGTGGAAGCGTGAAATAAATAGAAGAGATCAACAACATGAAATATGAATGTCTCCTCTCCACCAGCAATCCCTGACAAACACAATCTCCCTTGAGAAATTCTTGGAGGCATTCCAAAATCAGTCAGAATTGTTTCACACATGCATAGCCATCCTGTACACTATTGCTGTTGAATAGTCATAAAATATGCGAACAGCCTTCAGCAAAGTGATATCTGGGAGGTGCTACTCCTAAGTGCCAGGCATCATTTTGTGTGTGTGTATGTGTGTGTGTGTGTTGTGTTCATCAAGTCATCAGCAGGCAAGTGTGAACTATTTTGGAAGTGTTAGCTGAGTTGCTTTCAATGGGATTTATTCATGAATAATTAACTCTGTGTGGGATTGAGGCTCAGTTATTCTTCTGAAAAATAACCACCACCTTATCCTCAGATGCATTCTCAGATAGAACAGGGATTCAAATGTGCTCTGTGCTAACAAAGCATAAACTATATATTGCGGTAACTCATACCCTCCAAGCTAAATATGCTAAATTTGCATGTGTATTATTTGCATAATTCATTCTATCCCTCTGTCCTGTAGAAAGCTAATTTAGGACTCCTCTAACTTCTGTGATCCCATTTGGCTTTATCTGGACATTTTTCACCCTTAAACTTTAAGAGCCATAGGGGTTAGGAACCTATCTTTTATAAGAGTAACAGAGAAGGAAAAGAAAAGGAGGGAGCGAGGGAGGGAGGGAGGGGTGCAAGCCAAATTTTTTTTTCAAGTACTACATTATATTTTTTTCTTGTACAATCCAACCATGGATGAACAGAATACACATTACTTTATTCATGACATCGTATTTGCAGTGAGAAATGTACCTTATAGAGCTACCGAAACTTGGATAAAGGTTTAACTTTATTTATTTAGATAAACATCATTATACCCAGTTTCCTATAACACTTCATAAAAAATTCCATACAGATTCCTGGTTCCACAGTCCCATGTCTTAAGAAAACAAAAAGAGAAAGCCAAAAGCCAGGGCTGTGGGAGAGGCAAGGATAGGAAAGCCTCAAGGCAAGCAAATGCAGTCAGCCATATTTAAATAAAGAAATAAAAGTTTTGGTTACAGGGGAGGATGAGGCCAAAGGCCTTCTGAAAATGTGGTTGAAAACAGCAGCACATAGATAGAAGCTGAAATCTTCTATTAGGATAGAGTAAATATCTGCATACAGAGATATACATTAATAGTGCGACTTAGTATCCTTGTGTAAAATGGCAGCTTCATGCAACTGAATCAAGACATCAAATGTACAACTAACCAACCAACTGCTCATATACAAATAAATGCACCATCAGCTGTGCCTCCTTGTTGGGTGTCCAGCTAGACAAACATAGACTGATGCTTCTCTGCATTGAGCAGTAAACAGCCATGCTGATGGGAATGTTGCAGGAAAAAGGTGAGTTTGGCAGGTAGGGGATAAGAAGTGGTGAATTCCACCTAGTGGAACTTCACACTGAGGTCATTTCATCACTACATTGTTACAGTGCTATTATTCTAATTTCTGCACTACACTGTTACAGTGCTGTTATTCCACTTTCAACATCCTATGGAACCCTGCGGTTTGCAGTTTAGGAAGGAGCACTTAGACTTCTCAGCCAGAGAGCCCTTTGGCACCAGTAAACTACAAACCCCAGAATTCCACAGGGTGTTGAAAGTGGAATAATAGCACTATAACAGTGTAGTGTAGAAATGGTTTGAGTCTCCCTGACCCAGGATCTTGTCTATGGTTTTCACCTGTCTTTCTGTCTGTGTTTCACCCACCCACCCACTCACCCACCCACCCACCCATTCATTCATCCATTCATCTGTCTTCAAAACATGTAGATCCCAGTTTTCAATGAAAGAGGCCATTAACAACATAGCTTAAGGCTGTAGTGTAACTATTTTAAAAAACAGTAGATACAGTACCCAGCCTTCAAACAGAAAACAGCAGAAAGAAATAGAGACAACCATAGATACTAATTTAATGACTGCAATTAATTTAAACCCACTTCAACATCTAGATGAAATAGAATGCCATTCAGATAATGAACAGATCCAAAGACAGAATTTGCAGAAGGCATTTTTGCCCTTGACACATAATATATCATTTTACCCTCTTCAACTGGTGGGGAAAGAGGAGAGGGAGAGAAATGTTCCAAAGAGACATTTTCGCCAAGTCCTCACCTCCCACTGAACCAAAAGGGGAGATGACAATGAGCATCAAGAATCACTGTGTTGTGCAAAATTGCACACATTATTTGGGGAAGATAGCCTGTTGAATTATTTAACTATGAAGATAATGATGCATGACTCAGTAAAAATTGTTTGCTGTAATTATAATTTTAGTTATAGGTCACTAGGCTCATGTTCACTGATTCCTTTCTTCTTCTTTTTTTCCCAAAAAAAGCAGGGGGAGTAGACATAAAGTTGGTCATCTGTCCTCTCTTTCATCCACTTATCCCTTCCTGGACTGCAATCACTTTTCTAAATTTCACATGACAGTTCCAGATTCTACTGCTCCTGAGGCAAAATAAAAATGTATAAAACTTCCCTGAGCAATGCTCCTCATTTTATTGGCCTCTTTTTTTTTTGGTTTCCCTTGACATTCTTTGGAAGTTTAGTCGGGGGGGGGGGGCACCAAATGTGCTTCAAATTTTATTTTAGGACCTAACTCATAGGAGTCAGCAATGTATGCTGTAGTAATTTTTAAAAAAAAGCCAAAGCAGAACTGCAGTGTCCAGATCAAGGAAAACAAGAGTATTACTATGTTTTGATTATATATCGTCTAGAGTTCTGTGTTTAATTCTGGACACCACAGTTCAAGAAGGACCACTTTGGACCACTTTGAACATATCCAGAGGAAGGTGATCAAGATGGAAAAGATACTGGAATGCTTACCAGGATTCACATGGCAAAAGATGCTGTGGGGGAGGGTAGGACTTTGATACGCCCCATGGAAGAGACCAAGGCCCTTTCTGCACCAGGCAATTAGAACGGGGCAGTGCGACCTCTCATGGAGGTCGTCTGCACCTTGGAGTGGACTAGGAGTGGACTACTTACCGGAGATCCGCACCTCAGTCCGCTCCGAAACGACCCCAAGTGGTCCTCCAGGGTGTTTTCTAAAGACCGCAAAAAAACAGGTCTTTATTTTCCTGGAAAGCACCATTGCGTTCCTGCTCCCTTGTGCAGATTTTCAGGCTCGCACCAATGTGAGCCTGCGATCTGTGGAGGGCGGGCTTTAGGTGTGGCAAGCTTCAGCAGTTGGTCAGGACCCATGACCAACCGGAAGCCACCATTTTGGAAGCTGGAAGCGGCCACTTTGGAACCCAGAGCAGTGCGGATCTACAGACCTCGCACTGCTCCGATTCACCCTGGACCAAGGAGGAGCCCTGCGGAAGGGCTTCAGGGACAGTCTGCATTGCTTCAGACCCCAGAAGAAGCAGTAGGTAACAGCACGGAGCGCTTCCCTCCCCTCATGTGGCAAGGGCCCAAGTGATTGGCAGCTGGCACAGTGTACCAGGATGCAGCATATGATGGGAATGGAATCAAAGGCTATGTAAAGTCTAACCACCCCCTCACATGCCTCTTTGGATCTTCATGGTGCAAACCACACACCAGCCCCCACTGCAGTGTGAAACTTGTCTGGTCACCTTGGGGCTGAGTAGGAATTTTCCCCCTTTTACCTGGGTGTTTTTGCCTACTCCTTGGGGGACTTTGACAATTGGCTTTTGGTGGTGTGGTTAAATAGGCTTTCATTTGGCAAGTAGTAGGGGGAGAATAGTAGTCTTTGGTGATCACCTTTTGGCACTATTTTAGTGTAGGGTACAACTCTAAAACCTCCTTCTATAGAGTGTGTGGTCTGGGAGGCTGGAGAAAGAGCTTAACCTTGAGGTAACTTGGGCTTTCACTTATAGGCTTTCACTTCTGAGTTCTGAGTTCTGAGAGTCCCCTGGGTTACCATCCAATTACGGCTGGCTAGAGAGCAACCGAAAGTGTTTTGGATTACTCTTGGAGCTGAGAAGTTTCACCCAACGGCAGGCTGATGAGGTTGTCACAAGGTAGATACCTGGGCCTCAGCTTGGCCCGCAACAGGTTCCTCCCCAAGTTGCAGAACAACACAACTTAAATAGGTTAGATCAAATAAAGTGGTCCTATTTAACCCAATCTTCTGTGTCTGGTCTTATTGTTCCATGGCTGGTTATCAAGCAAAGTCCAATGAGGAACAGTTGAGTTTAGATTGGAAAAAAGAAGATTGAAAGGTGACATGATTTTCTGATATTGGAAGAAGACATAGTAAGCATTTTTCTTCCTGCTCCAGAGACTAGGATATGAGCCTGTGGATTCAAATTACAAGAAAAGAGATTCCACCTAGCTGTCATTAAAAAAAAAAAATACTGATGACAAGAGCTGTGTGGCAGTGGAATGAACAGCTTCAGAAAGTGGTGAAGTCTCCTTCACTAGATATTTTTAAACATAGACTCAGGGGTAATTCAGATGTAGGTCACTGCATTGGCAGGAGGCTGGATGAGGTGACCCTTGGTTTACTTTCCATGGGTGATAACTGAAGCCCCTGTCAGAGTTGCTGATGACGAGCAGCAGCTGTTGGTCCCTGTTGCTCTGGCTGGAGAAGAGTCCTGCAGCTCAAGAGCTCCCCCTGCTGCCATGGACCAAGCAGGCTTGGACGTTCCTCTGCCTGCTCCTTTAGGGCAACAGGGATCCAATTTGGAAGATGCTTTGGAGCCTGTGTCAGCCCACAAACAACGTGGAGACTGAAGAGAGCTGGGCAAAGGGAGTCTTCCTTGATTAAGTTCAAGAAGCAGTGACTAGCCATACCTGTGTCTTGGGCTATATAACTACCTGCCTGGAAGCTTTCCTTTGCTTGTGGCAAACTTCTTAAAGCCCTTCCCTTGCTTGTTCCTTGCTTCCAGCACCCGGTTCCTGATACCTTGGATTGTTCTCTTGGCTCCGGACCCCTGGCTTTTGGAACTCTGGGTACGGCTTTTACTTGTAGCTCTGGCTTAGGTAAATGGACTTCCTTCGAGTAGTTGCTTGCTTGACTCCTGCCAGCAGGACTCTGCTAGTTCTCCCACTCCCCTCTCCGGGCTGGCTCGCCACCCGGGTCTCTGACCTTGACACCACGTTTCCATAATATTCTGATTTTTCCCTGAGGTTCCCCAGATCTTTCAACTTTGAAGAAACTTCCAGATTCACAATGAAATTTAGGATTTGGGAGAAAAAATTGTTGAGAATACTCATAAACTAGCCAGAATCCTATTGGTAGCCCCAACTACAGTAAATTCATTGAACAAGTTGTAGAATGATGCCCACACTTTTGTAGATCTCATTCATTCAGTGGATTTATTCTAGTTAGGCTTCCAATAGTATTCAAGTCCAATTGAATCAGGGGTGGTGGGGTCACAGGAGGAAAGGTAGCACACTGTTCCTGCCACTTTCTCAGGCATTTCTGTCACTCTCTCATTTCCACAAAAGCATTCAGGGGGAGCCTTGTTGGCCAGGCACTGGACTAGAACGAAATCCAAAATCCACAAAACAGAGTTGATTTTGTTGCCCCAACTAAAAACCATAAAATATATCATTCAAGCTTTTGAAGCTTCGCTGACTTCTTCATCAGGCAAAGATGTTAAAAATCATATATGAGAAGAAAGATGTAAAGGACTGGGTCTTCTAATTGAAAAATTAAGGCAAAGGATATGATTTTCATCTTTCTGGATCCTACTACATTCTATCCCAGTCCCACAACTATATAAATATGCTTTATGCCTGAGAACTTAACACTGTTCAGTACTGCATCTGAAGAAGTGGGGCTATCTCCATGAAACCGCATGCAAAAAATAAAAACCAGTTAGTCTTAAAGGTGCTGCTATATTCCTTTTCTCTCCTCCCTCTGTCTTCTTCCTTTTTACACAGAGGAAGAAAAGTGACAATGCTAGAGCCACATGCCAACATTTTGTCCCAGATGTAATTTATGTTGTTATTTAAGATAATCTTGAGGGATGTCAACACAGTCAGTGCTCACTTGGCCATGCAAGAACCAGAGACAAAGGGGAGTAAAAGATGAATGATGCAATCTCAAGTCCATTAGCAGCAAATTTGATTTGCATCCTTCTGCATCCTTCTGGATCCTATTACATTCCCTCTCCCCACACAGACACAGCTGTGTAAATATGTTTTACTGTATATCCTGAGGCCTGGATATCACTCTGTCCTGCATCTGAAGAAGTCAGTATATATCCATAAAAGTTCATGCTAAAATTAAAACCAGTAGTCTTAAATGTTCTCCTGTTGGGAGTAAAAAGTTTTCCAAGCATTTCACTTTTTTCCCCCTGATTTCCTAAGCAAATCTAAACTAGCCACTATGTCTTCTTGCAAGAATTGTGTCAAAAGTCAATTAAGATAACTGATGGAGAACATGTTTTCTCCGCAAAAAGGATGACACCAATATTAGAATGTTCTGTTTTCTGTCTCACAATCCATGGTGAGCAACTGTCTCTTTGGAAGCTCTATACAAATCTTGATGCAAATAAAGCTTTGCCCATCTGATCAGCCTGCTATTGCAGCCAACCTGACAGCAGGAGCTCATAAGATGTTTGTGATGATTATGTGTGTTTGACTCCTTCCCAACCTGATTCAGTACCCAATTTCAGCTCCATTATTTTACCTGGAAAATAAGAGTGGACTGGTATTTCAGTCACACTCAACACTATTACATTCCTTTTTCCCTTCTCCTCCCTTCCTTCCCTTTATACTGCAAGAGACTAACACAGCTACTTCTTTGAAACATCTAGGCTTGTGACCTTAATGCTGTCTTCTTCTCTTGCATGTTTTGTAACATCTTTGCCTGATGAAGGAGATGGTGAAGGCTGCATAATGTGTTTTATACTTCTCAGTCAGCCCAATAAAGGTACTGTCGTTTTGTGGATTTTGGATTTTGTTGTATTTCTCTGATTTCTCTTATTCCTACAGCTAAGGCAGGAACTCCAGAGAGAGAATGGCTTAGTATTGGTTGCATCTTAGGTGACATATACCATGAATATGGTGTTACCGCAGTTTCTAGCCCGGGCTTGTGGTATATTAGATATCATTTGATATCAATAATTTGGCCTTCTTTACCCATTCCTCTCCACATGCTTGCGATGCCCCCGGACAAGCACGCATACCGGTAAGGCCGATAATAGCCAAAACATTCTGAACAAATCCAGGCAGGCCAGAAATAGCCAGACTGCCGCTTTAGGAGACCTCAAGGCAAGTACCACATTATGTATGCACGCTACTTACAAAAGACTCCCTGCCCCTAGCAGGCAGCTTGATGAGCCTAATACTCAACTGTCAAGCACTCCGCGTTTGCATACTGGCTACTCTATTGACAACTCTGTCCTAACTCAATCATGCAAAATACTGACCTTTCGGAGGCTTTGTCTCCAGCCCGAAACTCATTGTTATCCCCAAGAACGGACTAGCCTGCGATCACATTTTCCCCTATACGAGCCCCTGACTTTGAATGTCTCATTGGATCGCTCTTGGCTTCCATCCCGCCTTGCTGTCGCTTCATCCAGCGAGCCTTCCCCTCAGCTCCTCGTGCTGAGAATCCTTACTTCCACGAACTTTGCCTTCAGACTATCCGGGCTTCAGGACAGGTGTAGTATTCTCCATACAAAACCTCCTCTTAAAATTCCTCTATCCAACTCCTACCTTTATTTCAATAGTTCTCCATGTGAGTGTGTTGCATACATGTGTTTGACTGTGCATCAATAAAACAACTATTATTATTTACTTCTGTTTGCTCCTTGACTCTGCCTGACCCTGTAGACATTGGGTTCAAGATCTCGCTACGTTGCCCTGCCTCTTGCATTGCTAACTAGTGCTCAAGCTAATTCCCATTTCCCATTATTTTGAGCACATTGAGGTGTCCCTCCCGGGACCCCCAGAAATCAGGGTAACAATGGCTCACAAAGACTAGAGCTGAGAAAGACACCTTCAGCCAGTTTCTGGTCCTATGTACAGCAGATTCACTGGATGAATGGGATGTATATACATATTGTCTTACTACTCAGAAATTGGTTCAGTGGGTCTACACTAGTTGGGACCAGGAATTGGATTCAAGCCAGAGTTGTACTCCCTTTTTTATTCCTTTGTATGAAAAATTCCAGAAACTGAACAGAGCCGGCATGTTGAGAAATAAGGATATTTGCGGAGCAGAGCTTGTTTGTTTGAAGGGAGATTGTGTTGTAGGATCCAAAGGACTGAGACTGCAGATGAGTTACAGCAGTAAAGGAGCTATGTATTGATGAGGGTGCTGTTGAACTTGGTGCCATGAATACCTTGTTTGGTTGTCACTAAATCTATTTCCCTTTTCACAACAGAATCTACAGGGGACAGGATGGTGGTGCTGCCGAGGAAACAGGCAATATTTGCTCTGTCATCTTATATAGCAGCATGTGACACAATGTGTCAATCATGTTGAAATCATCAGCCTTTCTCTTTACTGTATGAGCTACAGCAATATCCAGAAATATGTATTAGGAAAAACAGATGTACCTGGGTTTCGTTTTATTTATTTATTTATTTATTTAGTTAGTTAGTTAGTTAGTTAGTTAGTTATGACAAATGAATTGATATTGGAAGATGATGAAGATCACAATTATTATGAGGTGTAGCCTTCATCTCTTGCATCTCTTAATGATTGTGGCTAGATAGAACCTCCATGTTTGGATACAGTACAGCACTATACACCCATAGCTGGATGATACCTTCATGCCCTACTGAAGTTTTTCTAGAATCAACAGCTTGGGCCCTGTGAGAAATAGGATCAATCCTTGGGGGGAAATGGCCATTCATCCTGGTGGATAGAGGATTCTAGATGTTACAGTCTAGAAAGTAATCCTCCCCCTTGGGTAGGGTGCAGAAAAAGATGGATAAGGTGTCTCATTCAGCTGTGATGCACATATATGAAGCACCTCCTTTTTATCCCCTCATTATCTGATGACTTGCTCTTTCAATGTTTCCAAATTAAGGGCAAGTTCCATTTATTCTTTGCGGGGTTTGCTCTTCTGTCAGTTCTTCTTGCCTAGAGAGTCTTGCTTGGGACTACTTGAACATGCACAGGGTCCCACATCTTGCCATTAGAAAGGGTGGATCCCCAGTCAAATCAACCAAACTTGTATTGTATTGTATTGTGAGCATCGAAACAGTGGGCTTCAGTCAGTTCTTCTTTCCTACTGAGGCTCATTTGAGACTATGCATACACTGCTTGCAAAGTGAGCTCAGGGTGGTGTTGGGGAAGTGCACCAAGCCAGCTGAGAAACTTTACAAGCAGTGTGTGTGTGCAGCCAGTCTCAAGAGAGCCTCTGTAACTCCTTCAAGTTCCCTACAGGATATGGGTTCTGCTTTTTTCCACTTTCTGACAGTGTTATTCTCCCTAACTTGTCAGATAAATGAGGGAAGACTGTATTCAAAAAAAATCCAGCTTGACTCTAAAAACACTGCATTTTATACACAAAACTCTGGCAGCTGGCCCAGAGAACAAAAAACCTTGGGCATTTGATAACCCAAAACTGGGTGAATTTAGCTAGAGTGACGGATTGAAAACAAAAATAAAAGGGCAGATGGTTGGGAGGAAAGGAAGGCCCAGGGAGCAAGGAATTCAAATGGGCCAGGGGAATGAAATCTTACAAATTTATTTGAGCCAAAGGAAGGGGAGTGAACTTGAAAAAATGCAAGGGAGGGTCGGAAGAAGTTGTGTGTTCCCGAAAACATTTGCTCTTCCTAATTGATGCGCATTATTTCAGGCACCAATATAAAGAAAGGTTTCTTTTGGAGAGTCAACAGGAATCAGTTGGAACACCCCCTGCCTTTACATAGGAGGGGCTAACACAGTGTAAAATGACAGTGTTTATATAAAATTTATCAGACATTTAATCTCACCCATTCCATTCCAAGATTAGTCTGGAAGGCTCCCCTAGGGCATTGTCTGACTTGCAAAATGTTATTTCAATTAGTTGAATATCATTCTTTACAGGATTCAGGTCAAACGAGGGGCAATGCTCCTTGCAAACCAAACAATGTATGTCTGCAATAAATATCTGTTCCTGAATTATTCATACATAACAGCATAGGTGACTCCTCAAGCATTCTGAATTAACTAGAATTGATTTCTCACTTTTTTTATGCCTAGTCGTACAAGCTTTTTTGTACTTTTACTTCTCCTTAACAAATAAAGTATTGATTTAACTCCATGGAACATGTTTTATTTAAACTTTGGCCTTTGTCAGCAACTTGCTCTGCTACCCAGAATCCCCTGCTCTGACTTTCCATTGTCTCTTGCTCCTGAAGGTGAAATCCACTGGAAAGACTTTTTCTTTCCATCATCGAAGCTATAGAAATATTTCGAGAATTGCTAAGAGCAGTAACCATAAAAAGCACACAGCATGTTCATAAAAGGCTTTTTAGAGAGAAAGAAAGAGAGAAGGGAGGGGGGAGACATTTGGCTTTTCGTGCCATGGACTTTCACTTTCCTCTTTGGGAAAAAAAAAAAAGAAAAGAAAGAAAACATTTTCAAAGTCAAAGAAATTTCCTGAAAACAGGAGCTGTGTCAGGAAAACTTTCTGCCCTCTTTCTCCCTCTTCATTGATTTATGCACCTTGCATACTGAAATGCTGGAAATAGAACAGCTGGGAAAGAAAGGGAAACAAGATTGTAAGTAAAATTTCTCTGGGACCAGCAATAAATGACTCAGAAACTTAAGAACATGTCGGGAAGATACCTTTCACTGCCATGATAGGTGTACAGAGCATTGAGTACTTTGAGTTGCATTATCTTTGAATCTGGTAGCTTCATTTCACTAACGTCCACTAAAAATAGGAAATGTTACAATTTTGGACTACATCTCCCCCAGTCCCCCAGCCAGCATGGACAATGGAAGCTGTAATCCAAAAAAACAAAACAAAACAAAAAAACTAGTCATGAATGGCCACTGAAAGACCTCTACACACTTATCTAATTCTTATCCAATGCCATTTCAAGCTTTTACTTTCATTGCCTCATGTGGCAGCAAATTCCACAATATTTCTTGAAGAGAGAGTTTGTCTTCTCTATTTTGAATCTATGGCTGATCAATTCCAGGTTCTTTAGCAAATGCTCATTTCATTTTGTATGAAGGTAGAAAAAATCCAGAACAAAAGAAATTGGCTCTCTGCTCTATTTTGACACAGTTCATCATTTTCTAAAATTCTGTCATGCCTACTGTCAGTCACATATTTTGTTTACTTCATCTGTTTATTAAAGATCTCTAAACCTTTTCTCCAGGTTTCTTGATATACCAACCATAAAATCAACTATGTTGCGGTCTTCAACCTTTGAATATATTAGAGCTGGGTCAAAAATCCCAAAACAAATAAACTTTAGCCTCTCTCCAAATGCAGATAGAGTAGACCTACTGAATCAATCTTGCATGTTTGACTGGGTTTCTAGCAACTGGATTTAGGCCTTTATTGAGGTAGAAATTCTCATATTTATGTTTCCCCATCTTGTCTTCACCAGAAAACCTGTCTTGCAGTATTTTTCCATGAGTCTTCAACAGTTATTTGTTGTGTACACTATTCAACCCCACCTTGTTTGCTGATGCCAGGGCTAATGGTAGTTTCCGTACACCTCTAAGATTATGATTGGATTAAGAAAGGTGCTCTATTTCCTCCATGTTGACTAATTGGTGTGTGTGGCCATTTCAAGTATAATTTGGGAACATGAGAGGGATTTGCAATCATATTACACCCTCCTGCCTGCTTGCTTGCCTTCCTTTCAAAGCCATGTAATACTTTTTCTTTTTTTTTTCAGATTAAGTCATCAGTGCAGGATGATCTGAGGAGAAAGCAGAATCTCAAAAAAGAAAAACCAAAGGCCATAGCTAATATGGGCTGTTGTGGCATCTCATGATGCTAGCTCCGAATTCTTCAGACAAGGTATTACAACCTTCTGTTACTTTGGTCAAAGTATGTTTGGGTCCAGCAGCAGATTCAGACATCTCTGCAAGTGAAGCATAAGCCAAACGTGGGTAGAATTTGCAAGTTTGGCCTCAGTCTCTATGAAACTAACTCGAACTTCACAAAGAGCCCTCAAGCCACAGCTTCCATACTCCTAATTTAGACCAAAGGTGTGAAAGAAGGAGAAAACTCCTTAGCTCAACTCTAAGGCCATTTCCGCTCTGCACTGTTATAGTGCTGTTATTCCACTTTCAACATCCTATGGAATCCTGGGGTTTTCAGTTGAGGGAGGGGCATTTAGAATTCTCAGCCAGAGAGCTCTTTGGCCTTAGTAAACTCCAGAATTCCATAGGAAGTTGAAAGTGGAATAATAGCACTATAACAGTGTAGGCGGAAATGGCTTGACCCATGTATTTATTTAATTGATATCTTGTTCCTTTTCCCAACTCAAGATAGCTTACAGTGCAAGTTAAAAGAAAATGCGGTTAAAACATTTGCTGTAGAAGTTTAATAAACAAACAAATAATCCTTTCAAATATTTAAATTAATTTAAATACATTGAAAACATAGTAGAGATATAAGCGTACAACATCCTACTAAAAGACTTTTCCACCAGATCCAATCAAACAGCAGAGACCTGTTTAAGTAATTAAAAAGAAAAACAAAACTTACTATGGGATCTAGCAGGAAAAAAGATCTTTGCCAAGAAAAATTGTTCAGAGAGGGCCAGCCTAGCCTGCCTTTTAAATCATTAAAGAACAGTAAACAAACAGGCTGAATGTGCAGGGATTTGAATACTTATATTTGATACTTATATTTAGTCTTGAGCAGAGATGAGCAGAACGCTCTTTTTTCTCCTGCTTGAGAAGAAACTCTGTCAAGACACTCTATTAAGAAATACACAATTGCAAACAGAAAAATACACAAGGATTCCAGAAAGTAGGGGGTTTTTTTGCACAAAATGTTTTTACACAAATGAATCCCCTCATCCTTAAGTGCAAATAATAACAACAACACAAACATGAACAATACTTTCATAATTTTTTTCCTGTGAGCAATGGAAGAATAAAATCAGAGATGATTTTCTTCACTTGAGTCAAAATTTTCTCCCCTACTCCTGTGTGCATATAACAAAATGAAAGAAAGCTTCAGGGGAGATAATTCTCACTGAACTTACAAGTGAGGCCAACAAACATCAACAGAGGAAAGTCTCAGGTTATCTTTCAGTCTGACCAAGCCTCCCCTCCCCATCACACACAGTTAGAAAGAATGTGTCTCAACTTTATGCCCTCTGTCTGTGGCCTAGGGAATCACAATGGGCCCGTAGAAAAGAACCACTGCTACTTGGGTATATTTGGGCACAGTTCCTAGCTGTTTGGTTTCAGCAGAAGAGATAAATAAAAAATTCTGCCTCAAATGTGGAGTATATATTTCACTTGAAGGGGCAACGCATGTAGAATAAAACAATGGGACCATGTCTCTGTCCCCTTCCTTGAGGTTATACAGAATAATAGTGGTTGGGTCACCACTACATTTATATATAATGGCTGGTATTCAACATATCAGTTATGGATTCTTAACCTACTGTTTGTTGCTGTTGCTTGCTGCCTTCACACTTTTCCAACTTATAGCAACCCTAAGGTGAACCTATCATGGGGTTTTCTGAGAGCAGAGAGTGTGTAGTGCACCAAAACTCACCCCGTGGTTTTCCAAGGCTGAGTGTGGAATCAAACCCTAGTCTACGGGGTCATAGTCAAATGCTCAAACCACTACACCACGCTGGCTCTAACATCCTGTTATAGTTCTACAACCTATCTGTATTGAGTAAAACTGTGTAGTTTTACTGTTAAACTTGTAAATGCTACCCCAGCCCATCTTAAAAGCTAGCCACTGGATCAGGTAAAGGGGGTCAGTTCAGACTCCAATCAGGCCACGAGGAGATGAAGTTCTTCTCTCCCACCAGCAAGTGATCCTGTGACAATCAAATGCAGGAGCCCTGTCACAGGTCCTTGTTGCAGCCTCGCTTGCTGGCAGTGATGTAGGCTCGAGTCGATGTGACTCGGACTCAAATCAGACTTAAATTGCTTCAGTGACTCAACTCAGACTCGACTCTGCCATAAATGGTGCACTGACTTGACTCAACTCAAGGCTTGTATATGTGAATGACCTGCTGCCCTTGGTTCAATAATCTAACACATTCATCCAGAAACCTTATAACTTTGAACAACGCTTCCATCCTTTTTTGCCTAATGCTCTCATGACAATCTGTCTCAAAGCCAAAGTGAGGGCACATTTCTCAGAGGGGAACAGCAAACAGGTTAGGCAATGGGCTTGAGGCAGGCTTGAGATCTGCTCAGCAGCGTGTCCCCACTGCATATTGGAGGAGTCTTCTAAAATGTTACCTAAGAGCAGAAAAGACTCTCCTCCAGAGCGCAGGGTGCATTTCTCACGGGGGAACAGCAAATATGTTAGGCAGTGGCCTTGAGGAGGAAGCATCCATCCTTCTAAAGCTTTTGGAACTTCAGTAATGGAGACAAAGGACCTTTCCGCAACTTACCTGCTTCCGGTGCGGATGCGCGGGGATCATGCAAGCAGCCTCTTCCATGAGGCACTTGCGTCCCCTCTGCTCCATCTCTGCAGCAGCTGCCTGCCAGCTGGCAGGCAGCATGAGGGCTCTACCTCTTCCTTCCGCAGAGCGGCTGGGTATTTTCCCAGGCTGCGCTGGGGGAGGAAGCGCGAGGGCTGCAGCTCCGGAGGCTCCACACGGACGGTAAGTGTGTGTGAGGCCCCAGAGCGATGTGTGATTACGCGTCATTTTTGGCCTAAAGCTGAAAATGATAAATTGTGTCGTCGGTGCCTGCTGGCCTTAGCAGCATCACACAATTGCAAGGACATCATGTGAAATGCTCCTCGCAATCGTGGGACACTCCAGAGGCCCTTTCGCATGACAAATGCCATGTGAAAAGGGCCTGAGAAGGATCCTATTCCCTACTTCTGAAAAATCCCCCACCTTCGGAAATGGGATGTAAGAAGGATCCTATTCCACACCTCCAAAGCTGCAGACTCTTTTATGCCCATTGGCACAAAAGTCTCTAGCTTTCTGAATGGGGAGTGAGAAGGATCCTATTCCCCATTCAACAGCTGCAGATGGCAAACTCACAAATGTGGAGGGTCAACTCTGCTTAAATTGTTAAAACTGACTTTGTTTGACTCTGTCCATTAATTCTGTAATATAGGCTGGCATATAAAGTTGGCTCCCAGACTTGAGACTTGACTTGAGATTTGAAGGCAGAAACTTGAGACTTAACTTGAGATTTGACTTGAGATTTGGAGTAAAAGACTTAAAAACATCACTGCTTGCTGGCAAGAGGGAGGTGGAAGCATCATTCTTTTTGACCCTTTCCACACCTTACCTTCTTTCAGTGCTGGGGTGCGGGGATCACGTAAGCAGCCTCTGGTGAGATGCTCTCATGTCCAGGGTCCTTTGGCTCCACACGAGCTGCCTGCTCACTTGAGAGCCCCACCTCTTCTTTCCGCAGTGCAGCCTGGGACCGGAAGCATGACCAGCGCGGTTCTGGAGGCTCCGCATGCCAGGTAAGTGCGTGCAGGGCCCAGGAGCAATGCGCGATCACACAGCATTTTCAGCTTCTAGCCAAAAATGAAAAGCTGCACGATTGGCGCCTGCCAGCCCCGGAGCATCTCGCGATCGTGAGTGCGTCGTGCAGATCACTTCTCACAATTGTGCGATGCTCCAGGCCCTCTTTCACATGGAAACTGCTGTGTGAAAAGGGCCTTTGTGTCCTGATTGGAAGCTGAGTGGAATCCTTTGCTCAGTCTAGCAGCTGGCTTTTCAAGCAGTCGGGGTGGTAGGAAATATTGCTTACTTATATAGATGCAACTAAGTAGCTGATATAGGATCATAGCCAAATTTTTATGGTGCTTTTCCGTATAGTTGCAGATGCCAGATGGATAGCAAAATAAATCTTTTTGTTGTTTTGTGCTGAAGTTTTCCCTGACCATTGGCAACAGTACATCATTTTCTTGGCAGTATTTATTCATAAGAGGTTTGCCAAGCCCTTCCTGTAAGGTTGAGAGAATGTGGCTTAGCCAAGATCACCTAATGAGTTCTTACAGCTGATCAGGGATCCCCCAGAATCCTGGTCCAACATTCAAATGGCTAAGCCACAGTGGGTCTCAGCAATAAATACAATAAAACAGCAGTAGCAACAACAATTAAGAACAATTACAAGCAACAGCTTTTTCAGAAGGAACAGTAAATAGCAAAAATATCATTTACTCATAGAGTTGGAAGGGGGGTGCAGGGGCCATTGTGTTTGACATCCTGCTCAATGCAGGATCTCTAGTTACGGCATCCCCAGCAGGTAGCTGTTCAAGTTTTATTTTATTTTTATTTTGAAAATCTCCACAGAAGGAACCTCCCCCCACACAACTCCATAGGCAATTGATTTCAGTTTTGAACCACTCTCATTCTTAAGAAGTTCCTTCTAATGTTCAATCAAAACATACTCTGCTGTCACTTAAAACTATTTGACATGGTCCTACCTTACAAATCTGCATACCCTTCTCTGTGACAGCTCTTGACATGTTGAAAGAGTGCTGATCCAGGCCGAACATGCCCAGCTCCTTCAGCATTTCTTCGTATGACTTGTTCTCCATATCTTGTATCATCTTTGTTGCCCTTTTCTGAACTTGCTGCAGCTTGTGTATATCTTTCTTAAAATGTAGTTCTCAGAACTGATCACAGTATTCCAGATGAGGCCTGACTAGTGCAGAAGATAGCAGGAATTGACTTGGAAACTATGGTTCTATTAATGCAGGTTAATATATGGATGTGAGGGCCATCTGGCTGCGACATCTGTCACCTCATTGATCACCAGGTTTGATTCGGCAGATCTGGCTGGCTAGGAGGGTGTCCCCTCCCTCCCTCCCTGCTCCATGTGCATCCCTCCCAAAGCTGTGCACTCGATGGAAGAGGACGACCATCTCTAATAGAAGATGTGTACCATTCTTCAGTCAAGGTTAATATATCATTTGCCTTCTTTGCTGCAGCATCGCATGGCTGGGTCGTGTTCAATTTATGATCGACAATACTTCCAAGGTCCTTTGCCCATGTAGTATTGCCAAGCCAAGTATTTCCCATCCTATACCAACGCATTGGGTTTCCTTAAGGTTTAAATGTAGAATTTCAAAGTGTTGGTGATGATCCTCAGAGCCCTACACAAGTGAGGTTCAGGTTATTTGAAGGACTGTATGCTCCCTAACAAACCAGCCTGGGCTTTGAGATCTGCTGGAGAGGCCCTTCTCTCCATCCCACACCCTCACAGATGCATCTGGTGGGAACAGGGGACAGAGATTTCTCAGTGGCTGCCTCCAGGCTCTGGAGCTCCCTTCCAAGTTAAGTCAGACTGGCAACCTCCCTATCCTCTTTCTGTAGACGAGGAAGGACATTTTTATTTCAATAGACATTCAGTATGTGATTAATTTGAGAATGCCTGTGTTTTAGTTTTGTTTTTTAACATTGGGCATTTCCATACTGGGCTTCTGAAATGGTGCAGAGTGACCTCTCATGGAGGTCTTCTACACCATAGAGTGGACTGGTGTGGACTACTTTTTGTAGTTCCACACCAGAATCCACTCAGGAGCGGCCGGAACTAGCCGCGCAGTGTGTTTTTTAAAAACCTCTTTTTCGAGGTTTTTAAAAAGCACGGAGCGTTCAGCCCCGCGCTGCTCCGTCGCCTGGCTCCGAAGTGGATTTGCAGGCGCGCGCAAGTGCGTGCCTGCAGATCTGCTGGGGGTGGGCTTCCGGCTGGCGAGCTTCTCCGGTTGATGGAGAGCCTCCACCAACCGGAAGCTGCCATTTGGGATGCCAGAGGACTGTGGAGCAGCGAGCTCACGCTGCTCCACGTGGCGACGGACTTACCTGGCTTCAGGTAAGCTCCGTTTTTGGGCGTTTTGACCCGTTTCCCCCCACACACACACATGTGGAAAGGGCCTTTATTTTAATTATCTGATTCTTTAATTTGTGTTTTAACTGTTGCATTTCATGATTTTTTAATTATTTTTTTTAATTACTGTAAGGTGCTTTGAGTCCTTAAGAGGAAAAAAGCAGGATGTAGATCAATACAATGACGATGATGATGATGATGATGATTTTCATTGAATTTCATTTTATTAATTTCTACCCAGTTTTCTAATTTACCAAGGTCCATTGGAATCTTTTACTACTTTCCAGTGTATACAATATTCAATAAAATTCAATACGATGACCTATCTGAATGGTTTTAAATAAGGCAGAGAGTCAGAGAAAGAGAAAAATATTAAAAATATTGGTTTCTCTCAGCTGTAAATTTCCTATTCCTAAATTTCAAATGTAAACTTGCCAATCCAGTGTTTCTCAAACAGTGGTAACATCTTCAATCCTTTATTCAGTTTGTCCAGATTTTAACTCTGGCCCCCTTTTGAAAGGCTAGAATAGAAATGTCTAACATTTCTGTAGTGATGTCTCCTAGTGCATGGATTTTTTGCAAAATATTCATATTTTGAGGTTTGTTTGTTTTTTAGGAATTTCATTGATATAATTCATTTTTAAGCACTGTCTTCACTATTAAGTGCATTGTAGGTGAACATTTTCCTAAAATGTCAATTTCTCTACACATCATTTAGTTGAAGAACTCCATCATTATGTTTGCTTCAGTATGGATTTCAACGATAACTGTTTTGATTAGCAGATTGGCATGGAAATATCCACCAAGGACATTTCTCCCTACACTGTGCACTAGTGTTATCAAACTCAGTACATGATCTGTGACTGGCTGAAATCATTCTTGGAGAGAGAAAAATGTCCTGACCAGAAGAAAACACCAAAGCAGCAAAACAGGTAGGAATTTCCACACTAGACTGTTATAGTGCTATTATTCCACTTTCAACATCCTATGGAATTCTGGGATTTGTAGTTCACTGAGGCCGAAGAGTTCTCTGGATAAGACTTCTAAATGCCCCTCCCTGAACTGCAAACCCCAGGATTCTATAGGATGTTCAAAGTGGAATAATAACACTAAAACTGTAGTGTGAAAATGGCCATGGAGTGCTAACTCTATCAAATTGATATGTTGATGGGACAAGTGGACATTAATTTGGTTTCTCAAAATGTTTTGACCCTTTTCATATCCTAATGAAAATTGGTAAGGATTTGGTGTACCTCTCCTATTGCAAGTTTAAGAGCTTTAAATATCCTTATATCCCAAGACAAGAGAGGAGAAAACCTGTGTGTCATCAACACTCTTTCCCACAGTCAAGGAGAAAAAAAGAAGCAGGAAAAAAACAACAACACAGCTTAAGAAGGAGCAATTGATAGTTTGATACGATTAAAAGCAACTATCTCCCAAGTAGTAAATGTAATCGCATGGGTTGCTATTTCATAGCGTTCAAAAAGAAATCCATTAGAGCAGTCCAATTTGCGCAGCCCTGCAATTCATCTGTTTTTATTAGGCCTGTTCATATATTTATGTTATAGAAATAAAAGTGTCTCCTTTGGCAATTGCATACGGTAATTTGGAGGCAACGCTACAGGGCAGGGCAGTTAATAACCCACCCAAGTGACATTACAGTGCAGGCTTTGTAGATGGATCGCAGGTCTAGCAGGATCGTGTTTATGCCAGCACGAAGCCTTATAAATGAGATAGCTGGCTATCAGACTCTTTGGAAAATAATTACGAGTCCATTTGTTAGTGCAGTTAAAGGACTTTGTGTTGTAGTGTTGGAAAAAATTATCTCAGATCTCCATCTAGTCTTCTGTCACCCTATGCTACAACAAGCCTGAATTATTTGTGAAACTCTGCTTCTCAGCTGAGGACAATGGGCCACTAAAGAATCAATAAACTTCCTGAATTTTTTCCTTGTCTGGTTTTGCAAAAGAAGTTAAGACACAATACATAACTACCTACAGCATACAGCTAGTAAACCTCAATCAGATGGATAGCTATGTTATGTATGCCAGTATTGTTATCTGATATCATAGCAGATGTTGAGAGCTCTGAAATGTTTTGTTGGTGGTATGGCTGTTCTTGTTATTGTATGATGTTTTCCTAAGAGAAGTCTCGGATGCCTCTTTTTCACTTAAGAACAAAGATTTTCACATTTATTTTCCCCTTGCCAGGTGAGATGTTGCACGTTTTCTCACAAATACTTGCACTTGGGCATAAATTCAATGTGTGCAAAAGCACCCATTTTTTGGAAAAAAAACTATTTTCGGTGTATAAAATAATGTTTTGTGGAAACACAAATCTTCACAAAAGATGTCCCAAATGCACAGCAGCTGATCATTCCTTCAAAATGTTGCATCCATGCAGTAAGACACACTTTCTTGTTAAGAGTGAGAAAAAAAAATGCAACTATTCTTTATACACCCTTACCTTTGATTTACGTCTGAACAGAAGGCAACGAAGTAAAGGGAGAACTAAGTAGGAGAGAGATGGGGAAAAATCTAGTCAAATCTGTGTTTCTGTGCATTATTTAGCTGATTCTGTGGTGATAATATTAGGAAACAAGTACTTTTTTCCCCCCATAAAACCCACATCTTCTCTTTATTGTTTAGTTGAGAATATAGCACTGAAAAATATATGGTGGGATCACTGATAGCATACTGTGACAAATTTGAGAGGCACTATGAAATTTTTCACCTCTGTCCTGAATTAGATTCTTCTTGGTATGGTTCAATTAATGTATTACAGTTACATAAAGCACCAGCTGATCAGATTTGTTGGAGGTTTTTCAGTGACTGGGGCCTGAGGATGTGAAAAAGGTGTCAGGCAAGGTCCTGCTGAACATGTTTATACATTTAGTACATTTCATAAGGAAAAGATGTCCACCTGAGTTAATTCCTCCCTAAGAGAGGCAGACACCACCAACTTTATTGTAATAATGTTGAAGAACATGGGATGAGGGATGGATGGATCAGTATATTTCCAGTCTGTTTCAATTTCATGTGTGCTCAGTCATAAATCTGTTCTCTCCTGTTTCCCATTTAATTTCTCATTTGACTTCTATACATTTCCCTGCAGAATATGAACTTTGCATACTTTTAAATGGAATAATTTTTAACACATTTTCTTATAAAATGATATGTTCCATCCATTTCTTAAGCAAGAGCTGAAATGCAAAATCTTAAGAAGTGCACAGTTCAAAGGAAAACTTCATTCAGATTCAGAGTTCAATTAGCAGCCCAAATTTCCTTCCTTCTCAAAGAGTTAGGATATATGCATGTCCCAAAGAAGAGATGTGGGATATCTGTCCTTCTTATGAACTTTCGCTTTCTTACAGCAATGGCACCTTCAGTGAACTGTCTCAAAAGAAGAAAGAGAGATGTCGGTGTGAGCATCCTGTGTTTGTACCTCCCTGAGTGACACTCAAGAAGTCATTCCTGATTGTACTACATGAAAATAGATCCCAATTCTCCAGATATATGCCATAGCAGCTCATTGGAAGGAACTCATCTTGCTTGGTATCTGTGGTGAGAAAACCTGGGAAATGAATGTTGTTTGTACCAGAGCAAATGCAATGCATGGTTTGAATAAGCATCCATGCAGATATGGGACCAGCACACGTTGCAAAGATGTAAGAACTTAACTTTGCAGAGATTTTGTTTGCCTTCTATAATAGTGAAAATGTGTGATTGGGACTGCTAATGCAAACGTATGCTTATTACATCTTTGCATCCAAGAATAAATAATATCAAAAGTTTTCTCTCCACAGGTGAGATTAAAAATGTTTTAGCACTTTTTTTTTTTGCTGATTTTTCCAAACTTCAAGACTGTATGGCAAAAAAATAGCAATACTGAACTAAAAGGGGAGGAAGCTAACAAAGGACCCATTTCACAGAGAACAAACTAGTGACATGGGAAGAAACAGGTTGACATCTGAGCTTTGTCAAACAGTTATTAGATAGATGTGGAGAATATATCTTCTCAGAACATAAACAGCTACCTGGACTACCAGTTAGTTTCTGGGCACAATTTCAAGAGTTTGAATTATCCCATCCCAAGCCCAAAATAGCTTGAAATGGGATGAGGGAGGTGGCTATTAAAGAGAAGGCCTTCTCAAATGCCATAGTCTACTTCTGGAATGTTCTATCCAGAAACGTGCACCATGTCACTGTGTTGTGGTCTTCTCGGCCTACCTAAAGGTTTTTTTTTCTTTTTTTCTTTTCAGTTGTCTCTTTTAAGACACACAGACATTATTTATGAATTCATTTGCTCATCAAAGTATTTCTATCCTGCCTATGTCTGAACATCTCAGGTCAGAGGTATAATTGTGGCGGAGTGGGGGGAGTGCTGAAGCCATTATTTCTTCTCATAAATAAAAATTGTTTCTCCTCTCCCAAACGGAATGTTCATTTGAGTCCCTATATTGCTAGCTTTGCAGAGAATGAGACATGCAAAATCGTTCACACTTTCTTGTGTTCATATTCCCTTTGGTAAATTTGACTTCCTTTTCTTTGGATGCCTAAACTGCATTTCTAGATACTCGACTTCAGAGCTGAAAATTTGGGGACTGAAAGGAAAATTCATGGGGGAGGGCAGAATTTTTATTTGAGCGGAGCAATGTCCCCAGCTCTCTCCGTCCAGGTGTAGCTACCCCCCTCCAGTAGCTACACCTCTGTCTCAGGCCAGGGCACAATCTTTCACTAGTTTTAGACCTTGCTCATTTCTCTGCTGTTATCATTTGGCTGTTTTGTTTTTGTTTTATGTTCATATTGTAATTGGGTTACTGGATTATCTCCAAATGAAGTCATACTTAGAAGAGGGGCATTTAAATAAATGCAGTAAGCCCAGACCTTGGATGTAACATATTAAATTTAATCAGTTCTGTGCTGACAAGTTACCCTATTCTTCCAACAATGGTTAACATACGGCTCTCAGTATCCCTGCAATTGCAGAGGGTGGTCTCAAGAGAAGGATTCAAATGTCTCATTGCTGATTTGGAATGTCTAAAAAAGGAAAAGAAAAAAAAAAGAAGCGAAAAGAATGGAAAGCTTTGTAAATCTGCCTTCTCAGAAGAAGAAAGAAAGGAGCTGCAAAGGAAAGTCCCAAATAGGGCTGAAATGCAATAGAGAGACTCAAAAAATAACCAGAAGATCCCTTAAATTTCTGTGACTACCCCTGCCCTGAACTAGCTGCTCTGTTCTGCCTCTTCAATCCTGCTACCTTTCTTCTTGTAGGTTTATTTTATTTGTTTAAACATATTCAAGAAACTTGGAGCTCCATCCAATCATTTTTGCACTGGGGCAGTGAATATATTTTGACTACACAATGTTGAGAGGGAGCTCCATTTAACTTTATTATTCCATCCTTTATTAAGGATGGGCTCAATAAATTGCATTCCTTCATTATAAACAGAAATCAAGAGGGAATGGGGGTTTATCATAGAATCATGGTTTTGGAAGAGACTACAATGACCATCGAGTCCAACTCCTTGCCATGCAGGAACAAACAGTCAGAGCACCCCTAGCAAATGACCATCCAGCCCCTGCTTAAAAACCTCCAAAGAAGGAGACTCCACCACGCTCCAAAGCAGCATATTCCACTGCCAAACAGCTCTGACCATCAGGAAGTTCTTCCTGAGGTTTAGGTGGAATCTCTTTTCCTGTAGTTTGAATCCATTGCTCCTTGTCCTAGTCTCTGGAGCAGCAGAAAACGAGCCCTCTCCCTCCTCTACATGACATCCCTTCAAATATTTAAACATGGCTATCATGTCCCCTCTTAACCTTCTCTTCTGCAGACTAAACACACCCAGCTCCCTAAGCTGCTCCTCATAGGGCATGACTTCCAGACCCTTCACCATTTTGGTCACACTCCTCTGGACACATTCCAGCTTGTTGATATCCTTGAAATAAGGTGCCCAGAACTGGACACCAGGTTCCAGATGAGATCTAACCAAAGCATAATAGAGTGGTACCATTACCTCTCTTGATCTAGACACCATACTCCTATTGATGCAACCAAGAATCGCATTGGCTTTCTTGGCTGCTGCATCACACTGCTGACTCATGTTCAGCTTGTGGTCCACCAAGACTTCTAGATTGCTTTCACACAGACTGCTATCCAGCCATGTGTCCCCCATCCTATATTTGTGCATTCCATTTTTTTCTGTCTAAATGTAGGACCTTACATTTCTCTCTGTTGAAATTCATTTTGTTGGTTTTGGCCCAGATCTCTAATCTGTAAAGGTCATTTTGAATTCTGATCCTGTCCTCTGGCATATTAGGTACCCCTCCTAATTGGATGTCATCTGCAAATTTGATCAGCTTTGTTTTCTTGAACTAAACTAGAACGTCAAGGACTCTAACCCCATGCTCAGAAAAGGCACTAGTTTCCTGTGCAGGCTGAATGGCAGGTCCTCAAAGCATAGAGGAGATACCAATGATGGTCAGAAAGGTTTAGATTTCCTGCGATGATTGTTATTCAATAGTAGACGGGAGAACCAGCAACCTATCCGTATGTTTATTACTCCCTGTTGCTGGTTATCATTTGTTTCAACCCTAGCTTGGGTGGATTTGAGGTCTGACAAGTGAGCTCAGCTGCAAATTCCTTACCACGCATTCCCATTATGCATTCTTCTCGACACAGCACATTTTTGTAATGAGGTCTTAGCACCAAACAGATGTATTTGAAAGAATATTGTTGACATTGTTCCTGTGAAATTACTGGGTATATTCAGCTTGCTACCAATGCCCTTGACCTTTAGAACATATCCATTGATAGAGGCATGCTGATAGCTGCTCAGCACTCTTACATACAAATGAAAGAGTAAAACTGAGACATATCCATGTGCACAATTTACATACAAATGAGTATCTTTAAAGGAACAGAAACCCATTCACATCTCAGGCAAATATGATACCTCTCAAAACTAGTATATGTTTTCATGTTGCTTTTTTTAAAAAAGCCACTTTGCTTTTTTAACGTTCAGCTTTTATTTAATGATTGCTTTCATGTCTTTCTGCAAAAACATGTGTTGCTGAGAGAGGATGATACATGCACAATCAAGAATTAAATTGTTTGCTTGCTTGTTTATTGGATGCCACGCTGCCTTGTTTTAATTTCATCTATTTGTTAGATGTAACCATGCAAAATATACATTAGTTTTTACATATTTTTTTCTAAGTAGGAATTATTACAAGGTCTATGTGCTGTAGGAAGCTTTAGGGGGGGATCCAATGAAGCCCTTGGGGAGCCCACTGACTCATTAAGGACCAACTGACCCTCCTTCTTTTTTTTTCAGATTTAATAAAAAAAAATTGTTGGGCTGAAGAAAGCACACGTTGAAATAATGAAATGTGTTGTTTGGGGAGCCCCAAACTGAGATAGCAAGGGACTATCCCTTCCCAAAACCCCACAGATGACTGGTGAAGCACAAAGAGCCCATGAAGAGACAAAAAGGGAAAAACCCGCCACAAAATCCTCATTTGGTACTAGCATAGATGAATGTGCAGGGATTTGAATCTGAAGTTTAATAGCTAAGTGTTCAAACCCTGGGCCTTAATGTCCATTTTGTGGGTTCATTTTAGTTCCCCTCGTTTCACTTTAAAGAAAAAAAATCTTCGGTTTGTTCTATCCTGATGCAAAGAAATTTGCAAATGTGAATATATTCTTTAAAAAAAAAAGGCTAAAACAAAATTCTCACTCATGTGTTGTCAGTGGTGTTGGGTGGCTTCCCTGATAGTGAATCTGTTCCTCATTTTAGTATGTCCTTTAAAAGAGGTATCCAAGGTCCTAAATCTCTTTTGCAGAAAGGGTTTGTCACCTTGGATAGTTTCACAAGAGTTTGGCTAAAACCCAGAATGGATTTGCTGCTCCAGTGACATGGAAGCCACCAGTCACCACTGTTATGTGCTCTAGAATGATGGAGCTTCAGCTGTATCCTAGAATCCTAGAGTTGGAAGGGACCACTAGGACCCTCAAGTCAAGTCCACTGCCATGCAGGAATGGACCATCAAAGCATTCCCAACAGATGGTCATCCAGCCTCTGTTTAAAAACCTCCAAAAAAGGAGACTCAAGCATACTCTGAGGCAGCGCATTCCACTGTCAAACTGCTCTTATCATCAGGAAGTTCTTCCTAATGTTTAAATGGATTCTAAAGTCCCTCGACTGGCCGGGAGCAAGAGCAGCATTGCACCCCTTATTAATGAAAAGAGAAACAGGTTCTTTTCTGAATTACAGCCACGGATCTCAATATTTCCTGAATAATTTGCTGTAGAAGTTTAATAAACAAACAAATAATCCTTTCAAATATTTAATTTAATTTAAAATACATTGAAAACATAGTAGAGATATAAGTGTACAACATCCTACTAAAAGACTTTTCCAGATCCAATCAAACAGCAGAGACCTGTTTAAGTAATTAAAGAGAAAAACAAAACTTGCTGTGGGATCTAGCAGGAAAAAAGATCTTTGCCAAGAAAAATTGTTCAGAGAGGGCCAGCCTAGCCTGCCTTTTAAATCATTAAAGAACAGTAAACAAACAGGCTGAGTGATACTTATATTTAGTCTTGAGCAGAGATGAGCAGAACGCTCTTTTTTCTCCTGCTTGAGAAGAAACTCTGTCAAGACACTCTATTAAGAAATACACAATTGCAAACAGAAAAATACACAAGGATTCCAGAAAGTAGGGGGTTTTTTTGCACAAAATGTTTTTACACACATGAATCCCCTCATCCCTAAGTGCAAATAATAACAACAACACAAACATGAACAATACTTTCATAATTTTTTTCCTGTGAGCAATGGAAGAATACAATCAGAGATGATTTTCTTCACTTGAGTCAAAATTTTCTCCCCTACCCCTGTGTGCATATAACAAAATGAAAGAAAGCTTCAGGGGAGATAATTCTCACTGAACTTACAAGTGAGGCCAACAAACATCAACAGAGGAAAGTCTCAAGTTATCTTTCAGTCTGACCAAGCCTCCCCTCACCATCACACACAGTTAGAAAGAATGTGTCTCAACTTTATGCCCTCTGTCTGTGGCCTAGGGAATCACAATGGGCCCGTAGAAAAGAACCACTGCTACTTGGGTATATTTGGGCACAGTTCCTAGCTATTTGGTTTCAGCAGAAGAGATAAATAAAAAATTCAGCCTCAAATGTGGAGTATGTATTTCACTTGAAGGGGCAATGCATGTAGAATAAAACAATGGGATCATGTCTGACTTTATCTGACTCTGTCCAGAAATTCTGTAATATAGGCTGGCTTATAAGATTGGCTCCCAGACTTGAGACTTGACTTGAGACTTAAAGGCAGAGACTTGAGACTTAACTTGAGACTTGACCTGAGATTTGGAGTAAAAGACTTAAATACATCACTGCTTGCTGGTAAGAGGGAGGTGTAAGCATTGCTCTCTTTGGCCCTTTCCACACCTTACCTTCTTCCGGCGCTGGGGTGCGGGGATCGCGTGAGCAGCATCTGGAGAGAGGCTCTTGTGTCTGGGGTCCTTTGGCTCCACACGAGCTGCCTACTCATGTGAGAGCACCTGCTCTCCTTGTTATCACAGTTATCATTGACTTTTTCTCTGAAACTATTACTTTTCCTCTCCTGATTTTTTATTTTAGCCATCTATAGCTCATGAAGAAGCCAGTAGATATACATTCAACAATACAGAGGAAATGGTTATGAAAAATTCCAGTGTTGAGAAAACCTGATCAGAGGAATTCGGAATCTTTGCCATTTGGGACTTCATCTGCACAAATTGGTATGTGGCTGTTTTGCGCAAAAAGCAGCAGTTTTTGTTTTGTGGCTATTTTATGCACTTCATTTTTAATTCCTTACCCTACTTGTATCTCAGGTGAATTGGGATACTGACTCAGGGTAGTGCCATTATAGAGGTCATCATTTGGCAAGCAGTGGCAGGAGGAGGAGGGGTAACTTTGGTGAGCACCTACTGACATTCTCTTAGTGAAGGATTGTGGTTGTTGTGTGCCTTTAAGTTGTCTCTGACTTATGGTGACCCTAAGGTGAACCCATTGTGGGATTTTCTTGGGACTGACAGTGTGTGTGAGGTGTGCCTAAGGTAACCCAGTAAGCTTCCATGGCTGAGTGTGGAATTGAAACCTGGTCTCCAGGCTTGTAGCCCAATGGTCAAACCACTACACTGTGTTGGAAATTATGTTCAGTTTATGACCATACATTGAACATGTGTTACTCCACTGGAAAAACCCTATCCTAGGGTCTACAATTTTGATACTAAACATGATTCCGTGTGCCTGAAAGGTCACCTGGATGAGCACGTAGGCAGTCATGGCAGAATGACTGAAAACCAGGTCAGGCCAGTAAAACCCCCAGTCACATAGCCCCAGGAGACCTCAAGATGTGTAAACCCACAATAAAAAAAGGGGTCCTCAGCCCCAAGAAGCTGACTCCAGGGGATTAACGTGTTTGCCCTAAGTTGAGCAAATATCCTAACAAGCGAGGACCATTTACATGAAGTCACACCACAACCAAATGCAGCTGAAGATCCTGAAACTTTGGCAACACCTTGTAATCTCATCACGCAAAGGAAGTTACCATTGTGGAGCTTTGTTCTCTTTGCAACACCCATTGTTCTCCCTGGGAAAGGATTAGCCCTCAAGGTACTTTTTCCCCTACAAATAGTCCCAGTTTTTGAGTGTTTCTTTGGATCACTCCCAGTCATCCCAGCAGACCATCGCTCCGTCTGTTGAGTAATCCCCTCAGCCCTCTCTGTGCAGAGTCGCAGTTCTCTGCTGTTTTCCCGGACCAAGGACTTCAGGAAAAGGTGTAGCATTACCCCAGCTGCAACCCCTTAAATACTCCCCTATCTAGTTTCCTCTCTTTTACTTCTTAATAGGTCTCGAGTGAGTGTGTGAGTGATTGTGTTGGTGTGTGAGACTTTCATTCAATAAAATCATTTATTGGAATTTTTGTTTGGTTTTTGGCTTGGCCTGACCCCATAAAAACTGGGTAAAAAGACTCTGCTAAGTTACCCTGTCTCTTGCATTGCTAGTGCTCATGCTCTGGCTAGCTTCCATTCCCTAGCATGTGGAGCACAGTGAGGTGTCCCCCAAAGGGACCCTGGAAATCAGGGTAACACATATGATTCACACAAGGAATATTGAGTATACACTCTGTTCCCTTGATCTTGTTAACCCAGATTTGTGGGATACAAGAGCACGCCCAGGCTGTGCATTTGCTTTGACAGTGAAACAGAATTATTGACAAAATAATTGTTCTCCAAATCTTAGAACATCTAACTTCTCTCAGCATCACTTTCCTACTGCTCATAGTCATGTCCAGCCGGTAAACCCTCATCCATTGACCAAAATCTACAGACACTGTTCCAGAACTAAGACTACTGCTTCTGGTGGCTTAAGGAAAGTGTTTGATATTATCAGCATGCCTCCAGATGGAATTCCTTAATGTTAGGCAATGCCAACATAAATTTTTGGACAACACCAGATATCTCCCAAAAGTGAAAGCAATCTTCCTTGGACATTACTTTCTAAGATTGTTCTAACAAGAAACGCAGAAATCAGTACAGGTGAGAAAAGTAACTACCAACAGACGTTCTTGTTGGAAGATGTCATGAACAACACTGGATCTCATAATGGGTGACATAAGAGATGATTCTTTGACCAACGTATTCCTCCCTAATTCTCTAAATATAATTTGAATGAAGAAAAGAAACACAGTTTTCGCCTTCTGATTCCATGTGGCTCACCACAGCCATTCAAAGGTGAAGCTCCTTCACATCCATGCCAGGTCTGCCCAGGTTTGTGTTTTGCTGAAGCTCTCAAAGAAATTGAAAATAAGGGGTTACCTCTTTATTTGCTCTACTTCAACTTCATTTCCCATTAGATGGGAAACAATCAACCCTGGAAGATCTTTATTTATCCTCTTTATTCCTTTACTCTGTCCAATACAGGAAAAGTATTATTAAGCAATCAAGAATGTGCTGCAGCAATCATAAGGTGATTATGTTCCAACATTACAAGTGGCAAGATGCTGTCAAGGAAGGCATTCTCTTGAAATGCTGCAGTTTCCTGCAGAATATGAATTTCTATTAGGGACTAGGATATTGGATTGGATGGAGGTGGGATTATTTCTGAAGTCATGTTGTTGTTGTTTCCCTTCAAGTTGTTTTTGACTTACAGGGGTCCTAAGGTGAATCTATCGTGGAGTTCTCTGAGACTGAGAGTGTGTGATGTGCCAATGTATTTTCTGTTAATCAGTTTGTTGCTGTTGGGTGTCTTCAAGTTTTTTCTGACTTATGAGGACCCTAAGGCAAACCTATCACAAGATTTTCTGGGGATAGGAGTATGTGATGCACCCAAGGTCACTCAGTGGGTTTCCATGGTCAAGTCGGGAATTGAACACTAGTGTCCAGGATCATAGCCTAATGCTTAAACCACTACACCATGCTGGCTCTACTAAACAACTATTGGGCTGTAATTCTTCCACTTTTTCCAAAAATTCAGCATAGTCTCAGTTTTCCCATTTCTATAAATACCTGGAAATAAATCTGACTTTGATGTTCTTGATAATCTCTATACTTTAATATTCTTAGTCCTGACTGGTAGCAGAACTTCAGGATTTCAGCTGGAATTGAACCTGAGACTTTCTGGCATACAAAACATATTATCTACCACTGAACTATGACACTTCACCCTCAATCCATCAGTGAATTGGTATCATGAGGACATTTTCCCAGCAGTAGGGCCAATCCCTCCTGCAACAAAGTATGTTTTTTGACAGATCATGTTCCAAATTCCCTTCAATTTTGGAGGTCTGTTTTAACACAATGGCAGGCATCCTGTTAGTCAGTTACAATGTCATAAATTAGACTTGGGATGTTGTAACAGCTTAGTATTCCCGTTGGCGATTGTGGGACTAGTGCCATGACTGCAAATGAGCTGGAAACCCAACTTAAAAGCTAGTCAATCATCCAGAACAATGCAGGTCTTTGTTGATGCCCAACAAGATGCTACAGGATGACCTGACCAGTCTCCTCCAACCAGTGAGTGACACTGTGAGGAACAGAAGCAAGATCCCTAAGGGGACCTGTCACAACTCTTCTTCATTGCATCATGCGCTGGTGGGAGTGGGCTGATCATATGATTCTACAGTGCCGTCTTGGTGAGAGCACAGACCTCTGTGCTGCAGACAGCTGACTGGCTTTTAAAGCAGATTTCAGAGATTTCACAGGGAGTTAAAGCATCGTTATGACATTGTGGCTACACGTTTGCTGCCAGATCTCTGTCACTTTTTCTAAATTTTCATATTTATTGATGTAGTTTACCTAATCCATGCAACTTTCCCTTACTGACCAGAATATGCATCTGTGTAATTTTTTTATGTACATTTTAGCCATTCACACTTTAAAATACTCAAATTATTTTGTGCATACTTGTTTCATTGAACATGACCCATAAGACTCAAAGATGACCAAATCTCCAAGCAACATGCACAATTCCTTACACTAAGTCTCTGGAGTTGCAAAAATGCTATTTTCATTAAGGGTGAGCCTCACAAAATAGCTTTCTATTAGCCACTATGTCATGTGGGCAGGGTGAATAAAAATTTACTTATTTAATTCTCATTCCCAGGAGCTTTGTTTTTTTAAAAAATGTCTTGTCACTTAATCAACTATTAAGAATTTTTTGGTGCATTTTGAAGAGTATTTTGGGATTTTCCAAGGGGAAAAAATTGATAAGCTTTTTTTTAAAAAAAAATAGTGTTCTATTTAGTGCAAAACTCAATAAATATGAGGAAAAAAATATGCAGATCATTTCAGACTCACATAAGAAAACAAAATAGATTTCAGAAACAAGTGAGAGAAAAAAATGAAGAATGTTTCAATGTCTCAAGAACCCTTTTGTTGTCAAGGATGACAAAGTGTGAGAAAATATTCTGTATCATTATTAGGGGTACAATTCTTTGCTAATTTCATTTTTAAAGGAGTAAAATAGTTTGAACAATTTAGGCCATTTCCGTACGAGGCAAGGGAATCGCTCCGTGCCGGTACTTACCGGATCTTCTGGGCATGGACCAACACGGATTGTCCCCTAAGCCCTTCCACAGGGTTCCTCATCTCGTCCAGGGTGAATCAGAACAGCGCGAGATCTTAGATCCACACTGCTCCAGCTTCCAAAATGGCAGCTTCCAGTTGTTCGTGGGTCCCGACCAACCACTGAAGCTCACCATGCCTAAAGCCCGCCCTCCACAGATCGCAGGCTCGCATTGGTGCAAGCCTGTGAATCTGCACAAGGGAGCAGGAACGCAATGGCGCGCTCTGAAAAATTAAAGAACTGTTTTCTACCATTCTTTAAAAAGCGCTCTGGAGGACCAGTTGGGGGCGTTTTGGAGGAGACTGAGGTGCGGATTTCAGGTAAGTAGTCTGGACCTAGTCCGCTCCAAGGTGCAGACAACCTCCGTGAGAGGACGCACTGTGCTGTTTTAATTCCCTTGTGCGGAAATGGCCTCACTTCTCTCTATGAGAAACACTTCAAGAACTGTACAATTTTTAGAGACTATTCGTAGTGCAGGGCTAATTCTGTGCAAAAAATGCATGTTGTAATTTTGAACAAAAGCAGCATTCTTTGTGCAGGAAAAGCATTTTGTCCACTGAAAATGTTATTTATGGGGGGAAAAAGTGAATTTTGTTCACAAAAAGACCCACAGTTCCTCGGTCCACTATTCTATTTGTCAGAGTTTCCTGACATGCAAGAAGTATATTTTCTGATTATATTTCAAATATTTTTGAATATTGTTTCCATCCCCAATCTCTATACACCACTTGACATTGCAGACCCAAATACTTTTTTATGCCTCTCATCCTTCAAAACTGTCTGGATGGGTTATGGATCATAGTCCTAGATGATCTGGGAAGCAGGAAGACAAAGTAAAGAAACAGGCCAATAGGGTCTAAGAACAACTGTTGCAATTTTTTTTCAATTTAATTTATATCCTTCCTTTCTCCCAGCAGGGGACTCAAAGTGGCTTACAAGATTCAAGAAAATGGAAGAGATCATGAAAAGCTGATTACCAAGCCAGGCTCAGATGGGACAGGAAAACCTCTCATACCCTGTCCTGTCCAGGAAGAACCAATGACTAGTTTGAGTAAACAGAATCAGGCCAAAGCCTGAAAGTTCTGCAGTTGCTGAAGTTCAAATGTGCCTTGTTTCTACAATGAAAGCAAATGCTTCAAAATTCTACAATATACCAGTTTTGTATTCCCATATTTTGTTCGGAACACTGTGAGTATGAGGGGTGATGCAATTTTTTTTTTTTTTTTTTGGTTGTTGTTGTTGCATTTATAATCTGCTTTGAGGTCAAGATGGCATACACATCTCTCTTCCGCTTCACTTTATTATTACAGAAGTAAACTCTTGTGGAATGGGCAGATAGAGAGTAACTGACTTAAAATCACCCAGTTAGTTTCATGCCTACTTGGGAACTTGAACCTGAAGCTCTCAAGATCCAATCCAGCATCTTATCCACTAAACCAGTGCTACTTAAACTGTCTAAGGGAATAGCATTTTCCTGCCAGTGTGCCAGGGACTGATACCATATTTGTGCCCAGTGGCTGTAATGATTTCTCTCTTTCCTGGAAAGCTGATGACCTATAGACTGAGTAGCACTGTACTAAACACTGGCTCTCTTTCACTTTCTTCTGTTCATTTATGTCTATTCACCTTCTCTGTATTAAAATGCATAGAAGGCTATTGATGAAAACATTTCCTCCACCCAAATTTGCACATTGACCCAAAATTTGATTGCATCCAGAGTCTAATCTCTTGAGGCACATAGACATGTAAATCGCGAAAAAGCACATTAAAAGAATTCAGATACAATTGCACGTATGATCGCTTCAGGATTGATAAAATATTGCAGAAGAGCAGTGAGGGAAAAGATGGAAATGAATGGAAATCATTCAAAGTTGGGGCAGGCAAGATGTCCTTCTGTTCCTACATTAAAATCAGGGACTGTCTTTGGCTGTTTCCGCACTAGACAGTTATAGTGCTATTATTCCATTTTCAACATCCTATGGAATCGTGGGGTTTGCAGTTTAGGGAGGGGCATTTAGAATTCTCAGCCAGAGAGCTCTTTGGTCTCAGTAAATTACAAACCCCAAAACTCAGTAAACTACAAACCATAGGATGTTGAAAGTGGAATAATAGCGCTATAACAGTCTAGTGCAGAAATGGCCTTTGATAAAGTGAAATTAAGAGTTGTTGTAGGAACTGCAGAATAGAATTGTAAAGCTATAAACCACAGTTGGGAATTGAGTAGCTCTCGGGCTCCATGTGATCCATGGGCTTCCCTGGATCCCAAAGCTAAATTTGGAGAAAATGCTCAGAAGTACTTTTTTGGCCAAAAACAGTCTCTATGGGACCCCTTTTGACCCATACTTTCAGAGGCCTCAAAACATGTTGGAACAGCAAAATAAACTGCCTAAAAATGGCCAGAAAGGACTTCTGTCTACCCAAAAACAGTAGTTTGGGCCATTTCTGAAAGTGCTGGTGTGACCAGTTGAACATCTGGAGTCCCCTACCACCACCACCAATGTGCCACTAACCCTCAGTGTATGCCAACTCCTATTTAAAAAAATACAAACCCTCAGTGTGGGAAAGGCATTCATCTGTATTTTAAGGGCTAGGAGAACAAGTGACTGATGTGAAAGATTCTGTCACTTTTTCAGAGAAAGAAAGACTACAATAACTGCAAATTCTTATCTTCCAACTAGAAATGAATTTAATCAGACCAACTCTATTCAGATCAGAAGATCTCAGGCATGTGTCTTTATCCTTAATATCTCAGCCTTTATTTCCACACCCTTCCACTAAGCCCCCGGGCTTTTTATTCAATTCCTTGGAATTCAGCTGAGCTCATTGGAGAATTATATAATTATGCTTATTACAGAAAGGGGAAAAACTCAGAGTTCTGATCTCTCCTCCCCCCCCCTTAAAAAAAAAATGAGAAGGGACTGAAGCCCTTTTCCCTGGCAGCTGAGCTTGCAAAGCAGCTTAAATTTTTATAGGCTGCATCCAGTGTTCTTTTTAACTCATTAGCATGATCCGTTGTAAATGCTCCTGACCTGCTTTCCTTTCCTAGGAACAAGACATCACTGAAGCTCAGCTCATTATTGAGCATCAAATGAATCTCACTGATGTGAGCCAAGGACTGACTTGTTAAGAGACCGACAGCAAAGTCATATTCTATGCCAGCAGAAAGACACACCAGCTTTTGATAATTGCTGCCCAGTTCCTCTTTCCTTGGTGTATGGGCATTCTTTTCAGTGCTCCTTCCTCTGTTTATGCTCTATTTATTTATTTATTACTTTTGAAAATAGAGCATGGACTCAATGCTCTGAGCTGCCAGTGAGAAGAATGTGAAATGAAATGTTATCAACTGAAAAAAGAATCTAATTACAAGAGCTGAGACCCTTCATCAGGGTTGTGTAGTATCAGCCCTCTCAGGCTGAATGCTACATATATTATGCTATGTAACCCATGTGTTGGATGGCAATTTTGTGCAACTGAAACAAGACAATGGATGTGCAACCAAGTGTCTATGCACGTCCATGCACCATGGCTCTACTTTCACAAACTTGAAGTGCATGTGGTTGTTCTGCATTGAATGGAAATGTCCAATGGCTTCTGTAGGACAATAGTTGATATTTATCCTTGGAGTATCCACCAAAATTCCGCCAGAAATAGAATTTTGTAGTGCGTTCAAGGATGCTTCCTTTGAGGGAAAAAAAAATAGTGTCTTCTTTATCTTGTGTTTTCCTTCTGATACCCCAAAGGGTGGGGAAACTTGAGGTCCACCAGCAGTGCTGACTTCTCCTGAAAAGGTGGGGAATTATGGTCATTTCTGCACTACACTGTTACAATGCTATTATTTCACTTTCAACTTCCTATGGAATCTTGGGGTTTGCAGTTTAGGAAGGGGCCTTTAGAATTCTCAGCCTGAGAGCCCTTGGGCCTCAGTAAACTACAAATCCCAGAATTCCACAGGATGTTGAATGTGGAATGATAGCATTATAACAGTGTAGTGCAGAAATGGCCTATAGCTGAAAAGGAAGCCTGCAAGAAGGGGGTAACTATGGGACATTTTCACCTGTGTATACTGGTACTAACTGTGAGATACCAGTTGAGAGTCAAAAGAATATTTTATTGGGGAATTCATAGACACACACAAGAAATCAAGCAGTGTCATGAACCAAAGAAGGCTGGTGAAGGGAAAGGAAGGGAAAGCTGGATGGAGAGAGGTTTCTGATATTTACCAGTCTCGGACCCTTTCCACACCTCACCTTCTTCCGGCAGTGGGGTGTGAGGATCGTGCGAGCAGCCTCTGGCGAGAAGCTCTTGTGTCCCTGCTGCTTCAGCTCTGCACGAGCTGCCTGCTCACATGAGAGCCCTGCCTCTTCCTTCTGCAGTGCAGCCTGGGAGTTTCCCAGGCTGCGCTGGGGCAGGAAGTGCAACCGACGCAGCTCCGGAGGCTCTACATGCCAGGTAAGTGCGCATGGGGCCCGGGAGCAATGCACGATCATGCACCATTTTCAGCTTCCAGCTGAAAATGAAAAGGTGCACAATCGGCACCTGCCAGCCCCTGGAGTGTTGTGCAATGGTGAGTGTGAAGTGCAGATCACTCCTCACAATCACGAGACGCTTCAGGCCCCCTTTTGCATGGCAAGGGTGTAGTATGACACTAAAAGTGTTAGTGTGTTGCTGTGTTACTGTGTTGGCATGTTGCAAAATTATCTGGGCAAGAGCTGGAATTTTTACACCCCTTTTCCCACCCTGAAGGGGCAAATGCTAATTGCTCTCTAGCAAACAAAAAGGGTCTGTGGAACAGACTGATTGTCTTATTTTGGATGACAAAGCATTGAAAGGAGTCCTGGTAGCTTCTTAGTGTTTTGGTTGGATAATGTAAATAGGACATTTTGGGTAGGAAATCAGCACAGTAGGAGTGCTTTCCTGCTGCACCTGAGCAATTTCTTTGACAATTGTATTTGGATGTTGGGTCATTGACAGGATTGCAGGAAATCTATTTACTCTGGGCTTTCCCACTTAATTCTTCTTGATCTTATGACTTGGCCATGCTGACCTAGCCCAGGCATACAGCCAGAGTCCTGCATGCTACATGTTTCCAGCCATAAGTGACCCATTTTTATATAATATTTCATGCCAATTAAATGATATTTCTTGCCAATCATGCTATGCCATGTGATGGGGTATAAGGTGTGGGGATACTTCCCAGATATTGTAACACTTCCCTAGATTTGTTTGCATAAAAGGAATTGCATAGTTCCAAAATACATATTAATGCAACATCTTTATTAGGCCAACTGAAAGATTACATATTTTTCTAGCTTTCATGGTTTCCATATCTCCCCATCTGAAAAAGTGGTTAAAAAGAAAAGAAAAAGAAGAAGAAGAAGAGGAAGAAGAGGAAGAAGAGGAAGCAGCAGCAGCTGAAGTGTGTCCAGAGGAGGGCGACCAAAATGGTGAAGGGTCTGGAAGCCATGCCCTATGAAGAACGGCTTAGGGAGCTGGGTATGTTTAATTTGCAAAAGAGAAGGTTAAGAGAGGACATGATAGCCATGTTTAAATAGTTGAAGGGAAGTCATATCGAGGAGGGAACAGGCTTGTTCTCTGCTGCTCCAGAGACTAGGACAAGGAGCAATGGGTTCAAGCTGCAGGAAAGGAGATTCCACTTGAACCTCAGGAAGAACTTCCTGATGGTCAGAGCTATCCAGCAGTGGAATATGCTCCCTTGGAGTGTGGTAGGGTCCCCTTCTTTGGAGGTTTTTATGCAGAGGCTGGATGGCCATCTGTTGGGAATGCTTTGATGTGTGTTTCTGCATAGCAGGGGGTTGGATTCAATGGCCTCTGGGGTCTCTTCCAACTCTATGATTCTATGATTCTAAGAAGAAGAAGAGATTGAAGAGAAGACTGAATGAATAAATTAATATTTACCCTCTCACTGGAAACATTGGAAAATGATGTCGTAGAGTCATAGGATCATGAAGTTGGAAGGGACCCCATTGGCCACTGAGTCCAATCCCTTGCTCAATGCCGGATCTCCAGCTAAAGCATCCTCAGCAGGTAGCTGTCCAACCTCTTTTTTGAAGATGTCCAGAGAAGGAGATTCCCCCTCCCCCAAACACCTGTGATAATGGGGGATTCCCATTATCCAGGTAACAGAACTGAAGGGGGATAATTCTCCTTCCAGCCATAGAAATGGTTAATGAACTTCAAGGATTAGGTTACATCTTATTGAAGGTCAGCATTACAGGTCACAGCAGTTAGTTGCCCAATCAGGAAGAGAAAGTTGAGAATCTTCGAGATGCTTCGGTGAAGAAGTTATATAAACCCTCAAGAGACCACAAGGCAGAGAAGAACAAAGAAGAACATCCAAGACATCAACCAGAGGGGCCATAATGCGGTTGGAGGCGGGCCAAGCTAGACCTCACCTCCCGGCTCTGCCTTAGCATACCATCTCAGAAAATAACCAACAGTGTCAGTAGCTTACAACGTCACTTAGCTGCATTAGGATTTCTGTTCTTTTGAAAGCTTTGGCTGATCTGATGAAACTATCTGTACTTGTTACCATCAAGCGAATCTGAGAGGAAGGCGCTTCTCATGTATAATGATATTTCTGTTACCTATATTGCCTGTACTTAGAATAAATGCTTTCCTGTAAAGAAATCCCTGCTTCTCTCCATTCCCACATGTTTCTTGGCAACACAAATAGATAGGATTTATTTCTCCCAGAGGGGGCTGAAGAGAGGAACAGGATCTCTAAGCTCAGAGACTGGTGGGTCCCTGGCAGTGTCCCACTGTGCTGCTAAGATAAGGATTTAATTCAGTGGGCGGTGGCAGTGTTTAATTAATGGAATCTGGGGAGTTCCTATCTCCTATTCAAGGGCAGATATCAGCATTGAGTTGGAGAGGGGCCACAATTCTTTGACATCACTTATCTAGGCAATTGGTTCCATTGCCAAAACACTTGCACTGCCAAGAAGTTCCTTACAATGCTCAATAGAAATCTACCTTCCTATAACTTAAAACCATTAGAATAGGTCCTACCCTCCGGGACAGTAGAGAACAGTCCTGCACCTTCCTTTCTGTGACAATCCTTGATGTATTTGAAGAGTGTGATCATGTCACCCCATAATCTTCTCTCCACCAAATCGAAGATGCCCAACTCCTTCAACTTTTCCTCATACATTTTGTTCTTCATATCTCCTAGCATTCTTATTGACCTCTTTTAACCTGCTCCTACTTGTCTATATCCTTCTTAAAATTAGAAGCCTCAAACTGAATACAGTACTGGAGATGATACCTGACCAGTGCAGAATATGGGGAAATTATTACTTTCCTTGATTTTGAAACTATGGCTATTTCCAAATGGGGTTTTTAAAATGGTGCAGAGCATCCTCCAGGGAGGACATCTGCACCTGGGAGCGGACTGGGTTGGACCTATTTAACGTAGATCCCCACCCCAGCCTGCTCCAGAACAACCCCAAGTGGTCGTCCAGCGTGCTTTTGAAAGACCACTAAAAACAGGTCTTTCAAAAGCACGGAGTGCGCCAGTGCGAACCTGCTCCCTTATGCAGATTCGCAGGCTCGCATTGGTGCGAGCCTGCGATCTGCCAGGGGCGGGCTTTAGGCTGGTGAGCTTCAGCAGTTGGTCGAGAGCCTCGACCAACCAGAAGCCGCCATTTTCGTCCCTGGAGCAGTGCAGAGCAGCGGCCATGCACTGCTCCGGAGCAGCGTGGACCGGACCGGGGAGCCCAAAAGTCTGGTGAGTAGCGTCACGGGGTGATTGCCTCACCCCGCACGGAAATGGCCTATGCTTCTATTAATGCAGACTAAAATAGCATTTGTCTTCTTTGTTGCAGTATCACACTGCTGGCTCATGTTCAACTATGATCAACTTTATCCCATGCAAGCCATAGGGAAGACAAAAGTGCTTCTGACTAATATCAGAGGAGTGAGATTGTGAAATATGTGGAATTTCAGAGCAGGTGCTTCTGTTTTGTTGGGAAAAGTTTTTTCAGACACCTCGCTGTCTCTTTGTGAAAGAACTTCTCTTTGTTGATACTCTGGAAAACATGCTGCTGCTGCACAGTAACTTTGTACTTCTGTTTTCATTGTAGTTCTGACTGTTCTTTTTATATCGTTTTCATGTTGGAGAGAGCTAAATTGAGCCCTTTCGAGGTCTTACTTTTGAGTCCGATGTATAATGGATTCCTCACATCCCCAAGGGCTGCCAAGAGCAATAATGAAAACAACTTTGGGAATTGCCCTCCAGGCAAAACGTCCAATGAATTTCATGGCAAAAGAAACCAAGAGAGTTTAAATAAAAACAACAGTGTTTCTTCTCATAATTTTACACCTTTCTTAAAAAAAAAAAAAAAAGGTCAGTGTAGGATGCCATATCTCATGTTAGCAGGATCAAATTCTGCAGCTATTTATATCACTATGGAAACAGTCTCATTGGCTTTGTTGTTTGATTTGTTTAAAAGAAAAAGAAGGGATCTCACAATAGTGCTGTGCTCAAAATTTCTCCTGCAATTTTTTTTTGTCCGGTCTCATTCACTTTGATAGAACAGAAATTGTGTGCAACAAAACCTCAAAGGTGAAGAAAAGAAATCATTGACATTTTGATGTGGTGGCTGAGAGATTCTCACACCTGCTTTACAGGCCGAAATGGCAAGTCCCATGTTTTCTGTGACAGGGCATCTTTGCTTATTGAATGATATCTCTGGCTGTTCTCAGACTCTCTAGTTTCTCATCTAGGAAGGAAAACTAAACAGCATGTATTGACACACTGGGGGACCCTATTAAGAAATAGGTCAACAGCGATGACATTTTTAATATTTTAGTGCACTACATTATCCATAACTTAGGACATTATAAATAAATAAAATAAGCAACCAAAAACTTATTTTGTGCAAAATTTTATTCATCTTTTTTTGAACAAAAAGCAACATTTTTCACAGAAAGGCATCCACTGTTTTCTTCATGAAAGTATTGGCTGGGATTTTGCATCAGTAGACGTATGTCTGACACATAGGTAAATCTCTTTAGTGATGTATCCCAAAGCTACCATCAATTCCACCTTTTAAGCAAAACAACCCACCAGCACAGCTGTTTCTATGCCATTGAAGACAGGCAAGATCAGTAGAGACATGTCCACCTATTTGTCAGTAGCTTCATATTCTGCAACAGGCATCTCCAGGGACAACCAAGGACTTTGGTAGGTCCCTTCAAATGGCTTCCTTGTAGTCCACGCAACTAAAGGAAAATAGCTGGATTAATTTCTACTGATGCCTCTGCTCTCTACCAACATGAAAATAGCTATATTGGAGGGGGTGCGTCTCTTCAAAAGTGGTTTCAATGGGAGATTTTGATTGTTGTACAGTCTGAAACTCAGCCACTGCATCAATCATAAAATGGGTTACAGTACTGTAAGTTAGATTTATGCTTTGGTAATTCACTAACAGGATGCAAGCCATTGTTTTTGTTCCAAAACTGTCCTTTTTATGGATTTTTTCCCCAAAAGGGTTGCAAATGCAGAAGAAAAACAAAAAAAAAACAAAGACAAGGACAGAAAATTTGCTAACAGCTGCTGTAATCTCCCCAATGAGTGGACAATTTTTGAAATTATTCATTCATGGAGACCTCCAAGAATGAAATAAGGTAAAATTTCCCTCCTTGTCTCCCTTGGTAAATGTTACTGCCCTGGCTAGCCTGAGCTTTGGGGATATAAAAAGATATCCTTTGATATCTCAAATTCGGCTTCACATATCCCTTCCATGTGCTTGCGAGGCCCCCGGACAAGCACGCATACAGGCTCGGCCAATAACTGCCGTAATATTCCTAGACAATACAGGCAGACCAGAAAATAGCCAACTCGCCGCTTTAGGAGACCTCAAGGCAAGTACTCCATTAGGTATGCATGCAACCGACAAAGGATTCTCTGCCTTGCGCTGGCAACTTGATGATCGAGTTATACAACTCTCAGGTATTCCACGTTTGCATACTGGCTACTCTATTGATAAATTCGGCTGTAATTCAATCATTCAAATTCTGACCTTTCGGAGGCTTTGTCTCCAACTCCAAATCTATTGTTTTCCCAAAGTCCGACCTAGCCTGGGGTCACAATTCTCCTTATAAAAACCTCTGATTTTGAGCACTTCCTTGGATTGCTCCCGAGTTCCAGACCGCCTTGCTGCCGCTTTGCTTGGCGAGCCTTCCCCTCAGCTCCACGTGCTGAGATACATCGAACCCCAGCTTCGCTCTCCATTTTCTCCCGGACTTCAGGACAGGTTTCTTATCACCAGAACCAACTATCCCTCTAAAAATCCCACTATCTTACTCACACCTTTATTTTCCTTAGTTATCTGTGTGTTTGTGTTGCCTACATCATGTGCCTGTATTTAATAAAGATCATTCATTATTTTCAAACCGGTCTGCTTCTTGACTCAGCCTGACCCCGTAGACACTGGGTTGCAAGATCCTGCTAAGTTACCCTGCCTCTCATATTGCCAACTTGTGCTCTGAACTAATTTGCCCAACTTCTATCATTTTGATAGCAATTTGGTGTCCCTCCCGGGACCCCCAGAAAACAGGGTAACATAAAGATGGTCCTTGGGGCTGTTTCAGATCAGTGGTGAAAACAACCAGGTAGGCTGCAGAATACAGGAAAGATGTGTAAAAGAAAACATACAAACATGTACAGGATTTAATTCTTCATGTCTCTTGCTTTTGCAATCAGAAATGGACAACTTCTACTCTATTATACTCGCTGAACAAAAATACTACATTTTTAAAACAGTCTTCCAGTGCTATTCATCTTCTAGGAACTTTTTTCAGGGAAATGTTTTGTGGATAAACTATGTTTTATGTGCAGAAAATGTATTTCTTTCACAAAAAAAAATCATACTCTGTGTTGGAAGATTTTGCATGCTTAAAAATTGGTTTCCCATGTAGAAAACCACATATATATTTGTTCAGATAAAGGCTGCAAGGGATTTCCCAAAGTGCAAAGAAGCTCGTTTCTTCTATTAAGTTGCCAGACAGGACAGCAAATTCTCTCTCAGCAGGTAAACAAACACAAACCAAATATGTTCTTCATTCCTAACATCTACATGCCCACACTTCTCAATCAGCTACTTTACAGCAATAAAATAAATTGCAGAGCACTAGGCAACGAGATATCAAGATAATTATGATGTGTCTAGAGGACAGGGGAGAAAACTGAAGGTTCTGTTGCAAGTGAGGACAATGTGTGGAAAAATGGGGTATAGATTCTTGCCGAAGTGTATCTGTTCACACTTCGGATGTAATTCATCACTAATTTTCTTCTCAAAGGGGGGATTAAATAATTTGATACATTTGCTTCCTGATGCAAGAAAGACTTTAAAAAAACATGCATTTTTAAAGGCCAATTCACAATTCAGGACTTATGTTATGCAAAATTTGCATGTGGTTGTTTTGCATTGAACACAACACTTTCCGGCCACTCACAGAAAAAGCTGTTTCCTGTTTTCAGTGTAAACCAACCATGTGTGAATTTTGTGTGGAGTGCCCCAAGTGTAGATTTTTTTTTGCACAGGACAGAGCTTTTTCTGAGCAGAAAATAATATTTCTTGGTCAAAGTATTATTACCTGCACAGAAAATGCTGTTTTCTGTGCACAACAGCTACATACAAATTTTACACAGAATAAATCCCAATGTGCTAAGATTCTCATCACTCCAGAATTCTTCTTAATACTCAGAAATAGAGTTATGGATCACATTTTTCCAAAATATTTTTAAATATTTTTTTCCGTCTCTAGTCCACGCACAGAGGAAGTATATCTTATGAACTAACAACAGAAAAAGACAGTTTCTTTCATGTCCTGCATGCTTATTCTTAGAAACATCAGACTGGCAACTTCTGTATAAGAATGCTAGACTGGATTTTCTGATCTAATTCTTATAAGCACCGTTAAAAAGTGAAGCTCACATATTTTTCTCTGAACAATTCCTGCTCACTGATAACATCTTTAGGCAGGAGAAAAAATAGCAAGGTGAAGCAAGGAGGGCAGCCATTTCATCAAACTGAAAGTGGCCAAGGTGAGTGTCTGCTATTGTCATATTGTCAGAGCCCTGTCTGCAGTGCATTTTCCCTCCAAAATCCTTGACAGCGACAACTTTTATGCAGAGCAGCATGTGACAAATTGATTTTTTTCCTCCTTGCTTGCAACTTTCAACTGACCTTTAAATACACAATATGTCACAGATGCAAGAAAAAGAACATCTTTGTCTGCTTTATTACCCCTCCTTTAATGAAACCTATCTCTCGTAATATCAGCTCAATAGTATCTGTTTTTCATTTGATCGTTTCTGCTTCCCTTGTCATACACACAGACCTATGCCCTTTTCCTAGCAACTTATCGGAGATCTTTGGCATTTGTTCCAGTGTCAAAATCCTAGTTGTTGCAACGGAACAATGTTGCCTGTCATTTGCTTTTCTTGATCTAAATTGTGTTAGGAATGGATGAAAAATTTGATTTCAGTATGGTTTTGATTAGAATTTACCAAATTTCATAAAGTATAAATGTGGCACAAAATGAAACTGACAGATTTCCCTTTGCCTATACTCCATTAGAATATCAGTGGAAAACTTTTGATTCTTTGCATGTTTTATACTATAACTTTAATAGTCCTCTTCCATTCTCCATGTTGGCCAAGGCTTCTGAGAGCTGAAGTCCACAGCATAAGGGGCACCAAAGAGTTTCATATTCCTAGGTTAAAATACAGAGAGACGTTAAAGGAGGTCAGGAAGAGAGTGCGATAGATGATGATGCTGTTATTGAGGAGCAACTGATTGTGCAGGGGGCCAGGCCAGTGACTGAGCAAGTCAACCTGCAAACATCCCTTGCACTGGAAGGTCAAACAGAGACTGAGTTGCCCCAGCCAGCTCATGATAGAGAGGGAACCAGCAGTGATGCAGTGGAGTTGCAGCCAGCTGTGCCCATCAGCCCTCAATCACGCAGAAGGCTGAAACAGGCTGCTGAGAGGGAGGCTGCTTGGACTAGGCTGAGAAAACAGTAATAAGCAACACCTGCTCACAGGGGCTATTTCAGTCTGCTGGTGTGGCTGCTCCTTGCTTGCAGCAAATTATTAAAAAGTCCTCACAACCTTTGTGTCTCCTGCTTCCTGAAACCCTCCGGACAGATCTCTGCCTCCTGAACCTTTGGACTGGATTTGACCTGGGTCGGCTTGTGTTTTCCTGGTGTTTGGTATATTTGGACTCCCCAAGTGTTCCTGACCTCTCTCCTCCCTTGTTGGCTGTGGCCCGGCAGGGAGAAATTCCTGATAGAGAGAGAGTTAATTCTATTTTTATATTTCCCATATTGGTCTAATTTAAATCAGGGATGAGGAACACATTGTTGTACTGCAGCTCCCATGAAACCTAGCCAGAATACTCTACGTTAAAGGATGATAAGCATTGAAATCGAAGATCATGAGGATTAGAAAGTTGTCCATTTTACATATGAGAGTGTATTTCTTTTTTAAGAGAACTCACGATATGGTAGCAGAAATAGTTTGTTGCTGTTCAGACAAAATAACACCTGCTGTTGAATGTAGAACAAGAAATAGGAATCATGCAGCCCTCCAGATGTTGTTGGACTGGAACTCACAACATTCCCCACCATTATGTATGTTGGCTTTATAGCCACTGGGAGTTGCAGTCCAGCAACACTGGGAGGGGATGTACAATTCCTATGACCGTATTAAATGTAAAAGTATGCTTTTTACAGAAATCACTTTTCTCATCTGTTTTATTGTTTTCAGTGAAGTGCAAGGTATTTACATTGTGTCAACATTTCTCTGTGTGGCTGGGTTTGTTTTCCTTTGCAGGTAGGACAACATCCCATAGGCTTATTATATTTATTTATATTCAAATTTATCTGTTTTTTATTTCTTCATTTATTTACTTAATACTCCACATTCCCCCAAAAAGGAGACCCAAAGTGGCTCAAAGAAAGTGTTAAAACAGAATCTTACATTTAAAGACCTGACAAGGTACATCTAAAAACCTGTGGCTTTACTAAAGTATGCCCAAAGGGTAATTATTATGGGGATCACAGCTGTATGAGGCATTTGGACTCAGACTGCCTTCCCACCCACCCGTTCTTTCTTTATTTGGCCGTTGCTGTATCTATCTTGGACCATTTCCACACTACACTGTTATAACATTATTATTCCACTTTCAACATCCTATGGAATCCTGGGGTTTGCAGTTTAGGGAGGAGCATTTCTCAGCCAGAGAGTTCTTTGACCTCAGTAAACTACAAACCCCAGAATTATATAGGATGCTGAAAATGGAATAATACCACAATAACAGTGCAGTGCGGAAATGGCCTTAGTCACAAGTAAGGGATGCTGTGGTAGAGAACAAGATACAGTGTTTTTTGGGGGGAGTGGTAATAGTCCCTGTAGAAGTTCCCTTAATAGATTTGGGAGTGAAAGAACAAGTTCTGTTCAGGTGCATGCTCCTGTCTCAACATTAGGTGGCTGGGAACTACACAGTGGGTTGGCATCCAAGCAGCTTTTCAGCTGTTGCTCTCCTTTTATATATCCCAGCAGGGGGTCAGCAGGTTGGGTTGATCAAATGCAATTGGGTCATTCCATCAGGTGCTTGGTTATTGCCTCTGTGCCTCATGCCAGGCCAACCTCCACAGCTGTAACCTTATTATGGTTGTGGCCCTGGTTTACTTCCAAACAATGGTTGTTGTGTGGTTTGTCAGGCTTCTCCATCTCAAGCTGTATCCTCATTACTCCTCCTGCAAAGGACATTTCTGACCTACACTGTTATAGTGCTATTATTCCACTTTCAACATCCTATGGAATCCTGGGGTTTGCAGTTTGGGGGGAGCGTTTAGAATTCTCAGCCAGAGAGCTTTTTGGCCACAGTAAGCTACAAACCCCAGACTTCCGCGGGATATAGAAAGTGGAATAATAGCACTATAACACTGTAGTGTGGAAATGGCCAAAGACGGCAGTAACAATAGATGTAGATCACATTTGTTCTTACTGGTGTGCCTTCAATCATTTCTAATTCATGGCAATACAAAGGTGAAACTATCATGGGGTTTTCTGAAGCTGAGAGACTGTGGCTTTCTGAAGATCACCCAGTGAGTGTCCACAACCGAATGGGAATTGAACGCTGATCTCCAGGGTCATAGTCTAACATTCAAACCACTACACCCTGCTGGTTCTCTGTAAATCACACACAGCCCATTAAAAGATCTTTCTTCATATCCAATTAGTCATCAAGTGTTTGTTCAGATTCCATACAACAGGGAAAGGCAATGAGCAGTCCATACACATTGAGTAGTGCTCTTTTCCCTTCCTTTTTTTCTCCCTTTCCTTTCCTGACTGCTACCCCAGGTGAAATTGTTTTCTGAGACCATACGGAAAGAACATTCTTGCCAAAAATCAACATTTGCACAGGAGATACTCCTTTTGAACCAGCCAGCAACATTCAGAACCTCCTAGACTCCCTCGAAATGATACCCTAAGGCATTCTGTCCAGTTTTGAAGCCCTGTGTCATCTCTCTTTCATGATTAGGAGGTTGCATTCTAAGCATGAATAAAATTATTTGTTTGGACCACATTTCCCAGCACAGCCACTAGGTGTTCAGACTAAAAGAACCTAGGAGTTCTGGTCCAAAAAAGTAATCAATAAAGCTTTGACTGGAGTACTACTAGATTTTCTCAGAAGCCCTTCAGAGTTTCCAGAATAACAGTCTAGAACATTGTTACTCAAAATGGTAGTTCATCAACCAGTGCTGGCACATGAGCCATCATCTGCCGCTCCATAGTACATTTCAAAGAAAAGAAATAGCAATTGCAGTTAATGAGCACAAATATAGGCCATTTGCACACTACACTGTTATAGTGTTATTATTCCACTTTCAACATCCTGTGAAATTCTGGGGATTGTAGTTAACTGAGACCAAAGATGCCCCTCCCTAAACTGCAAACCACAGGATCCCGTAGGAGGTTGAAAGTGGAATAATAGCACTATAACAGTGTAGCGTGGAAATGGTCATAGTATCAGTCCCTGGAACATATGAGAAAGAAAGTGATATAGATTCATCACTTCCTACAACTTGAGATGTGCTTCTGTAGAGCATCTTGAAGTGGCATACTCCTTAAGCTGGGTTTTGCATGCCCATTCGTAGGCCAGAATCTAATCGCTAACTCCCAACTAGAGTAGACTCATTCAATCAATTGTTCAGGGTGAATAAACACCCAGATAAATCCCATTGATTCACCGGGTTGACTCTAATTTGGAGCAATAATAGGACTGCAGCCATAATGTATTCACATTATTTCAGCCATGTGTGCTCGACTGCGCTACTTTTTCATCAGAGTAGGGAAAAAAAATATTTTACTACACTGTCTAAGTGGCTAAATGCCAGATCTGAAAGATATTGAAATGCTGCCTCTAAAGTTTATGTTTAAGATCTTTTAAAAACACAGCCTGAACAAATATATAATAGAAAGCTAATGGCATTCTTTTCCTCTGCATTACTTACAGTGAAAAATACATTTGTCCTTCCTTAATGGTCAAAAATGTACCCTTCAGATGTATTGTTGTGTAGATGGTTTGTAAAATGCTCACTTCTCTGCTGTATTTTATTTTCTAAACAGCTGAGAAATGCCCGTCAATATTTGCTGCCTGAACAAAACCCATTAAAATAATGAAGGGCCAAAATTTTGGTAACTGACAGTCATTTTCTTTTCTGCTAGCTTAATAGTCCAGTATAGTCAAACAGAATCCCTTCCCAATTTACAGAATTATCTTCTGCCTTGGCTGTAATCATACCACATGGAGATCAGCATACTGTGTAACCAATACTTCCTGCTCACTACGGGTAAGTTGATGCTAATGAAGACTATGGTAAATAGTTCTTTTCCCTCCTTTTCATTGGGTCACCTTCCTACAGAAAGAACAGATGTGTGTGAAATGGTACCAGAATTTTATTCATTGAATATATTAGGTCAGAACCAGGAGATTAGAAAACAACAGAAGATATTATTGTATTTGATTACAACAGCATGGCTGACATATGCACAACACTGGAAAGATAAAACAGATATTCAATTAGACAAATGGAAATTAAAAATGTTAGACATCGTAGAGACTAAAAAATTAGCCAACTCCCTTAAGAATAAAACGGTTCAAAATTTTGAAAGAGAATGGAAAAGGGTAATGCTCTGGCTAAACTTGTAAATGTCTGTGGATTGAGTATGTTGGTATTTGACAAGATATATATAAGGGAGAAAAAGGATTCAACTGGAAAATTCTTGATATACAGAAATGGGGGGGGGACGGAAAAACTATAACAACGATATACATATTTGTGTTTATGTATGTTTTTATGTATTTTGAAAATAATAAAAATTTCTTAAACAAAAAAAAAAGACAGAACAGATGTGTGGTCTTGGCAATATATCAGGACTTCTTGGGCTTTCAGGTGGTCATCATATTGAGGAACACTGTTTGCCTAGATCAGTTGGTTCACTAAACGTACCAGTTCCTATAGAAAAGTAATATAGTCAACGGAATGGGCAAACATGTCCATTTTTGGTGCATTCAAAGCCTGGGGCTGGACATATCAGTTCAATATAAGTCATTTCTGTCACATTAAGCAAGACTACAGTACCGCTGCAGCAAAAATGTTCAGACCAGAAATTTTGGAGAGTAAAGTATAGATTTACTTACAGTGTCACAGGAGTGGCATAATAACAAGGTCAAGTTGGATGAGTTGTCTTATTTTGAGGGAACAGTAACTTCTGTAGATGGTACTGCAAAGACACCTTTAGCAATTGATCTGAAAGTTTGCAGTGTATCAGAGATTTGTTTGAGAATGCTAATTTTGTGATAGAAAAGCTAAGAAATGATTCATTGATAGATGTTTGGTGAATTTGAAGAGTGACCTGCAGGAGTTGAACAGGTATTGTCTGTTTTTTCTCTTATTGATTTATTTATTGTATTCACATCTCACCATCAGAAAAAAAAAAATACTCCAAGAATGGCTGATAGACTATTTTGGGGGCCAAAATTCACTGACCAATTTTTTTCTGTTGGTCCAACGTCAGTCAGGAAACTGGAGCTTGCAACATCAGGTTGAAAATTAATTCAAATATAAAAATACTGATAATTGAATTAGTTAATTAAATGTTAATTAGCTCATTTATTAAGTCATTAGTGTTTGGCCAGGCCATGGGAATTATGGAGAATAGCATGGAGACTGCTGCTGTTGAACTTAGACAAGTATGTTTTCTTACTGGCTCCTTCAAAAGCATTTTTGTTTATTTGTGTGGTCCTTTTAAAAGTTGCATTCCTCTCATCCTGATTTTTTTGCTCCTGCATGGATTACAAAGTCTATAAAGGATTGCTGACTGAGAATGGTGGGAGTTCTGCACATCTGGAAACTATCAGGTTGGACAAGGTTGTCTCAGTGCATGAAATCTCATCTTAAAATGTCTTCAAATCAGTTTGTCACTTACATTTCATTTTTTCTTTCCAGCCCCCAACCCCTAAATGTCACCTATTCTTCAAATATTTCATTGTTGAAACTTAATAATGAGTGGTTTATTTCAGCTAAAGCAGTGATTCTCCAGTTGTTACTGCTGTGACCCCCTCTTTACATCTACATGAAAACATTGTATCCTCACTCTGTGTTGTGCCCCCATGTCCTACCCTATGTCATTTTCTCCTTGTGTCTCTCATAGGCCCCTTGTGCCACACATGTCCGCCATCTTAATGCTGATTTCTCATGCTCTTCACCTCCATTCTTCCTTTCCCTTCCCTGCCATCTGAGACCCTTTCCGCAACTCACCCATTTTCAGTGCTGGGGTGCAGTGCTTGCGCAAGCAACTCTGGAGAGAGGCTCTCGTGACCGGGGTCCTTCGGCTCCGCATGAGCTTCCTGCTCGCATGAGAGCCCCACCTCTTCCTTTCGCAGTGCAGCCTGGGACCTTCCCAGGCTGCACTGAGACAGGAAGCGTGACCAGCCCGGCTCTCGAGGCTCCACAAGCAAGGTAAGTGCATGCAGAACCCCAGAGCGATACGCGACCACACAGCATTTTCGACTTCAAACCAAAAATGAAAAAAATGTGTGCGCAGTCCTTGTCAGGCCCTGGAGCATTGCACAAATATGAGTGCATCATGTGGACCGCTCCTCACATTTGGGCTACGCTCAAAGGGCCCTTTCGCATCGGAAATGCCGTGAGTAACTGCCTCCGGGACATGCACCTGCTGCACCAATGGCAAATCATTCAGAGAGGCTGAGTGGGAAAAGCATTAAGAAAAGGAAACTGATTTTTGCTATGTTTGAGTAGAGGAAGGCATTAACAGAGGAAGACATTTTGTGTTATACTTTTGCACGGAGCAGTCAATCCTCAGTGGTGCACACAAACTGGTTTGCCATTCTTTTTCCGATTTGCTGTACTTGCAGGTTGATTATTCTTGTGCCCCCCCCCCCGTGAACAACTATCATGCCCTCCCTTAGAGTTCTGCCCCACAGTTTGAGAACCACAGAGTCAATGGACACTAATCTACTGAAAATACAGCCATAAGTAGATAAGTGCTAGGTTTGGTCTTCTGGAAAATTTTAAATTTGCAATTTTTGAGAGTCTGAGCATGTGCAGAATGATTTTTTTCCCCTGCATGATTGAGTCCTTTATACCTCATCCTTTATGCCTCTCCACTCCAAGTCAAAAAATGTGATCTGCAAGTGGTGGACCTTATGTTTTGTGTGCAGGAGCCAGGGATCTCAAACACCATCTGTGGCACCTGAAGTTTCAATGATCAAGTGTCTAAAAAATGCACTCATCTATGGGCCCATCTTACCTTAATTACATAATTAGAAGGTGTGGGGGAGGAGGAGTAGGAGTAGGAGTAGGGGAAGAATTATGTGGACAAAAGTTAAAATGGAGAAGACAGGGAGGTAGGAGGAGAAAGCTGGGAAAGAAAGAAATGGGGAGAGAGCTTGAGGGAAAAGAATTCACTTAATTGATCAAGGACTGTGTGAATAATACATTAAAAATTTGCAGTGGGATCCATTGCAGCTCCTTTGCTGAAACATTATACCATGTTCCCTCCACATTCACTAGGGTTGGGGCATAGAACCCTCACAAAAATGGAAAAATTGTGAATAACTCACCCATCTGTTCCCCCTTCCATTCCCTGCTGGGGCTCCTCCCTTTTCCTTCCCATACAAAACAGAAGGAAATGGGGTTGGGGGAGGCTTCAAAGAGCCTTCCTGTCCTCTTCTGAAGTCCCCCCCTCCCTTCCCCATGCATTTTGCCCCAGCATGAAGAAATTGGATGGGAAGATGAGAGGAAAACTCTGAAGGACGAAAGGAAGGCTCTTTGGACCCTCCCCCCGATTTCCCTTCCATTTTGCCTCAGCACGAGTTCTCCACTCTGGGGCAAATTGCATGAGAATGGGAGGAGGACAATTTTTTTTGGTGGGAGGGGAAGCAGGCAGGCTTGCAAATAATCAAACTTGTGAGTGTAAAACCTGCAAATGTAGAGGGAGGACTGTAATCTATATTATACAACAATATACACTAGAAATCAGTCCACAGTATAAACCATGGGGGAGTCACTGAAGGCCTTGCAACCCTCAGAAAGACTTCAGATACTTTGCCTTCATAAAGATCCATTGGGGAGCACACCCACCTTTCAGCCTAAAAGGCCTTAAGCCTTTCTGAAGGGGCTAGACATGTAGTATATTTGTATAAGATGGCATATCGTACAATTCAAACCAGTTCAGAAAATAATGCACAGAGAAGGAGAAGTTACTGAAGTTATTGAGGTACCCTCAAACACAGAAAGACTCCAAACACTTTCCTTACACATTAGCCCATAAAGGAGCATACTGAAAGGTGCCTACTGCTTGGGCAACTTGGTCTTTTAATAAGCAAGCAAATCACTCCCCTCCACTTCCATTAGTGGCATAGGGATGGGGGGGTTAGGAGATGGTGCACCCTGGACAGCATTGTTTGAGGGGCGCTGCTGCTCCTTGCCTCCCACGTGCACTGATGCCCCACCCATGTGAACTGACACCCTGTCCGTAGCCTTGCTCCCACCTCTCCACCCCTGGCCCTTCCCCTATCCCACTCATGCCGAGCTGCACCACTGACTCTTATTCCATTATGAGACTGACTTGTTTTTTTCTTCTACTACTGCTTTTCTTCCTTTTCAAATGTACATTCTGATGCACAAACCCAGCTATTTCAATTGGGCTCCAGGAATTTCTCTTTCACTCTCTTTCCCTTCACTCTGGTATTTTCTCAAAGAAATTGCACACTCTTTTGTTAGTCTGCCTAACAACAAAGCCATGTGACACATTCTTTCCAATTCTAATATTTCTTCTTCCAAGTCAGCAGAGTTTCCTGGGCCATTTCTGCACTAGACTCTTATAGTGCTATTATTCCACTTACAACATCCTATGGAATCCTGGGATTTGCAGTTTAGGGAGGGGCCTTTGAGTGCATTGCAAAATAAGGTCTGAAGAGACCTCAAGTCATAGCCAGGTCATAGTCAGGAAATCACCAGGAAACTCCAGCAATAATGGACCTACAGTTAGCCTCCAAGACTCAACCTTTAAGAGACAATATCATCTGGGATATTCCTGCAGGATGTCAGAATGTCTTAACTCCTCTGCCTCTGGCCAAGCAAGTTTCCCTTCTTCTGACAGAAGGCCGTTAACTCCCATGCCCTCCAGGCAAAAAAAGAGTATTAAAACCCCAATTTTAAGCCAGCCAACTCACAGTACACCAACGGCCGGTCACCATGCTGCCATTCCAATTCCTGAGTGTGCACTGTCCTTAGCCTTATGTCTAAGCCTCATTGTTCCTTCTTCATCACTCTGTTGGATTGGTAAATATCACAGATTTCACCCTAAAAATCTCGCCATCCAAAACTTTCCTCCCTTTTCTTTTGGTTAGTCTTGTATGATTGCATGACTGCTTGGATCTTGCATGTATGATTGGAATTTGCCCAAGGAAACAATTAAGCTTAATTTTTAGATCTCCAGCTGGTTCTTCCCTGCACTAGTACCAGTAAACATTGGTGTAAAAGATCTTGTAGGGTTACCCCCTCCTTGCAGGCCTCTTTTTTGAGTTAATATTTCCCACCATTTTACAGAGGTACTATCGTCACAAGTGGAACCCTGAGTCACCCACATTTTGGGGTAATCCTGCACATGTTATCTGCACAGATTGTAAAGGGCAGAACATAAAGCTCCCATGTGATTAGAAGATGTTTTCTTGGAGCAGACTACAGAATACAGAATGGATTCTGCCCTCTTCTCTGAGTGTGTGTGGAGATACTGATGATGGAATGCTCAAGGTCCATTCAGCACAGCTTCCATTCCAGTTGGGAACTGGGATTCAAATTTAGATTCTACACAGGAAAGAAGTAAGCTGTGAGTTGTTGTAACAAAATGAAAATACCTTTAGGGAAATGTGAAAGAGCATCTCTATTATTCACACAAGGTTCTGGCCTCATGCACAGCAGGTCCATCTTACCATATTGAAGGTTAAGGTAATGTGTTCTTCATAAGTGAAATAGCTAGAGTAAGGGAAATGACTTTATTGGATTTATCAGTAGACTATTTTACCCAGACAGTGCACAATAGTGGCTCCGTGCTGAAAAGGATGAGATTACTGCTCAAATTAATGAACTGAAAAAAGAAAATCGAAAGGCTGAATATTAAATGCACTCACATGAAGTTCTTCAAGATAGAAATTGAACTGGGTATAACTAATGAGCAAGTTTCCCTAAACAATTGGTAGTATAGCAACTGTCATTGTGTTAGCAACTACATCACAATAACATCCCAGGAAGCCTGCTGTGCTACGTGAGAGAGGAAAAGCATACTGCCTGTTGCTTTTTCTTCAGCTGTAATGAGTTTGGCCAGACTGGAAATACCTTGTTTGGCAAATATAAAAAGGTCAGAGGAGATAAAGTTACAGGATTCTCTCTTCTTTGTAACAAGAAGCAGAATACACACACACACACACACACACATACAGAGAGAGAGAGAGAGAGAAATCCTTAGTTAAAACTTCTTCTCATCTCTTATATGTTTCTTGCTGTTTGAAAAGAGAAGAGTTACGTGAATATAACTTTTATCCCAGTGAAGTTATTCCTAATGTTTAAGTGGAATCTCTTTTCTTGTAATTTGAATCTTGGTTCATGTCATAGGCCCTTTTCACACCTTACCTTGTTCACAGTGCCATCCTGCAGGGATCATGCAAAAAGCCTCTTGTGAGAGGGAATCACATCCCCTGTGCTTCCCTCCACACCAGCTCCATGCTGGATGGAAGGAAGCGCAATAGCTCTGCCCCTTCCTTCTGCAGCACAGCCGGGTACTTTCCCAGGCTGCACTGGGGGAGGAAGTGCGGCCATCGTGCTTCCTAAGGTTCCAAACATCAAGTAAGTGTGGGAGGGATGCAGGAGGAATGTGCAATTGCACATCATTTTCAGGAAAAACCTGAAAATGATATAATGCACGATTGCCGCAGGATTGCTACGGGAGTGTCACACGATCGTGAGGATGTCATGAGGAACCATCCTTGCGATTCCATGTCACTCCCGTGATCATTTCATATTCGAAGTCGTGTGCCAAAAGGTCCATAGTCTTTTCAGCATCAGAAGACTAACTCACTCTGTCTTCTACATGACATAGCTTCAGATATTTAAAGATGGCTATCATGTCAACTTACGATCTTCTTTTCCCACGGTAAATATACCTAGCCCTACAGCTGTTCCCCATAGCACTTTTTTTTTTAGGCTTCTTCATCTTGGTCACTCTCCTCCACACACATTCCAGCATGACAATTTTCTTCTTCAACTGTAGAGCCCAAAAGTAGATTTCAGGTAAGATTGGATCAAAGCTGAACAGAATGGTACTACTACTTCCCACACTCTGGATATTCTTGATGCAGCCTAGAATTGCATTGGCCTTTTTTTTCTTTCCATATCACATTGTAGTTTCATATTTCGATCATGGTTTCTGAGACCCCTGGGTACATATCACATATACTGCTGTCAAGCCAGGTGTCATCCAGATTTTGTTTAGTCTGCTGGAATCTCTAATTTTCTCCATTAGTTCTCAAAGGTTATTCACAGAGACATTGGGATTACATCTACAAGTTCCTTTAGTGTTCTTGGATATAGTTCATCCAGCCCTGGAAGCTTGAATTCATTGAGAGCAGACAGGCGTTCCTATACAATCTCTGTGACTGTGGTCCCCTTAGTGAATCATTTGTTCTATGTGCACCAGGCTAAACACTGTTTTCCTTTTGGCAGATGACCAAGGCAAAGAACATGTTGAGCCGTTCTGCCTTCCTTCTGTCTACTTTTAGCATTTCACTGTACTGTCCGTGCAATGGGCCTACCAGTTCTTTGCTCTTCCTTTTGCTCCAAACAGACGTAAAAACAAAACAAACATGCCTTTTTTATTATTTTTAACCCTTGTAGCAAGTGAAAGTTCATTCTGAGATTTAGCTTTTATGAGACAACCATACTTCTAGAGGTTGCAGTATCTTCCCATACCCATTTTTCAAAATTAGAAGACAACTTGTGATTAATTCTGATTTGTTTTAGCCTTTCAGTGCATGAGGCCCCTAAAGAGTTTCATGTGTAGAAAACTGTCCCCCCCCCCGATTCATTAAAGTTGTCCATCCTGCCCCTTAATCTCCACAATTCGAGATATTTTGATTTCCACTTATACCAGTGACAACTGTTTTGATCAAGTATAAGTATTGATGAGAACTGAGGTCTAAAAGAGTGAAATGATGTTCCTTTCAAGTGTTTTCACCTCAATATTTTGGTGCCCTTACATAGGAAAGATATGGGCATCTGTCTCTTTTTCCTTTCAGGGATAAAAGTAACAGGATTTTTAACTTTTGAGTAGGGGAAACTAGCAAGACAGACAAAGACCCATTCCATAAATGCAAACATAGATTCATCCTTCTGTTTGAAGATGCTGTATTCTGAGATTGCTTTTGGTTTTACATGTAACAGAGGGGCATACAATGATACAACAGATAATGTGGTTCTAAGTTTGTCTGAATGGCATACAAATCTACTTCCCTCATGATCACATTACATCCCTATGTTCTCATCCATTTGGATCAAACTAAATACTGCATGAAACATGAATGTACATCACCTGATCTACCTTTAGGACACACGGATGATTAGCACATTTTAATAAGTAAATAATTTGATGTTTACAGGTGCAGAGTGCAAAAGCAGCAATTGCTTTGCCAAAGAAGAAAGAAAGAGGCCTATAAGTCTGGGGACAATGCAATAAGAAGAAGTGGGAGGTGAAAACTGAAATAACTGAGAATTGAAATAATGGAAATGTTCAGGAAAGAGTTGATCAGAATACTGCTCCAATGGTATTCATGACACTTTAGCAAGCAAAGACAATACACAGGTATTCTTCATGTTATCTAAATTTGAAAACCAACATTGTAAGTGTTTTTGTTGACTCACAATAGGAATAAAGAAACTGGGCATAAGAGATTGGATTGAATAAGGACCACTTCATTGACTTCTTTGCCTATTTAACTAAATTGAACTCTGCAAGAAGGAATCAGAGGAAGCAACATACTGGTGGAGAGAAACTGAGGCAAAAGGATTTCCTCAGACTGCCTCCTCAGCTTCCTGTGGAAAGGTGAAGCAAGGTTTAATTTACACACAGATCATATCATATAGAAAGCTGCATTAGACACAGGGAAATATGGTGTGAAAATTGGAGGGAGGAACATTAACAATTTCAAGCACAAAAATGATACCACATTACTAGCAGAAAACAGCAAACACTTGGAATGACTATTGAGGAAAGAAGGAAGAAAGTTCAAAGGCAGGGTTGCAGCTAAATGTTAAAAAAAAAGTAATGACTACAAATTATTTACATAGCTTCTAAATGGATGATGAAGATATTGAAATGCTCAAAGAATTTCTATACTTTTACAAATTTAACAATCAAACTAGAGACTAATAAAAAAAATCAGAAGAAGATGAGGGCCTTTTCTGGACCACACTGTTACAATGCCATTATTCCACTTTCAACACCCTGTAGAATTCTGGGGTTTATAGTTTACTGAGGCCAAAGAGCTCTTTGGCTGAGAATTCTGAAGGCCCCTCCCTAAACTGCAAACCACAGGATTTCACAGGCTGTTGGAAGTGGAATAATAGGACTATAACAGTGTAGTGCGGAAATGGCCTAGGACTTGGAAGGGCACTTATGAAGGAACGAGATAAGATCCTCAAGTGTAAAGTACATAATTGAATATCAAAGTCAGCATCATCATTGCTATCATATTTCCAGACAGGAAGTGAATAATCTCATTTGAGATGGAGGCCATTTCCGCACTCGACTGTTATAGCGCTACTATCCTACTTTCAACATCCTATGGAATCCTGGGGTTTGCAGTTTCGGGAGGGCCGACTGGCTGTTGAAAGTGGATAATATGATTACTACAGTTCACGAATATGGAGAATTCTCTGGTTTTAAAGTTAATAAGGAAAAAACAGTTTTCTTAACCAAAAATATGACTGAAAGAGAAGAGATGGAATTAGTACAAAAAACAGGATTTAATAGACAACAAAAGGTAAAATATCTAGGTATTTGGATAGCCGAAAGAAACAATGAGTTATTTCAAAATAATTATGAAAAAAAATGGAAAGAAATAACAAAAGACTTGGAAAGTTGGACTTCTATGCGTTTGTCAATGATGGGGAGGATAGCTGCAATAAAGATGAATGTTTTGCCAAAAATGAACTTTTTGTTCCAAAATCTTTCCATAATAACGAACATGAAACCTTTCATACAATGGAAGAGAGAACTAACCAAGTTTATATGGCAAGTGAAAAAACCTAGGATAAAATGGAATACTATGACAGACCTAAAAAGTAGAGGAGGAATGGGACTACCAGAATTTCAAATATACTATAAGGCAGCGGCTTTTACGTGGATAAAAGATTGGGTAGACCTACAAGATACGAGAATGTTGGCATTGGAGGGAGTAGACCTGAGGATGTGGTGGCATACCTATATGTTTTATGATAAAGCAAAAATAGATAAAGACTTTACACATCATTATATCAGAAAATCGCTTTTGAAAATTTGGGATGATTATAAAACTAAAAACATATGGCAGCTCCCCACCTGGATCTCACCGCAAGAGGCTTTTTTTGGCAGATGGACAGATACAGATAAATGGTTGCGATATGATGATATAATTGGGAAATCAACGTCCAACAATCTTAAGATCAAAACAAGAGAAAAATTAGAACAAGAGGGAATAACATTAAGCTGGTTCCCTTACAAACAGTTAGCAGAAAGGTTTCAGATGGACATAAAAACATACGGAATTGAACTAAAAGAGAAAACTGGAGTAATTAAATGGCTGTTCGAAAATCTGCCTCATTTACTAGCCCAAATGCATCAAGAAATACTACATCAGGAGAGGCAAGAAGAAACAGTAAAGGCAACAATGATTTCGTGGGCTCAAAATATCGGACATTCAATTCAACTAGAGTCTTGGGAGCAGAGCTGGAAAAAAAAAACACAGAAATTTACAGTAGCTCAGAATTTGAAAGAGAACTATTATAAGCTATTTCATAGATGGTACATGACACCAGACAAATTAAAAAAGATTTATAATACAGGTACTGGACATTGTTGGAAATGTCAGAATGAGGTCAGTACGATATATCACATGTGGTGGACATGTCCAAAAGCTAAGAAATATTGGAGTGAAATACATAACAAAATTTGTGCATTAATGAAAGTTCAGTTTGCTAAGACACCAGAATTGTATTTGTTAAATATGACTGATATATTAGAAGGTACTGGTATAAAGAAGTATCGGAGAATATTACTGTATATGATAACAGCAGCTCGTATTGAATATGCAAAGATGTGGAAAACTCAGCAAATACCCACAATAGAACAATGGTGGGGTACATTGATTGAAAACAAAAATGCTGATATGGTCTCTCAGAGATTAAAAGGGAAATCAGATGAAGAGATACAAAAAGAATGGCAAATTATAATGGGTAATTGCTGGGTACTATCAGATGGAAATCTGTGATTCATGATTTAAGATAAATTATGAGGGGGCTACAGGATATATATCATGAAGCGGGAATATGAAGATTGAAATGCAAGAATCAACAAGTAATATTAGCAGTAAAATGTAGTACAATAGTTTAAGCATGTTAAGAAATATTGATGATGAAATCTAGATCAGTGTGGAAGAACAGAAATATTTCAATTAAGCTGACAGTTATAATTGTTTGTTTTATATTTGAATTTGAATAAAACGATTATAAAAAAAGAAAGAAAGTGGGATAATAGTGCTATAACAGTCGAGTGCAGAGACTTCTGTAGTCCTGAAGTTGGTACCTGTACCATGGTACCATGGTACCTATAGTTCTACAGGTACCATGGACTGCCAAAAAGATGAATAAATGGGTCTAAGAGTGACTCAAACCTGAACTCTCACTAAAAGCCAAAATGACTAAACTGAGGCTATCATATTTTGGTGATATCATGAGATTACATGATCCATCAGAAAAGTTGTAAAGCTAGAGGCAACAGAAAAAAGAGGAAGACCACATCACAGGTAGAGGCATTCAACCAACGAAGCCATGGCCCTGAGTTTCCATGACCTGAAAAGGGTTGTTGCAGATAGGGTTATTTGGGTGGCAGCCATAAATGAAAGATGTCTTGATGTCAATTAAGAAAAATAAACTTTAACTTGAGTGCATTGGTTTTACATCAATAAATAACAGCATTAGAATGACAAAAGGAAGATGACAAGAATAATTCTCCTGCAATTTCCTGTACACTTGTGTAAACATGTCTGGTAATATAGTGTGTGCTGCCCATGCAATATCATTGATTGCTTCTATTCTTAATAAAGTGGCACTATGCTGGCATCAAGGGTCCTACTTTATTTGATTTATTGAATAGAAATTGGAGGGAAAAGCATAATGAATCAAGCACTTTAAGGAAAAATTATTCATCTTTCCCTTTCAATTAGATCTGTTTGCTAATCAAACACATACTTATAGGAGAATGATCCTATCAGTATCAAATTAGTTTTTGGTTCCCCTGATTGTATGCAAATGGCAATTAAAGTTGACTTGTTAAACTTAATTAAACCATATGCATGAGTGCTAATGAGGCAATATATTACTTATATCATAGAATTATTGAAATATGACTAATGTCACCTCATATCAGTGCCTTTTTAGCAACTTCCAGGTTAACATGTCCTGCAAGTTACTATTCTTTTGGTGTGGATTGTGCATCATGAGTGCTTTTGTGTAGTGCTTTTTTATGATTCACATGCACGGTTACATAGGAATGGGGAAATTTGTCAGTTTCTCCAACAATCAGTCTTTTTGAGAAGCTCAAGTTCTTTCCATTTCAAACACAAAATGTAAAATTTGATAGATTCTTACCAAAAACAAGTTGAAACAAAACTGTTATCCATCTCTAGCAATGTACTGCACAAAGCAAAAAAACAAAAAACCTGTTTGCAATTATCCCTATAGTCACATTAAGATTGCCTTTTTTGCAGTGTTTAATCAGTGTGCAATATGATAGTAATGTGCAGAAAGACAAGTCTACTGCAGCAAACAATACATGCAGAATGTTCATTACAACAATGGGAAAAAATAACTTTGAATATAAGGCCCTTTTCGCATGGCATTTCTCATGCGAGAGGGCCTCCAGAGCGTTGCACGATTGTGAGAAGCATTTCAGATGACGTCCTCACAATCGTGTGATGCTGCCGGGGCCAGCAGGAGCTGATCATGCACTAGATCATTTTGGGCTTTTAGCCGAAAATGGTGCACAATTGTGCATCGCTCCAGGGCCCCACAAGCACTTATCCTGCATGCAGAGACTCCAGAGCCATGGCCCTTGTGCTTCCTCCCCCAGTGTAGCCTGGGAAAATACCCAGCTGCGCTGTGGAAGGAAGAGACGGGGCCCTCATGCTGCCTGCTGGCTGGCAGGCAGCTTCTGCAGAGCAGAAGCAGTGGGGATGCAAGAGCCTCATGCAAGAGGCTGCTTGCGTGATCCCTGCACGACTGCGCCAGATGCAGGTAAGTTGTGGAAAGGGAGGGTCTAAGTATGGAAAAGGCCTATGCATTTGGTTCCCTTTTTTAAAAAAAAAAAAAAAAATTGATTCTAAAACTGCACCCTGCAGCACTACAGGGAGAAACCAAATTTGCTGGGCCCAAAGTTGAGAAGACCTTGTGAAAGGTTTTGGTGCACAGTACCGTGAAGTTATACATCAACGGTAGACGCAGAGTGTTTATTAGCCTGTGTCTGCCCGCTCCCGCTCCCTCTTTGGATGCAGCAATTGAAGAAAGAGGACACTGGAAATCTACCAGGGATGATGGTAGCACAGATCTAAACGTGTCTCAGACTTTGTTGGTAGCAGACAAGGAGGGTTGGGGTAACTATTCTGCTGTTGCCTCTGTTTTTTCATGGTTCATACTGGTGGAAGCTGGTTTTGGGGTATACACTTGTAATTTCACATAATATGTGTGCTCTGGTGGTTGTGATCCCATGGCAGTATCAGGCGAGGGGGTCTGTGTTGTGATTTTCCCCCCATTCAGCCTGTTGAGATCACATTGTTTTGGTGGGTGTTGCAGGCCCTGACTAGACTTCGGATTGTGTGGGCTTTTGCAGGTGGCCTTCAGGGATCCAACTGGGCCTCCATAGGTCTTAGTGCCAGTTGGACCTCCACAGGACTTGCCAGTTCTGTTTCTGCCTCTGCAGGCCTTGTAGGCCCCAGTTAGGCCTCCATAGCTCTTGTGGCTTTTGCAGGACATGTGGGCTTTATTTTGGCAGGTGTGGCAGGAGTTTCTTCAGGGTTTTAATAGTGTTTCCCTTTGGTAGGAGGGGTTGAAAATTAAAGATGCCCTTCAGCTTGTTTTTTGAAATTTATTGCCAGTGCTACTAATATTCTGAGACTTGGCCTGAGGCCTGGGTTCAGATTGGCATTAAAGCTGACTTTATCTTTTTGGATTTTTTTCCCCCATTTTGATGGCAGTCCAGGTTTTGGCAGAGGACTTGGCTAACTCCTCTGTTCATTTGCAGTGCCATAATATGGCCACAGTACAGGTAATCAATCCCTTGTCTTCTCAGTCTAAGCAGATTATGTTTTTATTTAGGATTTTTATCCTACAGTGTTTGCACTGTCACATTTTGTTTCTGAAACTCCATGTGACAGGAGTGAACGATGGCATTGCTGATGCTTTCTCCCATAAACAGAAGGAACACTTCAGGCAGCTAATCCTGGATACAGCACATCTTTTGGACCTGATGACAACAGTCCTTTGGAAGTTTGAATATGTGAGGTTACACGGGCTATTAGTCTTTTGCATGTACCTGGCACTAGAAAAATGTTATCTTGAAGCTCTGTTTCACGCAACAACAAGGACTTGAAGTTCACTGGTCTTTACTGGTGGTATGAATTTTACAGTTCTGTGTTGACCTCAAGAAAGGGGGGTTATCACAGCAATCCATTAAAGGCGGGTTGTCGGCTCTGGCCTTTGATAGTAAGGCTCTGGGATTTTCAGATAAAATAAGTGCTTTGGGGGGTTATAAAATGTTAGAAGGGTGCACCAGGGAAAGGGAGACCATTGTTGAAAGGCATGAACCTTTTTCTCCAGCTATACTTGAGGGCTCAGGAGGCCTTTGGGCCAGCTTTTGCTCCTCACATTATGAAGTGTCGCTCTTTCATTCTGCTTCTCTTATAACTTTTTTTGGAGCTTTGTGGGTCAGTGAGTTAGTGGTGTTGATTAGAAGTGAAATCTTTTGTAAGACATTTGTGTTGAGGGATGTTCAACTGCTGGAACAGCAGGTGATGTTTATTATTCATTCCTTTAAGGCCATTTCCACACAACAACGCTCTTCTGCATCATCTCACTGCAGTCCTGGGTCCAGAAGGGAGCTCGTCAGCAACACTCCCCTCTTCACCCACTCGGTCCATGTGGAAGAGAATGCAATGGTGCCGTGTCTTCCTTCTGCAGTGCATCTGGGCTTTTTCCATTGCTGCACTACGCAAGGAAGTGTTGCCAATGCGTTTCTGCATGGCCAGAAGTGACGGGAGCACTGCGCTATCGCAGACACAAAACGGATTTTTTCCATTTTGCAAAAATCGCAGAAGTGCAACACTCCATGACAGGATGGAAGCGGGACGGTGATGACATCATGCGGAAGCCTGACCTGTCGACCGCTGCCATCCTGTAGCAGAAATCAGACAGCGACATCGTGTGGAAAGGGCTAAGATGGAGCAGAAGAGAATGGGCACAGCTATTCATCTTAGCCCCTGTAGTGGTTAAGCGTTATGCCCTTTATTGGCATTACATGAAATTTTGTGGATTGGGGATTCTAAGACTGGTCCCTTATTTCACCATGCAGATAATTCTCTTCCCATCAGTTATCAATTTTGGGTGATTGCTACTAAAGCATTGTCTGGATTGGGTTTGTCTGGGATTGGTTTTGAAACTCATTCTTTTAGCAGTGGGCACTGATAGTGGCACCATTCAGAAGCTGGAGTGATGAATTCTTTGGATTCTTTGGCTTACAAGAGGTATATTTGCACTCTCAAGTATTAAAGCTGTTGGTTCACTAATGTTTCATATATCAGGTTCTGCTTGGAGAAGTTCCACATCCTGACTGCAGACACAGTATGATTTTTTGGGTAGCACAACAGGTGGGAACCTGGTATTTCAGGTCACAGCTGGGCCTGAGCGACCAAACCACAGTCACATAACTGGAAAATAGGGTCCTCTGCTGTCAGGATTTGGTTCCTATGTTGTTCATGGAACACAAGAGTCCTCTACCACACATTTTGGTCATTCACCGTAGGGATAATGACCTTGCTTTGCTGAAGGGAAAAGACCTGATTATACAAGCGGTCAACGACCTTCAAATTATTCAGGCCAGATGACTTGGAGAGACTTTGTAGACATGAATCTTTCTTCCATGCCAGGTTTGGCAGGGTGAGGTTGATTCCTTGAATGTGCTTTCCATTGCTGAACTGGCCAGGGAACAACCTAGGTATTTGGTTCTCGTCAGGGCTCTGGGGACTTTTGATGAGTTCAAATTTATCCAAGTTATAGAAACAGGAAATAAATTGAAGCTTTCAACAACCACAGCTTCATTTTTGGGACCACAGTATCCATTGCTTTCTAGTGAAGTCTAGTTCTGCTGCACAATACCTGCAAGATGGGACAAGAATGAGAATGGAAAGATTACTCAAACATATTTGAAAAATTGTTGAAAAATGTGGTTTTGGAGTGTTGATAAACCTTGACAAGAAGAATGCTGAACTGACAAGAATATTCACAGTTTGAGACAGTTCTGCACAAAATCTGCACATGCTTGTTTGGCAAAGAAAATAATATTTTCTGCACAGAAAATTTTGTTTTTTTTCATTTTTCACAGAAAATACTATACTTGAGGATTTATTTTGTGTAAATTCACATGTGGTTGATTTGTACAGAAAACAGCATGTTTTGTATAAGAAAGAACATTATGTTTACTGTACCGAAAATTGTGTTCTCAATACAAAACAACCACATGCAAATGTTGTGCAAAATAAGCCCTGAAGTGCAAGTAGCCTTCCAAGACTTCTTGTTTTCTAAGGGCCTTTCCATATCCTACCTCTTCTCAGCGCTGGGGTGCAGTGCTCCCGCAAGCAGCCTCTTATGAGAGGCCCTCGCGTCCAGGTTTCTTCAGCTCCGCATGAGCTTCCTGCTCGCACGAGAGCCCTACCTCTTCCTTTCACAGTGCAGCATGGGACCTTCCCAGGCTGCACTGAGACATGAAGCGGGACTGGCCCGACTCCCAAGGCTCCGCATGCAAGGTAAGTTCATGCAGGGCCTGGGAGCAATGCACAACCACTCATCGTTTTCGGCTTAAAGCCGAAAATGAAAAAGTGTGCGAGCGGTGCCTGCCAGGCCCTGGAGCGTCACGCAAATGTGAGTGCGTTGTGTGAACTGCTCCTCACATTTGCGCAACACTTGAGGGGCCCTTTCGCATGGAAAATGCCAGGCGAAAAGGACCTAAGACTTTCTTGTAGGGGGGAGAAAATTGCTGAAATTATAGTGAGCCCTCCATGTTTGTGAGTTTGACTTTCATGGATTTGATTACTTGCAAATTTCTCTAACCCCTACCCCCTGCACATCAAGTGCTTATTTGGGGCGGGGAACCTCCCCCCTCAGCACTCCTATCAGGCCGTGCAGCCCTTTAAAAACCCACCTTTGCTCCTCCTCCTTCTCTACCTCCTCCACCACCATCTGCCGCCTGGCCATCTAAGGATGGATCACAGCCCAGTTTCTCAGCCCCATAAACCCTCTCTCATGTTATTCTAGTGTCCACCTCTTTATCCAAATTTAACTCAAAATATTCTTTAATTCTCTCCTTACTTTCTTTTTTGTAATAATAATTCATTTCAATCTCCAGTGGAATTTGTTTTTTTTCCTTGTTTCAATAACATTTCTACTGGGTTGTGGTCTAACAATGTTCTATTTAAGATATCCACCTTTCCCACTTTATCTACTCACAATTTTGAAATCCAAATCATGTCAATTCCTGAGAATGAGTGGTGTGTATCCAAAAAGAAACTATAACATTTTTATCAACCTAATTGATTCTCCAAACATCTATTAACTGCAATATTTCTACAATATATACATCCTTCACTAATTTCCCTTAATTTTCCTTTATCTTTTTTCCTGAATATCTATCAACTGTTGGATCCACTAGTCTGGTTTCTCTTCCTTCACGTTTTACTAAACACATTTCTTTTTGGCACAGATACATGCAAGATGGCACTATTGATATTAGATATCAAAGTAACTCTGTTAACACAAGGAAGTTTTCATAAACACAAAGAAAAAGACAATGGGGCACATAAACAAATAAACCAAAAAAAAAGGGGGGGGACATAAACAACTCAGTTGGATAACCATGAACATAGGTATGAAATCCATTGCTTTAGCTTGAAGCAATGATAAAGGATAGACAACTAAACTGATGATGAAATTCTTAATGGGAGTTTCACACATGACTAAGCAAAACCCTGAAAGATTACAGAGAGAGAGAGCATGGCTGTCCTATTAAAAATTGATCCAAGAGACACTGTGAAGCTGCATGGTGCCTGCCCTATGAAACTGCAGGCTGGCTTTTTGTTCTACAGAGCCATGGTGTGTCTCTATGGAGTTCAACTAAGTTGTGAGTTGTCTATTATGGATTCCCATGGAGCAGGAGCATAGTAGCTTTATGGATAAACATCTACTACTGTCTCTGGCTTTATTCACAGAAACAGTTGCTTCATTTCAGAGAATTCTCTAAAGCATTTGAACACCTGGTCTGTTAGGATCAGGAAAGGAATTCATGTGAAGGAGGTGGAAAAGTATATGCTTCTATTTGCAGAAAGACAAATCTAGATATGTTAAGCAGTATCTCTGGGAAATATTCATGGTACTAATGGCATTATGATCTAATCAGACACTTGATGGTGTGGCACTTTTTCTCATATTTAAAACAGCCTTGGGTCCTAGGCCACTTCTGCGTCTTACCAGTTCCCATCATGGTCCCAATGTCACCCCAGCAGCACCTTTGCCAGGAAGGGAGTGCAACACAAATGCTCCATACCTGGCCATGCCCTATGCTGGCAGCCTGCCAAGGCTTCACAGCTGTGTAATCAGCAGTAAGTAGCAAACAGCATTTCTTAAAGCAGTCCAGAGCTACTGAGGCCCTTTCTGCACCTTACCTTTTCGTGGCGCTGGGGCACAGGGATCGTGCAAGCAGCTTCTTGCGAGAGGCTCTCGCGTCCCCGCTGCTTCGCCTCCACAGCTGCTGCCTGCTAGTGAGCAGGCAGTGTGAGGGCTCCTCCTCTTCCTTCTGCAGCACAGGAAGCATAAGAGCCATGGCTCCAAAGGCTCTGCACACATGGTAAGTGTGTGTGGGGCCCTGGAGCGATGTGCGATCATACACCATTTTTGGATACAAGCCAAAAATGAAATAGTGTGCAATCAGCACCTGTCAGCTCCGGCAGTGTCACACAATTGTGAGGACGTCATGTGGACCTCTCCTCACAATTGCATGACACTCCACAGGCCCTTTCGCATGCCATGCGAAAAGGGCCTGAGTCTGAATTTACCAAGAGTCCACGGAGAGACTGTCCATGAGGAGAATCTACAGACCATGCAAAGGTCCAAGGTCTGAAGAATGTGAGCAGAGAATGCAGGGGAGAGCGAGGCTGTGACCACCAATAGAATCAGTAGATTCCAGCAACTTTATGCTGTCCTGACCTCTGATTATATAGCCTCAACGTCCTAGCCAGCTGTGGCTTAATTAACAAACTCTTCCTTTTCCACCTGCATTGGCTGCCATTAGTACTGTCCCTTTCATGTGTCTAGGGTGTGGCTGTTGGGAGGAGGCCTGTCTGGGTCCTGGGGCAGGGGCATGACACCCCTGCCCTCCCCAGCATCCCTCCTCTTTGGGCCAGGAGGTCCATGCTTGGCAAAATAGTGATGGTGGAACTGGAGGACCAGATCAGGAGCATGGACATATGCAGCATCCTCCCATGAGCACTACTCTGGGCTATATCCTGCCCAGTAGATGAGGTACTGTAGCTGGCCACACCTCCTCCAGGTGTCCAGAATCTGTGTCACCTCAAACTCCTCTTCCTTGTCTACATTACATTACATTACCTCTATGATACAGGAGCCCATCCTGCATGAAATAAGGGGACAATGTTCCCTCCTGGGTATGGTCCTGCATTATGGCATCCTGCTGCTGGTGTTCATGGATTTGCTCCAGCAAGATGGGGGGGAGCACATGGGTAGCTGTGACGTATTCTGAATGGAGCATAATAGACTGAGCTTTCCCCTCTGGGGATAAGACTTACTCAGGTTTCTGAGACAGAGAGAAAGAGAGCATCTGCCTGATGATTCTGGGAGTGTGGCACAAAAGACAGACAGAAATTGAAACTAGCAAAGAACAAGAACCAACACTTTTGTTGCCGGTTGAGTTTCTGTGCCATCTGCAAGTATTCCAGGCTGTGATGGTCTGTGTGCACCTCCACTGGATGAGCAGCCCCTTCTTTCATACTGTGTAACACTTTGATCTCATTTCAGCTGCCATGGCTCCATTTTTTGGAATGCTGGGATTGTTTTGTGAAGTGTTTAGAATGCTCTGCCAGGAAACTTTAGTGCTTCACTGAACTATAAATCCTAGCATTTCCTAGACAGTTGAAATGGTAACATGGCAGTTTAAAATAGTATCAGAGTGCTATAGCAGTGTAATGTGACAGAGAGAGAGAGAGAGAGAGAGAGAGAGGGAGAGAGAATCCCCTGGACCCAACAGTATTTTTTTTTTCTGGAGACATTCTGAGACATGCCTGAGATTTTACTCATGAAGCTGTGCCCACACATAATGAATTCAATAAATGTACTGGCGTTTATTGGCAACAGGTTGAATAGAGGGGAAACACAAACAGTTCAGAGATTATGGCATTTTTCTAAACAACCTAATAAACATCCCTCACCACTACCACACACACTCTCTCTCCATGTCTTAATCATTTACGTATTGCTTTATTTCCCACTAGTAACTATGAAGCTATTTATAATTCTTTGGTAACCAATTAAAAAGATTTTTAAAATCTATTTTTTTAAAAAAAAAATGACATAGAACAGTTTTAAAAGACCTTTTGAAACCAGGTTTTTGCATCCTTCAACCCATCGAGAGTTCTTAGACTGCACATTTCCTGGCAAAGAAATAAGAGGGAAGTGAATTGTTTCTTCTGGTAAACCCATAAGGTTTGAATTCACCTTATAAATAGTTTGTAGCCCCTGTGAACATATTTCCATTTGCTATATCTTTGTTAAAACCAGAAGCTGATTTCCAGGTGTTACCCTGATTTCTGGGGGTCCCGGGAGGGACACCTAAATGTGCTCAAACAATGGGGAGGAAATTAGCACAGAGCACACGTTTGCAATGCGAGAGGCAGGGTAACGTAGCGAGATCTTGAACCCTATGTCTACGGGGTCAGGCCAAGACAATGATAAGGCAGAAGTTGAAAATAATAATAATTGTTTTATTGAAATATAATCAAACATGTGTATGCAACACACTCACACAAGGAACTATAGAAATAAAGGTAGGAGTGGGATAAAGGGATTTTGAGAGGAGATTTGGTATGGGAAATACTATACCTGTCCTGAAGCCCAGTAAAAGTAAAGAAGCTGGGGAGCGTGGGTTCTCAGCACGTGGGGCTGAGGGGAGGCTCGTCAAACGGAGAGACGGCAATTCAGTAGGCAAGTCACGAGAGATCCGAGGAAGCGCTCAAAGTCAGGGGTTCTTATAGGGAAAATTGTGGCTGCAGGTTAGTCTGTACTTGGGGAAAACAATGAGTTTTGGGGTGGAGACAAAGCCTCCAAAAGGTCAGTACTTTAGATGGTTGAGCTATGACCAGATTGTCAATAGAGTAGCCAGTATGCAAACGCGGAGTGCTTGAGAGTTGTATAGTCCGCTCATCAAGCTGCCTGCGTGGGGCAGGGGATCTTTTGTAAGTAGCGTGCATACATAATGTGGTACTTGCCTTGAGGTCTCCTGAAGCTGCATTCAGCAATGACTGGCTTGCCTGGATTGGGATTTGAATGGTTCAGCTATTGTCGGCCGTTCCTGTGTGCGTGCTTGTCTGGGGGCCTTGCAAGCACGTGGAGAGGAATGGGTACAGAAGGCCAAATTATTGATATCAAAAGATATCTTAATATCCCACATGCTCAGGCTAGAAACAGTGGTAACACAGGTACTTCCAGGACTTTTTGGGGGGGGGGGTATTTTGATAGTCTATGCAACCTCTGGGGGCTGAGAGTGGAATATTTCTCCCCCAGACTTACTGTAGTTGCCCACCCCTATTATGCAATTAAGTTGCCATTAGAGTGCTTAGACAATGGGAGACAGAGTGAATCATTACTTTCATGGAGTAATGAGATGATTGTGCATTTGTAAATTGCAACCCCGCACAACCATCTATGCAAAGAAAGGTGAAATGCATGATTGCAATGTGCAGTGCACATCTACATGTAAAATGCATAATGCCACAACCTTCAACTGAATACAGATGTGGCACCATGACCCAAAAAGTGCAACGACATGCCTAAAAGAACATACCTATGGGTAAGTCACAAAAGGGAGGTCAGCCAATATTGTCATGTCACTTCTATCTGGCTTTGTTAAAAATACAGTTTGCTCAAAGAAACCTAATGAGCGTATAGAAAGTCTAATTTCTAAGAATGAAACAAACCCAAAATGGCTGAACCGTCAGATGATTCCCATGATTTGCATTTGTCAGTGTTTGACATACTGCCATATTGGGGGGAAAGTGTGATATGAGGTAAAGAAAAAATGTTCCACCTGAAGGGAAAAAATGAAGTCACAGAGTTTGGATTAGATTCTACATTCCAAACTATGTTTCCTAACTTTGTGAATTTCTAGCTTCATTGTAGAAATGCAACAAAACTTTTTTTTAAATTGCAAAGATGTGCATCTGGGCACCAACAATATTGTTCCAAGGCACATTAGCTGCTCCTAATGTCCATCAGAAACTTCTAATGTGTATCAGATGCTTCTAATGTACATTGGATACTTCTCATATTCATTGGGTACTTGTGATAACCACTGAACACTTGTGATGTGCACTGGACACTTGTGATCTCCACTGGGCATTTCTGATATATGATGGACACTTCTAATGCACATTGGATACTTCTAAAGCACGTTGTGTGGAAGCAAAGAGGCATCAATGCTTGTAGAGCATGATTAGTGAAAGGGAGTCTAGAGAGTCTACCCTTTTGTTTCACCTCTCTGTTTCTTTCTTTGATCTCTGTACTCAAGACTTTTTGCTTTCCACCTGCCTTAGAGGCCACTTCCCTCTTCTTCCAAAAGTTATTCCTTTTGTCTCCCTTCGCCTGGGAAGAGAGCATCATGAGCTTTCTGCCTCAGGATGGCTTACATGCACACATGAGAGCCAGACTTAGGGGATCTTCTACTGAAAGGTAGAGGGTTTTTTTTTTGGTTTTTTTTTTTTTTTTTTTGGTATATCTCCTTTCCTATTCCAAAACAGATTTCCTGAAAATAATAAATGTAAGCTTTCCTTTTTTTAACCTTACAAGGGCATCCCAAGTAATTTTCTCCCATCTCCTTCCACAAGCTCATATTACACTGGCTACTCTATTCACTGTTTGATACAGATACCAAAAGTTTCTATACACTCGGCATTCATGTTACTCACCAGTACTTCCTAGCCTATATCCAAATGAGCACTGGGCATGGGAGTGCATCAGTGTGCATTGGTGCCGATTTCACATTGGAGCCATGACACATGGGTTACTCCACCATTGGACACCTGTACATTGTAATGTCATCCCTTGGTGAGTACAGACATCGCAAAACTACTCAATTCTATTTACCACACACCCAGTTCAAATTATGGAGATATAAGTACCATGCTGAAATCTGGCCAGTGTGTGTGGAGGGGATGGGAAGGGAGAGTTGGGCCAAAGCTAACAAAATGAATTTCAACAGAAAGAAACGTAAAGTCCTACACTTAGGCAGAAAAAATGGAATGTACAAATATAGGATGGGGGACACGTGGCTGGATAACGGTATGTATGAAAGGGATCTAGGAGTCTTGGTAGATCACAAGCTGAACATGAGTCAGCAGTGATGCAACAATCAAGAAAGCCAATGCAATTCTTGGTTGCATCAACAGGAGTATGGTGTCTAGATCAAGGGAGGCAATATTACCATTCTATGCTCTTTTGGTTAGACTCATTTGGAATACTGTGTCTAGTTCTGGGCACCTCAATTCAAGAAGGATATCGACAAGCTGAAATGTGTCCAGAGGAGGGTGACCAAAATGGTCAAGGGTCTGGAAGCCATGCTCTAGGAGGAGCAGCTTAGGGAGCTGGATACGTTTAGTCTGCGGAAGAGAAGGTTAAGAGGAAACATGATAGCCATGTTTAAATATTTGAAGAGATATTTAATATTTATTTAAATATTGAAGAGATCGAGGAGGGAACGGGCTTGTTTTCCACTGCTCCAGAAACTAGGATGAGGAGCAATGGATTCAAGCTGCAGGAAAGGAGATTCCACCTGAACCTCAGGAAGAACTTCCTGACAATCAGAGCTGTCCGGCAGTGGAATATACTGCCTTGGAGTGTGGTGAAGTCTCCTTCTTTGGAGGTTTTTAAGCAGAAGCTGGATACCCATCTGTCAGGAGTGCTTTGATGTGTGTTCCTGCATGGCAGGGGGTTGGACTGGATGGCCCCTGGGGTCTCTTCCAACTCTGATTCTATGAGTGCATATACTGGCCCCATTTCTAACATTCTCATGTGTGCTGTCCCTGCTCTCCCAAGGCTTAATGTTTCCATGTTTGATGACAACATCTGAAAGGAGATCCTAAACCAACCCAGTTGTTTACAATCCCTCTTTCGATGTGTGTTTATCCCTCTGTGTATGAAGCAGGAGGCAAAAATGGAGGACGTATCCTCAAAGATTGAGGACAAGTGCTCCTGTAAAGCTATTGCTGATCATGAATTCTCTTTCTCCCTAAAGGTTTCTAAATATTCTATTAATTGCATGGACAGAAACATTATTGGCTTAAAAAAAAACCCCTCAAACAGAACAGAAATAAGTGAAATTAAAACATCTAAAAACTGCATAGAGTGAAGCCATGGGTTGTTGCCATAGCAACAGGCCACAGGGGTTTTGATATAATTACAGCTTGTTTTAGGCTGCAGCCATAGCAAACAGGGCTACTTTCTGAGGGCTGAAGTGGATGCCGCAGGAGAAATATGTCTCCCTTCTGGGTCTTATCCATAATAATCTTAGTGAAAGAAACTCATGATGTGACATTATCAAATTCAGCATTTCATTGCCTCCACCCCACAAGTGGCAAACAACTAACTGGAGTGGAAGTGAGAAAATTGTTTGCTTGTTTATTTCCTCGAAATATTTCCAGACTAATTCTATGTTCCCATATGGGATCCCAATTTTTGCTATTGGTATAAAATTAAGGAGATAAATCATAACTTATTTCATTCTCACATGTGAGAATGAACCATTTCAAAGGGTTTCTTCCCACTGTACAAAATTTTGAAAGTTTTGTAATTTTAAGTGCTGTTGTTTCATACTGTTTGATTTTTTTTTAAAAAAAGAAACTCATTCATTAGAGATGTGAAGCTCAGATTGTGCAAAAAAAGGCACAAACATTTAGCACATAAAACAGCTTATTGTGCATGAAATGCATTATTTACTGCATGACAAAAGGTAGAGATTTTTGGACAAAGAACATGGTTTGTTTGTTTACTGCCTTGTATGCAAAAGTAAAATCACATCTCTCTAGAAGACGCTAAAGGTAAAATATTGTCTGGACGGGATGCACAATTAACAAAGTAAATGTGTTGCTAGACATTACTTCTTTGACAGAAAATGTGGTGCACAAAAATAACATTGAAACAATAGATATAGGTTCCTATACCAAAAAAGCAAAATTGCAGTTCGACATGTTTCAGGAAGCTTTTAATTAAAAACTAATAATATATACATGTGAAATGATACTACGAAGTCAGGTGAGCCTTGCATAAGTAATCAAGAATATTTTGAACCTTCTAGAGACCACCTGAAGGCTTCTTCCAAAATATATCCAGGGGCCACTTTATCTTTTACCATCTTCCACTTTTCTTATTATTTCCATTTTGGTGGCCAAACTTAATAGATTTAGTTTTTAAGAACATGCTGATTGTAATAGGTGAAGCAGGCTTCTTTGCTCTCTCCTTTTCTCCTTGTTTTACTGTTCATGCAATGTGACCCCAAAAGGTGGGGGACCTTGAGGCCCACCAACAGTGCCAGCGTCTCCTTAGAAACTGTGTGGAATTATAGCTCAAAGAAGGCAGGATCTTTGTGTGTGTACCAGTACTAAGTGTGAGATACCAGTTGAGAGTAAAAAGAATGCTTTATTGGGGGGTACGAACACATACACACACACAGACACACACACAAGTAATTAAGCAGTCTCATGAACCATTCAAGGCTAGTGAAGGGAGATGAGAAAAAGATTGGATAGAGAAAGATTTTGGGTGTATGGGGTGATATTTACTGGTCCTGGAGCAAGAGATAGAAGAATGTTGGCTCAAACACAAGAGTCTGAGGGCAGCACAGAGGAATGAGAATCTGGGGTGCAGCATGGCACTCAAAATGCTAGCAAAATGCCAGGACCAGTGTTAGGGTTTTAATATCCTTTTTACTACTCTGAAGGGATGGGTGTTATTTGCTTTCTGTCAGAGCAAACACAAGGAGTCCAGAACAGACTGATTGTCTTACTTTGGGTGGCAAAACATTGATGGGAGTCCTGACAGCTTCTTAATGTCTTGGTTGGGTAAAGTGAAGAGGGAAGGTTTTGTTAGAAAATGCTCACAGAAGAGGCGTTTTCCTGCCACACCTGCCCAGGTTCATTGACTATTGTATTCAAAGGTTGGGTCATTGACAGGGTTACTGGAAGTCTATTCATTCTGGGCTTTTCCACATAACTCTTTTTGATCTTACAACCTGGCCATGCTGACCTAGCCTAGGCGTAGAACCAGTCCTGCTTCCACATATTTCCCAGCCATAAATGTCCAATTTTTATGTAGTATTTGATGTCAATTAAATTATATTTCTTGCCAATCATGCTACAAAACATGACAGAGGTGTAAGGCATGGTAACAGCAAGACATTCAGGAGGCAGATGCTATTTACCTTGCCTGTTTTAGGCAGGCACACACAGCTGCACTAGGAATGGCTAGATGAAAATACTAGTCTTTCCCAGCTCAAGCTTCATTGCATTGCTGCAGCTTCACACTAACCATTTGTGTTTCTCCAGTACTCTTTCACCGTCTTCTAAGGTCAATGCTGGGAAAAACCAAAAACAGCTAGACTGAGGATGAGGAGGAAACAAAGAACGTGAAACCACAATACATCTTCCCCACAAGCAGAGCAGCAATGTGAATGGGAAGACATGTTTTCTGGCCTCCAAGAGAACAGTAGCCACCTGAAAGTATTCTGGAGCTGTGCGTCTGTTACATTGTAAGCTTTGGTGGTAGCTTCAGGGCTTGGTAGGAATTTTCCATGGGCTTTCTTTTTTGCTACCCTGTATTGTTGACTGTAGACATAGGGTGGTGTGTTAAATGATCACCTGATCACTTGGCAAGTAGAAGGAGGAGAAGCAGGAACTTGATGAACAAATATGGCACCCTTTTGGTGAAGGGGAAGGCTCTGGAACAGCCTTTTTAAGTCATGGGACTAGGGGAATGAGGAAGGAGACTTTCCTTGTGGGTGGCTTGGGGGGCTTAACCTCACTTGAAGCCTATGGCTTGAAGAGGGAATCTTGGGCTGTCCTTCCAGTAGCAGGCAGGCTGGGGGAGCAACACAACTTTTGGTTTCTCCTTGAGGCTCAGATGTTTTGCCCAGGGAAATCCAGGGAGGAGGTCTAAATGAGATTGCCTACCTCAGCTGCTGCCACACTAGGTCCCTCCTTCCTTTTGCAGGTCTCAAGAGTTACCAAATAAGTGGGTTAGAATTAAATAAAGTGGGCCATTTTCAACCCAATCTTTGTGTCTGATCTTATTACTTCCACAGTTGGTCAGCAAAAAGACTTTGAGCCTTTCCACACTACACTGTTATAATGCTATTATTACACCTTCAACCTCCTGAGGAATTCTGGGGCTTGTGGTTTACTGATGCCAAAGAGCTCTCTGGCTGAGAATTCTAAATGCCCCTCTCTAATTTCCATAGGATGTTGAAAGTGGAATAATAGCACTATAACAGTTTAGTGTGGAAAGGCCCTATGTAAAAAGGAGTTTCACTTTCAGTGGCTTTGCTAATTGAGATGTGCTCTTGTTCATGTGTCATGGATGAGAAAACTTGCACTTACATCTGTATATAAAATTGATGCAGCTTTAGATATCAAAAACACACAAATTCTCCAAATGTAGATATTTTTGAAGTCAGAATGGCACCTCCATGCAACATTAGGAAGTATAAGCAAGGGATAGACTGACAAATCATGGAAGATAATACATTTGACAGTAGAAAAGTTAAACAGGAAGACTTGTGATCTAACACATAGGAGAATCAGATACTACAGTGGGAAAATGCAACTACTTATCTGGAGAAGAGATACCAACAAAAGCTATAGTTCTTCACTAATTTTCCTCTCAAAGGAAGTGATGAGTACTTTCAGCAATCTTTTTTTTTTAATGTGCTAAGAAAGCATTCAGAACCAGTACAGTTTTCAAAGGCTATCAAAAATTCCAGTCTGAAGGCCTTTCTACACTGTTATAGTGCTATTATTCCATTTTCAACATCCTGTGGCATTCTGGGGTTTGTAGTTTACTGAGTCCAACGAGCTCTCTGCCTGAGAATTATAAATGTTCCTCCCTAAACCGCAAACCCCAGGATTCCATATGATGTTGAAAGTGGAATAGTAGCACTATAACTGCATAGTGGTGAAAGGCCCTTATTCCGTGCGAAATTCACATGTGGCTGTTTCACTGAAAATACATTTTCTGCATAGGAAAATACTGCCTTCTGTGGAAATCAATCACAAGTGAATTTTGCATAGAAGTCCTCAATTACAGTATTTTCTATGCAGAAAAATGCATTTTTCTATGCTGAAATATTATTTTCTGCACAGAAGTCTTGTTTCCTACATGGAAAATGCTATTTCCCGCACAGAAAATGCTACTATCTATGCAAAACAACCACATGTGAATTTTACGCAGAGTAAGTCCATACTGCCAAATTTCTTGTCAGTCCAGGATTATTTCGTCAGGGCGTCTTGGTCATTGTTTGAATATTTTTTGGATATTTTGGAGCCTTTGTACTCCTAATAGCTAACATAAATGGATGCATTTACTTGAACTTTACTTTTGGCCTTTGTCAGAAAAAGAACAAGAGAGAGTACACAGTATACAAAAACGCTGCTTCCAAAACCATAGCGGTGTGTGTGTGTGTGTGTGTGTGTGTGTATGTATATATTAATTCAGTCTCCATTATCAACACCTCCTCTATTTCTAATTCAGTTATATCCTTATTAGGAAAGCTGGGTGGATAAATGGCAGCAAAGTATCCTCAGTATATAATTATGTTTGAAAATCCAGAGCCATAGCAGTTACTTTTATTAGCAATAACAATTATTGGGTCTTTTAGCTCGTAGGCTCAAGATAAAGTAATGGCTTGTAATGCTCCCATAATGACAGACTTTACACCCATGTCATGGTGACATGAATAATACTATGTATTTTGAGAAGAAGTGATTAAGTGTGCCTTGACAGGAATGCTAAAACCAGAAAGAATGAAATATATAAGTCCAGTATGGCAAAATCTTCTCTCTGTCAAAAAGCATCTTCTTTTGCCATTCTTAATTATCCATATGTTGTATGTGTATATGGTCAGATGAGCAGATTAGATACATACATGTGGTCATACACATATACACAGGCACACATAAACACACAGTGACCCTAAGATTAAAACAAGAGAAAAACTAGAACAAGAGGGAATAACATTAAGTTGGTTTCCTTACAGACAGTTAGCAGAAAGGTTTCAGATGGATATAGAAATATATGGAATTGAATTTAAAGAGAAAACTGGAGTAATTAAATGGTTGTTCGAAAATTCGCCTCATTTACTTGCTCAAACATATCAAGAAATACTACATCAGGAGAGGCAAGAAGAAACAGTAAAGGCAACAATGATTTCATGGGCACAGAATATCGGGCATTCAATACAATTAGAGTCTTGGGAGCAAAGCTGGAAAAAAACACAGAAATTTACAGTAGCTCAGAATTTGAAAGAGAACTATTACAAGCTATTTCATAGATGGTACATGACACCAGATAAATTAAAAAAGATTTATAATACAGGTACTGGACAATGTTGGAAATGTCAGAATGAGGTCGGTACGATATATCATATGTGGTGGACATGTCCTAAAGCTAAGAAATATTGGAGTGAAATACAAAACAAAATATGTGCATTAATGAAAGTACAGTTTGCTAAGTTACCAGAATTGTATTTGTTAAATATGACTGATGTATTAGAAGGTACTGGTATAAAGAAGTACTGGAGAATATTACTGTACATGATAACAACAGCTCGTATTGAATATGCAAAGATGTGGAAAACTCAGCAAATACCCACATTAGAACAATGGTGGGGTACACTGATTGAAAACAAAAATGCTGATATGGTCTCTCAGAGATTAAAAGGGAAATCAGACGAAGAGATACAAAAAGAATGGCAAATTGTAATGGGTAATTGCTGGGTACCATTAGATGGAAATCTGTGATTCATGATTTAAGATAAATTATGAGGGGGCTACAGGATATATATCATGAAGCGGGAATATGGAGATGGAAATGCAAAAATCAACAAGCAATAATAGCACTAAAATGTAGTACAATATTTTAAGCATGTTAAGAAATATTGATAATGAAATCTAGATCAGTGTGGAAGATCAGAAATATTTCAAATAAGTTGACAGTTATAACTGTTTGTTTTATATCTGACTTTGAATAAAATGATTATAAAAAAAAAATAAAAAATAAACACACAGTGGCCCTTTCTGCAACTCACCTTTTTGCAGAGCTGGAGTGTGGGGATTGTGCGAGCAGCCTCTTGCAAGAGGCTCTTGTATCCCTATTGCTTCAGCTCTGCAGTTGCTGCCTGCTTGCGAGCAGGTAGCACGAGAGCCCCTCCTCTTCCTTCCGCAGTGCAGCCTGGGATTTTCCCAGGCTGTGCTGGGGCAGGAAGTGCAAGCGCCATGGTTCCAGAGCTCCACATGCACGGTAAGAGCACGCGGGGCCCCGGAGCAATGTGCGATCGCGCACCATTTTCGGCTCAAAGCCAAAAATGAAATAGTGCACGATCGGTGCCTGCTAGGCCCTGGAGCGTCACGCAATTGTGAGTGCGTCGTGTGGACCACTCCTTGCAGTCACATGACGCTCCAGGGGCCCTTTCGCATGGCAAATGCAGTGCGAAAAGGGCCAATATCTGTAGATATAATCAGCAAAGTTAACAGTCCTATGTGTTGTTTGTCTGCATGCCATTTCTGACTTATGAAGCCCATAAAGTGGACCTATCGCAGCATTTTCTTGGCAAGATTTGCTCAGATAGAGTTTGCCATGGCCTTCCTTTGAGGCTGAGAGAGTGTGACTTGCCCCAGATCACCCAGTGGGTTTCCATGGCTGAACAAAGACTTAAACAATGGTCTGCAAAGTCCTAGTCCAAACTGCAGCAGAGTGGGACACTCCACCTTTCACTAGCTATGCATGAGATTTTCTTTTCATTTTAAATAAGATCTACCAACATTCTTACATTTCTTCATAGTCAGAATGGAAAGAATTCCAGCCTTAAAAGAAGATGAAGAAAGAAGAAAGAAAGAAAGACAGAGAAAGAAGAAGACGGTTCTTTCCACAACTTACCTTTTCTCAAATCCATCACGCAGGGATCCGAGGAAAGCCTCTCCCAGAAGGGGAGCATGACAGAAATGCTCCCCTCCGCATGGGTTGACTGGTGGATGGGAGGAAGTGCATTGATTCCACCTCTCCCTTCCACACCTCAGCCCAGCAATTTCCCCAGGCTGCACCAGGGAAGGAAGCACAGCCACTGTGCTTCCTGATGTTCTGCACAGCAGGTAAATGTGGGAGGGAGGTGGGAGGACCATGCAATTATGCTTCATTAATGGGAGAAACTCATCAATGATTTATTCCGCAATTGGGACAGGCGGCTGTGGTATTGCAAGGGGGTTGTGATGACATCATGCAGAAATGTCATCATGATCCTGTCACCATTGCAGGTTGCAAGAAGAAGAAAAAGGAGGAAAAACTTCAAAATTAACAGATTTGTCTATGTAGGCTCAGGGCTTTGTGCAATTAACTCATAAGGCTGGTTTTGAATCTCTGTGCATCCAGCCATGAGGTTGAATTGTTACCTTTCTCCTTCACCATCAACAGACTTCACATCTTTAATATCTCACATAGATAACTCATGAATACCAGGAGCTGTAGGCTATATTTCAGAGGAAGTTGCTGGCAAAACCAACTCTAAGTAATGCTTGCCTGAGAAAACTCTATGAAATTCATGGGGTGGCCCTTGACAGGTGACTTGAAGGCTCACACACAGAAAAGGCAGGGACAACATGGCCCTTTCCATGTTTGAATCTGGGCAGTGCAGATGAGGACTTTTTTTTCTCAGTCTAGTTTAGAAAATTTGCCAATATTTTCAAATTTCTTTATATTTGAAATGAAAAGGAATTGATAGCAAGCTTTCCCTAAACTCTTGCATTCCAAATGTTTTGGACTACGAACTTCATCTCCTCATCAATCATGCCTGATGGTCAAGCCGATGGATACTGTAGTCTAGACTGAAGCTAGAGACTGGTTACCCTGTATGCTGAAAGAGTATACAGGGCAAAAGTTTAGAGTTTGTTCATTCTTCCTCAAATCTGCAAGAGTTTAAATTAGATCCATTGAGCATTCTTCTAGTAAATCATGGCTGGGCAACTATTTTATTGGGGGCGGGGCTTGTTGGTCCTCCAGGAGACCATAGAGGACCTGCACAGCCTTGCACACACACAAATATACACAAACACATGTGCGTTTGTATAGATGTGTGTGCATGTGCCCCAAATGTCCCCCAATACCCTCCAGAGGCATTGGAAGCATTTTTGCCACATTTAAACCTCCTCCACTCTGTTTTAGCCCCAGGACAGGCTTACAAAAGAAGAAGAAGTGACCAGAAGTCACTTCTGGTTGTGGTTGTTGTTGTTGGTTGGTTGGTTGGTTTGTTTAATTTATATATCATCTCCTGGGTCTAAAATGACTAGGGAAGGCCTTGGAAAAATTGGCCCCCTACACCTTCTAGATTGCATTTGAGGGCATTTGGGGCAAAAAAAATCCCCTCAGGGTATGCTGCAGGCCTTGTGGGCTGCATATATCTCACAGATTATGCTTTCCCCACTCCTATAATCTGTGTGCAGCCTTAAGACTATAAAACATATGGTGCCCTGTGAAACAGTACATGAGTGAGGTAAGGACAGATATCTACCTAGTGAATACAGGTATTATGTTCTCATACACACACACACACACACACACCTGAGATGTGGCATGGTGTTGTGCCTTCAGCATCAGACTGTGACCCTGGAGACCAGGATTTGATTCCCCACTTAGCTATGGAACCCACTAGGTGGGTTTCACTACTCTCAGCCCAGAAAACCTCATGATGGTTTCATCTTAGGGTTGCCATAAGCTGTAAATGACTGGAAGGCACAAAACACCAACAACAATATTTCTATCTAGTGCACCACTCCTGGTTCTGACCAACACTATTTTCTTTCTTTTGCCTTATGGATCAGAATATATTCTATCTATTCAAAAATGGTCACTGGATTGGAAACCTTTGTCCATAGTCACAAACTCGTGTGTGTGTGTGTGTGTGTTAAGCTAAGAGACACATATCATAGCTTTCCATTGCATCCTCTGACTCTCAAGCAAGCCGTTGTCAATGGTAGTGAAGACAAGATGTGGATTTTCTTCTGCAAAAATCAATCTCCCGGAGGAGGGGAGGAATTCTCAGTAGGGGATTGTAACATCTCTTGGGACACTTAGATCCTCTTTCTGCAAGAAAAGAAAAGAAATATTTTATCAACAGGTTTACATGCGGAGGAGATTCTTGTCAATGTGGTCTTCTCGAGCAAATGTGTTGCTATAGTTATCTGCAGCTCTCCATCTATGATCTTCATCATCTTCACTCTTGAGAATTGTCACTGGGGATGATCTCGGGCACTGATCTTCTTTTTACCCTCTTTATTTAGCTGTTGTTTTTTTAAAAAACTGACTTCTTCAAAAACATTCCCCTAAGGCTGCCTGTCCCCTGTTAGTTTCTCCTGGATACCTCCCAAGATTTCAACATACAGTGGGCCCTCCTTAATCATGACCTCCACACGTGTGACTTCTAGCACAAGTGAACCGTTCCTATACCTAAAATGGATGAAGGAGCACACATGCACATGCTGAAGTGTCCATGTGCATGTCACCACCATTGAATATAATATAACATTAGTACGCATAAATTTCACTATTCCTAAGTAATCCTGGAATGGAACCCGCATGAATACAGAAGGCATACTGTATTGAACAGGTTCCAAACTAGTGGTAGTCTATCTTCCTTTCACTTTTCCTTCTCTGTTCCCTGTTTTTCAGTGATTGCTCTTTTTTTCCTTCTCTCCTTCAAAGTTTATTTTGGGAGTCCCCCTCCTCACCGCACTCCTTTCACAAGCTGTTGTCTCCACTTTTCAAAATGGTGAGAGTAGTTTTCATTACATTCTCTAAAACTATGTCTATAGATATTGGCAGATGGGGGGGATACATTCTTGGGGTTGCGTGGAACTCCATTTTCCTCCTTCCCCAGACTTTCTCTTTCTTGTAACAACTTTGGGACTGATCAGCAAAGCAATTTGAAAGCAAAGACATGGAGAAGTCACAGCAGATAGAGCTGTCATTCAGCTTGGCACAGTTCAAAATTGCCATACAGCATTAACTCTGCCAATGCAATGACGTTTATTACATTCCTACTATTCCATTGGATTTGAAGACCAGCTTTCTCCAAAAAAAAAAAATCAACTCACAACATTTTCATGGGAACAGTGGCCTGAATATCAAGAATATAAGTTACATTTCCATTGCTCGTTTGCCAGGGACTTGCTTTGATATCATCTGGTAAAGTAAGACTGGTAAGATGAGATTATACCAGAGGAGCAAGTGAGCTGAAAATGGAAGACTGACTCCACTGGGATCAGTTAATAACTTAGCATTCTTAGGTTTCAGATATGTAAGTGAGGAAAGTCATGTGCTCTGACAAGCAGACATGTTTTACCACTTTCATCACTTTTCAGAAAGTACTTTTCCAAAACAAACAAACAAACAAACAAGTTGTTGTGGGTTTTCCAGGCTTTGAGGCCATGCACTGTTATTTTCTCCTGACATTTCGCCTGCATCTGTGGCTGGCATCTTCAGAGGATCTGGTGGCATGCAATCAGATCCTCTGAAGATGCCAGCCACAGATGCAGGTGAAACGTCAGGAGAAAATACTAACAGAACACGGCCTCAAAACCTGGAAAACCCACAAAAACCTAAACAAACAAATAGTCTAGTTTGACCCTGACAGCCTCTATAGTTGTTGCTGAGATAGGTTTTGCGTCAATATTTTTGGGAGAAAAGAGGGGTTTTCAGAGGAATGAAACAATTTTCCCCAAGCCTCAAAACTAAGCTTTTTTTTTTTAAAAAAAAAGGGAAATCCTTTTCATTGTTTTCCTGTACTCCCAATGTACTGTTCCTTCAGCGGTATTTGTTGTTTTAACAGCCTTCTTGCTACTAAGAGTAACAAATTACCGAGGCAATTGAAACAGGAGACAGAATGACATGGCTGAAGATGTATGCTAACTCAGACTGATGGCACTGTCTGCTCAAGACACTGCAGTAAATAGACTGCAGAGAGTGAGTCTAGCAAAGGAATACAGCTGCTGCTCCCCTGCTTTCAGATGCAAGGGAAGGGGTTGTACAGTGGCTGACTGTATAAATGTGTCTTGAAAGGAGACCTTCTCTCCACAATCCCTGGAAAAAAAAGCACCCCAAAGGTTCCATACGCCCCCCAATCACTGCAAAGAGGAAGTGCTTGTTTATTTGTTAAGCAAACAAGTCGTATGTAGCATTCTGTGGCTGGTCAATGACTTATGCTACTAGAAGTCTTATTTCCATTGCCATAAGTATCTTTTGAACAAAGGCATAGAGGGAGTGAGGTGATCAGCAATTGGCAGGACAGTGGGATCTCCTGAGAGAGATGGCTTTCACTAGCATCTCTGTCCCCCATTTCAACGCTCGCTCCTTCTTTTCCTCTGCTGCAGCACTTCCTTTGCCTCTTCTGCTGGTGTAGTTATGCCATCCAGTAGGACTTTAGCTTCAGTTTTGGTTCACCCGTGCACATTCCTGGTGCCACCATGGACTGCACGGGTGATGAAGCCCTCTAGGATAAACATTAGACTATAGCCCTTCCCTCAGGAGGCTCTTGTCCCAGCATGGGAACAGGAGAGGAGAGGGACTATGACAACATTTCTGCAAGACATCGTTGTGGTCCTGCCCTTCTCCTGTCACCAGCCAGTATGATAGCAGGATAAATCATTGTTTGGTTTTCCCTGTTAATGACCCCTGACTGTGCAACTTTTCCACATTTACCTGCCCTGCAGAAGGCATGGAAGTGATGGAGGCACTTCCTGCCCCAGTGCAGCATGGGAAAGTGTCCAGCTGCACTGCAGAAGGAAGAGGTGTATATAATACTTTTTCCTGATGGCATGAGTGTTAACATTACTATTTTAATATTTACTAATAAAAAAAAAAAAGAAATCTTACTGAGAAAACACTATGATAGAGTTGCCATAAGTCTGAAGGCACATAATAAAAAGCGAAATAATTTTATAACTAATATACATTGGCAAAACTCTGTCCCTGGATCTGATCAATTCCCATTTAATGCCACCTAAGGCAGGAGCCTTAGGCCATTTCTGAAGCTTGCCAGTTCCCATCAATGTCCGGTTGTGGTCCTGGCAGTGCCTTTGCCAGAAAGGGAGCATGATGGGAATGCTCCCCTCTGCATCTGGCTGAGTCCCTGCAGAAAGGAGCGCAAGTGACATGCTCCTTTCTTCTGCACTACGGGTGGCCTTCTTTCCCTGCTGCAGTGGGGAAGAAAGCATTTGATCGCACTTCCACCCATTCTGCATGGGGAGCATCATGCGATTGGAAGCCATTGGTGGAGGTTTTCCATAAATGATATACCCCACAATCTCACCAGCTGGGGACACAAGGAGGGCAGGACCACAATGATGTCATGCAAAAGCATCATCATGGTCCCACTCCTCTTGCATCCCTATGCCAGGAGAGCGCCGTCCTGCAGAAATGGCTTTACAGCATACTATAGTGATTCAAGTATTGGACTATGACTGTGGAGACAATGGGAACTCCCTGGGTAACCCGGGTGCATCACACACACTCAGCCCTAGAAAACCCCATGATGGATTCGCCTTAGGATTGCTGTAAGGTGGAAACAACTTGAAGGAATGCAACAACAACAACAAGGTAGTAGCCATCAACACTTTTTGTGACAGTAAGAGAGGGGACCCAAAAATGACTTATTATACTGACAGGCCATCTGCACTGCTGTTCCACCTGTTATAAACTCATGTCTTTCTGTTTGAATCCCTACATTCTTCTTTGTATCTGGTGACGTTTCTCTAATAAGACAGCTGAAGGAATGTCACCTTTTAAAGTTAATGGACTGGTTTTCCTTAAACAAAGCAGACAATAGTCAACTTTGTAGTCTCGCATCTTTTATCTTTCTTCTCTCTCTCTTTGTCCCCAGAATGGAGCTGTATCTGGAGATTTTTGTTGCCTGAATTATGTTGCATAGGTGTTAGGGGTTTAGAAAATCAGATGCTATTCAGAAGCCAGCTTTATTTATTTTCTCAAGCCCCTGATAACTGACATGCTGGTTTTCAGAGCACTGGAGGGCATGAAGACTGTGCTGAGAATGTGTGTCACCAGTAGGTGACAAGGCTCTATAGATATAATCCGGGAAGAATCATAGAATCATAGAAATGTAGAGTTGGAAGAGACCACACGGGCCATTCAGTCCAACCCCCTGCCATGCAGGAACACCCTCAAAGCACCCCCGACAGATGGCTATCCAGCCTCTGCTTAAAAACCTCCAAAGAAGGAGACTCCACCACACTCCGAGGCAGCATATTCCACTGCCGGAAAGCCCTGACCATCAGGAAGTTCTTCCTGAGGTTCAGGTGGAATCTCCTTTCCTGCAGCTTGAATCCATTGCTCCTTGTCCTGGTCTCAGGAGCAGCAGAAAACAAACCCTCCCTCCTCTACATGGCATCCCTTCAAATATTTAAACATGGCTATCATGTCCCCTCTTAACCTTCTCTTCTACAGACTAAACATACCCAGCTCTCTAAGTCTATCCTCATAGGGCATGGCTTCCAGACCCCTCACCATTTTGGTCGCCCTCCTCTGGACCTGCTCCAGCTTGACCATGTCCTTCTTGAATTGGGGTGCCCAGAACTGGACACAGGATTCAAGATGAGGTCTAACCAAAGCAGAGTAGAGTGGTACCAGTACCTCCCTCAATCTAGACACCATACTCCTATTGATGTAGCCGAGAATTGCATTGGCTTCCTTGGCTGCCGCATCACACTGCTGACTCATGTTCAGCTTGTGGTCTATTAAGACTCCTAGATCCCTATCACACATACTGGTATCCAGCCACATGTCCCCCATCCTATATTTCTGCATTCCATTTTTTCTACCTAAGTGTAGGACCTTACACTTCTCTCTGTTGAATTTCATTTTGTTAGCTTTGGCCCAGCTCTCCAATCTATCCAGGTCATTTTGAATTTTGATCCTGTCCTCTGGTGTATTAGCAACCCCTCCCAATTTGGTGTCATCTGCAAATTTGATGAGCATGCCCTCTATTCCTTCATCCAAATCGTTGAAGAAGATATTGAACAGCACTGGGCCCAGGACAGAACCCTGTGGCACCCCGCTAGTCACTTCTCTCCAGGATGAAAAGCAGCCATTGGTGAGCACCCTTTGGGAACGGTCAGTCAACCAGTTACAAATCCACCTGACATTAGCCGTGTCCAGCCCACATTTTACTAGCTTCTTTGCAAGAATGTCATGTGGAACTTTGTCAAAGGCCTTACTGAAATCGAGATATGCTACATCCACAGCATTCCCTTCATCTATCAAGCTAGTAACTCTATCATAAAAAGAGATAAGATGAGTCTGGCATGACTTATTTTTGAGAAATCCATGTTGACTTCTCGTGATTACCGCGTTGCTTTCTAAGTGATTAAGAACTGACTGCTTAATGATCTGCTCCAGAATCTTTCCGGGTACTGATGTCAGGCTGACTGGGTGATAATTATTTGGGTCCTCTTTTTTTTCCCTACTTGAAGATGGGGACAACATTTGCCCTCTTCCAGTCTGCTGGAACTTCTCCTGTCCTCCAAGATTTCTCAAAGATTATAGCAAGTGGTTCCGAAATGACCACTGCCAGTTCTTTTAATATCCTAGGATGCAATTCATCTGGCCCTGGAGACTTGAATTCATCCAGTGTGGCCAAGTATTCCTGTACCACCTCTCTACCTATTATGTGCCGCATTTCCCCTGCTTCCTCACCTGCTCCCCAACTGCCAGGTTGAGCGCTTGTATCCTTCTGGGAAAAAACTGAGGCAAAGAAGGTGTTAAGTAGTTCTGCCTTTTCTCTTCCCCCTGTTAGTAATTCGCCATCTTCTCTGCACAGCGACCCTATTGTCTCCTTCTTTTTCCTTTTGCTACGGACATATTTTAAAGAAACTGGCATCAACTTTTATGCAAGAGTGAGCACTTCCATAGAGGACACAATGAATAACTGCTGGTATCACTGTCTACATATCACATCACGGAATTAAATAGATCGGCTTTTATTCCATTCTGACAGAAATTCTGGAAAGAGTTACATGGACCATTCCCACACTAGACTGTTATAGCATTATTATTCCACTTTCAACATCCTATGGAATCCTGGTGTTTGCAGTTTAGGGAGGGGCCTCATAGGATTCCATAGGATGTTGAAAGTGGAATAATAATGCTATAACAGTCTTGTGTGGGAATGGCCATGAACTATAGAGGCAGAAGAAAGCAAGAGATAATCACAATGAAATGTAAAGAAGCTGAGGTTTAATATACTTCCCTAAAGTCTTCTCACAGAGCCATCATTGTGTAAAGGTCTCAACATCGGACTACAAATCTGGAGAACAGGGTCTGAGTCCCCACTTGGTCATGGAAACCAACCAGGTTATCTTGGGCAAGTCACACTTTCTCAGCCTCAGAGGAAGACAAAGACAAATCCCCTCAGAATAAATGTGGCCAAGAAAACCCTGTTAAAAGTTCACCTTAGGATTATCACAAGTTGGAAATGGCTTGACTCAAGATCTTTGACTCAAGGTGATAAATGTCAAGAAGAACTTCTTGAATCTCATTGGATAGAGGAAGACCGTGCATTTTGACAAATGTTCCCACTGGCAACATATGGGTACAATGTGGAAGTTCAGGTGGGTTTGCTCTCTCTCTTCTTAAATGCTCTGTCTTTGATCTTCTTCCACTTGCTTGACAGTAGGGGTTGTTCTGGGAATAACCTGGACACATTTCAAAGAATTTTTTGGCAGTTGTTTCTGGTCTGAGGTTCTTTCCCTGAAGACTCAGGTTCGTTCAGAGAAATGGAGACAGAGTAGCAACACGAAAATGTCCGTTGTGAGGAGAGACATTTCTATATCTATCCTGTTGCTCAGTAAAATCCACTTCTGTTAACCTGGACAGAGGATCTGCAGCACAGCAGCAGGAAAATCGGTCATAGCTGTCTTAGGAATGTCTGGCATCCTGAACATCCATTGTCTTACATTTTAAATGTGTGAAAAAAAGTCCTAAGAAGTTCAGTTAGTCATTGGAGTATATACCTTTCAAATGAACAAAGAAAGAATTCCCCAAACAGTCTAGAACCAACGTACCTATTAGACTAACCTCTCTCAAAAAAATGATATGCTGGGGAGGGAGAAAGATGCAGGACAATTCTTGAACTTCACAACACTAGTTAATCAGGCAATAATGCTGCCATTGAAGGTAACAAAGCTACACATGGACTTGACAACAAAGAAAACCTTCACATCAGCTCTACCTAGCTCCATCTATTCCAGTCTTTCAAATGACATTTAAGATTCATTCATTTCACCTTGTCTTTGATTGGGCACAGAGATGAACTTGGATCCTTTCAGCTCTCTGTTTCTATAATGAAACGGTTTCATTTAAATACTGTTGCTATCTTGTCTTTGACATTTCTACTTGTTTTTGACATTGCTATTATTGTAAAAAAAAAAAAAGGGAGGGCACGGTTTAATTTTTAAGGGGTTTATGTTCATTGGGGGAGAGTTTTGAAGGGGATGCACGATCCAAAATGCAATTAACAACTAAAATCAAAGCAGATTTGAAAAAGCAACTGGTTGGCGCTTAGTACAAAGAGGGTGCCAGAAAAAATCTGATTTTGAACTGATCTAATGGCAAGTTGTCTATATTCTTTTGACTTGTATCACCTGAAAAGGGTAGTGGGTATGTAAAGAATGCAAACATGATACCTTTCACAAGTTTTCTTTCTCCCCAGTGACATTATGACAGAGTTTATGGATTTTTCAAAGATCTTTCATACCTTGGGACTTCTTTGTGAAAATTTTATTTGCACAACCTTGAATTTTCAACAACAACAAAATCCCCCACTTTTCTGCAGAAAAGAGTGTGGCCAGAATCCTGTTAGTGACACATGCGGTATAATACTAAGTTATTCAAGCATAGATCTTTTATGGTCATTATAGAGGGAGGTGTTTAGCACGTCCATCCACAATGTCTCATTGTACTCTTTACTTATTGATCTGCAGCAGAAATACCCCTCATGATGATTAAGTAGCCTGGACAGCCAGCAACTGACCATGCTTCATCAGCCAGCTTCATGGGGAAAAAGGCATCTTTTTTGATCTCCCAGGGGCTCTTCCGGATGTCTTGGAGATGTCATTTCTTGTGGCCAGCCACTGTCTAACCATACTCCCATGGTCATCTCTTAGACACTAAAAGACCATGGTGTGTGCCCCAGTAGCTCACAAATTAAAAACATTGGAGGTCTAGTTATCCTTGGTGGAGTTTTACACTATATACTAGTGCGATTTAGGCTCTTGACTTCTTATTGTTGTTAGTGGTGGTTGTCGTAGTGGTAGTGGTGGTGTTACGGTGTACCTTCAAGTCATTTCCAATGTATGGGGACCCTAAGGCAAACCTAATATTTGGGTCCAGTTTGGGAAATCTCTCTGTCAAGAAACACATTCTTCTGGCATTCCCATTAATTACCTATACATTGTATAAAGTCTGGATGAATAGGCTGCATACCTTCATGTGCGTAGGCACATGCACACAAACACACACACACACAAACAGTTCCAATATCTGTAGATATAATCAGCAAGGTTAACAGTCATATTTGTTGTTGGATAACTTGAAATCATTTCCAACATACAGAGACCCTAAAGTGAACCTATCAGAAGATTTTCTTGGCAAGATTTGTTCAGAGGAGGTTTGTCATGGCCTTCCTCTGAGCCTGAGAGAGTGTGACTTGCCCAAGGCCATACAGTGGGGTTCCATGGTTAAACAGGCATTCAAACCCTGCTCCCCAAATTCACAGTCCAACATTTAATGCAAAACACCATTCTGGCCCTTGCTTGAGCTATATCTGGTGCAAATTAACCTGTTTTCTTTGCAAAATGTTTTTTGTGTGCAGGAAGCAAAGTTTTTCACAATTTTTTCACAATAAAAGTGCTGAAGTGTGAAAAATCTCATAGTGGTTAACCATTGTGTCAGCAGCATGTCTCAGTGTGTCAAGACAGTCTTTCCTGCTTAGGACGAGAAAGTGCCTGACTATTCTTCACATCCCTCATGAGCAGGCCTTGTCCAGACTCTTGACTGAGATGTGTTAGACCAACCAGCCCCAAATAAAGCTATACTAGCAAGGTCTGCAAACAGCAGATCAATCTGACTTGATGGATTTGTCTATGCCAAGTTAATGTGTCTCTCTAGTGCACTTGACATAGCTAACTAGGGATCACAGTTGAGTTATTTTAAGGAAGCTTTCATAGGCAAAACAAGAGGCATCTTTACAATATTGTTTTGCGTGTGTGTTCCTCCTTGTCCCTTTCTGTGCTGTTCACCTTGTCAGGTCTCACGAGGGGGCTCCCTTTTCTCCAGCCAAAAGAAAAAGAAAAACTTCACAATGCTAATTTGCTTTGGGGGTGGGGGCTCTTCACTTGATCAAAATGGATCTTTCTTTTCATGTATTTTTCAATTTTACTTACCACTCCCCCCTGCCCAATTTCTTTCCATCCCTTCATTTGTCAAAATAGTTATTCATCTTTTTTTTTTTAACAAAAAAAGCCTTTTCAGGCTGCCCAATTGCAGATACTCAAACCAGCTAACAAGATCAACATGTACAAAGACAACAACAATCTTTACATAAATCAAAACCAAAATACAGAAGAAGCACACAAAAGAACAGAGTGATACATTGCAACAGTGATGTTAAGTCAGCAGACAGCAGCAGGTTGTGGCAACTAAATTTCCATATTCATGGCTGCCTACCAAAATAGCGGGGGGGGGGACTCATCAAGACCATTTTAACAATCACACAGCAAACCACTGGAAAGGGAGAATTTGGAAAAAAAAATTTTTTGGACAAGTCCAAGCATTCCTCAGTCAAGCTCTGCTTATTAGGGTCATGCAATAAATCAATCTTTTTATCTGCCTGTCTGCCTCTCATCTTTTGTCCTCCCCTCCACTCTCTCTCCCCTCCTTTATGATCATCTATCTGTTCTTATTAGCAGCAAAACAAGTGTCCAACTACCTATCTTTATGGAACTGAAGGACCATCCGCCCACAGATGAAACAGAGGTGTCAGCAGGTTTAGAAAACTCAGGCCATTTCTGCACTAGACTGGTATAGTGCTATTATTCCACTTTCAACATCCTATGGAACCTGGGGTTTGCAGTTAAGGGAAAAACATTTAAATTTCTCAGCCAGAGAGCTCATTGGCCACACTAAACTACAAATCTCAGAATTCCACAGGATATTGGCAATGGCCTCTACCTCACTTTCATTGGGGATATGTGTGTGTGTGTGTGTATAGAAACATTTGTCATCATATTTGCTCACTTACTATCACGCTCACGATTTCTTAAGGCTACCACTATTGAACAACTTTTTGTTGTTGTTGTTGTTATTTCATTGCCCTCTTTCTTCAGAACTATGATCTCAATGATCAAAAGTAATACTTTCTGAAAAGAGATCCACAGAGTGTCAATGTTTCACAACTAACATCATTAAAACAAATACCTTTTAAATATATAGATAGAAGATATATTAAGAAAATGATTCATCAACCTCATGTTTGGGATTAATTTATAATAGTAGTTATAGAAAATCAGATGTGCTTAGGCTTATAAAACTGCAAACCCCAGGATTCCATAAGATGTTGAAAGTGGAATAATTACACTATAACAGTCTAGTGCAGAAATGGCCTCAAATTTTCCCTAAACCAGCCTAGAGCAGAAACATTGAAACCTTATGGGGGAATCCTGAGTGGGAACCCACCAATGACTCTGTGATGATTCCCTTTTTGAACAAGCACTCCAAAAATGCTTGTTAGGCTCAAGTCTTCCCCGGAAAACTGGTGAGGAGACTCACATTGATTCTGTTCTGCTCCTCTTGTAGGCTTCCCATTCCCAGAAGGCCTACTAGGTCACACTCCGTGTTTCTGCCTCTCTCATACTGTGCTGTTTTGTTTCATTGATAGTTGCAATATCAATAGGGATATTCTTATTTGATCTGCTTTGGATGATTTTCTTCATCTTCTGTTTTCATTCAAAAGGCAGGATTAAAAAATAATTTTAGCAAATTCATACCACCTCAGAAATGGGGCCCAGGGCTCGTGCTATCAGTGTCACCAGCAGAAGAGTGAAGCAATCTTTGCCCTTGGTTGTTTAATTAATGTCATATTAAATGAAGCAGACAGTGTGAGCTCCAGGGAAATATTTCCTAGTAAGTAAGCTTACAGTGCACAGCTATTGTTTAAAAGCATAGAGGGAGTTTAGCCTAATATTGTCAGAGGAGCTGCCTGCTCACACCAGGAGGCATGAGTGAGCATATTTAACAGATATAATTACTTCTGCTACCTTGGCCTGTTCTTTGCTGAGTTTCTTCTTCCTCCCCTCCCTTTTCCCTGGAAGCAATTAAAGATAACACCACTTGACATAGGAAAAAAGAAAGATTGCACACATTGGACTCTTCCCTAAATGTAGGCTGTCCACTTGCTTTGTCAAAATAAAGGGAGTGCAACAAGAAAAATGTAGATTTAAATTTAATTTGTATGCACAGATGTAAATTTAGCACTACTGCCAATAATTTAAAAAAGAGATAGAATGCATCTCACTGCACTGGAGGAGAAGACAACCAGGTCACCTGTGTGCTTGCTCTGTCTACTATCTATGTGCTAACAAAGCATGATGGAAAACTAGACTTGGATGGGACATTCAGCTTCAAATGTAGGATGAGTTCACATAAAGCAGGAATGGATGATTGCAGTGGATCCAGAGGCAAATTTTCTGCCCTGTTGAGCCTTCGGTGGTCACACAGATTACCAAAAATGCCATACCCCCCTACAAAAAAAAAAAAAGAAAGAAAGAAAGAAAGAAAGAAAGAAAGAAAGAAAGAAAGAAAGAAAGAAAGAAAGAAAGAAAGAGAAGTGTCTGGAAGTCCACTTTTGAAAAACTAGTATTGTTCAATGTTTTATTGTATTTGTACAGATAGATGGTTTTAACAACTTTTACTTATATTAATTAGATATATAATTTGCTATGCTTTTAGACTGTAAATTTTTACTGTTTCATATTATAAATTGCTTTAAATTGTCCACTATGGTTTTATTGTATGCCTGAAATCTTTGGCTATTGGGTAAGACACAGCCAGCCAGCCAGATAGACAGATGGATAGATAGAAATAGATACATGGGGAAAAAAATAATGAATCCTTGAATTACAAACACACACACTGGTCTATATGTTTCTTTGGCCCTTTTCACATGGCATTTGTCATGTGAAAGGGCCTCTGGAGCGTCGCACAGTTGCGAGGATTATTTCACATGATGTCCTCGCAATCGTGCAACGCTGCCGGGGCTGGCAGGTGCTGATCGTGCACTGTATCATTTTCGGCTTTTAGCCAAAAATAGTGTGCGATCGCACTTCACCCTGGGGCCCCGCACACACTTAACTTCTGTGTGGAGCTCCGGAGCTGCAGCCCTCGCACTTCTTCCCCCAGCGCAGCCTGGGAAAATACCTGGCTGTGCTGCGGAAGGAAGAGGTAGAGCCTTTACGTTACCTGCCGGCCAGCAGGCAGCTGCTGCAGAGACGGAGCAGAGGGGACAGTGCCTCATGGAAGAGGCTGCTCGTGTGATTCCTGTGCGACTGCACAGGACAGAGGTAAGGTGCAAAAAGGGCCTTTGACATGAGCTGCTGTGAGATGGTAGGCTTTTATTTGGTTGGCCCTTGATAAAATTTGCACATTTTTTTGAATTGAATTTTTGTGCATTTCTGTAAAATGCACAGTATTGGACCATGTGATAACTGTTCTTGCACACTTGGGTAGGTTGTTTGTGTTTTCATGATCCATCATTCTGTCTGTTGTGCTTGTTGTGTGTGTGTGTGAGAGAGAGAGAGAGAAGAAGAATGCTTGTGTGCCTGCTTCCCTAAGAGAAAAAGAAAAGCCACTAGTTTTGTGCAAAGGTAGAAGCAAAATTCAAAAACTGTAATTAAAAAAAAGGCATCTTGAGGTTCATGCACACAATACAATTCTAGTGCTGTATTATACTGTGACTGCCATGGCAACATGCTAGGGAATATCCTGATATTTGTAGTCTGTTGAGGCATTGGAGCTCCAAGAATGCTAAATACCCTCCCTAATCTGCAAATCTCAAGATTCCACAGGATGGAAACAAAGAAGTTAAAATGGAACCGTTGTGCTATAAATGTTCACTGCCAATGGCCCTCTGGTCTTATATTGGAGCAGAGATGTCTCAGAGGTCTAGGAGAATAAAGTCTTAATATACTGAGATTGCTCAAATAGAATCTCAGCAATGGTAAGAATTCCACCTATGCCTACGCATGTTGCACTTGGTGGAAATGAACAATAATGTATGCACAAATGGTTGTTCCAAGCATTGTGACAGAGCTTTTCAGAACTTAAGAAACTGAGAATATTTTGAAACTGTGGGAAAAGAGGAGCATAATGATTGTGTTCATTTTCACTAGATGTATGTGTTCTATAGTCTTTGTCAGTGCCATGGCCAAATGGTAACAGCTATCCTGTGGCATAAAAAGGGTTCTTTCTTTCTTTCTTTCTTTCTTTCTTTCTTTCTTTCTTTCTTTCTTTCTTTCTTTCTTTCTTTCTTTCTGCCTGCCCTCCCTCCCTCCCTCCCTCCCTCCCTCCAAAATAGTGTTATTGTTATTTCTCAAAAAAAAAAAAACAACAACACATTTCTTCCACACCTACTGCAGTGCTATGCTTCGTGAACAGGAAATCTAAGGCCATTTCTGCACTAGACTGTTATAGTGCTATTATTCCACTTTCAACATCCTATGGAATCCTGGGGTTTGCAGTTTAGGGACGGGCCTCAAAGGTCTCTCTCTAAACTGCAAACCTCAGGATTCCATAGGATGTTGAAAGTGGAATAATAGCACTGTAACAATCTAGTGCAGAAACAACATAAATCAAAGCTACCTTTAACTGCTACATCTCCTGGACTCCCATATATTTCTAAAATAAGATACCTCAGTTGAGAGCGAACATGGTGTAGCAGTTTCAGTGTCTGACTGAGGCTGACAATGTGTGACATGCCCAAGATTACCCACTGGGTTTAGATGGCCAAGCGGGGAATCAAACCCTGGTCTCCAGGATCATAATCCAACACTCATGCTACTGCAGCACATTGGCTTTCTCTTCTCCAGTACCACATTTCAAATGAGTTAATTTTCTTCCTGTCACCTTTCTTCAATGTACAGCTTTCACAATCATGTATAGAAATTGAAAATATTGTTGTTAACTGCTATTCTAACTTTAGTAGTCAATGATAGATATTTATATTTCATGATCCTGTCTAGTTCCCTCACAGCTGTCATTCCAAGCCTACTCCAAATTTGGTTACAGGAATTTTCTTTATTCTCTAATTAAGGTAATTCATTTCATTCATGAAATCTCATTTATAATTCATATTACTTCTAAAAACAAGTCTTCAATGCATAACTTTTGTGCGCGCCTTTTCTCAGATCAGACAATAATAATACTGCTCTTGATGTTGAGTATGTGCCTACATGAAGCTGTAATGAGGTTCATTATCATCTCGATATCAACAGTAGAATCAGGACAGGTCCTTGAGATTTTTGGTGCGTTGATTTTCTGCAGTTCAAAGCTGTTGGAAATATTTTAAAGCCTCCATGCACAGAGGCAGTGTATCTGTAAATGTGAGATTTGGGACAAACGACTGGTGAAACTCATGCTCTGACCATGGCCACTGAAAATCCTGTGTGGGTACCTTAAGGAAGGGAATGCTGGCTAGATAAACATTAAGGGCCTTTCTGCAGTACATCATTATACTGCTGTTATTCCACTTTCACCATCCTATAGAATCCTGGGGTTTTCAGTTTAGGGAGAGGCATTTAGAATTCTCAGCCAGAGAGCTCTTTGGCCTCAGTAAACTACAAACTCCAGAATTTCACAGGATGTTGAAAGTGGAATAAGAGCACTATAACAGTGCAGTGCAGAAAGGCCCTTAGTCTGAAACAGCAAAGTAGCTTCTCTTTTAACAACTTCAAGGAAAAATAACCATTCTGAGAAGTTTCCCTGAAATTTATAAAACAAACAAGATCATCACAGAACATGTTCAGAGGAGAGCAACTGAGATGTTAAAGGTCTGGAAAATAAGTCTTGTGAGGAGTAGTTGAGAAAGTTGGATATGCTTATTTGGGAGCTGAGAAGAGTGATAAAGGATACATAATAATGGAATCATGGAGTCGGAAGGGACCAAAAAGACGGAATAATCTAACTTGCTGACAGTTGGAAATATACAATGAAATCACTCCTGAGACATGTCCAATCAACCATCAAAACATGACCAACAATGACCCATCAAAATATTCAAAGAAGGAGAATTCCTCACCCTCTGAGAAGTCTATTCAACTGTTGAACACCTATTACCATTATGAAGTGCTTCCTAAAGTTTAGCTGGGGTCTCTTTTTCTATAATTTGAATCCATGGGTTCATGTTCCAGTTTCCAGAACAGCTGAAAACACCTTCAACTTCCATATGTCATCCATTCAAATATTTAAAGATGACTATCACACCACCTCTCAATGTTCTGTGACCCAACCTAAACATAACCAGTTCCTTAAACTTCTTCATACAATCTGGTTTCCAGACCATTTACCATCTTGGTCACCCTCTTCTGGACACATTCTAGTTTTTCATATTCATAGAAGAACTGTTACCCTGTTTTCTGGGGGTCCCTGGAGGGACACCAAATTGCTATAAGTTGGGGAAATTAGTTCAGAGCACAAGTTGGCAAAACGAGAGGCAGGATAACTTAGCAGGATCTTGCAACCCAGTGTCTACGAGGTCAGGCCAAGTCAAGAAGCAAACTGGTTGGAAAATAATGAATGATCTTTATTAAATATAGGCACATGATGTAGGCAACACAAACACACAGATAACTAAGGAAAATAAACTTGTGAGTAAGATAGCAGGATTTTTAGAGGGATAGTTGGTTTGGGTGATACGAAACCTGTCCTGAAGTCCAGGAGAAAATGGAGAGCGAAGCTGGGGTTTGATGTATCTCAGTACGTGAAGCTGAGGGGAAACTCGCCAAGCAAACCGGCAGCAAGGCGGTCTGGAACTCGGGAGCGATCCAAGGAAGCACTCGAAGTCAGGGGTTTTTATAAGGAGAATTGTGACCGCAGGCTAGGTTGGACTTAGGGGAAACCAATGGATTTGGAGTTGGAGACAAAGCCTCTGAAAGGTCAGAATTTGAATGATTGAATTAGAGCCAAATTTATCAATAGAGTAGCTGGTATGCAAATGCGGAGTTCTTGAGCATTGTATAGCTCGATCATCAAGTTGCCAGCATGAGGCAGAGGGTCTTTTGAGAGTTGCTTGCATACCTAATGGAGGTACTTGCCTAGAGGTCTCCTAAAGTGGCGAGTTGGCTATTTTCTGGCCTGCCTGTATTGTCTAGGAATATTACGGCGATTGTCGGCCGAACCTGTATGCGTGCTTGTCCGGAGGCCTCGCAAGCACGTGGAAGGGATATGTGAAGCCGAATTAGTGATATCAAAAGATATCTTTTTATATCCCCAAAACTCAGGCTAGCCAGGACAGTAACAGAAGCATGTTAAAATATTTGAAGTTCTTGTCATGTGAAAAAGAGAACAATCTTATTTTCTTCTGCCCAACAGGGTAGGACTCACAGCAACGAGAATAAAGGAGATTGTGAATAAACATTAAGAACATAGTAACAGCTGATAGTGAACAGACCACCATAAAAGGTGAGGCACTTACTTTCATTGAAGATTCTTAAAATGATTTTGGAAGGCCACTTATTAGGGAATCTTTAGGTGTAGATTTACTGCATTTGCCAGTTCTGCTTCAGCTGTTGGACTGTTTTTCCTTTGTGATACCTTCCAGTGCTACTATCACCATCTCATTTCTTACCAAGGAATATTTTATGACCAAAGAGGTAGGAAAAGTTGAAGATTCAACTTCTTGCTTGATTGCTTCTCCATAGAATCAGTTCACTTCAGTACCCATATTCAGTCGACTGACATCACTACAAAGCTCCAATAACAGTATAGAACCATAGACTCATAGAATTATAGAATCACAGAGCTGGAAGAAACCACAAGAGTCTTCCAGTACAACCTCCTGCCATGCAGGAACACAAAATCAAACCATTGCCAACAGATGGCCATCCAGCCTCTGTTAAAAAACCTCCAAAGCAGGAGACTCCACCACGCTCTGAGGCAGCGTATTTCACTGTCAAACTACCTTCACACTCAGGAAGTTCTTCCTAATACTTATGTAGAATATATTTTCCTGGTGGTTTGAATCTATTACTCCACATCCTGGTCTCTGGAGCAGCAGAATACAAGCTTGCTACATCTTCCATATGACATTCCTTCAAATATTTAAATGTGGTTTTCATGTTACCTCTTAACCTTCTGTTCTCCATGCGAAACATACCCAGTTCCCTAAGCTGCTCCTTATTGGACACAGTTTTCAGGGCTTTTACCATTTTGATCACCATCATCTGGACATATTCTAGCTTGTCAGTATCCTCCCTGAACTGTGGTGCCCAGAACTGGACACAGTATTCCAGGTGGGGTCTGACCAAAGTAGAATAGATTGGTACTATTGCATCCCTCAGACTAGACACTATGAGACACTATGCTCCCAGTGGTGCAGCCTAGAATCACTTTTTTTTAAGCTGCCATATCACTTTGTTAACTTATTTCAGTCTGTGGTCTACTAAGACTCCTAGACCTCTTTCACATGTACTGTGGTGAAGCCAGATGACACCTCTCCTATATCTGTGTGTTTCATTTTTTTTTTCTGCTTAGGTGTAGTACCTTACATTTCTCCTTGTTGAAATTCAGTTTGTTAGTTTGGCCCAAGCTCTCCATCCAATTTGTTTTGGTAAGTTTAAATTCTGATCTTGTCCCCTGGGATATCAGCTACCTCTCCTAATTTGGTGTCATCTGCAAATTGAAAGAGCATGTTGTCTACTTCATCATCCAAGTCATTGATAGAGATGCTGAACAGTGCTGGGACCAGGACAGAATCCTGTGGCACCCCACTAGTCACTTCTCTTCGGGAGGTAAAAGAGCCATTGGTGAGCACCCTTTGAGTTCAGTTGCTCAACCAATTACAAATCCTCCTAACATGTCTAGCCCTGTTTTTTCTATCTTGTTTGAAAATATATCATAGAGGACTTTGTTAAAGGCCTTTTTGAAATCAAGATATGCTAAATCCATAGCATTCCCATCATCTATCAAGCTTGCAGCTCTATCAAAAATAGAGAGTTATTAGTCTGGTATGACTTGTTTTTGAGAAACATGTGTTGACTTTTAGTGATTACAGCATCCATATACATTAGTATAGTAATTTATAAACTTCATCTGCTGTGTTATACCACTGTGAGGATGACTGTGTCATGTTAATATTAAATAACTGATAGATAAATCTTGTGAATCTCAACTTAGACATCAGTGCCACAGATCTGAGTTGGAACTTACTCCATAGTATTACCAGATTTGCAAGAAGAATGTGTTGTATTTTAAGGAATATGTGCAGCTGACTTTTATTGAGTGAAACTATTGATCCATTGATCTCAGTACTTTGACCAGCAGCAGTTTTCCTGCTTGTGAGACACAAGTCTTTCCCTGAACTATTTGGAGATGCCAGGGATTGAATCTAGGACCTACTATATGAAAGGTATGTACTTTCCCACTTAATATGGATCATCCACAGTGTAATTTGTGAATGTACAGTACCTTCACATGCTACTGGCTGTCAATACTTACCAAATCTTAGATTCGGACGTGACCATCTAGATGGAATTTAAGCAGCCCAATTACTGCAAATTCATAACTGGAGAAGATATCATGGTAAAATGAGCAGCTTTGCAAGAAGATGTGATTCATGATAGCAAATATGCAGTGTGACAACCAGTATATATCGTAACATAATGTAACGTAATGAATGTAATGTAATGAAGTCATGTAATAACATGACAGCCAGCATGGTCTAGAATATATTTTCCTGGTAGATTGAATCTATTACTCCACGTCCTGGTTTCTGGAGCAGCAGAATACAAGCTTGCTACATCTTCCTTAAGACATTCCTTCAAATATTTAAATGTGGTTTTCAAGTTACTAGGAGCATTGGACTAGGAGTTTGGTGGCCAGTGTTTGAATCTCTGGTGCTTGGCCATGAAAACCCACTGGTTCATCTTGGCCAAGTTGCACTCTCTCAGCCTCAGAGAAAGGCAAGAACAAACCCCCTCAGAACACATCTTACCAAGAAAACCCCATGACAGTTTGAACTGTTGCCATAAGTCAGAAACAACTTGAAGGTACACAACAACAATTGGGTGTCTAAAGCTGAATGTGGGAGCTGCCTTCTCTGAACATTTGGCTTGACACGATTTGAAAGTTCTTTATGTGATGTTTGGTTTTGAGTAACAGTTTCACACAGGCCATGGCTGGTGAATATGTATTAACTTGTCCTAAAGCAGATACATCACCTTTTCTAGTACATAAAACAACAATTGCTAATAGCATTATAGAGTTTCATATTGTAGATATAGCCATTATGGAGCTTCATTATAGAAACTCATTGTAGAGTTTCAGGTTGTTATGAGCTGCCCTGTAGTTATTAATATAACAACAATTACTCTGTATGTGTGTGTGTGTGTGTGTGTGTGTGTACACACACACATTCATACACATACTGAAGTCGCCATAGAATTTTGCTTAAAATTACGTTAGGTGTTAATGTAGAAGTCCTGCTGGTAAGGCACAACATCTTCAGCAATTCTGATGCCCTTTCTGCATCGTACCTTGTTCCGGTGCTGGAGCGCGGGGATCATGTTAGCAGCCTCTGCCAAGAGGCTCTCCCTTCCCTGCTGCTTTAGCTCTGCACTAGCTGCCAGCTCGCGCGAGAGTCCCGCCTCTTCCTTCCACAGTGCAGCCTGGGACCTTCCCAGGCTGCACTGTGGCAGGAAGCATGACCAGCCAAGCTCCAGAGGCTCCGCACACCAGGTAAGTGCGAGGGGCCCAGGAGCAATGCACATGTACCATTTTCAGCTTCTAGCCAAAAATGAAAAGGTGCATGATCAGCCGCTGCCGGCCCCTGGAGCATTGTGTGATTGTGAGTGCGTTGTGCAGATCGCTCCTCGCAATCGCGAGACAATCCAGGCCCTCTTTCACATGACAAATGCTGTGCGAAAAGGGCCTGAGTGTAAGCAAACATACTTTCTGAAAGTAATCCAGAAAGGATATACGTGTTGATAACCACCACGTTTCATTTTGGGTTGCCACTCTGATGCTGTCTAGAAAAAGAAAAGTTAAACTAATTTATGTCTGTCCCCCAACTCAGGTTTGAACATCTGCAGAATTTTAACAGGGACCAAAGCAGTAAGGCAAGAAGATTTTCTCTGAGTTTTTTATGTACCACAGGGAAATGTTCAAGCCAAAACTGGTGGGTTTTAACCAAGTAACACTTTGACAAAGAGTTTCTCAAACAGCTAAATTGTCTTTTTTTTAAAAAAAAAAAAAAGAATGAGACTGGTGGAATTCCTGACATGGGATGGGACAGGAAGTTCAACATCTCCATCACATGTCTAGAAGATGACTCCATGAACCAGCCCTTGGGAGTAACCAAAATACCATCCAGTCCATTCACTGAAGAGGCAGTGTCTTTAGAGTGAAGCCTAGTTGCATGAACCAAGCCTATCTAGACATATCTGTGTGGGAAAATGTTTGCTTTATTATAATTTCTTCTAAAGCACATTTTTCTTGTTCTATTGAAAGCAGCAGGGGAAAAGTGGGGGGAATAATAGGGTGGATGGGAAGGAGCAGCAGAAAATAATAATACAATCAACACACTTTAGTACAAGGACAAATGATCTCATTTGAAAAACTGAATAGTCTCTTCTTACCTGCTGAGTTTAATTTCCAAATACACTGCTTCCATTAGGGACAAAGATATTTGTTCTTGGATTTATTCAGTACATTGCACTCCCATCTTCAGTTTGGAAGTGAGAGGAAAGACTATTAGAAACTCATGTGTCTTCATATGTCCTGGAATTTCTGTGAATGATAAAGTACCCCAGCCCATTAGCTGCCCAATAGCTTATCCACTGCCACCATTGTCTCCAGCCAAGGAGTCAGATCACTTGAGAAATTCAGTATTTGTGATTTCTTGTGGAAACCAACCTGAAAGTCTCTTTTTGGGCTAATGTGTGGATTCGATTGGGGTTACCGATAAGGTTTCTCATTCCTGGTGTTTATAAACACTTTTTTGGTAAAAAAAAACCAAACCCAAATATAATCGATGTGGCACACATCAATCTGTACACAATAGAGATTTTGACATGTCTATTTTGATAGAAAAAATGTGTTACAGAATATATTTGTTCTTATATGCCTTCCAGTCAACTATGACTTATGGTGACCTTGTGATACATTTTCTTTCAGGAAGATGTCTTCTCTGGAGGTTTGTTGGTGCCTTCCTCTAAGGCTGAGATAGTGTTACCTTTTTGCTCAGCATGTTTCCATGTCTGAGTAGAATTTGAATGCTGGTCTCCCAGAGTCAAATTGCTACACCACACCATCTGCCTTAAAACAGGTAGCAAATGTAATTTTCCAAGCATAATTAATATTTAGTTTTACAGATGTTTGCAGATACAGGATAAAACAGATGTCTGGATGAACACACACAAAGATGACTCAAGCTGAAAATAGAGTAATTCCCATAACCTATACTGAAAAGCAGTTGAGACTTGTGTGCTCCTCACTGGATCAGAAAAAAATAAATATAACATTGGCTTAGAAGAAAAGTGGTTGTGTTTGTAAACACAGGAACTATTTTGGCAATATTACATCCTATTACATGTTTCATTTACAGAATAAATTATGCTGTGTTTTTGAACCTTAACATTAAAAACTACTTGCTGACTTAATTACTTTGCATTGATTCACTCCTTGAAATTATAAGTCTTTTACATGTTATATAATATCATTAATCCAACTATTTCTGTGCCCTTTCATATTGTGGAATCTTTCGCATAGTTCATTGCCAAATCCAGTTTTCACTGTCTTATATCTGTAAGCTAGTTTCAACCTACTCTCCCTCTTTTTCTTATTTCATTTTAAATTTAACTCTCCTCTTCTTTTGCATCCATCCTAACCAGTTTTTTTCCCCAAACTTTTCCCCAAAAACTTTTCAGATTCTTTTTCTTACCCTTTGTTAATATTTCCATGTCCTTCCCAGTTACTCTTTTAAAGTATTTGTCCTCAGACAGAGTACTTTTCCTTCTCATCTTCCTTTTAGCCCTTTCTGTCATGTCATCTAATCCTTTCATTAAATCAACTTGGTTTCATTCAACTGTCAATATAAATTCATTACAGATCAATTTCAGATTACCTTTCCCCTTCTCCCCACCTTTAAGCTGTATTTCACATTTCACAAACCAGAGCTTCTTGGTCCTTATACTCCCCCAGTTCTACAGATAATCCATCCATTAGCACAACTTGAATTTATCTCTCTATGTGACTGTCAACATACTTCTGTTCCATGTTAGCCTCACATTTCTCCCCTCTCCCTTACATCTCCCTAGAGTTCTGCCTTGATCTTGAGGATCTCACTTCTTGGGTTCTCTATTAAATCCCAGTTCAAGTTTGAGAGACCGCGTTCTCTCAAAGAACATAGGTCCTCTAGCACCCATTGTAGAAAGTCTTGAGAAAGTTCCTGATAAGATTCCATCTTTCATTCAGTCCAGCAGTTATGGAGTTAACAGTTCAGTTGTTCTCTCACGTTCCTAAATACAACCAACCTATCTGTCTTATTAGCATTAAAGAGATAATACCTGTACTTTCTCACATTGTAGTTTCTCCTTGCCAAAGTCCAATTCAGTCTTGTAAATGAAATGAAATTCAGTCTGTCTGCAAAACTATATGCACTTGAATCCTTAATTATTCTCTTTTAAGCATGTCAACCTCCAGTCTTCTTATTTGACTTGATTTTATGGGGCAGACACACTAACTCAGTTCTTGGTTGGAAAAAGAAGGTGAATAAGGAGGTTTCTGTTGTTGTTCCATTTTAATCAGAAGAATTGTTCACTTTTGTAACTCTGAAGTTTTATCTGAGAGCTCTTTCTTTTTAGAAAAGCAGGTTGCCTGCATGGGGCCATCAGATCCTCAGATCAAAGCAGCTGCATTTCTCACCAAAGGCAAAGAATGTAATCCCCTTCAACCTTCCCATTCATTATGTGTTTACTCATGAATAAAGGCAAGTAATGAGAATTCTGGATCCTTGTGAGTGATCCCCCACTCTCCTTCTATTCCAGGGTGAGTTTCTCCAGTCAGAGACCCCTATAGCTGGCACTTTTACTGTGAAAGCTCTCCTCACTGAGGGGCAGCAGGAAGGAGCATTTGCTTACTGCTCTGCCTGGAAGGCATCCTCATATTCTTAGTATTTTCTGACAAGCTATCACACATACTTTTCTGGTACAGAAGCATAGAATCATAGAATCATAGAATCATAGAAATGTAGAGTTGGAAGGGACCACACGGGCCATCCAGTCCAACCCCCTGCCATGCAGGGACACCCTCAAAGCACTCCCAACAGATGGCCATCCAGCCTCTGCTTAAAAACCTCCAAAGAAGGAGACTCCACCACACTCTGAGGCAGCATATTCCACTGCCGGACAGCCCTGACTGTCAGGAAGTTCTTCCTGAGGTTCAGGTGGAATCTCCTTTCCTGCAGAATCATAGGGTTGGAAGACACCACAAGGGCCTTTGAGTCCAACCCCCTGCCATGCAGGAATACACGATCAAAGTATTCGCAACAGAAATTTGCATATATAACTCCAGTTACTACAGACATGCTACAGGGGTGTATGCCAGCATGATGATAAAGTTGCTCCCATGAATTTGTGGGTCTCTATGAAGGAGAGGCATATAACAAATATATGGGCTAAGTTCCTATATCAAATTGCACAGTGATTGTGTGACTCAGACTCATTAGTGAATTGTGATATTATACAACCCAACATGCACTTGCATGTACAATGCACAACATGCAACCAGACACAATTATACATGTATCCATGCGCAATGTACAATGAAGTAAAAAAGAGTAGCATGTTCATGATGAATAAATATGGCCATTCTTGACTGGATAAAAACAGTCAACTGCATCCATAGGCCTAAGATCCTCAAGGAAGGGCTTTATCTTTGTCCAACCACCATCACAAGCACATTTGGTAAGGGTGTGGGAGAAAGGCTTCTTAGTGGCTACTCCAAGACTGTGGAATGCCCTTTCGTAGAAAGCTAGATTAGCTCACTCTCTCCAGTCTTTCTATCAACAGGCAAAGATCTTTCTATTCACATGGCCTTTGAGTGTTAGTTGTTCAGTGCAGAACATCTTTTATTGGTATTTATGTTTTTATAACTGTTATTATATAAATAACTACCTTTAAGAAACTATTTTAAATTAAATGATTTTAATTTGATTGTTTCATATATATTTATTAAAAAACTTCTGTACTATCCACTTTCATAACAGTATTTTGTTTTAACTCAAATTGTTAATCATCCTGGGTCCTGTATTGAGAGAAAGACAGGATATAAAGCAAACAGGATTGCTTACACTCATACAAGAAACTAATAGGATCCCTGCCATCCTGTCTGTATGCAGACCATAGTAAATTACCATTGGGTAAATGGTGGAGTTATCAAATGGTAAATGTCATCTGCATAGTGAAAGTAAAGGACATAACTAGTTCTTGTAGAGTTTTCTGTCTCCATCCCACAGTTGCCTACAACCATCCATTTAATTGGATCAGATGAACTGCCCCAGGCCTGTAAGCCAAACCTGTCTATTTAGCAATGGGTAACTCTGCCTATAAATTTACTTACACATTCAGGTTACATGGCAGGTCGCGGCTATCCATTGATTTTGTTCCACTAAAATAGATGGGTTTTGTTTAACGCTGGGGAAAAAAATGTGCACCATTTCCCTGACACCCAACCACTTCTTTAATAGTCTTGGAATGATCTATATTTCATTAAAATGATGACTTACTGTGCCCCGAGTATTCCCCTGTCTTCTTAACTATTGATTTAAGGCAGTTTAACACTTGTACAGCATATAATAAATTGGCTTAGACTGGCAGCCCTTTGTGATGAAATCATTCCTCAGTCTATAAATGTGATACTGCCAGACCTTACAGCTATTCTGCAGGTTTGTTTCCAATACAGGGGTGGGGGCAGGGAATCAAAATCTGGCTGATTTTATATAATACATGACACGTTCAATTTTCAGATAAGTTAGAAATACAAAAATCCATATTTAGAGTTTGATTTATGGGAGAAGGAAGTGTTGCACCAAATTCTGACTGTAAACCCAATTACCTATAAAGTATTTAGTAGGGTCATCCATCATGGAGATTTTTAAAGGGGGGCTTAATGGGGCTCAGACTCTGAGTGCTTGTGAATCACTTGCATTAGAGGGAAGCTGTTAGGAACTTTATAAGTAACAATTATTCAAACTTAGCTAAGCATTTTACCCTTTCAATCAGGAATCAGTAAGTGACTCTTTCTATTCTAATTACTCCCTGGCAATGCAAGATTAAAAGTGGTTCAGCCAAATATAATATAATGGATGTCTGTGAAGAGATGTTGCAGAGGGAGACTATGGCCAAGGTTCAATTAGAATAGTAGAACATAATGTTCTACCAACATATTATGTGTAGATCCCACAGAAGCTCTGGAAGATAAAGGTGTGCGGAAGGGCAACAACAATATGAGGATACTGTCCTAGTGTACCCCACAGAGCTCCATAAGCAATCAGTGGTTGTTTGGCTTTGTGGAATGCACCTAGTAATGTCTGTCTTCAGTTGTGCAGCTATGCAAAAAGCTTTGGACAAAGAGGTACTAGATACCTCCTTGTACAAGATCAGAAAAAGTACTTACACTGCTACGATCCATGGATAAACGAGCCTGAGTCACCAAGTGGGTTCCAGTATATGTATTTGCTAATTCAGGACTGAGCTTCTTGTTTAGAAAAAAAGCATGAAATCAAGTCCATTTGGAACAGAATAACTTCAGAATATAGGTGGAGAAAATGCAATGAATTGATACTTTTCCTCTTCTTCCTCCTCATCGTCATCCTGTGCTGGAAATTTAGTACATCAGCGAGGTTACTGAATATTTTCCATGATGTGCTGGTTCTCTGTGAGGAAGTCCAGATAAGGTGGAGTAGTCCCAAAAGAGCTGTTTTTAGTGTTTTTGCTGAACATCTAGATTAGCCTTTGGATTTAGGTCATGGAAACCTATGTTGAGATCCTACACTGGGACTGTGTAGCATATATCTCTGCATGTGGAATTAGGCATTAATATTGCTATGGAACCCTTGAGTTGAATGATAATGTGAGATAACCGAATGCCCACCACAATGAACCAAGAAATGGAAAACCAAATGTGCACTTGCATCCATGTGCATCACACACCCTTGCACATTTGTGCAGAAAGTACATATCCATACTCAAATGGCAACATATGTGCAACTCCTTTCCAGGACCTTGAATTTCATGCTGTTATTCCACACTGAGCAAAAATGACCAACCACTCTCATGGGGATCTTATGAATGTATAGGACACTAACAGGATTGTGGTCACACAGTGTAGACATCTTGCTTGGTATTGTAAATTGTTTTGCCATGGGTTGTGTAGATGACAGTTGCTCATGTTTCCACTTCATTCCATCTGAATCAGGTCATCTACTACAGCCAGTCAGAAAAGTGATGATCAAATGCAGAGAAGCATGAAGAAGGGTCTTTTTATTCCACCCAGTCCTGAAGAATCATAGAATCATAGAATCATAGAAATGTAGAGTTGGAAGAGACCACACGGGCCATCCAGTCCAACCCTCTGCCATGCACGAACACCCTCAAAGCACTCCCGACAGATGGCCACCCAGCCTCTGCTTAAAAACCTCCAAAGAAGGAGACTCCACCACACTCCGAGGCAGCATATTGCACTGCTGGACAGCCCTGACTGTCAGGAAGTTCTTCCTGAGGTTCAGGTGGAATCTCCTTTCCTGCAGCTTGAATCCATTGCTCCTTGTCCTGGTCTCTGGAGCAGAAGAAAACAAGCCCTTTCCCTCCTCTACATGACATCCCTTCAAATATTTAAACATAGCTATCATGTCCCCTCTTAACCTTCTCTTCTGCAGACTGAACATATCCAGCTCTCTAAGTCTATCCTCATAGGGCTTGGCTTCCAGGCCCCTCATCATTTTGGTCACCCTCCTCTGGACCTGCTCCAGCTTGACCATGTCCTTCTTGAATTGGGGTGCCCAGAACTGGACATAGTATTCAAGATGAGGTCCAACCAAAGCAGAGTAGAGTGGTACCAGTACCTCCCTCGATCTAGACACCATACTCCTATTGATGCAGCCGAGAATTGCATTGGCTTCCTTGGCTGTCGCATCACATTGCTGACTCATGTTCAGCTTGTGGTCTATTAAGACTCCTAGATCCCTTTCACACGTACTGCCATCCAGCCACGTGTCCCCCATCCTATATTTCTGCATTCCATTTTTTCTACCTAAGTGTAGGACCTTACACTTCTCTCTGTTGAATTTCATTTTGTTAGCCTTGGCCCAGCTCTCCAATCTATCCAGGTCATTTTGAATTTTGATCCTGTCCTCTGGTGTATTAGCAACCCCTCCCAATTTGGTGTCACCTGCAAATTTGATGAGCATGCCCTCTATTCCTTCATCCAAGTCATTGATGAATATATTGAACAGCACTGGGCCCAGGACAGAACCCTGTGGCACAAGAAAAAAATGCCTAGTCCGCCTTTTCCCAACTCAGTGCCCTTCCACAGTGTGGGGCTATAACTCCCACAATCTTTCACTGCTGACCATGTTAGCAATAGCTTATGGGAATTCTAGTCCAAAATATTTGGCAGGCAAAAGGTTTATGAAAAGTGGCTTAATGTATTAATCAAAACCAAAGCATGTAGGGAAAGCCACTCAGTAGAAAGGAAGTCCAAGGAGGTACTCTGGGGGCAGGGTGGAATCCCTTAAACAGGGAATTTGAATGACTAGGAATTCCAAAAAGAAAGGATAAAGAGTTAAGAGGAAAAGGGGAACATCAGGACAGAAGAGACATCTGGGGCAAGGAAGGTTTGAATGTTACTCCAGAGGTGATCAAGATGCTGCTGAGGTTCATCTGAGGGAAGATGGACCCATATTGGACCCATCTCTTCCCACCTAGAAGAGCAGCTTATAATTAAGTCTTGGTACTTTGGTTCTATATTTAAATGAAAGTATTACTGCAAAGCTGGTAAATATTGAACACACTTACTAGTACTGTCACTTACTGGTAAAGCCATTATGTCAGTTGAGTTGGGGGAGTTTCTGAGGAGAACATTTCATTCATTGTCTGAGGTTACCAGCAAGAAAGTCCTTTCTTTGGTGAAGCAGAGACCTTGAAATCTCTTGTTTCTGTGATAGCAGAGAGGGATGCATACCCTTTTGCTAAGAAAAAAAAAGTGTGCATCAAAAGGAATGCATTTGAAAATTTTTATACAAGTATGTTTGTATAAGAAAAAAATATGTATATGTTTGTACAGTATTTTAAAGAAGAAAATAAAAGTTCATAATTAGTATGGAAATATTTTGAAATTTGAGAATACAATAAACTGTCTGAAAACTAGGGATATAATTCTTCTCTAAGTTTTCTCTCAAAGCAATTTTAGCAATTTTTTTTCCTGCAATGAAAAGGTATTTGAAAACTACAAAGTTTCTGAAGCCTATTTCCTGTTTTGGAGTATAATTCTGCACACTATTTGCATTTATTTTAAACAGCATTCTCCTCACAGGAAATGACTTTGTCTGTGTGGGAAATGATATTTCTGTGCCGAAATATTGTTTCCTGCATCAAAAATATCTGTTTTCTGTTGAAAAATTGCTGGTCCCTGAACGAGAAATTTTGTTTCTCTAAATAAAGCCCTGTGATTCTGACATCATCATCTTTCTTCTCTTCTGGCTGGTGTGCCTTTGACCATATTTTCCAGCCATAGATATGTTTAATTATGAAAATAATACATCCTGCAGAATGTGAGTGTAGGGTATCGTAATTCTAACTAGCCAGCAGAAAGATGGTAAAGGTAAGAGCTTCATCCTTAACTCACCATCTTGTTGATGGAAATTTCAACTGTGGCTGGAGGGGAGAAGTAAAAGAAAATATGTGATAGATGGAGAAGAACAGTACCCTAAGAAGGGGAGAGTCTTTATATAACCGATAACTCTAGGAACTTTTCCGTGTCACATGGTCTAGTTACCTAAATACAGAAGGTATTTATGACCAAGCATTTCAGTGGACAAGAAGATCAAGTGGGATTGCTTTAGGTTAGGGGAAAAAAGGCTTTTGCTTGGAGGAAATTCTGCTCTATCTAAACACCAGTTGTTCTAATAGCAAGAGGGGAGAGGTGGGGAGAGAATGTTGGAATTTTCCAACAGTTTTACCCTATTCGGGTCTAAGGAATCAGGCAAAAATGTTTAGAATTCGAAGTTTCAGGGAACTGAAAGATGTCCTGGAAAGGGGCTCCAGGGGCCACAAAAAGGGATTAGGAGCCTTATTACAGTATTTGAGAAGTTACTCATTTCTACTACTCATTGTGAAGCTGGAAAAGTTGTTCATTATAATACTTGCCTCTCTGCCCATTGATTTGCCACTACTAGAGGATCAGAAATAAAAGAATAGCATAAAAGTTGAAAAAAAGAATCATGTCAAAATGCCTCTAAAATGCTTTTAAAGGCCTGAAAGAGTAACTTTTGGAAAATAAATGTAAAATGTTATGTGTTACACCAGTAAAATGGCTGTATTCCTACTCGTTGCATTTCTGAAGTGTAACTTCATAGTAGATCTATTCATTTGCAGAGAAAAAGGGGTTACTGAGATAGCTGTGAAGCAACCACGCTTCCCCTCGCATCAACTGTTCTCTCATAGTTGTCTCTTTCCCGAAATCTGGAGGAACACAATCTCTTGTTAATGCCATTTGCTGGGAAATGATAATGCTGCCCTTCAGGAATCCTGCTGACATTTGAGAAATAATAATAATGATAGAACATCCTCACACCTCAGCTTATTTGGATTCAGATAACTGCCACTTGGGTTAGATTGGTGTTCAATCCAGCTGAGAGATATTTGCCTTTTGAAAACTCATCACCTGGCATCGTAACAGTATGTCTAACTCTGCATATTGTCCTGAATCTCCACGCTTAAGTTCTCACTGCCTGTTAACCTCTCCAAGATTGGCAGTCTATTTTTTTTAAAGAAAACCTCAATAGCCCATATTCAAGGTCCCCTGCCTATACTTTTACAGTATAATGGAATCCTCCCCCAATATTAATTTTAGTTCATCCCCCACTATGAAAGAGGATTTTTTTTCTCCAATCAAAGCACTGCACTCCTTCCAAATACATTAAGGCAAATGACAGAGATAGAGTTGGAATGACAAGGACAAGGTTGTCTGGTGTGAGAAAGGCAAAGAGATTTGAAGGGGGGGGGGAGTGATTGAAAACAAATAGAATCCAGGACTTTTCCTCAAGGACTTTTGGATGGTCATATCTCTCAACAAAAGCAAGAGCAGCTTTAAGCTGGGGTGGCAAACTAGTCCACTAAAAACCTTTTCAGAAAAAGACTATGCAAAAAACAAAAAACACAAACACAAACAAACAAACTAGTATGGTTATCCTACTCAGAGAGTATGCAAGTTGATTTTATTGGTGAATGGGTTGGAATGTACTTGTTCTCAGTCTTGCTGTACTACATGATGTGCTTGGCACATCAAATGCAGTAAAAAGGACTTTTCTAGGTTTTGAATGCACCATTCCTTGCTGCACAACTGGTAATGCCCTTGTTCCTCTGCAAATTTTTTCCCTGTGGGATTTGACATAGGAAATCTGCCAACAAGGCCATTGCCATTTTGCCATTTACAAAAGCTGAATTTCAAGAAGATGAATAAGAACAACCTGGATTTTTAAAAAAATGTTCTTGTGTGTCTCCAAGTTATTTCTGACTTATGGAGACTCTACTTTGACCCCATCACAGGGTTTTCTTAACAAGATTCTCTCAAAGGGTGTTTGGGTGGGGTTTTGACCCCTGGTTTCTTGGAGTTCTACCCCAACACTCAAATGGCCACACCAAACTGACTCTAAAAAAATAAAAGAAAGAAAGAAAGAAAGAAAGAAAGAAAGAAAGAAAGAAAGAAAGAAAGAGAGGGAGGGAGGGAGGGAGGGAGGGAGGGAGGAAAAGAAAATGGCAACACTAAAGAAAAAAAAAGCTAGGTGGACACAATTTTGGAGGATATTCTGTGGAGGGAATGTGGATGATGGGACTCAGGCAGACTGCACTAAATCCTCCCTCATACCGCTGCACACTGACCAACATGGCTCAGAGGCAAGCAAAACAAACATACAGCAGAGTTGAAAACACAGCCACAAGAAGCGTGGGCAGCAGAGTGTAATATGCAGCGCTGCTCTGACCCCAAAAAGCTACCCACTAAGAACACTAGCACACAGTGTTGTCATCCAAAAATATACCTGGATCTTTATTCTTCAGTTCCATTATGTACATGTGTACAGGATTCACAGATCCTTCAACAAAGATTCAACATCAGATTGAGGTATGCTCAGACAGAGCTCCGGCAAGAGTCAGGGAGACCGAGAAAAAAAAGCCTGTCAGAGCTCACCTCTTATATACACAGGGACTAGCTGATGTAACCCCAGTCAGGATTTCATGTCACCATGGCTGATGAAACCCCTTGCTCAGGTTTCATATCACTATGACTCAGCCTTCTAGTCCCATGGGGATTACCTCATGCTTGCACAGTCATCCCCAAGTGCTTTCCACATGACACATCAAAAGTATTTTAACTGGAACAAAGGTCACAGCAATCCTTTTCCAACATATTCTGTATCAGATTTTACTAGGCACCAAGCAAAGAAGTAATGTCAAAATGCTGTAGCTGAAATCCTGATGGGTTCTACACAGGCATAGGTTCCCCTGTGTAAGGAAATGGACATTTTTGTGTGATGGAGAATGTTGCCTTTAGTTTCAGGTTGCAGAAACAGACTTATGCATGCAGAGCCATTCCACTTGGAGAGATACATTGGGCAGTGGAAGCAGCAAAGCACTGGTTTGCACAGCACTGCCATTCATTCCTTGGGGTTGCCTGACACAATGAATGTGTAGCTCTGCATGTGGAGATTTACATTATCCCATTCGCTAAATGTTCCATCATCAATGAAACATTTGTCGGGGGAAGATATGGCATTTCAAAGGGAGAGGTTACAATCTTGGTTTTACTTTTCAAATTATGCTTATTCACCCCTAAGAATGATGGGTGCCACCTTTTGAACACCAGAATGGCCTACGAGACTGAACACAATATTCCCAGTACACAATACAATGATGTAGAATCTTGGCATGCATGATTTAATCTAGAAATGGTAAGAATATTTATGTGTGTGTGTATGTGTGTTTTAATGGTTGAAAAAAATGATTTTGTGAGTGTCGGAAAAGCCTGATATATAGAAAAGTGAGGAAATCCAGTGCTGAGGACTTATTCTGACTGCAAAAAATTCACAGGTACCTGTATGCAAACCTCATCAGTTTCTGTGCTATAGATATCATTTCCATGCAAAAAAAGCCTCCAGCACAGAAAGTGGGACTTTTTTACACAGAAAATGTTGTTTCTGGGCAAGAACCTTATTTTCTGTACAGAAGAATACTGCTTTCTGCAGAAAAAAAAATACACATTTTTTAGCAGAATTCAATCCAAAAAAATGGGAATGGATTTTAAAAATTGTAGTCGTCAATGACTTTCTCACAGTGAGGTTAAAAATAGTAGTTATATGTTCTGGCCTATAAGAATGAAATTTGTGAAGACATACTCCTCTCAGTAAATCAAAAATAGCTGGTTGTTGATAAAAAGTAAGTGCCTGTTGTTACTTGGCTTATTTTCACTATCTTGAGTCATCCCCTATAGCTGGTAGTAAGGAGTCACACAACTAGCGATCATTTCTGAGTCACACAACTAGCATTCAAAGCCAATCTTGTATGGGAGGGAGTGACTCCTTATATTTTTAATTCCATATAAAGCCATAACACAACTGGCTCTTTAAAATATATGCTACAATGAATGTAATCTAAGGTGTATTTAAGGTGCCCCAGACTCTTTGTTGTATTAATAGCAACAGATTAACCCGGCCATTCTCCTGGAATATGAAGTGGGTGTTCTCAATTGATCTCAGAAATTGTCATGGCTCAGTGCGATAAAAGGGAAAGAAGCCCGTTCATTTGGTTCATGTTGTCCTATGAGTCATGATCGTTTGTTATTCAAAGTAGTTGTCCCTTTCATTTGACTTGTTCATTGGCAGAGAACAATAAACGTTAATGGGCAGTTAACAGCAGCAGTAAACACTTTGTTCCAAGTATCTGCAGAGGCTTTTGAATCATATTTCTGACTTCGGTTTTCTTGGTCGCTGTAGTGCTGATGTCTAGGATACACTGGTGCTGTTTGGTGCTGTTCTGGAATTACCACAGTAACCATTCGAACTTAGTCCTGCACCCCATATAAAACTCTCCTGTCATGTCTGCTCTACAGTCTTTTCTGCAGCTTCCCTGGGTCTGCAGTCATCCCAGTATCATCCCAACAGCAGCTTTGCTGGAATGGGAGCATGGACATCAGTGCTCCCCTCCACACCAGCTTGCTGCAGAAGGAATTATGATGGCACTTTCTCTTCCTATCACAGCACAGCCAGGTACTGTCCTTGGCTTCTTTGGGGCAAGAAGCACAGCCATTGCACTTTCAGAGCCTCTGCCAGAGGTGGATCTAGGGTGGGGTAACTAGGGATCATGTCCTGGGTGCCAATGTCAGAGGGTGCAAAAAAGAGGACCCGCCCCACCTGCCCTGCTGCTTCCGATCCCCCCCCATTCTGCTGATCACCCCTCTTTCACTGATCACTCCTCCTCCAACCACTGCTTGCCCCTCCCCATGTGCTTACCTCTCCCCCTGCCACCGATTGCCCCTCTCCCCACTGCTGATTGCCCCTTCCTCCATTGCTGATAGTCTCTCCCCCACCCATTGCTGCTCGCCCTTCCCCTACCACTGATCTCCCATACCGCCACAGCAGATCACCCCTCCCCCTGCCGCAGATAGTCCCACACCCACTCACCACTGCTTGCTCTGCCCCTTTGCCCAGGCACTGTAGAGAGTCAGTCTGCCACCAGCCTCCACAGCTAAGGTAAATGTGGGCATGTGGCAGGATGGTGGCATGATCGCTGGTCATTGAATGGGAAAACCTGTCAATGATTTGAGGTGCAATTGCACCTCCCGGGGACAGAAGAAAGATGGGACTGCAATGATATTGTACATAAGCATTGTCATGGTCCCATTCTTCTCGCTTCCCTATAGCAGGTTGGGAGGGTGGAATGGAAAGGGCTTACATGTACATTCACAAATGAACAAATTATGCATATGTGTGTGTTCACGTGCGCATTTGTGCAGACATGAGCTTCCTTCTCCCTCCTTCTTTGGGGTTTACCATGGAGCTTATGGCTTTGGTTTGCAGACAGATTTCTGGTTTTGTCAAACCACTGTTTGCCTTTAAATCTGAATCAGGAAACTGGGGTTTGAGAATGCCCTCCAATCCAGACCTGGAAAAAAAATACAAAACATAGTAATGTTGGTACATCATTCCATGTTTAGAGGGTTCTCTCCAGTCATTGCTTGTCTTACATTATGGTAGACCATGGCTTGATGAAATGAGGAACACTTATATTAGGGCAAGCCCATGAGGGAAGAGAAGAGAGAGGAAGTGATATATAAGTCCCTGACACATTCCCAAACTTTTCAAACCATGGAGTATGAGTTCTAGATATTGCCTGCACATCTTCAGTGTTATCTCCATAAACAGTGCAACCTTGTGCATGCCTACTCAGAAGTAAACTCCATCAAAATCGATGGGAATAGGTTCTATGTAAATATGTGTACTGGAGTGGAGAAAGTGTAGGCTTAACCCACGACTTCTCTGGTGACTTCTAAAGCTCCTTCAGTGCTCCCTAGGGAGGGTTTTGATAAACAGCTTTGGATCCCCCCCCCCAAAAAAAAGCTAAAAGAGAGGGTAGGGTTGAAGTAGGGTAGCAATAGCACCCAGACATGATGCAGCAAGGATGGTCTTGACTGCACTGATGTGGCACATATGGACTTGTAGTGGCAAAAATTATCCACCAGCTTCTGTTCAGCTGCGTATATGCAGCCTGAATAATATATATGCAGCCTGAATAATGATTATTCTCTGAATATGAACCTCCTTCTTGTTGTTCTGTACCTTCAAGTCTTTTCCAACTTATCATGGCCCTGAAAGACACCTATCACAAGGTTTTCTGGGGCTGAGAGTGTGTGATGTGCCCAAGGTCACCCAGTGGGTTTCCATGGCTGAGCATGGAATTGAACACTGGTCTCCAGGGTCATAGCTCAATGCTCAAACCACTACATCATGCTGGCTTTCAGCTGGAATGTGTCCAAAGGAGGGCGACCAAAATGGTGAAGGGTCTGGAAGCCATGGCCTATGAAGAACGGCTTAGAGAGCTGGGTATGTTTAGCCTGCAGAAGAGAAGGTTAAGAGGGGACATGCTAGCCATGTTTAAATATTTGAAGGGATGTCATGTTGAGGAGGGAGCAGGCTTGTTTTATGCTGCTCCAGAAAGTAGGATAAGAAGCAAAGGATTCAACCTGCAGGAAAGGAGATTCCACCTGAACCTTAGGAAGAACTTCCTGATGGTCAGAGCTGTCCAGCAGTGGAATATGCTGCCTCAGAGTGTGGTAGAGTCTCCTTCTTTGGAGGTTTTTAAGCAGAGGCTGGATGGCCATCTGTTGGGAATGCTTTGATAAGTGTTCCTGCATAGCAGGGGGTTGGACTCAATGCCCCTGGGGCGTCTTCCAATTCTATGATTCTATGATTCTATTTTTGTTGTTATGTGCTTTCAAGGAGGCTCCAACTTACAGCAACCCTATGCTAGGATTTTCTTGACACGATGGAATCAAAAGTTTCTTCTAGGTATAATTTGCCTAAGATCACTGAATATGTTTCTATGACTGGGCAGGAGTTTGAACCCTGCTCCACCAGACTCCTAGTTCAACACTCAACACACTGTATAATACTGGCTCTCTTCTGTGCTCTATTCCTTCCACATGGGGAAAAGAAAGATAAAACCACTCCATTCCATAGGCACTTTTGGGAGTCATTCTTCTGTCATATAAACTGTAGAAACCAAGGGAAAACAGCCATATCAAAGCTGTTTACTGACATGATCGACTATGACAGCTCTTTTGGAGCCATTACAAGCTATTGTGCTGGGAAGAGCTTAGGGAATATTTTGTGTGTTACTGACCTGATGGACCATAACAGTTCCAGGAAAGTATAATTCTGACTATATAGAGAAGAATGCCAGTGGGTGATCTTTTTTTTAATGAAATCTTTCTTTTTAGAGAAGAAGAACAGAAAGTGAGGGGGGTAGTTGACACACAAGAGAGAGATAAAGAAATTTAAAAACAAAATGTGCCAAGGCAGAGTCTTCGCTTACTAGTCAAAATGTACTAGTAAATTGCTCTGCTTACTTTAATGGACAGATTTAAACATGTAAGAGCTTTGCTGATTTATAGAAGACAATGAAACTAGTGCACATACAGTTGTGTTAAGTGTAACAAATCCTCATCTAATTGTGTGTCTGATGAGACATAAGCTTCTTCAATAAACAGCAAGACTTTCATCCAAAATTGCATCACAATTTTAGAATGTTTGCTTCTCTGGGGATTGTTCCCTCAGAATCAAGTGGTGGCATTGTATGTGTGTGTGACTGTTTATTTCATTCTCAAACTGGCATCCAACAGAACTCAGCAACATTAGATAAAATAAGCGGATCATATGCACAACTAGCCCGTTTTTGTATGCTGGAGGTGAAGGAGCCCATGCCAAGCATGTCTGGAGTGTGTCTACACAGCATTGCAACAGCAGTTTGATAGACCTTAAAGTGTTCTGACTCTCTTCTACAGAATCCTGAGATTTGTAGCTTTCTGAGGTTGTTAGAATACTATGCTTGAGAGCTGTGATGCTATAGGTACTTCACTAGTGGGAAGTACCTATAGTTCAGGGACATGCACTCAATCAATTTCCAGTAGGGAAAAAAAAGCAAATTGCATAATATTCAAGCAATTTATACAACCATGAATTTTTGCACAGGAGGAAAAAAATGTGTTGCGTTTCTCCATGTGTTTTCTCTACAGAAAACAGCTCTTTTTTTTCAATAGAGATGCATGTATTTTGCATACAATATATGTCTTCTGCAAGGAAAGCACATATATTTTTGTCCAAACGAATTTTCTCCAACAAAGCCCTGATGAATTGAATGGTTCTCAAAAACAGAACAGAAGCCCTTGCATAATTGTGGATTGGAGAGAAAAAAATGAAGATTTGCATCGATACCAGAAAATGTGTAAATGCTACTTTTCCTTAGGACCCCCCCCCCATATGATATGGCTGCAAGTCAATCAAACTGAAAAGAGATTCTCATTAGTGAAGTACCTACTTAATTGATTAGAATTACTCCCATCAAATTACCACTCCTGAATAACTGAAATTCCAAAGAAGAGGTGGTGATTCTCCCACGAGGTTAGCAGGTTCTGTTGCCTAGCAATCAAGCAAAGAAGCAGTGTTATGTCTGAACACATTTTGCAATATCTGGCTTAGATGGCCGTTCTTCCCAAGAGAGTCCTATTTATGAATGGCTTGCAAAATAAATAAAATAATACCCTGCTAAACTAAAATCAATGATGGGCGGATGTGGTACACTCAGGAAGAATGTGCTGTAGAGAATAATGAACAAATGAGTTGACAGTATGACAGAACGAAGGTAAGCCACAGATTAAAATAACAACAATACATTGACCTACTGGACTCTTTAAACATTGATTAACAATTTATAGCATACTTGCTGAAACTGTGTTAATGCTGTCCCGAGTGATTTATAACATTGTTTATGAAATTTACTTCCTGTCCATTAAATATGTCTGCAGTAGGTCATAACACAGTCTGCTTTCATGTTGTAGCCAGTTTGAATGATATTATTCAGACCAGAGCAGGATGTTACGTAGGAGGACTTCCAGTTTTCATCTTTTTTCACTTTGAGTAATGTTGAACCATGCAGCGTGTTTGATGTTATGTAACACTATCATCCTACAGATTCCCCCACCTCCATACATGGTTTGGAAACTGATATGATGAATTTTTGAAGAGGTAGAGAAGAAAAAGGACAGAGCACATGTTTTCAGCGTTCCTGAAAGAGAGGTTACTTCTTCAAGTCCTATCGTGTCTTGTCATTGTGGTATGTAGGTGGCACCAGCCTGACAAAAGCTACACCGGGAAAGCAGAAGCACTGGAAAGTAGTGCTGGATTGGTAAAGCTTTGAGGATGTCCCTGAAAGCAGATAGCATGTCTGTTGTCTGAGAACCAGAATTACTAAAAATAGCTGAGATTTGTTACCTCAAGGTTGACTGACTATGAACAACTATGAACACGGTGATGGTTTGAAAGGGTTGCAATCTGAATTGGGATGTGGGTGTCTTAGTGATGTAATTCTTCACTAAGGGCCTTTCTGCCCTACACTGTTATGGTGCTATTATTCCACTTTCAACATCCTGTGCAATTCTGTTTGTTTGGTTTTTTTTAGTTTACTGAGGCCAAAGAACTCTAGCTGAGAATTCTAAATGTACCCTCCCTAAACTGCTAACCCCAGGATTCCATAGGATATTTGTTACCCTGTATTCTGGGGGTCCCAGGAGGGACACCTAAATTACACAATTGGGGAAATTAGTTTAGAGCACTAGTTGGCAAAATAAGAGGCAGGGTAACGCAGCGGAATCTTGTAACCCAGTGTTTACGGGGTCAGGCCAAGTCAAGAAGCAGACCGGTTTGAAAATAATGAATGATCTTTATTAAATACAGCCACACAATGTAAGCAACACACGCACACAGATAACTAAGGAAAATAAAAGTGTGAGTAAGATAGCGGGATTTTCAGAGGGATAGTTGATTTGGGTGATACAAAACCTGTTCCTGAAGTCCGGAGGAAAATGGAGAGTGAAGCTGGGGTTCGATGTATCTCAGCACGTGGAGCTGAGGAGAAGCTCACCGAGCGATGTGGCAGCAAGGCGGTCTGGAACTCGGGAGCGATCCAAAGAAGCGCTCAAAGTCAGGGGTTTTTATAAGGCTAATTGTGACCGCAGGCTAGGTCAGACTTTGGGAAAACAATAGATTTGGAGCTGGAGACAAAGCCTCCGAAAGGTCAGAATTAAAATGATTGAGTTAGAGCCAAATTGTCAATAGGATAGCCGGTATGCAAACACGGAGTACTTGAGCGTTGTATAGTCTGATCATCAAGCTGCCAGCACTAGGCAGAGGATCTTTTGAAAGCTGCGTGCATACCTAATGGAGGTACTTGCCTTGAGGTCTCCTAAAGTGGCGAGTCGGTTGTTTCTGGCCCGCCTGTATTGTTTCGGCATATTACGGCGATTATCGGCCGAGCCTGTGCACGTGCCTGTCTGGGGGCCTCGCAAGCACGTGGAAGGGATATGTGAAGCCGAATTAGTGATATCAAAAGATATCTTTTATATCCCCAAAGCTCAGGCTAGCCAGGGCAGTAGCATATTAAAAGTATTCTGCACAAAATTTGCATGTGGTTGTTTTGCACAGAAAAGAACACTTTCTGTACACAAATTCCTATGTGTGGAGTGGGGCAAAAGCTGTTTTTTGTACGGAAAATGTTTTGAGCACAAAACAAACATGTCTGAATTTTAGGAAGTATAAGTTGTGAATTGTGAAGGTTCTTGTCAGTGTAGTCATCAGAGTTTCTCAACACACACACACGCACACACACACAATATGTTTGACTATTTTTTTTAAAAAAAATATTATTTCCAGCCTTAAGGTGCCTGCAGCAGTGACATCACAGATCAGCACCTTATTCAATGTATGTAACTCATCTGTCCTCTAAAGACCCTGCAGTTATATTCATGAAGTTTGCCCCACTTTTTCCTTACAACAAAGCTATGAAGTAGGTTCAGCTAAGAAGCTATTGTTGCTGAATGGATTGCAGTGGCCTTTAAGGCATGTACCTAGGTCCAACACTATCCAAACTTAACACTCTGCTCACTATATTGTTCAGTTGATCTTCAACTTCCTTCCCTCCTGTGCATCTTTGAATGTGAGTATGAGATGTGTATTGTCTTGTGCAATTTTGTGGACAGAAGCTGATAAGGGTTTATTTTAGAAGGCAAGGCGGCTATTTAATTAACTAATGAATGCATGAGATAGATAATTTTATACACTGTTATGTTACTATTTTTTTTTAAAAAATGGCAGGATTTATTTGTGATGTCAATGCTTGTCTTCAGCATGAAAAATTTCAAAAAAGTGTTCTTCCACTGGACAAAATTCTGATAACTTTTGTACATTTTTGATGACTCCTGCATATATACATGTACATACGTGTGTGTGTATGTGTACATGCATATATACATATACACATATATATACTCACAAATGTATACATACATACACACATGCACACACACACTTTATTGTGAAACACAATATTTTTGCACAGACTACAACAACCAAAATCTAACTTTGGAATTGTGTAGTGTAGTTCTCCAAATGTGAAGGCATTCCATGGAGTGTGCTGGGCAGCCCTTTTGTAGAATGACAACGTCATGCAACAGAATGCACAGACAAATGCCCAACTAAATATGCATGCACATCTGCATCTGTGTGCAAATATCATGCTCTGCGTCTTCTTGGAGACTGTGAAAGGTGACATGATCCAGATTCAGATTCAGGCACATTACTGTACACTTCTCTACTGCATCCTTGGGCTTTTCCTTCAGCCAGTAAATGGTCATGGTTGGTGGTTTTGTTGCTATTAACTGCTGTCATGTTGTCTTTATGGTGGACCTTTGGGAGACTTTCAAGTCATCTTGGTTTGAAGAACTCTCCTTGAGTCTTGCAAACTTGGGACTGTGGCTCCCTTAGTTGAATTAGTGACTACCCAAGCTAAAAGGTGGCTTTTGAGGGAGAAGACAGACAAGACGAGATGGAGTTCCCCTGTTCACAAATTCAAGTCCCACATTCTGTTGGGATGTGAACTAGGATCTTGGCTAGTTTATTTTGTTTTGTTTTTGCTGCAGACAGTTGACTATTTTTCATGGGACTAATCAAGATATGAAAATCCATTTATATTCTTTTGCATCCATGAGATGTTCACGCATGTATGTTCCCCACTTAATGACTGCAATATCAAGGAGAATCAGCACATCTAAATAATAAATACATTGAAGACAAAACAGCACAAAGGTAATTTTTATTATATCTCTGACACAATGCTTTTTGAGGAGCCAGTTTACACATTTACCAGTGAGGGACAAAGTGCTAAGTAATAAAGTGAAAGTAATTAAGTCATGAGAGACACCGTGCTGTAGCGGTTTCCACACTGCACTACAACCCTGGAGACCAGAGTTGGATTTCCTGCTCAACCATGAAAACCCACTGGCTGAACTTTGACACATCTCATACTCTCAGCTCCAGAAACCCCATGGTTCACCTTAGAGTTGCATAAGTTGGAAACAACTTGAGGGTACACCACCACCACCACCACCGCCACAACAACAACAACAACAACAAGTCATGGCCATGAACTGTCATACTTAATGGTGAGGAATTTCAGCAATGGCAGCTGACGACATTGAGAATGCTGCATGATTCCCACTCCTGTCCCATGCTATATCAGACAATACTCAACTAGCTGTCCCATTTATGTGACTCAAAATAAAGTCTTCATTTTCTCACTGTTCAGAAAGTTCCTGGTCTTCTAGATTAAATAGGACCCATTGTGCTTGGCAGGAAAACCTAGGGCTAGAGCCAATTATTCAGTGCCAATTACAGTAGACTCAGAGAATCATTGGGAACTTAATAAGCCAACACTTACATAAATTCTGTTGATTTGATGGGCCTACTTTACTTTGTAGCCAGGAATTGGAATTCACTCAAAATAACTACATCACCACATTCATGTCTTTTCTTTCTCACACTGGATTAATTACTCTGGAAGAATTACTCACAATGGTATGATGTTTATCATTCTGTTTATGAAAATATCACATTTTCCAAATGTCTTCAGATCATAACCATGGATAAAGTTACTCCATAATTAATGCATTAAAGATAAGCTATTGTTCTTAGGTGGTGACAGTTGACAATGTCCTCTGTGGGTTGCTGTGCAGGCATCTCAGACTTGGCTGGATGGCTGCTTGTTGCTTAAAAGGAAAGCAAAAGAATGAATGTAATGAAGGTTAAAGGAAAATTATTAATCTTATGTTCAGCCGATCAAATTTTACAAGCCACATCATGACTGCGTCTGGATTGCCTATTACTTTGGCTTTGTGGGAGTTATAATATAAAATGCCAATGGAGTGGAAAGCAAATGCATTTCAGAAATAGATGTCTATAATGGACTTTTGTTCAGGCTTGCATCTACAATTAGAGAGCTGTTCAGGTATTATCATTTTGCATAATGATGTATTTGTATTATGACCTTGACCTTCACCTGAGATATGATTCCCAATGATTCCTGTCCCCTCCGCAAGTGGATGGATCATTAGCCTTATGAAGAAAGTGTAAACTCATTGAGTTTTTAAGGTGAAAACTCTTTCAGATGTAATAATCAGGAGGAGGAACAGGAAGTCCAATTAACTTGTGCTTCCTGTCCCCTGGCCTGGAAGCTTGTTCACAAATCAGTTTTATGCCTCTGTTCTGTTGTGCATATCATATCCATCCTTTTGTTGTGATTAAAATTGCTCCTGAAAGGGTATGACTCAACTTTACCAGTGGGAGATACACTGGAGGCTGATAAAACCAGAGCAAAAAGGAACAAGGGAAAGCTTCCTTGTGACAAAAATGACACAGTTTATGGTGCTGCCTATACTCTTCTCTACTTTGTATTTTCACACAAGCAATAAACTGAACAGCAGTGGGCAAATGCATGGTGGCCAGGGGCCAATTTTGTCCCTTCGATTTCATCTAACTGCCTCTGTTTCTATCTTTAGCTGATTTCTTACCAAAATGGTGGCCAGCAGTATTGATAACTCACTACCATTTGGAGAAGGACTCCATTAAAAAAAAAAAAAAAAGAATAAAACAAAATAAATTCAGGGGCTCTGTGGGGGCTTCCTGTGAGGGACTGAAGGTGTTTTTACACATTTTGATGGCTCTCCATGCAGTTTTCAAGTGCAAAACGCACAAAGGTTGGGTCAAAATAGTTTTAAACATTTTGGGACGGGTTGGAGGTCTTTGGAAGATGGATGAATGGTTTCCTCAGCTGCAAAAGTGCAATCTAGGAGACACATGCCACCCTTGGGCACATGTTGCTCCCTTCTGAATTGTAAGATGGAAAACTCTATTTTGGAGGCAGAAAAGGTCTTAAACAGAACTGGGGAGACTGGAAGACTGTGGTGAGTAGACATTTGTAGACACGTAGAAATGAGTAGGTGTGTAGAATTAATCTAGAATTATAGAATCATAGTGCTGGAAGAGACCACAATGACCATCCAGTCCAAAACCCTTCCATGCAGGAATACAAAATCAAAGCAGTCTCGATAGACTGGAAAAAGTCCACACTGAAGAATAATGTCTAAATGGAGATGAATTGTATCTGCCTCCACCCCTTTGGCTTGACCTACTCTTCCCCTAGACCTGTATTTTATCACCCTATCTGTTTAACTTATATGCTGAACCTATCATACGTAAAGCAGGACTAGATTTGGAGGAAAGAGGCATGAAAATTGAAGGAGGGAACATCAATAGTTCAAGATATGCAGATTTACAGTTGAATATTGGAACATTAGGAAATATTAGGGAAAAAAAATAATGACCACAGATGTAACCTTAAGTAGATGAAGGAGACATTGTAATAGTTCAACATTTTCCATACCTTATCTCAATCACTAATCAGAATGGAGACTGAAGTCAAGAAATCTGTAGAAGACTAGGACTTGGAAGGGCAACTATGAAGGAACTAGACAAGATCCTCAAGTGTAAAGATATATCATTGAATACAAAAGTTAGGATTGCCCATGCCATTGTATTTCCCATGTCTATGTATGGTTGTGAAAGTAGGATTGTGAACTAAGCTGATAGGAAGAAAATCAACTCTTTTGAAATCGGGTGCGGGAGGAGAGTTCTACAGATACCTTCAACTGCTATAAATACAAATGAATGGGTCTCAGGGCAAATCAAGCCTCAACTCTCCCTAGAAGGCAAGATGACTAAAATGAGGCTGTTGCAGTTTGGCCATATTGTGAGAAAGCATGACACACTAGTTCCAACCTCAGAGAAAGTACAACTGTAAATATTTATGCCAGCATATCTCCCAACAGGATTCTGAAAGTTTTGAATTTCAAAGATACTCGCTTCATATTTAAAGAAATTTAATGGCTACGGTATTTAGTGTAAATCTCTGCTTGTAGAGTTGCTCATTGATTATACTATGCAAGCCTTGTGCTAAATGGCAATTATACACAACTGAACCAAATGTGGCAACGATGCACAACTGAACACCGATTTGCAACAACCAACTGTGCATTCATATTGTTGTGTTATGTGCACCCTTGTGGAAGGGCGCTGAATGTACAACACCAGTTCTGTGAGTTTGAACTGAATGAAGTTGTTCCACATTGAACAAAAATGGCCAGTTGTTTCCATAGTGGAACTTATACATGCATAATAAACCAACAGGATTCTGGCCATACTAATTTCTCATCCACTAAGTAACCACTTTGTTCGTTCTACCGTGTAAATAATGCTACACTTTTCTCCTAAAGTTACCATCTGTTCTTTTCCAATGACAATATTTTTCCAAATATCTTTTAATGTTCTTTTCCTTTTGCTTTTCATCTTGGCCTCCTAGTGGTCTATGTAAAGATTCTACCTCTTCAGAACTGGTCATTACACCCCTTAAATCCATTGCAAGATACTCCTAACAGGTGTCACCATTAATGGCAGATGAGGATGGACAAACTGCTAAAAGTTTCCTCCCTCCCATTTCTTACTTTCAGTGTGGTTTAACAGTTTTCACTGGAGCTGCAAAAATATCACAAGACTCTAATATCCTTGTTAAATATTTCATAGCAAGGCTTCAGCAAAACAGAGCTAAGCTTCAGGCTGGATGAGTGAACAACTGCTTTTTGTAAGGTTTCAATTAATTTTGCAGAAGGATCTGTAATGAGACATTTGCTTGGAAAATAGCATTTTGAAAGAACTCTTGTGGATGGTTGTAGTGGTCTCTATTTTTCTTTTAATTACTAGCTACTGCATTTTACTGCTTCATAAGCAAGGGAATTCATCTGTCCATTGCCAGATAGCTTTAGCTTTGTCTGAATAATTGTACAACCACTACCACCAAATAAATATTTTAAAATTCACATGTGTTTTTTCTTATACGGGCACTTGCTGTGACTTTTGACCTCTCCAGACAATTAAATCTATTTTGCAATTATGCTCCCTGCCTTTGGAAGTCTTTAAACAGAAGTTATATGAGCATCTTTCACGAATGCTTTAACTGTGGTTTCCTGCATGGCAGGGGGTTGGACTAGACGGCCCTTGAGGTGACTGCCAACTCTACATTTCTATGATTCTCTGATTCTATTACACCCAGATCCACATAAGATCAAACTGACAATCAATGTTTCCAGGGATACTTTTTCAGAGCCATTTCCAAAGACCTTTGCCAGCATCTCTATAAACTACATCTTGGTTACGCATGTATGATAGCAAACAGAAATCAAGCTGGACTTTGCAGACTTATGGGTTTGGAAAACTGTGCATAATCTGACACAGATATGGATCTGGCTCCTACGGTTAGCCTCAGCTCTGTGGTTTACTATGTGATATACCTACATGCAGACTCGTCATTGGACAATTGATTCATTGGGCATACTCTAAGTGGGACTAACCTGTAGGATTCCTGCTCAGAAGTTCCTGAAAGAGTAGACTTCAACATTCATATCAAAGGGACGTGCGTGTCAGATCCAGCAACCATGGGCAACATCCATGGGCAGCTAACAGTGGGCTATCGCTCTGGTATGGTCTTGTTACCCCGATTTCTGGGGTCCTGTGGGGGACACCTCAATGTGCTCCAAATAATGGGGAATGGGAATTAGCCAGAGCACAAGCTGTAGCACTACAAGAGGCAGGGTAACCTAGCGAGATCTTTAAACCCAATTTTTATGGGGTCAGGCCAAGCCAAAAACCAAGCAAAATTGTCTAATAAAATGATTTTATTGAGGGGAATTCACTCATGCATGCACACAAGATACACACAATCACACATTCACACAAGAGCTAGCTGAAACAGAAAGGGAGGAAAAATTATAGAGAGGCTGAGAGATTTGGGGGGATTTATAATTACCAGTCCAGAAGTGTAGTGAAGAGTAGAAATGTATTTTGGCTTAGGTAGGACCTAAGGGCAGTTCTCATTCAGGAGCCAGATGGACAGAGTGACAGGTAGATCTTCAAGAGACTTCACTGGGCCTCCTCAAACTAGGGGTATTTGGACCCTGAAAATGGCTTGTGGCTGTGAAGGTTCCAGATGCAAGACAAAGGGAACCTGTTGTGGACAATGCATCTTTCGCCTGTTGATGGGCTTAGTGTTTTGATTGACAAAGACATGATGAATGTTGTGATAACTGTCTATTGTGGGTGCTGTGAGGGCAGAGGAAAGAATCCAGGTGTACAAGGGATGGAAATCTGTCAATCAGTGTCCTGGTGGGCTCCTCACAGTTGGATTCCCTGGAAAAGTCCAGCTTCTATTTAAGTCTATTATCTACAGGAATGATGTGTATTTGCCTGACAAATGACTCAGTCTTACCTGGAGGAATTTTGGAGTTGACCTATGCTTCTCACATTTACAGTCAAATTCTTTCCCTTGCTCGGTTTGACCTCTCTGTCACCTTTCAGGCTTGAAATTGATATCAGAGCCAATAAAATGTGTTGCCAATTACATATGATGCCAATTAGGTATGGTGCCCATCCAAACCATACTGATATTAGGGACCCCCAAAGCGGGGCCTTACAGTCTATCATTGATATATACAGTGCAGCCTTTAATGATGGCGATGATTATGATGGTAGTGGTGGTGTGTGTATACACCCTCTAGTTGTCTGTCGATTTGTGGCAACCTCATGAATTTCATAGGGTTTTTATAGGCAAAAAATACTCAAAGATAGTATTGCCAGTGCCTTCCTCTCAAATATAGCCTACAGAATCTGGTATTTTCTGGTGGTCACCCATCCAAGTACTGTCCAAGGCTGACCCTACTTACTCCCAAGATCAGATGGGATCTGTGCCATTATTATAATTAGGCCCTATATAAAGGCAAAACCTTCCAGCAACTCCAAGCAATTGCCATTTTTGTTTTCAGCAATGATCAGACGGTAATTCTGGGGCATATGTGTTGGGAGGAAGTAGTGATTGTTTTTTTATCTACACAATGCTTTGAGTCATCTTCTGACATTCTATAGAAGCAAATGTAGTTGCTGTCACAATTACTTGGCAGCCAACATGTATGTGTGGTGACCATTTCCTCTCACATCCTGCCTGGAACTTCTGGATTCACCAAGTCTAAAAGTGTGGCCCATAAAAATGCCCCATTAGATCCAGAAGGGAAATGGTCTTTGAAAGGAACTTCAGTGAAAATCTCAACAATCATTGCAGTTGGCTATGATGGTAATAGTGCCAGATAGGTACTTGATGAAGCTATCCCTGGAGAAAATAGCATATGTGCATTTTATTTAGGACTACATAGGGGAAGAAATCTATTTTGAATCACCTGAATCACCACTGTGTCTGATATAGTCACACTATGCATACAGGGTTCCCCTTAGATGAGGGGGAAAGTCCCCTCAGGACCATTTTTGTGGCTCCCAGAAGTTTTAAAAAAGTTCCAAAATGCTCCCAAATGTCCTCTGGGGGTGCTGGAACATTTTATCACATTTTTTTGTGCTCCTGGACCATTTTAAACCCAGCTTTTAAAAAAAACAAATAACAGGAAGTAGAAAGGAAGTTGCTTCCATTCACTTCCTGTTTTTAAAAGTGACTGTTTCTGGGCCTAAAATGTCTCAAGGGGGCTGAAAACATGGTGCAAAATGCTTCTTGCTCATGCCAGAGGGCTTTTGTGAGGGGGAAACACTTTTTGTGGGACAGTGCAATCAGAGAATTCTCTGGATTCTCCTGGGGTGCTAATTTGTCACTTTAGGCTCCCACAGATGCCCACTCCTGATCTAAAGAGTGGTTTTGAATTGATACAAAATAGTTTTATCCTGCCCAACGTGTGTGCTTGTATGAGTCTCTAAATTTCAAATCTCTTATCTCACTTCCATGTGAATAAATACTCATTTTCTTCCAAGAAACGGATTTTTGAAAGTTCTTGTGGATAGTAAAGTCTTTGTGCTTCCGATATAATAATAATAACAGACTTACTGGAATCCTGCTGCTGACTTACACTGCCATAAATGGAGGTTAAACTCGTGTAATCACTTGAAAAACTGCCATTTCAGCTTGGCTCTAACATTTATGCATTGCCTGCTATAAAATATTAGCAAAAATAGTTCTCTTCTGCAAAATATACTTGTTAAATGTGCCCCAGATCTGACTTTGCACAGAGATAAGCCTCTTAGGCAGTACACACAAAAGGAATTATTAATATAATACCATGCACAAACGCCTACTAATAATCTAAAAATGAGGACTAAAGACACAATGGCATTTGCAAGTCTTGATTTGGACTGAAGGAGAGAGCTTCCTGCTGTGAGTCTAACCTGAAAGCTTGGCATCATTATGGAAATTATCATAACTTTCCTCATCAATGCATGAATGCTGAAGGACTTGAAATCAAGGATCCAGGAGAGCTGCAAATGCCAAGTACCTTCAACCATCTCCTGTTTATCTTGTTTCATCCCCATACAGAATGTTTAGTTCCTTCGTTAATTTTTGTTCACACACACACACACACACACACACACACATCGACTCTTCACAAGCAGCTTGATGTTATAATGAAGCTGAGCTTTCTTTAGAGGCTACTTAATTGGCCTAAATGGTCTTTTGCAGATGCTTGTGGTGTTTAAAGCATCCCAGGAACATTGTTATTGCATTTAAAAAAAAAAAAAGACTGGTCTGCTACCAGTGAACACTCCAAAGGGCAAAAGACAAAGTCTACATGGTCCATCAAAGCTCAGAGATGCACTCATTGTGCCTCGCACCCTAGCTGAATGCTTATAAGTTTATGGATGGTGTTGAGAGAGGAAAACCGTAGTACAGACTCTATATTAGAGCTGCATAGTATAAATAGCTGTGTATGACTGAAAAGCAATATTGTACAATATATCAGATGGGCAACCAACTGCATAACTTAGTGTGCATGCACATCCATGGACTGACAGAGATCAAAATGAAAATTACATTGATTCTTTTTTAACAAAAGAAGTGGCAAGAAGACCACTTCTTGGTTTGAAAAGTTGTTGTTGCTTTTTTAAAATGTTAAGCAGGCCAGAGGGTGAGGATGCAATGTATTTTTAAGAGAAGCATTGACATTCCTGGAGGTTTTCAGGAGATGTAATCTGCTATTTGGAAATTTGGAGGGATCAAAAAGCTACAAAAACAGTGTTGGACAAGTTAATCCAGTCCTGGTATCACACTTTGCCCAGTCTTGCTTTAAAGGCTCAGTAACCATCTTCTCCTAGTGTGGAGGTCCACAAAAACAGCCCTTTGGTCACTTCTAGAGACTAATGAAGAGGAAATAAAACTACTTAATGATTGGGTAAAGAGTTATTTCTTCTTTTTCCTCCCTCTCCTCCATGACAAACCAGATATGATCAAGCTTCTTCCCTGCCTCTCCATGTGGCATAGTGTATCGCCATCAGCATTCCATCTTCTGTCTCCATTCTACAAGGCTCTATCCTATACTCTTCTCCCTTCACCTACTGTAATTCTGAGAGGTAGAGGACATTGGAGTCCATCAGCAATGCCAGCATCACCTTAGAATTTGGGGAAATTATAGCCCAAAGGAGGCCTGCAAGAGGAGGGTAACAACGGAATCTATTCAGCTATGTATACCAGTGCTAACTGTAGAGAGGACTCTTGTTAAGTTAAAGAAAATATTTTATTTGAATTCACAAACACACAAGAAATTGAACACTCTTAAGAACCACACAAAGCCATCAGACTAGGTGGGAAAGGTTGGTTAGAGAGAGATTAGGGGTAAAAAGGGTGACAGTTACCAGTCTTGAAGAAGGAGGTCACAGTGGAGGGGCATAGACAGCATCTAAGAGTAGCACAGAGGAATAGCAGTCTGGGCAAACTAAGTTCTATGTACTACAATTGGCTTGGGTCGAAACTAGAGTTTTTATACCCTATTTCATACCCTGATTGGGTAACTTAACAAAGCCATAATGGCTTTCCCATGGGGCCAACAAAGGGGTCTGGAATGGGCTATTTGCTTTAACTCTGAGGTGCAAAACATTGATGGGACTCATGACAGTCTCTTAATGTTCAGTCAGATAGGGGACATAGGGGAGATCTCTTTAGGGTAAGATTGAGGGATGGTCTCTGATTGCTCACCAATCCAGGCAATTCATCTTTCATTACATTCAAAAATGCAAGAGCCTGAAGTGGTGAAGGGATTAGCACAAACACATCAGTGCTGGGTTTTCCACGTAATCCTATCTGAACTGTCATGATCCTAAACACATTTCCAGCTAGAATAACCCTGAACACATTCTCCAGTTATCATGATCCTGATCATGTTCTCTGGGTATTAATGATTCCAATTTATGAAAATCACATATTTAATAGGAGATGTGGTAGAGTATGGTAAAACTACCAGTCTCATTCCTTTCATTTCTGTACAGCTTGGAGATGCCCTCTATCCTGTTACTGTGTATGTCTCCTTCTCGCATATCCTTCCTTCCAGTGCTTCCAGTAGCAACACTTGACCACCTACTGTGTACAGATGGTAACCAAATCCAGACCAGATAAAGCAAAGGGATATGTTAGTGGATAACAGTTGACGATAGGACCTTGAATGAAACTTTCCAGAATCTGATAGATGAAGTTTAGAGCCTGGCAGCACATAGAAAGTTAGACTCTCCAGAATCCACAATACCCTTGTTTTTCAAACTGAACACTCAGTGACTTTGAAGTCAAAAGATAATAATACCAGTTATCTGACAGATATGCATTCAACTACCTTGAAGCCTATTTGTCAGCTACAGTTCATTCTCCCCAATCCCAGTCCTGAAACTGTCAAGCTACTAGTTACTGTGTTTCCTATTATTCCTGTCAATCAGTATAATCTTTTAATACATTCAGTTGACTGAATAGACTACACTGTCAGATGGTGAACATTCCTTCATTGGAGATTTTTAAACGGAGACTGGACAACCTGTTAGAGACGCTTTAGTTGTGCTTTGCTGCTCTAGAGGACGATTGGACTGTGCCCCCTTGGGATGCTTCCAAACTTTTTAGTTTATGGTTGTCTGAATTATATTTTCTCAATTTAAATTAGTATGCCAGTAAGAAACATCTCAGCATTCAGGTGTCTTTTGTAAATATTGGGAGAAGCCTAAAACAGTGTACAATGGAATAAGCAGAAGATAATAAAATTAAAGTAAATGCACACACAGAGATCTATTTATTGTTTGAGTTCCAGCCCATCCTTTTTTTTTTTTTTCCTGTATATGGGGAGCCAGTGGATTCATTGCTGTGGGAGTGGCAAATCCACCCTCATTTTTATAGACACTACACTGGAAGGGGCTCTAGGTTGTACAGGAGTTCTAGTGCTGAACTTCTTTTAGGAACAGGGTCCTGCAATGGGCTGGATTCTATATAATTTGATGCTTTTATGGGCAAGTGACCATGAAACCAAGAGTGTATTCACTGCTCTTTAGCAATAACTCCATCAGATTCCCCTACTTCTATGCATACCTCATGGAAATAGTTGGAAACAGTGATGTGATGCAACCACTATGCCATAATGCTGTCATCCGCTTCATAGAACTCACTAGGTTCTATTTTGGAGACAGTGCGACAAATGGAGACTACAAATAATCTTACTGAAAATATTGCTTATATAGGACATTATGGATTTAAGGTTATCTTTCCCTGTAAATGTGAATAGGACAGAATTGGCTCAAGTTAATATATTCTGATTTAACTTGTTTGCAAATCACAGCCACCATTTCCCTATTAAATCTTTTCCCCAAGACACTTCTACACATTCCCTGCCTTTTAATTTCTTTTCTCATTAAAAAATTACATCATGTCTTTAGTCAGCTGGCTAAAGTAATATCTTTCCTCTTCGATTTTTATTCTTTCCTCAGTTCAGATTTTAACTTTAATTTTTATAAAAAATGATATCTGCAGTGACCATTAGCTTAACCTATGCATGTGCTGCCCTGTTCACATCAATCCATAACCCACAGTTTACTGAGGCCAAAGAGCTCTCTGGCTGAGAATTCTAAATATCCCTCCCTAAACTGCAAATCTCAAGATTCCATGGGACATTGAAAGCGGAATAATAGCACTATAACTGTGTAGTGCAGAAACAGTCTAAGACATTCTTGGCACTGATTCAACAATGCACCTCTGTTCTTAGTATAAAAGTCTTTTGTGGTAAAATTTGATTCATCCCTGATACATGTTGATTCCTAATCCACCCCTCATTTTGCCTACTGTGCACTGAAGAGTTTTGTTCTGACTGAATGCTTTCTTTCTCCACCAGTTGCATATGGGCCAGGAGCTTCTTGGTGTTTACACATAGCATGTGTTCCCTTATGGAAGGATTTGGACATTTTTATCGAATGAGGAATTTCCACATTCAGTTTAAGGTTGTGGAAATGGAGTTGCACATGAGAATGGATGTGTGTGGTGGTCACATGGGATACATATGGATGTACATGCATATTTGCGTATACATTACATTACGCATTGGAGTGTGCATTCAACTGAGCAATGTTGCTATTCAGAACAAAAACTGCGAAGGACAATCAATACATAACTCCACATGTGAATATTACATTATGCAGCCTCAGTGTATAATCTCAACCATAGTCATTTGGAAAAAAAAAATCTGTTGCATAGCCATATCAAGAGGGACACAGAATTGGGATCTTGACCTCAATTTCTCTCTGTATTCAGCCTGCCTGCTTGCCTGCCTGCCTGTCTATCTGTGTCTCTACTCTTTCTCTCTTGGCTCTTTGTCCTCCCTCCCCCAGCTTCTCCTAGATTTGTGTCCCCTCACTATAGTGGCCAGACTCTATCACACAATTTTCCAAGCATTATAAATGTGCCATAGCAGAAATGGACCAACTGTTTCTTTAACACAGAGAAGTAACGCATACGTTGCTGAATACAGATATATGGGAAATGGAGCAGTACCACTGATACTTCAAGCAAATGACAAGGTTCACTTAAGAGTTGCACAAGAAGCAGATTTTCATTTACTAGTGAAGCTTTTATCATCATTGCATACTCCTGCTAGGAAAAGATTTATCTTTTATATTTCTTCCCCTCACGAAGCGAGAGAGATCAACAAAGCTCCCTTCAGCCAGACTCACATTCACATTTATAGCATTTTGGTATCATGGAATTCTAGGATCTTCAATTTGGTGAGTTACTTCATGTTCTCTGTTCTAGACCACTCTTCCAAACTATAATATTAGAACAAAGTTCTAGCAGAGAATTCCAAGTCCTGCTCCAAAATTAAAGATCTAGGAATCTATAAGATGGAGTCAATGAAGTTATAGCATGACTGCTATAACTATGTAAAGCAGACACCCTTTCAGAGAATAATTTTAGGGCCATATCAAAGCCTTTTTTCAAAGTGGAATTGAACTTGTGATGTCTTGGAATAGATAAATCAGATAAATCCTTATCCTTGATAACTCCACATATATTAAGTCACAGAGCTTGCAAAAGTAACATTTTTGGACAACAACTCCCGGGTTCCCCAGTCAGCATAGCCATTGACCATCCTGCTTAGACAATTCAGGAGCTGTAGTCCAATTTTTTATTTTTTCCAGGCCCTGTCAGAAGCCAATTTTTGTATCAGCCTGCGGTCAGAGGGAAAATGCACAAAAAATGAGATTGATTTCCAATGCCAACTTTCCCTAATGAGTCCATCTTGTGCACAATTTTCTGTAACTTGAGCATTTTGTGCACAATATTTCCTCAGCTATTCATGCTTTTGTGAGCAAATTTTGAATCAGGGTCAGCACTGCAAAAGAAGAGAAGTGCACAACTCAGAAGAAAAACGTGTTCTAATCTGCATACTAGTCTGGGAAATGTGAGTTATACCAATTGGTTTTAATTCTTATTCCTAAATCACAGAATAATTTTTTCTCTTCAAACTCAGGTCCAAGAACAAAAAGCATTCTCAGTTCAGTTAAGCCAATGTACTTTGGGGGAAGCATTCACGCATGGGTTCACAATCCAGGAAACAATTTGTCATGTGATCTGAGTTTCACAGACTGACACCTCTAAACTTTTTTTGAGGCTTGACTATTCACTCTAATGCCATTTTATTAGGTTTTTATCTTTTATCCCCTCTGCTGTGATTGTTACTTTGGAATGCTCAAATGCTCTGCTCTGCTATTTTTAACAAAATAATTGCTATAGCTGTCGCACTGCTGTTACCCATTTTCATAATTTGCTTAATGTAATTGCTCATCTCCATTCATTACATTTTAGTGCTACATCTTTAGTTTAACTAGTTGGTTGTAAACATCGCGGTAATAAAGAACCTTGCCTCAAAGTAGGAAGATAGAAGAACAACTGCGGTCTAAGCAAGAAATGATAGAATGATAAGACACCTCCAGCTTTTCACATTCACATATTCTTGTCTATTGTTCAAAGTCCATTTTCACATACGTCCAAGGGTAATACACAGCTTATATGCTGCATATGATCATAGGGCCATTTTTGAAGCCCATAGGGCCCTTCAGCCCCCTCAATGACCTCTAACTGACTTCTGTTTGACTTCCTGTTGAAAAGGGTCTCTCTTAGGCCTAAAAGGACCAAGGAAAGATGTCACAATTGTCCCAGGCCTGCTAGTCAGTGGATGAAATATTTCTACCTCCTCATTCAGAAAATTAAAAATGTGGTGGTACTTGGTGCGACAGGGTGTTGTGACCCTCCCATTAGGGAGTCAGTATGGGTCCCCAATTGCTAACAGTCCACACCTGTACTTAGTATTACTCCTCTCTAACATCCTGGAATATGCATAGCTCCTTTGTGTAGTCCCCAAAATATTCATCTTTCCTATCTTATCCTGCTCTGTCCTGCCTTTTGGAGCAAAATCTCTTCACAAAGCTGCCCTGAAAACCTTGTTTCCATATATTTGATGGGTTTTCACACACATATATACACAGACAGATACACATGCTATTTCTTCTTTAAATTTAGGCTCTGAACTAGTTTGGAGAGTGTTCAGTTAAAGTAGATTATTTAATGGAATGTCCAGCACCAGGAAAGAAGGGCAAAGATAATCCATCCAGTGGTGGAATCAATTATACTTTCTGGTATATCAGCCAAACTTGGCTATTCTATCAGAGAGGAATTACCTTCAGACACCATTTAGCAGCCTTTATTTAGCTTAGCAGAGCACAACTGCCATGTAAGGAGGTACTAGATACCTCCTTATTCAGTTCTGGAAAAAAAATAGATATTTTAGCTTGTAATGGCACCAGATGGCTGTGAAATAATCACCTCTGTTTTTGTTTCAGCTTTCAAGAAGCTGTCTGCAGTTCTGAACCATAGCCTCTAAATAGTTTCAGCACCTTAGATAGTGCACAGTTTTGCCTAATGTAGTTGTTCTTAAACTTTCGCTTACCAAGGACCCCCTGTAAATATAATTTGTCACAAGGGACCCCTAAGACTTAATTCAGTATTTAAATATTTAAATTTTAATATTCAAATATTTTAAATATTCAAATATTCCTTTAAAGTTGCTCATCAGTTGCTCACACTTATCTGTTATTCTTCTAGTAGATAATGCAAAGGAAAGGAGTCTTGTTAATGATCTGTGGAGTGGTATGTTGAGATACTTCAAGTGCCAGGAGAATAGAATAAACTAGAATTTCCTAAAGGAAGAGTACGAATGACAGGCAGGCCTGATGAATAATTTGTTTTGCCCTTTCCTCCATAGCAGTACCTGGAAAGTAAGGGTTCTGGTGCTTCTTTGTGGGGAAGTACAAAAGAAATGTTGTTTTCCTCTGAACGAGCACCAAGAAAGTAGAGACGGTAGGTGCTTCTTTTAAAAAAGTACTTACCCTCTCTCTGCTCTCTCACTGCTCCCTTGGGGAAACATCACTTCTTTTGCCCTTTCTTTCCCCCTTTTGAAAGCACCTACCCTGTCTACTCTCTCTATGCTCCATCAGAGGAAAATTGTGTTTGTTTTGCACTTTCCCCCCAAGGAGTACTGACATTCTTGCTGCTTTGTTTCCAAGCAGCCACAAGGGTAAAGAGACTCCCTTCTATTCTTGTCACCACTTGGAAGCAAAGATCAGTCATGCTTCCTGGCCCTGGGCCCGAATACCATTGTCACACTCACTATACAAGCCTAGGCTGGTGTTATGCCCTGCTTCCAGAACATGGAAATGGACTCAGAGACTGAAGCAGTAGACATGCCAGGACCTGTTGCTGAACCAGACCAGGAGGAGGTTACAGAGCCACAAGTCTTAGATATAGACCAGAGTGCAGTGCCAGCTCTGGTAGAGAGCCCTGCCCTTTCAGATATAGAAGACAACTTACCCATATCTAAGTTCACCGAGTGAAGACAACAAAGGGAGGACTTGAGGAGGTCTCCAAGGATTTATAGGAAGCAGCAATTAGTAAAGCAGCAGCTGTATTAGCTGCTAACCTATATATATACAACCCTAGCCTCCAGGAATTATCTGACCTACTCAGCTACCCATTGTGTTGTTGAACTCTGTGCCATGACCTGGACTGTTTTGATTTACTCTGGATTCACTTGCCCTGACTTGGATACTGTTGAACTCTGTTTGTGACCACAGTTTTTGTTTACTGAGGAAAATAAGTGCCTGATTGTAAGCTGCTCTGCTTCTTTGCTTGCCCTTTAGCTTGCCTGTGTGGCCTCTCTGCTATCAGCTGTGTACCTTCAAGCCTCTGGCTAGCTGCCTGGATTGTGTCAGGACAGCTGGGCATCTATCTTTTCTCATTTTCTGGCCAATCCTTTTGCCTTTCCTGCTTTCTAGGCTCTTTGGTGCACCTGTGCAGTAGCACCCAAAGCCTCCAGTGCAGGATGACATGCCTGCCAGCACATCATTCTCACTGCTACTGCCATTGTCATTACCGCCTTTGAGGAATCTTGAACATATTGCATCAACTGGCCACAACTAGACATGACATTTTTTAATTCCTTGAATTTGGGATTTTTCTTGTTTTCTAGGATGAATGAGAAACCTGTGTAGACTCCCTGTGAGGGATCTGTGGACACCCAGGTGTCTGCAGATCCCAGATTAAGAACCACTGGCTTAATTGATTTCACAGGTCTCCCTCTTTAAGAACAAGACAGTTCTAACATTCACCTCTGCAGCTACTGCTACAAGTGCTAAGTGTGATTTTTGCAAGACATCAGACTGGTTGAGAGCAATGGCACTAGTGACTCTCATGCCAGTGGCGTGGTGAATCTGCTCTGTGATTTTGTTCAAACTTTGTTGAAAATGATAAACCAGTTTGGGAAACAGTATTCAATACCTTGGAGAGTTCCTTTAAAATTCAAGGTAAAACCTAAAGCAGGTTCATAAGGCCATTAGCACCAGCTGTCACCAAAAATGCAAAAACAAGACATGATGCTGGAACGGAGGAGAGTTATTCCTAAGAATGAAGTAAAAGAGCAGTGTGTCTTGTTCAATAAAGGAGGAATTGTCCACTCAAAGGATAGTTAAAAAACGACCCCTAAAAGAGGTGAGAGAACATAATCCATGGGATCTAAAACTAATTTCACTTTAGCTAAGGTCTAAATTCACATGTTGGTTCAACTGGATCCATTACACATGTATTAACTTGCCAAAGTCTCATTGATTCAATGAGACCAAAAATAAACACACTTTTGACTCATTGCCTGCAAGCCTTTGCTATCTATTGGTTGACCTGATCACGGTGACATTGTCTTCAGAAGAATACTGATAAACATGGCAACTTCTGTGAAGAAGAAAGTGAAAGTTCAGTTTGAAAGAAGAAGGGGAAAAAAATAACTTGGCACTGGGACCAGAAGAGACAATGTACTATTATCAGCAACTAAAGGCAAAGCAAACTGAAAGTCTCAAATCCCGCAAAGATAATAGAGAGGCTTTCCCAGGGGTTGGGAAAGGTTACGTTTTTGAACAATAACTCCTACAGGTCCACGTCAAACAAGGCCACCACTGGCCAAAGAGGTTGGTAGATTCTGGAAGGTGTCAAAAAGGGAAGTCATTCCAAGCTCTACATTTGTCAAAACAATAAGAAATCTAAGGAATTAAAATGGTGCATGAAATGCAAGGAACAACATAAATATTGGATTAAGACTCAGATATCAGAGCTAAGTATGGTGGATAGAGATGTGGGGGGGATATCAACATCATCTCAATTTTCTCTGACAGCAGTATAGTGGTAAATTTTGTTGAGAGGTTCATCATGACGGTCCTTTAGAAAGACTAGGAAGCATGTCACCCTCCAGATGTTCTCAGACTACAACTCCCAGAATGCTTTATCTTTATGTTGGCTAGAGCCGCTGGGGTTTGCAGTCCAACATCTGGAGGGTTGTATGATTTCCATCCTTGCCCTTTAGCAACACCTTTTAGGAGAGTCTAAAAAAATCCAAGTAAATATGCTGAGCTATACATTTTTTTCTTTAAAAATATCCAACCATTTTGATCTCTGTCTCAAACAGATTGTTTGTAAAGTTAATTGGTCTTGTCCACTCAAGGCCAAGCAATCCTCAACTATTTTTCATCATCGGTTAGACAAAGAATAGTTCATAACTGAGTGATGTAGAAAAATCTATTTCTACTTCGCCTCTTGCAGGGATTAAGGCCATAATTATTCACTAATTTCACTGTGAAATGAATGCAAAAATAGTTTTAATAATCTTATTGCCACCACAAGAAAGTCTTTTAAAAATGCACTTTTCAAAAACTATTCACAGTCAGAAACCTCTACTATGCAAAGTTATACTTTTTTTTAACAGAACAGAGACTGTTCTGTGTAGACCATGATATTTCATGGGTAAATACTATTTTCTGTTTAAAAAAAAATGAAAAAAATTTTTTGGCACAGAACATGCTGTGAATTTTCTGCAGAATAAGTCCAAAACTGCCAAGATTTTTGTTAGTCTAAGATTCTCTCCGTCAGATTTTCCTGACATATTCTAAAATGGTTGACATACTTGTCAATCATTTTGGAATAGGTTTGAATATTTCTTTCTGTCCCTAGTGGGGATTGCAGCTAAACTTGAAATAATTGGGGGTCCAAGCAGATCATCCCATAGCTTTCTCTCTTGCTAAAGTCCTGGGGATTTGACTCTGTGAGCCCTGACTGACAAAACATGTTCCCAAGGATTTGACCACATGCTTGTGAAACTGAATCGTCAAAGCCTTTGTTTACTGTTGCATTTTCTCCAAGTTTTTCACCACCACATCTCTGCACAAAACTAGTGCCTTTGTGAAGTTAAGTGCTCACACAGTGCAAACACAACAAGGAATGCTGAAAAATTAGAAAGAGAAATGGCTTATCCAGTTCTACTACATTTATTAAACCATGCAAAATGGCAACAGTGACCCCACTATCCATCTCTGTAGAATGTACTGAACTGAGCAAGAGATGCTCTTGAAGACGTGAAAGATCTCTCCAAGACTGACCAAAAATCTTCTGGAAAACTTGTTCGTAATGATTTTTTTTTATTGCCTTCTCTACCAGTGCAGACCAGTCCAGACTTACATCTGTGATGTATGAGAAGAGAAGTACCCAAAGATGAAGGCAAACCATCACTACCACCATTACCCTGGTAAGCAGTTTATGTATTTATTTACTGCATCTTCTGCTTTTCTTCCAGCAGAAGAACCAAAGCAGTGTACAACCTTTTAAAAGGACAATACAGTAAAAAAAAAATCTTAACATAAAAGATAAAACTCAATTAAGCTAAACTTCAATTTTAGAAACACAAGTTATAAATGGCATCAAAAACATTTAAAACATAATAAAATAACACTACACCCCCCCCCATTAAAAGCTCCATCTGTAGCAACATATTGAAAACCAAATGCTTTCCTAAATAAAAAGGGCTTTACCTGTCAGAGGAAAGGCAACAAAAGGGGGGCCAAAGAAGGGAGTTCCACAATTGAGAAGGTTCTCTCCCATGTCCTCATAAGGCATTCCTGCAATGTTAGTGGGATCAAGAGAAAGTCTTCCTCTATAGATCTTACAGCATGGGCAGACTCATATAGAGAGATGTGATTTTTTCAAACAGTCTGGCCCAAAGCCACATAGGGCTTTAAAAGTGGATGTAGTATATTTTGCTTTCAGTAAGGCCTTTGACAAAATTCCCCATGACATCCTTGCAAAGAAGCTAGTAAAATGAGGGCTGGACAGGGCTACTGGGTGGATTTTTAGTTGGTTGACCGAATGAACCCAAAGGGTGCTCACCAATGGCTGCTTTTCATACCAGAGAGAAGTGACTAGTGGGGTACCACAGGATTCTGTCCTGGGCCCAGTGCTATTCAACATCTTCATCAATGACTTGGATGAAGGAGTGGAGGATATGCTGATCAAATTTGCAGATGACACCATGTTGGGAGGGGTTGCTAATACTGCAGAGGATAGGATCAAAATTCGAAAGGACCTTGACAGATTAGAAAGCTGGGCCAAAGCTAACAAAATGAATTTCAACAGAGAGAAATGTAAGATCCTGCACTTGGGCAGAAAAAATGGAATGCACAAATATAGGATGGGGGACATGTGGCTGGATAACAATGCGGCCATTTCTGCACAATGATGCTCTTCTACATCATCTCACTGCAGTCCCAGGTCCAGAAGGGAGCATGTCAGCAACACTCCCCTCTTCACCCACTCGGTCCATGTGGTAGAGCATGCAATGGCTTCATGTGTTCCTTTTGCAGCGCAGCCGGGCTTTTTCCATTGCTGTGTTATGTAAGGAAGCATCACCAATGCGCTTCCATAGCTTCCACATGGCCAGAAGCGACTGGAGTGCTATGCGATCACAGACGCAAAACAGATTTTTTGCATTTTGTGAAAACTGCGTAAGCACGACACTCCACAACAGGATGGCAGTGGGACGGCAACGACATCATACAGAAGCACAACCTGCCGACTGCTGCCATCCTGTGGCAGAAACGAGAAAGCCATGTCATGTAGAAATGGCCTGTGTCTGAAAGGGATCTAGGAGTCTTGGTAGATCACAAACTGAACATGAATCAGCAGTGATGCAATAATCAAGAAAGCCAATGTGATTCTTGGTTGCATCAACAGGAGTATGGTGTCTAGATCAAGGGAGGTAATATTACCATTCTTTTCTGCTTTGGTTACAGCTCATTTGGAATACTGTGTCCAGTTCTGGGCACCTCAATTCAAGAAGGATATCAACAAGCTGGAGTGTGTCCAGAGGAGGGTGACCAAAATGGTGAAGGCTCTGGAAGCCATGCCCTATGAGGAATGGCTTAGGGAGCTGGGTATGTTTAGTCTGCAAAAGAGAAGATTAAGAGGGGACATAATAGCTATGTTTAAATATTTGAAGGGATGTCACGTCAAGGAGGGAGCAGGCTTGTTTTCCGCTGCTCCAGAGACTAGGATAAGGAGCAATGGATTCAAGCTGCAGGAAAGGAGATTCCACCTGAACCTCAGAAAGAATTTCCTGACAGTCAGAGCTGTCCAGCAGTGGAATATGCTGCCTCAGAGTGTGGTGGAATCTCCTTCTTTGGAGATATTTAAGCAGAGTCTGGATGGCCATCTATTTGGAATGCTTTGATGTGTGTTCAGGGGTTGGACTGGATGGCCCTTGTGGTCTCTTCCAACTCTATGATTCTATGTTTCTTTGATTCTAGGTCATAACCAGCAGTTTGAATTCTGCCTAGGAATAGATCAGCAATCATTGGAGTTGTTTCAGTAAAGGGATTATATATTTCCTACAAGTTTTCCTGAAAGCCATCATAGTGTAGTGGTTTGAGTGTTCGACTATGACCAAGGCTTGATTCCCTGCTCAGCCATAGAAACTGACTGGCTAACTTTGGGTGTATCACACATTCTCAGCCTCAGAAAACTCTGTGATAGGTTCACTTTAGGGTTGCCGTAAGTTGGAAATGGCTTGGAAATGTATTGAAGGCACACAACAGCAATAAATTCCCCCAGTCAGGAACCTAGGCGCAGCATTCTGGAGCTGCTGAAGTTTCCAAACATTTCCAAAAGCAGCCCCATGTAGAGTACAAAGTTGAGAGAAGGGGAAAGTGGGACCAAAGAAAACTTCACATCAGAGGTATGAACAGGAGGGAATGGGAGCCTGGACGATGGGGAAAAATCTGGGAGAAACAGAATTTCTCACTGATCTGAATGAATCACTTTACTTCCAGAACAACTTCTGCTGCCAGGTATCTCCCACAGAAAAGAGCATCCAAAGGCTGTTTTCTTCTTTTTAACTAACAAGGACAACACAGACAGACAACTGTGCAGCCTTTTCCCATTCCTTTTCTGATGGGTTACTGAACCAGATAATTGCTATTGAAATTAGGCCAATCACTTGCTAGCCACATTAGTTATGTACCATAGACAGTTTACAGCAGGCTGGCAGTTCATAGAACTGTGAAAATATTAATATATCCCAAAACTTCACACAGAATCTGGGCAGGAAATTATTGTGCCACATTATTCCTGGAGTTCCTTTGCTTTCATCTAGAGCCCTCTTCACACTGCACAATGATAGCAAGTTAACAGTCATGTCTACATCCTATGGAAACCTGGGATTTGTAGTTTTGTGAAGCAATAGAACTCTCTGGCAGAGAAGTCAAACTATCTCATGAAGTTATGAATTCCAAAATTCCGTGGTATGGATCCATGGGATGGATCCATGGCAGTTAAAGTACTGTATTGAAGTACTGTAGCTGTGCGGTGTGAAAGGTCTCCATGTGTTGCCAGCATCTCTTGTGATGCCAGGTATGGACATGGGATTCCCAGTCTTTATGAAGTCACGACCAACCATCTTGCATGTACAAGATCCCATGAACAATCCTATATTGGGGTATCATATAAGTTCAAACACCTTGTTCATTACATTTGTCAATAGTTTCTAACAACGCTTTGCATCCAGAACTTGGGTTGCTGTTGTTGTGTGCCTTCAAGTCATTTCCAACTTAGGGCAGCCCTAAGGTGAACCTATCACAGGGTTGTCTGGAGGCTGAGAGCGTGTGGCTGCCCAAAGTCACCTAGTGGGTTTCTATGACTGAGCAGGGACTTGAACCCTGGCCTTGAAGGTTATAGTCCAGTGATCAAACTACTACACCCCACTGGTTTGGGAGCACACCTTAAATGCATGACAAAATCTGGAAATCTATCATTCTTCATCAACACCTTGAATTAGGACTGGAACCAATAGAACAGAAGTGGGAATTAAATATCATTATGCTATAGTTATCAGTATCCCCACCATTGGGTTCGCTGGCTAGGGCTTATTGAAACTGCAGTTTTGCCTCATATAGAGAAGGAGTGGGCAATATGCAGCCCCTGGACCCAACTTTTCTGGCCCCTAAAATCTGCCCCAGTCTTCCAAAGTCTACCAACCCCCCAATTTTGTTTAACATTTTTGGAGCATTTTGGGGAAAACCTTTGCCCCCAAACAACATAGGTTCTCCCCTCAATACACGAAAACACACAAAAATCTCCCAGCTCACCCCAAAGAACCCAAAACCCCAAATGATCTCCAAATACTTGTATTTTCATTGGCAATCCCTCTCAAAATGGTGACAAGAAGTGACACAATATCACCCCCTTTTTTTGGCAGCTATGCAGGGGGAAAAAAGGTGTTTGGTGTGGAGAAGGAAATTGGCCTGTGGTCCCCATTTAATTGTCCACCCCCAATTAAGAGGGACACAAGATTCTTTCCTGCGCAATAAAAAACTTCACCCGACTATGCAGAATTTCTTGGCAAACTATTTTTTTTCCATTTTTTTTTCTGTTCTTGTTTTCATAAAACTCAGTTTCTCCTCATTCATCCCAGTTTTTTTCCCCTACCCAAACGTACCATACACCTATTAGTTCCAGGGAGGCATGACAGAGGATGGCTTGTGACTTTTACAGCATGTCATTGGGATTCAGCTGATGTCTCTGACTAGGCCAAACAAGGGGGGAAAGAAAAAGGTAGCCAAACTGGCCCAATGACATGGGAGTAGATTCAAATGGATGGAGGTGGGTGGCTAGCATCTGTTCTGCTCATCTCAGACTAGCCAAAAATGCTCATAGATGTAACTTAGTGCTCATCCAAAAGCTGCCTGCTCACAAACAATAAGTAGGTTTTAATGAGTAAGAATTCAGCTTCAGGTGCTTAGTGGGCAATCTGTTGTTGGCTTTGAAGAAAGATTATTCTGAATACTGAAACAGCCAGTTCAGCATCCCAGCATGTCTGCTGAGAGCTCATCCAGTAATGATTAGTGGCTCTTTAGAAGTTAAAAACTGCATGTGTCCCTGGGCATAACCAATACCATGTATCTATTTTCTTACTTTGATTGGCTCTGCTAGCTGAGTACTGTTTTCACTGGATGGCAGTTGGTTTCAGGTAGAATTGTTTCCCAGTCTTACCTGTAAATACTAGAAACTGAAGCAAGGGATGTTTCTATGCCAAACATGCTCTCTACCCCATTTTATGACCCTTCAGCAACAGCTACTTAACCAGATTTTTCGCATTCCTCTCTGTGCAAAAATTTGATACAGCTCTTGGAAATCCCACCTCCAGCTTTGTTAATTATAGTTAACTAGTATATATAGCTGGTGTTGCCCGAGATATTATTTTCCCATAGGTAATACTTGTGAGAAAGATTTGAGATCCTGTGTCTGTAATTTCCCAAACTGTCTTGTCCAGTACCTGTAACTTTTCCCCATATTCCCCTGTTATTCAGAGTTATTAACATAGAGAGGTTGGGTTCCTGAGAGAATACACTGTCCTCCTCCTTGCTGCTAGGACTCACCTCCATAGCAACTAGCCTATTCAAGACAGACACGGTTGACTGAGGTCCAAGAGCTCTCTGTCTGAGAATTTTAAAGGCCCCTCCCTAAACGGCAAACCCCAGGATACAATCTTCTTAGGCAGCCAATCATATGAGGTCTCTACTTGACACAGACAAACTTTGACTTTTATATATCAGATTAACATTCTACAATAACACTGAATAAGTATCACAGCTAATCAAGCCTGAATTCTCACTAGAAGTCAAGGTGTCTAAACTGAAGTTCTCATACTTTGGACATAGCATGAGATGATGTGACTCACTGGAAAATATGCTAATGGTTGGTAAAGTGGAAGGCAGTGGGAAAGAGGAATATCACACTACAAGTGGATTGACTCAGTCAAAGAAGCCACGTCCTAGAATTTGCAAGAACTGAGCAGGATATTTGATGAACAGGGCTCTTGTTCAAGGGATCCCCATAAGTCAAAGTCAACTTGGGTGTTTTACACACTCTCAGCCTCAGAAAACTCTGTGATAGGTTCACCTTAGGGTTCCCATAAGTTGGAAATGACTTGAAGGCACACAAGAACCTCAACAACTTTTTTCTCCTTTAAATGAGAAAGTGAATCGCTTAGCACATAGTTCATGGGGCAAGTTCTCTGTTCTTCTTGCTCTTCTTCTCTTCTTTAGATGTTCTTCCTGCTTAGACTATGATCTACTGTTGGCCATTGCTAATGTTTAGATCCCACCATCTTCCAAAATATCTGGAAAATTTCTCCTGACCCTGGAGAAATGTGAATGGCTTTGCTCTTTTCTTCTGCCCATAAATAAGATGGAAACTCTCAAGAGCTCATCTGCACATACTTCTACATCATGTCATAAGTGGTTCATTTATTACATTCTTGTCTGAGGCTTTTTCTGTCTTAGTAATGATGTGTCCTTCTGCTCTCCTTTTTGGCTCACTGCCTTCATTCTGCTAAGCCATACTTCTTCTAAGAAAAAGATAATAATACACATTCTTGCTTTTGAATCTATCTGATTGCACTTGTGATGCATTGTCAGAAATCATTTAGCCCATGGCAGCCTCATGAAATGCCAGTCGTGCCACTGCTACTTCCATTCATGTTCTCCTTAGCTGTGCTTCTCATCTGATGAAGATTGCAAGTGATCATCTGCCAGCAAGTTGGGATTTATGGTGTATCTTTTCTCCTCCTACCAAACTGGAAATTTAAAAATAGACTGCCATGAGACAGAAGCAGAGATGGATGTAATAAAATAAGAATTCTTGAACATCCAAGCGGGACATGATGACATTACACAAGCTTCATGTGATAATAGTGCCCACATTCAACTGTGCAGGACAGTATCATCCAAGAACAGGTTGTGGCCTGAAGTGGAACCCAAACAGTATCCTCCACTCCACCTCAATTATGATCATTAAGATAAATAAATAAATAAATCTTGCTGAACCAAGCAAACATCAATATCTGCATCCACTAGTCAAACACTAAAACATACTTTTTCCTCCTGCCCTTTGTGTGGTCAAGGGAAGTTATCACTAAATCCTAAATTATAGAGAAGTGGGCCACAGTCAGGATGCTACCTGAGAAACTGGCCTTACACTTCCATCGAAAATATTGTGTTACTTCAGGAGAACATCTTGTACCAAATTGGGGTGGAAATTGTGTGACCCTCCATATGTTGATGGACTGCAACTTCCAGAATGCCTCATTATTGGCTATGCTGGATAGGACCACTGGCAGTTGCAGGTCAATGATATCTGGAAAGTTGCTTGATTCTCACCCCAGCTAGGGTCCTTTTCGCACATTACCTTTTTCCAGTGTCAGTACGAGGGGATCACGCAAGAATCCTCTTGAAAGAGGCACTTGCATACCCTCTGCTTCTACTCCACACCAGCTCTGTGCTGGCCAGAAGGAAGCATGAACACTCTGCTCCTTCCTTCCGTAGTGTAGCCAGGTACTTTCCCAGGCTGCGCTGGGGGAGGAAGCGCAATGGCCATGTACCTGGAGGTTCCACACGCAAGGTAAATGCGTGTGGGGCCCGGGAAGGACACACGATCATGCATAATTTTCGGCAAGGAGCTGAAAATGACATAATGTATGATCGCCACCTACTGGCCTTGGGAGCATCACTCGATTGTGAGGGCATCATGTGAGACAGTCCTCACAATCACACGACATTCCCAAGACCATTTCACAACAGGACTGGCATGCGAAAAGGGCCTAGGACAAGGGCAGAAAACTCGGTTCATCCTGATGAATAAACTGTACTTCAGAGAAGTTGTATTTCAGATGAGTTATTTGGTGATTGTGTGCAATAGGAAGGAGGGCCAAAAGCAAATGTGTAAGACCCAAAATATCAGCAGCATATTTTTGGTTTGATCCTAAGCTGATGTTCCTCATCCATGACCCAGAGGTTTGTCCATCCTTACTGGCATTGACTGAATCTATGGGTACATCTTAGTACTTCTATCTCCAAAACCATAAGATCTATCCAACACAGAATTTGTGTACAATCAACAGACTCCTGAGTGGAATTTTGAAGAATAGTTTGGTTATGACAAGAAGCCCTGGTGGAACAGTGGTTAAATACCAGTACTGCAGCCACAAGATTGTGAGTTCAATCCTGCTGGGATTATGTTGACTCAGGCCCTTTCCACACCTTACCTTTTTTCCAGTGCTGGGGTGCAGTCATCGCATGAGCAGCCACCAGCGAGAGGGTCTCACATCCCTGCTGCTTCAGCTCCGCACAAGCTGTCTGCTCAAGTGAGAGCCCTGCCTCTTCCTTCCACAGTGCAGCCTGAAAATTTCCCAGGCTGCGCTGGGGCAGGAAGCGTGACTGGCACAGCTCCGGAGGCGCCGCATGCCAGGTAAGTGTGTTCAGGGCCCAGGAGCAACGTGCAATCATGCACCATTTTCAGCTTCCAACCAAAAATGAAAAGGTACGCGATCGGCACCTGCCAGCCCCTGGAGTGTCATGCAATTGTGAGTGCATCGTGCAGATTGCTCCTCACAATCGCGTGACACTCCATGCGCCCTTTTGTATGGTAAATGCCATGCAGAAAGGGCCTCAGCCTTCCATCCTTCTGCAGGTCTGTAAAACGAATACCCAGCTTGTTGGGGGCAATTAGCTAAACATAGTGTAAACCACTTAGGGAGTGTTTAGCTGATAAGCAGTATAGATATAGACATGCTATTGCTATTGCTATGACAAACATTCATAGGTATGCAAATTCTGTGCTTAAGATAGTGCCCAGAGAAAACATTACTGCCAGTTGTCTCCCCCCCCCCCTTCTTCTCTTTATTCGCAATTCTAGAGGAGAAGCTGAAGGAGAGAATAAATTCCACAATAAATGTGACAGTAAATTATTAGATGAGAACAAAGCTTAAGATGTCTATGCACTGGGATATAGAGTTTGGGAAACAAACAAGTTTAAGAATAAGTTAAGATCATTTAAGCACCAAGTCCTCCAGTCATTCACTTTATCAGATGAAACTGTGGGCTTGCATTCCACACACAGCACCAGGCCAGTGAATCAGACTTCTTTCCCATTTAAAGTTAAACAAACAAAATAAGCTTGAAGCCCTCATGCAGGAAAGTAAATATGCCATAGCACATAGCACCTGATGGGATGACTCCCATGTTTGGAATATAAAAATTGAAGGATGTAACCTATTCAAAAAGAATAAATGTAACAGAGAAGGAAGGGGAGTAGAATTATATATCAAAGACAAATTCACTTGTACAGAAATCCACACGAGTGATCAGACTGGACCAGTGGAGAGCATTTGGATAAAAATAAAATGTAGAAAGGATTTTTTTAAAAAAAAAAAGTTGCAGAAGTCTACTACAAGCCATCAAACCAAGAAGTGGCTGATTATCCTTTTTGGAAACTAATCTCAGAAATCTCAAAGATGCAAGAATTAGTAGTTATTGGAGATTTCAAAGACCCTATTATCTGCAGGGTAGTTAACTCTGCTAAGCATAAGCAGACCAATAAATTCCTAATGTGCCTCGCAGATAATTTCCTATTTTAAAAAGTAGAGGAAAGAAAAAGAGGACTGGCCATTGTGAACTTTATTCTAACCAACAGGGAGGATTTGGTCACCGAAATCAAAAGAATGCAGTGGTTTAGGAGAAAATGACCATGTCATGGTAGAATTCACAATTGTAGGATAGGGCAAAGAAAAGTATAGTCAAACATGGACCTTGGATTTCAGGACACTTGATTTTAAGAAGATCAGGGAAGTACTGGATGGAATCCCTTGACAATAGATGCCAAAGGAAAAAGACACATCGGGGGGGTCTTGAAAAAGGAGTTATAGAAAGCACAGTCGCAAACAAGAACATAGACAAAGAAAAATGGGAAAGTCAATGTGGCTGCACAGGAAACTCAGAGGTGAAATAAAAAAAATAGAAAAGCATATATAAAGAATGGAAAGAAGGTGGAATCTTCTTTGAGTACAGATGGGTAGCCCAAGCTTGCAGAAGTAGTGTAATGAAAGCTAAAGCTCAAAATGAGCTGATACTGGCTAGGCAAGGAAGAAGCAAATGTTTTTTCTCTCTTCAGAAAGGGCAGAAACAAAAATCTAATGAACTTCAGACCAATTAGCTTGACCTCAATACCTGGAAAATATTAGAACAAATGATATAAAGGAGTTTGCAAGTATCTGGATGACAGTGCAGAGATGAATAGGAAGCAGAAGGGCTTAATCAAGAACAAATCCTGAAAATCAGTTTGTACACTCCTAAATATACAGATTTGAGGTCAATGTTTTACTCAAGTTTTGTTTTTGCTTCCAGGAGGTGCACATTCAATGCACTCTAGTACAAACAGAAACAAATTTCTTCCCATGTTGCTGCAGAGCTAGTTGAGAAGCATGAGCATTCCTGGCTCTTAGACTAGGACCATTTCTGCCCTACACTGCTATAGTGTTATTATTGCACTGTCAACATCCTGTGGAATTCTGGGATTTGTCATTAACTGAGGCCAAAGAGCTCTCTGGCTGAGAATTCTAAATGCTCCTCCCTAAACTGCAAACCCCAGGATTCCCTAGGATGTTGAAAGTGGAATAATAGAACTGTAACAGTGTAGGACAAAAATGGCCTAGAAGACATGTGACCTACGGTCCCCATTTTGTTTTTAATTCTTCTTTGCAAGCCATCAGTTTGGGCATAGGGTTTATTTTACCATGCATACACACCAGAAAAACATTGGCTGGAGAAGGGGAAAGAGAAGGAGGTGATCAGAAAGAGAAATGAATGAAATATAGGATGGTGTTCCCTATTCAGTTTTGACTAATCTTCTCCAACATCTGCTTCAGCTTCCCCACCACTGGTTTACAGGCCCCTGAGATTTCCCTAATGGGAATGTGGCCTTAAAAGATGTCTCCACCTCTGTCCTAGATTCACCCAGATCTTTCAATTGAGATTCTGAGGTTGAAATACTTGCTAAGTAATTCTATAGGACCTACATCTTCACAAAGTTGGGCAGGGCCAGACTGGGTGGCATATTCCCCTTCTATCTTTGTTGTTATATCTATCAAAACAGTTTGGGTTTGTGTATGTGCTTGTATTTTTTAAATAATTTACAATTCAGCAAATGGGCCACACTCCATCTGATAGCCTGCCAGTAGCTTAATCACTTTGCCGCTGCACATTTTCAGATGGTGGTTGTGGTGGACATATTTGGACTACAAGGGCAAGTGGGGAGAAGGTGAGTTTCAAGCACTTGGCAGAACTCAATACACGGCTGTTGGGCAGTATTTGGCTTGGTAGATCCCACGTTCTTCAAGCCTGGTGGACCATCTGCTGATGTTTATTGCCAGCAGTAGGCCTTTTCTCTGGTAGCTCAAAGCCTCACTTTACATTTCTGGCAATGTCTTCTTTTGAATTCATGGATTCTGTTCCTGGGTAACAAAAGCAAAAATGATGCATAGGTTAGAGATAACCCATCTAGCACCAAGATTTTTTCCCCTTCCATGACATACCTCAGATGTTTAGATCAGGGGAAACAAGGATACTATTAATTAATTGATTTCTCTCTTGATTTCTCACTTTTTCACCCTTTTGGGTCCAATCCAGGCAAGAAAGAACCCACAAAGAATTTGCTGAAGACATTATTGTACCCAATACGGAAAAATGAAATCCTGTTCCTCCATCAGGATAATACACAGACACAGGCATTCAAAAATAAGCACAGTAATTTGCTGCTCCTAATAATACCCCAGTATCTTCACCTTTTACCTGCCTAATGGTAACATGGACCCTACCTTCCTTGTTGTGGACATTAAGAGAAAGGGTATCTCAAAATGTCAGGATTCCTTGTCCAAAAAAAGAAAAAGAAAAAAGAAAACAGCTGCAGAAAAGTTTTTCATCTCCTCCAAGGAAGAAAAAAGATGTATAGTTGTACCTCCATTTTCCTGAGAATCCAGGATGCAGAACTCTTGCAAAAGTAGAAAAACTGCAAGTAACTACCCCCAGCTCCCCATTTCCTTCTGGGGCTCGTCCCTTCCTGTTCCCATGCAAAAGAGAAAGGAATGGAGGTGGGGAAAGGCTCCCACAATCCTTCCTTGCCTCCCCCAAAACTCCCCCTGCTATTCCTATACTGTTTGTTCTGGTGCAGCAAACTCTCACAAGCCCTCCTCCATTCCTTTCCATTTTGCCTCAACACAAGTTCTCCACCTATGCATAGACAACATACAATAAGAGGCTCCGGGAGGGTCAGAGGGTCAGAGATGCTATAGCAAAGATGATTGCTGGCTGACCATTGCATGCCGGACTTTGGCTCTGCGTGCTCTGTGTGCCGCCTTTGACAGTATTGGCTGCTTCTGCAAGGCTTTGCACTGTACTTTGCTATGTTTCCTGAGCCAGCTACCATGCATGCTCCCCTGAAAAGATTCTCTGTTCATGCCCACAACCAGAATGTGCATGCCTTGGCTTTCACTGTGTGCCACTGTGGATATCGTGGCATGTTTTTCCACATAAACTGTGTGTGGTACCTTTTTTGCAGCAGCAATGCATGCTCAGAACTCAGGCCCCAGAAGTGTCAAGCCATCTCCCAGGGAGAGGTGCAAGGTGTGCCGTGGGGTCGCTCAAAGGCCATTTCTGCCCTACACAGCTGTAGTGCTACCATTCTACTTTCAACATCCTGTGGAATCCTGGGATTTGTACTTTAGGGAGGGAGGCCAAAGAGCTCTCTGGCTGAAAGTTCTAAAGGCCCCCCTCCTAAACTGCAAACCCCAGGATTCTATAGGATGTTGAATGTGGAATCATAGCGTTATAACAGTGTTGGGCAGAAATGGCCTTAGGCTATTCAGGCTGGTCAGCTAGTGTCTCATTTCAGGCAGTAAATTCCCATCCATTGGTTTTCTGTGTCAGAAGCCCCCTTTTCTAGAAGGATGCGGCAACATAGTGGAAGATCTGAGTTTCAGAAATATTATCTTGCCATTATATGGAATCCAAACCAGTAACCAAATATCGTTGATGTCAATACTTCCTAATGGGCTCTAGATATTTTTCCCACTACTGACATCATGGAAAGTCTAAAATCTTGCAAATACGCTTACTGAGGTTATTCCATTTGGTTTCTGCTAACAGTTTTCCTAAAGCTCATAGCATGATTATTCTGCCTCTCCCCAGGGTCTCTGATGAGACAGACAAGGCAATGTGTCAAAACGATCTTAAATAATAGGTAGTGATTGGTATGAAATTACTCTCCCCCACATGCTGTCTGCCAATTATGTGTGATTAATCAAGAGCATATGACTGCAGGAAGGAACACACCAGCTTGCCAAAAATTCTTTAATTTAGCTGCAGTATAAACAAACAAACAAAAGGGAGAGAAGGAGAAACAGGGGCAAGGACGGTAATGAACTCAAAGCACTTATTTGCATAATGAAAGATCCTGCTCACAGAGATCAAGACAACAGCTATGTTTTTAAGCAATCCTGTAGCTTATTTTTCATAATGAAATAGACTAAGAATAACAGTAGAACCACTTGAAGTTAACTACTCCATGACAATTTTTTTTATACCAGTCACCTTCTTTCTTTGTGTCAAGGGTTTGGCTCTCACTGGTTCAGCACAGCTTCTCCAACGGGCTCAGGGAATACTCATTACAAACTACCATTCTTTTTTTGTTTAATTGTTATTTATTATAGTGTAGGAGTAAGAGAGTAAACAAGATGTGTTTGGCAAGCCAGAAGTGGGGGTTGATGGGAAAATAGTATCTGAATAAAGTCAAGCAAGTGAGTGAGGGGGAAAAAAAAATAGTGAATGTGGGGGTAAAAATGGGACTGAAGCTATTATGGGATTTTTATAGTTGTCAGCACAAAGGGATAGGTATCACTACTTCGGTGTGATTTAGGCTTTTTTGGAATTATTGACTAGTATTGGCAGTTGGATGTCATTCTTGTATGTAGACAGTAGAATGAAAGAAAAAGCTTTCATTGTGCTGGGTGAGTGCTAGGACTTCTGTATTTTATTTGGATGATTTTTTCTCATTTTGGATTTTGCTCCAGATTGGTAAGAAGGCTTGATCTTCTCTCTTTGTGCCTAACCTGTAGAATCAACTGGAATGGAAAGAGAAGGAAGAGGCAGTATGCTTGTTCCATCCCCTCACTCTTGTCATTGCTTGTATTCTGAGAGAGAACCAGTGAACAAGAGAGAGACAGAGGAAGAGGGCAAGAGGGTTCCAAAGAGTAACATTGGGTATCCTAGGGGGTGTCTTCGCAACAATGTCTCTGTAACAAAAAGGGTTTGTGGTATGTTTTTTCCCACTTATACTGGTATATACACTGAAGTGAGTCTGTCCTTGGGTTCTAGGAATAATAAAAAAAAGTCCTTTGCCAATATATTGGGTTTCTGTGCTTATATGCATTCCTATCTCTCTCAAAACTACTTCTTTTTGTTATCCTGACTTCTGGGGGTACCTCTGGGGGACACCCTGATTTGGTCCAAAAATACAAAGATTGGGGAAATTAGTGGAGCACTGCCTAGTAAAGCAGAGGGCAGGGCAACCCAGCAAGATTTTAGACCCTATGTCTACAGAGTCAGACCACATGAGAGCCAGGCCAAATGTCCAATTACCAGTAGTTTATCCAGCAGAATTGGCAAAATATCCACACACATACACACAATAAAGAAATTGCTCGCAGAAGTGCAGAAGGACTAATGAGTCGGAAAGATATGAAGATCGGGAAAAGCGGAGGCAAAGAGAGAGGTTTATACTGCACCTGATCCTGTAGTCTTTGGTTTGGGAAGAAGCAAGGGGAAGGTGGCTCAGTGGAGGAAGAATACTGAGGGGAGCTCTTGACTAGCAGAATGCCAGGGCACTAGTCCAGCATGGGAGTTCTCCAAAGAGAGTCCCAAAAGGGGACTCAATTATAGGGCAAAACATGCCTCAGGGGCAGACCCTTTCCTGGGAAAGGACAATGGCTGAATCATGAAGATGGACCTCGTCTTTGTATTTCTCACTGTTGCAAGTGTTAATCTCATCAGGAGGACATGTAATCCCCTCAAGGTGCCATTGTTGTTGATGGTGCATTGTGTGTGTGTGTGTGTGTGTGTATCTACCTTTCGAGGTTTTCCTCTTGGAGACATGACTGGGTGAGCTTTGGTCTGACCTGGCTAGTAGTGCTTTGGTTTTAGACCCAGGTGTCTACGTTCCTGTCTGATGAACCTCTGGCTTAATAACTTTAGATATTAAATATTATACTCCTCCGAGACTGGGTCTGCCAGCAAAGGTTACATGAGTATTCCTTGCTTATGTAACCCTATGAAATTCATGAGGTTGCCATAAGTCAACAGGTGACTTGAAAACACATACACACACAAGACACCAACAGAATTCCAGTCTACACTTCTGTCTATCACAGCATTACCCCTCCCTCCCTCCCTCCCTCCCTCCCTTCCTTCCTTCCTTCCTTCCTTCTTTCCTTCCTTGCTTCCTTAAAAGAGCTTGCCACCAAGATGTGCTTTGACTGAGAAGGGCCCGGATTTGTGGATCTTGCCTGTTCTTTTTCTCGTTCTTTTCACTCTCAGTATCTAGTATTCAGATGCTTACCACTTCTGTACATCCAAGCCATGATTTTTCTTTGCTAGAGTTGATGTATCTAAAGTGAACCTGCAAGAGAAATGTGAAAGTCCCAATTTGGAATAATATATGTACAATTTCAAGGAAAGCTGAGGGGGAGATAGAGACGGAGAGAGAGAGAAATGTTCATGCTGCAGGGAGATATCCCACATATCTTCATGGTTCATGGGCACGAGCATGCACAGTAATGTACTGCAATTCTTGAGTCTAATGCATAAGCAAATATTGTGGGTGGTAGTGAAATATATCATGAAATGTATATTTCTTTCCTGTTGGATGGTGTGTAAGCACTAACAGTGTAATTATTATTTTCTTCTGGCGGAACTAATTACATTGGACATTGTATTGGTGACTCCATATAAAAAAAATGAGCAGAAAACAGTCTGCTGTCACATTTGGATTCTGCTGGTAGAAAACATAAGAAACCAGATGGATCAGATCAATGGCCTATTTACTTTAATATTCTGTTTTGTTTTTGTTATTTTTTTTCCCCTACAGTGGCCAACTTGATGCTTAGGACAAGCCTGAAAGCAAGTTATAAGAGCAATAGCTTCCTCCCAGCCACTGGCATTTAGAAACAAGCTGTCTCTGATGCAGGGTGATTTTATTCTTATCCTAGTAGCCATTGATAATGGTGTACTCCATGAATTTGTCCAATTCCTTTTTAAAGCCCTCCAAATTGGCAGCTTCAATAATATTTTACGGAATATTTCTCTTTATCTGTTCTAAATTTCTCACTGTTAGACTTGGTTGGATAGCCTCAACTTCCGGGATTATGAAAGGGAGAAAAACTTACCTCTATACCAGGAGTGGAAATCTTATTGTCTCCTAGATGTTACTGGAAGAAACCAGCATGATTGAACATTGGTCTTTGTCAGGACACATAGCTTCTTTGTCAGGACACATTGCTTCTGTGTGGATCTGCTGGATTGTATATTGAAATAGAGAACAGTAGTCAGTGTAGAGGCAACACTATGAAACTTTCTAGAGTGTAGATAGAGCACTACAAAGTATTGAGGGATAATTGATGATTGTTTGGAGTTGACATATGTATTACAATGTATCAAATGGCTAATTGCTTTATTGGTTATTGCCACAATGTATTTGGTGAGGGGGAGAAGATCAGAGTGGGTGAAAATAATAATATCGAGAAGGGTTTTTGGAACTCAAGGTGTCTAAAATAAGAAGCAGGAAATATGTTCCTGCCCATGGATGAAAGGAGGCTAAGCAAACATTTCCAGGTCTGAGAAATGTCAAAAGATGTGGGGTGATGTTAAATTTATGATCCTCTCCCCAGATTTGTATGTGTGGGTATAAAGTCTGTGAACTCCATGTATGCTTTAGTCTCAGCAAGTTCAGAAGTGTGCTGTGTTGCTTGCTTTGTTACAAAGAAACACTCCTGCCTACCTCAGAGTGGAGTTTCTGGATTGTGAGTTATCTGGTACAGCCAATGACTCTGAAGCCCAGGGTTTGAATCCCCACTCAGCTGTGGAAGACAAAAGAAAGCCCCCTTTGAAGAAATTGTGACAAGAACACCCCATGACAGATTCACCTTAGAGTTGCCATAAGTCAAAAATTACTTGAAGGCACACAGTAGTGGCAGCAACAACAACAACAGATGTTGTGGATATAGGAACTTTCCGAATACTTGAAGGAATATGGAATGGCTGTGGATGATGTCAATGATGGTGGTGATGGTGGTGATGATCTTTATTTCTACCTCACCCTTTTCTCCAAAATTGTAACTGAAGGTGGCTTACAATTCAGAATATGTGCACCATATTTAAAAGCTTACAAATGTCAATTTTATAGTAAAATTAAATTATTTACACTATTGAAACAAATTAGAGCCTGCAGCTAAAAAGGACAAAAAAATAAAACAGTTAAAAACACTTCAATAAAAACAACACTGCAATGTGGCAGGTGGGGTGCCCAGCCTGGACCTCACTGTTGCCCTAGCCAAAGTGTCCATGCTAGACAGGATTCTGAAATCAGTTTTGGTGCAGGTGAGTGTTTATGGAATAATAACCTCCTCAGCTTCCAATAGTCTTCTTTCACAACTTGAGATCTCCCCCCTGTCAGCCAGCCCATCTCCTAGTAACTTCACTGGAGGCTATTTCACTGGTCACTCCCTCACCTGGGCAGATATGTCTATAAAGCACCCCCTCTGCTGCATGCCACTTCTCAGATTTGCTTTTGCCTCTGGCAGTTCAACAGATATATGCAGCTCCTTAGTTGCTTCACTAGGGCACCTGCCCTGGTTTCATGAGATAAGAGCTGTTCAGTAGACACACACCTCAGGAAAAATTCCCCTTCTGGGTGGAGTAGATACTAGCTGCCAATGCAAAAGTCCACTCTCACTTCCTGCTAAAGATTCCTCTTGCTGCTTGAACATTTTCCCTAGGGTTTTCCACATGTTTTGCCTGTCCCCTGCTCTTGTCTTCTCCCAACTACCTTTGCCAGCAATGAGTGGAGGGGATGGATATCAGCTAACCTGCTCACTCTGGAAGTTGATTCAGCATGGTTTCTCACCAGCTCTGAGCAGTGCTCCTTCCCTCTCTGCTGATGGTTCAGGAGCTGGCCTCTCATTCAATCCTGCTCTGCGTCCAACAGATTGGTCACTGCGGGCTGAGCTTGCCATCAGGGAGATTGGTGTTGCCATGGTCAGCTTGTTCTTCCTCTCAGGCTTGGGCTCCTCAAATCTGTCTTGCATCTCTAAGCTGCCTTCTTTGTCTCTGTCTTCCTTCCAGTCTTCTCTGAGTCTCCCCTCACCCTGTGGTCACTGCTTCCCTTGTAAATCCCTCACCCTCATAGTCTTCCCCATAACCCTCCTTCAAGATCTTTTCCTCCTGGAAATCTCAAATCATAGTCAGAATCAGAAACACTTGGTGTTCAATATTTTCATAGTCCAGCATCAGTGCCATCTCTTCCAACCTGCAGCTGGCTTCATCATTGTTCCTACCACATCCCAGGTAGACCAAGGGCTGCCATGGATTCCCATTCCTTGCTCACCCACTGCTTAAGCAGCCTCCAAAACCATTTATTTAAAGACCATATATCCTAAAAGCATGTTGGAAGAAGAAGGAGGAGGAGGAGGAGGTTGTTTTTGTTTACTGATGAAAAGAAAGCAAGGGGAGACGTTCTGGCCTCCCTTTGGAAGGAGTTTCAGAACTTAGGGGCAGCCACCAAGAAGGATCTACTTTGTGTCCCCAGTAGCTATAACTGTTAAGGTGATGGATCTGGAAGAAGGTCTCTCCTTAGGATGGTGATGTGGATGGTCAATGCTATTTTTCTGAGGTATGTCGTTTATTTTGTTTTTTGATTCACATCTTCCTCATTCCTATTTATACCAGAAGGAGAAAAGCCACAGAACCACAAGAGCATAGCTTGCCATGTCAGTTGTGTTCCCTGGAGATAATAGCATGTTGAAGATCTGTTTGCATGATTAATTCCGCAGGAATCAATCCTGATTTTTGCAAAACAGTGTGCAAATAAGACTTGCAGAGCATCTTAGCTTCTCAGCTCCCCTGTGATTAAGCAGCATGAATGACGGGCTCAGCTGAAAGTCTGGCCAGCATTTAAAATGGTGATTATTGGATAAGTCCTATTAAATTGCCGCTCAGAGAAGGTTAACATCCTGTCAACTAAAGGCATATCATTGTCCTTAATAATATCATTCTGGAGCCAGGAAAACTAGCAGACTATACAGTTAGTCAACCAATCTTTTAATAGGCAGATTGTGCTGTAATGACAGACTCTTTGAATATGGTAATTTCACTTAGAAAACTTAGCCTTGCCAACAAAAACACAGTAAGGAGCTTTAAGGATCAAATTATGGGATAAGTGATCTGGCATTATCAGAGATTTTAAAAGACTAACAAAAACCACTTAACACATTTGTGTCACCCCAATGTTCCCCTTACAGTAATTTCTATCTGCTAAAAAAAAAAAAAGTGTAATAGTGGCTTCTTCTCAAATTTGTACCATCCACTGATACAGAAGACATATACAAGGGTAGACGTCTCCCTGTCTGAGTTTTCTTTAGTCTGGGTTGCAATGCAGGTCAAGATTGTACATCAAAGCAGATGGAGCACATCTACAAAATGGAAGAAAGCCTAGAAGCCACACCCTATGAGGAGCAGCTTAGAGAGCTGGATACGTTTAGCCTGTAGAGGAGTAGAAGGTTAAGAGGCAACATGATAGCTATGTTTCAATATTTGAAGGGATGTCTTATGGAGGATGGAAGAAGCCTGTTTTCTGCTGCTCCATAGACTGGGACACAGAGAAATGTCTTCATATCTCAGGAAAAGAGATTCCATCTTAACATTAGGAAGAACTTTCTGATGGTAATAGCAGTTTGACAGTGGAATGTGTTGCCTCAGAGTGTGGTGGAGTCTCCTTCTTTGGAGGTTTTTAATAAGAATGTAGACAGCCATCTGTTGGGAGTGCTTTGATGGTTGAGGGTTGGACTCAATGGTCTTTGAAGTCTCTTCCAACTCTATGATTCCATCATTCATACAAACTGAGTTATGCAGCAGTTGCACAATGACACTTCATTAGTGAATTGTGAGGTTGTAGAACCAAATGTATACCCAAGTGCACATACTGCAAAAGTATAATGTGCACCATAAATACCTAAGCACAATGTATGTATGTGCATCTTTGTGCAATTCATGGATGCATCCATCCACAATGCACAATGATTCAAAATGGCAGCACATGCAGAACTTGCTTATGTTCCTTTTGCATTGGACAAAAATGTTCGGACACTCCCATAATTCTGCAGCTGTGTAAATTTATTTTTTATTACTATGCCATGGAAGAAAGCTTTAAGCTTTAATACTGTTGTTGGAAACAACAGAGAGGACCTTCTTAGTGGTGGTTCACAGTCTGTGGAACTCTCAATTATTTATTTATCTATTTATTTATATCCCAACTTTTCTCCAGCCTTAGTCAGCCAACAAAATTAAAGCTGATAGACAGCCAAGCATCCATCCTAAAATGTAAAAATTAAATGTAATTTTCAATACAACTAAAAACAATTAAAACAATAAAATCCATTTTAAAAGTGAGAAACAAGTGCTGTGAGTCACAATCTTTAAAAATCCTTGCCCCTTATGCAATCAGTTCCCAAAGTATTATCAGAATAAAGTCTTCTCCTGCTACTTGAAGAACACTGTGGAGGCCACCAAGGAGTTTAGATTTATTGGTGCAGCCACCAAGAAAGCCTTCTGTCCAGTATGGGACAGAAAGGCAGATCTCAGCTGAATGGTAAACTCTACAAACATATAAGATCTACAAAGCAAAATGAGAAATTTTAATCCCCGATAATCATATTTTGCTGCAAAATCCACATAGAGTTAAACCTACCATTTAGGGATTCTATGGAGTTATCACTTGGATAGTTATAAATTATTTCCCCAAATTTCAGACATTTTCCCTGTAGGTTCCCCAAACTCCAAAGGAAAAGCACTCAGGTTGACACCAGCACCACCACCAAGTTTCCAACAAATCTACTATTTTTGTTTCCAACTGGCATATTTTTGTTCAAGCCAATGTAATGATCCATGCACAGAAGCTCCAATTGTCACTAGGTTGGCTCATTCAGGTGAATTGTGGAGTTCCCATTGAGGACAAGAAATAGAAGTGCTATATTTTAAACTCTAACCTGGATTCTAATCAAACTGTAATTCTCGATGCACTGGAATTTTCAGAGGCAGTTTGATGCTGAAGTCCAGTCACTGGAGTGCAGTCCACAGGGGAGGATTAGTGCCTTCATATTTATGGATTGTTGGATTTGCTTAGACTTTAGGTCTCATCCAGCAGAATTTCCTTGTGCTCCATTACCCAGTATTGTATGTTTGACAAAGGTAAAGGAAACTCCAGCCCACTTTTACTAGGGATCCAAAAAACTCTCTCCTTTTAGCTTGCTGAGTGTCTTTTCTGTTCATGTTTTCTGTCAGAGTGCAAGACTTTAGCTGGAATCCTATTGGTGCATTTATATAGGGATAGATTCCTCTATGGAACAGTCTAGACATGTTTATTCAATGTGAAATCTCCATTTTCAGTTAAAGGTTGTGAAAGCAGAGTTGTGCATGCAATATATTTGACTGGGCATTCACTGGTACATGTGGGTTTTGGTTCCATCCTTCAACATTGCCATTCCACGCAATGGTTTCATAACACAATTAATGCATAACCCCATATGCTATGCAATCCCAACATATTGAAGAATCTTAGCCTTTCTGTTTTCTTCCCACAGTGAAACCCACACAATTGGTGTGTGTTACTGTAGTTCCTAGTCCGAACTTGTGGTATATTAGATATCATTTGATATCAAGAATTTGGCCTTCACTACCCATTCCTCTCCATGTGCTTGTGAGGCCCCCAGAAAAGCACGCACACGAACACAGCTGAAAATAGCTGAAATATTCAAAACAAATCCAGGCAGGCCAGTAATTGCCAGACTGCAGCTTTAGGAGACCTCCAGGCAAGTACCCTCTTAATATCATATTATGTATGCACGCAGCTTACAAAAGATCCCCTGCCCCGAGCAGGCAGCTTGACGAGCGGATTATCCAACTCTCAAACACTCTGCATTTGCATACTGTCTACGCTATTGACAACGCTGTCATAATTCATTCATCTAAAGTACTGACCTTTCGGAGGCTTTGTCTCCAGCCCAAAACCCATTGTTTTCCCTGGCAACGGACTAGCCTACAGGCATATTTCCCCCTATAAGACCCCCTGATTTTGAGCGTCTCTTCGGATCGCTCTGATTTCCATCCCGCCTTGCTGTCGCTCCATTCGACGAGCCTTCCCCTCAGCTCCCACATGCTGAGAATCTCTGACACAATGGACTTTTTCTTCTGATAAACCGGGCTTCAGGATCAGGTGTAGTATTTCCCCTGAAAAATCCTTCTTAAACTCCTCTATCCAACACCTACCTTTCTTTCATTAGGTCTGTGTGAGTGGTTGCATACATACGTATTGACTGTGTTTCAAAATAAAGTAAAACAATTATTATTTACTTCTGTTTGATTATTGACTTGGCCTGACCCCGTAGACATTGGGTTCAAGATCTAGCTAGGTTACCGTGCCTTTTGCATTGCTTAGCTTGTGCTCTTGCTAATTCCCATTCCTCAGTATTTTGAGCACATTGAGGTGTCCCTCAGGGGACCCCAGAAATCAGGGTATCATGTTCATTTCCCCTAATTCTGGGTTTATTTGCACAATTTACTTAATTTGCGTAAGGTTTCCCTATTGCATAAAGTATGCTTCTGCATGTCTGTGTGTGTTTCAAATGAATGCATTTTTGTCATTTGCATTTTAAAATATGCACTTGATTTTTTTCTGCACTTCATTTCTTGGAAACACCCTGCAAACCTCCCAAATGTGTGGATGCTTGAGGCAAGGTGTATATTTTCTCCAAACAAGTCTCTCAGGAGGTGCAAAAACTCCCTCCCTCCCTCTCTCTCTGTCTCTTTCAACACTGTCAAATCCAGCAAAATTTCTTTCCATCTCTACTGGGATCATACAGGCATAGCTCATAATTTGTTCCAAAGGCTGCTAAATAAACTAGTCCAATGTGATACAGTGATATAAACTGTTTCATGAAAGAACAGAAATTGTAAATCATTTATCATGTTTCATTGGTTAATTTTAAAGATACATCCACTTTCATTGATTTTCATCATTTTAGGTGTCTAAATAGATATTCATGTGCAGGAAATTAGTCCAGACATGGATACCTTTTTCAGGAAACAGCTTATAAAGACAATGGTAACTCCATTTATTTTAATGGGGGTTTTCAGAGGGAATGCATGGAGGTTGTACTGTTTGGGGATTCCATTTGAACCATAGTATTCCATAATATTTGGGGATTCCATTTGAACTGTAGATAGTTTTTTCAATGTGAGCAGCACAATTATTCAACGATGAATCAGGTGGAGTCCTCGCTGGTACCCAGTCTTCTGGCTAGAGACTTCCCATTGGTATCTTGTTGGCCACATTTTGAACAGAACGTTGTTTTTGAGAAGGCCCAGATCCAGCTGATGTCTTACACATATTTAGATTCTCCTACAGAATCAGTTGGACATTTCTGTCCAATAACAAATGTTCAGATTCAGCTCAAGGTTGTAGAAAGTGAGTCATGCAAGTGCCATTGTTGCCCATGGATGAGCACATGCATTGTGTATGCAGGCATATGAACATCTAGTTAGATATTCAGTTGCACATTTGGTGACTTGCTTCAGTCATACAACACTTGCATTCAACACTAGGGTTGTGTAGCACAATAAAAGTGGAATTCTACATGCAAAGTTTTACATTATGCCACTTCAATGTAGGATATTGGCCATTAGTCTTTGGTCAGATTTAGCATGCCCTTTCTGTTCTTTGTCCTTGAGCATACTGGAATGTTCTGTATGCATAATAAGATTCTTCTCAGAAACACCTTATTATCATTTCAGAATTCAGATTCAAAGTTGACTTTTGAAAGAGAGATTGTATCTACACGTATAGTTGTAGCATTGTCTGCTGAGTTCCAGCTTTGGATCTCTGCAGCATAGAGTTCTAAGAACCTTCCCAAAGTATACATTTCAGAATTCTATAGGATGGGGTCATGACAGTTAGAGTGGTCTCAGACTACTTTCATTCTTTAGTGAAGCTATCTTAGCCACTAAATGAATAGTCTAGCACAAATGAGGCTAATGAGTCTTAAAGGGAGGCTGTGGGAATAAACTGGTAGTGTTTCAGAATATTTGATCCAGTTGACGTTTAGGGCATTACTTGTCCTAAACTCTTCTGGCAGTTTATACTGCATATTTCAGTAACGATGCATGACGTCTAGACAAAGCTATAGTTGATCCAACATGCTGCAGGAGTTGGGTGTACCTTTCCCTAGATGTGTCATGTCAGAGGACTCCATTGTATCATCTGCCCTCCATTATCATAGCAATGACAGACATCATCTTGACATTCACGTTGATCAGGGTGTTTTATTCAAACAGATGTTTTATGTTAGGGATATGCAAGGCCTCCTTCTTATTGCTAAACAAAGAAGCTGCTTTTTCATAATGTGCTCATTAAAGCTGTGTACCCAGCTTGCATAAATCTATCTGAAAGAAATGGTTTTCCCTTTAGAGCAATAAAATTGGTGACTGCAGATATGATTTTATGAAAAGGTTGCTTAAACTTAAATAGCCTCCATGGGATGCTCTAGGCCTGTTTGCTAGCAATGAAAAATAGCTAATCTTTAAAGTTGGAAAGAAATCCATGCAAGAGTTCCTGGTATTACCATGACACTTTTCAAGATGAGCAGAGAAATGTTAGTGTGACGATCATTTAAAAATGGAGACTATTGGACTATGATGGCCTTAGTTCACATCACATATAGGCCTAAAAAAAGACAGTGGACCCTGTTGGTTGTGGTGTCAGGGGTGTGATTAATCTACTCTGGATACACCTGAGATTCTGAACCTATTTTGATTATAATGTTCGGTACCTCAGACAGCTTCTTTGAACTTTGAAGTAAAATTGCCACACTGATACCGGAGTCAACAGCCTCTGCTATATAAATTGAGGAAGGCATGAGAACATGGAAAGAAAGGCCACATTCCCAGGTTCTAACAGCTCTTGCTGTTAGAAACTATGATAACATATTATTGTTCTCCAAGAAAGAAGAAAGGAGAGGAGAGGAGAGGAGAGGAGAGGAGAGGAGAGGAGAGGAGAGGAGAGGAGAGGAGAGGAGAGGAGACAAGAGTTATCGGGCTGTACACCCCCACACTTTGACATGTTTAACTGGCAAAACTTGATTTAGTTGGCAAGATATATTAATTGGTTTTAATGTAAAATACACCCTGATGTGACTGAATGGCCAAGCTCAACAAAAGAAAGATACTAACTGAACATGTGCACTGCAAAGTGGTCAGAGACCTCCTCTAGGCATAGTCAGGTCATAGCTGGAACATCGCCAAATTACTCCAGAGATAATAGGCTTAAGCTAGCCTTAACAACTCTAGTTTTGGACAACAGGGAAGTTCCCATCAATTGCTGATTCTTTCAACCTTTCTTCTCACTGACCTGTAAATCTCTTCATTGTCCTCACACTTGCCCAACCATTACAGAGATATCACAATGACCATTAGTCCTTTGTCACTTAGCACTAAGATTGCTTGCCCTTTGTTCTCTCTGCAAAGTCCATTGTTTGCTTGGCCAAAGAGCCATTCACATCCTTGCCCTCCAGACAGAAATTGGGTATAACCCCCACCCCCAGTTTTAGCCAGTTAGACACACTATGTTGCTTGCTGGTTGCCACACTTTCACTCTGATTCCCATTTGTGTACTGTTCTTAGAGACGACTCTAAGCCACATTGCTGCTTCTTTTCTAATCCTCAGATCGGTAAATATCTCCCACTACACATGGTGATTAAATCTTCCTCAATAAAAATACATTTTAGTCTATTTTTTAATCTTTGTCTGGTTTCTCCCTGCAGAGACTCCGTAAACATTGATGAAAAGGTCTCACTACATTACTCCCCTCTCGCAGGCCTCCTGATTTGAGCTGATAATTTTCCACCTTTGCACAAAGTATTGGCATTGTGGGTGGAGCCCTAAGTCACCCATGTTTTTGGGGAAAAAAGGGAAAGTTTTTTTTTAATGACCATCATATTCTGAGCAACTATGGATGATGCTTAATCTATTATGCTGAATGATGATATCAAAACCTGTCCCCTGTGATATCACTAGTAGCCACAACCTTGTGACATGATCAAGGACCAATCCAAGAACTTAGGTTTCTAAGCTCAGAGGTGGTATGGGAACTCTATTCACTTGTGAGCAATCCTGAAAGCCAAACACACACTACCCTCATGATGACTTACCTGCCACACACCCCAATATTGATATGGTTTAATTGGTGAAATATTATTAAATTGGCAAATATATTAAATAGTGTTGAAATAAAAATCAAGTCTGAGGTGACTGGAAGTTCAAGTTGGGCAGAGGAAAATTACTGACTGAACACGTGTGATTGCAAGACAGGTCAGCCAAACCCCTTCTAGGCATAGCCGAAGTTACTGTCAGGTAGATGACCAAGTAACTCCAGAGATAATAGGCTTAAGCTGAAGCTGGAAACATCTCTGAGCACACAATGGTCAAAGGAAGTTCCCACCGCAACAGTAATATTTTCAACCCTGTTCCCTCATATCTGGATGTTTCCCTGCATTGTCCACAAACATCTCCTCAAGTACAGGGCTATTACGACAGCCATTAACTCTTTGTCACCTAATGCTAACACCATTAACTCTGTCCAGACCCATTGTCTGTGTTGCAGCTTCCACTGTCCACTCAACTGGGACAATCATTCACATTCATGCCAGGTATATTTTGGCTATATAAGCCCTCCAATTTGAGCACTTAGGTGCATTACTTTGCTTGCCAGTCACCACACTGCCACTCTGATTTCTAAATTAGTACTGCTCTTAGGAATTCATCTAAGCCACTTTGCTACTTTCTGTGCTGCTTTCTGGATTGGTAATTGTCACTTGAACCCTAAAACTCCTCTATCCACACTTTCCTCCCTTTATCTTTTGGCTAGCTTGTGTGTGTGTGTGTGTATTAGTGTTTGAATCTTTTGTATACGTGAGTGAACTTTCAATAAAACCATTTTTAGTTTGCTTTTGGAATCTCTGGCAGATTCTTTATTGCAAGACCCCATAAACATTGGTGGAAAGATCTCATTAGGTTACCCCCTCTCACAGGCCTCCTGATTTGAGCTAATAATTCTCCATCTTGGAACAGAGGTACTGGCATTGCAGGTAGATGCCGTGTCACCCACGTTTTGGGATAACAGAGTTAAGAACAACCAATGAAGCCCATGAACTACTAAGGAGCTATATTGTGACAACTCACAGTTCTTTACACCAGTCTAGAACAGGCCTGAGTGGAAACTTGAGCAATAAAACTAGGGACCTTCCGCCTTCACCCTCATCAAAAGTTTCTCTGAGCCAAAGTGTGTATAAGCAACATGAAGCTATATTTTTTCTATGCCATTTTAATTTGTTTTCTATGGAACTATTAATTCTTTCCAGCTACTGGAGTTTAATCTTTTTCTCCTGTAATGAATTCAGAGTATCCTCCCCCAGTGCATGATAGCCGAGCCAAGAATCCATTTGTATTCCTATTATTTCCCTCAAAGACACAGGCAGAAGAACATGTCTCTGATGGGTCTGGCAGCTACTTTGGAACAGCTGACACTTTTAAAGCTAACATCCTTGTAAGATTACATCTAGAAAAAAAGTGAGAGGAGTGCTAATGGGTGTCCCTGGCAGCATGTGTGTCCCTCAGTACCACTGGGAGAGTTTTCAAACTGCAAGGGCAATAAATTCACTTTCACTGTTTTCTAAATGTAGGGTCTAAGAACCTTGCTATAGCCTTGCTATAACTGGAAGCTGTACTCCTAGTCAAATCAGTCCTAGTCAGTGGCTTTCACACCATTTAGACAGTGAATTTGCTCTGAGTTTTAGTCTGCATTCTAAAGGATCTATCGGAAGTTCTGAAACGGTTTGAGTGATAAGGATCATCATGCTGGATAGCTTTTTTGAAGTTCAGACTGAAAAACCTGAGTTGATCCCCTGATCCACTGGCATGGAAACCATCCAGCTGTCATTGGATCTAAAACTGCCATATTCTTAGGATCAACTGCTGGCATAATCTCAGTATCAGCAGAAGGCATTCAATTGCCTGGGGCAAAGGACAAGATGATGCCCCTGCCCTATTCTATGTGCCACTGACTGGGCAAACATGTTTCAGTACACATGATATGATAATGTTCTCCACTGCAGCTGTGGCAAGAGGATAGTTCAGAACTGCAGGATAACCTAAATGGCACATATAGCTATGTCTTCTAACACAGGAAATGGCTGGGGGCTCCAGATGAAAATAATATTTGAACATTTGAAATCTTTAAGGGGAAAGAAAAACAAGGGAAGGGATTTTTGAGTGTCTGAAACCCCCATGAGACGAAGCTTTCCGAAGCCCCTTTCTTACTCCCCTCTCTACTTCTCCAACAGACCTGAGGACTACTCCTGCTCCCCACCCCATACTCAGATATTTCCTACCTCTCTGTGCTTGGAAGATTGTCATTGTGGGCTCTGTTCCCATAACCAGCAGACTGTGACAGCATCTACATTGTCCTGAAACAGCTATCAAAATATAGTTGGAAAGGCTGTAGCCTCCAGATCCTTCCTTGGCTCTTCTCCCTCCTGATGTCATCTAGTGCAGGACCAGGGAAGTCAGGAATGCATCCTAGAATTCTGTAGCTTTCAGATCCTTGCTTGGCTCCCCAAATCCTTCCTTCTCTTATTGTCTTATTGCACAATGGAGAACTCATTGTGTCTGTTTCCGCAGTCTCAGGGAATCAGGTAACACAGTGAAAGGTACTGACAAATAGTTACTTACCATCTAAGAAAACACAACTGGGTGTCTGGGATCCTGTTGTCTAGTCCCAATTAGAGTAGACTCTTAGAAACAATTGCTGAATGGTGAGTCAATAAATTCTATTGCAATCCCAATTAGAGCTGTGGCCTCAGTTGGATTTACTTTCATATTGATTCATTGTTTGCTGTTGTCCACCTTCAAGGTGTTTCTGACTTATGGCACCCTAAGGCCTGCAATAGATTTTTCTTGGCAAGATGTATTTGGAGAGACTCCTTTAGCATTCCTCTGAGGCTGATAGAGTATGACTGCCCAAGGTCATCCAATGGATTTCCATAGCTGATCCAGGATTCTAACTCTCCAGAATTATAGACCAATGCTCAAACCACTATACTGTGCTGATTCTTCATGTTGACAGTCAACAAGTCAACACCAGTCAGTCATGTTGACTCACTATTCAACAACTAAACCATTGGTCCATCGAGCCCAGCATTGTCTTCTTGGGCGAGAAGTAGTTCTCTATGCCCTTTGGGAGAAGATCGTTCTCCGCTATACTATCTGAGATCCTTTCAACTGGGGGTGCTTGGAATGGAACATGAGACCTTACAAATGTAAATCTTGTGTTATGGCCTTTCCCCTAAAGGAGATATATAGGGCATGAACTACTCTATCTAACAAATCTAACAAAGGAAAACATGGTAACCTCTGTCAGGAATTCCAGGCAGAGAACCCTGGGAAAATGATCAGCCCACCGCAAAGATGTTGCATCATGCCCCAGCTGTGGGTAATTGCAAGGTTGCATAACAAACTGGGGTCGTGTGCAGATGGTAGAGGGAGGTGTGCAAACCTCTACCTGATTGGTTGTAGATATGTATATAACAAAGCAACGCCAGTATGTATTTGTCTGTTGACCAAACCTGGTGCCTGGCGCAAGCTTTTGTCCGTCTGTCCTATGTTTTGTATGTAACGGAACTTTGCTGCAAGATAAAGTGCCTCCTGTTTTGGAAGAAACTCCTCTGTGTGTGAGTATCCTTACTGGGGAACAAGGCTGCTGCTGTTGGCTTGCTGAACTCTGGCTTTTCTGCTGCGTTTCTGTGGGGCTGAAACTCCTATCATCCCCAACAACCTCTCCCTTTAAGATTCTTGTATTGGAAGAGGTTGACACAATTATTTCTGGCCTCATGAAAATAGTTTGTTGATTTCCCTTAAAATTAAATCAATCTACTATAGGTTTGGGTAGAACCTGTCCCACAGCAAATAGCTTGAGCTGCATATTGAGTTAGCCACCACTGTTAAACTATGAGTCCCAGATAAAATTAAATAGAAAATCACTTCCTTGTGTTGATTCGTAAAATACTGACAAAACACTATTTAGAGATCAAATATGTGTTCTGAATTATTAAGAAGGAGAACAGAACTGTCATAGAAGCTGCAAGAAACCTAGGCATGTGCTGTGTTTACTGTAACAAAATGTACGGTATGCATTGAGGTTTCATAGCATAATGTTTCCTATTGCAGATTCCCTTCTATATGCAAAAGAGTATTTCTCATTTATTTAATTTCCTAATTCATTTACTACATTTTTTAAAAAATAGATGTTATGACAAAATTAATACATACTCATTGGAAGTTGGTGCTTCACATGCCACTAGGACTTTACTAGACTTTACTGTAGGTTTTTATCCAAAATTTAATGAATCTATCGAACATGATGGAGCCATTTTTGAGATATAATTCAGCACCTTGGATAGCTACTTCAAGGTTTGGATGAAAAGTCAGAATAGATTCAGTACCCCCTGACATGGAAGCACTCAGGCAGCATTGTGTGTACTGCCTGAGATCCTGTATCAACTTGGTAGAGTATAACATTCTACTAAAATACTCCCATGTTGTTTCTCTTTCACCTGAGAACAACCAAACTCTTCCATGACCAATAAATGACTAGGAAGAAGCAGGGGGCACCCAGGCACTGTCTAGCAGTCATTCTATAGCCAGGAGAAAAGAACAGCCCTCATTGCTTCGGCTCTCCAGTGTACTTATTTATGCTGTTTTGAGTAGCTGGGAGGATGATAACTTCTTGCTCTGGAATAGCAGCTGCCAGGATACCACTGACATTAATGGGAGTTTCCTCTTTCCTACACTCCTTACTGTAGGAACCGCATAATATATTTTATGGTATTCTACTTTCAAATCCTCTTTGGCTGCAGTGGGTCTTGGGTCTTGTATTGTAATGTACAAGCTAGCTCTGTGTTTAGAGAATAAGCTTAGAGATTACAAAGGCTTTACTCAGAACATCAAAGAAACAACACTATACCTTGGCAAATGACTAACAGAACATTGATTGGATTTGCAGTACTATATAAGAGACTGCATTTCAAAATTAGCACACATTGCTATCCCATTTGTTAACAGATCAAAACAACACTTCTCTTGGGCTCTCCATCCAGTCCTCCCATGTCCTCACTGACAACAGCGTGACTTTGCTGCAACGGTCTGTTCATTCTTATCACAAATTGTTACCCAAACATTCCCAGGTTCCCATCCATTGCCTTATCTCATCCTTCCCCCCTACACAGCAAAGCCTTTTGACACTCCAAGAAATCTTTAGGATTGGTGATTCACCTTTGAAATTAGTAACAGTTCTGTTCCACTTATACTGTTTATACACACATCCACACCTACTAGTTTTTCAAAAGCAGAAGTAGAATTTAGGTCACTTCCATTTGTGTTTTCTTCTCTCTCTCTCTCTCCCTCCCCCCCCCCGCATATTTGCTCTGAATCTATGGTCTACTGAGAGTCCCAAAGGTAGAAATATGGCCCCTGAACCCACTGAAATTACCCACCATTATACAGAAGGATTCTTAGAGGACTATGATCTACAGCTTCTGGGGCCAATCCAAGTTGCAGATCCAGTCTGAGAATGGCTGAAATTTCTTAAAACTAGTACTGCACCAAACGTAATGTAGTGTACTACATATGAAAAGAGGAAAAACTTCTTCTTTAAAAAGAAAGAAAGACAGAAAGAAGGAAAACACTACAAAAGAATTATTTAAAACCATGGTAAGAATTATTAAGGGGATAAGTAAAATCTGAAAACAGTGGAGAAAACTTTTCTTTTTTATTGTCAGTTGGAACAACCATATTTATTTCCTCACCGTATATCACTTCTGTTGGCCATAGAAAGGCAACAACGTTGCATGTTGATTTACTTTAGTTATCTATTTAATGTTACTTGCATACACAATGCTGCCCATTAAACTAATTAGTAGTGCTTCTTCAGTATAATTAATAAGCTATAAAAATACTGTTTGAGGGTACTAAATTTTTAATGGTATGCTTTGTCTCTCATGCATTTTCAAGTAATTTTTGAAGGAACTGAAAAAATCCAGCTACACAATAACCAGACAATGTCCTTCTGGTGTTTTGCTATTATCACATATATTATGAGCATCTTTCTCATGGATTTCAGAGCTTTGCTGCTATAGACCACAGTATGTGTTTGAAATAGAATTCTTGGTGAAAGTGTTGATGGAACTAATAGAAGTTGCTATTCTCTTTTGACTTTGAAATACATGTGTTTTTTGGCAGTTTGCATGGGAAGAACTATGTCGAGAACCTAACCACATCTATGTTTGGATCCGGTCTTAGTGAAATCACTGAATACATATTAGTTAAGACTAACTGATCACATCCACTTTACAGCATCTATTCTAAGCATGACTATGGCTGGTTCCAGTTCTTTGACTTATGCAGAACCTGTGGAGATATGCTAAAGGCATATAAAATATGTAGGCTGGAATCCTGTTGGAGTATTATTCCTGTGCAACTTCCTTAATGGAAGCAGTCCATTGAGGAATATTTGCATTTAGCTTAAAGCTGATGAAGTAGAGTTGTGCAGATCATGGCATTGTTCATGGGTGCACACACATGTTGTATATAGATAACATTGTGCATGGATACATACATGAGTATCTCCTTCTGGGTTCTACTGAGCCAACTATAGTTGGGTATCACAAACACAATCCAATTTAAGTTCTAATATATTTTTAGCAATAGTCTAGCTAGCTAGCTAGCTATTAAACTTAACACATATACAGTCTCCCAAAGGTTCTGTACATCCAATGAGGTGCCACTGTAGGACTTGAGTGTAGTACTCTTCTGCCTGTGCTGCTCACAATTATTGCAAAGTTTGGAAGCAACCACAAAGCCCTAAATAAAAGTTATAAAAAAAGAGCTGCAAATGTGCTATAGAAATTCTGCTATTTACCCTTTTGTTCCCTCTGAAATATATGAGTGAAAGCCCTACAGCCTTATTCAAGTTGCAAGTGGCCTAATCCTTATCACTGAAAGTTGTGGCTCTACCTTCTCCTTTCTTTCTAAACTAAACTAGTAAATACAGCCCCTTCTTTAGGGTTTCCCCATCCATAGGTTTGGTTGTGTACTCAGTTGCACATTTGGTGTTTGCTGCAGTTATGCATTGTTGCCATTCAAGGCAAGAGCTGCATAGCACAGTCAAAGAGTAATAATTCCACATGAAGAGGCTTCTGAAATACAACGCCAATATAGATTCTCAGTCACTGAGTTTCTCTTCTTCACTATGAACACTACTGTATCTATTAATAGCAGAGTATCTTAATTTCAGTAATGCCTTTGACAAGGTCTCCATGATATTCTTGCAAATATGGTACCAAAATGTGGGACAATGCTACTCTTAGTTGGATTTGTAACTGGCTGACCGTCCAAACATAAGGAGTGTTCACCAATTACTCCTCTTCATCTTGGAAAGAACTGACAAGTGGGGTACCACAGATTTCTGTCATCTTTCATCTTTAAGATGACATCTTCAACATCTTTATCAATGAGTGAAAGATGGCATAGAGGGCATGCTCGTCAAATTTGCAGATGACACCAAATTAGGAGGGACAGCTAATACCCCAAAGGACAGGATCAGAAATCACAATGACCTGGACTGATTAGACAGCTGGGCCAAAACTATTAAAAGGAATTTTAACAGGGAGAAATGTAGATACTACACTTGGGAAAAATGAAGGAAATGCACAGATATAGGATGGGAGAGACCTGGCTTGACAACAGTATGTGTGAAAGGGATCTAGAAGTCTTAGTCAGCCAAGAGCTGAACATGAGTCAACAGTGTGATATGACAGCTAAAAAGCCAATGTGATTCTAGGCTACATCAGTAGGAGTATAGTGTTGAGATCAAGGAAAGTAATAATACCACTCTATTCCGCTTTGGTTAGACTTCATCTGGAATATGGTGTCCAGTTCTGGGCACCACAATTCAAGAAGGATATTGACAAACTGGAACATGTCCAGAGGAGGGCAACTAAAATGGTTAAGGATCTGGAAACCACACTTATGAGGGACAGCTTACGGAGCTAGTTATGTTTAGCCTGATGAAAAGAAGGTTAAGATGTGACATGACAGCTATGTTTGAATATTTGAAGGAATGTCATTATCGAGCAAGCTTGATTTCTGCTGCTTCAGACACTAGGACACAGAATAATGGCTTCAAACTACAGGAAAAGAGATTTCATCTAAACATCATAAAAGCCACTCAACAGTGGAATATGTTGCTGCCTGAGAGTGTGGTGGAGTCTTTTTCTTTGAAGGTTTTAAAACACATTCTGGATGATCATTTGCTGGGTGTGCTTTGAGTATGTGTTTCTGCATGGCAGGAGGCTGGACTTGATGGCTGTTGCGGTCTTTTCCAGTTCTATGATTCTGTTATACACCTCCTGCCAAGTACTACAGATTAAGACCATACAAAGTAATAAAATTACAATGCCAGTAAACATTTTTATTTAAAAAAATATATAGGTGAGGTGAAAGAGGGAGAGGGAGTGAAGAGAGAGTGAGTGGTATGACTTGTATAACTGGAGGATTAAAAGAAGCATGGGATGGTACACTGCAAGGATGCAAGATGAAGCAAAAGCAAGCTTCCAGCTGAGCATTAAGAAAACAAAAATAGTGGTCACAGAAGATTAGATAATTTTAAAGTTGATGTTGAAGGCATAGAAATAGGTCAAGATGTTTTATAACTTGGCTCAGTCATTAATCAAAATGGTCATTATAAAAGAACTAGATAAGATCCTCAAGTGTAAAGATATATCACCAAATGCCAAAGACAGAACCATCCATGCCACAGTTTTTCAGATTTCTAAATACTGTTGTAAAGCTGGATAGAAAGTGGGCAGGAGAAAAATAATCTCCTCTGAATGTGGTGGTTTACCTATGGATAAAGTGGGCTGATAAAAAGAGAAATGAATGGATCCTAGAACAAATCTAGCCTAAACTCTCACTAGAGACTAAACTGAGGCTGTTTGGACATATCATGAGACAGTATGACAGTAAGGTTTGGTATAAGGCAATAATGCTTGATAAAATGGGAAGTAGAGGGAAAGCAGGGAGACCACACTAC